>CM051239.1:270484908-271791908 GCA_027917425.1 Gastrophryne carolinensis | reverse complement strand
GCTTCCTCTCCCAGCATCTCAGCCATGCTGCTTCCTGGATTCAACTGACATAACTGACAATGCGCAATAACAGGAAGCCCAGCAGCACTTCCTGTTGGCAGCTGGCCTGCAAACGCATGAGCTGCCATCTTGTTTTTAAAATGTATCACAACAAGAGTTAGAAAAGGGTAAATTAATTTTTATGTGCAGCAATCTAAATTGCCCTAGGGAGGGATTCATATGAGCACTGTTTGTTGTATTGGTCTGGTTTAAGTCATTTTTGACTGTTCCCCCATTGTCACTTTGGCATCATATTCAGAGACTTACTCTCACAACCAACATGAGAGCAAATATTTTGGAGATGAATCTGCTCCGCAGTTCTTCCAATTGCTTCTGATGCTTGGCAGTGATGTAGTCCAACAAGATGTAGATGGCAACATATCACTCATTGCTAATGTATGCAGGGCTGTAGAGTCATCGGAGAACCTCAGAATAGAAGTTTTTCCTGACATTGGCTTTCAGTTTAACAAAAGAAGAACTCCTTACCATGGCTGGATAAAGAGCTACTTTGGCTGCAAGAAATGATGTGGTAAATGCAATAAAGGTACAAATTCTTAAAATGGACCAATCACCAGGATTTCGAACGTCCTGGTGACCGGTCTCTGCCCCAAGGACATCCTGATGTAGGATGCCCCCTATGTTAAACGCCCAGATTGCCCAGTTTCACTCACCTTTATCCGTCTCCATGGTGCAGGCGTAGACACTAGTCCAATCAGCATTTTATGCAGCACATACTAATGTATACTGAAAGCAGATGATTTGAACTGCACGCCGCAATAGGCGTGCCTGTGGCTGTATCCCTGGCTCCCCTGTGTTATTCCTACACATCTATTGGCACCACAATACATTCAGAACAGATTGTGCAGTTGAGTTTTAAACTCTTTAGAACCAACTGGAATGCCTTTTCATCACTTGGATCGAAAGGTTGGCGCACCAGTTATTCTAATGCAGAATCTAGATGCACCAAAACTGTGTAATGGAACCAGGATGTGCATTAAAACCTGTCATCCCCAGGTGCTGGAGGCAACCATCCTTACTGGATGTGCTGCTGGAGAAGAAGTTTTTATTCCATGAATTCCACTGATTAACTCAGATGAAACAATACGGTTTTAACGGTTACAAGTTTCCTGTTAAGCTATCATTTGGAATGGCAATAAACAAGGTCCAAGGCCAATCACAGCAGGTGGCTGGCATAAATCTGGTTTCCGAGTGTTTTTTGCATGGACAGTTGTATGTTGCCTGCTCCAGAGTTGGATCAGGTAAAAATCTTCATGTCTATGCACATGGCAATAAAACTGCAAATGTTGTTTATAAACAGGCTCTGTCATAAAGTTTTATGACATGACATCTCAGTTTGGCTATTAGGTATTTAGGATGTTAAAAGTTTTTCGTTTATTTTGAAAGGTTCATTTACATTACAATTTACATAAACAGTGTATAACTGTTGGGGTATATAGGGCGATTTCCCTGTTAACAAAAAAAACAAGGGCATAAATTGGCCTCCTGGGCACCCTATGGTACAAATCTAATTAACACACCAACACCTTATACCAGCGCAGTGCAGCGTACATTTTCTAGTAATATATATATATATATATATATATATATATATATATATTTGTCACTACTGCTAATATACTTCAGTTTTTCCCATTGCAGTCTGACCACTAACCTTCCTTAGTGACCAATTTAAAGTTCTTATACACCAGACATCATGTCCTTTCTATGTGTTAATGCAACATACATTTGATATTATAAAAATATTGATAAAAATATTTAAGAAATAGTGAGGTTCTTTTTAAATCAGTTGCTTTCCCTTGTGTATTTTCTTAATACAGAAAGAAATCTTTGAGCTACTGGTCCACACCCTATTTTATTGCACTATAAATAGCACACACATGATGTCTGGGAGCAACTTTATTGTTTTCCGTGAATACAGAAATTGTCATAAAATGGTTATCCAACGGTATATGGCTGGGTAAACATTTAGTGGTTCAGACAAGGAAGGAAAGGAATGGCCAGGAAAAGCTTTTACAGAAATAGATTTTAGTTATTGTCTAAAGGAAAGTCTCTCTATGTTGCAGGTATCCACCCAGTGTTAATATTTTCAGAACTTATTGCTTTTATGGTATTTTTGGCTCTGAGAGTTCCTTAATGTTAGACAGACCCAAGGTTCAAGTTTTTAGAATATTATTTCTGCACTTGATTGGGGGCAATTGATTATGGAATCCATCAGTATAAGGACCCTGCACTACCTAGTTACACAATAAACTCTCTTTTTTAAAACAATTTTGACTTTTAAGTGTTTACATTATATATAAGCATATACAGCAGATGCACCTTGATACAATGGCTGTCAAAACAATGAGTCTGCTGTATCATTTAACAGAATCTACAGAAGAGGTTCAGCTTTAGGTGGCATTTTCATCCTCAAACCCCCCAAGCATACAGTTGGTATAGCTTTGGGGCTGGCTAGGCCGTTGCTTCTAATAGCCCCATCCAATCCCTGCCACCCTAGCCCCCCCTCGCCCACTGAGCCCCACTGTACTCCCCAGTCCATGTTCTGCCACCGGTGATATAGTCTCCATGTCATGTGCCATACCCACACCTTCCACGATATCTTCAATAACAAAGATCAGTAACATAGTTTTGCAAATGGCCATTCCTACCCCTGCCCATGATTTGGCCTTATATAACCTTGGCATTGTTGACAGATAAACATATTAGGGAGCCATGGGCTGGACATGGACAGGCTGGGGCCCTGTAAAACCCCAGGCAAATTTTTGGCCCAAGTCCATACCAGGGAACTGAACATATAAGTGGTCTGTAAGTAATTATCGATATAAGTTTACTACATGCCAACAATAATTAAGGCTGAATATAAACCTTAATATAGTATTCTAACTGATTTTTATTACTCTTATAATATTATATATTGATTTGTTGGTATATAATTAAGGAACTGCATCAATATTCCAACTTTTTTTTTCTTAAAGTGAACAAAAACTAAAAAAAAACGTTCGCTAAGGGGCATTTAAAATAGTGAAGGTAAATTTCACCTAGTGATGGCATCCCTGCTACCTCTGTTCTGTATACATCTGAGCAAAGGGGGTGGGAGTAGCTCCATCACTATTATTTATCCAAAATATCATCATCATTCAGGGCCCGCCCAGTTTAACCCTCTCATCATCTAAGTATTAAGCACCAAACATGTCTAGCTATGTGGAAAGACAGAGATTTGGTTGCACACATCTGCAGATACATGTGGAAGCCACACTGCCCCGACAAGGCACTCTGTGTTTAGTGTGATCCCCGCTCTTATTTTTGAGTCCCCAAAGTTGGGACATGCAATGCAGCCCTCGCTCTGTATACATCTGCCAGGAGACCTTTGCGTCTGCCGGGTAGGCTGAGTGTTCAGACCTCTGATGCCACATCAATGTGACCACCACAGGATCCTGGTACTAGTAGAATTTTTGCTGCGGAGCATCCTGATTAGAGATGTACCCTAGGGGAGGGTTTCAGTCAGACCTAGCGTTTACTATAATGGCCTTAATGTACACTCTTCCATTGCCAAATAAAGGTGGGTCTAAAGCTAGCATAGAGTGGATCCCTATGTGTCATCTCCATTCTCACTACACTACATTTACCACCCTTCAGCCATCCCAATTTAGGATCTCCACTTCATTGAATCTCCACTTCACTGAAAGCCTCTTAGGAAGTGTAATAATCACTTGTACTGGCACGTTTACATCACCGCTGGAGATCAATAGGGTTTGCTAGTCTATAAAATAATTTTCCCCTGACCTATAGAACTTCCACTGCAGGGTGGATTGAGAGTTCTGACTGTCTACCCAAACTCAGTCTCTCCAGAGACGTTAGTTTTGGAAATTACTTTTAAATGGACCAAAAACCCAGTTTCCCATTTCGGAATGCTCCACTGTGTGAGCCCCCCGCGATCACCCCGCAATCACTCACCTCCCTGACGCTTCTGCACCATGTTTTACACCAGGGTTTGCTATGGCAACCACTAGCACAATTTCAATTGCAATTTCATGGCTAAAGTGTCTGTGATTGCCACTTAATACTGTGCGATTGCAAGCTCTATAACCACAAAATCCCAGTATATTGGACTTTTCACGCAAATATGTCAAAGAGACCATAGGTTGCAACGGGCATTTCTTTTACAGCAATTTTGGAGCAGTAGCAAGCAGCTCACAACCCCAAAATCCCCTTGTTGTGAATGTAGCCCGTTAGTAGCCAAGTCACCACCAGGACACAATCAGGCCAACTAGTGGCTTACACAACAACAGTCTACAGCTCTAGTCCTTGGGACTTCACATAGTTCTCCTATTATAATAAACTCAAATGACCTGTTTATAGTCTATATAATGAAATGAAATTGAAATGAAATGAAATGGCTTCATCTGAAACTTTTTAATATACAACAGGCATTGAATGGAGACCTTTTCTTGTGATTGTTTTCATTGCGCTTGCATTCCTCATTTCTGGCCCACGCATAGCTTAAATTCCATGAGGCGGCTTTGCTTTTTCCTCTCCAGTGCGTCTAAGTGTGCCAAGTAGGTTCGAGCTGTCCAGGCAGACCAGACATGAGCTGCACACCAACCATAGCTCAGGACTGAGCTCACCGTCTCTCCAGCTAAACATAAGCAGGTCCTTTTAAAAAAAAAAGCTTTGACAATATGTTTCCCTCTTTTTCAGTTTGGCGGAAATGATTTTTCTCCAGTGAAAATAGTTTCTCGATAGCCATTTAAGTGGAAACTTAGCAGAGCAAAATATTATTTACAATACTATGCGGAATACTCAGAAGCACATTGTATAAACTTGGGAAGTGTTCAGGAAATAAGGATAGCTACTACAAAGGAAAGTGCAAGCTTTGTCTACAATACAGCTGTCAGAAGATGTCTGTGGCCACCAGCTATGTAGAACTACAGCCAAAACTCTTTTTTGGCAGCTACAGTTCAATTTAAGTTCTTTCTGAGTAAAGGCATAACTAAATGTAACCAGGTCCTGGTGCAGACATTAAATGGGGCCCAATGTATTGTTCATACAGTAACCTTTTTACCAATGTTTTAACTGAATTTGATACAATTCGAGTACTAAAGTCGGAAACTGCAGAGACAAAAGGTGCTTAATTTCTGTACATGATGCCCAATAAGCACACATGTGAAAACTAAGAGAAGCAAATGATCTCATAGGCTCTGGTGCAATTGCTACCTCTCCACCCCCAGTAGTTACATTCCTGTCTCTTAGCCAACTTTACAGATATTACAATATAGATATAGATAGACTAGATATTTGTTGTGCTTTATTACCACGGTAAATTAAAACAGAAAGTGTATTGGGGGTGTCTAACCAAAATTTAGTAAAACTTACCCAACCCCATTACGGAGGTTGCTCTTCACTTCCTTTCATAAAAGTAAAATCTGTAATCTGGTCTTCTTGTTTTATACCATGGTGTCAGGATGGCACAGAACCTATTGCCCTGACTAGTGTTGGGTGAACCCCTAGAGGTTCAGGTTCAGCAAGTTCGGACGAATTTTGAACAAAAGTTTGGTTCGGATACACGAACTTGAGTCAAACCCAAACCCGCACTGAAATCAATGAAGACCTAAGATTTGGGGGTCATTTTGCCTCTGGGGGCCCCTTCACCACCCCCAACTCCTCACCCACCCGGGCGGAGGGGGGCCTGCCTGTGAAGAGGCAGAATCTCAGCTGAGACTATAAAAAATGGTGTTGGAGTGGGGAGCTTTAACCTATTGCTGAGCATGTAGCAGGAAGCGGCTGGACACTTACATGAGCCGATGCTAGAAAGATGGCCGCTCCCATGAGTGAGGACACTGGCAGTGAGCAGCACTTCTATTGGCAGTTGCCAGTGTGGGAGCGGTGGCCATCTTTCTGGAGCCACGGCCATAGCTAAATTGACAGTGGGAACGCGGACCGGATCGCAGGCTTGAGTAAGTGTCCAGCTGCTTCTTGCTACACACTCTGCATTCAGGTTCTCAGCAGCCAATCGACCAGCTTTTCCAAGTTTGGGCTGAACTTGAACACAGACTTTTGGCTAAAGTCCGTGTTCGAGGTGGAAACTTGAACTTGCAAAGTTCGGTACAAACCCAAACTTTGAGGTTCGGGTTCGCACAACACTAGTCCTGATACCAAACAGGTTACAGACAGAGACACAGAGAGGAGAATGCTTTCCAATGTTATCTTACACTAAATAAAACATTTGGCTGGTTACACTTAAAGGTAGCGGCCATTTTGAAGCTTCCTCTCCCAGCATCTAAGCCATGCTGCAGCCTGGATTCAACTGACATAACTGACAATGCATAGTAACAGGAAGCGCGGCAGCACTTCCTGTTTGCAGGTGGCCTGCAAATGCATGAGCCGCCATTTTCTTTCTAAAATTTACTACAGCAGGAATTAGAAAAAGGTAAATGAATTTTTACGTGTTGCAATCTAAATTACCCTTGGGAGGGATGCATATGAGCACTGTCTGTGGTATTGGTCTGGTTTACATCATTTTTGACTGTTGGTCCACTTGGTCCACTTGGCACAATGGCCTTCAATGGCCTCCTTACCTGCCTCCCCAAAGGCCAGGGGGGGGCAGAAAAGCCTGTGACCATTAGCCTATGCCGGCTTGTAGCCTGCAGAGCCAGGAGCCACCAAAGCTTAAAATTACATTTGAAAAAATCGTCTTTGAGACAGAATCGGGATATATAGGGATATATCATACGTGTATCGCGATATGTATTGTATCGCCAGATTCTTGCCAATTCTAGTAATAGTATAACAATACATACAATAAAAGCAAGTGCTAAAAATAAATCTAAACTTTGTGCAAGCTATTTACTGGTATCAGCTGCCTCACCAATATTGAAAAAATCCAAACTTTGGCCCTTATTTAACAAGGGATAGCGCCAGGTAGCGAATGGTGAGCGAACGGTAATGACGATCACCGCCACGAGTACGCCGGCTCCCCTCCACAATCACACATTTATCAAGCCGATCCTGCTTAGCGACTGACAGAGCGCCAGATAGCGAATCATTCATCATTATTCCAGCCTCACCCCACAGCGCCAGCGAGCAACCTTGAACAGCGACAGGTTTGACCTCTCGCTACCTGGCACTCTCCAATGCATTTCAATGGAGCAATCTTTAAATATTCATAATTAATTGCTATTAATGTTTTTTTTTTAAATGTCAAAAATTCTCTGACCACTTCTGCAATGTTAGATATTTTTTTTAAGGTTAAAAAAAAAAAAAAAATTTGTGCAGAATTGATATTACAGGTCTGATATTAATGTATTCATATTACAAAATGTTTTGAAAAACATGTTTTTTTTTTTTTTCAAAAAATATGGTTGTTTGGGGGTTAAAAAAACTACTTTTAACCCATCGCCGCCAGCGCTCTGGGGTTTAAACAAGCATTTCACTGCGCGAGAATTTTTTGAAGCGTGATTTGTTAATGAATATGCTGGGAGCCGTTCGCTATGGCCATTCGCTGTCAGGCGCTCCCATACAGCGCGGAACCTGTCAAACAGCGAGTCCTAACCCCGTATTCAACATTACCGCACACCGACTGAGTCGCTGTCAACAGCCGAACAACGGCCAAGCACAGCGACTACTAGCGTGTGCTGTGAAAATAACGCTACTGTCGCTCATCTGTCGCTACCTGGCGCTATTAATGAATCGGCCTCTTAGTGTGTGCACTTTAGATGCCACAAGATGACAGATGGACTTGCCCACCGCGCTGACCTACACAGTACGTGACTATGTCAAACCTGCCCTCCCATAAGTCTTTAAAAGTGAGAATGACAGCGCTAATTTCACCTGCCTTCCAGGCACACTTTTCTCCCCCCTCACTTAACAGGGTGGGGATGTAGAGACACCCATTTTTTGTAATGCAAAATGAGGGCATAAATCTAGTGTATTGCTACTTTAGGATGCTTTGGCCTCATCAAGCAGAGTGTGGATTTCCAGGAATGTGGGATTATCATGCTGAGATCTCTGTATTGGGAGGTAGAGGAGACCGCCATTGTGGCCAGTGAATAAAATGTCAGCGCTTTAGTTCCTACTGTGCATATTTTGGCTAAAGGATGTCTTCCTGTATTGTGTTGTAATCTTTTCTGGCTAAGACTTCATAGCCTCAGGCTCCACATTTGTAATACGTGATTAACATCAAGCCTAAATGCATGCAAATGTACCTACATTTACAAGAGGCTGATTTCTAAAAGAGCTGGACGTTGATAAAATAAATAGGTTGGAAAGGTTGAGGTGCTGTAGGCTGCAGGTAAAAGTTTAAAGATGAACTACAATGCAAATAACAATATAGATGCAATACAATACAAATACAATATATAAAGTCTATATTCTCACTTACAATTACAAAAATATTTTTTATGTTATAATATCATACTAATATTTTAAATATGATTTAGGTTACTTTTCATCCAGCTCAAAGTTAAACAGGATTTTCAGCATTATTTGAAGAAAATCCCAAACCCTTAAAAAACTATTCCCCAGCATCCAAAATTAATATATTTAAAGTTTTTAGTAGCTTACTTATTTTTCTTTCCCCTGCTTGGCTTCAACTCTGTTCAGGACTTTAGGATATGGGCGCTACCATCTTGCCTCAGAAGCATCACATATTAAAGTGGACCATCACCCTCTCGTGATCGGCCCGGGAATCTTATAGATTACCTCCCACACCGCGGGACATCCGAGATCGGGATGTCCCGCGGGGTGAAACCCCCCCAAACACCCCAAATGCCCTTACCCTGTCTTCGCCGCCGCCGCCGCCGCCGCCTCCCTCGCGCCCCTCTAGACGTGCGCGCGCCGGCTGTATGTGAATGGCCGGCGCGCGCGCGTCAAGAGTGACGCGCGGGAGGCGGCGGCAGAGGAGCCGCTTGTCCGCGGCTGTCAAACCGCTTGTCCGTCGGCGCTGGCAGCGGGGAGAGGTGAGTTTTTCGGGTGATCGGGGGGGTTTCACACAGCGGGGCACCCCGATCGGGGGTGCCCCACTGAAGTGGACCAAGACCCAGGATAGTCAAAATCCTGGGTGTTGGTCCACTTTAAAGAGAGGAGAGCGGTGAAAAGTACAGGGGGGCAGGTTATAGATGTGCTGTGCACAGACAGAGCAGAGATGGGGTCAGGAAAAGGACAGCAATCCCAGAATGCAGAGTGACACAGTCAGAAGACACTGCAGGCAGCCTGAGACTCCATGGGCCGCCAGCTGACCTGATAAGGTTCTTAAAGTCCAGCCTAATAACAATACCCCCACCCCAATGCAGACCCAAATTTGATATTAAAAATTAAAAACAGGGCTCACCCACCCTGCCACAGGAGATTGGCTTAGTAAGCTAAACAGTACACAGCAGCCACACAGCTAATGCACTGATTGGCTGACTAAGCAGTCAGTTACAGTCAGTCCATCAGCTTGTAATGCAGAAGCGCTGCTCCTAGTGGTGAAGGGGCATCTGGAAAGGATGCTCTAGGTTTTATTCTGCTTAAAGAGTAGCGACCACTGGCCTTAGAGTGTAAGACCCTCTTTCTTTGGGCAACCAGATTTGGGATGCCTCAATGTGTAAAATCTCGAGGATAGCCCATATACTCACCTTTCCAGAGGTCACTGTGTATTCATGGACCACGGTAGCATCCCTTGGCTGATGCGCTCTCCTGCACCAGGTCTTTCAGAAATGCTAGTTGTGCGTGCTTGCGTCGGCTATTCAGATAGGCCTGGTGCGGAGAGCCGAAGGGGATGCTACTGGAGGCCTGGGCATGTACCATGGGAGTGAGGAACATGGCTGCTATATATAGGCAGATCAGTAATCAGAATGACAACACTGTTATTGTCACAGTAAATACAATGTGCTGCTACTTTTAACTTCATGGTTCCTGCTCAGGAGGAGGAGGATAGTTTTTGGTGAATACATAGGCAATCATTAGAGCAGCGACTTAGCAGTAGGGGGGTTAGATTGGGTAGCCCTTGTTTCTTTTTATCTTTAGACACTCTTTAACAATCACCAGAAAAGTAAAATGCTATCAGGTTATATAAATATATATACACACCATCCTTTAGATAGTAAATCCGGATGGGCAGGGTCCTCACTCCTAGTGTATTTCAGTATGACTGGCGTATTTGTGCATTTCTGTCACATAATGCTCATGTATTGTAAGTTACTTGTAATACCCTGATTGTGTAATGAGTTCCATGGGCCCCAGAACAAACTTCGACTGCTGGCCTATGACATTTGGGTTATCTTTCTTTAAACTGAAGGAGGTTTATAGAGGATATATAGGATATGGTAGTTGGCAGAAATCGAGGTTATAAGGAGGTGGCAAGCAAAAATGGTTACTAGAGAGCAGGGGAGTAACTATAGGGTGTGCAGGGGTTGTGACTGCACCAGGGCCCATAAGTTCAGGATTTGTGCACTCATGGTATCATGGACAGAAAGAATAAGCTACATTAGTCTGTTTAACAGATTGTATCAGGAAAGGCCTTAATTATGGAGGGCAGTGCGTGTGTGATGGAGGCCATTGAGCAGGGAAGAGTTTAATACCAGCATCTGTCTGCAGGTCTGCTCTAGGCTGTCCTCCGCCTGTCTGTCTTCTCCAGTGTCCCTGGTCTCTGCCCTCCAGCTGTGTGGAACTCGAAAGAGTTGCCGTCTACTGATAAACTCTGTGCTACACACACCAGACACCCCACACACATGGAAGACAGCACTATATTGCCTATACAAGACTCTAGGTAATCGATCAATCAATCAATAGTGATGAAGCATCCATGAACCCTGCATGCCTACACTTTTCTGCTCTTCACTAATGTATTTCCAGTGTACTTCAATCTCTTAAAATTACTAAAAGACTGAGAGATCCCTATACACCATAATCATGTGCACTGCCGGGCATGGTCGGCATCCCACTAACCTAATCACGTTCTCTTGCCTTCTTGTGTCCTCAGCCATGTCACATAAGTGAGGTGCCGGCGACAGGTAAGCAAGCATGCTTACCCACCTTCTAGCTCTGCATTAAGGTGAGCCCCTAGCCCCTCTGCGAGACTTTTTGTTCTGGGGTCTTGACCACACTCAACCAGTCCTGGTGCTAACACATGTGTAAACTGGTTCCTAACTAACATGGCGTTTGTATTTATTATTTATGTATGTATGGCAAGGGAGGGGTGTACATAGCTTTTACAGTGCTCCATAGCAAAAGTCAAAAGAATATTTAAAGTGGACCAAAACCCAGCACAATAATCTATATGATTCCAGGGCAGATCGATTCCTTCCCCCCCAGGGCATCCAAAACCGGGATGCACCGCTGTGTGAAACTCCCCAGGTCGCCCCATTCACTTACCTTGCTTCCCGGTCCAACGGCGCATGCATGAGCCACGTCTGCGTCCCCCGCTATCCCTCTAGCAGGGCGCGTGCTCACGCCAGGCATTTGTGAATAGCCAGCACAGGCACGTTCCCTGTTAAAGGGCAGCGCGCTGATTGGACGAGCGGCCACACATGCACCGTAGGACCGGGAAGAGGTGAGTTTGGTGATCTGGGGGGGGGGGGGGTTCACACAGTGGGGCACCCCCAATCGGGGGAAAGGGCCAAAACCTTATCCTGGGTTTTTGTCCACTTTAACCCCCCAACAGAGACTGCTGCCTTTGTTGGTGACTATTCAGAGATCAGGCTTGGACTGACCCACCAAGTTACCAGTGAATCCTCCGATGGAGAGTAGGCAGCTTGCATTGGGTCTCCCTCTGCCCAAGTTGCCTCCATTGCCCCTATGGTATATATGTCCATGGACAAGGAACCTAGAAGTAAGAATGCCTTTTAAGTTGCTGCAACCAATATGAATGATTCTACATACACTGTATAAGCTCCATCTAATACTGTGTATTTTAACAGTATATTTTTCTTTTTTTTACAATAAATCTCTTTCACATAGCTTTTAAAGCCAGGACTCATCAGTAATGTGTCATCGTGTGAACACATTCCATGCAAAGTACCTTTCCAAGTAAGGACACAAACAATGCGGCGTGTGACCGAGGTCCACCACGTGACATTTCCGTCCTCATGGGATAACGTGTCCACTTTGATGACACATTGGAAGCTGAGGATTGTGACAGCTGCAACACTTTGAAGTCCCGAAAAGCAAAGCCTGAGGGAGAGAATCATTGATCAGTGCAATTACATAGGGATAGGGACAGACTTTCCTCTAAATGGCCATAGACAGACAGATGTCTAACTAGGGACATTGAGTGCGGAGACATCTGTCCTAACTCACACAACTGATGTCACTTTCTGGAAACCACTGCAGCGGCCCTCCAACCGGCGGCATCCCAATTCAGGATGCTTGGGAGGCTGAGGGGTGCAGATGCCCCCAAGGGTCACTGCTGGAGTTTAGACTGGAGGTCTACTTTAAAGCAGTTACACCTACACTTAAATGTTTTTTAGGGGGAGTCATGAAGTGCAGAGACACTAAACTAACCTAATCACACCATAAGTAAGTCCTCCATTAGAGAGATACTCACCTTTTCTAATCATGATGGGGAAGAGGCACCTCTCCAAATAGGAGACATGGTTTATTGCAGTGTGCAATGATTTCCTGTCCCATATAATATAGATTTTCGTGGCTGAGTTTGGCCTCCTAAGGATCTTTAGGGGCAACCCAAATCAGGATTCCCCAGAGGAAATTGTTAAAGAGGACCAACCACCAACAATGCTGGCCCTGTAGTCTACTCTAAAAGACAGGGTGGCGATTTTAGTCCCCTCAGGGCATACCAATTTGGGATGCCCCACTGTGTGAAACTCCGATTGCCCTGAGAATTCACTTACCCTTCTCCATCCCCACAACAGGTTGCGACCGCATCCCTGGCATATCTGTGGCACACTCCTGTGTCCAGCCAGCCAGAAAGGTGGGTGCAGGAACGTGCTGCAGACTGCATGAAGGTTAGGGGTGCAGCACCTTCCTGAGCTCTGGCACAAACAGCGCTGTTGTATGCACGGCATGCAGTGCAGATTGGACCAGAGCCCGCACATGCGCCATGGGAACTTGGAAAAGTACATTTTGTAGGCAACATGGAGGGTTTGACTCAGCGAGGCATCGCAAAATCAGGATGCCCTGGGGGGGGGGGGCAAATGTTTGACTATCCCAGGCTTTGGTCCATGTCTCTGCCGATCCCACAGTGCATACGCAGGTTCTTGTCCAATCAGCAATCTATGTTGTGTGTATTAATGCAGAGATGCCTAGAGAGCAGGGAGTGGCTGCCTCTCTAATTTCCATTCAGCTGAGAGAAGCCAGCCCATGCATGCACCGAGGGATCACCAGTGAGGTGAGTATACCTGCAATCCCAGGCTGTTTGACATATTAGGATTGAGATTACCTGGGAATAAGGAATTGGAAGCCTCTTAAAGCGGACCAACACCCTTGTCTCGGAGAGACTCCTGGTATGGATGTAGAGGGTTTTGGTCCTCTTTAAAAGAGACCTAAAGTCATTTTGACTGGAGGTCCACTTTAAATCCAGGAAACACACCTGAAGGGTGTAACTACATTGGGTGCAGGGGTAGCAACTGTTTTGTGGCTCATAAGGTCACTGCATCAACCCCATCCTTGTCGCTTTTCCTATTTTAATTAGAGCTCACTTGGCATTTTGTATTATCTTTGCTTTTTAGGTGTTAGTAGCCTAAATGCCTTTATTTTAGCATCCTAGGGGCTGAATGTATCATGTGGCATGAGCAGTGCTGGGTGCACCCGGGCCCAGTCACAGCAACTTGGCCCTATACTCATGAATGAGTGCTGCATCATGCCACAATAAATAGTGGCGCCCCCACATTTAGAACATCTACAGCAGGGGTGTCAAACTCATTTTCAACAAGGGCCACCTCAGCATTCTGATTGCATTCAACACAAAACAAAATGCAAATACAGCCATGCAAATGTCGGGTTACAGACAAAGAATTATCTTGTTCAGCACAGATGCAGAATTATTTTGCCCAGGAAAGATGCAGACACTAAATAATTTTGCCCTGGGCAGCACTACAATCATGTTTTCCCACCCCACCTGGCAATAGCTACTAATACCTCCTGTAGAAGTTGTGGCACCCTACAGGGGTGTACTTAGGCTTGGTGGGGCCTCATAGCAGGGCCCCATCAGCAAAACCCCGCCACCCCGGGGTGGACACTCACCTGCCGGCCAGTGGTGTGGATGGCATGCGCCAGCAAGGGAGAGGTGTGGGAGCCGCATGCCTGGTGCCAACAAGTGTGTGCATGGCGCCGACGGGTCTATGAGATGCGCGCGGCGACGCCAGAGACGTGGGTCAGAAGTCCGTCAGTGAAGACATTGGGAAGAAGGCGGCATGGCTGGGTAAGTATGCAAAGGTACATACTACAGAGGCGGTGCAGGCCTTGCACTGGGCCCCTTGTTCCATGGACCCGGGGGCATGTGCCTGCACTGCCTCTATGGAAACCTCTACTATGGTAGTAAGTTGGATGGGTTAGGCAGGCTCCTCTGGTGTGCTAAGGGTTGGTTATTATTAATGTTTATTTATATAGCGCTTTACAAGGTATGTTGCACAGAGACACAGGACAGTGGCAGAGTTGCAGACACTACTCTCTTCTACAGAATGATAAAAGGTGTGCACCAGCTGTATTTATAGACACCATGCCTGAGGACAGATTAGAGATGGTGGAGCGCAGCATACCAGCGAATCATTCGGTAGAGCCACACAGAAACACACTGTCGTTGTCCAAAGCCTTAATGTGACCAGGCTTGGATAGAACGGCATCCAAAGCCTTAGAGTGACCAGGCTTGGATAGAACGGCATCCAAAGCCTTAGAGTGACCAGGCTTGGATAGAACGGCATCCAAAGCCTTAGAGTGACCAGGCTTGGATAGAACGGCATCCAAAGCCTTAGAGTGACCAGGCTTGGATAGAACGGCATCCAAAGCCTTAGAGTGACCAGGCTTGGACAGAACGGCTTCCAAAGCTTTAGCGTGACCAGGCTTGGATAGAACAGCATCCAAAGCCTTAGAGTGACCAGGCTTGGATAGAATGGCATCCAAGCCCTTAGAGTGACCAGGTTTGCATAGAATGGCATCCAAAGCCTTAGAGTGACCAGGCTTGGACAGAACGGCTTCCAAAGCCTTAGAGTGACCAGGCTTGGATAGAATGGCATCCAAAGCCTTAGAGTGACCAGGCTTGGATAGAATGGCATCCAAAGCCTTAGAGTGACCAGGCTTGGATAGAACTACATCCAAAGCCTTAGAGTGACCAGGCTTGGATAGAACGGCATCCAAAGCCTTAGAGTGACCAGGCTTGGACAGAACGGCTTCCAAATCCTTAGAGTGACCAGGCTTGGATAGAATGGCATCCAAAGCCTTAGAGTGACCAGGCTTGGACAGAACGGCTTCCAAAGCCTTAGAGTGACCAGGCTTGGATAGAATGGCATCCAAAGCCTTAGAGTGACCAGGCTTGGATAGAATGGCATCCAAAGCCTTAGAGTGACCAGGCTTGGATAGAACTACATCCAAAGCCTTAGAGTGACCAGGCTTGGATAGAATGGCATCCAAAGCCTTAGAGTGACCAGGCTTGGACAGAACGGCTTCCAAAGCCTTAGAGTGACCAGGCTTGGATAGAATGGCATCCAAAGCCTTAGAGTGACCAGGCTTGGACAGAACGGCTTCCAAAGCCTTAGAGTGACCAGGCTTGGATAGAATGGCATCCAAAGCCTTAGAGTGACCAGGCTTGGATAGAATGGCATCCAAAGCCTTAGAGTGACCAGGCTTGGATAGAATGGCATCCAAAGCCTTAGAGTGACCAGGCTTGGATAGAACTACATCCAAAGCCTTAGAGTGACCAGGCTTGGATAGAATGGCATCCAAAGCCTTAGAGTGACCAGGCTTGGACAGAACGGCTTCCAAAGCCTTAGAGTGACCAGGCTTGGATAGAATGGCATCCAAAGCCTTAGAGTGACCAGGCTTGGATAGAATGGCATCCAAAGCCTTAGAGTGACCAGGCTTGGATAGAACTACATCCAAAGCCTTAGAGTGACCAGGCTTGGATAGAATGGCATCCAAAGCCTTAGAGTGACCAGGCTTGGACAGAACGGCTTCCAAAGCCTTAGAGTGACCAGGCTTGGATAGAATGGCATCCAAAGCCTTAGAGTGACCAGGCTTGGATAGAACGGCATCCAAAGCCCTTAGAGTGACCAGGCTTGGATAGAATGGCATCCAAAGCCTTAGAGTGACCAGGCTTGGATAGAACGGCACCACCTGCTACCTGTCAAAGGGCCACATGACAAGCCTTGGAGGGCCCCCAGGCCTTGAATTTGACACACGTGATCTACAGCATACAGTGCACTGTGAGGCACTCATAGCGGGCCAATCAGCACATAGCTATGCAGCGCGCGCTCTAGCCTCATTTAGGCATCGCTCAGAATAATGTGTAAGCGTTCACTGCCAGGAATCCCCGCCTCCATTCACTCCCCGCGGCCAATCAGGAGTTGGTATGCAAATGTCCGGACTCCTGTGCTCGGTGTGAGCCCTGCAGCGCGCTCAGACAGGCTTAGCAGCCCACAGCGGTGACAGCAGCTCTGTGGATAGTGTGTGCGGATAGTGTGTGTGTGTGCTGCCAATGCTGGCTCCCTGAGCGCTGCCCTCCACCACCATGAAGTACAAGGTGAGCACAAACCATCTTATCTATTGGGCTTTGTTAGTGTTGTGTGTCCCTGCTGGAGTTGTGGGCACTCCTCCATTTTCAGGTTGCAGTACATGTGTCACTGTGACTTGCTAATAAGGCTTCTTGGCAGAGACTAGCCCTTGCTGTGAAGGCATGCGGCTCCTGCTTGTTACTGAGAGACACTGGGGGGAGTTTGGCAGGACTTGGTGTAGGAATGTGGTGACTAGTTATCACACTGTACTGGAAGCTGGTCCTGGAAAGATATGGTTATGCTCATGATCGCGGTATTCCAGGTGCTTCCCAACCTGTGCTGGTGGTGGGGATACTCCACAAGGCTAGAGACCAGCCTGTACCCCAATCTGATCTGACAACTTTGCTTAATATGTTGATGACAAAGATTGATGTTCATATTTTTTGTTTGGCTGTTTTGCTTATTTTTACAATGGCTTAGGTGACTGACATCCCACTCACACCACGGAATATAACTGGGAAATGGAAAGGTTGGGTTCCCTTCCATATCCTATACAAGACTCAATCCTGATTTGTTCCGTTAAAAAAAACAGGATAAAAGCTAATTATGTGCATTTCATGCACTTTAAATGGTGTTGTGTGTGTTTTATGGTGACTGACAACCCATATGTACTAAGTAGATAATTATAAAATGGAAAGTGGAACTTGGGAATCCTGTAACTGTCACTTGTAGCAGAGCTTTGCTGCATTGTAATGATTCCTGGACCACCCCAACTAAATCTTTAGCTGATACTAGTTCTACATGTAAGTTATAGCAGTCAGCTGATGACAACCCATATGTACTAACTAGATAATTGTAAAATGGAAAGTGTTACTTGGGAATGCTGTAACTGTCACTTGTCGCAGAGCTTTGTTGCACTGTAATGATTCCTGGACCACCCCAACTAGATGTTTAGCTGATACTAGTTCTACATGTAAGTTATAGCAGTCAGCTGATGACAACCCATATGTACTAACTAGATAATTATAAAATGGAAAATGGTACTTGGGAATCCTGTAACTGTCACTTGTAGCAGAGCTTTGCTGCATTGTAATGATTCCTGGACCACCCCAACTAAATCTTTAGCTGATACTAGTTCTACATGTAAGTTATAGCAGTCAGCTGATGACAACCCTAATGTACTAACTAGATAATTATAAAATGGAAAATGGTACTTGGGAATCCTGTAACTGTCACTTGTCGCAGAGCTTTGTTGCACTGTAATGATTCCTGGACCACCCCAACTAGATGTTTAGCTGATACTAGTTTTACATGTAAGTTATAGCAGTTAGCTGATACCGATGAAGTTAGAAGAAACAGGGGACCCCAAGCAGGGCAGTTTCTAGGCAAAATTGCCCCCTCCTCACCCAACCTATGGTGCTGCTCTTGTCCCATACAGGTATGTGCCTTTACCATAGCAGCAAGCAGTGCCCCCTCACCATGACTGACCCCAGTATGGGGCGGATGAGGGGCCTGTCTTATTGCCTGAATCAGTGGCCCTGACCCATTTGCAGAAAACAGGATGGGAGGGATAAAGGCGTCCCTAATGGCCTTGGCACCCAGGACCATCGCCCTGCTCGCCCTTCCCTAGAAACTGCCCTGACTTCAAGTTGTGCCCCCTTATGATATTCAGCATCCTGCACATCTTTAGCCTCCTTCCCTTCTTCACCCATCTTTCACTGTAGCTCCATGTATTTGGTGATAGTTGGGGTAGCTTGAAACTGTATCACTTTCCTATGACACATGAGCACAGTACCTCTGTCATCTTTATATTGATTAACTGGTGGTCCCCCAGTTTTCATTTACTTAAAGAACAACAGCCACCCTCCCCTATCCCCCTGTATCGTGTTGCAGGGTTGGTTACCTCTCCCCTTATCGAACTGTGATCATCACCCCATTATGACAGGCTTGTATTACATGATGGTGCCACAAAGTGCTTTCAGCTGTTTTCTATAGTAATGTGAATGTCATTTCCAATGCGGATGCTGCAGGTCACCTTCAGGTACTTTGACCTGTGCTATCAATGGTGCCAACAAAGTTGGGGGACTTGGAGGACAGCAGGCAGCTTACAGAGATGTGTAGGGTGCCACTGCTTTAGCAAAGATTCTGGCAATGTGCTGTGTAGCACTAGGTCTACTTATGACCAATTCAGTCACCACTGAATCAGTCAATAAAAGCAACCATGTAGCCTGAATGATCATTTTGTCTGCCCAGTCAGTCTATCAGTATGATCATGGTCAAGTTGCATGTATCAATTGCTAAATGTTTATGGCTGGCATTATTTTACAACAGACTTCAGTATAACCTGATCAAGCTTCTTCATTTTGTATCTATTCATTCACTCTTTCACTGATGCCTGTTGGTATTTGGTTCTTAGCTATTTAATTGTTCTGTTTAATACCTGTCATTGGGTTAATTATTGATTAGACATATGCACTGGGCAGTTAGTATCTGTTCTATTTTCATCACATTTCCACTAATTATACATACAGTTGATCAGCATGTGATATAGCTGCTAGACCAGTCAAATATATATATATATATATATATATATATATATGGACTAGACGTTAGGTGAAACAATGTTGATTGAAGCAAATTATTGAGATGGCCAATCCCATGAGTCATTAACATCCCAAACTTGTTCTGAATTGCAACTTTAGAAATATTATGTTTCATCATTGTTTGTTCAGATCGGGCCTTTTGGGGGAAGACTAGATATGTCAAAAAGCATGTCTATGCAGAAAGGATAGAATCTACAAGTAGAAGCAAGCTGAAGTGCTGAGGAATTCTTGTTTCAGCTTGTATACAGTACATCCTTGGCTTCATCTACATGACATTGTGTCTACTATAAGGCCCTAAAGTGGTTCTTTGTGATTGGCTCTTAACATGGTTTTTCAGACAGAATAGAAGACAGCTTGAACAAGAATGTGCAAAACAAGGCAATGCTTATAATTCTGGGGGGCTTATACAAAAGACCCACAGGCAGTCATTATACAGCTTCTGCTTATATACCTCTAGGGCTTAGAAACA
Organism: Gastrophryne carolinensis; assembly: GCA_027917425.1. Lineage (NCBI taxonomy): Eukaryota > Metazoa > Chordata > Amphibia > Anura > Microhylidae > Gastrophryne > Gastrophryne carolinensis. Next base: position 271,772,139 of record CM051239.1, on the reverse strand, counting down.
GAAGCTTGTGTTATATGTCTTCATTCATAGAATATATTTTGTAGAAAGATCACCACGAGGGTTAATTCCCCTTACTTACATATGCTCTACCACTTTCCCACAGTTTTCACACTGGTCACTTTTGTTTCCGCAAATCGTCGCTGAATAGGCTATGGTTGTATTTTCTCTCCATTATCAGTTGATACTGACTGGAGTCTCAATCAGTAACCTATCTGGGCATATATCCCCTGAAGTGATGTTTTTCCAGTATCCAGATAAGACTTAGACTGGGCACAGGCAACCAGATTTGTTCAATAGATAGCAAAGCATAAGAAAGGCATGTGTTGTTTTGTACTCTCGTAGTCTACAAGTGGTCCTCCTGTGAACATTTGCTAAAAAACAATTGAGGGGGGTTTTATACCTTGTGTTGCACTGAAGATACTAGGAGTGTCCTAATGCATTGCAGTACACTTTTGTGTCCCAACACAGACAACCATGGTCTGCACCGGCGATGGGTTGCCGTCAGATCGCAGAATTGTGAAACTGTTGAAGACCTTGGGCAGGCACCCACCATACCTGCTTAAGCTAAAACGCCCCACCCCCCACTAGGCCCATCTTCAACCCTATACCATGTCAGAATCTGACCACATGGAGCCCTACTCCTTACCAGATTTACAGCGTCTGTGCATGTTTGACTACTAACCAATCACTGTGCAGTAGTGGCGCCGCCGGTACACTGCCTTACTAAACAGCCAATCACAGTGCTGTAGCATTGCCACCAAAAGTTGAACTCTATAGTTCCAAGCTCCATGGGGATTAGGTACTTAAACCAGGTTGGTTAGTGCAGCATTACCATGTTTCTGTGTTCTTTCTACTGTATGGAAAGCCTTACTGATGGCACCAAGCTCTATATATATCTTGTGCTGAAAGTAGTAAAAGTGTGTGTTAATGGAGGGGTTGATCCAGGTAATAGTGGGATAGTGGGTTGTCATATTATCCAGCCATCTCATGGCTATAGGCATACACATCCCTGCCTTCAGCTGAGGGATCTTGGAAAGTTAGGTTAGATTACTATGAAACCATTGCTGTATTGTACCGCTGTCCTCTGTATCTCCTAAAGATGAAACCTTTTGGAAAAGTCCCCCTCCTTTTCTCAGGTGCAGAGGAAAACAATGTGTGCAATTGGAACCCGTGTAAATTCCCCACAGATAGTAAATGTTGAGATAAAATAGGAAACTGGACCACTAATACAGAGCCACACTTTCATTTCATAAACTATTACTCATTGTGTGGTATCAGGCAGTCTCCTACCACTGCTAGCATTGCCTTTTTTGGCTACTGACTGAATTATAACTTCAAAAGGAACATCTTTTATGTATTGTATGCAACTTGGAGGTTTACAGTGTTGTTTGTAAAATTTAAACTGTTGCCTCTTAAAGAGAGTAGCATTTTATTACTGCTTGTGTGGCCAGAGAATCAGGTTTTGCAATCGCTGCACATGCCTGTCACTCTATATGTGCCTTTTTCAGCTTCTTATTTCACTGCCATTTCCCTTTACTTTCATCTCAAGAGCCAATGTGTTTGAAGGCGGTTTATGTCCTACAAATGAGGAATCATGAGCATACATGTCCTCAGGCATTTTTTTATGGACTCTCTCTATAGACCTCAGATCAGGGCTGCCTGATGGACATGAGGTCTCCCTGCATACCTTTACCATGTCCTAAGGGGGTGATCACTTATTCGAAACACTGGTATCTGAACCTGGGTGCCGCACGTCCAGGTACTTGCTGGCCAGCAATGTATGGCCTTGTTCTGTCTTCATCTTCCTTCGAAATTTGGATGCCCCAGTGTGTGAAACCCCCAGGGCGCCGATAAACACTCACCATCTTTTAGATTCCATGCCTGCCACTGCTGGGTTTTGTTCCACTTTACAGACAATTTTCAGGCAAATTAAAAAAAAAAAGCTATACTCCCCTTTTCTTTCACGCAGACCATCGCTCCTAGTCCAGGGCAGCAGCGCTCACCCGATAGGCTGGATGCAGGTCCCTCACCGCCTAGCACCTTGCGCAGCCCAATTCTCTTGTTGGGCTTCTCTTCCTGTTTCGCTCCGACGTAGCGGACCATTCAACCCCAAACTCCTAACTGAGCATTATATGGCCATTGGAGCTTGGTTAAAGACAGTTGAGTGGGTAGAATTTAAAGAGGAACCGTTCACTATCCCAGTAATTGTTCCTCTCCAATTAGGGATGCCCAGCTGTGTGAAACCCCCGGAATGCCAAGTATTCCTACCTTGCTGGCAGTAGTATGTTGCATGACCGGGCTCTTCTCCGATTAGCTTTCTAAGCTGATCCTATGCTCCCGCCTAACTGCACCTGGCCACGCCTGCCATTCAGATATTGCTGGTGTGGTTGCGTGCATCGGAGATGCCCACAGCATTTGGTTTTTCACAATGTAGGTGTTTCTAAATCAGGATGCCCTCAGGAAGGGGTTTCCTCAGGCACTATAGTCTTTTAGGGCTAGGTGAGAGGATGAACATTCCTTTTTAAAGTGGACCAACACCCAGGATTTTCACTATCCTGGGTGTTGGTCCACTCGGGGGGCCGGCACGGGTGCGCGCCCTGCTAGAGGGATGCGCGAGAGGCGGCGGCCCGCACATGCGCCGTTGGAACGGGAGAAGGTAAGGTTTGTGGGCGTCCGGGGGGGGGGTTTCACACAGCGGGGCATTCCTATTTCGGATGCCCCGCGGGGAGGGAGCTGATCGGCCCGGGAATCTATAATATCAGCGGTGGGTGTTGGTCCACTTTAAGAAAAAAACGGGTTAGGTTAGTAAATGTGTTTACTAAAATTACATGCAGATAGACTTTAAAGCTTATTGTGCAATCTCAAAAAGCCAACTGTAACAAATACATAGAATTGGTCTGTAAACTAACCATTAAAGTGGTTGATAAATGCACTAAGCTGGACCTTTCATTTGCTAGGCCTTTAGGACATGACTATAGCAGATCATTTGTGAATTATACTGCAACAAAGGGCATGTTGTATGTATATATATATATATATATATATATATACTTATGAGAAAATATGTAATTATTAACTTTTAGTCACAAATAAGCTACTGGCCAAAAATTGCTTCATTTTCCTAGGATACCATTCACCATCCCTTAGACAAAGTGTATTTTTCATATGCCATGACATTCATTAGTTACACAGTATGTACTTTAAAGGGCTGTATTTTTCAAGGCAATAAAAAAGTATACCCTAAGGACAAAACTTTCCCTCTATTGTACAGTGTTTGGGTGTGTCATTATATTACCAGGAAATGGGTGTTATACAAAATCCTGCTGTTTAGAGGTATATACTTTATTTTATAAAGCTAGAATAGTAAAAAAACCAGCCTATTTCCTGCCAAGAGATAAATGGCTGTGCACATAGTTGCTGCAGGAGGCTGTATTCATTGATGAAAAATGAATGTAGGAGTATCCTTTTTGTGTTCACTCTTTATTTTCTGCTGGAAACTCTGTAGATGATATGCATTGCTAACCGCCTAAACTGGTGCAGTTAATAAACACAAAGATTTGTCTGAAGCGATCCAAGGAAAGGGTTGTTTTCGAGATAAAAAGAGCTGGTCAAGCAGATGAAAGCAGTAATCAAATCAGCAGTCCTTTAGGAAAAGTAACCTATTCACTGCAAGCTTGGCAGCTCACTGGAAGCAGGCCCATGCATTCCATACACACAATGGGTGCTGAGCGATGGAAGAGCTTCTTGGGAATTTAGATGGTTTGTATTAAGCAGCATTATGCAGTCATGCCATTTGCCAAAAACTGTTGCTTTAGCGTAAATAGTAAAAAGAAAGCTCTGTATTCTGCACCTGCATAAGGTCAGCCACTGTCTAATATAACTGAAGGTTTTCTAATAATATTAAGCGGAAGTCAGGTCAAATGATTTTAATTAGACTTGTTGGGTGAGTTTAAAATTGTTATACTTGATACTGCTGAAAATGATTTCATAGTCCTCTATTCCAGGTCTCATGCTGGCTCGCAGCGAAACCATGAATAGCATTGAGACAGAAGGAATTTTCCACTGATTTAGGAACATTTCATCTTTAGATTTTATTCCACAATCTAAAGAGCAAACACTGTTGTGAGACACTAGTTGGATATGAGAGTTTGGGCTTTCTTTTAGTTATTACAGGCATGGACTGGCCCATAGGGTAAAAGGAGAATGTCCCAGTGGCTCCTTGAGTTCTCCCAAACATAAACAGGCAATATTTGCATTTAAAGTGGTAGGTAAGTGAAAAATGACTCCCTGTTTGTGCTGCCCCACTGCTGCATAAAAGAGAGGGAGTTCAGTCTTTTCTGGTTGGACTCCCTCTTAAGCTGGAAAAAAACATTTTTATCAAATTGGATGTTGTTCCCAGCATGTGAGGGCACCCCGATTGCCGAGGCCCCCACTCTGTATCACCCAGTAAAAGGCAAAATTTTACCTCTTGCAAAATCGAGCCCTGCAATTGGCCTCTGAGGTCACATGGTCTACAGATCTCTCCTGGGTATCATGATGTCACTGGCCATGCTACCATGGTGGCTAATCATGGGTTTGATTTTGCCCAGGGAGTGATTTGAAAGGTAAGATGTCTTTTACCAGATGTTACAGTACGGCGGGTACTTTCTTGCGGCCCCCCCAAGCAAGAAAAAACAGATTTTGTGGTTTCAGTTTGACTGTAGGTTATACTGGTGACCCCAGTCGAGTTATATCCACATAAATAAAGGCTAGACCAGTATTATTATTATTATTATTATTATTGTTTATTTATATAGCGCCATCAACTTCCGTAGCGCTTTACAAGGTAAGAATACAGACAAGGTAAAACATATAGCACAGAGAACAATACAAAATTAGATGCCACAGGTTAAAACCAAGTGTTGTGAGCACAGGAGACAATGGGGAGGAGTGCCCTGCCCTTGCGAGCTTACGACTTTCATATGTCACATTTGGTACTAATATCACTTTTAGCAGCATGGCCAAAGATCAAAACATATGCGCCAAGTAAATATTACATACACCTTACAGAATTGAATCTCAGACAGGCAGAGCACACAAAATCAACACAGAGTAAACAGCAGGCTCTTTACACTACTATATACAAAGGTCAAAATAGCAAAATATTTCATGTACTAGCCTACAAAAAAAAGGTAAATGTAGGTTTAGTTTCTCTATTCCTATGCATGTAAGTGGGGTGAAACCTAATGGTCTAAAAGATACTGGGCCCAGAGATACACGTCCCTAGGGAATATATATATAGATATATAGATATATATATATACCAGTCAGCCTTTGGTGGCTGGAGCTTGTTCAGCTATGCAACATACAAGTCATGTTTACTGCAATGAAAGGTTCATTGGGTCTGTCCAAAGCTTTACCGGTTTAGTAAATCATTGCTTAGGCCATAATAACCATAAATACAGTATGCACAAAGGGCATTGGAATGTTTATCAAATATGGTCATGGGATTTGTTAATTGGGTATTTACCCATTGATGATATGTTGTATTGCCCTTGAAAGTACAGGGGATGAATACTATATACATACTGTATATTGTCACAAAAAGTAATTTGTAGCAGTGTCTGAGTGGTAGAGGTGTGGTTTGTAAACCCAAGGCTTTTATGAAATTAATGACTGCTTATCAAATTAATATGAGCATTATGTCTGTCTGAGTTCTAGTAGCCTCTGGCATCATAACTCCCTTAAGCACATAATAACATATCAGCTCCTTCAGAACTGAACCTGCCATTTACACACACTTATCGCTGTATGTGTGTATGCCTGTGACTGCGTGCTTTCTTTAACTTTGGCGTGGCTTCATTTACTCATAATGCGCTCACTTCATTTCACCATCAACTGGTGATTTGTTCTCTGCTTGACTTGTGCTTTCTTACTGACAAACATCATTGAGAGAGAAAACTCTGGGCTTCCACACCTTCATATTCCTATTAACCTGTTAAACATTTCCATGGATATTTTATTCATGCTAATCACAGGGATAGTGGTGCAGCCCATAAGCCGCATCTGTGCATACACGTTTGTATTAGCTTTGTATTTCTAAGTGTGTATTTGCTTCAGTTCTGCAAACAGGGTGGCGTCAGCGGCATTATGTCTTATTTTTCCTACACCGCTTCTATTGTAAAGGGGAAGCAAAAGGTTTCATAACATAACATGAGAAAAAATATGTGACACCGGATGCAAAGTGACTGAAGATAGACGCCAAACATTTAGGGGTTTGTTTAAGAGGCATTAGTGCCAAGTAGTGCCAGATAAACATCAGGTCCCAGTGCAAAAGGTGTACTTATCAAGTCAAAAATCCCGAGCGTCTCTGATAGTGCCAGGTAGTGTCCTATCTATCATCAGTACTGGTGAGTATATGAGTGCCGGTGCTGGGTTCCCTACAGCGCCAGATAAGACCAGGCACTCACCCTGCACTGTGTGGCCTGATCCCATACGTTTCAATAGGCTGGGATGGTTGTAATTTTTTGGGCTATTTTTTGGGGGCCGGTGCATGTGCCATGGGATCCTGGAATTTTTTTTTTGCCTGCCACCCCCCCCCCCCAAAAAAAATGGAGATTGCAACAGGCGTCGTGTGCCTTGAATCCCCTTTTATAGCGCCCATACGGACGCTGTGTGCTTTCATTCACAAATTAGTATGATATGTGGTAGACAGAGCTAGGCGCATGGCACATAGGCTTATACAAGCCCGGCGCTGTGGACACCACCCGACCAGGAGCTCTCCAACAGTGAGTGCCAGCTGTCTCCAAAATTAGTAAATTAGGCCTGTTAAGAGCTACTAGTCATATAAGACATTAATAGATCCATCTTGTATAAGTGGTTAAAGTAAAATATAAATGTCTGGTCAATGACATGTCACACTGGTTTAAGATACATACAGTAGATAGATAATAGTAAAACGTTAGATCAGGTGTAAGAATATTGTGTGGGTCACTTGGATGAAACTGAAGTCGTCATAGGAATAACATGTTATTATTAAGATTGCACATGGTGTAGCTGATGCCAAATAATTGACCCCAGTGGGAGCTGGAAGCAAGTCTGCTAGCCAAAATGGAGATATTTCTATTCATTTAAAGCAGTTTTACATTTCTCTTGGTAATGTAAAGGTATGCTTAACTTTTATTAAAACTAAACATTTTAAACCAGCAAGACGTCTCAAGAAATGCTTTTTAACTGATACAGCTGTGAAAGTTGTGGTCAAAGTGGTAAAAAGCAGAAGCGGTCTTAAAATACACCCTGTTAAATGGCAATACAGAAGTAGCCGTGATGCAGCTGGATCTTCAGTGAACACACGGCTTCTTATTCTTGTGTAATAAAGGCTAAAGAAATAAAAAACACAATGTTATTTTTATTTCATCAGCTGTGTCACAGGTAAACTTGTAACCCCTGATAACATTTTAAAGCATATCTATGAGGTAGATTGTAAACCCTTACCTTCGTGTGAGTGAAGTTCTAGCCCTGGTTTTCTTTGACAAACCTAGGTCTGCCTATGGACAGTGCATGGCTTGGGTGAACACCCTTTCCCTTCAGTCTGCCGATTGGGGTTGTTGATATAGTATATATGTATCATAATTCTAGAACAATCTTATTTTGTTAGCAGGAACCATGACAAAATATTACCAATTGTGCCCCGGGGCACCTAAGGTGTAGTCCATGAGTTTGGACCCCCCCAGACTTGGTAAAGCACAGCACTGCTACTGGCGTGCTTGGGCACAGCATGGCTGCTATTTGCAAAAGACCCCGTAAAGTTATCTTTAAACGTATTAGAGCATTGGAGATTTATAGAAAAAATGAAGAGAAACAGCGGGAGTGGCAATAGTGACGTGATCTAAGCACAGTGTGCTGAATGAGAGAGAGGAGGGCGGGGTTTCAGAGCTGCAGAGAGAAGCAGCCAATCAGGACATCTGGGAAGGGAGTGGGGGTGTTTCCGCTCTTGGTCCACTGAAGGTGGATTGCTGTACCAGGTCAGCGGGGTGGAGACTGAAAGCTGAATGAGGAAGTGATTTTCCTCACTTAGGAGAAAGACAAAGAAAAAAGCAAAGCACTAAAACCACTGAATGAAAGGTTTTTTTTTTTACTTTTGACTTGACAAGCATTTTAATAGCAATGATCAGTCAGGTAATGAATACCGTATATACTCGAGTATAGGCCGACCCGAATATAAGCCGAGGCACCTAATTTTACCACAAAAAACTGGAAAAAGTTATTGACTCGAGTATAAGCCTAGGGTGTTGGAGGGTAGCGGAGGATGCAGCCGCCAGCGCACTCAGATCCACTAGCCTTAGACGAGCTATTAGACGAAGGGGCAGGAGCGGACCTGAGCGTGCTGACTGAACCAGAGGCATTAGCCCCAGCCTGTGCCTGTCCCAATGGGCAATGCCCCAGCTATTCTACAAAACTGCCAGCCACAGTCATGGAATTAGCCCCAGTCTGTGCCCTGTCCCATTGGGAATGCCCCTGTCACTCCAGAATTAAACACTGCCAGTCATGGCATTAGCCCCAGCCTGTGCCCTGTCCCATTGGGAATGCCCCTGTCATTCCAGAATTAAACACTGCCAGTCATGGCATTAGCCCCAGTTTGTGCCCTGTCCCAATGGCCAATGCCCCTGCCATTGTAAAATAAAACAATGTGGTCATGGCCACAGCAATGACCCCCCAGTATAGTGTCACCCCCTCACACAGCCGCTGGCAGCCTGCCCTCCCGATGCCCAGTCATATTGGAATGGCAGCCTGTGACGGGCATGATGCTGTCAATGAGCAGTGCGAGGGAAGCAGCTGCCAATATTACCTGGGCTGGAGCGGGCATGGTCACACGCACACATGGACACTGCAGCCGCCACCCTGTCCTCGTGACTGCAGCACGAGGACCCCCCCCCCTTACCTGTTGTTGCGCGCTGGCCACCTCCGTTCCCTCTGCCTCCGCCGCCGCCTCCTCCTCCTCCGCCGCCGCCGCCGCCTCCTCCTCCGCTCTCACAAACGCGCAGGCACTTCCTGGTTGTTGCGCGCCGGTTGGTGGGCGGGCCCCATGTGGTCGGCGTCCAATAGAAACAATGGACGCCTCCCACCAACCTGCGCGCAACAGCCAGTAAGTGTCAGTGTGTGTGAGAGCACTGACTCGAGTATAAGCCGAGGCGGCTTTTTTCAGCCCAAAAAGTGGGCTGAAAAACTCGGCTTATACTCGAGTATATACGGTATGTAAAAGTGAGAGCAGCAATCAAAGGAAGGAAGGGGGTGGAAGAGGGAGGGGCCCAGGGCACATCTTAAGAGAAGGAGCAGCCCAGCGATTGGCTGACAGTGGTCACATGGGCCAGGGTTGCTTTCTTTTGCCTGCCCGCCGGTCCAGCTGGCACATATTACCACTAGCGGCAAATAGCGGGGCAACATTTCGCCAGTGGATCAAGTTTCAGGTAAGGATTGTGGGGGTCTATGCGCGGGAAGCTCTAGCAATCTGGATGCGCCCCTCAATGCAATTATGTCGAAAATGAACATGGGAATGCTTTAAGTTTTCAAGAGTGCTAAAGGGTAAACCAATTGAGCATATAATAACTGCAAGCAGTTGATTTTGTGCGCAGAGTGAAGACGCCCTTTACATTAAAGCAGGGACACTGCCTCCCTGGTTACATAGAAATAAAGGTGAAAGGTCTGTCATGCGACAACATCGCTTAACAAAGTCATAGTTCACTTTGCATGGGACGTGCACTTGAGCAGCTTCACCACTTTGTAAGAATTACGAAGTTACTTTGTTTAAAAAGGACTTTGATATTACCTGACAACTTCCTTTATTTCTCAAGTAAAATATTAACAAAGCTCAAAAGCAAGTCTACTCTCATTAGCCACACACAATGAATAGGCATGTATGGTGCATTTTTACTTTTACTGATCCTGAGCTTGGATACTATACTGTTGCTCTACTAATAGGGAGGAGTGTCCTGAAAGACATAGATGAGTTTTAACCCAGCAATTCGGATGATAATTGCCATATTTGATAATAATGAGTTATGATCACCAGTGATGTGTTAGACCACATGTGTCAGGCCTTGGGGCCTGATGTGGCCCCCCAAGCCTTTTTATGTGGCCTTCTGACAGGTGCCAGACTGCAGCAGCTGTGCAGGGCCCCTCCTTGCCGGCCCCGCCTGGTCTGCGCACCACTAATCCTGTCCCCAAATGCAGTGCCTAAAAATCAGCTGGTATTGCCTTTTCATTATTCCGGGCAAGTGAATAAAAAATGCTTGTTGGGCTGCCCTGGCAAACTTCTTTGGTTGTTCTGGGAAAAAAAATATTATGTACCTGCATCTCTTCTGCGAAAAGCAGCTTTGCTGTTCTGTCCTGAACAAAATAATTTAATGTCTGCATCTGGGCAATGTAATTCAGCAACTGTCCTGGGTAAAAGAATTCTGTGGCCGTCCTGGGCAAAATATTTTGGTGCCTGTCTACATCTGTTCTCATCAAAATATTTCTGTGTCTGCAGCCTTACATTTGAATGGTCATGGTCCCATTTTCTGTTATTAAGTGCCAACCGTAATGCTGATGTCGCCCTAGGTAAAAATGAGTTTGACATCCCTGTATTAGACCATCTTGATGTTGTGACTACTTTACTGTAAGGTGGTATATAGACTGTAGGCTTTTGAAAGCAATATTCCTGGACAGTTGGTTAGAACTGCAGGGTCTGCTGAGAGAATCTTATATGAAAAAGTATCTTCAAAAAGAAGACAAGATTGTGCTTGACCCTTGATTAACCCTCCAAATGATCTTCTAGTAAAACTACAGGTAGTCCTCGGGTTACGACGGTCTCGAGTTACGTTGTTTCGTGGTTACGACGCTTTATACGGCGTCTGCCCCAGTATCTCCAGCACCTTCTGCAGCTTCCTCCCAATAGCACTTACAGTACAGTATTTCATTATTAAACGTACTATACTGCACAATATTTTACTGTACCTATGTTTATTGATAATTATGTAGGGTACTGTGTTAGGATAGGTGTTTGGATAGGCTAAGTGTTTGCAGTACTGTACTGTTATTATGGTACAGTACTGTATGAACGTACGATCCGACATACGTCGAAATTCGGTTTACGACGCCGCGTAAGAACGGATCAACGTCGTAAGTCGAGGACTACCTGTATAGATATTCACATACAGTTGCACACAGGTAACCAACTGTCTCTGTTGGTACAACACTACACAAAAACATCCCTGGACTGGTCTAGTAACTTCACAGCAGAATAGGAGCAATCATTTGTCTATGCCATTTATCTTGCTTTGAAATTAGAACTACTTTTATTGGGTTTACGTCAACTGTGAATAAATTACTGCTAAGCAAACAAGGAACATTTATGCTTACAGAAGTGATGTCATTGAATTCATGATAAACAGGCAAAAACAAATAGTTAACATTCAGTATTACCTAACAGCAACAATAGGCGTGTGGGAATATTCACAGCGAGAAAGCATTCTGTGTTAATTTCCACTGTGTACTTGTGTTGTCAACAAGTAGCTACAGGTTCAGTGATAAGGGCCTACTGACACTTTTTCACATGGGAATATGGAAGTACTGTATGTGCTATCAAACTAACTCTCAAGACACAAATACTGCCTTTAAAATTTCCTAATTTTTCGCGTCCCCTGTCCTGACAACAACAGAGACTGATCTTGGCATCCAGTCTCCTTTACTGAATGGGGAGCAGCCAACTCCTCCAAAACAGAAGTGTGCACTTTTCCATTCACAAACTAGGTGCAGGGGAATGCCCACTGCAGTGAACATCATAGCAGCGGAGACCATTCCCCTGCAAGTCATTGGTGAATAAATACCAAGGCGGAATAGTGGATAGTATGACTGCAGCTTCTGTTTTTTTCACCCCCTAGAGCAGGATGGGACAGCTGTGGAGAAAAAACAGTGAGTATAGTTTTTGTTCATGTCTTGACTGTCCACTGTAAAGTAAGCTCTTGTCTAGATTATGTTTAATAAAACAACCGCTGTATTTGTATAGACAAGACATCCCCCAAAGTGTCAAAAAGGTGATCTATTTGGTAATGACATCATTTTGTATAGTACGTCCATTCGTAACATTCATGTATTTGTTTTTTTCCTTTAGAATCTTATGGCAAGAGCCTTGTACGACAATGTTCCAGAATGTGCAGAAGAATTATCCTTCAGAAAAGGGGACATCTTGACAGTAATTGAGCAGAACACTGGAGGCCTTGAAGGATGGTGGCTTTGTTCGTTACATGGTCGCCAGGGCATTGCACCAGGAAACAGATTAAAGCTCCTTATAGGCCCCATTTCTGATCACTCCAAGCATGACATTCCCAAACAAGAAGTGGCACCACAGTCCTGCTTTCAGCATCAGTCTTACCAACCAGATGGTGTTTACCAGGTGCCTCCAACTCACCACAGTCCAGTGATCAAACCCTACCATGGTCAAGACAAAAAGCAATTTGTGGAAAGTGTTGATGGCTCTCCAGGCAACAAAGTAAGTCATTAAATCAACTATATGGACATTTTTGAAAAACTAGCTAGTATTGTCATATAGAATTTATGTCACAGGTTTCTTGGAAAATCTGAAGAGCTTGCTTCATGGAATGACACGCTTTGCTCATAAAGCAATGATCATGGTGATCAATGATCTTTACCTTAATGAGGTGAAGAGCTCACATCTGAAGTCAGAAACTGTGACTTGCTGCATAAGTTCTTCTAGGACAGTGTTCCTCAACCCTCCTCCTAAGTATCCTAAGTAAGTATCTTCTATATTTAAGGTCATTGGCAGACTGGAGCCAAAAATCAGCCCTGGATTTTACCAGCCCCTGGCCGACTCAAGCCACCCCTGCTGAGGCCCCCCCAACCATGATGCTGGGGGTATAGCATTAGCGGCTGGAGTTTATTGGCTTGTGGGGCTAGGTACAGGGGGTCTGAGAGGAAAAGTAAGGGGGCAGGGATTGAATGAGAATGAACCGGGTCTCCCTATGGCCAGTCCGCCCCTGTCTTAGGTTTTATTTTTATTTGGTCTTTAAACATTTCTCAGAAATGCTGCTGTTAATTCTTTGAGATGTTAAATGTTGTAGTCCATTTACTAAAAATATAGAACGTTACTTCTGCTTATTATGATAGTTGAGCTCCCATTAGGGCCAACTGCTCTGCATTGCAGCTTTACCAAAATATTCAATTCAGTTCACTGATTGACAAACTACCCCATTAACTTAATGAAGTTTGGTAAAGTTTCAGACTTATATGTGCTCAGTCAAACTTGAAAAGAACGTATAGCCATCCTTGTACAGCAAGTGGTTTTGTATTTCATTTAGACTAGACAGATGAGAATACTTATGCTTCATTTTGTAGTTCCTGCAAATGGATAATTGCAGATTGAAAGAAGCCAAAAAGTATTAAGCCTTTATTGGATTTTAGAGCCAGGAAATAATTGGGGCCGTAAAAGAGTGTGATTTTTTTGAGCTGCGTATCCATTTCAAACTGTATGAAACCACAGAGTCATATGCCATATATGAAACTAAACAATTAATTGATACTTGAAATAGTCTTGTTGTACTTTATTTTTGGTTGTTTAACTATTTCAGTGTATAGAGACAGTGTAGAGAACTAGCCTCTATAACATAGCTGATAGCTTACCTATTCTGTAGATTTTGAACCGGTTGCTAAGGTTGGGATAGTGAGTATTCCCTCTGCATACATTGTGTGGAACTGTTACAACAACATGGTGTGGTTGTCCAGTAATGTCTTTGCCCTTAGTACACTATGGCAGGCCTACCGTAAAAAAAAAAGTAGTGGCATGACTGAAACCTGTGTACAAGATCTGCAGTTTCGGTAAGTCAGCTGAGCAAAAGGTAATTCTGGGCTTGGCAAATGTGGGGTGTGTTTTTTACTTATTTATAGGCACACAATGGACAATGCTGGCAACCCTCTAGAGAAGACATAAATTGTTTAGGTGTTAGGGCATGACTTCATATCTATATAACCTTTTGTTTACAGCCTGAGCGCATCTGCCAAAAAACTGTTCAAATTGATTGACATCATCACAAAGAAACACCCACAGGGCCGGATTAAAGTGGGGGGTTGGACCAGGGCTCCTGGTCCAGGGGCTCCAACCTCTTGTTAAAAAGGGGAGCAATTAATCTACAGTTACTTGCAGGGGGGGGGGGGGCTTGGCTAAACTCTCTGCCCAGTCCTGATCTCCTATCTTGGTAAACCTGTAGCCATCAAGGTAAAAGAGTAACGGTAAAATTCACACTGGTATGGTCAGTAGATCATAGCAAGTTTTGCTTTTAATACTTCTGTGTCCTTTTAGCATGAAACACCAACATTTAGTTCTGCATGTATTTTATCTTCAAAGGGAGACGAACGAAAATATCATCTTGACTTCCTTAGTTCATCAGTTAGAAGTAAAGTCCTGCCTTTTTGTTAAACCACACGTTACACTCTTCAGGCTTACTGTCAATATGTTTTCTCCATTCCTGACTCAGACACAGGCAGGACATCAGCGGAAATGCTTGGCTGCTATGGCTTCTTTAGCCTTTGAACGCAAGCTTATATTGGCAGTCAGGTCAGACATTTTCCTCTCTAGACTTGTTGCAGCTCCCAGACCTTTGTTATATTTCTTGTGGGACTTGTACTCCAGACTACATTTTTTAAGCCACTATAATGCATATTTGGAAAATCCAAGACTTGCATATGGAATTTCTGCTTCACAACACTTACAAAACTCTTGCTTTTGATCAAAGCCAGGTGCAGGTTTTTTTTTTTACCACTATCTATTACCAGCAGAAAGAGAAAGTTTACAGTCAATGCTTTTGTTTACTGGCCCTTTCAACTTGGATCATCCTAGTAGCATAGACAGACAGCTGGGGCCTACAAAGAGCACAAAAGGCTATGTTCATAAAGGGATGCAGCAGTTCAGAGCATACTTTAATGTGTGTGATGCTTTATTAGCCACTCAAATAATAAAATCAAAGGCCGAAGCAATATTCTAAAATAGCTTTCCCCTAAACACTCCCTATCAAGTTGTGCACAAATAGGATAAAAGTGTTGCTTTATTAAGATAAATCAACTTAAGACTTATACAACGAACATGACACACTGGTAAAAAAGCACAGTGCTGCGTTTACCAGTAATAAATTATATATGGAACCAAGTTGCAATGAGCTATACAAGATAGTTCAATTACATGGTGCTAATTTGGGATACATCCCCAAATACTTAAAGGAGGATTAGACTCTCCATTTGAGATCTTGAAAAGTTATTTTGTGAGCTCTGACAAAGTAAACATATTATACTCATCCATCTGTTACACTGGAATGCTATAAAGAACTAATGAAAATCACCAAGAAGCCACAGTTTGACCTTCAACATCTGGTGCCCTATCAATGGCCATCGGATGACAGTGCCCTATGGCTGCTCCATCTTAACACCCCAAACCATCACCATCAAACATTGGTGGTTTAGAGGTCTGTCTGCTTTAATAACTTATATTGCTGGATGCCGTTAGTGGAGCATATTCTAGGGGACAGGAAGAGAAGACCACCCTCCTAAAACACAACCAACCAATGTGCTTCCAATTCATCACAGTTGAGCAGAATCAATGTAAAAGGTTTGGGAAGTTCTTGAAAAATGTTTCTTATGTACAATTAGCTTCCTTCCCTCTCAACAACATTTGAAACACTTGGCAGTTTTTATGACACTGACTTCCCTTTGCAGGTAGCATGAGATTGCTGTATATCTTGAGGCTTCCTAAGGTAGCTAACCCTACAGTCAATCTTAGAGGTCAAGTTTACATGTACAGTATAAGATAGCAAATGCTAGTTAGGACTATGCCAAAGGCAAATCATATATTTTTACATAATATATTATTGTTAAATATAATATGATTTTAGAAGATATAAGAGGCAGTAATCCAAACTTTATTACCAAAGTGTGACACAATAGTCCTAAATGTAGTGTATTGAAGATAATAGCAATGTTGTCTTCTCAAAATGTATCTGTAGGATACTAGTGAGCTTATGTCATAGAGGAATGTTATTGATTTTGTGAATGGTTTTTCTAGGAAAACAACTTGAGAACTGGCGAAAAAGTATATCCTTAATACAGTATAACCTATACTTATGTATCTTTTTAAGACTAGTGGCACAGAGATGACTATAGGCCTGAAATAGCAGGGTGGCAGGACAAACAGAATGGCATTTTCTGTTTGTAGTTTTAAAGCCTGTCTGTAGGCTGGTAAACTTGGACATCTGGTTCACCTATAACCTACTGCAGCGAGTACTCACCCCTGGCTGATTCCAGTGATTATTCCTTCCCCCAGTAACGCTGAATAGAAAAAGACATGTGCCCAGAATATCTACTGAGCATGCAATAAAATGGTAAGTGATCAAACTGTCACTAGAAGCAGATGGGTTGACCTGAGCTTTGCAGTGGAATTCAGGTTCCGCAAGCTATGGAAAGGGACCAAAGGACCTAGGTAAATTGGTTAGTTATGACACACAAACTTACAAAATGGTAAGAGATCTAACTGTCGCTAGAAGCAGATGGGTTGACCTGAGCTTTGCAGTGGAATTCAGGTTCCGCAAGCTATGGAAAGGGACCAAAGGACCTAGGTAAATTGGTTAGTTATGACACACAAACGTACAAAATGGTAAGAGATGTAACTGTCGCTAGAAGCAGATGGGTTGACCTGAGCATTGAAATGGAATGCAGGTTCCACAAGCTATGGTAAGGGACCATAAGACCAAGTTAAATTGGTTAGTTATGACACACAAACTTACAGTGCTTCATGGTCAGGGCATACATATGTTTCATGGGGCATAATAGCACATTGCTCTCCAGCCCTCGATGTGCATTCACTGCACCCTACACGCTCAGGGAATGCCCAGAGCAAGGTCAGCCCAGGGACAGCCCCACCACTTCTGCTCCTGCCACATGTCTGGCTGCAGGAGCTGACTGCCCCATCAAAGAGCAAGAAGCACCGAATGTTGCAAGAGTACAAATCAGGAGCCGAACAGTACACAGCCTGCAGTGCTATTATTGTGTAAATATTACATTATATAATTACCTCTGCATCAGGAAGGACATCATGGTCTGTGAATAAAGGTAGTCAAAGTAAATGGATATGTGGCATGGCAGTGATTCTGAGCTGCAGTGCATTAAGGATGTGGTTAGCATGTCGTCCGGATGGAGGTTAGCTTGCTTACTACACAACACCTCTGATCACTAAATCGTTTCCAAATACATCATTTTAAACCCAAATACCTTTTTGTGGTAGCAAATAGTGCTGCACAGATGAAACTGAGGCTTTGTAACAGACTGGGCTAAATGACTTACAGGAGCTGTCCACAGTTATGTAACCACTGACTTTATTGGCCCCTAGTGGCTGGATTTATTCATAGGCCTGTTGCTATGTGAGTAAACAGGCTGAATTATTACTACGGCCCGAGACGTGTTGCTTTTTTTAGCCCCAGACTTTTAAGGAACAGGCTTCGTTAACATGATTCACATTTTTTGGCCACACAAGAGTAATATGCAACTTCAGAGCAAACACAGCTAGACGAACACAGAATTCCAGAGTAAACACCATATGTCTCCCACCATTTGGGTGGAGAGCAAAGTCTCCTAATTAGCCACAGTAATGTAAACATCTCAGTGACGCAGCATAGTTATATACAGTGTAACGTATGCAGCACTCACTGGACAGCTTTATTTATATCTTAAAGTGCAAGTGCACAATAATTATATCCATTTATACCATCTGTTTTTTTCACGATAGCTGTCAGTTTAGCTATTTTAAAACAGAATTTTAAAGTGACTCAGAAGCTGTGCTGGCCGGCCCTGGATTCTGAAAGGCTTCGGGGCCAGCCTCTAGCCTTCCCCCACTGTGTGAAATCCCCGTGTTCACCAGTAAATCTTCAATCTTCGCCGGTGGCCACAGCCCCAGCTTCCCTATAGCCCTGATGGCCAACTCGATTGGTATTTCTGTTTTGGCTAACTATTAGAAGATTAATTTTATTTTTTAGTTACTACAGTGATTTTCTTAGCTACCATTTTGCCATTGCCCCACTCCTGGACCAACATTGGCTAAATGTATACTATTGGTAGATTCATTTTATTTATTAGTTACTACAGTGATTGAATTTCTTAGCTACAATGTTGCCATTGCCCCACTTTCGGACCAGGTTTGGCTAAATGTAGATGAATATGAATAATAATATGATGTAATCTATTAAAAGCAGTCACAGTAAGATTCCTGCTAATAATACCCGTCTTTTGTCATCTGTACCCAAGTTCCACCTTTTGTCCTTTTCTTCTTTTGTACTCAAAAGCTTCCTGGCCACATAAGGTATCTTCAGCCAAATGACCAGGGTTGGTTTAAGGAGGTTTAATTCTAAGAGTTCCTACATGTAATAGGGCTAGGGTGGAGGAACCCACGGGGGAAGTGACAAGGGTCAAGAGCATTGTTCCCCAACCCTCTCATGAGCCACCAATAGGTTGTGTTTTGTAGATCTCCCTCAGATGCACAGGTGAAATCATTCATGCTCAGGCACAGCCGTAGAAGCAGCTATGTGGAGATCAACAAATTCTGACCTGTTGGTAGGCCTCAAGGAGAGGGCTGGGGAACACTGGTCAAGAGTATGGTTGCAGGCACCCAACCTCAGTGTTTAGGACTAGCAGTAAAATTAAAGGGTCTGTTGAAGCTAAAACAATGTGTCATCTGCCTCTGTTGAGTATGATCAGGGGCAAACATAACCTTGATGGAGCCCCATAGCAGGGCCCCCATCAGCTCAACACCCCCTTCCTGGGACAGACACTCACTGTCTGGTTTCCAGGCAAAGGACACAAGAAGCCAACAGGCCATCGGACCAAGAAGGCGGCATTGGCTGGAGCCCAGGTTGGTGAATATGAAGCTGCTGGGGACTAGGGATCCCTGCCTATGCTACCTCTATGATATGTAAGCCCATGAGTGTGATATAATCTCTGTGAATGTCATGGAAAGCATGGTCACAACCTCCTTTCAGAAACGGGTGAGTGCCGGATCTGGAAGCAGCAGCTTGGCATAATGTGCCAATTATAGCATGAGTGTGTAAGTTAGCTTCCCTCACTGGCACATAGTTTCAAGGGATGGTTTAGGTCTATTTTAAGCTACCTTTCAGTAGCAAAAAACATTAAACTGTAACGGACAAAGGCAATGACATTTAGGACTGAAGCTGAAGATCAATAGGTAAAGGATGCCACACGACTGGGTGATGATTTTGTTAACAAGTCGAAGATAAGGGCCTGCCAATGGGGCAAGAAGCATGAGTGTCTAATGAACCTGGAACAAATAGTCAGATTTTCCAGTATGTGGTCTAAACATCTAGTTGTAGGTGATGTTAGGTTAATAAAAGGGTTAAGAGAACGGCATTCTTTGAATAGATAGGCCATAAGTGTCCTGTCCAGTCCTGTCTTAATTGTTTGTGCAGCAGGAACAGCTGCTGTTTGCCTAGACTCTTGTGCTACATGGGTGCCTCACCTGGGCAGCTGCAGAGCTTTGACTGTAAAACCTTCTAAAATGCTTTTCATATTCAGTGGTATTCTATTGAATCTTTGAAATAAAACAGAGCTTCATATAGGCATCACTTGTCATCCTTGCTAATGCCTAAGCATCATTATTAATATGGTAACTTAATAATATCGGTCCTAACTGACCCAACTAAAAGGAACTTCAGCGTGTGTTGAGATTAATCGCCGTCAGAACGTTGCCCATAGCTACCTATGACATATATACAGATATATTGTGAGTGTAAGACAGCAGGGATGCCAGCTCGTCACCAGGGAATGTAACTCTCCACTCAGGCAGGGCTGGAGTGCTCACCTCAAAGTTGGTAATATCCAAAAAGCCATGGAAAAGCCAGCCACATAGTGGTAGAGTAAATTAAAAGTCCATTTATTTCAAAACTGGTTAAAATCCATCACAGTAGTATAGATAAGAGCATCAAATAGGGTATCCTTACACGTCAACGCGTTTCGGGTTCTCACCCTTAATCATGACAAAGGATAGGTTTGTGGAGCATACATTTAAATACAATAATTAACAATGATATAATTGCATAATATAATACATCTGTGGATGATAAAAACACATTGGCTAACCTTAATTGCAACGGCTCCTTCAAATTCACTGACCATGCAGTCAACGTGCGCCAGGAAATCATGTCCTAGGTTGCACCTGATACCGAATAATGACGTAGCCAGTGAAGAGGGAGGAGGCTGGCGTGAGCGAGACGTATGAATCCAAGCTACAAAGTATCAGGCTGCTAGCACCATATGTCACCATAATAAAGCCATTACTGGCGGATGTAACACGTGTGTATAACAAAAATGTGTTTCAAACAGCCGATACTTTGTAATAATGAATGGGAAAAACAACGTTAACCACATATAAGAAAAGCCGCCTCGCTCGTACCACACTACTATATAAGAAAAAAGATCTATATCAAAAAGGATCTATATTAAAAATGTTATTTTAATAAGCCTTCTATGAGGCTTGAAAGCCAATGCAGAAACATCAATAAGATACATTATATGCAGTAAATATCATCCACAGATGTAGATAGAAAAAAACAAGAACATTTTTTATCCAAACCATAATTAATACTGTATAATAAAGGAGCAAATCATAATAAATAGTTAACTATATACAGTCTAGAATTTTTAAGAGCAAAAATATGCTAGTCATTTCAAAAATATCCATATACATCAAGGGAAAGAAAAAAAAAAAAAGGAAAGAGAAAAAAGAATAAAGAAAGAATGATAGCGCATAATGGCGCATAAAGGTATAATAGCATAGCAATTTACATATATAGAAAAACCTAGCAGGAAAGTCCCTATCAAATTTAATTTAATTCTAATTGTTAGATTAATGTTCCACAATAGGGTACATCTTAATAGTACAGACCAGGGAATAGGGAGTAAGGATAATAGGTATTATCTTAAAAATAAATCCACATCCCATCTATAGTTGAGACCATTGGGAATACGGGTGCCCAATTTAAAGATCCAAAAGACCTCCCGTTGGAGCAGTCTTTCAGTAAGATCTCCCCCCCTGGGACCAAGACGTACCTTTTCTATCGCCATACACTTAAATCCAATAAGATCACCTTTATGATGATTCCTAAAATGCCGTCCCACATTAGAGGATGCATTCAAACGCTCTATAGAGGATGCAGTTATATGTTCTGATATTCTCCTTTTCATCGCACGAGTAGTGCAGCCCACGTATTGAATGTTACATAGTTCACATGTTATCAAATAGATAACGTTACATGAGTTGCAATTAATGAAACTATCAATCTGGAAAGTTTCTTGGGTATAAGTAGACCTAAAAGAAGAGCCGGTTTGAGTATATTGACACATTCCACATCTGCCATTAGCACACTTATAAAATCCTTTATGTGAGAGCCAGGTTGAGGATGAGATATTAGGTCCCCTAAAGAGACTAGGTGACAATTTCTGACCAAGTGTGGGGCATTTTCTACTCACCACCCTCACTCCATGTTTAAGGACCTCTTTAAGCTGCGGGTCACAACTAAGTATGGGGAGATGTTTGTTAATAATCTGTTTAATTTTATTAAATTCCTCACTATATGTGATAACTAAGGTAACCTTATCAGTATCTGAGGTAGACTTCTTATTCCTCACTGTTGGTTTAACAGACATTTCACCCCTGGCATACATTGATTTATCTAGCATGTATTTCCTATCTCTGCTACTGGCTCGCTTTTTGGCCCGATCTAGAATATCCATTGGGTAACCCCGGACCTGGAGTCGTTCTGAAATAATTCCTATCTCCATATTAAAAGCCTCCTGTTCTGAGCAATTCCGTCGCGCCCTCACCATCTCCCCCAGGGGAATAGCCCTGATCGTGTGGGGTGGATGGCAACTATCAGCGCGTAAGGTCATATTGCCTGCCGTCTCCTTTCTATAGGTTTTAGTATAAAGCTTCCCCGTATCCAAATCCACTCCTATGGTTAAATCCAAAAAGGAAACAATAAAAGGATTATGTTCTGATGTAAATTTTAAATTTAATGGGTGTAATTTTGTAATATTGTGAGTGTAACAAGAAGTTCTTGTGTTCTTGTGTAGATAACAAGAGAAAAGGGCATTACTAGGCAATTAAAAGTTAGGAGCCACAACACTTGCTTCTGTCTGTAAGGAGTGACAGCAGAGGTCAGAGCTGTGTCCCTCTGATCTCCATCTAGTTTACCGTCTGTCACCTTGTCTTTCAGATGTCTGGAGCGTGTCCAATAGCGGAAAGAAATGATTTGTTTCATAATTATTTTCTCACACAAGGTCCCTCATTGTTCTCCACATGGCATCTCCCTGAGAAAATTGGGAGTCCTAATGGAAGGACCAGGAACTGAGATGTTAGCAAGGGAAGTAGTGTAACCTTTGTGCGGGCTGACGTATAGAGGAAATAACACAGTACAGTAGATTTCTTCATCCTCAACACTACTGTAATAGCTTTTCTTTATCTCAGCCTCTGTATTCTTTTAGGACTTTTAACATTGTCCTTTTTGTTTCTCACGTCTCACTAAGGAGGCATTGTCCAAACTTTACTAATTCTTTAAAGATTTAAGTCTTTAAAGCAAAAAATTTCCTTTGCATGGTAAATTCAGCCATAGACGCACAAGGGCAGTAGAATAAATAAGCTCAGTCCCGCTAGTTGGGAGCGTGAGTAGGGAGTAGGAGTGGATGTCAACTAATTTACAACCCCTTACGTTGCCATTTGCTGGTTTCCTTAAGTTTCTACCAGCCTAAGCTGTATTTGAAAAAAAACTGGTTCAGCAGGCTCTTTTTTGCCGAGCTAGAATCATTTATCAATATGCCTGGCAAACCAGGTTGAAGATTGGCAGACACTGGTGAGGTTGGATGTTTGGTTGGTGCAGAACATAAGAACATAGAATTCAGTGGTGGTGTTTCCCCATGATTTCTTTTTTTAAAGCAAAACCATCCCTGGAGTCTATGAGACCCTAGTCACCCTATATCCTTACCTGTCAAATGAGCCCACAATGCATGCGTGATGGGTGATGGTATCGCTTGAATCATTTTCCGGCTGTGCGCAGCCATGCCTGCCCTAACATAATGGCTGTGCAAAGCCAAAGGATGCAAGTGTCTAGGATTTCATTCACTTTTCCAGCCACATATTAATATACACAGCGAGAGATGCTAATTGGAGGAGAGCTACGTCTGCACCATGGGCTTGTTGGACAGGTAAAAAAATATGTGACCTAGGAGGTTTTTACACAACGGGGGCATCCCAAATCGAGGTGCGTCAGGATGACTGACCAAAACCCAGGATAATGAAAATCCCAGGTTTTGCTCCGCTTTAATTTACCTCATTTTAAATAATTTCACTTCAAGAAACCCTAACCAACTACCCCCCCATGAACGTCAACAGCCACTAGGGGAACATGCTGATGCAGGAACATCCTGACCAAGACAAAACAAAGAAATACCCCAGAACTTTAATCCCTACCAGTCGGCAAGAAATCACACAATCTGTTTAAAATTGTTAAAGTGGGCCTTCAACATCAAGCCCAAACCCTTACAAAACTATTCCCCAGCATCTAAAATTAATATATATTACGTTTTTAGTCACTTTTCATTCTTTCCCCCACTGGCCTGCAACTCTGTTCAGCACTCTAGGATACGGACACATACCGAGGAGAGGGGTCAAAAGTGCAGGGGGGCAGGGTTATAGCTGTGCTTTGAACAAAGTAGAGCTGGGGTCAGGAAAAGGACAGCAATCCCAGAATGCAGAGCGGCACAGTCCGAAGACACTTCCTGTTTGCAGGCAACCTGACACTCCATGGGCCATCTTGGATGTTTAAAGTCTCAGAAAATGCAGTAGATGCAGGTAGGGTGATTTTTGATGTGGACAATCTGTATGTACAGGGTGGGGGAAACATAAGATAGACTCTTATTCAGGGTGAAGGTCCAGTTTAAAAACAGAGAGGTTTTCCTTGTATATGTATGTGGAAGCCGCAGGGCCCTGTCACAGCACCTCTTTTTCCTGTCATTCTTCTTTAAACAATGACATTCTAACTCAGCATCTGGAGCCAAGAGAGGGGACACTAAAGTGACCGGTTTGGTGACTTTAGTGTCCCTAAACTAACGGGAATGGGACTAATGTTAAACTAACGGGATTTGGTGGCCATAATAAATCAGCCCCAAGTATTCATTTTATATACAGACTTTAACGTCCTAAAGAAATGTCAGTGATATCCTTTCTCAATGTATTAACTAATGCCCCTATTTACATTATTATCCCAATAGAATCTAATTGTTAGACCTAGATTACAACCTGGATTAGAAATAACTAGTTTAATTTGTTAAAGAATATGTTGTAACTTAGTAATTGTAATTTAGTTGTTATAAATGTAAAAAAGTGTGAATTACAACTACCAATGCTGATACATAAATGTACCTGATGCAAGCTAGGGTTATATGGGAATGACGCAGGCCAGCGTCTGAGTACTTGCACAGAATGTTTGGCTTACGGCCTAAAGTTATCTGCACTTCCCCAGCTTTTTGGGTTGCACAACAAGTAACTATACAATTGGAATGCACTGTTGTATTGCCCAAATGACTCGTGGAATGCAGCAGAGAAATAAATACCGGTACATGGAATAGCTGATAGTTCATTAGCAGAGGAGTCAGGAAGTACATTCCGAAGGCTTTAGCATTTATAGCTGAGAAATGTTTTATTGGAAAGCTCCTGCTTTTTCTTTACCAGATAAGACGTTTTCGAAATATTTTTCTTCATGTTAGCAGACGTATTAAACTGGGGTTTTTTTTAAAGCATTTATAGTTTTATTTCCAAAAAACAGTGTATATATTTGAATGGTCTAGCTGAACTAGACTAGACAGACTTTCCGTGGGAAGGTGTGAAAACATTTTCAGTCACCTACTTGGTGAGCAATAACCTGTCAGGGAAGCCGTGATGCCTGTGATAACAATAAACATCAAGGAGATTTGCTTGACCATATAACCAAAAGTTACTACATTTCCTGTTACTCACTGTAACTACATGGTTATGTCAGCTCTACTACAGCTTTGTTTCTGTAGCTTTTTATTATTTTCTACTAATATAAAATATAACTGGCTGGCGGGCATACTTTTCTTTTATTCTGATACCTAAGTGTTGTTATCCCTTTAAACTGCATGCGTGTAGATTCGATGGTATCGCTTCTCCTACTGTTAAGTGCCAAGCCCTTAGATTCTATGTACTTGGCATTTCCCCCAGTTTGTAGCTCCAAAAAAAATGCTCACCTCTGTCCTGGATCCACTGCCAGGGTCTCCTCCTCCTCCCTTGATGGGCATTCAATCTTCATTGAGACAGAGAACACCTGTTCTATGCCCTGCGTTGCAGCTTCTGACCACTTGTTGCCACCGCAGGGAGGGCCTTTTATACCGGCGAGTGAAATAACATAATCTCACTCAGCCTGTATAAAACACCCCCCCCCCCCCCCCGCAGCGAGAGTGAGCACAGAAGCCGGAGTATAAAAAGTCAAAGAACCAACCAGCTCACACATTCAACTTGTGAAGCTCGGAAAAAGAAGATCCCTTGGTATAGCAAAAGTCCAGTAGAGTATCTAGCTTCTCCTTTTAGTAAAAAGTATCTTTTAATAAATCAGATTAAAAAGTAGTCCAAAGCCACCAATATAATGCCACAGTAAACATCAAAATTCGAGACCCAGAGCCATAAGATGTCCGGCTGTGGGGTCCATGTGACGCGTTTTGGGCACTTAAAAGCCCTTCATTTTTGATGTTGCTGTGGCATTATATTGGTGGCTTTGGACTACTTTTTAATCTGATTTATTAAAAGTTACTTTTTACTAAAAGGAGAAGCTGGATACTCTACTGGACAGAAGCCGGAGTTTGGTGGAAGCTGGATACGGGGGCAGAGTGCAGCAATCCTCTGGCCAGCTCCCAGCTTCTGCTTATCACTTACGGCTGTCAGGGCAGTGATCGACCGTCATGGGATCGGTGATGGAAGGAGGTAGGTAGAGACCCTATATCAGTTCACAAGGCAGAAGGGACTGACAAGTCACCTGCCAGCAAGACTTGCCATTACCCCGGCCCCAATACATGCATCCCCACTTGGCCTCCATGCCCTGGTCTACCAGCCCCCATAGCTGATTCGTGGACTGGTTTTACAGGGGAGAGGGGCCCCCACGCCAGTTCAATTGTTTCAGATTTCTGGGTTTAACCCTTTGATACGCAGTATGATTTTCTTCATTAGCTAAGTTTGGGGTGGGGGTGCAATGGAAGTCAACAGTATTGTTGCAAAGTGAAACAACTTCTTCACTTAGCCGTATGAAGTGCTTTGTTACTCGCTGCTGCTTGGTGGACAACAGAAAAGCCCCAGTTCATTAGAACTAGTCTTACTAGTGCTACTAGTTCAGTTTAGTAGGGATCATCTTCTCTTACTGGGAATTAATGTTTTCTAGTATGTCTATTTGAGAAAGCATTTCTAATATTTTGGCCAAACTTGACTGGGGGGGAACAGGGGGCACTTGCCCCAGGTGCAGCAGGTCAGAGGGATGCCTGAGAACAGGTGGGGGGGGGGGGGGGGGGCATTTCGAATCTTTGCCACGGGTGCGAGAAAGCCTAGCTACTCCTATGGGTAAGGGGAATAACTTTTACTTCTAAATATAAATAGTGCACAGTGTAATTAGACAGCACGCTCTTTTTAATTTTTATAGTAAATATATGGTTGGTGAGAAAAGGGAGTTGCCAGTCAGTCTTGCCTGGGGATGTTGAATGCCTACATACATAGGATCATCAGGTTTAATGCTTTGGTTTGTTTGGGCTAGGTCAGGTAATCAGGGCAGTCAATTGACTTACTAAATCATGATGACATATTTTCAAAATGTTATTGTCTATTATACCGTACTGTCAGATTGTAATGATTAGCGCCATTTTTTCATGTTAAAATCCTGGGACGCAGTAAATCATTTGTCAGAACCAACAAAACAAGCATTTATTGCTGTGGCATTTTATGCTGTGACAGTTTTAGTTAGTAGTAATATATCAATTTGTATGTATACAATATAGCCCAGAAACCAAAATTGTCTTGTCTTTGCAATCGCTATGGTTTTAACACCCATAAATTAAATCCAGCTTTGCTGTAAGCATTTGTATAGTACCAGGATTTATAATCTTTAGCAGATATGTCTTAAGTTGAGTTAGACCCTTCCTGACCTCATGGATTTCAGCAGGGCAGGCTTATCTGTCACCAAATGCCTTCTTGAAATTGTACAACTTCATATCCATCTATCTGTCTCATGTTCTGCTGTCACTTGCTTCTTTCACCTTCTGGCTTTCCCATCGTCTATCTCTATTATAAATTGTGTTTTTTCATTATATGCCCAGAATATTTGGGTTTCAATGTATTTTTGTTGCTTCATTTTAGACGTAGGCATTGGGTATGTTGTGTGTGTATATATATATATATATATATATATATATATATATATATATATATATTTTCATGTAACTTATAGTTATATATGTAAAATATATATTATAAAGTATACTTTTTCTAAATACTAAACTCATTGTTAAAATGTCATGTTAGGCGAAACAATTTTTAATCTGCTTATTGTTATTTTATCTGTTTTTCTCCTTAGTTCTAAGTGATAAAAACTGCAGATCTTCCCTTTAAACATATTTATTTTCTGTTTCTAGGTCATAGCTCCAAATAGGATGGTCCAAGGATACAGAGTTGAATCTTTTCCCAAGTGGCAGACCAATGTGTATGATATCCTTCCAGCACGAGTTCAGGGGGTAGGTACTGGATAACAAAATTCTTAGCAGCGGATATTCATTTAAATAAATGTAAATGTTGCAATTATTTAGTCATTTAGATGTATTATACACAACTGTGTTACAACTAGAAGTGTTATTTGACATTTCTGTTCGGGTGGCCTTTATACTACTGTAGTTTATATTATATAGCATCATATTATGATAAAACGACACATTTATTTTATGTTATAGTGTTAATACAACTCACTTTTTTAAAAATATACCTTCTAAACGTAGTCATCAATATTATATGCTTATTATATAAACTGACAAATTTTAACCTAACAAACCTTACTTATATAGGTTATAACAGATTGCTCATGCCAAAATCTGTTTGGGAACTAGAGAACAGCAGGGCTAGGTTTTCATAGATACACATATTAATGTGATTCATTATACATTTTACATAAAATGGGCGTGGATGGCACTGAGCCCAGGGCAGGATGGGGTATTCCTATTGCTGATGGCCTCATTCCTTCCCATGCATACACCCCCTCTAAGCCCCATTTTTCTTACCTCTTCCTCACTCTCCAAAATCTATTAAAAAAAAAACAATCCATGTGGGACCGCAGTCCTCAAATATATATATACCGACATTTGTGTACCTTAATGCTATATAAAAATATAAACAAGTGCTCACAAAAGATACATAGCCTATCTAGACTTACTTAATGTGCAAATAGAGCAAATATTAGAACTGTTTTTATATTTTTTTTCAATTTTTGGATGTGTTGCAGGTTTTTCTGCAGATCTCTAGTGGTATGAGTGGATCATTATCCCTTGACTTACTTTCTCTGTAGGCTTAGGTCACTATGATTTCATAAAATTAATTCCCCATGCCCTTCCTGTCGCTTCAACCACCACTGGTTGTCTATAGCTCACTTAAATAGCAAGATTTTGCATTAATACTTGTAATTCTGAATGCAAAACACTTAGATACGGAAAGGTTCTTTCAGTGTCTTGTGTACTCTGAATGATATCCTGTTTAGCGGCAACCTAAAAACCTGTAATCAAGTCTATCCAATTTCTGTTCCAGGTATACGATGTTCCACCAACTATTAAAAACAGCTTGTTCTCAAGTCCAGGCAGAGATCAAGGAATTTATGATGTCCCTCCTCCACAAGCAGTAAGTTACAGGTTCTTGTTTCGTTTTGTTTCCAAATTCACATTTATTTTTATAAGCTTGAATATGATTTCTTTTATGAGTTGTGAATTCGGGCTGGGATATTGGGATGTTACATTAATACAGTAACAATGTAAATCCAACATGAACACTCAGCTTTGACATTTGGGCCGTTACATAAGGCTTCCTGTTAATTGGTATTTTGGTACCTTCTTTCTGCAGATCTACAACACCTTGCCTCCTACTAAGGATAAAGTATATGACTTCCCATCATCAAAAAAGCAAAAGCCAGAAGCAACATACGATACCCTGCCTCCAAGTGCTAAAACATGCCAAGAGCAGTGCCCAAAAATGAATGGCCATTTGCCTACAGATGTCCATTCAAGCAAGGCCAGCCTGTACGATTTTCCTCGTAACCAACAAAACCAGTCATCTTCAGAAGATTATGATTTCCCCAGAGGAGTACATTTTTCTGCAGAGACTGAATGTTTTTCGGATGACCAAGAAGGTATCTACGACTTTCCACCACAGGTACAGCAGGACTGTAAAGGGATTCAAGATGTAACTGATGGTGTCAATAGACTTTCTTTCTCTAGCACTGGAAGCTCTAGAAGTAACATGTCTACATCGTCTACAACTTCCAAGGAATCATCTGTGACATCCTCACCATCTCAGGACAAAAAACTTTTGATAGATCCCGATTCTGCAATCGAACTGTTGCTAAAACTTCAACAAATGGTGGAATCTTCAGTGTCTAAACTGTTGTCATTCGTCAGTAGTGAATGGCGCTCACATGTTTACATGGAAAGGCACATTAATGAAATACATGCCACAGTGGACAAAGTGCAACAGTCCTTGTTCGAGTTTCTCCAGTTTTCGAAAGGGGCTACCACCAATGCATCTTTCGTCTCAGAGCCTGGACTATATAATAAAATGAAAAGGGAGTTACACAGAATAGAAGACTCACACCAAATTTTAACACAGACCAGTCAAGAACTTAATAACTGCAAATGGTCCCTCGGCATTCTTTCTTACAATAAAACGGCCAACAAATGTGACAGCCTTGAAAGGTTTGTCATGGTTGCCAGGACAATTGTGGATGATGCAAAGCAACTAACAACAACTATTAGCATTAATGCCGAACATTTATTTAAGCATGTCCCTGCTAACGTCCAAAATAGGAGAGTGTCAGAGACAATAAATGGTATTTCCGATATGATGTTCAGCGACTCAAAGACACATATTATACAAGATGATAACAGCCAGCCTTTTCCACATATAGCCAAGGAGCACAGCCCTAATTTTAAAAGGCGGGACAGTACAATGAAAAGCTGGATGGATGACTATGATTATGTCCACTTACAGGTAAAACTTCTGGCTTGATATATTTGCATAGTCCATTATAGGTTGGAGCAGTCATGACTGAGCATTTTGTAGTCATCCTATTGAGTTTCCTGAAGTGTTCACAAGGTTGGTTACTTCAATAATGTGGTTTGGAGGGATGGGTGTCCAGTAATGGCATCTATATTTACCTTGTGAATGCACAGCACAGCATTTACTAACACTTAGCAAGGCTTGTGAGTAACAGATCAGATCTCAGGAACACCTGCTGCACACCAGCCCCATAAATTAGTTTAAATGTCATTGCTAAACTTACAACAAACGTAGAGCTGGTGTACAGGCTGACGCGGGTGCAGTTTCTAGAAGGCTGAAGCTCTTTAATGAGTATGAAGGCAAACATATACTAAGTATTGATAGATAATTGCATTCGTTTTTCCCTATGTCACACACAGAATAATGCTGAGCCTTTTTCCTGGGGTTGAAACTGATGAAGCAGGACGAGTACTTGCTTCTGACTAGCCTATGGGGGCCCCAAGGAACATGATTTATTTTTTCTAAAGTGCATCCTTCGGGCCCAAATGTTTTTTAAAAAGCCCCATTTACTTACCTGTCCTGCCAGGCTCCTCTCCATTGACCTGGATGGGTGGTGATGTCACACCTCGTCTGGTATTGTAACCTGGGCAGGCCCAGATGCGGAGACCCTTCACCTTGGGAAGGCTTACCTTATTCTAGGCAGCCCCTATGCAGGATGCAGGGCCGTGCAGTAACCAGGACTAAGCACTGTCAACCAGGGGCAGATTGGCTATTGGGCAGAGGAGTAGCTAGGCTATCTGGCACCCAGAGCAAAGATTCAAAATGGTGCCTCCATCTGTGCTCAGGCCCTCCTTTGGTGCCCCTTGACCTGCTGCACCTGGGGCACGTGCCCACATGCACCCCCCTAGCTATGTCCCTGCATTGGGACATTCTTTCTTTCTGTCAGTCCTTCTATTCTTTTCTATATTTCCTTTCTCTCCTTACATCTATTGTTTTTTTCCTTCTTTTATTGCTTTCAGTCCTTCTATTCTATGCTTTGTTTCTTTTCTTCTATTTTCTTTTGTTTTTCTTTTGTGCTTTCCATCTGTTTCTTTCTTTAGAGTGGACCAACACCCTCCTTGTTCTATAAGATTCCCGGGCCGATCTCTCCCTGCGGGGCATCCAACATCGGGATGCCCCGCTGCGTGAAACCCCCCAGGACGCCCCATTCACCTTACCTGCATCCTGATCCAACGGCGCATGCGCGGGCCGCATCTCACGCTTCTCTCTAGCAGGGCGCATGCCCGTGCCGGCCATTTGTGAATGGCCGGTGCGGGCGCGCTCCCTGTTAGAGGGAAGCGCGAGATGAGGCCGCCAGCACGCTCAGAGGCGCTGTGGTTGGACGCCGCTTGGACGCGCATACCACAGCAGCTCCGAGCACGCTTATTGGACAAGTGGCCGTGCGTGCGCCATAGGAGCGAGGTGAGGTGAGTTTTATCGGGCGTTCTGGAGGGGTTTCACGCAGCGGGAGACGATCGGGGTGCCCCGTGGAACTGCACCAAAACCCTGGATAGTGAAAATCCTGGGTGTTGGTCCACTTTTATCAGTTCTTTCTGCCATTCCTTTTCTTTATACCTTCTTTCCTTCTATAGTTTTTTTCTGTCAGTCCTTCTATTCTTTATTTCCTTCCACCTCTATAGTTTTTCTCCCATTCCGTCTCTCTCTTTTTTTTTATGTCATTCCTTTTATTATCTCTAGGTTTCTGTCATTCGTTCTACTATGTTTTTCTGTTTCTTTAGGTTTATTTTTTATATTTCTTTCCATCTATCCTTGCTTTTTTCATTCTTTTCCTGTCATACATTCTATTATATATTTTCTTCTTTCTATTCTTTGGCATTATTCACCATACATAAAATGTTATCACTATGTATGGAGTGTCATACCACACCGCTCTTATCCCTCAAGGGCCCACATAAACCCTATAGCCGACCATGATTGTAACCCCCATATGCCGAAGAAAATCCTTTTCATTGGATCAGTATTCAGACGTGGCAGGTTGTGTTGCCGGCAAAATAATGTCACTGGTTTACCAACAGAGAATATAAAGCCATCCACTGAAGTGAAACATTTGGGGATGCATGCTTTAGTTCCTCCTGTAAAACTGAGAAAAGCACCAGATGAGTAACAGGGCCCTTTCTTAGTGGTAAATAGGTTCCTTCACCACCCTCTGCCAAATCGAAAGGCTTCTCCAGTGTTTGTACATCTATTTGTATGAGAACTGTTTACTCCTGGTAGCTGGACTTTGCAAACAGACTCCAGACCAGTGCTGCCATTGTGCCCTAAGGCTCCCCTGCTTACCTGCAGCCACTGCCACACTATCCTTCACTCGCCTGTTCTCCAGACTTCTGACATTAAGGGGTGTATGTAGAGTATGATACCAAACCAAGGAGATCTTTATTCTCTATGGGTGACTAGCTCTAGTCTTTTATTCCACCGCACACATCTGCCACCACCCAAAGCAGTAATGCAGGACCCATTGTGGAGATCACAAGATGCCAGGCCCACAATAGAACAATACACGGTGCTGGAGCAGCGATTGCAGCGCTTGTTTGGGGTCTGTTTGGTTAACAGATGGACTTTAAGTAACTCTTTAAGTTATCCTGAATGCTGATGTTATCCTTCTTTGCTGTATTTCTATTGAAGAATGACCTCACCATAATTGATATTCTGATCTAGTATTTCCACTACATAATCGCTGAAATAGTTTGACCCTGGCCTTTGTTTTTTCAGGGAAAAGAAGAATTTGAACGTCACCAAAAGGAACTTTTAGAGAAGGAAAATATTATTAAGCATGGAAAACCTCAACTGGAACAGCATCAGGTGAGTGGCATTCCTTTTTTTAATAGTAATCCCTGTTAATTCACATGTGGTTATTTTTAGCCCTTTCGACAGAGGAGCTGATGGCTTTTTCTTATCTGTGTTGCAGCTGAGTCAGTTCCAGCAGCTGGAGCGAGAGATTACCACGCCAGTGGAAAATGATATCTCAAAGTGGAAGTCACCTCATAGTGTCCCTGCTGAAAACAGCGCCTTGTCTCCTCAAGATAAGCATTTGCTCTCCTTTTATTCCGATCAGTGTGAGACACTTTTTATCTCCCTCCTCAACGCCATTGACGCCTTTTTCAACTGTATGAGCGCATCTCAGCCTCCCCGGATTTTCGTCGCTCACAGCAAGTTTGTCATTCTTAGCGCCCACAAACTGGTATTTATTGGAGACACGCTGGCACGGCAAGTGTCCACCAAGGAAATCTGCAACAGACTGATGAATTCCAGCAACCAGCTGTGTGAACTGCTTAAAAGTATCGTCATGGCTACGAAAATGGCCGCTTTGAACTATCCCAGTTCTGTATCACTGCAGGAAATGGTGGACCGTGTGACAGAACTTTCCAACCAGGCACAGCTATTTAAACTTTCTTTGGCTCAGATGGCTTCCTTATAAGACTGAGCGGGTCTTCTATTGCTGTATATATAGATAGATTGTCTATGACTAGAAATTCATATATGTAAAGTCTATATGTAAATATTAACTTTATATTTTTGTAGATTTTATATTGTATAAAGACAGAACAAATATGTTATTTTGGCTTGCCCATAATGCTTAAAAGATAAGTAATGCCTATTGATATATGGGATGCTAATGTTTCCTTAAAATAAGCACCTTACGCCATATATAAAGATCATGAAAATATCTTTACAGATGTGTCTTGAATTGTGTTTCTATAAATGTAGATTTCAGTTAATTTAGCAGCCATTTCTGGGGTTGTTTAATAAAGTGGGAGGAAACGCAACACCTTATGTGGAGAGCTTTTCAGTTTATGTGGTAACTGGTAAGCACTTTGCCCAAAGTGCATGTGCACAACTTTCCTTCTCATGTCCAGAGTGGCCACCTTCGTGTGGTGAGCTCTCCACCACATGTTCAGTGTCACCCTTCTTATGTGCAGTGCTCCCCACCCAATATACAGTGCTCTGTCTCATGTGCATTGCTCCCCACCCAATATACTGTGCTCTGTCTCATGTGCAGTGCTCCCCACCCAGTATAGTGTGCTCTGTCTCGTGTGCAGTGCTCCCCACCCAATATAGTGTGCTCTGTCTCATGTGCAGTGCTCCCCACCCAATATACTGTGCTCTGTCTCATGTGCAGTGCTCCCCACCCAATATAGTGTGCTCTGTCTCATGTGCAGTGCTCCCCACCCAATATACAGTGCTCTGTCTCATGTGCAGTGCTCCCCACCCAATATACAGTGCTCTGTCTCATGTGCATTGCTCCCCACCCAATATACTGTGCTCTGTCTCATGCGCAGTGCTCCCCACCCAATATACTGTGCTCTGTCTCATGTGCAGTGCTCCCCACCCAATATAGTGTGCTCTGTCTCATGTGCAGTGCTCCCCACCCAATATACAGTGCTCTGTCTCATGTGCAGTGCTCCCCACCCAATATACAGTGCTCTGTCTCATGTGCAGTGTTCCCCACCCAATATACTGTGCTCTGTCTCATGTGCAGTGCTCCCCACCCAATATACAGTGCTCTGTCTCATGTGCAGTGCTCCCCACCCAGTATAGTGTGCTCTGTCTCATGTGCAGTGCTCCCCACCCAATATACTGTGCTCTGTCTCATGTGCAGTGCTCCCCACCCAGTATAGTGTGCTCTGTCTCGTGTGCAGTGCTCCCCACCCAATATAGTGTGCTCTGTCTCATGTGCAGTGCTCCCCACCCAATATACTGTGCTCTGTCTCATGTGCAGTGCTCCCCACCCAATATACTGTGCTCTGTCTCATGTGCAGTGCTCCCCACCCAATATACAGTGCTCTGTCTCATGTGCAGTGCTCCCCACCCAATATACAGTGCTCTGTCTCATGTTCAGTGCTCCCCACCCAATATACTGTGCTCTGTCTCATGTGCAGTGCTCCCCACCCAATATACTGTGCTCTGTCTCATGTGCAGTGCTCCCCACCCAATATACTGTGCTCTGTCTCATGTGCAGTGCTCCCCACCCAATATACTGTGCTCTGTCTCATGTGCAGTGCTCCCCACCCAATATACTGTGCTCTGTCTCATGTGCAGTGCTCCCCACCCAATATACTGTGCTCTGTCTCATGTGCAGTGCTCCCCACCCAATATACTTTGCTCTGTCTCATGTGCAGTGCTCCCCACCCAATATACTGTGCTCTGTCTCATGTGCAGTGCTCCCCACCCAATATACTGTGCTCTGTCTCATGTGCAGTGCTCCCCACCCAATATACTGTGCTCTGTCTCATGTGCAGTGCTCCCCACCCAATATACTGTGCTCTGTCTCATGCGCAGTGCTCCCTACCCAATATACAGTGCTCTGTCTCATGTGCAGTGCTCCCCACCCAATATACAGTGCTCTGTCTCATGTGCAGTGCTCCCCACCCAATATAGTGTGCTCTGTCTCATGTGCAGTGCTCCCCACCCAATATAGTGTGCTCTGTCTCATGTGCAGTGCTCCCCACCCAATATACTGTGCTCTGTCTCATGTGCAGTGCTCCCCACCCAATATACTGTGCTCTGTCTCATGTGCAGTGCTCCCCACCCAATATACTGTGCTCTGTCTCATGTGCAGTGCTCCCCACCCAATATACTGTGCTCTGTCTCGTGTGCAGTGCTCCCCACCCAATATACTGTGCTCTGTCTCATGTGCAGTGCTCCCCACCCAATATACTGTGCTCTGTCTCATGTGCAGTGCTCCCCACCCAATATACTGCGCTCTGT
Source organism: Gastrophryne carolinensis (assembly GCA_027917425.1). Classification (NCBI taxonomy): domain Eukaryota; kingdom Metazoa; phylum Chordata; class Amphibia; order Anura; family Microhylidae; genus Gastrophryne; species Gastrophryne carolinensis. The sequence continues at coordinate 271,735,994 of CM051239.1, read as the reverse complement.
CTCATGTGCAGTGCTCCCCACCCAATATACAGTGCTCTGTCTCATGTGCAGTGCTCCCCACCCAATATACTGTGCTCTGTCTCATGTGCAGTGCTCCCCACCCAATATACTGTGCTCTGTCTCATGTGCAGTGCTCCCCACCCAATATACTGTGCTCTGTCTCATGTGCAGTGCTCCCCACCCAATATACTGTGCTCTGTCTCATGTGCAGTGCTCCCCACCCAATATACTGTGCTCTGTCTCATGTGCAGTGCTCCCCACCCAATATACTGTGCTCTGTCTCATGTGCAGTGCTCCCCACCCAATATACTGTGCTCTGTCTCATGTGCAGTGCTCCCCACCCAATATACTGTGCTCTGTCTCATGTGCAGTGCTCCCCACCCAATATACTGCGCTCTGTCTCATGTGCAGTGCTCCCCACCCAATATACAGTGCTCTGTCTCATGTGCAGTGCTCCCCACCTAATATACAGTGCTCTGTCTCATGTGCAGTGCTCCCCACCCAATATACTGTGCTCTGTCTCATATGTAGTGCTCCCCATCCAATATAGTGTGCTCTGTCTCTTGTGCAGTGCTCCCCACCCAATATACTGTGCTCTGTCTCATGTGCAGTGCTCCCCACCTAATATAGTGTGCTCTGTCTCATGCACAGTGCTCCCCACCCAATATACTGTGCTCTGTCTCATGTGCAGTGCTCCCCACCCAATATACTGTGCTCTGTCTCATGTGCAGTGCTCCCCACCCAATATACTGCGCTCTGTCTTATGTGCAGTGCTCCCCACCCAATATACAGTGCTCTGTCTCATGTGCAGTGCTCCCCACCCAATATACAGTGCTCTGTCTCATGTGCAGTGCTCCCCACCCAATATACAGTGCTCTGTCTCATGTGCAGTGCTCCCCACCCAATATAGTGTGCTCTGTCTCATGTGGTGAGCTCCCCACCTAATATACAGTGCTCTGTCTCATGTGCAGTGCTCCCCACCCAAAATTCTGTGCTCTGTCTCATGTGCAGTGCTCCCCACCCAATATAGTGTGTTCTGTCTCATGTGCAGTGTTCCCATCCCAATATACAGTGCTCTGTCTCATGTGCAGTGCTCCTCACCCAATATACACTGCTCTGTCTCATGTGCAGTGCTCCCCACCCAATATACTGTGCTCTGTCTCATGTGCAGTGCTCCTCACCCAATATAGTGTGCTCTGTCTTATGTGCAGTGCTCCCCACCCAATATACAGTGCTCTGTCTCATGTGCAGTGCTCCCCACCCAATATACAGTGCTCTGTCTCATGTGCAGTGCTCCCCACCCAATATACAGTGCTCTGTCTCATGTGCAGTGCTCCCCACCCAATATACAGTGCTCTGTCTCACGTGCAGTGCTCCCCACCCAATATACTGTGCTCTGTCTCATGTGCAGTGCTCCCCACCCAATATACAGTGCTCTGTCTCATGTGCAGTGCTCCCCACCCAATATACTGTGCTCTGTCTCATGTGCAGTGCTCCCCACCCAATATACAGTGCTCTGTCTCTTGTTCCAGTTCTTTCCACCCATTCTTCATAATACAGTGCTCCCCACCTTGTATGTATGGCTCTCTGTCTCACATATTTTAGTCTACACTGCATGTTCAGTGCTCCTTGCCTCATGAACAAAACCTTCCATCCATATAACAAGCTTCCGGTTTCATTGTCTGTTCTCTTCACCTCATGTGCAGTGCTCCCTGCTGCGTGTGCACTGCTCTCCACCTCATGTGCAGTGCTCCCTGCCTCATGTGCACTGCTCTCCACCTCATGTACAGTGCTCCCTGCCTCATGTGCACTGCTCTCCACCTCATGTACACTGCTCTCCACCTCATGTACAGTGCTCCCTGCCTCATCTGCACTGCTCTCCACCTCATGTACAGTGCTCTCCACCTCATGTGCACTGCTCTCCACCTCATGTGCACTGCTCTCCACCTCATGTACACTGCTCTACACCTCATGTACACTGCTCTCCACCTCATGTACACTGCTCTCCACCTCATGTGCATTGATCTCCACCTCATGTACAGTGCTCCCTGCCTCATCTGCACTGCTCTCCACCTCATGTACAGTGCTCCCTGCCTCATGTGCACTGCTCTCCACCTCATGTACAGTGCTCCCTGCCTCATGTGCACTGCTCTCCACCTCATGTACAGTGCTCCCTGCCTCATGTACACTGCTCTCCACCTCATGTACACTGCTCTCCACCTCATGTGCACTTCTCTCCACCTCATGTACAGTGCTCTCCACCTCATGTACAATGCTCTCCACCTCATGTACAGTGCTCTCCACCTCATGTACACTGCTCTCCACCTCATGTACACTGCTCTCCACCTCATGTACACTGCTCTCCACCTCATGTACACTGCTCTCCACCTCATGTACACTGCTCTCCACCTCATGTGCATTGCTCTCCACCTCATGTACAATGCTCCCTGCCTCATCTGCACTGCTCTCCACCTGATGTACAATGCTCTCCACCTCATGTGCACTGCTCTCCACCTTATGTACAGTGCTCTCCACCTCATGTACAATGCTCTCCACCTCATGTACAGTGCTCTCCACCTCATGTGCACTGCTCTCCACCTCATGTACACTGCTCTCCACCTCATGTACACTGCTCTCCACCTCATGTGTATTGCTCTCCACCTCATGTACAATGCTCCCTGTCTCATCTGCACTGCTCTCCACCTCATGTACAGTGCTCCCTGCCTCATCTGCACTGCTCTCCACCTCATGTACACTGCTCTCCACCTCATGTACACTGCTCTCCACCTCATGTACAGTGCTCTGCCTCATGTACAATGCTCTCCACCTCATATGCAATGCTCTACACCTCATGTACAATGCTCTCTGCCTCATCTGCACTGCTCTCCACCTCATGTACAGTGCTCCCTGCCTCATGTACACTGCTCTCCACCTCATGTACAGTGCTTCCTGCCTCGTGTGCACTGCTCTCCACCTCATGTACAGTGCACCCTGCCTCATCTGCACTGCTCTCCACCTCATGTACAATGCTCCCTGCCTCATGTACAATGCTCTCCACCTCATGTACACTGCTCCCCACCTCATGTACAATGCTCTCCACCTCATGTACAATGCTCTCCACCTCATGTACAATGCTCTCCACCTCATGTACAGTGCTCGCCACCTCATGTACACTGCTCTACACCTCATGTACAATGCTCTCCACCTCATGTACAGTGCTCCTTGCCTCATGTGCACTGCTCTCCACCTCATGTACAGTGCTCCCTGCCTCATGTGCACTGCTCTCCTCCTCATGTACAGTGCTCCCTGCCTCATCTGCACTGCTCTCCACCTCATGTACAGTGCTCCCTGCCTCATCTGCACTGCTCTCCACCTCATGTACAATGCTCGCCACCTCATGTGCACTGCTCTCCACCTCATGTACAATGCTCTCTGCCTCATCTACACTGCTCTCCACCTCATGTACAGTGCTCTGCCTCATGTACAATGCTCTCCACCTCATGTACACTGCTCTCCACCTCATGTGCACTGCTCTACACCTCATGTACAGTGCTCTGCCTCATGTACACTGCTCTACACCTCATGTACAATGCTCTCTGCCTCATCTGCACTGCTCTCCACCTCATGTACAGTGCTCCCTGCCTCATGTACACTGCTCTCCACCTCATGTACAGTGCTTCCTGCCTCGTGTGCACTGCTCTCCACCTCATGTACAGTGCTCCCTGCCTCATCTGCACTGCTCTCCACCTCATGTACAATGCTCCCTGCCTCATGTACACTGCTCCCCACCTCATGTTCACTGCTCTCCACCTCATGTACACTGCTCTCCTCCTCATGTACAATGCTCTCCATCTCTGTACAGTGCTCTCCACCTCGTGTACACTGCTCTCCCCCTCATGTACAATGCTCTCCATCTCATGTACAGTGCTCTCCACCTCATGTACACTGCTCTCCACCTCATGTACAGTGCTCCCTGCCTCATGTGCACTGCTCTCCACCTCATGTACAGTGCTCTCTGCCTCATGTGCACTGCTCTCCTGCTCTCCACCTCATGTACAGTGCTCCCTGCCTCATGTGCACTGCTCTCCACCTCATGTACAGTGCTCCCTGCCTCATCTGCACTGCTCTCCACCTCATGTACAGTGCTCCCTGCCTCATCTGCACTGCTCTCCACCTCATGTACAATGCTCTCCACCTCATGTGCACTGCTATCCACCTCATGTACAATGCTCTCTGCCTCATCTACACTGCTCTCCACCTCATGTACAGTGCTCTGCCTCATGTACAATGCTCTCCACCTCATGTACACTGCTCTCCACCTCATGTGCACTGCTCTACACCTCATGTACAGTGCTCTGCATCATGTACAATGCTCTCCACCTCATGTACACTGCTCTACACCTCATGTACAATGCTCTCTGCCTCATCTGCACTGCTCTCCACCTCATGTACAGTGCTCCCTGCCTCATGTACACTGCTCTCCACCTCATGTACAGTGCTTCCTGCCTCGTGTGCACTGCTCTCCACCTCATGTACAGTGCTTCCTGCCTCGTGTGCACTGCTCTCCACCTCATGTACAGTGCTTCCTGCCTCGTGTGCACTGCTCTCCACCTCATGTACCGCGCTCCCTGCCTCATCTGCACTGCTCTCCACTTCATGTACAATGCTCCCTGCCTCATGTACACTGCTCCCCACCTCATGTTCACTGCTCTACACCTCATGTACACTGCTCTCCACCTCATGTACACTGCTCTCCACCTCATGTACAATGCTCTCCACCTCATGTACAGTGCTCTCCACCTCATGTACACTGCTCTACACCTCATGTACAGTGCTCCCTGCCTCATGTGCACTGCTCTCCACCTCATGTACAGTGCTCTCTGCCTCATGTGCACGCTCTCCACCTCATGTACAGTGCTCTCTGCCTCATGTGCACTGCTCTCCACCTCGTGTACAGTGCTCCCTGCCTCATCTGCACTGCTCTCCACCTCATGTACAGTGCTCCCTGCCTCATCTGCACTGCTCTCCACCTCATGTACAGTGATCCCTGCCTCATCTGCATTGCTCTCCACCTCATGCACAGTGCTCCCTGCCTCGTGTGCACTGCTCTCCACCTCATGTACAGTGCTCCCTGCCTCATCTGCACTGCTCTCCACCTCATGTACAGTGCTCCCTGTCTCATGTGCAGTGCTCTCCACTTCATGTACAGTGCTCCCTGCCTCATGTGCACTGCTCTCCACCTCATGTACAGTGCTCTCTGCCTCATCTGCACTGCTCTCCACCTCATGTACAGTGCTCCCTGCCTCATGTGCACTGCTCTCCACCTCATGTACAGTGCTCCCTGCCTCATGTGCACTGCTCTCCACCTCATGTACAGTGCTCCCTGCCTCATGTGCACTGCTCTCCACCTCATGTACAGTGCTCCCTGCCTCATCTGCACTGCTCTCCACCTCATGTACAGTGCTCCCTGCCTCATGTGCACTGCTCTCCACCTCATGTACAGTGCTCCCTGCCTCGTGTGCACTGCTCTCCACCTCATGTACAGTGCTCCCTGCCTCGTGTGCACTGCTCTCCACCTCATGTACAATGCTCTCTGCCTCATGTGCACTGCTCTCCACCTCATGTACAGTGCTCCCTGCCTCGTGTGTACTGCTCTCCACCTCATGTACAATGCTCTTTGCCTCATGTGCACTGCTCTCCACCTCATGTACAGTGCTCTCTGCCTCATCTGCACTGCTCTCCACCTCATGTACAGTGCTCCCTGCCTCATGTGCACTGCTCTCCACCTCATGTACAGTGCTCCCTGCCTCATGTGCACTGCTCTCCACCTCATGTACAGTGCTCCCTGCCTCATGTGCACTGCTCTCCACCTCATGTACAGTGCTCCCTGCCTCATCTGCACTGCTCTCCACCTCATGTACAGTGCTCCCTGCCTCATGTGCACTGCTCTCCACCTCATGTACAGTGCTCCCTGCCTCGTGTGCACTGCTCTCCACCTCATGTACAGTGCTCCCTGCCTCGTGTGCACTGCTCTCCACCTCATGTACAATGCTCTCTGCCTCATGTGCACTGCTCTCCACCTCATGTACAGTGCTCCCTGCCTCGTGTGTACTGCTCTCCACCTCATGTACAATGCTCTTTGCCTCATCTGCACTGCTCTCCACCTCATGTACAGTGCTCTGCCTCATGTACAATGCTCTCCACCTCATACAGTTCTCTGTGCAGTGCCTTCCCGACTCATGTTCGGAGCTACCCACCTTATATCTTTCTGCAATACACATGTGCAGTGCTCTCGGCCTCATGTCCAGAGCTCCCCAGATCATATGCAGAACGTTCTGCCTCATAAGCACTGTCCAGTGTATATTCACAGCTTTACACAAGTTACAGAGCTATCTACCGTACAGGGTTGATTCAGAGGAAGGTGAGAAAACTCCTTTTTTAGGAGAGAAAACTGTCTTTGACTATTATTGTGTACATTTCCACCTGGATGTGATAAGCCACAAGGTAGACAATAACAGTAAATGGCAGTTTTCTCTTCTAAAAAAATATTGATAATTCTCACCTGGCTCTAAATCAACCCCCTGGTGAAAATGTACATCCGGTTGTGGAATCAGCCTCAAGGTACACCATGAAAGTGAATGTCAGTTTTCTCTTCTAAAAAAAATATTGAGAATTCTCACCTGGCTCTAAATCAACCCCCTGGTGAAAATTTACATCCGGTTGTGGAATCAGCCTCAAGGTAGACCATGAAAGTGAATGGCAGTTTTCTCTCATAAAAAAGGAGTGCGTTTTCTCACCTGTTTCTAAATCCACCTCAATAGATATAGCACTCCATTCCATATGTAAAGATGTTTGCCTAATGTGGAGCCACTGCACCCTCACCTCATACATCCATTTTCTGCCTCATGTGCAGAGCTCACCTCTTTAGCTGGATGGTATTTTAACCAGACCTTCAGCGTCATTTAATGAAAAGCCCAAACCCTTAAAAAACTATTCCCTAGCATCTAAAATTATTAGATTTAATGTTTTTAGTCACTTACTTTCTATTCTTTCCCTCACTGGCCTGCAACTCTGTTCAGCACTCTAGGATACGGGCGCCGCCATCTTGGCTCAGTAGCATCACATACTGAGGAGTTAAGAGGGGTCAAAAGTGCAGGAGAGGGGGGCAATAGCTTTGCTTTGCACAAACAGAGTAGAGCTGGGGTCAGGAAAAGGTCAGCAATCCCACAATGCAGAGCGGCACAGTGAGAGGTCACTTCCTGTTTGCAGGCAGCCTGCACATCCATGAGCCGCCATCTTGGATGTTTAAAGTCTCAGAAAATGCAATAGATGCAGGTAGGATGATTTTGATGATGTGAGCAATCTGTATGTACAGGTTGAGGGAAACATATAAGATAGGCTCTTATTTAGGGTGAAGGTCCGCTTTAATGATATCCACCTCAACACACAATCAACTAAAAACACCTCATTAGATTTTAAGATGGAGGAATAAGTGAGGTGCAGTTTTCCAATGCAAGAGATATTTTCTTCAATATAGAAAATAAGAGGTGAGGAGCAGATTGCCACAAGGTGTTTATTATCCTCCATTATGTGTAATCTAATTAAGAGTTTGTTTGTTCTTAGTGCTGACCATGTCTACATGAACAGAGCTGACATGTCTGCCTTTGGTATGTCTTTGTTCTACTAATAGTATAGCATTGAGTGTCACTTTTACCAGCCAGGCTAATAAAATGTTGAGCAGGCGGCTAACTAGGCTGACACGAAGCCCTGTAATATATTACTAATATATAAAGAGCAATGGCGAGCAGTTTGTCATCCCTACCAGATGTCCATTTCCAGCTTTCCCATAGAAAGATAAAAGATGATTCTCCATTGTCTGCTCTGAGTGTTTGATCTTTCATCAAAGGTCTTTGATAAAAAATCACAGCACTGGACTGTTTTTAAACATTGAAAAGACTATATAATAACTTAAGTATATCCTAATAAAACACTATTTAAGTAGAACTCTGCTTAATGCTATTTTAATTCTAGTGAGAAGCAGTGCATCTTTAAAGTGGACCAAAACCCACGCCAATAGGCCTGGGAATCTATATGTGTGAAACCCCCCAGGTCGCCCCATTCACTTACCTTGTTTCCCGGCCCAACGGCGCATGCAAGCGACACAGCCGCATCCCCGCTACCCCTCTAGCAGGACGTGTGCCCGCGCCAGGCATTTGTGATTGGCCGGCGCGGGCACACTCCCTATTAGAGGGAGGCAGAGGATGCGGCCGCCAGCGTGCTCGGAGCCGCTGCTCTTAGACGCACCATAGGACCGGGAAGAGGTGAGTTGGTCTCAGCGTCCTGTGGGGGGGTTCACACAGCGGGGCACCCCCGATCGGCGTTCCCCGGGGGTAAGGACCGAAACCCAGGATAGTCAAAACCCACACCCCAATGGCCCTGAAGTCTATAAGATTCCAGGGCCACTGGATTCCCTCCCCCCTGGGGCATCCAGAATCGGGATTCCACACTGTGTGAAACCCCCCAGGTCGCCGGGAAACTCACCTTCTTTCTGGTCCAACGGCGCATGCGCGAGCTGCAGTACCATCCCCGCTACCCCTTTAGCAGGGAGCATGCCTGTGCCAGGCATTTGTGAATGGTGGGCGTGGGCACGCTCCCTGTTAGAGGGTAGCGGGGGATGCTGATGCTGAACGTGCTGATTGGACGACCATCCACATATGAGCCGCAGGACTGGGAAAGGGGGAGTTCAATCAGGTCAACTTGGGGGATTTCACACAGCGGGGCACCCCCGATCGGGATGCCCAGGGGAAAAGGACCAAAACCCAGGATTGTCCACTTTTGGTCCACTTTAAGGTTTTTATATATCTCTGCATCTCTCTCAATTTTGAAAGAGACTCTGTAGTCTCAGTCCCCGCAATGCCCCCCTGGCACCGATGCAAAAGTCACTCACCTGCTCCCTGCCTCCAGCACTTTTCTCCAATGCTTCCAATGGCTGTTTTACATATAGTGCCACCCCCCACTCTGAGTGCACCAAGCCATTAAACCGGACCTTCAGCATCATTTAATGAAAAGTCCCAAACCTTTAAAAAAACTATTTCCCAGCATCTAAAATGTATGTATTTTAAGTTTTTTTTTGCTTACGTATTATTCTTTTCCCCGCTGGGCTGCAACAGGACTCTAGGATACGGACGCCGCCATCTTGCCTCAGTAGCATCACATACTGAGGAAAAGAGAGGGGTGAAAAGCAAAGGGGTGGGTTACAGCTGGGGTCAGGAAAAGGACAGCAATCCCAGAATGCAGAGCTCCTCCAGATTCATCATATTGCTGTCAGCGCAGAGAGCTGGTTATTATGCAGCATCACAGATCTATGGGCCACGCTCACTTTTTTGCAAGAAAAATCATAAGTTGAACCTGTAAACCACAATATCTCGGCCATTTCTTCTTCAATTTAAAAACAGACAATGCCAAATGTAGCCCAACACAATGATGTAACAATTACCTTTACCTGCAATAGCACTTTAAAGCACTTTAAAGCAGATCAACACCCAAATCAAAAACAATGAGTGTAGGCCGCAGTCACAGGGGCATCTCAGTTGGCGATGCACTCCCCCCTCAGCACCTTCCACCTCAAGCAATCCTGATTTGTCTTACCAAAAGTGAGCTCCCCCTGCAAAACTAATTAGTCCTCTTACCAATAGGACTCCAGGCCATGTGACTTCCAGCACCCAATCTTGGGGTCTGGGTTTGCTGAAGGAACGTGGTGCAGGTAAGCCAAATGGGGCTTACATGAGATGTATGAGGGGCAGGGAGCACCAGCAATCGGGATACCCTCCCCATACTCATCCCACCAGTCATTAATGTCCAGTCTTTCAAAAATGTGTCTAGTGGAAGTCTAGTGACCTGGACCATTTGGTCTCTGCAGACAGAAAGTAAGGTTACATTTTCACCATGGGTCAGAATTTTATGTGTGGTCACTGGAGACAGGAACAAAAAATCTATTGGTGTCACCAGTGGTGGCCATCAGATATTATGGAGTAGCCCCCTCAGGTCCATGTGAAACTCCACGTCATCCATGTGACAAGCTAGTGCTCCAACAGAATGGGCCAGGTGGCCATGTCAGCAAGCTACAGGAGTGCAAAAGTGGATCGTCCTGGGATGATTGCATTGCTGGCAGAAGAGTTTCATTGTTGGACCAATATACAACCTCCACCATCAGAGGGAAATCTGTAACAAATCTGTTGGGACACACTGGCTGACCCCATTAATCAAAAACAAGCCCACTGGAATTGAGAGGATCTGCTACCAGAATAGAATTTGACCTTCCATTTTCCAGAACTGCTGAAGTGTCAAGAAGTACAAGGTGTTTAGTGCTCAAAACATGGCTAGAGTAAGGAAGCCTGGACCCCAAACACCACCAGGCACTTAAGATAAAACGTCAAGACTGGGCCAGAAATACATGAAGACAGATTTGTGTTTAAAGTTTCATGGACTGATAAGATAACAGTGCCTCATGAGGTGACCAGATGAATGGGCCCATGACTGGACCAGTAATGGGCACAGAGCTCCCATTTTATTATTAAAGATGAGCTAATTCCTTTGGATTTTAAAGATGGGTCCAAAATTAACTCCCAAACCTACTGTCAGTTTTTAGAAAACCCTTTCTTCCTGGTACAGGAAAGTCTGCATCTTTCTAGAAAACCATGATTTTTATGGAAGACAATGTTCGATGTATTGAAGTATTCCACTGCATGGATTGCCAGTAAAGGCCTTAACGTGGGCCAAAACCCAGGATTTTGACTATCCTGGGTTTTGGCCCTTTCCACCTCAATCGGGGGTGCCCTACTGTGTGAAACCCCGCTTCCCTCTGTGCGGTGCGCGTACCTGCGCCAGGAATTTGTGAATGACCGGCGTGAGCACATCCCTGTTAGAGGGAGGTGGAGGATCCAGCCATCAGAGCCGCTGCTCTTAGACACGCCATGGGACCGGGATAAGGTGAGTTGCTGCAGCGATCTGGGGGGGTTTCACACAGCCGGGCACCCCCGATCGGGGTGCCCCCGGGGAAAGGAACAAAACCCAGGATAGTCAAAACTTCTGACTATCCTGGGTTTTGGTCCTTTCCCCGGGGGCACCTCAATCGGGGGTGCCCTACTGTGTGAAACCCCGCTTCACTCTGTGTGGTGCGCGTACCTGTGCCAGGAATTTTTGAATGAACGGCGTGGGCACGTCCCTGTTAGAGGGAGGTGGAGGATCCGGCCATCAGAGCTGCTGCTCTTAGACGCGCCATGGGACCGGGATAAGGTGAGTTGCTGCAGCGATCTGGGGGGGTTTCACACAGCCGGACACGATCAGGGTGCCCCCGGGGAAAGGAACAAACCCAGGCTAGTCAAAACTTTTGACTATGCTGGGTTTTGGTCCACTTTAAAGATGAAAGAATATTGCCATAGCCCCTTCCTCACCTGATCTAAAACCTATTGGCAAAAGGAAGAAACAAAATAATACCTTTTGTAGGCTGAGTATATTTTAGTGTAAGCTTACAAGAATACCTAGCTCTCTTCTTCAGACCTGTGGAGAACTAGGTATTCTTAAATGCTTACTTTAAAATCTACTCCAACAAACAAAAGGGCCTACAAAAGTTATCGCCTTATTTCTTACCTCTTCTACTATTCTCAGTGGCAGGTAATGTATCTTCTGTGTTTGTGTGTGAGTCTGTATGTTTTTTTTTTACATACTTCCAATAAGACGCACTGACATACTTTTTTGGGGGGGGAGAAGTGTATTATAGGGTGAAAAATACGGTAATGGGAAATTTAATGTAAAACTACATTAGCTTTCACACACATGCAATCATATGAAACCAAAATGAGAACAACAAAAACTGTTTGGATAAGCACATTTTTGCTACGCAAAATAAGCCAATGGCATTAATTCTGTCTCATGTAAGCAGCTCAATAAATGTTAATTATTGCTAGCAGTAGGCCTTTGTTGCAAGCTTCCCAAAACATTTTTATTAGCTCCAAAGTTATTAACTGTTCCTTTTTTTTCTAACAGTCCTTTGTAAAGCAAATACATCCATCCTTTGTTTATATTGTGAAAGTACATTTTGAAAAGCTTTCATTTATGTGATGTCCTTTTTAAGTCAATGGAGTGTCCAGATCACATACGGCCTTTGACCTCCTGGAAGGGTCACCAAAATCTCTTAACTTCTTTTTTGGTTGACTTGTTACTTTAGCCCATAAAAGTCTTCCAGGACGTCTTGGCATTTAGATGTCAGTAACTTCCTAAATTCCCGAATCATTAACTTTCTTTTATTTGTCCCTTGACTTTGGTAGGACTCATTGGAGGGCCCAAGTGCCTGGAAAGACTTGATGAATTATGAGCTGAGCTTTACATGTGTTAAATACTTTTATGGGATCATTATTTAGTAAGGCTCTTCTAACTTTGCAGACTTAGCGCTTTAGCTCTTACAGTAACTGCCCTCAAATTAAAACAAAAGGGTTGAACATTATCTTAATTCAGCAAGACAAAAATACTTATTAGGGATTGAAATACAGCAGTTTACTTTACTGGATGGTTAAATTAATTAAATCATAGAGTACTGGATAATCATCCCCCTCCCTGCCCTATAATGTTAATGTTTTAGCCCAAGGGCTATAAGTTATCGCCAGGGGTTCTTTTCATACTATGGTCATGTCCTAGAAAGACTTGATGAATTATGTGCTGAGCTTTACATGTGTTCAATACTTTTATGGGATCATTATTTAGTAGGGAGACTTCTAACATTGCAGCTTTAGCTCTAGCATTAACTGCCCTCCAATTAATACAAAAGGGTAGAAGGTTATCTTAATTCAGCAAGGCAAAATTATACTTATTAGAGATAAAAATACACCAGTTTACTTTACTGATTGGTTAAAATAATGAAATCAGAGAATATTAGGTAATTACCCTCCCCACTCTGTAATGTTAATGTTTTAGTCCAAGGGATACTGGGGCTATAAGTTATCGCCAGGGGTTCTTTTCACACAATGGTTGTGTCCTAGAAACTGAGTGTGAAATTCCATTTTCCATAATTTAAAAAGTTGTTTTTCTTAGAACTTAAAGACCCTACATTGTCGGGTAGGCCATCGCTCTCTACATTGTCGGGTAGGCCATCGCTCTGTAGGGTGCTGACAAAGAGGGAGATTTAATATATAAGAGTCCATTCAGCACTGTGAGCCAAAGCACAGTTTTACAGTTTACTCACATTTTTCCCTTACTCCCAATTCAGCAGACCTTTTATTTGATGAGACTTAATTTTTTTATCTAGATCTCATGCACAAATGTATTCGAAAAGTGTAATAGCACGTGATTGAGAGAGTTTTGCAGGGGGAAATGTGTGCACAATTGAGTTTTTATGATCCGGCATTTTGCTTCTGCTAAAAGGAAGAGTAAAATGTTGACTTCACTAAATGACATGATTTTTTTCATTGAAAAAGGCCATGCTGCAATTGACAACATGGTTTTTATCTATGGAAATGACAACTGGCCTCCCCCAAAAGCCAAGTTACCCCGGGCACCAAGCATAAAGGCTGGTAACTGAGGAAACAGGCCTTTAAGCCCTTTAGTATGTATTCGGTGCTTTCATACCGATGGGCACCGGGCTCTTCCATACCCCTGGTATCCCAAATGGGGGTGAGGATATTCAGGCGCTCTTCAATGCCCCTCCACTGTCTTCTTTAGGTGGCAGGCTTCAAATGCCCACGCTGCCATTTGTAGAATGGGGTGCAAAGGCCTCCCCCCTACTGCCATCTCGGCTCCTACCCGGGGACTAAGTGAAGAGTCGGGAGGAGACGACTATTTATACATAGAGACACAGCCCCACTGGATTTTCACCCACGCGAGTATATATGTCACATAGGTGGGGAAGGAAAAGAGTTTCCCGATGAACCCACCCCCCTCCATCCCCGCCCCTCCTGTGATGTGTAAGTCCATGGAGGAGATTCTAGAGAGACTCTGGAAGATCCGCTTCCCCCACCCCTCACTCATTCCCTATTTCAGGAAACAAAATACATTAATACATACATTTCTAACGGGGAGGCCGATTTATTAATAGCGCCAGGTAGCGACAGTAGCGTGATTTTCACAGCGCCCGCTAGTATTCGCTGTGCTTGGCCGTTGTTCGGCTGTTGACAGCGACTCAGTCGGTGTGCGGTAATGTTGAATACGGGGTTAGGAGTCGCTGTTTGACTGGTTCCGCGCTGTATGGGAGCGCATGACAGCGAATGGCCATAGCGAACGGCTCCCAGCATATTCATTAACAAATCACGCTCAAAAAATTCTCGCGCTGTGAAATGCATGTTTAAACCCCAGAGCGCTGGCGGCGATGGGTTAAAAGTAGTTTTTTAACCCCCAAACAACCATATTTTTGTTAAAAAAAAATAAACATGTTTTTATAAACATTTTGTTATATGAATACATTAATATCAGACCTGTAATATAATATTTTTTTTTAATTTTATTACCTTAAAAAAAAAAAATAACATTGCAGAAGTGGTCACAGAATTTTTGACATTTAAAAAAAAAAAAAAAAAACATTAATATCAATTAATTATGAATATTTAAAGATTTCTCCATTGAAATGCATTGGACAACGCCAGGTAGCGAGAGGTCATACCTGGTGCTGTGATGGGATTAGTAGCGGCGCTGTTCGCTGAAGTCTGCAACATGATGAATCCCGCGCTAGCTGACACTCTCGCCGGTGCTAGCCTCATTTAGCGTGATAAATGCGTGATTGTGTTCGCAGCCTGGCGTTCTGGAGTCGGTAGCCGCCGATAGCTGCCGCTACCTGGCGCTAGTAAGACACTACCTGGCGCTATCCCTTGATAAATAAGGGCCTAAGTAACTAACTAACCCAGAATGTAAAGCTCGTTCCTAAAACAGAGAATTTACATGGCACATATCGACCATGAAAACAGGCTATACCTATTATTCATATTGAGTAGGCATGTAAGTCTTGTCTGCCTAAAGCAGTAAGAAAGAACTAGCTTCAGTAAACCTTTATTATTTATACAGCCAATACTTCCTACTTGTGGCCCTCATTAGTACCGGAAGGGATAGCTGTATGCGCCGTAACAGAGGAACGGCAGAGAGAGATCCATGGTAGGATTCATATAGTCAGCTAAAAGAGACCTAAAAAGCCCTGTATTCAGAGGTAAAAGATACATAATTACAAAGCACATACATACCAAGGACAAGCTATAGATACAGTATTCTTTTACTAAGAGGCCGATTCATTAATAGCGCCAGGTAGCGCCAGATGAGCGACTGTAGCGTGATTTTTTCAGCGCCAGACAGAATTCGCTGTGCTTGGCCGGCGTTAGCTTGATGACAGCGACTCAGTCGGTGTGCGGTAATGTTGAATACGGGCTTAGGGGTCGCTGTTTCACAGGTTCAGCGTTGTATGTGAGCGCCTGACAACGAATGGCCAGAGCGAACGGCTAGCTTCATATTCATTAACAAATCACGCTCCGAATGTGCTGTCGCTGTCCATTCCTTGTTTAAACCCCAGAGCGCTGGCGGCGATGGGTGTTAACTAGTTTTTAACCCCTAAACAACCATATTTTTTGAATGTAACATTATACATGTTTTTAGAATCATTTTGTAATATGAATACATTAATCTCAGACCTGTTAGATCAATTCTGCACAAATTATTTTAAAATTTTTTTTTTACTTAAAAATAAATCCTAACATTGCAGAAGTGGTCTCCGAATTTTTGACATTAAAAAAAAAAAAAAAAAAAATACCAATTAATTATGATTAATTATAGATTGCTCCATTGAAATGCATTGGACATCGCCAGGGAGCGACAGCTCATACCTGGCGCTGTGAAGGAATTTGCAGCGGCGCTGTTCGGTCCAGGCGGCTTCATGATGAATGCCGCGCTAGCCGTCGCTCTCGCCGGCGCTAGCCTCATTTTGCTTGATAAATGCGTCATTGTGACCGCCGCCGGGCGTACTTGAGTCGGTAGTCGCCGTTAGCTGCCGCTACCTGGCGCTCGTCAGACACTACCTGGCGCTAGCCCGTGATAAATAAGGGCCTAAGTATTCAGAGCCATGCAAAACATCTCATTTCATCTCCTGCGTTACCTCAAGCGCACAAAATAAATTGGATGAGTGTTTACTAATGGGAAGCTTGAAGGGGCTTAATAGATCTAAGGAATAATTATTTTGCATACACCTGTCTTTTAAAGACTAAGTGTAAGTAAGTTTGACCTCCAACAAATTAAAGTGGACCAAAACCCAGGATTTTGACTATCCTAGGATTTTGTCCTTATCCCCAGGGCACCCCGATCGGGGTACCCCGCTGCGTGAAACCCCCCATATTGGCGAAGTTAACTCACCTCTTCCCATTCCTACAACGCATGTGAGGCCGCTCGTCCATTCAGCGTGCTTGGTGGCACTAACGTTACGCCGTCTAATCCTTCATCTAAGGCTGACGGCTCCAAACGCACTGGCGGCTGCATCCCCCGCTTCCCTCTAACAGGGAGCGTGCCCGCACCGGCCATTCACAAATTCCTGTGGTGGGTATGCGCCCTGCTAGAGGGATAGCCGCGGCTCATGCATGCGCTGTTGTACCGAGAAGCAAGGTAAGTGTATGGGGCAATTTTGGGGGTTTCACACAGCGGGGCATCCCAATTCTGGATGCCCAAGGGGGAGGGAATCGAATAGCCCGGGAATCTTATGGATACCCGGGCCAATCATGGTGGGTTTTGGTCCACTTTAAAAACAGCATGGAAATAGTTACCAAGGCCAACTCCAGCCTTAACCATTGAAGGTACATTGGCCAGGTCTTCTGGAGTTCGGCTGAATATATTTTCATTGCAGATAATTCTCTGCCTTTCATCTGATGATTCTGCAACTTCAGCTTCCCCGTCAATGGGGACCCGAACTTTGGGGGAGATGATACAGCCTCTGGGGGGCCCTCACTCTGGTGGCAGAAATGGGGTTGGCGTGCAGCATTTCGGCTGTCAAATGGGCTACGGCAGGGGCCACAGAATGATGGCCGCCTCTCCCATGAGTGAGGATGCTCCTAGTGCCAGCACTAGAGATGAGCGAACTTTTGAAAAGTTCGATTCGGCCGGTTCGCCGAATTTCACAAAGAAATTCGGGTTCGGCCGAATCGAACTTTTACGAAGTTCCCCATCAAAAATGCCGGCATGGTGGGAGCCGGCCCGGCGGGCCGGTAAAGCCGGCCGGCCCGCTCCCACCATGCCGGCATTTAAAAAAAAAAAAAAAAAAAAAAAAAAAAGCATTTTTGCCGGCATGGTGGGAGCGGGCCGGCCGGTTCCGCGCTGACAGCGGAACCGGCCGGCCCGCTCCCACCATGCCGGCATTTAAAAAAAAAGCAAACACTTACCTGCAGGTCCGGAGCGTGGAGGCCGGCGCCGCTCTCAGCTGTCATCTGAGGCGCCCTCTGATGACGCGCCGGCCGGCCCGCTCCCACCATGCCGGCATTTTTTTTTTTTTAATTTCAGGAAAAATTCGATCGGCACGAACCACAAAATATTCGGGTTCGTGCCGAATCGAATATTTCCTGAAATTCGGAGCGAATTCCGGTTCGTCCGAACCGGCTCGCTCATCTCTAGCCAGCACTTCTAGTGTTAGCTGCCAGTGTCCTCACTCATGTTAGCGGTGGCCATCTTTCTGTATGTCCCACTTGTAGCCTATTTGACAGTCTAAACGCCGACCAGGGACTGGATCGCGGGGCTCAGGTAAGTTACTTCTGGCTGAAGTCCACGCTCAGTTTCGGGAATCTGAACTCGCAAAATTCGGTACGAACCTAAACTTTGCTGTTCAGGTTCACCCAACACTACATACAGCTCATCGCCAGACCAGCTGGCAAATTATAGTTATCCTTAAAGTAGCTGTGAAGAGTCCAGAGGGTCTCTAGCTACTTTAATTTTCATTTGTCTGCACCACTTTGGCAACATTGAGTTATACTTCCCGTTGTGACCAAATAGAAGGTTCATCTGCATAAAAAAGCCAAACTGAAGTCTGAAGCTATGCCATGGCAAAAGTGTCAATCTTTTGGTCCCAATGGCGTATATACCCCCAACCATTTCCAAGAGCCACTAAAAGGTCATGTTTTGCGGAACCCAATAGGAGACTTCGTTCTGATTTTTAAGATATTAGAAAAGACTCAACCTATCACCTAGGCTTATCTCAGCTGCGTGCAATAGTTGGCAGTGCACCCTCTGGATACCACCACCACTTGGATACGTCATCAAGGAAATGTCTGGTACCTTTTTGGAATCTAAAATACTCACCAGTCCAGTGGCAGACTGGGGCAAAAATCAGCCAGGGATTTTAATAGCCTGTTGTTCCTGGTAAAGATCTCAACTAGTGTGGGGTGGACCCGAATTACAAATTTCGAGTTTGTACCAAACATTGTGGATTCCCAAACCCCAACACGGATTTCAGCCAGAAGTTCATGTTTGAGTTTGGCATTCAACCAAACCCAGAAAAGCTGGTTGATGGGCTGCTGAGCAACTTAATGCGAGTGTGCAGCATAACCTAATGCAGAGTGTGCAGCATAACCTAATGCAGAGTGTGCAGCATAACCTAATGCAGAGTGTGCAGCATAACCTAATGCAGAGTGGGCAGCATAACCTAATGCAGAGTGTACAGCATAACCTAATGCAGAGTGTGCAGCATAACCTAATGCAGAGTGTGCAGCATAACCTAATGCAGAGTGTGCAGCATAACCTAATGCAGAGTGTGCAGCATGATCTAATGCAGAGTGTGCAGCATGATCTAATGCAGAGTGTGCAGCATAACCTAATGCAGAGTGTGCAGCATAACCTAATGCAGAGTGTGCAGCATAACCTAATGCAGAGTGTGCAGCATAACCTAATGCAGAGTGTGCAGCATAACCTAATGCAGAGTGTGCAGCATAACCTAATGCAGAGTGTGCAGCATAACCTAATGCAGAGTGTGCAGCATGATCTAATGCAGAGTATGCAGCATAACCTAATGCAGAGTGTGCAGCATAACCTAATGCAGAGTGTGCAGCATAACCTAATGCAGAGTGTGCAGCATAACCTAATGCAGAGTGGGCAGCATAACCTAATGCAGAGTGTACAGCATAACCTAATGCAGAGTGTGCAGCATAACCTAATGCAGAGTGTGCAGCATAACCTAATGCCGAGTGTGCAGCATAACCTAATGCAGAGTGTGCAGCATAACCTAATGCAGAGTGTGCAGCATAACCTAATGCAGAGTGTGCAGCATGATCTAATGCAGAGTGTGCAGCATAACCTAATGCAGAGTGTGCAGCATAACCTAATGCGGAGTGTGCAGCATAACCTAATGCAGAGTGTGCAGCATAACCTAATGCAGAGTGTGCAGCATAACCTAATGCGGAGTGTGCAGCATACCCTAATGCAGAGTGTGCAGCATAACCTAATGCAGAGTGTGCAGCATAACCTAATGCAGAGTGTGCAGCATAACCTAATGCAGAGTGTGCAGCATAACCTAATGCAGAGTGTGCAGCATAACCTAATGCAGAGTGTGCAGCATAACCTAATGCAGAGTGTGCAGCATAACCTAATGCAGAGTGTGCAGCATAACCTAATGCAGAGTGTGCAGCATAACCTAATGCAGAGTGTGCAGCATAACCTAATGCAGAGTGTGCAGCATAACCTAATGCAGAGTGGGCAGCATAACCTAATGCAGAGTGTGCAGCATAACCTAATGCAGAGTGTGCAGCATAACCTAATGCAGAGTGTGCAGCATAACCTAATGCAGAATGTGCAGCATAACCTAATGCAGAGTGTGCAGCATAACCTAATGCAGAGTGTGCAGCATAACCTAATGCAGAATGTGCAGCATAACCTAATGCAGAGTGTGCAGCATAACCTAATGCAGAGTGTGCAGCATAACCTAATGCAGAGTGGGCAGCATAACCTAATGCGGAGTGTGCAGCATAACCTAATGCAGAGTGTGCAGCATAACCTAATGCGGAGTGTGCAGCATAACCTAATGCAGAGTGTGCAGCATAACCTAATGCGGAGTGTGCAGCATAACCTAATGCGGAGTGTGCAGCATAACCTAATGCAGAGTGTGCAGCATAACCTAATGCAGAGTGTGCAGCATAACCTAATGCAGAGTGTGCAGCATAACCTAATGCAGAATGTGCAGCATAACCTAATGCAGAGTGTGCAGCATAACCTAATGCAGAGTGTGCAGCATAACCTAATGCAGAGTGTGCAGCATAACCTAATGCAGAGTGTGCAGCATAACCTAATGCAGAGTGTGCAGCATAACCTAATGCGGAGTGTGCAGCATAACCTAATGCGGAGTGTGCAGCATAACCTAATGCAGAGTGTGCAGCATAACCTAATGCGGAGTGTGCAGCATAACCTAATGCGGAGTGTGCAGCATAACCTAATGCAGAGTGTGCAGCATAACCTAATGCGGAGTGTGCAGCATAACCTAATGCGGAGTGTGCAGCATAACCTAATGCAGAGTGTGCAGCATAACCTAATGCAGAGTGTGCAGCATAACCTAATGCAGAGTGTGCAGCATAACCTAATGCAGAGTGTGCAGCATAACCTAATGCAGAGTGTGCAGCATAACCTAATGCAGAGTGTGCAGCATAACCTAATGCAGAATGTGCAGCATAACCTAATGCAGAGTGTGCAGCATAACCTAATGCAGAGTGTGCAGCATAACCTAATGCGGAGTGTGCAGCATAACCTAATGCATAGTGTGCAGCATAACCTAATGCAGAGTGTGCAGCATAACCTAATGCAGAGTGTGCAGCATAACCTAATGCAGAGTGGGCAGCATAACCTAATGCAGAGTGTGCAGCATAACCTAATGCAGAGTGTGCAGCATAACCTAATGCAGAGTGGGCAGCATAACCTAATGCAGAATGTGCAGCATAACCTAATGCAGAGTGTGCAGCATAACCTAATGCAGAGTGTGCAGCATAACCTAATGCAGAGTGTGCAGCATAACCTAATGCGGAGTGTGCAGCATAACCTAATGCGGAGTGTGCAGCATAACCTAATGCGGAGTGTGCAGCATAACCTAATGCAGAGTGTGCAGCATAACCTAATGCAGAGTGTGCAGCATAACCTAATGCAGAGTGTGCAGCATAACCTAATGCAGAGTGTGCAGCATAACCTAATGCAGAGTGTGCAGCATAACCTAATGCGGAGTGTGCAGCATAACCTAATGCATAGTGTGCAGCATAACCTAATGCAGAGTGTGCAGCATAACCTAATGCAGAGTGTGCAGCATAACCTAATGCAGAGTGTGCAGCATAACCTAATGCAGAGTGTGCAGCATAACCTAATGCGGAGTGTGCAGCATACCCTAATGCAGAGTGTGCAGCATAACCTAATGCAGAGTGTGCAGCATAACCTAATGCAGAGTGTGCAGCATAACCTAATGCAGAGTGTGCAGCATAACCTAATGCAGAGTGTGCAGCATAACCTAATGCAGAGTGTGCAGCATAACCTAATGCAGAGTGTGCAGCATAACCTAATGCAGAGTGTGCAGCATAACCTAATGCAGAGTGTGCAGCATAACCTAATGCAGAGTGTGCAGCATAACCTAATGCAGAGTGGGCAGCATAACCTAATGCAGAGTGTGCAGCATAACCTAATGCAGAGTGTGCAGCATAACCTAATGCAGAGTGTGCAGCATAACCTAATGCAGAATGTGCAGCATAACCTAATGCAGAGTGTGCAGCATAACCTAATGCAGAGTGTGCAGCATAACCTAATGCAGAATGTGCAGCATAACCTAATGCAGAGTGTGCAGCATAACCTAATGCAGAGTGTGCAGCATAACCTAATGCAGAGTGGGCAGCATAACCTAATGCGGAGTGTGCAGCATAACCTAATGCAGAGTGTGCAGCATAACCTAATGCGGAGTGTGCAGCATAACCTAATGCGGAGTGTGCAGCATAACCTAATGCGGAGTGTGCAGCATAACCTAATGCGGAGTGTGCAGCATAACCTAATGCGGAGTGTGCAGCATAACCTAATGCAGAGTGTGCAGCATAACCTAATGCAGAGTGTGCAGCATAACCTAATGCAGAATGTGCAGCATAACCTAATGCAGAGTGTGCAGCATAACCTAATGCAGAGTGTGCAGCATAACCTAATGCGGAGTGTGCAGCATAACCTAATGCGGAGTGTGCAGCATAACCTAATGCGGAGTGTGCAGCATAACCTAATGCAGAGTGTGCAGCATAACCTAATGCAGAGTGTGCAGCATAACCTAATGCAGAGTGTGCAGCATAACCTAATGCAGAGTGTGCAGCATAACCTAATGCAGAGTGTGCAGCATAACCTAATGCAGAGTGTGCAGCATAACCTAATGCGGAGTGTGCAGCATAACCTAATGCGGAGTGTGCAGCATAACCTAATGCATAGTGTGCAGCATAACCTAATGCAGAGTGTGCAGCATAACCAAATGCAGAGTGTGCAGCATAACCTAATGCAGAGTGTGCAGCATAACCTAATGCAGAGTGTGCAGCATAACCTAATGCGGAGTGTGCAGCATAACCTAATGCATAGTGTGCAGCATAACCTAATGCAGAGTGTGCAGCATAACCTAATGCAGAGTGTGCAGCATAACCTAATGCAGAGTGTGCAGCATAACCTAATGCAGAGTGTGCAGCATAACCTAATGCAGAGTGTGCAGCATAACCTAATGCAGAGTGTGCAGCATAACCTAATGCGGAGTGTGCAGCATAACCTAATGCATAGTGTGCAGCATAACCTAATGCAGAGTGTGCAGCATGATCTAATGCAGAGTGTGCAGCATAACCTAATGCAGAGTGGGCAGCATAACCTAATGCAGAGTGTGCAGCATAACCTAATGCAGAGTGTGCAGCATAACCTAATGCAGAGTGTGCAGCATAACCTAATGCAGAGTGGGCAGCATAACCTAATGCAGAGTGTGCAGCATAACCTAATGCAGAGTGGGCAGCATAACCTAATGCAGAGCGGGCAGCATAACCTAATGCAGAGCGTGCAGCATAACCTAATGCAGAGTGTGCAGCATAACCAAATGCAGAGTGTGCAGCATAACCTAATGCAGAGTGGGCAGCATAACCTAATGCAGAGTGTGCAGCATAACCTAATGCAGAGTGTGCAGCATAACCTAATGCAGAGTGTGCAGCATAACCTAATGCAGAGTGTGCAGCATAACCTAATGCAGAGTGTGCAGCATAACCTAATGCAGAGTGTGCAGCATAACCTAATGCGGAGTGTGCAGCATAACCTAATGCGGAGTGTGCAGCATAACCTAATGCAGAGTGGGCAGCATAACCTAATGCAGAGTGTGCAGCATAACCTAATGCAGAGTGTGCAGCATAACCTAATGCGGAGTGTGCAGCATAACCTAATGCAGAATGTGCAGCATAACCTAATGCAGAGTGTGCAGCATAACCTAATGCAGAGTGTGCAGCATAACCTAATGCGGAGTGTGCAGCATAACCTAATGCAGAGTGTGCAGCATAACCTAATGCGGAGTGTGCAGCATAACCTAATGCAGAGTGTGCAGCATAACCTAATGCAGAGTGTGCAGCATAACCTAATGCAGAGTGTGCAGCATAACCTAATGCAGAGTGTGCAGCATAACCTAATGCAGAGTGTGCAGCATAACCTAATGCGGAGTGTGCAGCATAACCTAATGCAGAGTGTGCAGCATAACCTAATGCGGAGTGTGCAGCATAACCTAATGCATAGTGTGCAGCAAAACCTAATGCAGAGTGTGCAGCATGATCTAATGCAGAGTGTGCAGCATATCCTAATGCAGAGTGGGCAGCATAACCTAATGCAGAGTGTCCAGCATAACCTAATGCAGAGTGTGCAGCATAACCTAATGCAGAGTGGGCAGCATAACCTAATGCAGTGTGTGCAGCATAACCTAATGCAGAGTGTGCAGCATAACCTAATGCAGAGTGTGCAGCATAACCTAATGCAGAGCGGGCAGCATAACCTAATGCAGAGTGTGCAGCATAACCTAATGCAGAGTGTGCAGCATAACCAAATGCAGAGTGTGCAGCATAACCTAATGCAGAATGTGCAGCATAACCTAATGCAGAGTGTGCAGCATAACCTAATGCAGTGTGTGCAGCATAACCTAATGCAGAGTGTGCAGCATAACCTAATGCAGAGTGTGCAGCATAACCTAATGCAGAGCGGGCAGCATAACCTAATGCAGAGTGTGCAGCATAACCTAATGCAGAGTGTGCAGCATAACCTAATGCAGAGTGTGCAGCATAACCTAATGCAGAGTGTGCAGCATAACCTAATGCAGAGCGGGCAGCATAACCTAATGCAGAGTGTGCAGCATAACCTAATGCAGAGTGTGCAGCATAACCAAATGCAGAGTGTGCAGCATAACCTAATGCAGTGTGTGCAGCATAACCTAATGCAGAGTGTGCAGCATAACCTAATGCAGAGTGTGCAGCATAACCTAATGCAGAGCGGGCAGCATAACCTAATGCAGAGTGTGCAGCATACCCTAATGCAGAGTGTGCAGCATAACCAAATGCAGAGTGTGCAGCATAACCTAATGCAGTGTGTGCAGCATAACCTAATGCAGAGTGTGCAGCATAACCTAATGCAGAGTGTGCAGCATAACCTAATGCAGAGTGTGCAGCATAACCTAATGCAGAGCGGGCAGCATAACCTAATGCAGAGTGTGCAGCATAACCTAATGCAGAGTGTGCAGCATAACCAAATGCAGAGTGTGCAGCATAACCTAATGCAGAATGTGCAGCATAACCTAAGGCAGAGTGTGCAGCATAACCTAATGCAGAGTGTGCAGCATAACCTAATGCAGAGTGTGCAGCATAACCTAATGCAGAGTGTGCAGCATAACCTAATGCGGAGTGTGCAGCATAACCTAATGCAGAGTGTGCAGCATAACCTAATGCAGAGGGTGCAGCATAACCTAATGCAGAGGGTGCAGCATAACCTAATGCGGAGTGTGCAGCATGACCTAATGCGGAGTGGGCAGCATAACCTAATGCAGAGTGTGCAGCATAACCTAATGCAGAGTGTGCAGCATAACCTAATGCAGAGTGTGCAGCATAACCTAATGCAGAGTGTGCAGCATAACCTAATGCAGAGTGTGCAGCATAACCTAATGCAGAGTGTGCGGCATAACCTAATGCAGAGTGTGCAGCATAACCTAATGCAGAGTGTGCAGCATAACCTAATGCAGAGTGTGCAGCATAACCTAATGCAGAGTGTGCGGCATAACCTAATGCAGAGTATGCGGCATAACCTAATGCAGAGTCTGCAGCATAACCTAATGCAGAGTGTGCAGCATAACCAAATGCAGAGTATGCAGCATAACCTAATGCAGAGTGTGCAGCATAACCTAATGCAGAGTGTGCAGCATAACCAAATGCAGAGTGTGCAGCATAACCAAATGCAGAGTGTGCAGCATAACCTAATGCAGAGTGTGCAGCATAACCAAATGCAGAGTGTGCAGCATAACCTAATGCAGAGTGTGCAGCATAACCTAATGCAGAGTGTGCAGCATAACCTAATGCGGAGTGTGCAGCATAACCTAATGCAGAGTGTGCAGCATAACCAAATGCAGAGTGTGCAGCATAACCAAATGCAGAGTGTGCAGCATAACCTAATGCGGAGTGTGCAGCATAACCTAATGCGGAGTGTGCAGCATAACCTAATGCGGAGTGTGCAGCATAACCTAATGCGGAGTGTGCAGCATAACCTAATGCGGAGTGTGCAGCATAACCTAATGCGGAGTGTGCAGCATAACCTAATGCAGAGTGTGCAGCATAACCTAATGCAGAGTGTGCAGCATAACCTAATGCAGAGTGTGCAGCATAACCTAATGCAGAGTGTGCAGCATAACCTAATGCAGAGTGTGCAGCATAACCTAATGCAGAGTGTGCAGCATAACCTAATGCAGAGTGTGCAGCATAACCAAATGCAGAGTGTGCAACATAACCTAATGCAGAGTGTGCAGCATAACCTAATGCAGAGCGGGCAGCATAACCTATTGCAGAGTATGCATCATAACCTAATGCAGAGTGTGCATCATAACCAAATGCAGAGTATGCAGCATAACCTAATGCAGAGTGTGCAGCATAACCTAATGCAGAGTGTGCAGCATAACCTAATGCAGAGTGTGCAGCATAACCAAATGCAGAGTGTGCAGCATAACCTAATGCAGAGTGTGCAGCATAACCAAATGCAGAGTGTGCAGCATAACCTAATGCAGAGTGTGCAGCATAACCTAATGCAGAGTGTGCAGCATAACCTAATGCAGAGTGTGCAGCATAACCAAATGCAGAGTGTGCAGCATAACCTAATGCAGAGTGTGCAGCATAACCTAATGCAGAGTGTGCAGCATAACCTAATGCGGAGTGTGCAGCATAACCTAATGCGGAGTGGGCAGCATAACCTAATGCAGAGTGTGCAGCATAACCTAATGCAGAGTGTGCAGCATAACCTAATGCAGAGTGTGCAGCATAACCTAATGCAGAGTGTGCAGCATAACCTAATGCAGAGTGTGCGGCATAACCTAATGCAGAGTGTGCAGCATAACCTAATGCAGAGTGTGCAGCATAACCTAATGCAGAGTGTGCGGCATAACCTAATGCAGAGTATGCGGCATAACCTAATGCAGAGTCTGCAGCATAACCTAATGCAGAGTGTGCAGCATAACCTAATGCAGAGTGGGCAGCATAACCTATTGCAGAGTGTGCAGCATAACCTAATGCAGAGTGTGCAGCATAACCTAATGCAGAGTGTGCAGCATAACCTAATGCAGAGTGTGCAGCATAGCCTAATGCAGAGTGTGCAGCATAACCAAATGCAGAGTGTGCAGCATAACCTAATGCAGAGTGTGCAGCATGATCTAATGCAGAGTGTGCAGCATAACCTAATGCAGAGTGTGCAGCATAACCTAATGCAGAGTGTGCAGCATAACCTAATGCAGAGTGTGCAGCATAACCTAATGCAGAGTGTGCAGCATAACCTAATGCAGAGTGTGCAGCATAACCTAATGCAGAGTGTGCAGCATAACCTAATGCAGAGTGTGCAGCATAACCTAATGCAGAGTGTGCAGCATAACCTAATGCAGAGTGTGCAGCATAACCTAATGCAGAGCGGGCAGCATAACCTATTGCAGAGTGTGCAACATAACCTAATGCAGAGTGTGCAGCATAACCTAATGCAGAGCGGGCAGCATAACCTATTGCAGAGTGTGCATCATAACCTAATGCAGAGTGTGCAGCATAACCTAATGCAGAGCGGGCAGCATAACCTATTGCAGAGTGTGCATCATAACCTAATGCAGAGTGTGCAGCATAACCAAATGCAGAGTATGCAGCATAACCTAATGCAGAGTGTGCAGCATAACCTAATGCAGAGTGTGCAGCATAACCTAATGCAGAGCGGGCAGCATAACCTATTGCAGAGTGTGCATCATAACCTAATGCAGAGTGTGCAGCATAACCTAATGCAGAGCGGGCAGCATAACCTATTGCAGAGTGTGCATCATAACCTAATGCAGAGTGTGCAGCATAACCAAATGCAGAGTATGCAGCATAACCTAATGCAGAGTGTGCAGCATAACCTAATGCAGAGTGTGCAGCATAACCTAATGCAGAGTGTGCAGCATAACCAAATGCAGAGTGTGCAGCATAACCTAATGCAGAGTGTGCAGCATAACCAAATGCAGAGTGTGCAGCATAACCTAATGCAGAGTGTGCAGCATAACCTAATGCAGAGTGTGCAGCATAACCTAATGCAGAGTGTGCAGCATAACCAAATGCAGAGTGTGCAGCATAACCTAATGCAGAGTGTGCAGCATAACCTAATGCAGAGTGTGCAGCATAACCTAATGCGGAGTGTGCAGCATAACCTAATGCGGAGTGGGCAGCATAACCTAATGCGGAGTGTGCAGCATAACCTAATGCGGAGTGTGCAGCATAACCTAATGCAGAGTGTGCAGCATAACCTAATGCAGAGTGTGCAGCATAACCTAATGCAGAGTGTGCAGCATAACCTAATGCAGAGTGTGCAGCATAACCTAATGCAGAGTGTGCAGCATAACCTAATGCAGAGTGTGCAGCATAACCTAATGCAGAGCGTGCAGCATAACCTAATGCAGAGCGTGCAGCATAACCTAATGCAGAGCGGGCAGCATAACCTAATGCAGAGTGTGCAGCATAACCTAATGCAGAGTGTGCAGCATAACCTAATGCAGAGTGTGCAGCATAACCTAATGCAGAGTGTGCAGCATAACCTAATGCAGAGTGTGCAGCATAACCTAATGCAGAGTGTGCAGCATAACCTAATGCAGAGTGTGCAGCATAACCAAATGCGCAGTGTGCAGCATAACCTAATGCGGAGTGTGCAGCATGACCTAATGCGGAGTGGGCAGCATAACCTAATGCAGAGTGTGCAGCATAACCTAATGCAGAGTGTGCAGCATAACCTAATGCAGAGTGTGCAGCATAACCTAATGCAGAGTGGGCAGCATAACCTAATGCAGTGTGTGCAGCATAACCTAATGCAGAGTGTGCAGCATAACCTAATGCAGAGTGTGCAGCATAACCAAATGCGGAGTGTGCAGCATAACCTAATGCGGAGTGTGCAGCATAACCTAATGCGGAGTGTGCAGCATAACCTAATGCGGAGTGTGCAGCATAACCTAATGCGGAGTGTGCAGCATAACCTAATGCAGAGTGTGCAGCATAACCTAATGCAGTGTGTGCAGCATAACCTAATGCAGAGTGTGCAGCATAACCAAATGCAGAGTGTGCAGCATAACCTAATGCAGAGTGTGCGGCATAACCTAATGCAGAGTGTGCGGCATAACCTAATGCAGAGTGTGCAGCATAACCTAATGCAGAGTGTGCAGCATAACCTAATGCAGAGTGTGCAGCATAACCTAATGCAGAGTGTGCAGCATAACCAAATGCAGAGTGTGCAGCATAACCTAATGCAGAGTGTGCAGCATAACCTAATGCAGAGTGTGCAGCATAACCTAATGCAGAGTGTGCAGCATAACCTAATGCAGAATGTGCAGCATAACCTAATGCAGAGTGTGCAGCATAACCTAATGCAGAATGTGCAGCATAACCTAATGCAGAGTGTGCAGCATAACCTAATGCAGAATGTGCAGCATAACCTAATGCAGAGTGTGCAGCATAACCTAATGCAGAGTGGGCAGCATAACCTAATGCAGAGTGTGCAGCATAACCTAATACAGAGTGGGCAGCATAACCTAATGCAGAGTGTGCAGCATAACCTAATGCAGAGTGTGCAGCATAACCTAATGCGGAGTGTGCAGCATAACCTAATGCAGAGTGTGCAGCATAACCTAATGCAGAGTGGGCAGCATAACCTAATGCAGAGTGTGCAGCATAACCTAATGCAGGGTGTGCAGCATAACCTAATGCAGAGTGGGCAGCATAACCTAATGCAGAGTGTGCAGCATAACCTAATGCAGAGTGTGCAGCATAACCTAATGCAGAGTGTGCAGCAGCAGGACATAGGAAGAGGCTGTGCAACTTACCTAAGCCCCGCAATCCGGTTGGCAGTCAGCGCTCTCTCCTCTATCAAAATGGCCACGTCCAGATCTTCAAAAAGATGGCGTCTTCATGTGGCAACACTGGTGTCCTCACTCATGGGCCCACTTCCTACTGCTGCACACTCTGCATGCGGCCATTTATAGGCCCCTAGGTTCGGGTCCCCATTGATTTTAATAGGGACCTTGTTTGGGTTTAATGGGGACTGCATTTGGGTCACGTTGGGTACCCAAATTGAAATTTTGCCAAACCCGTTCGCCTAACACTACACTTAAAGTGGATCGAAACCCAGGATTTTGACTATCCTGGGTTTTGGTTCTTGCCCCCCGGGCACCCCGATCGGGGATGCCCTGCTGTGTTAAACAGGCCATCCAAACAAATTCACCTTTTCCCGCTCCTATGACCCATGCGCGGCCACTCGTCCAATCAGCGCGCTCGGATCCACTTAAGCCTCTTCGTCCAGGAGCTCGTCTAATATGAGCAGATCCGAGAACGCTGGCAGCCACATCGCACCGCTACCCTCTAACAGTGCCGCCAATTCACAAATGCCTGACGCGCCCTGCTAGAGGCATAGTGGGGATGCAGCCACTGCTAGCGCATTCACAGTTGGACCGGGAAAGAAGCTACGTTTATGGGAGACCTGGGGGGAGGGAATCAATAAGATTCCAGGGCCGATCTCCATGGGTTTTGGTCCATTTTAACCTTTCCTGCTTTATTAAAAATCCATTCCTGCTGTAAGTTTTAAAACTCACTATAAAGCAATGCAACTATAAACACATTTGGGGTGCAGTTTTGTGTGCACAGAAGCAGATATGGCTTAAACTAGCCCTTACCTTTTACAGAAAGTGCAGGGAAAGTACAGGTAAGCCATACATTTAAGCGTTGTATAGCATGCACATTTTTTACCGTAGACTATTTTATGGCGCCATCTAGTGGCTACACTGTGGAACAGCTTCATTCAGTATTAGGCCCTTATTCATGAAGGGATAGCGTCAGGTTGTGCCTTGTAAACGACAGGTAGCGACAGGTGAACGTCGGACACGGCACGCAATCACACATTTATCACGCAGAATCTGTTGAGCAACTGGGATAACGCCATGTAGCATCCGATTCATCATTATCCCAGCCTCAGCGTACAGTGCTGGCGTTCAGCCTTGCAGAGCGACACGTATTACCTCTCGCTACCTGTCGCTCTCCCATACATTTCAATGGACGTTCTTTTATGTCTCTTTAAACAGGGGGGTTTATTTATTTATTTTTAATTTTTCAAATAATGTTGTGACCTCTCCTGGCCTTAAAAAAGCGATTTTTTATGAAAATATTTTTCATGTTTTATATATTTATGCAGAATTGACATTACAGGTCTGGCATTAATTTGTTCATGTTACAATGTTATTACAATGTAATTCTATATGTTTTTGCTTTGTTACTAGTGGACACATGTTAAAAAAACAACCTTTAATCACACAGCCTCCGGCGCTCTGGGCTGCAGCGAAGCATTTTTGAGTGCCGGAGGTGTGTGAGGCTGTTTTTTTTTATGACTATGTTGTGAGTAGGTCACACTGACCAGTCGCTAACATTCGCTCCCATACAGCGCCGTACTGCTCATATAGCGACTCCTCACAATGTATTTATCATTACTGCACAGCGACTGAGGCGCTCTGAACTTGCGACCCACGACCGAGCACAGCGATTACTAGCGGGCGCTCTGAAATGCCTGCTACAGACGCTCATCTGTCGCTACCTGGCGTTAGTGATGAATCAGCCTGCCCGTCTGGCTTCACACAATCGGCGTCATGCTAAAGATCTGGTGAAGCAAATTTAGCTTTGGGTGTGCTTTCGAGTGTGAACTGAAGTGATCATTTGAGTGAGCTTTTGTACTTGAACACACAGGAAAATTCGCCTACCCCTGTGATGGGGAATTTTACAGGTGAGGTGCATCATTTTTCCAATGATGTGAGAATGATTTTGTGAGAGCATCCTATAGGGCATGCCGACAAAAATGGAAATTCTTTAGCACACCCCATAGGCTGCTGTTAATTCCTAACTCTCAGAAAAGATCTTTTAACTCATTGGTAAAATAATGAACATCATGTGTAAAAATGCCCCATCACAGGAAAAGAGAGAGGTAGCGACAGGTAGCGACTGGTCAATGCCGGACACGGCACGCAATTACACATTTATCAAGCAGAATCTGTTTAGCGACTGGGATAGCGCCATGTAGCGTCTGATTCATCATTTTCATAGCCTCAGCGAACAGCGCTAGCGTTCAGCCTTGCACAGCGCCAGGTATGACCTCTCGCTACCTGACGCTCTCCCATACATTTCAATGGACGATCCTTTTCTTCTCTTTAAACAGGGTTTTTTATTTTTATTTTTCCCCAAAAATCTCAAATAATTCTGTGACCTCTTCTGGCACTGAAAAAGCATTTTATTTCAAAATGTTTTCATTTTTTATATATTTCCTCAGAAATGACATTACAGGTCTGGCATTAAAGTGTTCATGTTACAATGTTGTTACAATGTAATTCCATATGTTTTCGCTTTGTTACTAGTGGAAAGATGCTGAAAAACAGACTTTAAACACACCGCCTCCTGCACTCCGGGCTTCAAACAAATATTTTTCAGCGCCAGAGATTTGTGAGGCTGTTTTTTTGTTGAATATGGTGTGAGTCGGTCGCACTGACCAGTCGCTAACATGCGCTCCCATACAGCGCTGTACTGGTCAAATAGCGACTCCTCACAATGTATTCAACATTACAGCACAGTGACTGAGTCGCTATAAACTAGCGACTCACGGCCGAGCACTGCGACTACTAGCGGGCGCTCTGAAAATGCCTGCTACAGCCGCTCATCTGTCGCTACCTGGCGTTAGTGATGAATCAGCCTGCCACACGCTACTGTTCACCAACATTGACGTCTATGGGGGTTATTCATGAAGGGATAGCGGCAGGCAATGCCTGGTGAACGCCGGGCGCAGTATGCAATACCACATTTATGAAGGCGATTCCAGTGAGCGACTTTAACAGCGCCATATAGCATCACATGTATTATTACAGGTGGCTCAGCGTATAGCGTCGGCGCTCTAGCTTCCAGAGCGCCAGGTATTACGTTTCGCTCACTGACGCTCTCCCATACATTTCAATGGCCGTTCATTTGCTTGTATTTAAACAGCGTGTTTGACATTTTTTTTTTTTTTTTGCTCAAATCATTGTGTGACCTTTCCTGGTTGCAAACAAATACTTTTAGAAACTTTTTGGATTTTTTATATTGTTTATGCAGAATTGTATTTACAGGTCTGGCACTAAAGTGTTATTGTCCCAGTGTTACAACAATGTCATTCCATGTGTTTTTGCTTTGTTACTGGTGGATATGTGTTCAAAAGCAGACTTTAATCACACAGCGCCTGCCGCTCTATGCTATAGCGACCAGATCCAGAGCGCCGACGCTGTGTGTGTGTCCTTCTTTGATAAGTATAGTGTGGAGCGCCGAGAGTCGGTCGCACTGAGCTGGTGCTACCTTTCGCTCACTGCTGCGCTGTACTGGTGTTAGAGTTCCCAACATACATCACATTCATCAATGCTGGCCAGGTTACTATAGCGACTGAGGCACTCTGTTACAGCGCCTGATACCCGCTTACAGCGTCTACTAGCGGTCGCTCTAAGTGCCGCTATACAGACGCTCATCTGCTGATACCTGGCGTTAGTAATAAATCAGCCTCCACGTACCGTATGTGTTTGTGTGTTTCACCCAAAACAAAGCAGGCAGGACACTTTTGAAGTGCTATACACATAAGCCTTATTCATGAAGGGATAGCGCCAGGTAGTGCCTTGTAAGCTGCAGGTAGCGGCAGGTGAACGCCGGAGACGGCACGCAATTCCACATTTATAAAGCCCAATCTGGTGAGAGACTGGGACAACGCCATGTAGCGTACGATTCATCATTATCCCAGGCTCAGCGTACAGCACCGGCATTCATCCTTGCAGAGCGCCACGTCTTACCTCTCTCTACCTGGCGCTCCCTAATACAGTTCAATGGACGATCTATAAATCCCTTTCCTGATCCCAATTTTTTTTTTTCTTAAAAAAATCTCAAAACTTCTGACATGTATCCTGGTCTAGAAAATGACATTTTTAAAAACTCTTTTGATTTATAATATTTTTATGCAGAATTGTCCTTACAGGTCTGGTATTAAAATGTTCATGTTATAACAATGTAATTCCATGTTTTCGCTTTGTTACTAGTGGATACATGTTCAAAAACAGACTTTAATCACACAGCCTCTGGCGCTATGGGCTACAATTACATGATTTTGAGCGCCAGCGATGTTTGAGGCTGTTTTTTTGATGAATGTGGAGTCAGTCGCACTGAGCTGGCGCTACCATTCGCTCACATACAGTGTAGTACTGCGACTCACACATGATATTCATCAATGCCGGACAGCGTCTGAGGCGCTTTAAAACAATGATCCATGGCCCAGCACAGCGACTACTAGCGGGCGCTCTGAAATCCGCTCTACAGACGCTCATCTGTCGCTACCTGGCGTTAGTAATGAATCAGCCTGCTAGTGAACTGCCACTTTTCTGCTGCACCTCCTCAGCAGCATAGAATGACTTATCCATGCATATCCTCTACAAATAGAAAGAAAAGAAAGAGGAGTCAGCAGAAAGGAGCAAGTTTAGCAGGGTTTGTTGCTGAATGAAGGATATCACCCCTGACAGCCAGCATGGGGCAAGCAGAAAGCAACGGGGAGGCCGATTTATTAATAGCGCCAGGTAGCGACAGTTGAGCGACTGTAGCGGCATTTTCAGAGCGCCCGCTAGTAGTCGCTGTGCTTGGCCGTTGTTCGGTAGTTGATATCGACTCGGTTTGCCATAATGTTGAATATTGGTTGAGGAGTCGCTATTTGACAGGTTCCGCGCTGTATGGGAGCGCATGATAGCGACTGGTCAGAGCGACCGGCTCCCACCATATTCATTAAAAAATCACGCTCAAAAAATTCTCGCGCTGTGAAATGCATGTTTAAACCCCAGAGCGCTGGCGGCGATGGGTTAAAAGTAGTTTTTTAACCCCCAAACAACCATATTTTTGGAAACCAAAAAAAATAATTTTGTAATATGAATACATTAATATCAGACCTGTAATATCAATTCTGTAATTTTTTTTTTTTCATTTTTTTTACCTTAAAAAAATTATTTAAAATGGCAGAAGTGGTCACAGAATCTTTCACATTTAAAAAAAAAAAAAAAAAATTAATAGCAATTAATTATGAATATTTAAAGATTGTTCCATTGAAATGCGTTGGAGCGCGCCAGGTAGCGAGAGGTCATACCTGTTCAAGGTCGCTCGCTGGCGCTGTGGGCTGAGGCTGGAATAATGATGAATGAGTCGCTATCTGGCGCTATCTCAGTCGCTAAGCAGGATTGGCTTGATAAATGTGTGACTGTGGTGGGGAGCCGGCGTTCTTGTGGCGGGGCCCGTCATTACCGGTCGCTCACCAGTCGCTACCTGTCGCTATTCCTTCATAAATAAGGGCCTAAATGAATCCTTTGCTTGGAATGTGGCCCCTGGCTTGCTGTGGCACCATAACAAGATACACGTTGTTTCTATATGTTTAGCATTGGTAGGGATTTATATGGGTTGAGTATTGGGAATACAGTTACGTTTTGGGATTGAAGGAGGGAGGGGTTATAAATATGGGACGCATATATTTTTGATTGAGGAGTCGGAGTTGGGCTTTGGCTTACTGACTCCACAGCCCTGGTTTTAAGTGCAGATCATGCTCTAACTTCTTCCTCCTCCCTTTACCCTATTTTAAAGTTGCCCAAAACCCAGTTAGATCAGATCTATAAGATTCCCGGGCCTGATCCCCCCCGAAGCATCCAAAATCGGGATGCCCCGCTGTGTGAAACCCCCCAGGTCGCCCCATTCACTTACCTCGTTTCCCGGTCCCATGGCGCGTCTAAGAGCAGAGGCCGCATCCCACTATCCCTCTAGCAGGACGCGTGCCCGCGCCAGGCACTTGTGATGGCCCAGAGTGGCCACACTCCCTGTTAGAGGGAAGCGGAGGATGCGGCCACTTCTCTTAGGCCCTTATTTAACAAGGGATAGCGCCAGGTAGCGAATGGTGAGCGAACAGTAATGATGCTCACCGCCACGAGAACGCCGGCTCCCCTCCGCAATCACACATTTATCAAGCCGATCCTGCTTAGCGTCTGACAGAGCGCCAGATAGCGAATCATTCATCATTATTCCAGCCTCACCCCACAGCGCCAGCGAGCGACCTTGAACAGCGACAGGTATGACCTCTCGCTACCTGGCGCTCTCCAATGCATTTCAATGGAGCAATCTTTAAATATTCTTAATGCTATTAATGTTTTTTTTTTTTTTTTTTTTTTTTTTTTAAATGTCAAAAATTCTGTGACCACTTCTGCAATGTTAGATATTTTTTTTAAGGTAAAAAAAAAAAAAAAAAAAAAAATTTGTGCAGAATTGATATTACAGGTCTGATATTAATGTATTCATATTACAAAATGTTTTGAAAAACATGTTTTTTTTTTCTCAAAAAATATGGTTGTTTGTGGGTTAAAAAACTACTTTTAACCCATCGCCGCCAGCGCTCTGGGGTTTAAACAAGCATTTCACAGCGCGAGAATTTTTTGAGCGTGATTTGTTAATGAATATGCTGGGAGCCGTTCGCTCTGGCCATTCGCTGTCATGCGCTCCCATACAGCGCGGAACCTGTCAAACAGCGACTCCTAACCCCGTATTCAACATTACCGCACACCGACTGAGTTGCTGTCAACAGCCGAACAACGGCCAAGCACAGCGAATACTAGTGTGCGCTGTGAAAATAACGTTACTGTCGCTCATCTGTCGCTACCTGGCGCTATTAATGAATCGGCCTCCCCGACGCACAGTGGGACCGGGAAGAGGTGAGCTGGTCTCCACGTCTTGGGGGGGGTTTCACACAGCGGGGAACCCCCGGAGAGAGAGGACCAAAACCCAGGATAGTCAAAATCCTGGTTTTTGGTCCACTTTAAGGCAAGTTACCAAATCAAGGCCAGAGTGTCATAGATGACTTTACAGTAACTGGGGCAATCTAATAAAAAGGTGACCAACAGCCTGGTACAGCTGGAAAAGAAAGGTAGCGGCCATTTTGGAGCTTCCTCTCCCAGAATTTCAGCCATGCTGCTGCCTGGATACAACTGACAATGCACAGTAACAGGAAGCCCAGCAGCACTTCCTGTGTGCAGGTGGCCTGCAGATGCATGAGCCGCTATTTTGTTTTTAACGTTAACCACAGGAGCATTTGGAAAAAGTTATGTGCAGCAATGTAAATTGCCCCGGGGGAGGGATGCATATAAGCACTTGTTATTTGTTGTGTTGGTCTGGTTTAAGTCATTTCTGACTGTTGGTCTGCTTTACATTTTGGGTTTATTTACATATTTAATGCTTTAGCAGACTCACCAATGTTTCCTCATAGGACCCTGATATTAAAAACAGATGACATCAATATGCAAAGTCTTCTTTTACAGCCCGGAGATTCATTTTGGTGCAGTTTAAGGACATAATATTACAAATGCTAATAATATGTCACATTATCATTAGTTCTGCCTGGTGGGGCTTTATGTAAATCCACATTTTATTGAAAGCTATTTAAAGCTGTTATTAAAGGCTTTTCCGAAGAGTCCCTTGTATCTTAATTTTAATTGTATTATAGTATCATGTGTCAAAGGCCTGGACTTTCCGAACATGATGGCGAGCAACTCCCTTCTGTCCTTGACCGGACCTTCAGCATCATTTAATGAAAAGCCCAAATCCTTAAAAAGAACTATTCCCCAGCATTTAAAATGAATATATTTTACGTTTTAAGTCGCTTACATATTATTCTTTCCCCCTCTGGGCTGCAAATCTGCTCAGGACGGGCGCCACCATCTTGCCTCAGAAGCATCACATACTGAGGAGAGGAGGGGGGGCAAATACAGGGGGCGGGTTATAACTGTGCTTTGCTCAGACAGAACAGAGCTGGGGTCAGGAAAAGGACAGCAATCCCAGAATGCAGAGTGGCATAGTCAGAAATCACTTCCTGTGTGCAGGTAGCCTGAGACTCCATGCGCTGCCAACTTGGATGTTTCAAAGCTCAGAAAATGCACTAGGTGCAGGTATGATGATTTTTAATGTGAGCAATCTGTATGTACAGGGTGGGGGAAATATAAAAGATAGACTCTTATTCAGGATAAATGTCCGGTTTAACTGGCTTCATACAGCTCAGCTGTGGCCTTTTAGAGACAATCTAACATCAATTTATTGAATAGGCTAAATCATAGGTCTTTGCTTACGGGCAGGCTGATTCATTAATAGCGCCAGGTAGCGACAGATGAGCGTCAGTAGCGTTATTTTCACAGCGCCCGCTAGTATTCGCTGTGCTTGGCCGTTGTTCGGCTGTTGACAGCGACTCAGTCGGTGTGCGGTAATGTTGAATACGGGGTTAGGAGTCGCTGTTTGACAGGTTCCGCGCTGTATGGGAGCGCATGACAGCGAATGGCCATAGCGAACGGCTCCCAGCATATTCATTAACAAATCACGCTCCAAAAATTCTCGCGCTGTAAAATGCATGTTTAAACCCCAGAGCGCTGGCGGCGATGGGTTAAAAGTAGTTTTTTAACCCCCAAACAACCATATTTTTAGAAAAAAAAAAACATGTTTTTCAAAACATTTTGTAATATGAATACCTTAATATCAGACCTGTAATATTAATTCTGCACTAATTTTTTTTTTTTTTAAAGCTTAAAAAAAATATCTAACATTGCAGAAGTGGTCACAGAATTTTTGACATTAAAAAAAAAAAAAATAATAAAATAATAGCAATTAAATATGAATATTTAAAGATTGCTCCATTGAAATGCATTGGAGAGCGCCAGGTAGCGAGAGGTCATACCTGTCGCTGTTCAAGGTCGGACGCTGGCGCTGTGGGGTGAGGCTGGAATAATGATGAATGATTCGCTATCTGGCGCTCTGTCAGTTGCTAAGCAGGATCGGCTTCATAAATGTGTGATTGCGGAGGGGAGCTGGCGTTCTCGTGGCGGTGAGCGTCATTACCGTTCGCTCACCATTCGCTACCTGGCGCTATCCCTTGTTAAATAAGGGCCCATGTGTTTAAACAGGACAGAGAAACAAATGAATTTTACCTGCAACGGCAGGCTGATTCTTGAATAGCGCCAGGTATCGGCAGATGAGCGTTTCTACAGAGGCACTTAGAGCGACCGCTAGTAGACGCTGTGATCGGCTATCGGTCGCTGTAATATAGCGCCTAAGTCGCTGCAGTAACCTGGCCCGCATTGATGAATGAGATGTATGTTGGGCGTTCTAACACCAGTACAGCGCTGCAGGGACTTAGGGCCTTATTTATCAAGGAATCGCGACAGATAGCGACTGGGGAGCCAGCCAGTAAAGCCAGGTACCGCAACTAGAACGCCGGCTCCCCTCCACAATCACACATTTATCAAGCCGATACTGCTTAGCAACTGAGCGCCACCTAACAACTCATTCATCATTATCCTAGCCTCATCCCACAGCGCCAGCGAACATCCTTGAACAGCGACAGGTATGACCTCTCGCTACCTGGCGCTCTCCAATGCATTTCAATGGCAGAATGCATTTTAATTAATAATTATTTTTTAATATATATATATATATTTTTTTTTTAATTTCAAAAAAAAAATCTGTGAACACTTCTTCCTTTGAAAATGTATTTTTTGGGGATTTAAAAAAAAATTTTTTTTTTGGCAGAATTGATATTACAGGTCTGATTTTAAACTATTCAGGTTTGAATATTATTTCAAAATCATTCCATTTTTTTTTGGGTGGTTAGGGGGTTAAAAAACTACTTTTAACACATCGCCTACTGCGCTCTGGGATTTAAACATGCATTTCACAGCGCTAGGAATTTTTAAGGCTGATTTTTTAATGAATATGGTGGGTGCCGGTCGCTATGTCCAGTCGCTATCATGCTCTCCCATACAACAGCGAACCTGTCAAATAGCGACTCAGCATCTTGTATTCAACATTACGGCACACCGACTGAGTCGCTATCATCCACCAAACAATGGCCAAGCACAGCGACTACTAGCGGTCGCTGTCAAAATACCGCTACAGTCGCTCAACAGTCGCTATTAATGAATCAGCCTCCCCGAGGTAGCACCAGCTCATTGCGACCGACTCTCAGCGCTGCACACCACACAGCGTAGGCACTCTGGATCTGGTCGCTATAGCATAGTGCGCCAGACGCTGTGTGGTTAAAGTTTTCGAACACATATCCACCAGTAACAAAGCGAAAACACATGGAATGACATTGTTGTAATATTGTGACATTAATACTTTAGTGCCAGACCTATAATGACAATTCTGCATAAAAATATAAAAAATCCCAAAAGTTTTCAAAAATGACATTTTCTAGGCCAGGAGAGGTGACACAATTATTTGAGAGAAAAAAAAAATTAAAAACAAAAAATCCTGTTTAAACAGAAGAAAATGAAAGTCTATTAAAATGTATGGGAGAGCGACAGGTAATACCTGGCGCTCTGGAAGCCAGAGCGCCGGCGCTATACGCTGAGCTGCCTGTAATGATGAATCATACGCTACATGGCGCTGTTAGAGTCGCTCACCAGATTCGCTTTCATAAATGTGGTATTGCGTACAGCGCCCAGCGTTCACCAGACGCTGCCTTCCGCTTACAAGGCAATACCTGCCGCTATCCCTTGAAAAATAAACCCTAAGTTCAAGTTTCTTGTTTTCATATTCAGGATCTCATCCCGTACAGTTCACAAATCACAAATCTATGTGATTTCGGTTGGCCTAACCTCTCTGGCCATATATTGTCAGTTGGGCATCTTAGGCCCTTATTTAACAAGGGATAGCGCCAGGTAGCGACTGGTGAGCGGCCGGTAATGACGGGCACCGCCACGAGAATGCCGGCTCCCCACCACAATCACACATTTATCAAGCCAATCCTGCTTAGGGACTGAGATAGCGCCAGATAGCCACTCATTCATCATTATTCCAGCCTCAGCCCACAGCGCCAGCGTCCGACCTTGAACAGCGACAGGTATGACCTCTCGCTACCTGGCGCTCTCCAATGCATTTCAATGGAACAATCTTTAAATATTCATAATTAATTGTTATTAATTTTTTTTTTTTTTTTTTTAAATGTGAAAAATTCTGTGACCACTTCTGCCATGTTAGATAATTTTTTTTAAGTTAAAAAAAAGAAGAAAAAAAATGTACAGAATTGATATTACAGGTCTGATATTATTGTGTTCATATTACTAAATTATTTTAAAAACTTGTTTTTTTTTGTTTCCAAAAATATGGTTGTTTGGGGGTTAAAAAACTACTTTTAACCCATCGCCGCCAGCGCTCTGGGGTTTAAACATGCATTTTACAGCGCGAGAATTTTTTGAGCGTGATTTGTTAATGAATATGGTGGGAGCCGGTCGCTATGGCCAGTCGCTATCATGCGCTCCCATACAGCGCGGAACCTGTCAAATAGCGACTCCTCACCCAATATTCAACATTACGGCAAACCGACTGAGTCGCTATCAACTACAGAACAACGGCCAAGCACAGCGACTACTAGCGGGCGCTCTGAAAATGCCGCTACAGTCGCTCAACTGTCGCTACCTGCCGCTATTAATGAATCGGCCTCCCCGTTCTAGGTGGTAACAGCGACCAGATAGGCAAAATCTTTTATAATCTCTATTGCAAATATACAGATCTAGTTGCTCTCTATACTCTTATATATATTTTAGCTATTATTCATTTCTATAGCAGCATTTTTTACAAGGGCCTGCGTTACAGCTTGAGATATGGAGAATAGCTCTGTTAGCCCTCACGCCATAAATATACACATTGGTGATGTCAGTAGAACATTTCCATTGCAAATATTATGTCTCCTGAGATGGTGTCTGTGGACTTCAGATTCATTGCTCTCTGAGGACATTGATGTTTACTGTATGTTACAGTCATTTCCCTTATGAACAAGCCCTTAGGTTGTGACTAGAGGGAGCTCCACGCACAAGCAATCTTTGCAATCTCTGTAAGCCCTAGCTAAAGAATGATCTACTCATATTGCCTCTTTTTTGCATTACTTTTTTTCCTGTCACTAGGTAGGAGGAGGTATTAAATGGGCTACTAGAATGAATAGACTGGTCTGACTTTTTCCAGGAAAGGTTGACAAATTATATATATATATATATATATATATATATATATATATATATATATATAAAAATTAATGTAGAAATAGTAAGGGGCATCACCATCAATGTAAACTGCCCAACTTAAAACCCTGCTACAGACAGGGCATGCTTATTATAAGAGGCACTTTCCCCTGACCCCAAACCTGATGGGGGAAATGTATAATCCTGGTCTGGACCAGGCTCATAGGAGAATATCCTGAACCTCTCACTCAAGATGATAGAATGTGAGATATAGCCAAAGAGGGGGTCTCCATGTGGGGTACTTAGGGTACTGGGACAATGAATATGAGCATGTGTATAACATGATTGAGATACCCTAGCACAGTGGTCCCAACCTTTTTAACAGCAGGGACGGCTTTCAGGTGAGACAATTGTTGTAGGGCCCAGTGGGGGTTGGAGTGAAGTTGGGGGCAGGTGTGGCATGGTGGGGGCATGCCGTGCTAGCCAGTCACAGTTTCCTGATGTGGGTACGCACCTGGCTAAAGGTATAGCTGAGCACAGGCAGCATATGAATTGGGGGTCAGGTACGTTTTACTGGGGATCTGGGGGGGTTCACACAGTGAGGCATCCAGATCAGACACCAGGGCCAACGGGCAGGCTGATTCATCACTAACGCCAGGTAGCGACAGATGAGCGTCTGTAGCAGGCATTTTCAGAGCGCCCGCTAGTAGTCGCAGTGCTCGGCCGTGAGTCGCTAGTTTATAGCTACTCAGTCACTGTGCAGTAATGTTGAATACATTGTGAGGAGTCGCTATTTGACCAGTACAGCGCTGTATGGGAGCGCATGGTAGCGACTGCTCATAGTGACCGACTCACAACATATTCAAGAAAAAAAAAGCCTCACAAATCTCTGGCGCTGAAAAATACTTATCTGAAGCCCAGAGCGCAGGAGGCGGTGTGTATAAAGTGTGTTTTCAAGCATCTATCAACTAGTAACAAAGCGAAAACATATGGAATTACATTGTAGCAACATTGTAACATGAACACTTTAATGCCAGACCTGTAATGTCATTTCTGAGGAAATATATAAAAAATTAAAAAAATGTGAAAAAACTGCTATTTCAATGCCAGAAGAGGTCACAGAATTTTGATTGTGATTTTTTGGAAAAAAAAAAAATACCCTGTTTAAAGAGAAGAAAAGGATCGTCCATTGAAATGTATGGGAGAGCGTCAGGTAGCGAGAGGTCATACCTGGCGCTGTGCAAGGCTGAACGCCGGCGCTGTTCGCTGAGGCTGTGAAAATGATGAATCAGACGCTACATGGCGCTATCCCAGTCGCTAAACAGATTCTGCTTGATGAATGTGTAATTGCGTGCTGTGTCCGGCGTTCACCTGTCGCTACCTGTCGCTACCTCTCATTAACCAGCCACTACCTGACGCTATCCCTTCTTAAATAAGGGCCTAAGTTTCTGTTTAAAGTAGACTTACACTGAGCATCAGGGGAGGGGAGCAGAGAGGGGGCACTGCAGGAACCTGAAAGTGTTCAAAACAAAACCCAGGGTTTTCACTGGGGTTTGTTCCTCAGCAATGTAGCATCCTGATTTGGGATGCCCTGATGTTCGCCCACATAAAGGCAAACCTAAGTGGTTTCATACAGTGGGGGCATCCCAAATCAGGATTTTCCATTTCTAAAGAACAAAAACCAGCACAGTGAAAATCCTGTTCTTTTTTCTCTTTTAGATAAGAAGCTGAACAAAACTCAGCATGGCAAACCCTGGAATCTAAAAGATTTGCCGTGCATATGTCATTTGGCAAACAGCTCTGCCAAACAGCGCCACTTGCACTCCTGATTGTAGAAGGGCAGAGACAGAAGCATGGCAAATGGCTCTGACTAGGCTTAGCCCCCCGCATGCCCACAGGACCGGGAAGGGGTGAGCTGGGGGGTGTCACACAAATGGGGCATCCCAACCTGGAATGCCTGGGGGCAAGAACCAAAATCCAGGATAGGGAAAAATCTGAGTTTGGCTCCACTTTAAAACAAAGGGGTTTATTCATCAAGGGATAGCGGCAGGTAGAGCGACAGGCAGCGAACGGTGAACACCGGGCGCTGTAAGCAATACCACATTTTTCAAAGTGATTCCGTGAGCGACTCTAACAGCGCCATGTAGCGTCTGATTCATCATCACAGACGGCTCAGCGTATACCGCTGGCACTCTGGCTTCCTGGTATTACCTGCCGCTACCTGATGCTCTCCCATACATTTCAATGGATGTTCCTTACCTTCTTTTTCTTTTCATTTCTTTTCATTTTTTTTCTTTTTTTTTTTAATGAAATCATTGTGCGACCTCTCCTGGCCTATTAAAAGTCATTTTTGAAAACTTTTTATATTTTTTATATTTTTATGCAGAATTGTCATTACAGGTCTGGCATTAAAGTTATAACAATGTCATTCCATGTGTTTTCGCTTGGTTACTAGTGGATATCAGTTATAAAACAGACTTTACCCAAATAGCGTCTG
Source organism: Gastrophryne carolinensis (assembly GCA_027917425.1). NCBI lineage: Eukaryota > Metazoa > Chordata > Amphibia > Anura > Microhylidae > Gastrophryne > Gastrophryne carolinensis. Next base: position 271,691,697 of record CM051239.1, on the reverse strand, counting down.
GCCCTATGGGCTACAGCGACCCAGTTTTGAGCGCCGGAGTTCTGTGAGGGTGGATTTTTGATGAATATGGTGTGAGTCGCTGAGAGTCGGTCGCACTGAGCAGTCGCTGCCATTTGCTCCCTGCAGTGCTGTACTGGTGTTAGAACACCCAACATACATCTCATTCATCAATGCCGGCCAGGTTACTACAGTGACTGAGGCGCTCTTTAACAGCGCCTGATAGCCGATCACAGCGTCTACTAGTGGTCGCTCTAAGTGCCGCTATACAGACGCTCATCTTCTGATCCTATCGGCCTGATAGTGACTGCCGGTGCAGACAGAGACCAGCTCCCCTCACACAGAGCATCTTGATAGGGCAATAAAAACAGACGAATACGAAACAAGCCACAGCACTCAAACCTGTTAGTAAGCAAGCAATCCTATAATCATTCTCTAAAGTTATCCCCTCCCAAGCTTAATTTACCCAAATAAACTTGTCCTAGTGTTCTTCCACACTGCAAACGCTGTCCCTCACTGCTCTGAGCGGCCATTTTGGAATCTGCTGCAGGCTCTCGGGTGAGCGTGCACATCCCGCACATGTGCAGTGCGCCCTCACGTTGACCCACTGAGAGGGCACACATGCTTCTTTAAATCGGACCTTAACCATGATTTATTAAAAAGCCCAAACCTTTAAAAAACTATTCCCCAGCATATAAAATTAAAAATTAATAGAATTAATAAAAATAAATAAGTTTTTAGTCACTTATTATTCTTTCCCCCACTGGGCTGAAACTCTGTTCAGGACTCTAGGATACGGGTGCCGCCATCTTAACTCCGAAGCATCACACTTACTGAGGAGAGTGGGATAAAGTACAGGGGCTGGGTTATAGCTGTGCTTTGCTCAGACAGAGCAGAGCTGGGGTCAGGAAAGGGTCAGCAGTCCCAGAATGCAGAGCAGCACAGTCAGAAGGCACTTCTTGTTTGCAGGCTTCCTGATGTTTCATGAGCCTCCATCTTGGAGGTTTACAGGCTCATAACATGCAGTAGATGCAGGTAGGATGATTTTTAATGTGAGCAATCTGTATGCAGGGCCGGATTATGAGAGGGGCGCAAGGCCTCCACCACTTCCCCTGCAAAGGGGGCCTCCACCAACCTTTGGGTTATGGTCTGGTCCAGGAAGGTTTTCAGTCTTTGGTCTGAGGCGGCAGTGGGGGCCCTTGCTTCTGGACAGCCAAAGCCACCACAGGCCAGGACGGAGAGCAGCAAAGCCGCCATCAGCACCAATACAGTGATGGGTGCGTGCAGATCTGTCACTGCACATAGGCCACCAAGCACAGCCACTGGCAGCTCAATGCAGGGAACTGTTTTCTGCTGGACCAGCTGGACGACTAAAGTACCCCCCCCCCCAGAATGGCAAAGCAGGAGTTCCTGAGCAGCACGCACCCACACAAGGGTGGCACAAGGGACTCCATCTGATGTTCCAGTAAGTAGGCCGGTGCCAGACAACCACCAATCAGTTACTTGGCTGGACTATTATTTAAAGGAAAACATACTGTATCTGGGGCCTCCACCAGATTCTGTGGCCAGAGGCCTCCACCACACTTAATCCGGCCCTATCTGTATGTACAGGGTGTGAGAAACGGGGAGGCCGATTCATTAATAGCGGCAGGTAGCGACAGTTGAGCGACTGTAGCGGCATTTTCAGAGCGCCCGCTAGTAGTCGCTGTGCTTGGCCATTGTTCGGTTGTTGATAGCGACTCAGTCGGTTTGCCGTAATGTTGAATATTGGGTGAGGAGTCGCTATTTGACAGGTTCCGCGCTGTATGGGAGCGCATGATAGCGACTGGTCAGAGCGACCGGCTTCCACCATATTCATCAAAAAATCACGCTCAAAAAATTCTCGCGCTGTGAAATGCATGTTTAAACCCCAGAGCGCTGGAGGCGATGTGTTAAAAGTAGTTTTTTAACCCCCAAACCACCATATTTTTGGAAATCAAAAAAAAAAAAATTTTTAAGAATTTAGTCATATGAATACAATAATATCAGACCTGTAATATCAATTCTGCACAATTTTTTTTTTTTTTACCTTAAAAAAATTATCTAACATGGCAGAAGTTGTCACAGAATTTTTCACATTTAAAAAAAAAACATTAATAACAATTAATTATGAATATTTAAAGATTGTTCCATTGAAATGCATTGGAGAGCGCCAGGTAGCGAGAGGTCATACCTGTCGCTGTTCAAGGTCGGACGCTGGCGCTGTGGGCTGAGGCTGGAATAATGATGAATGAGTGGCTATATGGCGCTATCTCAGTCGCTAAGCAGGATTGGCTTGATAAATGTGTGATTGTGGTGGGGAGCCGGCGTTCTCGTGGCGGGGCCCGTCATTACCGGCCGCTCACCAGTCGCTACCTGACGCTATTCCTTCATAAATAAGGGCCATAGAAGATAGACTCTTATTCAGATTGAAGGATCGCTTTAAGGAAGGCGGGGGAGTTGGGTATGAACAGTATACAGTAAGAGTTACATATAACTTTTTACCCTACATTAAGAACTTTATACAACTCTGTACACCAAAGGGAGACAATTAGTACAATTAGGGCGATTGATGAGATGCCAGCCTTGGAGACCAGTTTACAGGGTGATGGACGTAGCGGGGAGGTGGGGTTGGTTTAGGGGCATAGCTTATTCATGGAGTTTGGTGGATAAAATATATTTTCTCACCCCCATGGACACAGTAACCATAAGTATGTTATACATGGTGAAAGGCATATACAGTATTTAAAGATACATTACTAATAGAACAGTATTTCTAACCATACATTAAGGCCCTTATTCATCAAGCGATAGCGCCAGGTAGTGTCTGACGAGCGCCAGGTAGCGGCAGCTAACGGTGACTACCGACTCAAGTACGCCCGGCGGCGGTCACAATGACGCATTTATCAAGCAAAATGAGGCTAGCGCCGGCGAGAGCGACAGCTAGCGCGGCATTCATCATGAAGCCGCCTGGACCGAACAGCGCCACTGCAAATTCCCTCACAGCGCCAGGTATGAGCTGTCGCTCCCTGGCGATGTCCAATGCATTTCAATGGAGCAATCTATAATTAATCATAATTAATTGGTAATAATTTTTTTTTTTTTTTTTTTTTAATGTCAAAAAATCGGAGACCACTTCTGCAATGTTAGGATTTATTTTTAAGTAAAAAAAAAAAAAAATAAAAATATGTGCAGAATTGATCTAACAGGTCTGAGATTAATGTATTCATATTACAAAATGATTCTAAAAACATGTATAATGTTACATTCAAAAAATATGGTTGTTTAGGGGTTAAAAACTAGTTAATACACATCGCCGCCAGCGCTCTGGGGTTTAAACAAGGAATGGACAGCGCCAGCAAATTCGGAGCGTGATTTGTTGATGAATATGAAGCAAGCCGTTCGCTCTGGCCATTCGTTGTCAGGCGCTCACATACAACGCTGGACCTGTGAAACAGCGACCCCCCAGCCCGTATTCAACATTACCGCACACCGACTGAGTCGCTGTCATCAAGCTAATGCCGGCCAAGCACAGCGAATACTGGCTGGCGCTGAAAAAATCACGCTACAGTCGCTCATCTGTCGCTACCTGGCGCTATTGATGAATCGGCCTCCCCGTCATTTCAATATCGCAGTAACTACAAAGAAACAAAAAACTGTATGAAACTATAAAGCCTCTGTATGAAGGACCATTCCTCCCCCAATGTAACTACTGACTGCCACCCCAGCAGTCTGCACCCCTCCCCCATTCTGGAGACACTGGATGGACGGTGGGTGCAGAGGGGTCAGTGAGCTCAGCATTAGCAATATCTATCATCCTTTTCCTAGGGATTGCAATCCCAATTGGTTGTTGGGGCTTCTTGAACATTGTTAACCAGGGGGCAACCCAATATTCAGGTGCCCTGATGTTGTGATTAAAATGGACTTAAAATCAGTTGCTACTTCAGGTTTGCTTTAAGGAATGAGGATTTTTTTTTTCTTTTTGCTGAAGTTCCCTGAAACAGGCTGACAGGCAGAGAGCTTCCTAACCCCTACCACTCTTTCCTGTCCCCCATATGGGGCCTGTACTGCATTGCTCTACAAATGAAGGCGCCATGTGTAAGGGGCCTGCAGTAAGTGAGGGGAAATAAGCCCCCAGAAACAAACACCACTGTGACCATCCTGTTTAAATGGCAATGGGTTGGGGTTACCACACCCCTCCCTTCACAGGTCCGGTGGACTAACATGCCCAGCACGCCCTGCTCAAAGAAAACACACTGTGGAAAAGATGAACTAAAGGAGGAGCGGGGACAGGTGAGTTTTTGGGGCTTTCTGGGGGGTTTCACACAGCGGGGCACCCCCAATCGGGGTGCCCCACCGAAGTGGACCAAAACCCAGGATAGACAAAATCCTGAGTGTTGGTCCACTTTAAAGGTGGGAGTTGTGCTCCAAGACAGCGGTTTTCCAAGGTCTTCACCTCTTGTAGGAGGTCCTTCTGAATATTGTTAGTGATCACCCCCCTCACCATCTGTAAATTAGACTATTGTTGTAGGTGGCCACACAATTATGGGAGTTATTTAAGAAACGCTAATGCCACGTAGTACCGGGTAGCGTCTGGTGAATGCCGGGCGCAGTATGTGAAAACCATATACCGTATATACTCGAGTATAAGCCGAGTTTTTCAGCCCACTTTTTGGGCTGAAAAAAGCAGCCTCGGCTTATACTCGAGTCAGTGACCTGACTTACCTGAGCGAGGGGGCGGAGGAAGCGGCAGAAGAGCCTCCGAGGCGGCAGAAGAGCCGCCGAGGCTTCAGAACTCGGCGGGGAGATCAGTACACCCAGCGCGAGGTGGGTGTACCAAGATGGCGGCCCGGGCCTCAGTGACGTGGCGGCGCGGAGCGCGCCGGCCGCCGTCTTGGTACACCCACCTCGCGCTGGGTGTACTGATCTCCCCGCCGAGTTCTGAAGCCTCCGAGGCGGCTCTTCTGCCCCGCGTCCAGGGGCGTAGCTATAGGGGTCGCCATTGCGACTGGCGACTGGCCGCGTCCCATGCCGTCGTCCCGCGCCGTCCTCACTCTGTCCCGCACCGTCGCCTTGGCTGGAAGGAGCCTCGCTGAAGATTGTGCAGGAGCTGAACTGGTGAGTGTGTGTGTTGTGTGCATTGTATGTGTGCTGTGTTGTGTGCTGTGTGTGCCTTGTGTGTGTATGTGTGCTGTATTGTGTGCTGTGTTGTGTTTGTGTGTGTGTTGTGTGTGCTGTGTGTATGTTGTGTGTGTGCTGTGTTACACCTGAATGGCTGTAATGAGGGATGCCCCTAACTGGCTGTAACAAGGGATGCCCCTCACTGTATTATTATTATTTATTTTTATTTAATTCTTAGGTGATGGCTGGGGGCGTGGTCAGGGGTGATTCCTCAAATCAACTCCAATTCCAATTGAAAAAAGCCGCCTCGGCTTATACTCGGGTCAATAACTTTTTCCAGGTTTTTGTGGTAAAATTAGGTGCCTCGGCTTATATTCGGGTCGGCCTATACTCGAGTATATACGGTATATGAAAGTCAATCTAGTGAGCGCCTCTAATAGTGTCACATGTATTACTAGAGGCGGCTCAGTGTAAAGCACCAGCGCTGTATGTTCAGCAGCGCCATGTAGTACCTGTCGCTCCGCAGCTTTATCCCATACATTTCAATGGCATTTTTTGCTTGTGTATAAATTGCGTTTTTACACTTTACGTAATTCATTATTTTTCGCAATTTTAGGTCAAATCATTGTGTGACCTCTCCTGCCCAGCAACCAAACACTTATATTGTTATATTTAGTTTTTTTTTAATGCAGAATTGTATGTGCAGGTCTGCCATTGCAGTGTCATTGTTACAGTGTTAAAACAATGTAATTTCATATGTTTAAGCTCTGGTGCTGGTGTATATGTGTTGAGAAACAGCTTTTTTTCATGTAGACTGTGGCGTTTAAAGCTGACCTTCACCCTGAAAAAGAGCATGTCTTATATATTTCCCCCACCCTGTACATACAGATTGCTCACATTAAAAATCATCCTACCTACATCTACTGCAGGTTATGAGCCTTTAAACATCCAAGATGGCGTCTCATGGGGCATCAGACAGCCTGCAAACAGGAAGTGTCTTCTGACTGTGTCGTTCTGCATTCTGGGACTGCTGACCTTTCCCTGACCCCAGCTCTGAACTTTATCCCGCTCTGCTCTCCTCAGTATGTGTGATGCTTCTGAGTCAAGATGGCGGCGCCCGTATCCTAGAGTCCTGAACAGAGTTGCAGCCAGGTGGGGCTTAAGAATAATAATAAGTGACTAAAAACTTGAAATATATAAATTTTAGATGCTGGGGAATAGTTGTTTAAGGGTTTGGGCTTTTCATTAAATCATGCTGAAGGTCCGGTTTAAGGCTTATAATTAACATTAAGCACATTTATTTGAACAGAACTTGCATTAGAACTTGTTAATAATTGAAACGCAGGCCCAAGATGTCACAAAATGTTTTTTGGGGGTTTATTAAAATTGATTTTAATGGCTTCTTTTGCTTAGCAATGTATAATTTGGAGAACAACAACTAAAACCCAACCGAAACGCACTGTAAAGTTTGTCCCCAACAGCGAGGGAAAAACTCATAAATAAGCTGTTGAGTGCTGGAAAAACAGCAGTAGATGGTGGCATTCACTGACGCTGGGATAATCGGTCGGCAGGTCTAACAGATGCTGACATAGGCCGGCCAATACCTAAGTGCAACAAACAAGCTAATTAGTAGCATTCGGCGCAGCGATTGCTAGTGCCAATGTAGTACACAGCACAGCGTCAGATCAGAAGAGAAAGCCGGTGCTCCAAAGCTGGCGCTATAGCCACAAAATGATGCTAACAGATACACATCATAAATAAGGCCATAAGATTCACCTACACATGAATGGGTTGAGAACCAGACTTTCTAACTTCCACCATTATTTTGGATAGGATAATAAAGTTAAAGTGGACCACCAGTCAAAAAGGACTTAAACCAGACCAACACAATAAAAAGTGCCCATATGCATCCATCCCCATACCTTTTTCTGACTCCTGCTGTGCTACAATTTAAAAACAAAATGGCAGCTCTTGCATTTGCATACCACCTGCAAACAGGAAGTGCTGCTGGGCTCCCTGTTTCTGTGCATTGTCAGTTATTTCATATGAATCCAGGCAGCAGCATGGCTGAGATGCTGGGAGAGGAAGCTCCAAAATGACCGCTTTCTTTCTTTTCCAACTGTGCCAGGCTGTTGGTCCAGTTTCAAATCTAAACTGTAATCCATGAACTGCATTCTTACATAATTACCCTTCCCATTATCCAAGTAGGCTAGATTTGTTTGAAGTAAATGGGCACTTACACAGGGGTGTAGCTAAGGGCTACACCTGGCCCAGCTGCCTTTTTGGTGTTTACGCTTTTTAGGATCTTCTTTACTTCATCTTCTGAGATAGCAAAATATATTCCTTCATACTTGTACTCAGCAGACGAGCAGTCTATGATGGTAGCAATGCTAAAAGCATCTTTCAAGCTAAGATTTCCCTCTTTTGCTGCATTGTTGTAGCGGCCTTAAAAGTTATTGAGCTCCTTGGCCGGATCTTTTTGTATATAGTAACAATTCTGTTTGGAGGATCTAATGACAGCTCAATTCTATAATTCATGATTCTGCAATAAGGAGGATAAATAAACAGCATTTGTAGTTCTGATACCTGCCAGTGAAAAGTAGTAGCATAACCCGCTCTGTGCATGTGCCCGCCCACCCTTTAACTTGAATGGAAGCCAGGAGCATGCACAGAGCAGGGGATGCCACTCTATGAAGCCTCCCTGCGGACCCCACAGACTACATTGCTAGCTATGGGACAAGTTAAGGTGTTTTATAACTCCTGCATGGGACATAAGGGCTGTAAGGACTTTAGGCAAATCCCACGGTCGGGGGAAATTATGTAGTGCTCTCTGAATCACCAGCAACTCCCTGTGGATGGATAAATACCTGGCCTCTTCTTGAGTGCAACATCTCAGGTGACAGGCTAGTGTCTGGTATAACTGTTATTCTCGGTTCCTAAATCCAGAAGAAAATGTGATCTATATAAGTAGAACTGATAATAAAAGTGACCCATTCTAGTCCACTTCCAAGTTATAAAAATACCACTTGCCCCCAAAAAACATACTGCAAATTAGAAACATTTTTACATTTCTCCTGTGGGTCCTCATACAGGTGGCAGCACAATGAATAGGGATTCTAGAGTCTTCAGGGCAGTAAATGCATAACTTCAGTATACAGCCAAGATAGAATTTAAATTTTAATAGGGCTCACATGAAGCCACTACCACCCTAATTCTAATCAATATTTCATCATCTACCCCTTTGGCGGGGGAAATTTGTATGCATTTAGGGTGGTTCTTGTGTCTTTAAAGAGGATCAAAACCAACGCCCCAACAGCCCTGGAATCTGTGTGAAACCCCTCCAGGTTGCCCCAGAAACTCGCCCGGTCAAGGGTGCATATGTGAGCAGTGGGCGCATCCCTACTTTCCCTTTCGCAGGGCAGCAATTGTGAATGCCCGGCATGAGCACGCTCCCTGTTAGAGGGTAGCGGGGGATGTGGCCGACAGCGAGCTCGGATCTGCTTACCTTAGAGCAGCTCTTAAACAAAGGGACGGGATCAGATCCGAGCGCACTTGCGCGATTTGACATGAGACTGCGTATGTGCCATAGGATAAAGGAAAGGTGAGGCAGAACGGTGATCTGGGGGGTTTCACACAGTGGGGCATCCCCGATCAGGGTGCCCCAGGGGCAAGGACCAGAACCTAGGATAGTCAAAATCCTGTGTTTTGGTTCACTTTAAGAGGTAATGAGAGCTCTTGGAATGCATGATGGGTAGGCTGTAGGCACAATGATGGTGTCAGTGGATTGCAGGGTTGCATAAAGGCATAGTTAGAAAGTATAAATGCTGGTAGTGTAGTATAGAGTGATGTATGGCCATTAGATAGGGTGTTACAGGAGCGTCTTGGACATAGAATAATGAAAAACATTTGGGATGTATGCGTTAGAGAGTTGTATGAAGGAGCCTTTGGGAAAGGTATATGTGCTGGTATGTGGAACCCTGGAATGGCAGTCTTGTGCCCTTGCATGGTAAGCTGAAAAAACGAGAGCTCGGATCCGCCTGCCTTAGAGGAGCTTTGAGACAGAGGGGGCGGGGGAAGATCTCAGTGTGCTGATTGGACGTGAGACTGCAGCATTAAGGGGATCCTGACAATGAAACTGTAAGGGACCCAGATATTCCATATAGCTGCCCTGCAAAGCACAGCCCCCGGCCCCTGTTACATGCATTTTCTCTTAGAGGTTGTACCTTGTTCGGTTACATTTACAATAAAATAGGATTACTCCCTACCCATGTCATCCAAAATGACAAATATACATATACATACATTTAAAGTAAAAATGAAATTCAAAGTCTCAAAAATTGTAAAATGACCCTGCAATCTTGTGTATTATTACTGGTGCTCAAGCTGTTGGTTAAGATCACAATGACAGGAAATGGAGGATTTTTAATTGAGCTTACCCCTTCACTTTCAGTTTGACACAGAAGATCTGATGTATGAAACTCTATGTGTGAGGTATTTTGTAATAATGGAAATACCAGACTTGCATTGTGACTAATTCGTGGTAAGATTTTCATGATGAGCATGGGGGGAATATAGTATTAAATGGCAAGCTATGGGGACTGGGAGCAAACAACCGCTTGACATATTTCCCCTCCTGCTGTCCAGATGTGACAGTGATCTGTGCAACAGATGAGAATCAGGGTCTTATCTGCTGAAAAACCAGGGCAAAATACAAACTGTAATGGGCTCAAATTGTCAGTGCTGATCACCAACTACTGTTTTAGAGCCCTGCATCACAAGTTAGGTCAGAGCAGTATCATATAGGAAGGCAGGTTGAGTTTCTTTGAGACAAGAACAATAATGAGAATATTACAGTAAACACTGGTGCAAGCTGGTGGTCAGCACAGGTTCCAAGGGGCCGACCTGAGAGGCCACTTGATCTTCTTGCCTTCTCTGAATTGCACACTGCCTATTATAGGGTGATGGGGGGTTCTGCACACTGTCTGTTATGAGATAATCGGGAGGTATTCTGCATACTGTTATGGGGTGATTGGAGGGGAAAATGCATGCCGCATGTAATAGGGTGATTGGGGTGGATTCTGAACATTGCCTTATATAGGGTGATTGGGGGAATTCTCCACACTGCCTGTAATAGGGCGATTAGAGGGATTCTGTACACTGCCTATTATAGGGTGATGGGGGGTTCTGCACACTGTCTGTTATGAGGTAATTGGGAGGTATTCTGCATACTGTTATGGGGTGATTGGAGGGGAATATGCATGCCGCATGTAATAGGGTGATTGGGGTGGATTCTGAACATTGCCTGATATAGGGTGATTGGAGGGATTCTCCACACTGCCTGTAATAGGGCGATTAGAGGGATTCTGTACACTGCCTATTATGGGGTGATGGGGGGTTCTGCACACTGTCTGTTATGAGATAATCGAGGGGTATTCTGCATACTGTTATGGGGTGATTGGAGGGGAAAATGCATGCCGCATGTAATAGGGTGATTGGGGTGGATTCTGAACATTGCCTTATATAGGGTGATTGGGGGAATTCTCCACACTGCCTGTAATAGGGCGATTAGAGGGATTCTGCACACTGCCTATTATAGGGTGATGGGGGGTTCTGCACACTGTCTGTTATGAGGTAATCGGGAGGTATTCTGCATACTGTTATGGGGTGATTGGAGGGGAATATGCATGCCGCATGTAATAGGGTGATTGGGGTGGATTCTGAACATTGCCTGATATAGGGTGATTGGAGGGATTCTCCACACTGCCTGTAATAGGGCGATTAGAGGGATTCTGTACACTGCCTATTATGGGGTGATGGGGGGTTCTGCACACTGTCTGTTATGAGATAATCGAGGGGTATTCTGCATACTGTTATGGGGTGATTGGAGGGGAATATGCATGCCGCATGTAATAGGGTGATTGGGGTGGATTCTGAACATTGCCTGATATAGGGTGATTGGGGGAATTCTCCACACTGCCTGTAATAGGGCGATTAGAGGGATTCTGTACACTGCCTATTATGGGGTGATGGGGGGTTCTGCACACTGTCTGTTATGAGATAATCGGAGGGTATTCTGCATACTGTTATGGGGTGATTGGAGGGGAATATGCATGCCGCATGTAATAGGGTGATTGGGGTGGATTCTGAACATTGCCTTATATAGGGTGATTGGGGGAATTCTCCACACTGCCTGTAATAGGGCGATTAGAGGGATTCTGTACACTGCCTATTATAGGGTGATGGGGGGTTCTGCACACTGTCTGTTATGAGGTAATCGGGAGGTATTCTGCATACTGTTATGGGGTGATTGGAGGGGAATATGCATGCCGCATGTAATAGGGTGATTGGGGTGGATTCTGAACATTGCCTGATATAGGGTGATTGGAGGGATTCTCCACACTGCCTGTAATAGGGCGATTAGAGGGATTCTGTACACTGCCTATTATGGGGTGATGGGGGGTTCTGCACACTGTCTGTTATGAGATAATCGAGGGGTATTCTGCATACTGTTATGGGGTGATTGGAGGGGAAAATGCATGCCGCATGTAATAGGGTGATTGGGGTGGATTCTGAACATTGCCTTATATAGGGTGATTGGGGGAATTCTCCACACTGCCTGTAATAGGGCGATTAGAGGGATTCTGCACACTGCCTATTATAGGGTGATGGGGGGTTCTGCACACTGTCTGTTATGAGGTAATCGGGAGGTATTCTGCATACTGTTATGGGGTGATTGGAGGGGAATATGCATGCCGCATGTAATAGGGTGATTGGGGTGGATTCTGAACATTGCCTGATATAGGGTGATTGGAGGGATTCTCCACACTGCCTGTAATAGGGCGATTAGAGGGATTCTGTACACTGCCTATTATGGGGTGATGGGGGGTTCTGCACACTGTCTGTTATGAGATAATCGAGGGGTATTCTGCATACTGTTATGGGGTGATTGGAGGGGAATATGCATGCCGCATGTAATAGGGTGATTGGGGTGGATTCTGAACATTGCCTGATATAGGGTGATTGGGGGAATTCTCCACACTGCCTGTAATAGGGCGATTAGAGGGATTCTGTACACTGCCTATTATGGGGTGATGGGGGGTTCTGCACACTGTCTGTTATGAGATAATCGGAGGGTATTCTGCATACTGTTATGGGGTGATTGGAGGGGAATATGCATGCCGCATGTAATAGGGTGATTGGGGTGGATTCTGAACATTGCCTTATATAGGGTGATTGGGGGAATTCTCCACACTGCCTGTAATAGGGCGATTAGAGGGATTCTGTACACTGCCTATTATAGGGGGATTTGGGGGATGCTGCATAATGCCAGGTATGGGGTGTTTAGGGGGGATCCTGCTCACTGTCTTTTTATGGGGGGAGAGGGTCCTGCACACTGTCTGCTATTAAGTTCATGCAGGGGGTATTTTAGCACACCATTTGGTTTAGAATCTTTTTCCTCCTCTAAACCCTATGTGCATCTTATACAGCGAAAAATACAGTATATACACATACATGCGATTTAACATACTATCCTGGGTCAGACACCCAGCAGATGAGCCGGTGTGACCCAAAACCTCTCGGACCATTTTTTAAACCCTGTCTGCAGGTACATTATGGTCATTACAGAGCCGAACACTTCCTGGCAGTTAGAGTCGTTCTTAATGAGGAGGATATTACAGCCCCATATGTTTCTTTGGAGCTTATCCAGAAACTGGACTTTGGCTATCAGAATGATGAGTGGTGAGGGAGGGGGGGCAGAATGTGCTCAAGCCTCTTTATGACACCTGCTCATTTCAATCCAACTTCAGGACACGTCTCATGTGCTCCTTCAGGATCCTTTTTGGCCAGCATAGCAGGAGACAAAAATGATCAGATTATTTGCCTTAAACCGGACCTTCACCATGATTTAATGAAAAGCCCAAACTCTTAAAAAACAATTCCTCAGCATCTAAAATTAATATATTTTACATGTTTAGTCACTAATTTATTATACTTTCCCCCACTGGGCTGCAACTCTGTTCGGGAATTTAGGATACGGGCGCCGCCATCTTGACTCAGAAGCATCACACTTACCGAGGAGAGGAGAGTGGGATAAGGTACAGTGGGGCGGGTTATAGCTGTGCTTTGCTCAGACAGAGCAGAGCTGGGGTCAGGGAAAGGTCAGCAGTCCCAGAATGCAGAGCAGCACAGTCACTTCCTGTTTGCAGGCACTTCCTGTTTGCAGGCTGCCTGCAAAAATGGCAGCTTCCATAAGCCGCCATCTCAAGCTGATGCACCTCCAGCGCCAAGCCTACATGAAGGGCACACCGCCAGCGCCAGGGCAAGCACAGCCAGTGGGGAGCTCCCAGTGGGAGCTGACAACACTCCATTCATTCAAAATAGATATCCAGGCAACGCATTGTATTCTGTATGGCAGCCTGTACATGCATCATGGGACCGCCGAAAATGTGCATTTTACAGTGATCGCTGGGGTTTTAGACACATAGATTTTGGTCCACTTTAACATACAAATCACAAGCAGATTCACACCCTTCCCTGCAGACCCAAACATTAGTATGTAGAGGGCTGACCCCCCCCACCACACAGTAAAAATAATATTCATCCTCATCTGTGCCAGTCCCGAGTGCAGGCAGGAAGCAAGGCGTTATACCGACAAGCTGCTGATGTTGCTGGGACAGCGAGCAAAAGCCAAGAGTATAACAGCTGACTTCCTGCCTACACTTCACAGGGCCAGATTAAGGGCAGATACAGTATTCTTTTCCTTTAAAATAATAGTCCAACCAAGTAACTCATTGGTGGTTGTCTGGCACCTGCCTACTTACTGGAACGTCAGATCGAGTCTCTTTGTGCCACCCTTGTGTGGGTGCATGCTGCTTGGAACTCCTGCTTTGCCAGTCTGGGTGGGGGGTAATGTAGTCGCCCAGCTAGTCCAGCAGAAAACTGTTCTCTGCATTGAGCTGCCCGGCTGTGCTTGGTGGCTCATGTGCAGTGAGCGCCACTGATTGACAGCTCTGCACCCACCCATCACTGTAGCTTTGCTGTCTGTCCTTCCCTGTGGTGGCTTTGGCTACAGGTTTGGAAAAAATACAATTCTGTGAAACTCACCTGTAGAATTGTTTTTGAATATATCCAGTCCAGGTCGTCCCAGTGATGACATGTGGGTATTCTGCCCCCAGGGGGCACTCGACTGCAAGATCAAAAGCTGTCGCTCCTCCCGGCCCACTATAAAGGCAGGTGTCCCTCTATCATTCCCCAGTGGTTAAAAAGCAGTAAAAGAGGAGACAGGCCGGGAGGCCAAGAAACCATGTTACTTCACATAGCTTCAGCTCGTACTCTCTAAACAAGACTTAAGGACTCAAGTCCAAGAATAAAAAATGGTAATCACCAAACAAAAGATAATGAACAAGGGCGGGGTGGGATGACCTGCACTGGATATACTCAAAAACAATTCTACAGATGAGTTTCACAGAATTGTATTTTTCCCTATATCCAGTCCAGGTCGTCCCAGTGATGACATGTGGGACATCCAAAAGCAGTGTCCATTTAGGGCGGGATCCCCAGTGCGGGACAGCATGTAGTTCATTTCACTACCGCCTGAAGCACCTTTCAGCCAAAGACAGCGTCAGCTGAGGCCCTGACATCAACTTTGTAGAACTTTGTAAAAGTATGAACTGAAGACCAAGTGGCGGCCTTACAAACTTGTTCAACCGATGCCTGAAAAGCCCAAGAGGCACCAATAGCTCTGGTAGAATGAGCTGTGATCCGAAAAGGGGGTTCCTTCCCCTTGGCAGAATATGCTTGCACCACCGCCTGTCTGATCCACCTACTGAGAGTGGACTTGGCTGATGGCAAACCTTTCCTAGAACCCTCTGTTAGGACAAAGAGCAAATCCGACTTCCTGAAGGATTCAGTCGCAACCAGGTAATACTTAATGGATCTGACCACATCCAAGGCATGGAGGGTCCTTTCCTTAGAATTAGTCGGTGCAGGACACAAGGAAGGCAAGACAACTTCCTCATTAAGGTGAAAGGAAGAAACGACCTTAGGCAAAAAATCAGGTTTAAAGCGAAAAACCACCTTATCCTTATGCCGCTCAAAATAGGGAGGCTTCATACAAGCGCGGCCAGCTCTGATACGCGACGCACCAAGGTGATCGCTA
Organism: Gastrophryne carolinensis; assembly: GCA_027917425.1. Lineage (NCBI taxonomy): Eukaryota > Metazoa > Chordata > Amphibia > Anura > Microhylidae > Gastrophryne > Gastrophryne carolinensis. The sequence continues at coordinate 271,676,402 of CM051239.1, read as the reverse complement.
CCAAAAAGGCCACCTTGAGAGTCAAAATAGGCAATGCTGCATCGCACAGAGGTTCGAAAGGAGGACCCTGAAGAGCAGACAGTACTAAATTCAAGTCTCACACCAGTAATACTGACTTACGTGGTGGCCGGACATGGGTGACTTGGAAAAAGGTCTTGATCAACCTATGGTTGGCAATGGATCTCTGGAAGAATATGGCTAAGGCCGAGACCTGGCCCTTGAGGGTGCTCAGCTGGAGACCCAAGTCTAAGCCATGTTGTAAAAACTCCAGAATCTTAGAAATAGAAAATGTGCGGCAAGGGAGACTCTTGGTCTCGCACCAAGCAATATAAGCGTGCCAAAATCTGTAGTATATCATGGAGGAAGACTTCTTCCGTGCCTGAATCATGGTATGCACAAGTGTGGCCGACAGCCCCTTCTCCGTCAGGATTGAGGTTTCAATAGCCAGGCCGTCAAAGTCAGCGTCTGTTAATTGGGGTGCCGCAGCGACCCCTGTGTGAGAAGCCCTGGGTCGTCGGGCATGATGTAGCGATCTACTGACATCTGAACTATGTCCGCAAACCAACTCCTTCTTGGCCAGCGAGGAGCCACCAGAATGGTTGGTACCCCTTCCTTAGCTGTCTTGCGCAGCACTCTGCCCAGGAGTGGAAATGGAGGGAATGCATAAAGGAACTTGAACTCTGTCCAAGGAATTGCCAGAGCGTCTGTGCAAATGGCCAGAGGATCTCTTGAGAGGGAGACAAACATGGGAGTTTATGATTGTGTCTGGACGCAAACAGGTCCACATCCGCTGACCCCAGCGGAGACACAGAGCATGGAAGGTCTTGCTGTAGAGAGACCATTCCCCCAGGCGCAAGGCGCTCCTGCTCAGGGAGTCTGCCTCCTGTTTTTCCACCTCGGTAATGTAGACCGCCGATATGCAGGGAACATTCTCCTCTTCCCAAGCCAGAATCTGGGTCACCTCCTTGAGGGCTCGCTTGCTCCGAGTCCCGCCCTGGTGATTGATGTAGGCGACAGCCGCCTGATTGTCCGAGCGAACCTGGATCGCACGACCCCTTAAATGGGGAGTCAAGCGAAGAAGCACCAACCGGATTGCTCTCAGCTCCAAGAGATTTATGGGTAAGCGGTTCTCCTGCGGACCCCACTGACCCTGGATCCTCTGAGTCTGCCAAATGCCTCAGACTGGCATTCGTGGTAACTATCTCCCAACGAGGAGTCAGAAAAGACTTGCCCACCAAAAGGTTCCTGGAGTCCAACCACCACAAGAGGGACTGTCTGGCCAGGGGGGACAGCAAAAATTCCTGTTCCAGAGCCTCCTGCATCCAGCCGGTCAGCAGGTTCAATTAAAGAGGTCTCATGTGAAATCGAGCGAAGGGCACCGCCTCGAAGCATGACACCATTAGGCCCACCAACCTCATCCCCAGACGTATCGATGGCCGCTGACAGGACAGCAAGGCCTGCACCTGCGAGACCCGAAACCTTCTGCAGTGGCAGAAAAACCTTTACCTGAGCGGTGTCTATCGACATTCCTAGGAAGGATCTCACTGTCGAGGGAGTGATAAAAGACTTTGGGTAAATGATTACCCAGCCGAAGGCCTCCAAGGTTGACAATACCGTCCGAGTATCGCTCTCGGCCTGCTGCAAGGACTGAGCCGCAATCAGCAAGTCGTCCAGATAGGGCAGCACAGGAATGCCCTGGTTCCTCAGGATAGCCATGATGCCTGCCAGCACCTTGGTGAAGACATGGGGGCTGAGGATATCCCGAATGGAAATGCCACAAACTGGTAATGCTAATCCTCCAGAGCAAACCTCAGGCACCTCTGATGCCCCTGGAAAATCGGGATGTGCAGATAAGCATCCCTGGTGTCCACCGTGGTCATGAAATCGCTGGGCCGAAGCGAGCTCACCGGTGACCGTAAGGTTTCCATGCGGAAATGTCTGACTCTTACAAACCTGTTGAGACCCTTCAGGTCCAGGATTGGTCTTCGTTCCGTCCTTCTTGGGAACCGTGAACAGGTTGGAGTAAAAACCTTGACCCTGCTCCTGACGAGGAACAGGGCCAATTACACCTAACTGCAGGAGGTGTTGCACTGCCATTCTCAGGCCCTGTGCCTTCAATGGGTTTTGGCATATCCAAGAACGAAGAAATTTTGTGGGCGGCCTGACTGCCAGCTCTATTTTGTAGCCGGAGGACACCACCTCCTGAATCCACCGATCCGAGACGAGCCGTCTCCAGATATGAGCAAATAGCAGAAGCCGCCCCCCCACCCGGATGGGTGAGGGCGCCTCCTCATGCCTGAGAGGACTTGGCAGGGGGCTTGGACTTGGTTCCCCAAGTGGGATTGGGTCGGCCGCGGGACCTACCTTTTCCCCAGGTATCTCTGCGACCACCTGAAAGTGAAGAGCCTCTTCCTCCTCGAAAGGAGCGATAGGCAGATGAGTTCCGAAAGGGCTGACCAGGCTTCTGTCTCTGAGGGAGTCTACCATCCTTGACCAGAAGGTCCAGACGCTCCCCGAACAACTTTTCCCCCACGAAGGGGATACTAGTAAGCGACTTCTTGGCCGCAGCATCAGCCGACCATTGCCGCAACCAGAGCTAGCAGCCAAGTGCAACAAGCAGGGCCGAAATCCTGGCACCAGCCGGACACCATCGTCCATGGCAGAGACAACAAAGGCAATGAAATCCATGCAGGCCTTGAGGTCCTTATACTCCTCCGCCCGCTTGTGAGCCTTAGCGCTATCCACAAGGTGTCTCACCTTCTTTCTGATGGCCAGGGAGACAATAGCCGCGGCACACACAGGGCGAAACAAGGCACCAGCAAAGGTGAAGGCATGACAGACCAGTTGATCCATATGCTTGCCAGCTGGGTCACGTAAGGAAGCGGTATCAGGTGATGGCATAATAGTAGTGTTGGACAACCCCGACACAGGGGAATCCACTTCGGGAGGACGAGACCATAGCTGGACCAGCTCCTCAGGGAAGGGATACCGCCTATTCAGGCCCTTAGGCACCAACGGTAGCTTGTTAGGTCTTTCCCATTCCTTGAAAATCATATTAGAAAAATGGGCTTGCTCCGGAAAGACTCGCCTCTGTCTTTCAGGCTTAAACAAATCACCTCGCTTCCTCTTAGGCGCTCTGGGAGGGACAATGTGTAAAGTCTCAAAAACTGAGGCAAGCAACTTCTCTGTATCATCAGGGTGCCACGCATCCTCATCCGAGGAGGAACCAGACACACTGTAATCGCCCACAGAATAATCCACAGTGGAATGGGAATCATCTGGCAACTCACCTTCCTCCACAGAGCCCAGATCATCAAAAAGATCATCATTATCCGAGTAAACGGGCTCGATGTGCCGTTTTCTACTCGTGGCCTTCCTAGGAGCCGTCTGCGAGATCTGTCTCTCGAGATTGGCCACCCTATGCGCCAAATCAACCTGGGACCCCCGGCTGGCTTCCCCCTCACTGAGGGCTGAGTGCAGCAGTGGAGGGTCTGGAGAGGCCACAGGCAGTGAAGGGCTAGGGGCAGGGACGCAGGCTTGGTCATGGTCCAAAATGATGCTCCTGGCGCAAGTGGTACAAACAGTGCTGAAAACACCCAGAGGACTTGCACTGCACAAGGGGCAGAGCTTCACCCGCCCAGATGGGGCCCCCAGCTCACTATCCCCAGATGCCTCCATTATGGTGATTAGGAAAAAAATTGGCAATGAAGGTTACAAGGCACTAACCGCCCAAACCTATATGATCCCTCTTATTAAAAGGAAGGGGGGACTGGGAGGAACCACAACCCTCAACCACTAAGCCCACGACCAATGCAGACAAAAGAGAGAAAGGACCCATCAGACCTTCTAACAGTGATATGCATAAGCAAACAATATAGCATTTCAAAAGAGGGACTCACGACACCGACAGGTCTTGATGCAAAAATCAGGCAGCACAGCGGCAACAGGGACAGCGCAGCACACCGCAGTCAGGGCTTCCAACTCGTTCCTCGAGGGGCGGGCAGCGGCATGATGACGATTACGAAAACAGCGCCCGCCCATCGTCACAGCGCGGCCATTATCCCCTCACAGGGGCAGCAAGGCAATGGCCGCCATATGTGCACACCGCGGCCCCGCAGCGGGCATAATGAAAAAACCTTGCGGCGCGCTTGGGCGCGCCGCTCGCCTGTCATCATCGCGCCGCGCTAGCGCCGTTTCTCGGGCTCCCACATCACAGCGAGACAGAGTCAAGATGGAGGGAGGGAAGACAAAACAAGGCCCGAGAGGAACCGCGGGAGTGCAGGTGGGTGCTGCTGATGGGGGCTCGGCAGGGCTATGTATGCCCCTGCCACCCCATCTGAGTAGAAATGAAGACTCAGGACCCCCTTCCACACACAAAATACAATTCTCTGAGTACTCACCTTTAGAAGTGATTTTATAGTATATAGCACGTCCTGTTCCAGTAATTCCTTACGTCTGGGTTATTCCACCACAAGGTGGCGCAGTGGACTGCAGAAAGACTTGTGGCCACTCCCGGCCCCCACCTCCCACCAATTTCCAGTGTTGACAAGCAGTTATACAAGAAGCAGGGAGAATCAAAAAATGGATAAGAACCCAAAATAAACTTGAACAATCACCATACAGAGGTAACCAGGAAAAATGATAACAAGGGAGGGGTGGAACAGGACGTGCTGTATACTATAAAATCAATTCCACAGGTGAGTACTCACAGAATTGTATTTTTCCAAGTATATAGCACGTCCTGTTCTAATAGTTCCTTAACTCTGGGACATCCAAAAGCAGTGTACGTAAGGTAGGGTGGGATCCCCAAAGATCAAAAGCGTGCAGTTTAAACCACTGCCGCCTGCAGAACTTTGCGGCCAAAAGCAGCGTCAGCTGAGGCCCTAACATCAGCCTTGTAAAACTTGGAAAAAGTATGAACAGAAGACCAAGTTGTGGTCTTACAAACTTGTTCAACAGAAGCCTGGTGCTGAAAGGCCAAGGAGGCACCAGTAGCATGAGTGGAATGAGCAGTAAGGCGGAAGGGGGGCTCCTTCCCCTTAGCAGAATAGGCTTGCACCACTGCCTGACGAATCCACTTGTTGATAGTGGACTTAGCCGGAGGCAAACCCTTCCTAGGACCAGAAGGAAGAACAAAAAGAGCATCAGTCTTCCTGAAAGATTCAGTAGCTACCAAGTAAAATTTCAGAACCCTGATCACATCCAAAGAATGCAGAGACCTCTCCTTAGAATTTGCAGGATTAGGACACAAGGAAGGCAAGACAATCCCCTCGATTCAAAGAGCAAAAGTTAATTGATTTCGTATCGAGAATCGTAAGTTTGGGTGGGTGTTAGTCATTTTTTCCTGTTTTTTTGGCCATTTCCGACTCGCACGAGCCTACGTACGAATGCGTATATGCTCTTACGATCAGCGGAAGTTCGTTCCTAAATTTTAGGATCAAAACGTAAAACTTAGGATCAAATCCTAAAACTTAGGATCAAAACGTAAAACTTAGGTTAATTGGATGTGTTTAGGTGTGATTCAGAGAAACCTCTAAACGCGTTTTAAAAGAAAGCCACAGCCGACACCTTTTAGCAGCCGGATTGCTGTTCGTGAACAGGTTTTTTGGCTATGTGGAGGAGTCTGCGCGTCTTGAGCTCCAATGAACTGCATGTATCAGCATGGCCGAGGCCATAAATTGTATGGCAATGCATACCTGATTCATGTATGCCTTATAAAAGCATTTTAATGTGGACCTTAATTAGTCCTTTGCATGTAAACCTTTATTTTGCAATATATTTGCGTTAATTAAAGAAACTTATGTCCTTTGTTATTTATTTTAAAATTGAGGTACTAGAATAATATTTTTAGATTGCATTTATTGGTGTAGTTGTTTACCTTTGCTTTGTTTAATTATTTAAGCACATCTTTGGTCAGATGCATCACACTTACTGAGGAGAGGAGAGCGGGATAAAGTGCAGGATGTGGGTTACTGCTGTATTTTGCACAGACACAGCAGAGCTGGGGGCATGGAAAGGTCAGAAATCAAAGAATCCAGAGCAACACAGTCACAAGGCCCTTTCTGTTTGCAGGCTGCCCGATAATACCTGAGCCGCCATCTTGGCTGTTTCTAGGCTCATAACATGCAGAAGTTGCTGGGTGTTTTTTAATATTTGTGAGCAATCTGTATGTAGAGGGTGTGGGTAACCACACAAAAAATTTAAAGTTGTACCATTTGAAGCCTAAATATTAAAATTAAATCCACAAGTAAAAAATGCAAGTTAACTAAAAATTAAACAAAGTAAGATTTACTTATGCAAATGCATTCATTAATGGTTGGTTACTACAAAATGAATGAAATAACGAAAATTAAAAGACCAAATATTTAGAATGCACTTTAATGAGGTAAGTTTGTAGTGCGGAGCCGCAAGATCAGAAGGATTTACGTCCAGACAAAAAAGGAAAAAGGGCAAAACCAATGTTGCAACCTGAGAAATGAAACGGAAAATTCAGGATGGAAACTGACATAGGTCTGATTCCCGAACTGCCATACGAACGGACGTATATTTTAGGATAGAAGCGTATTTGCTTATTGAATCACTCGCAAGTTCATACGAACGCACGAGCGGACGTGAAAAATAGGATGATCGTGAGCCAAATCCAAGCTGTTACATGTTTCTTTGAATCAACCCCAATGTCCTGATTGAGATGAAAAGCAGACACAACCTTAGGCAAGAAATCTGGTTTAAAACGAAACACCACCTTGTCCTGGTGTCGCTCAAGATAAGGAGGCTTGATGGAAAGCGCCGCCAACTCAGAAACACGCCTGACAGAAGTAATAGCCACCAAAAAGGCAAAGCAGCCTCACGGAGAGGCTCAAAAGGACGACCCTGCAGAGCAGATCACACCAGATTTAAATCCCAAACTGGTAACAGGTTTACGTGGCGGACGCACATGAGAAACCCCCTGGAAAAAAGTCTTAACCAAACGGTGACTGGCAAAAGATTTTTGGAAGAAAATTGCCAAAGCTGAAACATAACCTTTGAGGGTACTAAGTTGAAGGCCCAAATCCAAACCATTCAGAATTCTGGGAACAGAAAACACCCGACAGGGAAGAGATTTGGACTCACACCAGGTAATGTAAGCATGCCAGATCCTGTAGTAGATAAAGGACGAGGACTTCTTCCTAGCCCTAATCATGGTATCAATAACAGGGGCAGGCAACCTCTTTTCCCTCAAGATGGGGGTTTCAACAGCCAAGCCGTCAAAGCCAGCGTTTGTAAATTGAGATGGCACAGCTGTCCCTGAGTCAGCAGGTCTGGATCCTTGGGCAGGACGTACTGATCTACTTCCAATTGCACTATGTCTGCGAACCACCCCCTTCTTGGCCAACAGGGGGCCACCAGAATGGCTGTCACCCCCTCCTGGGCTATCTTGCGCAGCACCCTGCCCAGAGGGAATGGAGGGAACACATAGAGGAGCCGAAAGCCCTTCCAAGGCATTGCTAGCACATCCGTGGCGAGGCCAGAGAGACAAAGAATGGAAGCTTGTGATTGTGACGGGACGCAAACAGATCCACATCCGGCAGACCCCAGCGACAGCACAGGGAGCGAAACACCCTGTTGCTGAGGGACCACTTCCCCAGCCAAGACATACCCCTGCTCAGGGAGTCTGCCTCCAGGTTTTCCACCCCCGGGATGTAAACTGTCAATATACAGGGAACATTCTCCTCCGCCCAGGCCAGTAACAGGGACACTTCCTTGAGGGCTCGCTTGCTCCGAGTCCCTCCCTGATGATTGATGTATGCAACCGCCGTCTGGTTGTCCGAGCGGATCTGAACAGCCCGACCCCAAAGGTGTGGGGTCAACTGGGCAAGAACCAACCTTACCGCCCTCAGTTCCAGAATGTTGATAGGAGTATGGGCCTCCTAGGGGCCCCACTGACCCTGGAATTTCAAGGACTTCCAGAAGCCCCCCAACCTGTCAGACTGGCATCTGTGGTGACAGTCTCCCAGCAAGGGGACAGAAAGGTCCTGCCCACCAAGAGGTTCCTTGAGTCCAGCCACCACGAGAGGGACCGTCTTGCCAGAGGGGACAGAACAAATACCTGATCCAGGGACACAGGGTCCCAATCCCACACTGATAAGAGCTGTAGCTGAAGAGGTCTCATGTGAAACTGAGCATAGGGTACTGCCTCGAAGCAAGACACCATCAGGCCCACCAGTTGCATCCCCCGCCGGATGGAGGGATGAGGACAAGAAAGAAGAAACTGGGCCTGCGCTTGAAGACTCTCCACCTTCTGCTGAGGGAGAAAAACCTTGACCTAAGATGTATCATGCCCAGAAAGGACCTCACCAGTGACGGGAACAGAAAAGACTTGGGATGGTTGGTCACCCAGCCAAAAGGACTCTAGTGTGGACACCACCATCTGGGTATCCAGTTCTGCCTGATGGAAGGACTGAGACGAGATCAGAATGTCATCCAAATAAGGAAGAATGCGAATGCCCTGAGATCTCAACAGAGCCATCACACCCGCCAGTACCTTGGTGAATACCCTAGGAGCTGAGGTGATACCGAAAGGTAAGGCCGCAAATTGGTAGTGCTGATCCTCCAGAGCAAACCTGAGAAATTTTGATGACCTGGGAAGATTGGTACATGAAGGTAAGCGTCCTTGATGTCTACTGATGTCATGAAGTCACCCGGGCGCAGAGTAGCGACTGCTGAGCGTAGGGTCTCCATGCAAAAATGCTTGAATCTGACAAACTTGTTGAGGTGCTTTAAATCCAAGATGGGCCTGAGGGACCCATCATTTTTGGGAACAGTGAATAGATTGGAGTAGAAGCCTCTTGGGCACAGGGCAGATGACCCCCAACTCCAAAAGATTTCGGACCGCAAGCCGCAAGCCCTGAGCTGACAGGGGGTTTTGAGACATCCGGGATCTGGTAAATCTTGGGGGCGGCCAGGCTGCAAACTCTGTCTTGTAACTAGAGGACACCACCTCCTGAATCCATCTGTCTGCTACACGTAGCCTCCAGACGTGAGCAAAGAGCCGAAGCCGTCCCCCCACCCGGGTGGGTGAGGGCGCCTCCTCATGCCTGAGGGGGCTTGGGGGAGGATTTGGGCTTGGGACCCCATGAGAGCCCGGGACGGCCCCAATAGTCTCCACGTGCCCCAGCAAAGGAAACTCCTCGACCAGCCCTGGAAGCGCGGAAGTAGGGGAGAGAAGCACCGGTCCCCCCCGAAAGACGGCCTCCTACGTTGAGGCAGCCTACCACCCCTGGCAAATAGGTCCAAGCATTCACCAAAGAGCTGAAGCCCCTTAAAGGGAAAACCAGTGAGGGCCTTTTTAGCAGCTTTATCAGCCACCCACTGACGTAGCCAGACAGAGCGTCGTATAGCCACCAACAGGGCAGAAGTCCTACCACACATTCTAATGGCATCATCCATGGCAGAAAGGATATATGCAACAAATTCATAGAAAAGTAGGAGAGATCTATAATCCTCACCTCCCGCGTCATCAGAGGCCCCATCTATGAGACACTTAAGCAACCCTTTAATAGCAATAGCCGTTATGGCAGAGGCACAAACCGGGCGCAGTGCAGTCCCCACACAGGCAAAAGCATGACAGGACAGCTGGTCCAAGCGCCGGTCCTCACCATCCCGCAGAGTAGTAGTGTCAGGTGAATGCATGACTGATATGTTAGACAACCCTAGGACGGGTGCGTCCACCTCGGGAGGACAGGACCAATGCTTAATCACATCAGCGGGAAAAGGATACCTCCTGTCCCAACTCTTGGGCACCCCAGGTAGCTTACTAGGGCGTTCCCACTCCTTGAGCACCAGATTATTAAAGTGATTCTGCTCAGGGAACTCCAAGCGTGGTTTAACAGAATGGAAAAGCTCACCCTGCTGCTGCGAAGCCACGGCAGGGGGGGAAATACAAAGCACTTCAAAAATGTGAGTCAATAACCTGTCAGTGCCATCTGAGGACCATGGGTCTTCTCCAAAGGGATACCACCATATAACTTAGACTGTTCCAAGGGGTACCACCATATAACTTAGACTGTTCCTCAGAGGATTCTGAATCAGAGAATAATTCCCCCTCCTCGAGGGGGGTAAAAACCATAAAATGAGTAAAGTCCCTCATCCTCCACAGGAAAGAGGGAAGCAGCAGGAGATAAATGCCGCTTCTTAACAGAAGCCTTACGCGGGGCTGACCCAGCAATATGCTTTTCAATGCTGGCCACCTGTGAAGCCAATTTATAATGAGACTCCCCGCTAGTGTGCCCCTCACTGGGGGTCAGATGCAAGCGTGGGGAGGTAGGCGAAGCAGAAAGGGGCGCAGCACCGGGACCCGTAGCAGAGGACCCAGGCTGCAGCACAAGTACATGTTGGGCACAGGTCAAACACACCCTGACACCGTCAATAACAGGGGATACCCCACACGCAACACACAGCTCGGCTTGTCCCGAAGGAACCCCAAGCACATTGTCCCCGGAAGCCTCCATATGGTGATTTAGATAGAGGCGTAACGGCCAATACAGGGACACAGCTAGCAAAAGCCACCCTTTTTGGGATGCCCCCCCAAGCCCGCTAGGGAAGGTGGGAGAATGGTAAGGGGCAGGGCCGGGAGAACCACAGTCAGAGGTGACCCGCCTGCAAGACACAATAAGCACACAATAAACATCCCCAGCGTATACAAAGTAAAGCAATATAACAAAACCCCCGTAAGTGACTCACGGACAATTGGACAGATCGCTCAGAGACCAGACCGCGTCGCAGCACCGCAAGGACGAGGCCACAAAATGGTGCCGGCAGCAGTACCGAGAGGGGGGAACCGCGAGAGTATGACGCAAAATGCGACAAATCGTGGTTCTCGCCCCCCTTGAAGAGCGCGAAACTGTGATCACGTGAGATGCCGGCGCCATGACAGTAACCTAAAAAATACATAGCGCCAACCACCGCGAAGCGCCGTACAACGGTCCGCACAACACCAAAAAAGAACACAAATAACACAAATACAGACCCCCGGGTGCACCCTGCTCACCGAGCGGGCCACAACAAAGGGTCACGCCCAACCTTCTAGAGGGGAGGGGAGAAGGGTGAAGGGAACCAAGACCCAAGGATTGAGGCTGGGGCATCCCAATGAGGCTCACCATAGAAGGCCTGTCGCCGGCTACCCTTTGGTACAGAGTCTTGCGGCCCGGAGCCGAGCTCCTTCAGCACCTGACCCTAGTGCTGTCCTACCTTCACCTGAACCGTCAGCCGAGGCTGGGAGGCAGTGGGTCCAGAACAGGTGGAAATAAGCCTGCAGGGCCCTAGGCTTGAAAATCCCCACTTCCTGCGCAGTAGAGAGCCATCTTCTATCTTCGCAGTCCAGACTGCAGAGAAACACTGGAAATTGGCTATTTATGGGGCCGGGAGTGGCCACAAGTCTTTCTGCAGTCCACTGCGCCACTTTGTGGCGGAATAACCCAGACGTAAGGAATTACTGGAACAGGACGTGCTGTATACTTGGAAAAGTATGAGCAACCTAAAAAAGAAAATGTGAAAAAAACATACATACCTCTCATCCCTGCATTCTTTTTTCAGAGGATGGAGTTATGGTGCTGTGTACTGTGCACACCTGGCCAGCACACATGCATGAAGAGCTTCTGCTTACTGTGAAGGAAATTAGGGGCAGGACTTCAGTTCTGGTGCCGGCCTGGATTGCCCACTCTGCGGAGGAAGTGAGAGGTGGGGCTTTTGCTCCAGCACCAGCCTCGGGCTGATTGCTGTGCAGGAGCAGGAGAGACTCAGGGCTTCAGTTCCAGCACTGGTCTCGCCTACTCTCTGTGTAGGAGGTTTGCAGATGAGCCAGCCCCAGTGACAGTGCAGGGTGGATGGCCGGTCTGCTACTGTGCAAAGTGGAGTGCAGGGAAGGCAGCTTTCACCGGGCCCCTTTGTGCCACGAGCCCAATAGTAGCTGTCTTCCCTGCCTCCACTGTACGTACGTTCCTGATGACAACATTAGAAATACAATTCTGTGATTACTCACCTGTAGAATTGTTATTATGAGTATACAGTACGTCCTGCTCCAGATAAGAATCATTACACTTGGGTATTACTCCGCCAGATGGTGCTGGGCTGCAGAGACCGCGAAATTGGCTCCTCCCGGCCCCTCAAATACCCGGGACCTCCCACAAATCCCCAGCATTGAAAAACAGTTAACGAGAAGCAGGGAGAAAGAAAACAGAACCAACTAGTAACTATAACAATGATAACAATCACCATACAGGGGATCCAAGATAATGCAAAACCAATTACTCAGAAGGACGTACTGTATACTCATAATAACAATTCTACAGGTGAGTAATCACAGAATTGTATTATTCTTAGTATATGAGAATCCCCACTGGTATGCAACTCAATGGGAGTCAAATTTAAGCTTGGGGGAGTAGGTGAGGCCATACGAGGCGCAGGCCCAGCTACTGGTAAACCAGGCTGCAGCGCAAGCACCTGCTGGGAACAAGGTATACAGACCCGCAGATTGTCAGCACTAGTAGGGGACACCCCACAAGCTACACACAGCCGGGCTTGTCCCGAAGGAACCCTGAGCACATTAGGGTTGATTCAGAGCCCCTTTCTCATCATTTTTATGGAGATCTTGCTACCAAACGAAAAATCATGCAAAAATGAAAACATTTCACACTAAAGTTCTCGCAGAAAAAAGACTCTGCTGAATCAGACGAGGGAAAAAAATGAAAGAAAATGGAAATTTTCACGGAAAAAAAAGTGAGAAAGGCGCTCCGAATCAACCCTATTATCCTGAGACGCCTCCATATGGTGATTATAGTCGCACAATAGGCCAATAGGGATCCATGCTATAAAAGCAACCCGGGATGCCCCAATAGCCCGCTAGTGGGAGAAATTTACACACTAGGCCTCACAAGTTTAATACCTAAATAGAGGGAGTAGGGCTGGGAGAAACCAATAGAGTTCGACCCGTCTGAAAGACATAAGCGAAGAGAACTCCATAAGTAACATGTATAATAACATAGGGTAAATAAAGCCGCCCGCGAGGGCAATCACGGACCACGGTAGGTAGATGCCAGCCACGCAGCAGCCGAATCCAGAGAAAAAAGGCGCCGGGTATACCTCGAAGGGCGGGCCGCAGAGACGGTGACACGGAGCGCACCATCCGCGGATCCCGCCCCCCGAAGAGCGCGAAGCAGCACACGTGACAAGCAGCCAATAACAGCGCACCAGTGTCTGAGGTAATGCCGCCACCAACCGCGGAGCACAGTGGAAGCGCGCGTGCAGCAGCGGCATATTCAAAAACGCAACCAGCGCAACCAAGTCAGCGCGGAGACTGACACCAACCAGAAGCACATAATACAGTGAAGCACCAAGGCATACACACACACATACACCCCCCCCCCCCCGAGAGCTACAAGGGAGAGCGAGGGGGGGCAGTGGCCACTTAACATAGGGCCCACCGATAGACAGGGGCAATAGGGCGGGAGGGGCATCCCATAAAGGCTCACCATATGCCTATACTGCCTAGCCTTTGGTGGGGGCCTGCGGTGGAGCAGCGCTCCTAAGCACCTGACAGCGGTGCCGCCTACCATCACCCGGACCAGCACAGCCAAGCCTGGGAGGCACATTAAAAATGGAATGGGTGGGAATAGTCCTACAGGGCCGCAGGCTAATAGCCCCGCTCACCTGCAAGGAGAGATCCATCTTCTTGTCCTTCGCAGTCCAGACTGCAGATAAATTCTGGGGATTTGTGGGAGGTCCCGGGTATTTAAAGAGCCGGAAGGAGCCAATTTCGCGGTCTCTGCAGTCCAGCGCCATCTGGCAGAGTAATACCCAAGTGTAATGATTCTTATCTGGAGCAGGACGTACTGTATACTAAGAATATATCGGAAGTCTGTTCCACCCAAATTATTGATGTTCTGGCAAAGTTGATGGTCTTGTACAGTGACTCTACAGACCTCTGGTAGTTTTTCATGATACTAAGCTGCCAATTGCATTGGTGAATTGTTGGGTCACTTGTACTTAAAGTGGACCATCACCCTCCGGTGATCGGCCCGGGAATCTATAAGATTCCTGGGCCGATCACCTCCCTCCCCGCGGGACATCCGAGATCGGGATGTCCCGCGGGGTGAAACCCCCCCAAACACCCCAAATCCCCTTACCTTGTCCTCTAGACGTGCGCACGCCCGCGCCAGCCGTCTGTGAATGCCGCGCGCGGGAGGCGGCGGCGGGGGAGCCGCTTGTCCGCGCCTGTCAAATCTCTTGTCCGTCGGCGCTGGGAGCGGGGAGAGGTGAGTTGTTAGGGTGATCGGGGGGGTTTCACACAGCGGGGCACCCCGATCGGGGGTGCCCCACCGAAGTGGACCAAGACCCAGGATAGTCAAAATCCTGGGTGTTGGTCCATTTTAAAATGTTTTCAACATAATGATAGAAACATAGAAGGTTGACAGCGGTGTTTTCTTTTTATTTTAGTATAGATGTGTACTTATCCCAGGCATACTTTGTAAAGCACTACGGAAGATGATGGCGCTATATAAATAAACAATAATAAATAAAAACTCTTGGTAAGTTTCAACAGATAGACTTAAAGCAGACCAAAGCCCACATTTTTAAGTAGCATCCCCTGAATTGCTCCCCTCATGAAGAGTACCTTTTGCCAATTTTCAATGACCCTGCTTCACTCTAATCCCAGATAATACTGCCTGCTTGTGTGTGGCAATGATTGATCACCTGCCATCTTACAGAGAGGGACAGCAAAAAGAACACTGTTCCAAGAAGATTTAAAAAGCAAGAATATCAATTTTAAATTCAACACACTAAGCAAGGAGCAGAAGCTGGGGCTTTGGCCAAATATTTCACAAGTTCAGTGGGTTTTGGTCTGCTTTACATTTCCACTGATGGGAAGACTCTTACTGTCTCAGTGCCCAGTAATGCTTAAAAAATGACCTTTACATTGCGGGTACAATGTGGGATTTGGCATCCACTTATAATTCTGTGAGCTTCCATGCAAAGATGGATCTCTCATCAAGTCATTTGAATGGGCAGGCGTGAGTTTGCACAGAGCATAGAAAGCGCTCTAGGTGGCATGAGCAGCTGGAAGAAAGATGGCAGCGCCCATAGCTGTAATGGCTCTATAATACTAAAAAGGAAATGAAATAAGCAAAAAATGTGGGTCTGAGGATTTGACTTGACCACTGGCGTCGAGCAGGAATTTGCAACCACATGCAAACCCTATTTCTGGCAATCAATAATCTGGAACCTGATTCCAGGTATCACCAGAGAGCACACATGCCAAACTAGAATACCAGGGGAAAAGAGGGACACAGTGAGTTCTTAGGGTAGAAGTGCTTTAAGCATTTATAACCAAAAATGGCCCTTAAGGTACAGTTTGTAGATTCTTTTGTGGGGTAGAAAAGCCCTTACCATGTACACATTTCTAATTATAATTCTACAATAAGACGGGAGCTAAAGTGGAGTATACTAAGTATGGGAGTAGGAGTGGTTGACAGATTATGCAGAAATGAAGATTAGGCCTTTGAGCTGAATTGGCTTATGTATGTTTAGTGGCAAAGTTTAGCATTGTTAACGCAACCAAAATATGGCAAACTGATTTTTTCAGTTTCAACTCATTTCTGAAATGTTTTGACAGCAGAGGTAGTCTTCCCCGTTTTATTAGCAGGAAATGCGGAGCTATGGGCTGACATGTTGTATGCAGAATAGACACACCTCTTCTGCCGTCACCTCGTCTCTGGAGCAGTTGACAATAAGGTAAATATATATTTTTTATTTTAAGAAAATGCTTTAAGACTTAATAGCAAAAAAAGGCATTGATGTTGATTCTTGAACTGTATTAGAAGATACAGGCTTTAAAAATAAAACCAAAAATGGCACGTCAGTCTTTAAATGTTTTTAATTCTAGTTCATAACACTGAGGAGGTAAATGCAGTAAAGGCATTCCTCATTTCCCGACAAGATAATCCTAACAGAGACATAGCTTGAGATGAACACACACGACATGGTGTAAACATATTGTGATGCAGCAGGAAGAGATTGTGCATATTGCTGCTGATGCAATGTAGTGATGCAGGACAAAGTCTGTAAAGGATCTAACTGTACAACAAGAAATGGTCTCTTAACAAGAACATCTCTCTTCATGGCCAGTCATGCTACTTCAGTTACAAACACCCGCAACAAACAATTTATTGTGCGCCCATAATTTAATATACAGCTATACTTTCCAACAATCCAATCATCATACATGGAATGAGTGTGTAATGTAGTGTATTCACTTTATTAGCCTTCAGTTTACAGCTGGGAAATGTGATGCATCACCATCTGTACTCGTCAATAATGTAGCTTGATTAAGCTTTACTTTTTAATTAACCTTGATAAATACAGTATGAAGTGCATTTGATGAGACAGCACCTAACAATGTTTCAAGCAATCCCTGCACTTAGGACAAAGCTAACATACTGGCAGCAAAGGTTACTGTGATGCCTATGGTGCAGATCCCTCTGCTAAGCACCCAGAAAACCAGTGACATCCAGACAATCCCAGATGTAGACAGTGTGGCAGCCCTGCCATAACTACAGGTCCACAAGGACATTCACTTGCATTACAG
This sequence comes from Gastrophryne carolinensis, assembly GCA_027917425.1. NCBI lineage: Eukaryota > Metazoa > Chordata > Amphibia > Anura > Microhylidae > Gastrophryne > Gastrophryne carolinensis. The sequence continues at coordinate 271,659,784 of CM051239.1, read as the reverse complement.
GTATATGCATGGTGGCAGGGCCGTATTTGGTGGTCATGTTGCCCTAGGCACTTTAAAGTGTTTGCGCCCCCTTTATTAAATTGGGTCACGGTCCATAGAAGAAAACTGTGTAGGGAAAAGGGTGCAATGGCATACCTCCCAAGTGCCCCTGATTTGCAGGGACTGTCCCTCTTTTGAGTCCATGTCCCCCTGTACCTTGTTGTTCTAATTTGTCCCTCTTTGAGGTGTAACTTGCAGATCTGCAGCAATAAATGTTTTATTTGCCTATTCAAAGTGTTCCTATTGTTTTAACTGTTACACCCTATCTCCTATCCATCAATCAATGAGGAGGTGTGGCCTAATTTACAAATTGTCCCTCTTTCTCACCCTGAAAAGTTGGGAGGCATGCAGTCGGCTAGATGCAGAGTAGGTGTGTGGAGGGAGGAGAGGGCACAAAGGGCAAAATGCAGAAAAGCAGGCAAACTTTTACTGCGTTCTGACATACAGGAGTCACATGATCAAAGCAGTGGAGGGCCTGCGTTCTACCCATTGCACCCCTCCTTCACACAAATACACTCGGTGTCCTTCTGTGGCTGGGGGGTGCTAGTTAGGAGGCATTAAGGTTCAGGATATGAGAGTTGTAATTTCTTTACTACAGTAGTAAGGGCAGCGTCCTCCCCCCTTCCAGGTTGCCACCCTAGGCACGTGCCTAGGTTTGACTAATGGTAAATACAGCCTTGCATGGTGGGGTAATAATGGATCAGTCAATATTAGAATAAAGGTGGCACTTTAAGGCAATCCCGTCATATACTGTAAGCACAAGCTTGAACAGCTCAACTCTAAACCTTATTGCAGATGAATTTAAAACCCAATACACTTTAGATTAAAAGGTAATTCAGGCATTTACAAAAATATGATAACTGCTGTGCACAATGACACAAACAGAACATTAAAATGGACAGGATAACATATGACGCAGAGTAATAAAGAATTAAATTAGACAGAAGCCAAACTACTTGCTGATGCTAAACAAAAACACTGAGCATGCTATAAGTGACCTACCCTTTATCCTGGGATTAACAACACGCCTAAAAAAGCTGTGACAAAGTAAAAAGGTGGAGAAATTATTTGAGGTCAAGACATACTTCTGCTCCATCTGCATCTCAATCCAGGGAACAAGGTATTGGAGAATACCTTACTGTCCTGTCTCTTAGAGGAGCAGTATGGTACACAGTTTTCTAATTTGGATATGAAAAAAAAAGCCTGCCAAGGCTTGGCAAGATTTTTAGCAAGTCCTGGAACCCCTTATCCTATATGTAAAAGAAAACAACCAGTTTGCTAGATTGCAACAGACCACTGGGCACAGACCTGCACAATTAAAGCACAAGGGTTGAGATATCTTGCAAGGTGGGGGGGGGGGGTATAGCAATGATGAATGAATGTCATCATTCATCCAGATGGCGTCTTATCTCTGTATGCAAAAAGCAGGCTGAATCACCCAACCCAACAGCAGATGGCTCCTTCAGTGACACAGGAACGTGTAAGGTTTCAGCACAAAACCATATACACATGCTGAGGAATTGAAGGATTTTTCCACCACCTCACAAGTCTACATGTAGATTAAAAATGGAAGCCTGCCATTACTTTGTAGTTGAGCTCCTCTTCACTGCAAATAAGAACATCTGCTGTATAACAATAACTGCAACTTCAGCCTCCTCACTATCACAAGTATTCTGCTAAAGGGCCCTGAAGATGCTCTGACACAGTAACTGCTAAGAGGTGACCATTGCATTTCAAAAGCTTGGGGTATAGTGCAGCTATTTTATATACATTATATAAATTAGAGTAATCCTGTCACCTGGAAGGTTCAGGGTGGCCTTTAGAGGCTTAGTGCATGTAGCAGCAGGTAGGTTCCTATTGCAATTAATAGCTGGTCTGACATTTTCGGGGAAAAAATTATGCAAATTCAAAAACTCATTATAAAAGCAGAAAAAGGGCCTATGAATGAGGTGTGCCCACCCCATGTGACTGCCGCAGCATGACCCTGGTGACAAGGGTGCTTCAAAACTACTAATTTTGTACTTAGAAGTGGGTTAGAAACTTATGGCAGACTGCGCACTCAGATTAGCCCCGGCTGCCACTAGCAAATAATGTGTTGTACCATGTTAGCCATTGACAGCAGTAAGAAAGTTGAGAACTGCAAATGGAGAAGTGTACCAAAAAATAAAACTATGCTCCACTGTTAGAATACCAGCCAGCCCCCCCCCCCCCCCCCCCCCCTGCACATACCAAGCCACAATCCACTGCTGTAGTTAATGCGGCACAAGTGTCCCCTGCTTCCCTGTTGTGCATGCTGCTGCCCAGCAGGGGAAAAGGGGATGCAGCTGCATGCACTTCCTGTGCCACATTCACATACATTGCTGGATTGTGACTTGGTAAGTGCAGCAGTGTCCCGGCAGTGATTCTGAGCTATTTGTGTGGGCGGATTCATCCCAAATCAGGACACCTCCTAGGAATCTGTGACTGGACCAAAAGTCATATGTCACTTTTTGGTCCAGTTTAAGGCAAACGGAGTATATTTAGAGCAGAGCAAAACCCGGGAATTTGACTTTCCCGAACTGGGATGCCCTGCAGTAAAACTCACCTCTCCTCGATCCAGTGGTGCGTGTGTGGGCTCTCGTCCAATCAGAGCCCTTTGCCATGTTTACATCCTCCAGCAAATTGGCACTGATTGCTTTCAAAGGGGAGTTCCTGCTGCTGCAACCCCGACAGCATGTGTACTCCTGCCCCAGCCTATCTAAACGGCTGGAGCAGGAGCGAATGCTCGCTGCCAGGGGATGTGCTCCCCAAGTAAAACAATCAGAGCCCTTTGCTGATTGGACAAGAACCCGCACATGCACCATAGGACCAGGTAAAGGTAAGTTATTACTCCCGCCCGGGGGTGGGGGAGATTTTCGGCCAACCTGGGTTTTGTTCCACTTTAATGTAAGCTTTTGAGAATACTTGGTTCTCTTCGTTGGCCACCTATCCACCCTGCATCAAGAAATATCCAGCCAGGCTTGTTTCTTTCTTTTAATGGAAGGAAAAGGCATCGGGGCTGACAGGTTGTGTTTTTATCCCTACCAGAAAAAGAATAGCACAAGCTTGGTGGGAGTTTTATTCAGTTCAGGTGTATAGGTGACTCCTCATTTAGCTGTGTTTATATGGATTTTTAATATTACACAGTTTCACAATACAGCTCCTTAAACTATACTGTTGGCCATAAAAAAAATGTTTCCCTTTCCCGGGCTGCCACTAGGAACTGAAGTCTAAACTGGTCAAACCTTTAGATTTTTAGTTAAGTAAAGTCACCCTTTCCAGAGTTCAGTGCTTGAACATACTGATACTCTCAAAGTTTAAAAGAGTGACTGAATAAATATATATGACATACTGGAGTAATATTCTGCTTCCACTAATGGAACCATTAAAATCGAATTTCTTTAGCAGGATAAAAATGTATATACAATTAAACCTTTTAAAAGCTAAATATAATTAGTGATGTGAAAAAATACAATGAGAATACAACTAAAAACAAAAAAGCAAAGTGCAAAGGACATTAAACAAAGCAAATAGTCCAATTTCACATGGCAATAGTGTCACTGACATGCTTGGAAAGTCTTATTTAATAGACCAGAGTGTCCAAGCTCAGAGAAATGATGCCACTTCATTAACTGTTTAGTCCAATGGGAGGTCAAAATGGCTTTCAAACAAAGTTGGGCTATAAAGAAGCCCGGCCTTTCAGGAAACAACTTCCCACATAGATCGTGCTTCAAAGACTGGCCATTCATATTTTGAAGTGGCATTAAATTGAAGTCACATAGGCATCACAGGGTCAGGCAGGGCTTAGAAGTAATGTTCTATAGACAACTGAGGAATACAGTACACTATAATAGAAAGTAGACCCCCCCCCAGTTATACTCACCTTTTACTAGCTGGGTTCCATTAAACTAAAGAGAGGGACAGCAAACCAGCTACACCACATCCTCCTCGCTGTTTCCCTCACCCCATCATACAGACGTCCATAATAGTTCTTGGGTTCCTATGCCTCTTGCTTTAGGTTAACTACTAGTCAATGTAAAACTTTTTTAGTCTTAGTGCAAGTTTACCAGACATTAAATACAGCAGTGTGTCACAGTCATGTTGATATTTTGGTTACCTTCTTCAAACATACTTGAAGCAGGGATTGTTGTCAGTCTATTATTAATCTTTAGTGGTCCCTACTGATATTTAAAGGTCTCCTTAAAACAACTCAAGAATTTTAGTCTGCATGCCATTACATCCTATTTAAATAGAATACCCTAAAAAGTGTTACTGTTATACATACTATTATAACCTCACAGAGAGAAAAACTGTTTACAATCCCTAAACCTAATAAGGATCTAATCAACATAATTATAAAAGATGTGTACAATGAATCCATATGGTAAATGAACCATGTAAAGATATGCTTATTTACTACATAAAATGACCTTTACTAATGTTGGGCTTAAAGTGGATGTCAAAGGTAAAAGAAAAAAGAAAAACTTACCTTGTTCGTAAAATTTTACTGGATTTAACATTTAGTTAGCACCCGTATAATCAGACCCAAAACCAAATTCTCTCTGCCGACAGGAACTTCAGTGCATGTTGTGTCATGCATACTGAGAGAATTCTAACCCCAAGATCTGTTGACTATTACAGTTCAGCAATGCGAATGGGCAAGGAACATCCATAGGGAAATTCTCAGCCAATATAGATGGGAGCACAAAGAGGAACAACTCTGGTCCTGGGACATCTTGATTTGGGACGATCACCCTGCAGATGCTCACTTTTTCGGTGATCCCACAGCATATTCCTGAGCCGCATCCCCAGCCGCCCTGTGGCTAAGCCAGGGAGGCCGGGGATGCGGTCGCCCCCACTTCTCTATGTCAGAGCTCTCCTACAAACAGAGCTGTATACTGTGCATTGAAAGTCGTTGGAGTGGAGTTTTTACTGGCGACATGGATTCACACAGCGGGTCACCCCGAAAAACCAACGGCCGGCCCTGGAATATTTTCTTGGCTGCTTTCTTTACCCTGTCCAGCAGCCATTTAGTTCCTGCCAGCAACCAGTCAAATTGGTTACTAGGGAGGGCAAACTGTGCCTGCAAGCCCACCTAGTGTACCCAATTTGGCACTGGCAGCGCTCCGGGCTTGCCCAAATCATGATGCCCTCATGCTGCAGGGGTAGAGGAGGTAAAGTCCTTTGGGAATTTACCTCTTATTACCATACATACTGAATAGCGAGAGGAGGCGCTACCTTTATGCCCCAAATCAAAAAATAATTAAGTTATGTTAATGCACTCTCTGAAATGACATTTCAGGAAATAGAAAGAGTTAAGCTTGACGGGTACAGCTTACAAAAAACTGGACCCCAAAAGAAGCTCTATTTTTTAAAAAGTGCATAAAAAAATACAACCTTTTTTGTATAGTTAAGCAGGTAAGAGTTATGCAATGCAAGTCAGAGCAAAAGAATAACAGATATTAGGGTTGTAAAGTATATTAAGGGCAGCTTCCTACCTCTGACAAAGAGCGTGCTTTAGCCCAAAACGGCCGTTAGGTACCTTACAGCCCTATTCTCTGTTATTATTTTGCTCTTACTTGCGTCGCATAACTCTTGCCTGATTAACTATACAAAAACGCTTGTTTTTTCATGGTGTTTCCTACCTATATATTTGTTTGAAGATAAATGCTATGTTCTACTTATGCTAACATTGAGGTTTTGTTTTTTTAAGCAGGAGCCATTCATAATGTGGTCTCCTAATGTGTTCTAATTATCTTGGTTAAATGGATGTGTCCTGCTAGAGCACACAGGTGAATACTTTGTATGACAGTGACAATGACATTTACAAGTATAGATCCGCACAGGGATTATGCAGATGACCTTAAAGTGGCTCAAAACCCAGCTCGATCGGCCTGGGAATCTATAAGATTCCCAGGCCGAATGATTCCATTCGGCCGTAAGACCGGGAAGAGGTGAGTTTCTTCGGGCGATCTCGGTGGTTTCACACATCGGGGCACCCCGGGGAAAAGGACCAAAACCCAGGACAGTCAAGATCCTGGGTTTTGATCCACTTTAAGACTCATTCCATTTTTGGGCATAAAAAAAACCCTGAGGTCCTTCTAGGAGAAAACCCCATTCTGCTTTGTTTTACAACCTTATAATTTAGGGATAACTTTTCACTCCTCTCTCCCTCCACACTTCATTGGAGTCCAGCACTCTGAGAACATTAACTGTACCTTCTTGTAGGTTTCAGCAAAGTATGGCATTTACATACTGGACCTCTGTATAACCGCCTGGATCTGCACATCATAGGTATCCTTGGAAAGCTCTAACAAAGCACACTACAGACATAAAACAGTTATCTCAAACACGAGTACAGGTTCACTTTAAATCTAGCTCTGCAACATCTAAACACATATATTTCCTACACTGGAAATGGTTTTCTTGCATCTGAATTTGAAAAGTAACATTTTGTATTGTAAACGAAAACGTACACAGTTACACTGCGTCACCAACAGCGACATTTAAAGTTCACAGTAATAAAACATTAGAAGGGAGAATTGCCACATCCATAAGTAGGACCCTCTGTGAAGCCATATGGGAAAAGAAGTACTGTATTTGTTTGTCATTTATAGTGTAACATCCAGTGTCAGATCAGATGAATCCATGCTCAAAGTGTATAAAAAATCCTTCTTCAAAGCCTTTGCATATGGAATAAAAGCATATGATATATGAGAATGCCATTTTTTTAAGTCTCTAATAAAAAGTTTATCATCTTCTGATATTGATAGAATTAATAGAGTGCTCCGCTCTTGCGTAGGCATAGGGCGGTAGATACAAGAATAGAGCCATTGTTACATTTTCAGGAACATGGAAGCAGCAGATCAATTTCATGCACATCTTGTAATGTGGCAATTTGAAAGAGAACCTGTCAACTGTCACATGAGCAGGTGAAGCCGTGCCTCCCACAGGAAGTAGTGTCAGTCCCTGGATAGGATTCATGCCTGCAGCAGGATGAAGAATAAGAGACTAACTTTTGACAGGTAATAGGCACCATCCAAAAGAGTGCTTTAAGCTTGAGTTGCATTATAAATGAATGCTAACATGTACTTAGTGGTAACTGGCAATTCATCTGTTTGAATGTAATAACCCAACAAAGTACACAGCAACCACATTTTTAACTTTAAAGCCTGTTGGACAATCAGTGCAGGGGCAAACAAAAATGTCCACATTTACCTAAGTTCATGCATTAATGCATCATATTTTTTCAAAGCATTAAAGACCGTTAAGGAGGCTTCATGATAGAAATATTCTGCCTCACTTGCATTTATTCTGTGACTGCTGCAGTGAGGATACTAAGCAAGATGCCAGGATTCCGACCAGTAAAGTCCTTGAAGTCCTGCAAGGCTTAGGTGGCCTCTTCTGCTGGAGCTCTCCTCTGCCGTGCAGACTTGCCCCTCGACCTCTGGGGGGTCACTGGGAATTCCGACTCAGTTGATTCAGAGGAATCACTTTCTGTTTGCAAAGAGCCGCTGTCACTGACAAGTTCTCTGAGGAACTTAAACTTAGATAGGAAAAGGTGCCACACCACGTACCAACCTAGAAGGGAAAGTATAAACGTGTAAAGCAAAGCCTGTAGGAATCACATTCATAGAATATCTCTTGTCTAAGGCTAGCCAAAATCAAAGTTATGCTTCCATTCCAGGCACCCATCCCTAAATGCTTATTTTAACCCTTTCAGTGCCAGCCTTCCTAGAGATTTTGTCACCCTCGGTTGCCAGGCCATTTTTCATCATTTTGTGATATATATTTTCAACTGGGATTTTTGCAGGAATTTCCAGGAAAATTAGAAATTGTTTTTTTCCAAAAGCATTTGGGCTTGAACATAAAATGTTGTTTGTACTTTTTCAGTGCTTTCTCAATATTTTATACATTTTGTTTGAAATAAAAAATGCACCGTATTTTTTAACCCATAAGTCTCTATTTTCCCCCAAAAGTGGGAGGGGAAAGGTCAGTGCAAAAAAAAAAACAACTTAGATTCCTGGAGCTCCCATGCTGCAGCAGCCATGTCCAGCTAACAGAGACACACACTGCCGGCATCAGTCGCCACCCACTGCCCTCGCCTGTCACTGCCTCCACACAAACAAGTTCCCAGGGCGGCGGTTCTGACAACCAGGTGGGTGTGGATTATGAGTCGTACCACAAGTCACTGGCCACACTCACCCAGGAGCTGGAACCAGCGCCCTGGGAACCTGTTTGTTTGGAGGTGGCAGCAAGGGCAGCGGATGCCGGTAATGTATGTGTGTGCATGCGTGTCTCTATTTGTTTATGTCGGCAAGCACACCACCTGTAATTGGGGTGCCAAACACACCGCCTGTAATTGGGGTGCCAAGCACACCGCCTGTAATTGGGGTGCCAAACACACCGCCTGTAATTGGGGTGCCAAGCACACCGCCTGTAATTGGGGTGCCAAACACACCGCCTGTAATTGGGGTGCCAAGTACACCGCCTGTAATTGGGGTGCCAAACACACCGCCTGTAATTGGGGTGCCAAACACACCGCCTGTAATTGGGGTGCCAAGCACACCGCCTGTAATTGGGGTGCCAAGCACACCGCCTGTAATTGGGGTGCCAAGCACACCGCCTGTAATTGGGGTGCCAAGCACACCGCCTGTAATTGGGGTGCCAAGCACACCGCTTGTAATTGGGGTGCCAAGCACATCGCCTATAATTGGGGTGCCAAGCACACTGCCTATAACTGGGGTGCCACGCACACCGCCTGTAACTGGGATGCCACGTACACCGCCTTTAATAATGGGGTCATTGGGGGGTGGGGGTATTTTAGCACATCATTTGGTTCAGAATATTTTTTTTCTTATTTTTCTACTCCAAATCCCGGGTGCGGGTATGGGCAGGTGCACCTTATGGGGAAAATGTGTTTTTTTTTTCGTTTTTGAAAAAATCATGTTGCATGTAAAAGCACCATTCCCCACGATTACAAAGGTAACAGATAAGTAGACATCTGTTACTGCCCAGGAGGCCCCCCTAACTGAGGTCCACAGCCTTAGAACCAGTGTCAAGCTCTTCCCGTCAAAAGAAGCAGAAAGAGAAATGTGAAAATTTGGTCAGAGGCAACTATGAAATGGGTAGCTGAATTCTCACTCTCTGTCTCTCAGCATCTTCGTAGGGAGACAAATCAAGATTTCCCACCAAGGAATGGTGCAAGAGAACTTACAGACTACATACATGCTTTTGTTTGTGCAATCCTAAGATGGTCTTCCATATACCGTATTTTTCGCCCTATAAGACGCACTTATTTTTCCCCAAAAGTGGGGGAAAAATGTCAGTGCGCCTTATCGGGCGAATGTAAAAAAAAAAAAATTAAAAAAAAATTAAAAAAAAAAAAAAAAAAAAAAAAAAATCACCCGTCCCCGGCGCTCCCGCGTTGTCTGGCACACTGCGAGAGGCCAGAGGAGCGGCGGAGGCTCTGTCCCGGCCCCGCCGCTGCGATCGCTGTCTTTTCAGGCAGCGATGACAGCGGCGGGGCCAGAGACAGAGCCCCTGCTGCTCCTCCATCTGCTGCCGGGCTCAGAGCACATGCGAGCACGAAGGTCCCGGCAGTGGGTGGGCGTGGCCTGCACCGGCGCAGGCCACGCCCACCCGCTGCCCGGACCTTCGTGATCGCATGTGGGGGAGCAGATGGAGGAGCGGCAGGGGCTCTGTCTCTGGCCCCGCCGCTGTCATCGCTGCCTGAAAAGACAGCGATCGCAGCGGCGGGGCCGGGACAGAGCCAGCTCGTGAATGGGGTGGGCGTGGCCTGCGTCGACGCTGCGGCGCAGGCCACGCCCACCCCATTCACGGAGCCGGCCGCTCAGCGCAGCGGTGTCAGCGGACAGGTGAGTTTAAGTTTTTTTTTTTTTTTACTATGGCGCCTGCCTGTACTAATGGGGGGAGGGGGGTGGGAATGGGGGGAGAGCGGCCACACTGCCTATGGGAATGGGGGGATGGGGATGCCACACAGCCTTTGGGAATGGGGGGAGGGGTATGCCACACAGCCTTTGGGAATGGGGGGAGGGGGATGCCACACAGCCTATGGGAATGGGGGGAGGGGGATGCCACACAGCCTATGGGAATGGGGGGATGGGGATGCCACACAGCCTATGGGAATGGGGGGATGGGGATGCCACACAGACTTTGGGAATGGGGGGAGGGGTATGCCACACAGCCTATGGGAATGGGGGGAGGGGTATGCCACACAGCCTATGGGAATGGGGGGATGGGGATGCCACACAGCCTATGGGAATGGGGAGAGGGGGATGCCACACAGCCTATGGGAATGGGGGGATGGGGATGCCACACAGCCTTTGGGAATTGGGGGAGGGGTATGCCACACAGCCTATGGGAATGGGGGGATGGGGATGCCACACAGCCTATGGGAATGGGGGGAGGGGTATGCCACACAGCCTATGGGAATGGGGGGATGGGGATGCCACACAGACTTTGGGAATGGGGGGAGGGGTATGCCACACAGCCTATGGGAATGGGGGGATGGGGATGCCACACAGCCTATGGGAATGGGGGGATGGGGATGCCACACAGCCTATGGGAATGGGGGGATGGGGATGCCACACAGCCTATGGGAATGGGGGGAGGGGGATGCCACACAGCCTATGGGAATGGGGGGATGGGGATGCCACACAGCCTATGGGAATGGGGGGATGGGGATGCCACACAGCCTATGGGAATGGGGGGAGGGGGATGCCACACAGCCTATGGGAATGGGGGGAGGGGGATGCCACACAGCCTATGGGAATGGGGGGATGGGGATGCCACACAGCCTTTGGGAATGGGGGGAGGGGTATGCCACACAGCCTATGGGAATGGGGGGAGGGGGATGCCACACAGCCTATGGGAATGGGGGGATGGGGATGCCACACAGCCTTTGGGAATTGGGGGAGGGGTATGCCACACAGCCTATGGGAATGGGGATGCCACACTGCCTATGGGAATGGGGATGCCACACAGCCTATGGGAATGGGGAGAGAGGGATGCCACACAGCCTATGGGAATGGGGGGATGGGGATGCCACACAGCCTATGGGAATGGGAGGAGGGGGGTGCCACACAGCCTTTGGGAATGGGGGGAGGGGTATGCCACACAGCCTATGGGAATGGGGGGGATGGGGATGCCACACTGCCTATGGGAATGGGGAGAGAGGGATGCCACACAGCCTATACTAATGGGGGGAGGGGGAAAGCCACACAGCCTATGGGAATGTGGGGAGAGGGGGATGCCACACTGGATATACAGGGAATGGGATGGGGGCATGCTACACTGTCTATGGAATGGGGGCATCCCACACGGCCTATGGGAATTGGATAGGGGAATGCCACACTGTCTGTAATGGTGCGTTTTTGGTTTAAATTTTTTTTTTCTTATTTTCTTCCCCCAAATCCTAGGTGCGTCTTATGGGCAGGTGCGTCTTATAGGGCGAAAAATACGGTATACCTTTACAAAGATTCTACAAGCTGGATGTGCCAGCATCAGCAGATGTCAGTTACCCAAGTTCCATAGTTAGCTTTAAAGCTTTGCTTTTGTAGCAGATATGAGCCGTGGGCTGCCCCACATTAAGATATCATTGTGGGACTGTATTTTTCACAGTATAGGACACACTTGACCATAAGACGCACCTACGATTTAGAGGAGAAAAACAAGAAAAAAATATTCTGAACCTGAGTGTTCTCAAATCCACCTCCCCAAAAAAACCTAATAGAAAGTGGCAGAATCCCCCTCCATTCCCCTATAACAGGCAGTGTGCAGAAACTCCCCACCAATCTTTACAGGCAGTGTGTCGGAATCCCCCCAATCCCCTATATTAGGCAGTGTACAGAATCCCCCACCAATCCCCTATAATAGGCAGTGTGCAGAATCCCCCCATCCCTACAGGCAGTGTGGCAGTATCCCCCAATGCCCTATAAAAAAAAGTGTGCAACCCCCCCAAACCCTGATAATAAGCAGCGTGCAAAATCCCCCCAATCCCCTGACAATGTGGCAGAATACCTGCCAATCCCCTATAATAGGCATTGTGTAGAATCCTCTCAATCCCTACAGGCAGTGTGGCAGAATTGACCTAATCTCCGATAATAGGCAGTGCGCAGAATGTCCCCAATCCCCTAAAAGACAGTGTGGCAGATTTCCTCCCCTCCCCCATAAATCATCCCCCCCAGGCAGTTACTTCTTACCACACCCACCAATGTCAGCAGTGCGTGTGGGCAGAAGCAAAAACTGTGCCCATAGCAGCTTCAACTGGGGAAGCCGCACTAATCCCCCCCCCCCCCAATATTGGAGGTAAAAAAAGCATCTTATGGAGCAAAAAATACGGTAATATCTGTGCCCTCATTGAAAGATAATTTTGTGTGCTTGCAGTAAAGAACTTATCAGAATATTCCCTTAAGGACAATGCTCCCACATTAAGCATCTAGTCTTCTGGCTGGTCCATGGCTATTGAGCATTTAAAAGGTTGTAAGTATCGTCTATTTAGTTCAAGTTTTTAACAGAAAAGCAAAACAAATAAATGTATAGCAAAATCTATTATGCCCCAGCAAAAAAGAAGACTTCATAAATCACTGGTAACCATACACATTTTACATTACAGGACTATAGAATTGCTAAGCAGGATGCAAAACTCCCACAGCAGGGCTGTCATTACTTACCACACAGCATAAAGAGCAGAACACAGATTAACGTGGCCACAAAGACCAGAAAAGTAAGTCCCACGCTCTGCCACATTTTTATTTTCTGTGAAATATAGAATAAATAAAACAGGTTAACTGTTTGAAAAGCAGCAGCAGGTTATGTAGCTCACAAGTGAAGGCAAGAAACAGACAAAATATACAGTTCGATCAATCTTTAAAGTACGAAAGATCAGATGTATAATGAAAGATGGTTACAGAACCAACACTTTTTTTTAATATCTTTTTTATCCAGAAAAGAAGATGCTTCTTTAACAAGCTGCAGCCTTTTTGGGTTGTGGGCTCTCACCCATGTGTTGGGACAGATATCAACTGACTGGTTTACAGTGGCACTATAGTCACATCAGCCAAATTCCTCACTCATTGTATGGCTGTCAATCAACTAACTGCCGCTTGACCAATTGGGTTTGCCAAGTGGGCTAGCACACCCTTTAAAATGAACCAACAAGGCTCAAAGGCTGCACCCTGGAAGTTTGTGGGATACATACTCCCAGGCTCCTGTAGCAAGATGGCAGTGTGGAAGTGAGATGTCCGGGAGCATACCCCGGGGTGTAGCAAGATGGTGGCGCGGGAGTGAGATGTCCAGGAGCTGGTGGGTAGGTAAGGTGAGTAAGTCATTAATAAGCATGCAGCGGTTTGCACGCTTATTAATGACCTTTTTTGTTTTTTGAAATTTAAAAGTAAAAAAAAAAAAAAACTTTGCAGCACAGATGCATCCCAGTATGGATGCTGGGGTGCTGCGCATCAGTGCCATGCAAGCCTGGAAACTGTGTTCTCATACTTACCACTTCTGCATTTGCTCCCATGACTGACATTCAATTTAGCCCCAGCAGTTGCACATTGTTGCCCACAATTGTCAAGCAAAACTGGATAGGCTGCTCATGGCACATGGGGCATGCAGAAGAGGTAAGTGCTGGATGCCCCCCAGGTTTACCAAGTGTGATGCACCTGTGTTGCATTGTTTACAGCAGGGGTAGTCAATCTTTTGAAGAGCGCAGGCCACTTAAAGTAGAGCTATCACCAGGATTTTCACTATCCTGGTGATTGGTCCTTGCCCCATGGGCATCCCCGATTTGGGGTGCCCCGCTGTGTAACTCCTCCCCAGATCTCTCACTCCACTCGCCTCTCTGCTGTTCCCACACTGCATGCGTGGTCCAATCAGCACTTTCGTGCATACTAATGCACTGCATAAAGCCATTGTATTGGACTCTGCATAAGACTGCATAAGAAATGGTGGGGACTGGCAGAAAGGTAAGGGGTTAGCAGGGGATCTGGGGTGGGGGTTTACAGTGGGGTAAAAGTGGTCTTTTCCATTAACCATTTTTGTACTTTCCATGTAAAATGGTTTTCCCTTGGTTGTCCATCCAGGGACACTGAATCACCTACAAGTGGGTACTACTAGCAGCAGATAAAAGCTGTAGCTTTTACATGTAGGCAGGTTCAAAGGCCTGGCCTCCTGGAACTTCTCAGTCCAAAGCAGTGGGGACGGGGTTTCTGGGAGGAATGATCAATATCAGCAACAAGACCAGAGAAACTCAACGGCCAATTCAAATCAACACTGTCAAGGTAATGGCACGAGCACAGTTGCAACCACTCTGGGAGGGTGTATGGTCCCTGTCCCTCCTGTACAGTCAGCACATCCTGCCCTGACCAGTCAGACTGGCATCTGTCGTAATCACAGTAAACTGAGCTGGTAGGAGAAGCAACCCTGACTCAGAGCGTGACTGGGGCCACCAGGGACAACAGAACCACCCCTGAGAGGTTACTGGTACCCATGCAGCAAAAAGTCAAACTGCAGTGCCCTGGCATGGAGCTAAGCATAAGGGACTGCTTTTAGGGATGCCATTGTTAAGCCCAGGCGTTGTATGCATGGTCATACACTGGACTGAAACCTGGACTGCAGGGTCAGCACATTCCTGCAGCTTCTCGAGCTTGTCCGGTTTCAGGAGCCCCTACTAGCGACAGATCGCCAAGACAGCCGCCAGTACCTTGTTAAAGCCCAGGGGCGCTGTGGAAATCCCAAAAGAGAGTGCTACAAATCGGTAGTGCTGGCCCAGGGCAAATTGGAAGAATAGGGGATGTCCCTGGAAGATATGAATGTGTAGATATGCATGCCTGATGTCGATCTTTGCTAGGTAGTCCCCAGATGAAGGGCCAACAGCACTGAGAGTAGCAACTCCATCTTGAACCTTGTCATCTGCACTTATTAGTGCAGTTGTGGTCAAATCTAAGGTGGGGCATCCTGCCCCGTCCTTCTTGGGAATCACAAACAGCTCGCTGTCCAGACACTGGGACAATCATTCTCGTCTATAGCTGGTCAAAACCTCTGTGCAGACACCTTCTCCAGCAAACAGGGCAAGTCTGGGCGGAGGCCACCTCATGAACTCTTGTATACAGAGGACACCAACTTGGCTTGCCAGATTTGTGCAAAATGGCAAAGATGTCCCCCCACCCAGCTGGGTAAGGGCATACCTTAATGCCCAATTGGACTTAAACTGGACCTTCACCATGATTTATTGAAAAGCCCAAACCCTTATAAAACGATTCCCTAGCATCTAAAATTAATACATTATAAGTTTTTTGTCACTTACTTATTATTCTTTCCCCCACTGACTGCAACTCTGTTCGGGACTTTAGGATACGGGCGCCGCCATCTTGCCTCAGAAGCATCACACTTACTGAGGAGAGGAGAGTGGGATAAAGTACAGGGGCTGGGTTATAGCTGTGTTTTGCTCAGACAGAGCAGAGCTGGGGTCAGAAAAAGATCAGCAATCCCAGAATGCAGAGCAGCACAGTCAGAAGGCACTTCCTGTTTTCAGGCTGCCTGATGTTCCATGAGCCGCCATCTTGGATGTTTAAAGGCTCATAACATGCAGTAGATGCAGGTAGGATGATTTTTAATGCGAGCAATCTGTATGTACAGGGTGTGGGAAACTTATAAGATAGACTCTTATTCAGAGCGAAGGACCGCTTTAAGACTTAGGCTTCTGTTCGGGGTGCCAAGGAGACTTGGGCTAACCCACAATATTCTTCTTGAAGGCACTCGTTTTCTTGGAAGTAGCATCTGCAGACCACTGCTTCAGACACAGGGCACATTACATGGCCACTGACAAGGCAAGGTTTCCTGGGCCCTGCCAACACAGACCTTACCCACCAAAAACAATGAAAAGTAAAAATCATTAAAGGGTTGAAAACCGGCTGTAGGGCCGCACTATCCTTGGCAGACATTTTAGGAGAGCAGCTCCTTACTCCCACAGCCTCAGTCCTTGCTCCCCTAACAATTCTGCAAATACACTGCATGCTGACACACAGCCTGTATCTGGAACCCGAGTCAAGGCATCAGCTCTTTTGTCCATCTGAGTGGATGTAGGGACCTGGGTGCCTGGGAAACACCCCTGCACCCCTAACATACAGTAAAACTCAAAACAAGACCTACTGATCACTAGCAATACCAACTCATCCCTAAATGGACAACTTGACAGGAAAACAATATTAACCTTCATACCGCTCCCACACCAATCCCAGGCACATCATAATTACACATATTGTACCTACTCACCCTCATATGTCCATCGCACCAAACAGCCACAACCCATGCAGACAAACGGAGCTACATCCCTTTTCACAGAAAACAACCCATCCTCACACACAGTCCTGACTTACCCATATGCTTACCAATACCCATGCCAATATATGAGTCCCAGATTTTAGCCCTTTCCCTATGTGTCCCATAAGCTAATTGAATGTCAAATCCAATGCCAAGCATACAAGTCAGTGTGTTCCTCCAAGCTGCCAATGTGAGCCATCTAGATCACCCTTCCATCATAACTGAGCCTCTATTTTACTCCCTTTATCTGCCTGTTCCATCTACCCCTTCCACATACTCTTATCTACACTGTGTTCCACCTTGACTTTTATTATGGGTGACATCAGATGGCTCTATGGGCTGCAGGTCACTCGCAAGCAATGGATTGAGTATGGGTTTGCGCCAATGTCTCCCTACAGGTTACATTAAACAGGTGGACGCCTCTGTTGATGGGCTTTAAATTGCATTTGAATGGTTTCATTTTGCCATTCAGAAAATAGACTAATGTTCCAAGCTGATCCTCAAGCACTGTCAACAGGTCATACTTTGTGGCTCACTAAACAGGATGCCCTATAGCTGGAGCACTATGTACTAAGCCTGTACATTGTTGTGGACATCCACAGCATTGTTGGTGAACTCAGTACAGGTTTGGAAATGATGATATTAGATGGCTTTTGAAGTTCATCTACAATGCAGCAGCATGTTCCCATAGACAGTAACTGTTCACTGACCCGTTACAAACGCCAAAGTATCATAATGCAGGGTCAGAGTATTGTGGGCTCACCAGAGAAAAATGTTGTTGCCCACTGTAGCAATATAAACTTCAGGGATTTGAAATGAACCTTGAGTGCCAATAAAGATTCCCTCATTAGGCAGGGTGATGTAAGGATAAAGGTAAGTATCTCTGTAATTTCAGACTCATGGGTAGCATCAGGAATTTGGGGTAAGTCAGACATCCCTCTGGACAAGAGCCTCCAGGGGGTTGGGAGACTTTAACCCTTCTATTGCCAGCCACGATCGCCTGCCTCCCCCTCCTCTGCCCAGCCGTCACCTGCATCTGTTCGCCGCGGGACACAGGAGATGAAGATCGGAGGTGAGTAATGTAAAAAAAATTTTTTTTTTAATAAAGTTATTTGAAAAAAGTGTTTGTGTCTTTTTTTTTTTTTTACTTTTAACCCTTTGTGAACTGGTAAGGGGTCCATGTGACCCCTATACCAGTTCACAGGGCTCGGGGGTCTGGCAAGTCACCTGCGGCTAGTGGGTGACTTGCCATTAACCCCTGGCCCCCCAAATTACCTGCCTCCCCAAAGCCCAGGGGGGGGGCAGAAGAGCCGTGGCCCTAGGCTATGACGGCTTGTAGCTGGCAGGGCCAGGGCCCCTGCGCCCTGTTCTACAAGCCCCCATAGCTGGTCACAGGCTGGTTATGCTGGGTAGGGGGGACCTCACGCCATTTTTTTTTTATTTTTAAGGGTTTTGACCCTTAAAATTCCCCCCAAAAAATGCGGTCCCCCTCCCGGGAGGGGGGACCCTATGTAATTTTTTTTAATTAACCCTATGTTACCTGTAACCCAGTATGTATAAAAGGCTTCCAGCAGCAGCAGGAGAGCAGAAGCCTAAGTGATTAGCGTGGGACACAGGGATGGATGGGAGGTAAGTATTTAAAAAAAAATAATTTAAAAAATATATTATTTTTTAATAAAGTTATTTTTAAAGTGTGTCTCTGTGTTTTTTTTACTTTTAACCCTTTGTGAACTGGTAAGGGATCTATGAGACCCCTATACCAGTTCACAAGGCTCTGGGTCTGGCAAGTCACCTGCGGCTAGTGGGTGACTTGCCATTAACCCCGAGACCCCCCATTACCTGCCTCCCCCCAAAAAAACCTTAAAACTCCCCCAAGAAATGGTGTCCCCCCCCCCCCCCCCCCCTGTGAAGGGGGACCCCACGCCAATTTTTTTTTTATTTATCCCTTTATTATGTGTATAGTAGTTGTATTTTATTTGTAAATGTTATAAAGTGCTCTTTTCAGTTTAGGGGATCACCTGGACAGGAACGGGGGGGTTACCGATACATATGTGGTATCATTGTAATCGAGAGAAATGGGGCTTTCACATGCAATATGGTTTTCTTTAATAAAATAAATGTTTTTGTTAAAATAAAGGAGACAATTTAAAAAATATATATTTTTTTATTTTTTTTTACTTATTTACTTAAAAATATATTTTAAAAAGTAGAAAAAATACAAACAAGACATTTCAGGTTAAAGCCTAAACTCTGCCACAAAAAGAAAATATGCCATTTTCTTGGAAATGTCTGCAAAAATCACAGAATCGCAACATCACGCAAAATGGTGAAAAATATCCTGTCAGCAGAGGGTGACAAAATCTCAAGTAGGCTGGCAGTTAAAAGGTTACAGGTACCTATGCATGTTGGGTATTGTTCTGCTCGGGGGACCTTGCGCTTTCAGATTTACCTTGTTTTTTTCTTATTTGCATATTGATATTTTAGAAAAAGGTGTTTTTTATTCTGCTTTTTTATACATTTTTTGTGAAACCCTGTGCAACCTAAGAATTCTTCGAGATATTACATCCAGAAAGATGAGCCCACTACAACAAGCTGGGTATGTTTAGAAAGCTTAACATGTGTACGTTCAGGGAATATATGGTTTATCAGGGATATTCCAAATGTAAAGGGTTGTTTTGGTAAAGAAAGCACAAGGTGTGCACTTTGTCTGCAGAGCTGAAATTTTTAAGTAAAATTATCGTTATGCGCATGCTTTACTTTGGTGTGTTTGGCAACTCTTCCCTTGACAGAACCTATGCATGTTGGGTATTGCTCTGTTCGGGGCATGTTGCTTTTTCAGATTTTCTGGTTTGCATATAGTTTTTTTTTAGGAAAATGTGGTTTTGATTCTGCTTTTTTATTCATTTTTAGGGAAACTCTGTGCAACCAAAGAATACATTGAGGGATTACTTCCAGAAATCTACACCCATGTCAACAAGCCAGGTACGCCTAGAAAGCCTGAGGTGTGTACTTCTAGGGAATATATAGTTTGTCAGGGGTATTTCAAATGTAAAGGGTTGTTTTTCTTGAAAAACTGCAAGGTGCGCATATTGCATATCGCAGTTGTATTTTTTCTGAAAATCTGCTAAAGCTCTGTTTCAGTTTGGGGGGAGTCTCCTGGGCAGGAAAGGGTGTCTACCTATACATATGTGGTACCGCTGTAACCGGGAGAAATTGGGGTTTCACACGCAATAAGATTTTATTGACAAATTTTTATTACAAAAAAAACACAACAAATTGTAAAAAAAATGTTTTTTTTTTTTGCACAATTTTCATCCAAAAATATTGAGAATACACTTAGAAAATGACAAACAAGACATTTCATGTTAAAGTCCAGGCTCTGCTGAAAAAAACAATATATCATTTTCCTGGGAAATCCCTGGAAATCCTTTCAAAAATCACAGTTGAACATGGGGAGCGCAAAATAGTGCAAAAATGGTCTGGCAACAAAGGGTGACAAAATCTCAAGGTAGGCTTGCAGCGAAAGGGTTAAAGCAGACCCTTGCTTACCTGAGTGGCCCTGGAAGACTCCAAGGCTACCCAGTTACCTCTCCACTTTGTGAACCCCACCCAAATCCCCAGTAAAAACTACCGGATCTCATGTCAAACGGGGCGTGCATGGGCCACAGCCATACTGCGCTATACCTTTAGCCAGGTATTTGTAAATGCACCAGCACAGCCACGCCCCTGCTAGAGGCTAGCTCACTCAGCTCTATTCGGCTCCATATGGTCCTTAGCCAATCTTAGGCGAAAATGATGACTGGAGCACACGGATTGGTTGCGAGCCCGCACATGTGGCGTAAGACCGGGGAAAGGTGAGTTTTTATGGCCCACCTGGGGGGGGTTTCACACAGTGAGGTATCCCAACTCTGAATGCCCCAGGGACGAGGACCAAAACCCAGGATAGTCAAAATCACAGGTTTTGGTCCACTTTAAGGGACAGTAGCTCACCTCCTACTGTCACCTGTGAGCACAACAGTGGAAAGTTATTTACCATTTCCTAGCACAGCTCCATCCGATGGGGGACAAGTAAACAAGTGGTGGGGGTTAAAGTGGACCAAAACCAAGGATTTTGACTATGCTGGCTTTTGGTCCATTTCCCGCTGAGTGAAACCCCCCCCCCCCCCCCCAGATCGCCGCAGCCAACTCACCTTATCCCGGCCCCACGGCGTGTCTAAGAGCAGCGGCTCTGACGGCCGCATCCTCCACTCCCCTCTAGCAGTGCGCGTGCCCACGCCAGGCATTTGTGAATGGCCAGCACGGGCATGCTCCCTGTTAGAGGGAGGTGAAGGATGCGGCTGTCAGAGGTACTGCTCTTAGACGCGCCGTGGGACCAGGATAAGGTTAGTTGGTTGTGGAGATCTGGGGAGGTTTCACACAGTGGAGCACCCCCGATCGGGTTGTCCCCAGGGAAAGGACCAACCCTTTTGCCTATGCTGGGTTTTGGTCCACTTTAAGTTCCTGTATCACAGCACCACAGAGCCCCCACATTAACAGTTCATTCCCCCACCAGGATTAAACAAATAATGCCCCCCTAACTGCAGCCCAACCCAAAGACCCCCATATCAGCCCACTAACTGCTCCTAGAGCCTTGGTGACCCTTCTATTAAGGGTCGGGGTGAGGTGGGGTAGGGGGAAAAAGTCACTGGTCATTTAGTTGCAGTTACATGCGGAACCTGCTGATTTGTGCCCTGCTGCTCCTTGTATATGTCCTGCTGCCCCTCCCTGGGCCTAAAAGAGGATCTAGTCTGAACCTGAGCCAATGCACAAGCCAAGTCATTTGCACAAGCCCGAGGAGCACTAAACTCTAGACTGCTTCTAAAACTAGCAAAACACTGACAAACCGTGTAACATCTATTATAAGTAAGCTATTTAAGGAAGTAATAGCAAACTATTTAGAGAATTACATAACTGATACATTTAGTGACTAACAAAGCTTAAACCAGACCTCCACCATGATTTATTGAAAAGCCCAAACCCTTATAAAACGATTCCCCAGTTTTTAGTCACTTACTTATTATTCTTTCCCCCACTGCGTAAGATAGACTCTTATTCAGACTGAAGGTCCGCTTTAATGAAAATCAGATGTTGCCAAACAAATCTGATCCCCAATGGCAGGCCATTTTCTCTCGCCCATAGGAGCATTGTTACCCCCTTCCACACTGGTGATCGCTGCAATTGGCTGGTCAGTTAAGAGCAGGAAACCACAGCTCCTTGTAATAGCACTGGCATTTATATAAAGGCAGCAATTGAATGTTCTGTAGTTTGTTCTGCTACCTCAGGATCATCAATATATATTTATATCATTTAGGAGGCTTCAAGAAGCCTATTATGTTATAATAGGAGCCAGTTTATTATTATTTCTTCTGCAGTTTTCCAGCCAGCCAATCACCTGACAGATAATAGGCTACAACAGAAGTGGACCTAGAATGGGGCCATCAAGGTCATCATCATGACTAGCCTAGGACCAGGATTTTAAATATCAATATCAGTCTTTTTCCCCAAGAATATACATACAATGTTTTCCAGTAGGATAGGAAACTGTATAATGGAAAGGGTGAACTTATTCAAGAAAAAAAATATTAACCCAATATAAAAAATAATCAGCATCAATATTGCAATCAAACAGATCGGGATGCCCAGCTGTGTAACCCCCCCCCCCCCAGGGTGTTGCAAAACTCGCCTGCTTCCTGGCGCCCTCAGCGATCTCAATATCTGGCGCATCCCCGCATCTTTGGGCTGTGAGCACACTACTACCCCCAGCCATTCAGATAAGCTTCGGACCGGAGCACGAGCGCTGCTGGGGATGCAGATGCAGCCTCTGTGCTCCCAATTGCTGAAGCTCTGCATGTAAACAGAGCCATTTGGCGAGCATTACATATGCATGGCAAATGGCTCTTATTGGATGAGAGCCCACAAATGCACCGTAGGACCAGGAAAAGGTGAGTTTGTATGGGCATTCTGGGGGGGTTTCACACAGCGGGGCATCCCTATTTGGGATTCCCCCAGATCAGGGAACACAACCCAGGAGAGTCAAAATACTGGGTTTTCCTCCTCTGGCTGGCAGGATATACTTTTTACCATTAACCTGATGAAAGTTACCAGGATGGGTGCAATCATCTGTGATTTTACTTTTTTCATTTAAAGTGGACCAAAACCCAGGATTTTACCTATCCCTGGTTTTGGTCATTGCCCTTACCCTGATGTGGGATGCCCCCCAAGGGCACACCATTCCAACTCACCTTCCCCCGGTTCTACGGCGCATGCGACTGCACTGATGCAAGCTCGTCTAGGCTCTTCTAAGGAGCCAAGTTTAGTTGAGCTCGCCAACGGCTGCATGCCCGCTACCCTCTAAGAGGGAGCATGCCTGCGCCAGCCATTCACAACTGCCTGGCAGGGGCACGAGCCTTGCTAAAGGAATAGCGAGGGATGTGGCAGCTGCTCACGCATGCGCCGCTAGACCGAGGGAGAAGGTGAGTATACCAGGTAATCCACTTTTTACTGTATATACATACATATACACATACTCCCCACAATCCTTTCCTGTAAAGCAGAGGACTTCACGTGAATAGTTGGCCACCCAATCACAGGGCTGCTGCTGCAGTGATTGCGTTGCTAACTAACCACTCAAGGTCCGCGCTCCAGGGCAGTCAGAATACAGGGCCTCGCGTATTGTAAATCTTTTCAAATTGGACTTGGCTCAGGGGGAGGTATTGGTGTATAGGTGAGGAAATAGGCTGGAGGTTTGTTTTTAAAACCTGTCTACCTTGTGTCAAGATATATAGATATATATATAGCATCCTGTGTATATAAACAATTAATAAACAAAAAAAGGTCAGAAGGATGTAAAAGCAAACCTCTAGTGAAAAGTGACCAGAGGTCCACTCAGCAAGGAACACAAGTGGTAAGTAAGCTCTGCCCAAGCTTGAGCTCACAATAAGTGTGGGCTGCAGAAGTAAGCAGACCAGGCATTTTGATGAAAATTCAGCTTTAAAGCGGAACAAAACCTAGGATTTTTACTATCCTGGGGTTTGTTCCTTGCCTACAGGCAATACCTAGATTGCTCATGAAAAAACACACCTTTCCCCAGTCCTGCGTTGTATGCGTGGGCTCTCATTCAATAAGAGCCATTTCCCATGCATATTAATGCTAGGCAAATGGTTCTGCTTACAGAAATGGGGAGTAAAAGTGGCCACATCCCCAGATGAGAGTGTGTACCCACCCCAGAATATATGAATGGCTGGGCGTAGGAATGCGTCTCAGTCCAGAGATGGTGGGCGGTGAGTAAATCACAGAGGGAGTCAATGTAAGGTGAGTTTTGTGGCGACCCATGGGGTTTCACAAAGCGGGGCATCCCCAAATCAGGATACCCAGGGGAAGCCTAGCACCGGACCTATAATCTTTTAGATTCCAGTGCCAGACACACTGGGTTTTGTTCTGATTTGAAGGGTAATTCCACTTTCAATGGTATTTTTAAAAGTTTCCATTATCTAGTGCCATTATGATGTGGTCAATGTGCTGAGGGTTTTTTTCTATGTGTTTGCAACTCTGTGTTATAAAAGAAAACAGTTTCCCCTAACAACAATGTGTTTACCTTAGCAATGTACATAAGAATTATGTTCTGATGTGCATATCAGAAACTTCATTACTGTGGCTTTCTAATCATCTGATGTCAGAGGCACAGACAAAACGGTTAAGGGTTTGCATTCATTCAACCTCTTCACATAGGGGGGGGGGGACACAGTCTTGTGTTCCAGTAGCTAAAGGGTCACTGGTAGTGTTCTCAACTGGGGGAGCTTTACTAAAGGGCAAGAAAGCCACTCCTATTTTACCTATACAGAGCAACAGGGATATAGAAAACTTGGAAACAGCATGCTGATAAGTACATCACAGGTCACAGGATCCTAATACACAGGATTACTTTACATTCCAGAAGAGGAAAACAATAAGGCAGAACAACCAGACAAAAAAAAGGGTCAACAAAAAGGCAAGGAGAATGCAGTCACATACCATCCTGATGCCCCAATAAACTTCCATCATTTAGTACAGAAAGAAGGTTGGAACTGGCTCCCCTGACAGGTACTTATTTTTTTAGATTTTTGGTTATAAGTTCACTGTGCTTGTTCAGTCACAAGGATAGAAAAATCAAGAAACCAAGGCATAGCTTTTAAAAGGGGTCACAAGGGGATTTTCATGCTAATGAAAATCAGTACAAACACACTTGAGATGGCAACTCAATAAAGTGCTACTACTTTACTGGTATATAAACTATTGTGTTTTGTTTAGCTATTCATGTAGCACATGGTGTACACAGTGCAGAATGTACAGGAATGGCTCTGCTTGTGTACCATGTCTGGCACAACTAACACACCAACAAAACTGGAAGTGCCAGCTGGTCTCACGTCACCTCCTCTGCCTCAAGCAGATATGCTAACCCAGTTCCCAGCATATCCCATCTGAGGTCACAGAAGAGGAAGAATTCATTTGAGTAACACACACAAACTCAATGTGACACATACACTGACTGTACCATCATGTAAAATCTGCTCACATACAGTATATTAAAAGGTTTGTAAACCCAATAAAAAAAAAACAACAACCTTCTCTTTCCAGCATCAGGTCCCAGGTGGTTCATTGCTAAGATGCCTTTCAGGATCCAAGAACAAGGCTCCTGGTGCCATTGAGAACTATTCTCACCTTTCACATCAGTCACTGTGCCTGTGCACAGCCGCCTCCCTTTACTGCAATAGAGTAACCCTTGCACTGCAATGAATAGAGGGGCACCGGCACCGTGACTGATAGGGAATGGCAGGGCGTGTTGGCCGTGGCCCAGAGCATCTTGGAGCCCATGCTCACAGAGCCCCTCGGTCTCAGAAATCGGGAGGTTTCTGTGTAGTGGATCGGCCAGGAGCTGCTTCAGGGAAAAGTGCCCGTTTTTAATTGGGGTTTAAAGTCCCTTTAAAATGGACCAAAACCCAGGATTTTGACTATCCTGGGTTTTGGTCCTTTTCCCCCGATCGGGGGTGCCCCGCTGTGTGAAACCCCCCAGATCACCGCTCGCAACTCACCTCTTGCCGGTCCTGCGGCGCATGTCCAATCGCTGGGAGCTGCTGACTTTACGTCGTCTAAGGCTTCATCTAAGGACAGCGTCTCCAAGCGCGCTGAGGGCTGCAACCCCCGCTATCCGCTAACAGGGAGTGTGCCCGCGCTGGCAATTCACAAATGCCTGGTGCGGGCATGCGCCCTGCTAGTGAGATAGCGGCTCGCGCATGCGCCATTGGACCGGGAAACAAGGCAAGTGTATGGGGCGACCTGGGGGGTTTCACACAGTGAGGCATCCCGATTTTGGATGCCCCAGGGGGGAGGAAATCAATTGGCCCTCAATTGAATCTTATAGATTCTCAGGCCGATGGCAGTGGGTTTTGGTCCACTTTAAAACAACAAAACTCAGGAGGTCCCGCTGTGTGAAACCTCCCAAAATGCCGCTATTTACTCACCTCTTTCTTGTTCCTATGACATATGCACAGGCTCTTGTCCAATGAGTAACTATGTAATTTGTGAAATCGCTCTAATTGACTTAACGTGCACGCCGGATGCAGGGAATGTGGCAGCGTATGCTCCCCATTATCAACAATTACAGCCATTTGCCGAATGACATAGTCACATCAGATGGCGTGGACGAGCGCTTGAGCATGTGCCACTGGACCAGGGTAAGGGAAGTAATTACCAGCCCCCTGGGGGGTTTCACATAGCAGGGCATACCGATTCGGGATGCCCCAGGGGAAGCCAGCAGCTGGCCCAGGAATCTTTTAGATTTCAGGACGGTAGCTAGTGGGTTTTGTTCTGCTGTAAGCAGGTTAAAGATAAATTGATCTGGAACCCTAAGATTTGTGAGCTTTGATAACTGAAGTCACAGACCTTTAAAGGGATCCTATACCCAAAAGGAAGTTTATGTCGTCACCTTTCATCCCCAGAACAGTGCCTCAAAACAGCCTGAGTTTCCATTTTTGACTAAAGCCTTTGCCCAATATTCATACCAACAAGAACCCGATGTAGTTGGCCCTATTGCTCCCTGGCTGAGCCCCCTGGTGCTTTCCAGCGATGATACACTCAGTTACAGTAAACACAGCTCAGCATTGGGGATCAGCCTCATCAGTTATAATATATGTGCCATTATGTGACAGTTTAGTTGTAACTGAAGTCATTAGCATATGGCTGCCATTTGGACATACTGCATCCAGTTAATTTTTTTTACGAATATCGGGCAAAGGCTTTAGTAAAAAAAAAACTAAACACAGGCTGTTTTGGGGCACTGGGTTGGGAATAAAAGGTGACAACATAAACTTTTAGGGCCATATAGATTCGGGATCTGTATGAAACCCCTGAATGAAGCTGTATGAAACTCACCTTCTCCTTGATACAACAGTGCATGCGTGAGCCGCAGTCGATGTCTGCTGTACCTTTAGCAAGGCGCACATCCGCGCCAGGCATTTGTGAGTCACCGACATGGGCATGCACCCTGTTAGAGGGTAACAGGGATCCTCAAGCTCGGCTCTTCTTGGCCCTTGGATTAGTCTTAGCCAATTTTGATAAGCACAGACGCGCACACGGATTAGACAAAGGCCCGCGGATGCGCGGTAGGACTGGGGGAAGGTGAGTTTACTGGGAGACCTAGGGGGTTTCACACAGGGGGCATCCCAAATCGGGCAAGAACCAAAACCGGGGATAGTCAAAATCCTGGGTTTTGGTCCACATTAAGGGATTGTACTGTCAAAAAACAGAAAGACTATAGTCACCTTTTCTTATAAGTGAGCGGCCACATCCCTGGTTTCCCTACGGAGTGCAGATAGGCTACGTTCACACCTGTCCAGACTCAATTGCGTTTTTGCAGCAGGAATTCCGGTTTGTGCTCGCGATTTTGTTCCATTTTTGTTTGTGTTTTTTTTTTTTTAATCCCTGTTTCTGTGTCCTATGCCCTGCTTTCCTGTCTACTGAATCCCATTTAAATCTATGGTACCACAAACACAAAAACACATGCAGGACCGAGGGTCAAAAAGCATTCACATTTGTGGCCCCATAGACTTTAATGGGATGCGTTTGCGGCCAGGAGGAAATACTTTTTGTGGATGTGTTTTCCTCCTGTCTGCCACTACAGACAGGCAACAGCGCCTGCCACGAACGCATGTGGTACCGGACAGGTGTGAACAAGGACATAGGCTGGCCACAGGAGCAGGCCTGGGGGTGCGGGGGATGCGAGTGTGGCATGGAAGTCCAGGAAAAAGTGAGTGAACGTGAGGCAATCATGAATTATTATAATCACAAATTAAATAATGCACCAAAATTGCTTGATCAGCAGCAGATGATGTGGGAGCCGGTATGACAGGAGCCACTTTGCGCATCTTCTCCTGTCATGTGACTTCATGTCAAAGGACATGAGGAGGTGGGCCAAGTACGCAGAGCAGCTTCTGGGAATACAGATGCTGACATCTTCTGCAGTTAGCCATCTGTAGTACAGCCGCTTCTTTTGCTTCAAGGCTCTGCAAATGTATTAAAGTGGACCAAAACCCACCGCAATCGGTCCAGGAATCCGATCAATTCCCTCCAAAATCTGGATGCCCCGCTGTGTGAAACCCCCCAGGTCGCCCCATACACTTACCTAGTTTCCCGGTCCAAAGGCGCATGCGCAAGTCACATTTCCACTATCCCTCTAGCAGGGCGCGTGCCCGCACCAGGCATTTGTGAATGGCCGATACGGGCAAGCAGCGCTCAGAGCTGCTGGCTTAGGCGAAGCCTTAGACGGCGTGACGTCAGCGGCTCCGAGCGCGCTGATTGGACGAGCGCCCGCACATGCGCCGGAGTTGACTTGGGCTCAGTGATCTGGGGGGTTTCACACAGCAGGCATCCCTGATCGGGGAGCTCCAGGGAAAAGGAGTAGTCAAAATCCTGGGTTTTGGTCCACTTTAAATGCCCCCCTTCCCCACGCCAGCCACTGCACCACTTTTTTTTGAAGGGTTTTCCTTTTGTAAGTGGACCAAAACCCAGTATTTTGACTATCCTGGGTTTTGGTCCTTGCCCCCTTGCTGTGTGAAACACTCGCCCAATCAGCGCACTCATATCCGCTTGAGCCCCTTAGTCCAGGAGCTTGTCTAATACGAGCAGATCCGAGCAGGCTGGCGGCCGCATCCCCTGTAACCTCTACAGGGAGGGTGCCCGCACCGGGTATTCACAAATGCCTGGAGTGGGCTGTGGGATGTGGCTGCTGCTCACAGACCAGGAACGAAGATGAGTTTTCGGGCGACCTGGGGGGTTTCACACAGTGGGGCACCTCAGGGCAGCGAGTATGCCTGACTCCAGGGTGGGTTTTGGTCCTCTTTAAATTGCTAGGGATGGGGCCCCCTGAGAGGTGGGGGCCCCATGTACCTGCATGGTCTGCGTGTTGGTAAGGCATGCCACTGGGCAGGAGTGTGGGTCTAGGGCCCACCAGTATAAGCAGCATTAGATGTCAGCCTTGCCTATCATCTAATTGCAACTATCAACCAAGCACTTTGGACGCAGAAAAGAAATAGAATAATGTATAGTCCCTAAGCCCTAAACTGCCCCCAGCCATGTCACAACAGCTGTGACAGATGGACACTAGTGACCAGGCTACCCACAATCGTGTGACTGCTTCAGTACAGCGTTACAGAGCATGTCAGCGCTATAGAACTGCAGGGCTGCTCCCAGCATGGGCAGAGGAAGAATAATAATAAAGCTGGCCTGACACTATAGCAGCAGTAGCAGGGGGGAGAGACCACGTTAGCGTAGTCCCCCCTCCCCCGGCTGTTCTGTGGTAGTGTCCCCTCCCCAGCAGCACAGACATGTCACTGCAATACAAGGCGCCCCAGCTTAGAAGCGATACGTCACGGTATAAGCCGGCGCCATAACGCTTTACCTGTGTTCCTCCAGCCCCGGGAGGTCGCAGACAATGCAGTGGCACCGTGTCCCAGGGCCGCTCATGACACGGTCACAGCTTGGCCCCGCCTCCTCCAGCGCACAGGAAATCTGGCATCCCCAGCCGCTGTGCGCGCGCATAGACCTCTGCGGCTCCCTCACGCTTAGCCACGCCCCTCACAATCCCCGGCCCTGCATAGGCGTAAGGAGCATCCCGTGTATCCCCCTAACAGGGCGCGCGCTTCTCGCCCCTTCCTACAGCTGCCTTCTTCACTCCCGCCCACCTCCACACCACAGCCACGCCCAAGCCACGCCCACTATTGCCCGGTCTCTCATCAGACCAGATGATATGAATAAGATTTGTTGTTTGCCCCAAGCGGTGGCGAGCGGGAGTGACACCGCCTGAAATAAGCAGAAAACTGCACTTCACGCTATACCCGGCCAACCGGCAAATCACTACACAGTAACTGTACTGGAGTGCGCCAGGCGAGGGCGCCAAAGAGCAAACTTTTCCTCTGATACAGGGCTGAGGTTGCAGCCGTCAAAGGATCAGCTCAGTTCTTCTCACATAGAACAAACTAATATACATATAATCATACCTTCCAACTTTTCAGAGTGGGAAAGAGGGGCAATTATTACATTATTCCAAACCCTGTCATTGAGGGATAGATAGATGTAACAGTTACAATAGTATAAACACTTAAATAGGCAAATTAATCATTGATGCAGATCTGCATGTTACACATCAAAGAGGGACAAATGAGACCAACCAGGGACAGGAACATGGACTCAAAAGAGGGACAGTCTCTCCAAATCAGTGCCTGTTGGGAGGTATGTATCATATAACTGTTTGATGGGCTAAGCTACATCAAATACAATGGGTGACACTCATGCTACAGATGTCAACCATGAGACTAGTGTAGCATACAGGTCCCTGGGGGGGTTTAGTTCCTCAGGTGTATGGGGAGTGGGTTCTTTGTTAACGGGCTTGGGGGACCTCCCGATGTGGGCTTGCTTCCAATTACTCCAAATGAGGGCACTTACTATATTAGCAGGACTTCAGGTACACTTTAGGCTTCACAGCAGGTCATACAGTCTTTATCCACAACAGTTCCATTAGCAGTTTCCATAGCACAGCATTACATCCAGGTGGACTTCAATGGGTGGTGTGCACTCATTCTGGTCCTATAGCAGAATACTGAGGCCTTAGCTTCCTCCATCAGCATCTCGGGTGGAATGGTTCACCTTTCCCATGGTCACTTGTTAGGTATGAATGTGGCTCCTCTGCTCTCTCTTACACTTCTGACTGTGGACTGCTACCAGTTGACCCTGCTGGTACCTTCCTCACTCCCTGTTACTACAATAAAGAACTACACTGAGGTGACTCTCCTCATAACTTCCTTATGTAAATTCCCTCTGGCTGGCTTCTAGAACCTTCTCTAGCCTTACTCCTCTTAGCCAATGGCAGCTCAGCTGTACTCCTATGTGGTTAGGTTCTAGCCAACAGTTTGGTAGGCCTGCAGTGTCACAATCCATTAGCCACCCAACAGTGCCATCTTGTGGTGATGTAGCGCAACTGCAGGACAGATATGAACTACCACACTGAAGAACCACAAAGATAATGGCTGAACACCTTCCGCCGGCTACACTAGCGTAGAGGATGCTGGGTGTGGCAGAGTTGTCTTATTTGCAGGCTTTTGAGAATCAAATATATATTTTTTCCACCCAATGAAGATTTACTATAAATGCGTTATACATGCTAGTTATTAAAATACATGCCTGTACCATAGTGCTTCTGACCATGCATAAATGTACTTTATAGAAATGAAGAAAAAGTTCCAATTAGGAGCATTGATGCCCATTATATGCTTGCGCACACATAGAATTTTTTCCGTGCAGTGAGTGTACACATGCAAAGAGCTGTGCTATTGTTTCAAAGCTGCTCTACCTAGTGCTGTGAATCTGTGCTATGTGTGGGCCCCACCTGCTACAAAAAGCAGACCCCCATGTATCTCCTTGGTTGGAAGGTCGGTTAGGTTAGGTAAGCTAGTGGGTGGACTGGCAGGTAGATTTATGGGTAGGTGGGTGGGTTAGCATGCAGGTAGATAGGTGAGTGGATAATTAAGTCAGGTAGATGAGTATATTGGCAGACAGGTAGGTAAGTGGGCAGATAGGTACATTAGGTAGGTAGGTAGCAGGGCAGCACAGGGCAAACCTGGGCAATTGCCAGGGCCCCTGGCATCTTCAGGGGCCCACTCAGGCTCAAACTTGGCCATGGTATTATTTTACAATGAACCCGAACCACCAAATGCCAGGTGTTGTGTGCAGACCTGTTCATGGCTGGCCTCAGCAAAAGGGGCTGATCAGCAACATTGGGGAAGGTGGCATGGAATGGAGGGCAATTGATGGAAGCTCAAAAAGTGGGAGAACCAGGTGACAACTGACAAGGACTGGAGGGCGATCAGCAGCAGAAGATGACCCATTTGTGGCAGCGGCGCTGAAAGGTGACATCATGTGACTCACTATTTTGGGGCCTGCTAAGACCGTCTTGCCCAAGGGCCCTCACAAACCTGCAGCCGGCCTTGGTAGGTAGGTCAGTAGGTAGAAAGGCAAGTGGTTAGGTAGGTAGGTGGGTATGTAGATGAGTGGACAGGTAGGTTAGTAGGTTGGCAGGTAGATAGGTGGGTAGGTAGGATGGTCAGTCAGTCAGTAGGCAGGTAGATGGGTGAGTGCACAAGTAGGTAGGTAGGTGGGTGGGTAGACAAGAAGGTGGATGGGTCAGTAGGCAGAAAAATAGGTGGGTGGTTGAGTGGGCAGGTAGGTGGGGGGGATACTGCCACCTCCACTGCTGAACGGTGCCTACCAACACTGTTATGGGGCCTTCGCCCGTTGCCCCCTGCTGGCTGCCTTGGTTCCTGGGATGCTGCTGGCTGAGAGTGATGTCATGCTCTCTTCTTGTTGTGGCTGGTGAGGCCGGGGCTGATATTTTATTGTCAGCAAGAGAGGTACAGATGGTCAGCAGGCAGCATATGGATGGAGGGAGGAGGTATTAACCACTGAACCACCAACGCTTTCTATACATCACATAAATGCCATTCCATTTAGCAACTTGACTATCCTGGGGGCGGGGCCAGGGCAGTGATTGGCTGAGGCACTGCCTGTGTAGTGGCTTGATGCATTAGGCATGGCTGCTGATTTCTGCTGGTGGCCCAGGCTGCCATGTGCCACCACCTGGTGACCGAGTGAGCAGGTGCCTTATTATGTCTGCTCATCTGAAGTCTGTTCCATGAATATGAGCTTCTCTATTTTCTGCAGCATGCTGTAGATGCTGTAGCAGGTCTCCAAAGTTTGCCTCTTTTCTTCCTTTCCATGTTTTTAGGATCACACATAAGTTTTATATGATCATCTCCTGGTGAGCTTGTTGTTTTGTATCTGCTTACATGGGGTCATGTTTTTTTTTGAGTGGGCCACAGATGTGATTGGTCGGGACAATGCAGAGCCTGGCTACTGATTGGGTGGTGGGCTGTGCCGGACAGCTAGGTTAAAGTGGACCAACACCCAGGATTTTGACTATCCTGGGTCTTGGTCCACTTCGGTGGGGCACCCCCGATCGGGGTGCCCCGCTGTGTGAAACCCCCCCGAACCCCCCGAACAACTCACCTCTCCCCGCTCCCAGCGCCGACGTACAAGGTAAGATCTTGAACGTCTAAGCGGCGGCGGCCGCCGCCGCCTCCCTCGCGTCACTTTGAACGCGCGCGCCCCCGCGCCGGCCATTCGCAGACGGCCGGCGCGGAGGCGCGCACGCCTACAGGGGCGCGAGGGAGGCGGCGGCGGCCGGCCGCCGCCGAAGATAAGGTAGGTGAGTTGGGGTGTTTGGGGGGGGTTTCACCCCGCGGGACATCCCGATCTCGGATGTCCCGCGGGGTGGGGGGTGATCGGCCCGGGAATCTTATAGATTCCCGGGCCGATCACCCGTGGGTGTTGGTCCACTTTAACATCCCAGCGCTCTGCAATAACGGACTGGCTGAGACACCACTCCTGGTCCTCAATGCACCCGGTGCTTGTCCCTGTAAAAAATATTGATAATCAACTTTGCTGGTAGAAATAAAATACCGGTATCGGACAGGCTCGAGAAATACTAGCTGTGCTGGTGAAATACTGGATGGTAAGCCTAGCAGCAGGGTGGCAGTTCTAGCCTATCTGCAGCTCTTGCTATTACCTCTCAGACACAAATGGAGCACAGGGAAGTGGTAGCGCAGTGTGGTAAAGGGGGGGCAAGCTTCTGGGTCGCACAAAGGTGTGGTGGGACCAGAGGAGGGGGTAACCCATCCACAACACTCCTGTAGGGGCACCTCTGTAAAGACGTCTTGCTCACAAACTTAACACCGGCAGGAAAAAATTCAGTTTACATACCTCCCAACTGTCCCACATTTGGGGGGACTGTTTCTCTTTTAAACCGGACCAACAGCTTGGCACTCTTGGAAAAGAAAGGTAGCGGACATTTTGGAGCTTCCTCTCCCAGCATCTCAGTCATGCTGCTGCCTGGATTCAACTGACATAACTGACAATACACAGTAACAGGAAGCCCCAGCAGCACTTCCTGTTTGCAGGTGGCCTGCAGATGCATGAGCCGCCATTTTGTTTCTAAATTTACTACAGCAGGAGTTAGAAAAAAATAAATGTTTCTGTGCAGCAATCTAAATTGCCCCGGGGAGGGATGTATATGAGCACTGTTTGTTGTGTTGGTCTAGTTAAGTCATTTTTGGCTGTTGGTCCACTTTTAAGTCCATGTTCCACTGTCCCTTGTTGGTCTCATTTGTCCCTCATTGAGGTGTAACATGCAGATCTGCACCAATAAATGATTCATTTACCTATTCAAAGTGTTTATATTGTTGTAACTGTTATACCCTATCTCCTATCTATCCCTCAATGAGGGTGTGTGAAATAATTTAACAATTGTCCCCCTTTTCCACCCTGAAAAATTGGAAGGTATGTATTTATGGGGCTGCACTGGGCTGCAAGTGGACCAAAAGTCTATAAGACTCCAGGGCTGCCTGATTCCCTCCCCCCAGCATCCAAATTCGGGATGTTCCACTGTGTTAACCACACCCCTCCTTAGTCCCCTGTAAAACTCACCTTCTATCCGCTCCAATGGTGCATGTGCAAGCTGTGGCCACCGTCTGCTATACCTGCTATACGTCTGTGTGCTTACGTGCCAGGCATTTGTAATGGCTGGCACAGGCATGCACCCTGGTAAAGGGTCGCGGGGATGCGGCCACCGGCACGCTCGGCTCTTCTCGGCTAGACTCGACCCTTAGCTAAACCTTAGCCAATTTTGACTAGCGCAGCCAAGCGTGTTGATTGGACATAGGCAGTAGGACCAGGGAAAGGTGAGTTTACTGGGCGATCTTGGGGTTTTCACACAGCGGGGCATCCCAAATTGTGGTGCCCTGGGGCCAAGGACCAAAACCCAGGAAAGTCAAAATCCTGGGTTTTGGTCCACCCAAAAAGAATGCTCCTCTCATCCCAACTCTTTTACCCATCTCCCAAACCTGAGGCCACTGCACCTCCAAACCCTTTAACCCCTTTTATTCTGGCCCACATTAAATAGTCATTTCCAGGCAGAAGGCTCCCATTCATGCCACGCCCGTACTTGGATTGCAAGAGCAATCTTTTCCCGCTTTAACCAACACTAAAAAAAAGAAGAGTAGGCAGCCCAGCCATGAACCAGGACGGGGCTGATAGCTGGAGACAGACTCGGGGGCCATGATCAAAGGACCTGTGGAAGCAGTAAATGAAACTAAAGGTCCAGGAATCCTAGTTAAACCATTTTGAGTGACTGTTATCTCCGAGAGTAAAGGTTAGCTGTGCTAAAAGGAAAGCTGCTGAGCTTGGAGGAAGATAAACCTGGGACTGAAAAAAATGTGCTAAGCGTGTGCTGGAGCTGTGGAAGATGGAAAGTAATAAGAGAATGATATCAACTGTACTTGAAGACTCTGAGAAGCTAAGGAAGAGGCTGTGCCTCCTCATATGGTACTGTAGAGGTTAAAGGGACATTCCAGGCAAAGGGTTAAATTAGCCTGCGCACAGCTTGCACCTATTCACCAGCAGTTTTCATAACCTGATAAACCGCACTGCACTTGAGCCTTTCTGATATCTAAATTTTCAGGGTCCCCTGTTTATATTCACAGTGCTCCATAGAGATGCACGCAGAGCTGATGTCTTCTCCTAGACAATAGGCCCAGCACAAGGAAGAGAGTTACCTTGGGATTGTTATAAAATATAAAACAGGCCAAATGAAAGATACAGCTCCTTACAGCCAGCATAGGGGGAGAAGAAAGCAGGCTAAACTAACTCTTTGCCTGGATTGTCCCTTTAAATTGCACATATTCCTTGTTCAATATTTATTGAGCTTCCATTGCAAGGAAAAAGGCAGATTAAAAATAACAGCCCCCCCCAGCCATGACCCAGGCCTCCCCCATACAAAAGCAACCACCATTTGCAACCACCCGGGAATCTTATAGATTCCCGGGGCGATCAGCGGTGGGTGTTGGTCCACTTTAAAGTGGACCAACACCCTGAGGTGATCGGCCCGGGAATCTATAAGATTCCCGGGCCGATCACCTCACACACCGCGGGACATCCGAGATCGGGATGTCCCGCGGGGTGAACCCCCCCTGAACACCCCAAATCCACCTACCTGGTCTTCTTCTGGCCGCCGCCGCCTCCCTCGCGCCCCTCTAGGCGTGCGCATGCCCGCGCCGGCCGTCTCTGAATGGCCGGCGCGGGCGCGCACACGTCAAGAGTGACGCGCGGGAGGCGCCGGCGGGCAAGCTGCTTGTACGTTGCTGTCAATCAGCTTGTCCGTCGGCGCCGATTGGACGGCGCGGCCACGTGGGAGCGGGGAGAGGTGAGTTTTGGGGGCTTTCTGGGGGGTTTCACACAGCGGGACACCCCCGATCGGGGTGCCCCGGGGAAGTGGACCAATACCCAGGATAGTCAAAATCCTGGGTGTTGGTCCACTTTAAAACCTCTCAGGGTTTATTAAAACACATGCAAAAGATAAAAACACAATGCGCTCCAATAGCGTAAATACGTCTCCCACAAATAGATTCAATTAAACGGCCGCTCACCAGATGTTTCATAGGAAACACACACACAAACAAAATGCTCATGCATTTCCAGGCCACCTGCAAACAGGAAGTGCTGCTGGGTTTCCTGTTACTGGGCGTTGTCATTTATGTCAGGTGAATCCAGGCAGCAGCATGGCTGAGATGCTGGGAGAGGAAGCTCCAAAATGGCCACTACCTTTCTTTTCCAACTGTGCCAGGCTGTTGGTCCGGTTTAAGGGCCATGGATGCCACCGAAGGGGGAAACATCCTGATTATAGCAATGTGATGCTGCAGCAGGATTACCACTATGTTGATTGTGGGCAGTAGTAGTTTCAGGCTGATTGGTCAGTCACGGTTGTTTAAACCAAGATAATTATTCTATTCAGGTTTTATTCATTTTAAATCAGTAAATCAGATTTCTGTTCCTGTTAATGGTTAGACTGTAAACATTGCTCCCAGTAACTGACTTGTTGCTATGGGCAACAGGGTCTAAAATACTGTGCAGCATTTCCCTATCATACCCTGGCAATTGGTTTTCAGGCAGTGACCATCTGTGGTTGCCTGCAGACACAGCCTCCATGACTTTAAAGAGGTATAGGTACACTTTAAGCCACAAGATGGGGCACATCAAACAGCAAAATATAGGGAAGGATGAAATTCATAAGGAAATATATACAAGCCAAGTCATTTTATGTACTGATGTTAGTCTGGGTAAGCAGGTGAGGGGGAGCAGAAATCTTGTGATTCCCAGGAAAACCATGAGAGTTGACATGTCTGAACTAGGTGAAAACAAGCTGCAGGATGCATGGTGTCACTTAGCTGTTCCTCGTTGCCAACAACGTCTTCCAACAGATCCAGTCTCTGGGCGATAGGTACTGACATGCCCTCCAGGGCAATTAAGAGCAGGACCAATTGCCCGTCAGTGTTTTGGGCTGACCAGCCCTCATCCTTGGCTGAGCCAATGGGCCTTGTGTGTTATGGGGCTATTTAGCTCTTGGTGTGTATTGGGCCAATGAGCCTTTGTATTACTGAAGGACTACTGAGCCAATGGCCCTGTCCGGTGCTATCCTCCCCTACTATTGGCCAACCTCCTTTTAAACCCAGTATCTTTCTGGCTGCTTTGCCCATGATAGTTTTAGTCTACTTCAGTGTTTGAGTTTGCCTAGTTTTCTTGCTACTGACCTCACGTTCGTTTATGAGCCCTCTCAGCTTTCTGCCAGAACATGGACCTGCCTACTCATTCACATACCATGATCTCCCTGCTAAACCGACCTCTGACCCTCGGCTTGTTTCTGCCTCTGAATTCTGCTTTCGTTGTGACACAATCTCTAATTGATTTCTCTTGTACGACCCTGGCCTGTCAAAACTACTCTTAGCTTAGTTCTGTCTTGGTTGTACATTGGAATTTGTGGCCACAAGTGGCATTTTTTGTACCCTTGATACCAAGTGCTGAGATGGCACATCATACCTCCTGAGGGTGAGGTAAAGACAGTGGTGATAGTTTGGGGGGTTGCCACCTGTACAAAGGCCTGCAATCCGCTCGGGCAATACCATTGACCATTAAGTTAGGCCTCTCCAGCCCCAGGACTTTCACAGATACATTATAGAGAATAGGTGACAGGGTTGGTGTCAGCACTGGGCTCACATGGGCAGGTGCCAGGGCCCTTGCAACTTGGGAGGGCCCACCTCAGAGGTTCCCCTCAAATGGCCATCACGACTTCTTTCTTTCTTTCTTTCTTTCTTTCTTTCTTTCTTTCTTTCTTTCTTTCTTTCTTTCTTTCATTCCTTCTATTATTTCTTTCATCATTCATTTTACTCTTACTTTCTTTCTGACTTTCTGTCATTTATTTTATTCTTTCTTATCTTCTATCCTTTCTGTCATTCCTTCTATTTATTCTTTCTGACTTTCTTTCTATCTTTCTTTCTTTCTTTCCCACAAAAGCACTGCACAGAATGCACGCTGTCCAGCACCACCACAAAAAACTATATCAAAGAGGGAAAAGTGTACCAATCCGATATCCCAAATGTTAAATCACAATCACAAATGACTAGCAGTTCCAGCACACCGCCAAATGGGATATAAATCCGGGAGGCACCACTCACCCTTTACCCATCAAATGAATAAAACCAATGAATCATAATAATCCTCTTTTAATTCATCAAGATTGAATAGACAATGCAATCGCATACAATTTAAAAAAGACATATACCATTCATCCCCCAGCAGGAGCGACCTAATAAACCCCCATAATATAATCAAATAACCATTCTCCATATTAAATCCTACTATCAACTGCCTAAAGTGCCAATGCAATATGTGCAAATAACAAAGTGCCAAGTGCCAAACTAGATATATGTGCAAACTACAAAAATAAGCAAGGTAACCAATATTTCACCTCAGTGTAAAATGTATGTACAATCCCCTCCTGCTGGATGATCAATGCCCTACCACCCACGCGTTCCGTGACGATATGTCACTTTCTCAAGGTGCCAATCATTTATTCTATTCTTTCTTATCTTCTATCCTTTCTGTCATTCCTTCTGTTTATTCTTTCTGACTTTCTTTCTTTCCGACTCTTCATCATTCCCTCTGTTCTTTCTTTCTGACCCTTGTTATTTCTTCTATTCTTTCTTATCTTCTATCCTTTCCATCATTCCTTTTATTCTTTCTTTCTTTCTTTCTGAGTTTGCATCATTCCTTCTATTCTTTTTTTCTGACTTTCCGTCATTCCTTCTATTCTTTTTTCTGACTTTCCATAATTTCTTCTATTCTTTCTTTTTTAATTTCTGTAATTCCTTCTATTCTTCCTTATCTTCTATCCTTTCTGTCATACCTTCAATTCTTTCTTATCTTCTATCCTTTCTGTCATACCTTCAATTCTTTCTTATCTTCTATCCTTTCTGGCGTTATATCATTCCTTCTATTTTTTCTTTATTTCTTTCCTCTGTTTATCCTCTGATTTATTTTTGTCATTGTTTTTATGCTTTCTTTTAGAATTTCTGTAATTGTTTTTATTTTTTATTTCTGTCTGTCCTTTTTTCCATCATTCCATTTAATCTTTCTTATACCTTCTTTCTTTCTTGCCTTCTTTCCAACTTTCTTTGTCATTTTTCCTATTTTTTCATACCTTCTTTCTTTCTGACTTATATTTATGTCATTCATTTTGTTCTTTATTTTATACCTTCTTTCTGGCATGAATTATTTTCTATATTTCCTTCTGGTCTTCTATTCCGACTTTGTCTCTTTCTTATCGTTATTACTTCTATTCTCTAATACCATTGCTGTCAAGTGTGTGATGTGTCATACCACAAGGGCCCACTTAGACACTGTCGCCCAAGGGTCCTTATAAACCTGGACCCCCTTGACGGTGCCCCACGATAAATAAAAAAATGCTATACCCTGAGAATGAACCAGGCAATGGTGATTTAGGGCCTAATTTATCAAGCACTTCTGCCAGAAAATACCACATGGTGCAATTATCATATATATATATGTTTTTTTACACTGGCATTTGTTGCTGCACCACACAAAACACATTTACTAAAGAATTAGTTGTGCGGCAACATACTAAAAAAAACTATAAATTATATTTTGCACTACATTAATTTGCACTGATATGATATTGTCTGGCAGAAGTCCTTGATAAATCAGGCCCTTATTTAGAGGTTGCCAATTGACTTTGCTCTGCCAATCAAATCCCTCTAGCACTCCAAGGAGATGAAGCCGCATTGTAAACTGATGAAACCAGTTAGATTTATAGAGAGGCATCTTCATGACAAGGACAGTGCATCCTGTTGCATTGACTTGTCAATGATCCCTATTCGTTATATAAGTATTTGTTTATACTAGTTCAGGGGTACTCAACCACTTCTTGTAAAGGTCCTATTACAGGCATCCGGTGAGAGGTGAAGGTCCGGACGGGGGGCTGTCGTGCAGTGGGGGGGTGGATAGTTAGAAATCAGTGCACTGGGTGGGAGGGCTATAGATTCCACTGGCAAAGCTAAAAAAAGGCTGCTTGCCCCCAGCCCAAGAACTCTGTTGGGCACTAGGAAAAACATATTTTGGCCCCACAGAACCTACAGCTCTGGCCCAGGGCATACTGATTTTAACCCCCTGTGTATTCTGTGCAGGCCATGTACAACGGTGGACTAGGACTGAAAATGTTACTGGCAATAAGGTCTGGTAACAAGTAAAGGGGGCAGCACTGAGCACGGCAACACACAAGTGACTGAGTGCAGGACTGTCAGGGCAGGAGTCCGGAAATCTGGTGCCAAGTACCGCTGTACTAGTTCTTCATCTCATAGGAACATTACAGCCTCTTACCTGGAGAACCTCTCCTCCTAAAAAATGTTGCACATGATTGTGTATAAACATGAAATCTTCTAAACTTTTGTGAATGCCAGCAGTAGGCACAGATGTGGAAAACCCTGCACCCCCATTTCAGGTGCAGCTCAGCTAGAGAAAGGTGAGTATCTCTCTTATATTGGGTTCACTGAAGGCACACCCCTCAAATATCAGTGTTTCTCTAATGCAGGGGTCACTTGATGGCATGAGGCAGTAGGTGAGGCTAGTTTCCTGTCCCTGTCAGATGAAGCTCCTTTGTGAAAAGGTGGGAATGTCTCTCTGTGGGTCTGATGATGATAGGGGGAAGATTAGCTTAGTTGGTTTCTGTCCTTAAGTTTACTACTCTAGTCAGTCACCCAATCCACACTCGTGCCCCCACATGATTGCCAACAAGTCACCATGACAGCAGGGAAGGGGTAGTGTGCCATCTACATGCATTGTCAGCAAACAGTGGATGGGCACCTGGATAAGTAGAATACACACTCCAGGGCCCAATCCAAGGGTTAATAAAGCCTTTTTTAATTGTTTGCACAGACAGTCCCAGAACAAGTCTCAAAGCTTTTACACTGTAGCAGTTAAGCTTTTGACCAGCAGATGGCAGAGTGTTGCCAGTAGTACTTTTGCTGGCTCCCCTGTTACTGTATATTGTGTTACACGCATTGTTATTCAGTCATTGTGGGAAAACTTAAAGTGGGTGTGTGACATACTTAGAATATACAGGTTTTTGACTATCCTGGGTTTTGGTCTTTGCCCCCCGGGCACCCTGATCAGGTCCTTCCCTTCCCCAGTCCTATGGCACATGTGCAGCCCTCTAGTCCAATCCGAGTGCGCTGGTGCCTACCCTTTAACAGGGAGCGTGCCCGTGCCAGCCATACACAAATGCCTGCCATGGCACGCTCTGCAAAAAAGATATTGGGGATATGACGATATGAATATGATATGAAAACGAAGGTGAGTTTTTGCGAGACCTGCGGGGTTTCACACAGCGGGGCACCCCAAAGTCTCATAGACGATAATTCCACTTTCAATGGCATTTTTAAAAGTTTTCATTATTGTATGTCAGTATTGTAAAGTCAATCTGGTGAGCGCCTCTAATAGCGTCATGCAGCATCACATGTATTACTAGCAGTGGCTCAGTGTAAATCGCTGGCACCGTATGTTCAGCAGCTCCATGTAGCACCTGCTGCTCAGCAGCTTTATCCCATACATTTCAATGGTGTTTCGTTGCTTGTGTATAAATAGCATTTTAATTAAAAAAAAAATTAAATTTTAGGATCAAATTATTGTGTGGCCTCTCCTGCCGAGCAACCAAACACTTATATTGTTATATTTAGATTTTTTTTTTTATATGCAGAATTGTATGTGCAATGGTGTCTACCAGTGTTGTGTCATTGTTACAGTGTTAAAACAATGTAATTCCATGTGTTTTCGCTCTGGTGCTGGTGTATATGTGTTGAGAAACAGACTTTTTTCATATAGCGTCCTGCGCTCGATGCTAGAGCCAACGCTGGTTTTGTGTTTGATTTTCTTAAATATGGGCTTCAGCACCGAGTGTCGAGCACTGGTGCTACCTATCGTTCGCTGCAGCATTGTCCTGTTGTTATATGTGGCGTTGCTCTGGGCGGCTTTCTCTCGGGGCACTACATAAGCAGTGAATCAGGGAGAGCTTCTACAGTGCCCAGCAGACACCACATTTATCACTGCTGGACAGGATACTACAGCGTCACTTGTCCGGCTAAACCAGGTTATAGCGAATAATAGTATTCGGTGGTGTGATTAGGTTGTTCTAGTAAGCAGGCTTACCTTGTGGAATGTATTTGTTATGGTGGGCAGTTAGCAGGCAGTATTGTAGGAAAAAGATTTTAAGCTTAGGATTAGTCAGCAGGGGGACAAGGTGTGCAGATGGGGGTGTAGGAAATTAGCTGGGATTACCTTGGTAGTAAAGGGGGTAAGGTTGTCTGCAGTCATTAGGGGGTGTCTCTGGGAGCCAGAGTCCTAGCTCCTCCCTCAGTGGGTGGCGATTATGGTGCGATAGGATGAGTAGGAGGGAAGGGGAAGTGGGTCCTCTCTGAGGGTGTGTGGGGCTAGTTCTAATTGGTGGTCAGAGCCATGGGAGGAAGAGTAGGACGGCCATGACGACGTTACGTGTATGACGTCTCACAGCATCGGCCTGAGAAACGAGGCTTGGGACGCACTTGCTGATGGATCACGCATGTGCGATGAAATGGGGCAAAGCGCATGCATACTGCTTGCTCTGTACATATGTCAGGGCACGGAGTAACCAGTTGTGGTGCAGATGCAAATTGAAGGTGCTGATGGATGGGGTTGTGCTTGCACTGGAAAAGGCCCAGATTTATCCCCCCCCCCCACACACAAAAAAAAAAAACTCCTATCACCTTATATTTGGTGTGTGCCACTGTATTATACCACACTGAGGCCAACAGACAAGGAAACAGAATCTAGAGAATGCCTCGTTGTGTGAAAGGTGCTAGGGTGCTGGTATCCTTAAATTGCCATCTGGGATAGTGCCTTCTGGGCACAGGTGAGCCCTAAAGCCCAGCCCCACTGATGTCAAATGGTGTACATAGGTTTAGTTTAGGGATTGGTCTTCAGTGATCAATGCATAATCAATCATCAATACATCTAATCAATGCATGCTTAAAGGAGCAGTATCGCGAAATTTGCATTAAAAAAGATAAATAATTAAATAGCCACACAATAGCTTCTAACATGTGTATAAATAATCTGGCGATAGAAATAGGAAAAAATATATGCCTTTCTTTTATATTGTATAATGACAATGGCTCAGTCCATTTGCTGAATAGGGGGATCTGCTGGGTTGTATTTAGTGAGCTGCTAAACTGACTGAAAATAACTGAAATTCTTCTTTGAATAACTGTGCAGGAAAATCTAAAGGTATTAAAGTGGAACAAAACCCTGAGTTGCCGACCCTGAAGTCTATAAGACCCGGCCATTGACCTTGCCCCTTGGGCATTCTAAATCAGGATGCCCACTGTGTGAAACGACCCCTGGATAACCACAGATCCCCCCATTTTTCTGGCGCGCTCATGCAGATAGTCATTTAGACAGGCCGAGCGGCCAGGAAGGTTACTGCTCAGGCTCCCCATCTGAGTGCAAACAGAGCTGATGCGCGTGGGACAGGGAAAGGTACGTTTTCACAGGCGAACTTGGGGATTTCACATATCAGGGCATCCCAAGTCGGGATGCCCCTAGGGGCACAAAACTCCAGATAGTGAAAATCCTGGGCTGGGCTTTGCTCAAAACACACAAAGCTGAAAGAAAGATCATATGGAAAATGAAAAAATGAAAAATAAGAATATGAAAGAGAAAATGGTAAACTGAAAGATTCTGCAGCAGAGCCAACATGAAGGGAAAATCAGCTAAATTAGTTCTAGAGCTTTTCTCTCTGTTTTAGATATATAAGTTCTGGCCAGGCAATGTTGCAATGTTGTTATCTTATGCTGGACGGCTGCCAGCACTGAACAGCTGGTACTTTAATACATTGTTTCACCCCTCTCCTCAG
Organism: Gastrophryne carolinensis; assembly: GCA_027917425.1. Classification (NCBI taxonomy): domain Eukaryota; kingdom Metazoa; phylum Chordata; class Amphibia; order Anura; family Microhylidae; genus Gastrophryne; species Gastrophryne carolinensis. Next base: position 271,615,416 of record CM051239.1, on the reverse strand, counting down.
CGTGGAACAGGCCAGAGTGTCGGGTCCCGACACTCAACAGACATAAACATGAGCTATTAGTTTCCAGCTGCACAACACAGACATCATTTTTTTCTAAATTTGTAATTCTTACTCCAACACTTACCTACATTCAAAGTACCATTTAATATAAGTCACCAAGAAAAATCCGCGATACTGCTCCTTTAACTTTCTCTGCATCTTGATTCCAGCATAACCAGGGCTACCATATTTAACATTTATCCTGGTTTTGTGACCTGGACAATGAATTTAGAGAGGAACTTTGAACCTAAAATAAAAAGGGGCCGATTTCTACCTCCCCTATCGGCCCCTACTTACCTTTTGGATGTCGCCGCTGCCTGAAGCGACATTCAGCCTCTTCAGGGGCCAAATCCTCACCTCACCGTGTGCTTAACCCTCCCTAACTGACAATGTCCCACCGCAATCTGGAAGCTCAGGGAAGTCTCGCGGGATCTCGTGTGCCTCCTTTTTATCCCATTCATGAGCACTGTGCAGGCGATAGATCTGGGGCCCCGCGCAGTGCCTGATGGGATGCAAGATGGCGCTGCCCGTCGGAAGGTCACCTGGAAACCGAGGGACCCAGAAGATGGATCCCCCGGCAAAGTGAGTAAATACAGCCCAGAGGTAAAACCAGAGGGGGGGGGGGGCAGTAGATCGCTGAGGTTTGTCGGAGGTATTAACCTCCCTGATGTCCCTCTTTAAGTTCACCTATTTATAAAGCATGCAATTCCACACGAGGGAGACAGAGTGCAGTAAATCACAAGGTCCATACTGAATGTTTGCAAAAACTGCAAGGTTCACACAATGCCAGACTTTGCCCCATACTATGGAAGCAGCCCCTAAAGCTGTACAGATTATTTAACATGATTTATTATGTCTGTATATTGCTGATCAACCCCAACAGTCCCAACCACGTTGGAATACTTCATATATATTTCTGCTATTATTCACCTTTTCGCTGAAGCAGAAATAGCGCAACAGTGAAAAAATGTGCTGACTGATTAATTCAGCTTTCAGCATAGGTCATTGCTCTAAATCATTTTTAACTAAATGTTCTACTAAGCCTTCATGGCTCAAAAAGCCACCTTTTTAAATAAGCATTGTCTGCACTTATGGAGTGTCCTAATAATAAATCATTAAGTTATGTAGCTTCTCAGCTGGGACCCTTCCTAATATGAACTCCAACCAAAACTTTAACTTCGGGCACTAGTAGAGATATATGCACACCTTTGAACTTTTATGTGCATTTTGAGCTAACCCAAAATATACACAGTTTTGTAAACAAAGTGCTATAGGTAGGGTCACGGATATCAGCAAGATCTGGGTCAAATCAACCACTACTATCCCGCGAACTGATATAGGGGCCCTCTGGACCCCTTACTAGTTCATAAACAGTTAAAAAAATAAATACATAAATAAAAAACACATGAAACTGCATTTTATTATTCCTGGTCCAGCAGACAGTCATCTACTGATGCCGGGGAGCAGCTATTGCAGCTGCTTTGCTGGTGTGCAGAGGGACACAGGACACCATTCCCCCTTTCTTGGAGTCCAACCAGGAGTTATGGCGGGCCACTGAGGAGGGAAGGTTTTATACCACATAGGTGGAGCTAATCACTAGAGGTGAGGGCCATGGAGGGGATTTCACTAGAAAAAGCATGAGTCTTCTCCCCTAAAGCTTACAAACCTGATGCACCAAGCATAGAGACTGGTGAACCAGGACTTAGGGCCCCTTCTTACCCTTTAAATTGGTCTAGGGAGTCCCTTGGATCATTCCAAAAGGAGTAAGGTAAAAAAAAGAGTTCCACAGAGGCTCCTCTGTGGTATGAAAGGTTCCCTCCCCAGAGGCCACCCTTTTCCTTCACACCAGATGTCGATGGAGTGGCTGCAATAGCCGCTTCCTGGCATAAGAAGATGACCCACAGAGAGGATGCCACTCATAGGAGAAAGAACTTGTGTTTTATTTATTTATTTTTAAAGTGCCCCGGCAACTCTCTTGTTGAAATATGGCCCCTCTCTTGAGGTTTTGGAAGAAACTCTCTATCTGATCACTAGGGTCAGGAAAATGATCTTTTCCTAATTATGAAAATTGGACTTTATTCCATTTATACTGGATCAGCTAGAGCCAGGGCTGGTCCTTGACAAATTGTGAATGAAAAGTGGGGCCCTAAGTAAATAACCCTACAAAAAACCATCTTCCCTCCCCTTATGTTCAGTTCCTGACATCCTCTTCTTTGTGCTCATTTACTGACATCATCCACTGTGTGCCTAGTACTTTTCCAATATCCAATGTCCTCCTCAAACAGCTTTGAATTTCCGCAGTGGCAGAATGGCTGTGAAATCAGCCATAGCGAGTATACAGGAAGGAGTACACAGGAAGGAGAGGAACACTGCAGTACTGAGGAGCATGTGGGGGATCATTGATGCCCAGTTCTAGGCTGGTGCTATTGCTATCAGTGTGGCCATCAGTGAGCTCTACCCTCTATTCTGATACAAATGCCTGCACTAAAGCCAGGGGCCCTATCACTGATAGAGCCATGGCCAATTGCCCAATTTGCCCACCAACGCTGGCCTGACAAGAGCTTTGTTTAGTTTTCCTCATTCTGTTTACATGATTACATTTGATGGACTGGTCTCTTTAGGTCTCAACCTAAATTACTTTGAAACTGTATACCAAGAAATGATATCTCTGCCATAAGTAGTTAGTTAATTGTTGTCACTGCTCTTTATACCTTATTTACTGCTCTTTTTCTTCTTGTAAACTTTACCCAGCTGTTAAAGTCTCTTTCCTCCTCTATAGGTTGGTAGCTAGCAAGATAATCCTTTCTTTTTTGTAGCTATAACTGTTACCGGCTCATGTTTCATGGTAAATGATGATTGCGTTAAAGTTTAAAATGTATTCTTTCCAGTAATTGCACACTTTAGAAGAAGCACTCAGTACATTTGTATACATGCCAATAGGAATAGCTGTTGCTGGCCTGAAGGCAGCAAAATATAAAGTGCACCAGCAGTATGTTAATATTTGAATACACTTTCTATATACAGCTGCTAAGTGCATCAGTATATTTATTTATCCTTTACACTGCTGGGAAGGAGGCATTGTATATTTAGCAGTATCATATTCAAGGCTGCCATAGCCGATCTCCCTCTGAAAATGACAGGTCAATAGGTACATTGCTCCTCTACTTGCAATATTTCACAGACCGCCAACCTGGTGTGCACATCAGTTCTGCTGTCTTATCCTGATTAATTTATGTTATTCTAAGGATCAATATTAACCCACAATCTAATATTCTAGAATCACCTATGGCAGCCATCTTTCTATACAGATTAACTGTTTGGGTTGTTTGTAATCCCCTAGTTCCAGGGGCCATAGGGAGACCCGGACAAATGCCTGGTGGGCTGCCCTGCTTTGGGGCAGTCTGGGCTGCTACCTTTACTAATACTCCCATCCAATCCCAGCCCCCATCCCCTTCCCCACTCTATCCCCTCAGCCAAGCAACCCCTGCCTATGCCCACCCCATAATGATTTAGCCTCAGCCTTGGAGCACACTGGTTGACTGTCAAGGAAGCAGCAGAGATCCCAGCTGATTTTTGGCCCCAGTCCACCACTGCCTAGTTCATATTGTTTGTATGCCTATTGCTGACCATTACCATGGCAATTACTTTACGTAGTTCATTATTATATTGCTTGTGCCAATTTGCCCTCAGAGCTGTTTTTCAGCTGGGAAGTATAATCTGGATATCCTTATAAAACTGCAATTAAAGCAACCTAAAGTAAAAAAAACATGTGATTTTAGGTCCACTCCCTGTGGCAGAATTGAATTTGAATTGAATTGAAATGCTAAAATTCCTAGTGAGTCCAAAAACAAGCATTATATTTATACATTCCTGGATGTGACAACCACATCTTGTGTGGGGGTCATGCTAAATAATTGGTTGAAGCCAGAGTGACTTGCAGTGTTCATTGCGGTGTAGATTGCAACCTGCATCTCAGTGAGCTTTTTAGCATTTAGACACCAAGAAGTGCAAATATTTTTGTTCTACCTCTTTTCCACAGAAATGTCCTGTACATGTAATGGGGCATTTTTACAGGTTAGGTACATATTTTTTGTTCTATGAGGTTGAGATATTTTTCTTAAGGTTTGGAAATTACAGAAGCCTATGGGCTATGCTAAATAATTGAAAGAAAGAAAGAAAAATGTAGTGCACCGAATGGGAGTCAGCAGCTCCCGGTAAGTAGCTCTGTATTTCACTAGCTGCAGTACATGTCCCTATTATGGGGCTCATATATATAGAGTAGGGACCACACTAAACACAGAGTGCCTTGTGGGGGCGGTGTGGCTTCAACATGTATCTGCAAATATATGCGACCAAACCTCTGTCTTTCCACATAGCTAGACATGCTTGGTGTTTAATACGGGGAGGCCGATTCATTAACAGCGGCAGGTAGCGACAGTTGAGCGACTGTAGCGGCATTTTCAGAGCGCCCGCTAGTAGGCGCTGTGCTTGGCCGTTGTTCGGTAGTTGATAGCGACTGCCGTAATGTTGAATATTGGGTGAGGAGTCGCTATTTGACAGGTTCCGCGCTGTATGGGAGCGCATGATAGCGACTGGCCATAGCAACCGGTGCCCACCATATTCATTAACAAATCACGCTCAAAAAATTCTCGCGCTGTGAAATGCATGTATAAACCCCAGAGCGCTGGCGGCGATGGGTTAAAAGTAGTTTTTTAACCCCCAAACAACCATATTTTTGGAAACCAAAAAAACAAAAGTTTTTAAAATAATTTTGTAATATGAATACATTAATATCAGACCTGTAATATCAATTTTGTACATTTTTATTTATTTTTTTTTTACCTTAAAAAAATTATTTAAAATGGCAGAAGTGGTCACAGAATTTTTCACATAAAAAAAAAATAAATAAATAACAATTAATTATGAATATTTAAAGATTGTTCCATTGAAATGCATTGGAGAGCGACAGGTAGCGAGAGGTCATACCTGTCGCTGTTCAAGGTCGGACGCTGGCGCTGTGGGCTGAGGCTGGAATAATGATGAATGAGTGGCTATCTGGCGCTATCTCAGTCGCTAAGCAGGATTGGCTTGATAAATGTGTGATTGTGGTGGGGAGCCGGCGTTCTCGTGGCGGGCTCACCGGCCGCTCACCAGTCGCTACCTGTCGCTATCCCTTGTTAAATAAGGGCCTTAGATGAGACTGATGGGTGGGCCCATTTTTCTTTCATATGCTAAATTATTGGTTAATTTTTTTCTGCATAGCCCATAGGGTGCTGTTGTCTCCAAACTTCATCCTTATCTCTTTGTAAAAATGATGCCCTTGTGCAGGTGCAGTTCATTTTTTGGGAGAAAAGGTAGAAAAAACATTTTGGCACTTTGTGTTGCAATCCACACCGCAGTGTAGACTGCAAATCAGACTGGCTTCACCAAATAATTAGCAGGACATCCCTTGTGTTGGGGTCATGCTAAAAATTTGGTGATGCCAGTGTAACGTCGTGGTGTGCACCACGATGTGGATTGCAATCTGCCTCCCGATGAGCTTTTTGCTTTACCTTTTTTCCCCCTAAGCACATAATTTTCCCAATGAGGAAAGGACATTTGTTTTTTAAGTGGAAACAACAGAACCCTATGGGCTATGCAGAAAAAAATGGTGAAATCTTTAGCATAGCCCATAGGGTGTTATTTCCAAACTTTAAAAATATACCCTTACATCATTGAAATAATAATGTACCTAAACTGTAAAAATGTGGCATTACATGTGCATGTGATTTTATGGGGGAAATATAGGTGAAACATTATTTTTTGCACATCACCAAAAAACTCACTGGAATGCAGGTTGCAATCTACACCGCAAGTCACACTGGTTTCACCAAATATATAGCATGGCCCCCTGTTTCCCCTTTGCTGCTGGCAAGCAGTCAGGTTTGACCACCACCATACACATTGGGAAAAGAGAGCGACAAACATTCGCTTTTTCCATCTTTATCTGCTTTCCACATTCTCTCTTTCTTTTTTTTATTTTCCACATTTCCTTTTTTTTGCATTCCCTTTCACATCTGCTTCACTGCAGCATATATCCAGGTCAATGTGTTAAGCTGTAGATATGTCCCTGGCCTTATTGTTCCCCAGTCACCATGGCAGTCCAGACCCCAGGGGACGGTATGTCTGTGTTACCTATAATATGGTAGCAGACTTTAGCAGTTATCTGTATCATATCAGTAATGTAATCTTGTATCATTACTGGGTTTAAAGAGAAGCAACAACACCCTTGAGTCTGTAAGACTCTCGGGGGGGGGGGGTCATCCAATTTGGGATGCCCCTCTATGTGAAGCCTGATCAATTCACTGCTCTGATTCCCCCCCCCCCCCCCCCGCAGCATCTCAATGCCATGGTCGCATCCCCGGCATACCTCTATGGGGTGGGGGGGGGGGGGCAGGCCTTTCTAGATGGCTGGCACAGGTGCACACAGAGCTAGAGGCAGGGCAGGGAATGCGGACAGCGGCACTGACTCCATTCAGATTTTCTTTGCTGCACTGAATAGTATGGCAAAGGAAATCGGAATAGAACTCGCACCAGCCTACGTGAGATAAAGGAAGAGGTGAGTTTTTCCTCTTTAGTTGGGTTCTGTGATAAGATGCAGATGCAAGAGGCTAAGTGTAGGCTTGTGAGTTAGGTGCCGTGGGCATAGATTGATGCAGGGCAGTTTCTAGCCTAAATATAGAAAAATTCTCTCACCCCCCATAAAGGGTTCTGATGCCGATCAGGTGAGAAAGAAATAAGGAAAGATAGAGAGAAAAAAGCAATAGAGAGAGAAGGAAAAAAAGATGGAAACGGGGAAAGCAGGGAAGAAAGAACTGAAAAATAAGGCGAAAGGAAGGAAGGAAGGAAAGGAAGAAAGAAAGAAAGAAAGAAAGGAGAAAAAGATTGAAGTAAGGATAAGAAAGAAGAAATAAGAAAAGATAGAAAGAAAGAAGGAACGTAGGATTTAAAAAAACAAGAAATTGGGAATATAGAAAGAAACACAAGGAAAGAAAAAGAAGGGAAAAAAGAAGTAAAGGAAAGAAAGAAATAGAGGGAGAAGGAATCAAGGAATGAAGTAAGGAAAGAGGAGAAAAGCAAGCGGGAATGATTGAAAGAAAAACTTAGAAAGGAAAGAAAAGAATGAATAAAAAAATGAAGGAAGGAAAGAGAGAAAGAAAGAATGAGAAAAAACGAATTAAAGAAAATAGAAGAAAGAGAAAAGGAAGGAAGAAAGACATGCAGACATATAAATAAAAGATAAATAATATAAGATACCTAAGCACTGCATAACCTTAAAGCTGGCCAGTGAGCAGTTTCCTGGAGCATGGTAGGCTTCTCTGGTGGGGACAGAAGATGTGACATGTGCTGTCCTCCCCCTCCGCTTCACTGGTGCTTCCATGCCATCTCATGGGCTCTGTCACAGTCTGCTATGGAAGATGATGGGGGCTCTGTCACAGTCTGCTATGGAAGATGATGGGGGCTCTGTCATAGTTGGCTATGGAAGGTGATGGAGTGTTCTATCATGGTCTGCTATGGGATGATGGGGGGTTCTGTCACAGTCTACTATGGAAGATTATGGGAGGCTCTGTCACAGTCTGCTATGGGTGTGATGAGTGATTTTGTCACAGTCTTCTATAGGGATGATGAGGGTTGTTCTGCAACACAGTCTGCTACGGGGATAATGGGTGTTGTTCTGTCACTCATTCTGCTATAGAGATTATGGGGGATTCTGTCACAGTCTGCTATGGGTGTGATGGGGGATTCTGTCATACAGCTGTTATAGGGTTGGGGGGGTTCTTATTATTTGTTTAATAAAGGATACATATAAGTACTAAGTAGTATTTATTGTGTGTATTTTTTTTTTTTTTCTGCTATTGTTTTGAGTATGTTCCTTGCTCATTTTGTGCAGGGCAATCATCCTGAACCCCCCTCCACCCCCATTTGCAGCCCCCTAGCCCTTGCCAGACACACTGCTGTTGAGCTTCCTTATGATCACAACAACCAGCTCTAGGCTGCATTGATGATCAGCATGGCTGCAGTGTGTCTGTGTGATTTTGTTTCTCCATACACAATGCAGAGTGTCTGGAGCTTGGGATTTTGCTATTAGCAGCCTAAAAGAGAGATTTACCTCTGAAAATAAATCCTCACACACTGAATCAACAGCTGCTGTAGGGGGCAAATGTAACTATGTATCAATTACCTTGGCTGCCGCAGAGCATTGCAGCACTTGTTAACAATGTTGATACAATATTTTAAGATGTTTTTGAGCAGCTGATTATTTCAATGAGATTTAGAGGCTGATTTAATATTAGCGCCACGTATTGCCATGTGAGCATCTGTGTAGTGGCGCTTAGAGCGGCTGGTTAAAAATCTATGGTGAGTGGAAGCATTGGACAGGGTGAGAGAGCCCCCCCCCCCCCAGTGCCCCTAACTGACTTGTCGACCCTAAGTGTGACTGAGGGCGGAGCCGTACCAATGGTCCCTATAATTATATTTTTATACATGAACATTTACTTTATGTTCAACCTGAGTGAGCTAATAAAAGGCAGAGTGTTTAAAGTGGACCAAAACACAGGATTTTGACTATCCAGGGTTTTGGTCCTTGCACCCCCAACCCAGGCTCCATGATTCAGAATGCTCAGCTGTGTGAAACCTCCCAGGTCGCCCCCCATAAACTCACCTTTCCCTGGTCCTATGGCATATGTGCGGGCAAATGCACAGGCTCTTGTCCAATTAGTGCTCTCGCGGCACTCAAAATCGTCTAAGAGTCGGCTAATTCGCTGGTGGCCGCATCCCCTATACCCTCTAACAGGATGTGTGCTTGTGCTGGCCATTCACAAGTGCCTGGTGCAGATAGCTCATGCATGCACCATTGGGGAGAAGGTGGGTTTTTGCAGGGGACTCGGGGGATTTTATACAGCGAGGCACCCCGAATCTGAATGCACCGGGGGGTGGGGGAAACAGACGGGAGTCTTATAGACCACTTTTAGCCTTACAGAATTACAATATATTTTATATATATAACTACAAAATATTTTTTTAAAAAGACATTTAAACTTTAGAAGATTTAGGGCTATGTGATTATATGGTCTATGTACCCTAGTTGCCTGGCCAAACCCTTTACCCTCATGTAGAGGTTGTGGAATAACATGTATATTCTATGCTCCTAAACTGCATGGGAGTGGCCATCTTGTTGCCAATTTTGCTGAAAGCAGGCCTTGTGTTGAGAAACAATACCACACAGGCATACTGCAGCCACTCTAATCTTAGGGATCTTAGGGATTTTATATTCTTCTAACATTCTGTGTGGGAACAGATAAAGGGGTTTGTTTAGGAAAGGGCATGTAGTGCCAGGTAGTGCCAGATGAGCGTCAGGTGAATGTCAGGTCCCAGTGAAAATGCTGTATTTATCAAGTCAAAAATCCAGAGCGCCTGTTATAGTGTCAGGTAGTGTCCCATCTATCAACAGCACTGGTGATGGGATGGGTGCTGGCACTGAGTTCCCTACAGCGCCAGATAAGACCCTTTGCTCGCCCTGCTCTGTGTGGCCTTACCCCATACATTTCAGTGATCTTTAATGGTTACAATTATTTAGGCATTTTCTGACATATATATTTTTAGGGCTGGTGCATGTGCCTTTGGATCCCTGGGCAGGTTGGGATCATTTTTAGACGCATTTTAGCTCTGTGAGAAAGCGTGTACTTTTTTCAAGTGTCCCCAATGCAATTCCCATTTTTAAATAAAAAAACTATAAATAAATTCTAGGTCCATCCAAAATTACAAATTGCGATTCCAACAGGAGCTGTGTGCCCATTTTTTTAGCTCCTCTCAGAGCGCTATGTCTTTTTTTCATACATACCTTTTAGCTTGTCCCTTGGAGCTCTCATTGCAATTGACCGTGGAAAGCCACAATAGCACCTGGATTTGACCGCAGCAAACTATGCTCAAGACCCACAAAGCCATGACATGACATGGCTCAGCCATGTCCAGAAATGAAAGCTAAGTCACCACATATGATCAAAAAAGTTGATTTTGAGTGTACACAGTTCATATGGGGGATAATGTGGGAGGAAATTAGCATGTGCCTGGACAGAACCCAGGAATTTTCCTTTCCCAGGTGTTGTTTCACGCAGATGGGCAGTGTCGGACTGAGATGCTTCAGGCCCACCAGTAGAACTGGCTCTGGGGGCCCACCCACATTTAGATTTAAGTATTACCGGCTTATATTCTGGCCCATGCACAGAAACATTATGCCAAACTGTATTGTCTCTATATGCGCATTTGGGATAAGCTATACATAGTTCAAGTTTGGTGATGAAGGCCCTCAAAGGGGCCCCTCGGACAAGGGGCCCACCATTTTCTATCCTAGTAACCCTTTGGGCCAGTCCGAGCCTGTAGGTGGGGCATCCCGATTCATTTGTATACCCAGGTTCTCACCTTTCTGGCATTTCTATGGCACAGACATGAGCCACTCAGCCAATCAGCATGTCCAGTTTTGCTCAGCTCCAATCGACTCTCCACATTAGCTACTTCTCATTTGTTTCTGTATTTCCTCTATCTCCTTCTGTCCTACCTCCATCACTTTTACCCCTCTCTATGTTATCCTTTATTTCTATATTCCCTTGTTCTCGCTTTCTTTTCCACACTCCCTTCTATTTTCTTTCTTCTCCACATTCCCTTTTACTTTTTTTTCTACATGTCCTTGCACATCTCTTTCTCACTCTTTTGCCTCCATTATTTTCTTTCAAGCCTTTTCTTTTATATCTTTGATCCTTTGATCTTTTCCATGCCTACGAGTTTTACCTACCTATTTTCTCTATCCCTCTTTTCTACATTTCCTCCTTCTCTGTTTTGCTTTTTCTCATTCCCCACTTCTCTGTCTGTTCCTCCTTACTACAGTCATTGTTTTCCTCTTTCCTCTTTTTCCTGTTCCATTCATCTCTCTCTGTCTGCCTCCATGTTTTCACACTCTTCACATTCTTTTTCCCACATTCTCTCTCTCTCTCCCTCTCTCTCTCTCTCACACTCTCATGTCCATGTTTCCCTTTCTCTTTCTGTTTTCTGCATTCCCTCCATCTCTGAGAATGGGAATCTATTGCCCTTATTCATCAAGCGATAGCGCCAGGTAGTGTCTGATGAGCGCCAGGTAGCGGCATCTAACGGCGACTACCGACTCAAGTACGCCCGGCGGCGGTCACAATGACGCATTTATCAAGCAAAATGAGGCTAGCGCCGGCGAGAGCGACGGCTAGCGCGGCATTCATCATGAAGCCGCCTGGACCAAACAGCGCCGCTGCAAATTCCCTCACAGCGCCAGGTATGAGCTGTCGCTCCCTGGCGATGTCCAATGCATTTCAATGGAGCAATCTTTAATAATTCATGATTAATTGGTAATAATTTTTTTTTACATTTTTTTAATGTCAAAAAATCGGAGAACACTTCTGCAATGTTAGGATTTATTTTTAAGACAAAAAAATTAAAAAAAAAAATATGTGCAGAATTGATCAAACAGGTCTGAGATTAATGTATTCATATAACAAAATGATTCTAAAAACATGTATAATGTTACATTCAAAAAATATGGTTGTTTAGGGGTTAAAAACTAGTTAATACAGATCGCCGCCAGCGCTCTGGGGTTTAAACAAGGAATGGACAGCGACAGCACATTCGGAGCGTGATTTTTTGATGAATATGAAGCTAGCCGTTCGCTCTGGCCATTCGTTGTCAGGCGCTCACATACAACGCTGGACCTGTGAAACAGCGACCCCCCAGCCCGTATTCAACATTACCGCACACCGACTGAGTCGCTGTCATCAAGCTAATGCCGGCCAAGCACAGCGAATACTGGCTGGCGCTGAAAAAATCACGCTACAGTCGCTCATCTGTCGCTACCTGGCGCTATTAATGAATCGGCCTCCCCGTATTAGTTTATGTGAGGGCACCATCCTGAAATGCTGCTCAGGGCGACAGTCACTCCTACACATACTGACAGGTGCTTTGTAAATCCGCTTGGAATGAGAGAAGGCGAACTCTGCGGGCAAGCAGCTGAATAGCAAGTGATTGTACAACCTCCTCACATCTACTACAACTGAAAGCTGCACGGCAACACCCCTTCCCAGACGTCACAAAGCCAGAAATCCTTGCATTGTGAGATAGGCTGGTGTCTCAATGAAAGAAAGAGCACCCCCAGCATCTCTTTAGATGTGCAAGCTTCCCATTGTACTGTCTACACTGAAAACCATTCATCACATCCCTAGCAACTGAGCCGCATTAGAAGGAACCAGCCGTAATCTGTCCTCCATTTCTCCCCAACCAACCCCAAGTCAGCTCTGATCTGTAGATCTGCATGTGTTGTTACATGCACATCACTTGCGTCCCAGTGTATTAGCATACACAATGCAGCGGAGAGCAAACATTCCAACTTTTGTTCTTTTTTTATGCTTGTGAACTTTTGCTATGAAGTCAAAGTATGGGGGGGTATAGGGGGTATGTGGCAACTGGCTTATTCATTGCAAAGGCTACCTCTCAAAGCAGTTTGCTGAGATATACTGTACTATCTGGACTATCTTTCTCTTTTTCAGTTTTCTCATCAGTCCCTGGCTTTGGTCCCCTAGGGTTCCCACAAACCAGGACCTTTCCCCAGGAAAAACGGTTTAGGTCCACTGTAGCTTCTCTAAGACATCTATATGTAAATCCAGAGCTCGCCTTTTAAGCAGGTGTATCATGAAATTGTGTAATTTTAACAATTTATATAAACACATCGGCTAATGAGAGGAGGGATCACTTTTACACCCGAAAGGGAATAAAACACCTGACAAGCTTGTGGTTCTCTTCTACTGGTAGGAATCAAATCCAGTGGTGACAGGTTTATGTGTATCGGAAGATGTCCTCTTCCTTCCATTAAAAGAAAGAAAAACAAGCCTGGCCAGGTATATACTGACCCCTCCTCCAGGGCCAGCGTCAGCACCTGGCAAGCCCGGTCACCTGCCGAGGGCCCCACCCATCAGGGGGGCCCACTGACAGCTGGCACAATGTGGTTAAAGTGGACCAACACCCACGGGGGATCGGCCCGGGAATCTATAAGATCCCGATTTCGGATGCCCCGCGGGGTGAAACCCTCCAGGAAGCCCACAATACTACCTTTTCCACGTTCCAGCGGCGCATGCACGTCCGCCGCCGCAGCCTCCCGCGCTTCCCTCTAGCAGGGCGCTCCCGCGCCGGCCGTTTGTGAATGGCCGGCGCGGGTGCGCTCCCTGTAAGAGGGACGTGCTTGTCCGGCGCTGCCTCTCGCTTGTCCACCGGCGGGGATTGGCTGCAGCGGTCACGTGGGAGCGGGGAGAGGTGATTTTTCGGGGCTTTCTGGGGGGTTTCACACAGCGGGGCACCCCCGATCGGGGTGCCCCACCGAAGTGGACCAAAACCCAGGATAGTCAAAATTCTGGGTGTTGGTCCACTTTAAAGAACTGCACACACTTTCTTTCTCTGTCTCTCTGCTCCATCCATCCCTGTCTCCTCAGCTCTGCCCCATTGGTTGTATGTCACCTCTGCCTCATCCATCCCTATCCCCTGAGCCCTGACCCATTCATTCATATTCATTGAGCCCTGACCCATATTCCCCTATCCACTCAGCTTTTCCCCATTCATCCCTATCCCCTGAGCCTTGACCATTTATCCCTATCCCTTGAGCCCTGACCCATATTCCCCTATCCACTCAGCTTTTCCCCATTCATCCCTATCCCCTGAGCCCTGACCCATTTATCCCTATCCACTCAGCCTTGCCGCATCCATCTCTATCCCCTGAGCCCTGACCTATCTATCCTTGTTCTCTTAGCTCTGTCCCATTCATCTATGTTCCCTCAGCCTCCCTCTTCCTCAATACTTCCCCATTCATGTGGGGCCAAACTAAAAAACAGCTCAAATAGGGGGTCGGAGGACAAGCAGCCCTTGTTTTGGCCTTCTTAGTTTTGGCCATACAATATATAGTCCCCTGACCAGCGACTATCCACCGCAAAGGGGCCCACTGAGACCATGCCGCCCGAGGGTCCACACAAATCTGGAGCCGGCTCTGCCCTCCTTCCACCATCCAGCATACTTATATGGATCTTTTTTGTTGGCCCATTTTTTTTTATTTCTTTTTAGATGAAAAGGAGAATCCCTCTTTAGGCTTTCTTAAAATATTCCCCCTTTTAACTATAGTAAAACATTTGCAGTATAAAGCAATACTAAAAGACTCCCTCCTTTCAATAATATTATTAGAGGACCAACGAAGTCCCCATTCCTGGGACATCCTGATTTCGGGCCATGGCAGTATCCCCCGCTTGCCTCTGGCTGATGCAGAAATTCCCGGGGCGGGTATGCATAGCTGAAGCAGCCAGAGGGCTTGAGCTTCTTTCAGGTTTACTAAGCCGCTTTGTTGTCAAGAGCAGACTGAAAGTTTATTTTATATTATATTTCTGAAAAGGACGTTGATAAGAAAGCAAAGCGCTGCACGCTTATCACTATCCTACACACATTTCCTGGTCACTGGCTCCTGAAAATTGCACTCCCGCCCGCCATCCTTCTGCACCCGGGAGGTGTATGTATCCCACAATCCTTCCCGGTATAGCCACGAGGTTGCATTGGCTGCATCGATTCATTCATAAATTGATGCATCAGTGGGGTGGCGGCATAAGAGCTGCAGCTGTGGACTCGCTGAGGTAAGTTACCCGAATATCCACAGCTGCTGATTGGGCACTGCAGAATGAGTTCTAGCCACTGATTGGAGCAGCGCCCACGCATGTGCTGTGGGATCAATGGCATTCCAAGGGGTTATCACACAGCGTAGGCTTCCCAAATTGAAAAGATAAGCCTGAGAGGAGGAAGCCTAGGAAGCCCTCTGACCAGATAGTCCCCAGTCCCAGTATCCAGCATTCGGTACCCCTGAATACTGAGTACAATTACAGTCTATAGGAGGAAAAACTTGTGAACTGGTGAGGGGTGCTTCTATACCAGTTCTAAGGGTAGGAGGGCCGGCATTCCACAGGCGAGTGGCATGCTTATCCCCACACCTGATTTCCTGAATGCCCTCCAGGGTACCAGGGTTCCCTGGGCGGAACAGCATGGTGCCCAACAGCATGGGCACAGGGTTCTTCCATGGGTGCCCCCAGCACCCTTGGAGGGGCACCAGACCTGTCCTGCAGGGCATACGGGCTTGTCGGTTTAAAGGGTCGGAGGTTAGCCATTCAGCCTCTGGGTTTAGATCTACTAGACCCCATGCCTTGTGCGCCTGGCCGGATGATATGGGCCAGATCTTGCCAGTATGCGGGATGGGTCAAATCAGGCTGAACCAACCAGTTCCAAGCCAACTCTAGCTTCTGCCCAGATCTGAAGCCCATGACTGATCACCAGAATAGTAAAAATTCTGGTGACTGTATTTATTGAGAGCCTTTACTTTAATACACTAGCTGCCACTAGAGGGAACACCAGCTAACCAGTAAAGAAAAAAGGGCATGTCCACTTTCAAAGACATTTATTCCATATTTTGTCCATTATTGTGTACCAAAATGATGTCCTCAAGGTGCTGAGCTTGTCTGTTCATTTTTTATATGTTTGAAACTCTGTGTTATAAAAGAAGCAGTTCTCTCTAGCAACAATATGTTTACCTTAGCAACCCTACATGAACTGGTGTGTTTGGTGTACGGAGCAGAGACTTCCTGACTCTGGCTCACTAATCATCTGATTTGCTTGGGCTGAGATGATGCTCCACACACCTGAGGCCACATATTTAATCCCTTCTGCTCTAGTTCAGTGTTTTTCAGATGAGGGAATCACAATCTTGTGTTGCAATAGCTAAACAGTTACTGGCAGTGTTCTCACCTGGTGAGGGATGTCGTTACTGCTGCCTAATTTTTCCTTTGTGAGGAGCGTGGAGCTCACCCTTGAAAGAGTTCTGGTAATTGTATGCAAAATCTATATTAAGGGCTTTACTCAAGGCCAGGAAAGCCACGTCCACATGAGTAACACAGAGCCCCAGCGAAATCAAAAACTTGGAAACAGTATGCTGATGGTGAAGTAACTCACAGGCCTGGGGGGGGGGAAACAATCCTAACACAAATGGTTACGTAACACAAATATTTTATATTCCAGAACAAGATAACAGTAAGGCAAACACCAAAAACCTGACAAAAATAGGGGTATCAAGTCTCTATGTACGTGTGTGTGCAGATATATGCCTAAGTTGATGTTCTCAAGCATATCCAGGACAGCCAAGGCACAGTGATAATCAATATAAGGGAAGGATAGGTGCATATTTGAGAGCAGTCACCATCAGTTAACAAAGTTTCTCTGTAATCTCATCATTCCCCCTGAGAAGAGATGCCTAGGACAAGGAAGTGAGGAAAACACTATGAAGTCCACAATATAACTGCTCATGCAGCATCTGACTACTCTAAACACTGCAACATAAAGTACAAGGGGTTAATTGTGAGAACTGTGCCAAGAAGTTTATTCACCTGGACTGTGAGTTTGAAGCGCCAAAGTTATTAGAAGTATACAACATCCTGATTTGTGAGGTAGGAGCACCACCTTGCCAACACTGATAAAAATTACATATTTTCTGAAAGTTATTATACATTATGTATGTGGACCTTTCCTGCAGTTTGAGATAGATGTATTCATTCTGTTCTGCTGGAGACCTTCTGAAATTAAACTAAGGCCCTTATTTAACAAGGGATAGCGCCAGGTAGCGAATGGTGAGCGAACGGTAATGACGCTCACCGCCACGAGAACGCCGGCTCCCCTCCGCAATCACACATTTATGAAGCCGATCCTGCTTAGCGACTGACAGAGCGCCAGATAGCGAATCATTCATCATTATTCCAGCCTCACCCCACAGCGCCAGCGAGCGACCTTGAACAGCGACAGGTATGACCTCTCGCTACCTGGCGCTCTCCAATGCATTTCAATGGAGCTAACTTTAAATATTCATAATTAATTGCTATTAATTTTTTTTTTTTTTTTTTTGTCAAAAATTCTGTGACCACTTCTGCAATGTTAGATATTTTTTTAAGCTAAAAAAAAAAAATTTGTGCAGAACTGATATTACAGGTCTGATATTAATGTATTCATATTACAAAATGTTTTGAAAAACATGTTTTGTTTTTTTTTCTAAAAATATGGTTGTTTGGGGGTTAAAAAAATACTTTTAACCCATCGCCGCCAGCGCTCTGGGGTTTAAACAAGCATTTCACAGCGCGAGAATTTTTGGAGCGTGATTTGTTAATGAATATGCTGGGAGCCGTTCGCTATGGCCGTTCACTGTCATGCGCTCCCATACAGCGCGGAACCTGTCAAACAGCGACTCCTAACCCCGTATTCAACATTACCACACACCGACTGAGTCGCTGTCAACAGCCGAACAACGGCCAAGCACAGCGAATACTAGCGGGCGCTGTGAAAATAACGCTACTGTCGCTCATCTGTCGCTACCTGCCGCTATTAATGAATCAGCCTGTTAGTGAGCAATCTAAATTATGCTGATTGGGTCAATATCACAACATATTGCTCAGAGACCCTAACATCTACCCCCTCCCCTACCTACTCTGTACGTTCTCCCTCAGTCCTGAGACAGGATGGGGGGCTAAAAAATATCTTTCCTGCCCCAGGAATCCATTGCTTACAGAGGTCTCAGAGAGAAATATACCACCCTCTGTGTGCGAACCCACCTATTCAAGAGAACGTGTGAACAGGCGTGTGCACAGAGAAGGTTATACTGTTCTTTGCAGATTTCCAAGATGGCAGTGCCCATTGCCCATTGCTGAAATTGCTGGGGAAATGGAACTGGTTATTGGGGTCCAAGTAAGGTGTTTACTGTAAGGGTGGGGATAGACTGGACATTTACTTTAAAGTGGAAGTCCAGTGTACCAATCATCCCCTGCCCTGCCTCTCTGCCTCACTTGGTTGCAAAAAACCCCCCCAAAAAAGCGTTTACTTCACTCCAGCGCTTCTGCGGCAGTTACACAGACAGTGCACAGAGCGGCATCCCCATTCTGCGTGTGCTCCCACCGGCTGATTTAAGTGAATGGGTGGGTGGAGCCAGACACAGAGTGGGGGTATGCAGCTCTGTGCTTCCTATTCAAGATGGCTTCACCCAGGACCCAAAGCACCAAGAAGTGCTGGATACAGCACTCGGTACGCTGGACTTCCACTTGGACGGAGGTTACAAAGAATACAAAACCTTGCTATGTTTGTAACCCCCCCTCATCCAGCCTCAGTGCCAGGATAGGATGGCAGGCCAGGGGGGTAATCTACTGACTAAAGTTCCGCTTTAAAGCAAGAATTTCATTCAACGGTTATCTTTTAATGTGGGCCCCACATAGTGTTTTACATGAATTCTCTCACTGTGGATGGCCAGCTCTGTTAACACAGCAATGTCACTAATGCAAGACACACTGTACAAAGGTAGTGTCTATAAGACACCAATGACCCAGTGTTGGCAGAGACTGTGTGTACTTTTGTGATAACGGACAGAGCTGTATTTAAGGTTCATTAGGCTCGAGGCACCCACAATTACTGCCAGAAAATCTAAAGAGATGAAACGGGAACTAAAAAGGCCCATTAATAATTAAAATGCATTTTAACTGCATTTAAAGTGTGTTAATATGCAGTCTATAACTAATGGGTAATGCTATTTTACATAATTAGCAAATGGTCTGTAACACATATTGTATTACATTTCTGTAAATATGTTAAGGCAGCAATGTACATTAGATATTAGCCAGTGGGGGCAGACAGTGATCTGTATTGCACACTCTTTGCCAACAAATATCTTGTAATACAATTATCCTATAAACCAGGGCAATTTCTAGGCAAAATAGTGTTCAGTGCCCCCTCCTCTAACCCATCCCATTGTGCTGCTGCTGTCCCATACAGGTATGGGCCACGCTGTGCCTCTACCATAGCAGTAGAGAAGTGCCCCCTCCCTGGGACTGAACCCAGTATGGGGGGATGAGGGGCCTAGCTTATGGCCTGCACAACTAAATGTGGCCCTGACTCATCTGCAGATAAACAGGATGGCTAAAATAAAGACCCCCCCCCCCATTGGCCTTCGTACCCAGGGCAATCGCCCTGCTACCCCTCTCTTAGAAACAGCCCTGTCTTAAATACAATAAAATAGAATTACTATGGCACTAAGTAGGTGAAGGTAACACAAAGAAAACACAAAATACATACTTTTAGTCTCTATTTAGTATGGGTGACTAGTTGGAATTAATAAAGCTTTGGACCAACAGAGGACCAAAGGATACTCCAGTGGACCCCAGGCATTTATGTATGGCCACCCTCAGAGCCATAAAAGAGGCCTGAGACTGACACAGTGTTTTTTTTATTTGCCTGGTGTGTCACACTTTATATTGTGCATCAGCTAGTGTTGGTTGAACAGCATTAAGTTCGGGTTCGCCAAGTTCGGCCGAACTTTGAAGAAAGGTCCTGTTCGGGTAGCCATACTTGACCCGAACCTGAACTCTGTCCCGAAAATCAATGGGGACCCAAACTTTGGGACCCAAAAATTACAGACTGGCTCCCCTCCGTCCCCCCCCCCCCACTCCACAGCCAGAAATCACTGGGGGGTGAGGAGCCCCGGCGGGTGAGTGAGGCGTGAGTGGGGGGTCGGAGGGTTGTCCCCTAATGCAGAGTGTGCATCAGCAGTTGCTGTTCTTCTCTCTCTCTGTCTAAATGTCTACGGCTGGGCTTCAGAAAGATGGCTGCCCCCATGAGTGAGGACACTTTACATTGTAAGCTGCTGCCAGTGTCCTCACTCAAGGAAAGAAAGCTGACCGCCGATGGAAGTGCACAGCTCTAGTCAGGGCCGGTGTCAGCACCCGGCAAGACGGGGCAGCTGCCGGGACCCACTAAAAGGGCCGGAATGATCCTTAGGGGGCATCCAGATTTGGGACATCCCTCAGTGATGTGATGTGACTCTTCACCACAGAGGGGCCCACTGAGACCATGCTGCCCAAGGGCCCACATAAACCTGGAGCCGGCCCTGGCTCTGGTAAGTATACAGGTGCTTCCTGCTGCTGCACACTTTAGGTTAAGCTGAGCAGCCCATCAACCAGCTTTTCTGAGGTGTGAAAGCAGTAGAATTCGTAGCAAGTATGGGTCCCCTAGGGCCTTTTTTTGCAGGAACAAAAGTCTTTTTAAACATTCAATCTATAGTAAAGCACATCTATCCGCTAGAAAAAGATGCATACCTTCCCACCTGGGAGCTGATCTGGCCAGGTCCATAAATTCAAAACTTCCCCTTTGAGAAGATCCAGCCTTGGTGTACACTTGCTGGCTCCTGCTAGGAGCAGAGCTGTGCCCAGGATGCTACCCACTGGCTCTGTCAGTGTTGAAGTGCCCAACTCTATGTACGTTGGACATGGCAGGCACTACCTGTCTGAAGCTGCAGCAGCACTTTCCAGCAGCCAGTGCAGACATACCTGTAGATAAGAACCAGATCTCCATAATGGGTATGTTTAAAAGCTGCAGACCTTAGATTACTTTTCAGGAGAAGAACCACTGAGCAGTGAGCAGAAGTCTAGATCCAAACCCCTTTTTCACTGAAATGCAGTGTAATTTCTATTATTATTACACAATCATCTTACGTGGTGCTGGAGAAGGTAAAAAAATATTGGAGGGTACGCCAAGTAAACAAGGTATTAGAAGTCACATGTGACAGAAATGGAACAAATACATATTGATACAGGAGTACATTAGGATTGAAGGCCCTGTCCTTGTGAGATTACAATAACAATTTAATGAGATATGATTACTCTGGGTTATGAATAGCACCATTTACAACGAGGAGCTATCGCTCATCAGGCTGACCCTGAGAATAGAATAAAAGGTGAAAATGAAACCTACACTATAGGGCGCTGATTACTGTGCCCATGATGTGGTGCCAACCACTGCAAAGTACACTGTAGCTTCTGGTCCAATAAAAAGCCTCTCTGGAAGAGTGTTTTTTCTAGTGCTGGCCTTAAAGTGAACCTTTAGCAGCATTTAATGAAAAGCCAAAACCCTCAAAAAACGATTTGACCCCCCAAACGCAATAGAGAGCAGAAAGTCTGATGCCTTTAAGATGACGGAACCCCGTTAAAAATATAGGCCCTTATTTAAGAAGGGATAGCGTCAGGTAGTGCCTGGTTAATGAGAGGTAGCGACAGGTAGCGACTGGTCAACGCCGGACACAGCACGCAATTACACATTTATCAAGCAGAATCTGTTTAGCGACTGGGATAGCACCATGTAGCGTCTGATTCATCATTTTCACAGCCTCAGCGAACAGCGCCAGCGTTCAGCCTTGCACAGAGCCAGGTATGACCTCTCGCTACCTGTCGCTCTCCCATACATTTCAATGGACGATCATTTTCTTCTCTTTAAACGGGTTTTTTTTTTTTTTTTTCAAAAAAATCACAAATAATTCTGTGACCTCTTCTGGCATTGAAATAGCAGTTTTTTCAAATTTTTTTCATTTTTTATATATTTCCTAAGAAATGACATTACAGGTCTGGCATTAAAGTGTTCATGTTACAATGTTGTTACAATGTAATTCCATATGTTTTCGCTTTGTTACTAGTTGATAGATGCTTGAAAACACACTTTAAACACACAGCCTCCTGTGCTCTGGGCTTCAAACAACTATTTTTCAGAGCCAGAGATTTGTGAGGCTGTTTTTTTTGCTGAATATGGTGTGAGTTGGTCGCTATGACCAGTCGCTAACATGCGCTCCCATACATCGCTGTACTGGTCAAAAAGCGACTCCTCACAATAAATTCAACATAACTGAACAGCGATAAAGTAGCGACCCACGGCCGAGCACTGCGACTACTAGTGGGCGCTCTGAAAATGCCTGCTACAGACTCTCATCTGTCGCTACCTGCCGCTAATGATGAATCAGCCTCATAGTTTACTTTCCCATGCAGATCACCATTATGTAGGGAACAGAAAAAATGCGCAGACATCCGCCGCAGCCAAACTTCCTCCAATAGGAGACATGATTCCCTGCAGTGTCCTTCATCTTTCAGCCCCTGTTATACAAGGCTTCAATTTACCTTGGTTATTAACTGGTGGGGCATATATATATATATATATATATATATATATATATAGAGAGAGAGAGAAACAAACTGTAGGTAGTAGTAAGGGGGGGGCAAAGTTTGCCATGCACAAGCGCCTTTCACCAAAAATAAACAATGATAAAATATAAATTTTATAATATGCTGGATGGCGGGAGGCAAGGTAATTTATTTACCCGGCATCAAGAAATATCCAGCCAGGCTTGTTTTTTTTTTTTAATGGAAGGTAGAGCAAATCAAGGACGACAGTCTGTCAACCATGATACGCTAAACCTGTCACCTCTGGATTTTATTTCTACCAGGAGAGAATAAACCACGGGCAGGCTGATTCATCACTAACGCCAGGTAGCGACAGATGAGCGTCTGTAGCAGGCTTTTCAGAGCGCCGCTAGTAGTCGCTGTGTTCGGCCGTGGGTCGCTAGTTCAGAGCGACTCAGTCGCTGTGCAGTAATGATGAATACATTGTGAGGAGTCGCTATTTGACCAGTACAGCGCTGTATGGGAGCGCATGTTAGCGACTGGTCAGTGCGACCGACTCACAACATATTCATTAAAAAAACACCCTCACAAAACTCTGGCGCTGAAAAATGCTTCTCTGAAGCCCAGAGCGCTGGAGGCTGTTTGAATAAAGTTTGTTTTTTAGCATGTATCCACCAGTAACAAAGCGAAAACATATGTAATTACATTGTCATTACATTGTAACACGAACACTTTAATGCCAGACCTGTAATGTCAATTCTGCATACATTTTTAAAACATGCAAAATATTTGAAAAATTTGCTTTTTCTAGGCCAGGAGAGGTCATAACATTATTTGAGCTTTTAAAAAAAAAAAAAAAAAAACCCTGTTTAACCTCCTTAGCGGTGATCCCGAGCGTGACTCGGGGTTAATTTGTGCTGTAAGTAGCGTTAACCCCGAGTCACGCTCGGGATCGAGGAGCAGGGCGGCGCAGTCTCCTTACCTTCTCCCTGCGATCCAGCGATGTCCCCGCTGCGATCGCAGGTGAGAGCTGCGGCTGCGGCGTCCGTCGCACTTCCGGGTTCCGTCTCTGTGAGCCGCAGAGGCTCATGGGGGCGGAGCCGTGCGTCAGAGACAAATGTAATGGTAACGCTTTCGTTACCATTACATTTGCCTCTATCATAACGCCAGGGGGGTTAAAGAAAAATAAGAGAACTTCCGTTGAAATGTATGGGAGAGCGTCAGGTAGCGAGAGGTCATACCTGGTGCTATGCAAGGCTGAACGCTGGCGCTGTTCGCTGAGGCTGGGATAATGATGAATCGAACGCTACATGGCGTTATCCCAGTCGCTCAACAGATTCTGCATGATAAATGTAATGGTGTGCCGTGTCCGGCGTTCACATGTCGCTACCTGTCACAACCTCTCATTTACAAGGCACTACCTGACGCTATCCCTTCATGAATAAGGGCCTGAGTTTGATTCAGTACTGGTGGATAAGGGACCCCTCCTCTAACTAGCCAAAGTGTTTATATGGATTTTTAATATACCACA
This sequence comes from Gastrophryne carolinensis, assembly GCA_027917425.1. NCBI lineage: Eukaryota > Metazoa > Chordata > Amphibia > Anura > Microhylidae > Gastrophryne > Gastrophryne carolinensis. Next base: position 271,591,749 of record CM051239.1, on the reverse strand, counting down.
ATTCTACGATATACACTTCCCTTAATACATTTTTTGTACATTTTTTTATTAACAGGTATTTATCTAATTTCCTAATAATTTAGATATTTTATTTAAGCTTAGCTTTCTAATAACGACATGTTGTCAGGTACTTATTTATTTAATTTCCTAATTATTTAGATATGTTATTTAAGCATAGCTTTCTAATAACACCATGTTGTCAGGTATTTATTTTTCTAATTTGATAATAATTTAGATATTTTATTTAATCCTAGCTTTCTAATAACAACATATTGTCAGGTATTTATTTATCTAATTTCCTAATAATTTAGATATGTTATTTAAATTTAGCTTTCTAATAACAACATGTTGTCAGGTATTTATTTATCTAATTTCAGAATAATTTATAGACGTTATTTAAGCCTAGCTTTCTAATAACAACATATTGTCAGGTATTTATTTATCTAATTTCCTAATAATTTAGATATGTTATTTAAATTTAGCTTTCTAATAACAACATATTGTCAGGTATTTATTTATCTTAGAGGCCGATTCATTAACAGCGGCAGGTAGCGACAGTTGAGCGACTGTAGCGGCATTTTCAGAGCGCCCGCTAGTAGTCGCTGTGCTTGGCCATTGTTCGGTAGTTGATAGCGACTCAGTCGGTTTGCCGTAATGTTGAATATTGGGTGAGGAGTCGCTATTTGACAGGTTCCGCGCTGTATGGGAGCGCATGATAGCGACTGGTCAGAGCGACCGGCTTCCACCATATTCATTAACAAATTACGCTCAAAAAATTCTCGCGCTGTAAAATGCATGTTTAAACCCCAGAGCGCTGGCAGCAATGGGTTAAAAGTCGTTTTTTAACCCCCAACCCACCATATTTTTGGAAACCCAAAAAAACAAGTTTTTAAAATAATTTTGTAATATGAATACATTAATATCAGACCTGTAATATCAATTCTGTACATTTTTTTTTTTTTTTTTTACCTTAAAAAAATTATTTAAAATGGCAGAAGTGGTCACAGAATTTTTCACATTTAAAACCAAAAAAAAAAAATTATTAACAATTAATTATGAATATTTAAAGATTGTTCCATTGAAATGCATTGGAGAGCGTCAGGTAGCGAGAGGTCATACCTGTCGCTGTTCAAGGTTGGACGCTGGCGCTGTGGGCTGAGGCTGGAATAATGATGAATGAGTGCCTATCTGGCGCTATCTCAGTCGCTAAGCAGGATTGGCTTGATAAATGTGTGATTCTGGTGGGGAGCCGGCGTTCTCGTGGCGGGGCCCGTCATTACCGGCCGCTCACCAGTCGCTACCTGTCGCTATTCCTTGTTAAATAAGGCCCTAATTTCCTAATAATTTAGATATGTTATTTAAATTTAGCTTTCTAATAACAACATGTTGTCAGGTATTTATTTATCTAATTTCCTAATAATTTAGATATGTTATTTAAATGTATCTTTCTAATAACAACATGTTGTCAGGTATTTATTTATCTAATTTCAGAATAATTTATAGATGTTATTTAAGCCTAGCTTTCTAATAACAACATGTTGTCAGCTATTTATTTATTTAATTTCATAATAATTTAGATATGTTATTTAAGTTTAGCTTTCTAATAATGACAGGTTGTCAGTCTGGAGTGCAGATTAACCTGGCGTGGAATGCTGCTGCTACAAACGCGAGATACAAGCCTGCCAAATGAAAGTCTTTAACATTCTTTCGCCTTTCGGGGAGGAGCAAATAACACGCACATCCAAAGGGATGCAGGGGGTGCCTTGTTTGCCAACCACCCGGCCTTTTCACCCAGCATAACTAGCAGAGGCATCCTGGAGGCTGGAGTGCTGATACCCTGGACAGCGCTCACCCCGTCTACTCCCGTTCCTGCTCTCCCACAACACCGGCCCCAGCACCTCCAGCATGGTAAGTACCCCGACATGCCAGTTATTTTCCTAGTAATGAACTCTGCACTGGTATGACCAGTCTTCACCTCTTCTATGTGAGTGGAGGCAGTGAGGGGGTTAATGGTGGTAGTGGCCGGAATGAAAATCAAATTCTTGCACAATATTTTTCAATCATGCAATGTTTAATTTATTAGATTTAATATGAAATAAGCAGTTGTCTTGCACATAGGGTCATGTGAATTAGTGTATGCTGTGGCTAGGGCTAAGGACTTCTAAAGGGTACACGTGCTGAGCGGACCCCACAATCAATATGACTGTGCCCCTACTTAGCTGGGCACATGATAATGTTGCTTATCCTCTTTGGCCAGACTGTGCATAAGGTGCAGCAGCTGCCTGACTTGTTTCTGGCACATGTCTGTGTGTGATCCGTCCAATATCACGCTAATCCCCCATCAGGTTTCTTCAGGACCATATTGCCACCAGACCAGGCTGGATTCACAATGTAGTGTGGCTGATGGGAGTAGTAGTGCAGTATTTCCATAGAGACCCATGTATGCCGACCAAGCCATTAGCTGACATGTTTACCAAGCTGTCAACTGAATGCAAATGCTTTGTGCACACAATAGATTAGAAATGGACAACAATGTATTTGTCACCCTACACATAAGTAATTGCCATTAGACGTTGCCGTTCTGTCATCCAGAGATTTATAACGACCCGTCTATGGGCCATGAAAACAGTCAGAGCACTGGGTGTTCCAGTGTAAGCGGCATACTAGATGGAGAGGGGTTGTCCAAGGGGAGGAGAGCATGGTGGGCTGAGGAGAGGGTGGGCTTCTTTCATTTATTGTAGTAGGGAGGAAAAAGGAGAATCCAAAAGAATGACCTAAAAACACTGCCAAGGAAACACATAGCTATAGAGATAATACACTTCTTTCAGTAGCCTGATTAATGGAGCCGGATACTAGATGGCGAGGGGGTAGTGTATTCTTACACTCTCTCTTGCTTTGTCACTGGAAACTGCAGCAGCGCTGCTAATAACTGGAAGGTTTTAAATGTCATCCTTTAAAATTAGAAGCATCGTCCAGGCATTGGTGAAACAATCAAAATGTTTGAATGTATCAGCCCAGTATTTCTATTTAATTCGCTTTTAAGTGTATACAGCCAGTATTTATTGTATATATATATATGTATATAGTAATATATTTACTATATTACTTATTGCAATTATTTAGGTGCCTCTTTTAAAAGGTGAAGATAAAAATAAGACTCTCTCAAGGGATTTTGTTTTATTTTGTTGATTAGATAGCGTCATTTTTTCACGCTTTAAAGCAAGGTTCTCCATCCTGATGTATGTAGCTTTCAGGCTGATTGATAAACTAGAACACTTGCTAAGGTCTAGCATACTTGTTAGGCTGGGGGTGCACATATTCAATTACTGGGAAATAAGGTTTGCATTGTGTTAATGCAGCTTTGGATAGAGAAGAGCGCGGACTTACCTGTCTTGGCTGCTTCCCAGTGCAGTCATATGATGATGCTTGTGTCATATTCCCTGGATGCTTGGTGGACAGAGGCTGGAAATCAGAATGTTTCCCTGTCTGGCCAGTTATGACCCTTTCCTCCTTTGGGGATGGGAGAGTCCCTGTTCTATAAGAGTTCAATGGCTTCTATAAACTATTTAGGTCAAATGTTGCTTCTGCCCATCTCTCAGTGAATCTCCTGTGATGAGAAAGAACCCTGCTCTAAAGACATAAAATTAAAATTCAAGTTCACATGTATGCTTTAAGCAGACCAAAGCCCACTCCACCCAAACCAGGAGTTTAATTGACTAGGGCTAGGTATAAGTCCTCCCCAGGGGTATTCTGACTTTAGATGCCCCAATGTGTGAAAACCCTGTGATTGCCTTTAATCTTACTATGATCCCCGCACCCATGGTACATGCTTAAATCTCCAGCAGCATCCCAATAACCCCTTTATTCAGTGTGTGTACCCCACTAGGCATATCTGAATGCACGCCATATTGGCTGGAGGGGGGAAACAGAATGGGGCACCCTGACAATTAATTTAGCATTAATTGACAGGCATTAATATGCATGGAGAAGAGCCCATGCATGCACCATGGGAGTGTGGATTGAGTTAAGATTTCTGTGATCCCAAAATTTTCACACATAGGAGGATTTTGGTTCAGTTTAATATTTTTAGAAAGTTCATTTAACCCCCCTAACTGTTCTAGCGAAAAAAGAAAAAACACCCAAAATATGAAAAAATGTGTCTCTGTTAGCAAGGGCAGCTCCAGACACACAACACAGGTTGGAGGGGTCTTAGCGCACAGGGTGAAGGGGCAGTAAAGGTCAGAAGTCTGTTCAACCAAAACTGAAAGCTCCTTTTATCAAAAAAAACTTTTAGAGGGTTAAATGATATCACAAGCCTGTATAAAGTTGGATCTAAAGGCGACCTGACAATACTAAAGTCCAATACATAGGGTGACTTGTCTGTGATGTAATAATAAAAACAGGAGCACAACATGTTACAGTGTTGTTAGATATGATGGCTTGGTATTTATATACAGATTAGGTAGTGTTAGTGTGATAATGTATCATTATATTGTTGTTGACAGGCAAAGCGTCACCCTGTGCAGGATTTTAGGATGGCGCCCCCTAGAGACAGACACACAAAAAATGTAAAGTGGGCAACAGAGGAAACATGGAAAAGGGAGGAAACAGAGAGATGAGGCAAGAAAAATAAAGGGAAGGATAAAAAGAAAGAAAGGCTTCAGGCAGAAAGAGAGAAATAATAAGAAAAAAAGAGATTGAGAGAAGTAAAAAGGAATGTCGTATGAAGAGAAAATTAGAGAGAGAAGGAGACTGAGGGAATGTGACAATAGAAAGAGGGAATGTGGAAATGAGAGTAAGATGGGGAGAATGTGGGAAAAGAGAGAGAGCAAATGATGGAATGAGACTGAGATGGAAGGAATGTAGAAAAGAGAAAAAGAGTGAAGGAGAAAGAGAGAAAAAGCGAGAGAAAGTTATAGCTAGAAACAAAATAGGAATGCAGAGAGAGAGAGAGAAGTTATTATTATTATTATTATTGTTTATTTATATAGCGCCATCATCTTCCGTAGCGCTTTACAAGGTAGTAGTTACAGACAGGGTAGAAACATACGGTACATAAAATATATCAAATGCAGTTTTACAGAGTTAATGGATATTCTGAGTACAAGATACAATAGGGGAGAGAGCCCTGCCCTTGCGAGCTTACAGTCTAAAGGATGAGGGGTGAAGACGAGGGGAAAGGATCACAGTCAGTATTGAGCTTTGTGGCATATGCCCTTTTAGAAGATTAGTTAAGCCAGATTATATGATTGTCTGAATAAGTGAGTTTTGAGGGCTCCTTTGAAGGTTTTGAGTGTTGTGGAGTGGCGGATTGGGTGGGGGAGGGCATTCCAGAAGATTGGAGTTGCACATGAGAAGTCCTGGAGGCGGGCGTGAGAGGAGGTGACCAGGGAGGAGGACAGGAGAAGGTCGGTAGCAGAGCGGAGGCTGCGTCTAGGTTGTTGGATTAGAGATGAGATGTAGGGAGGGGCCTGGTTGGAGAGAGCTTTGTATGCGAGAGTTAGAGTTTTGAAGTTGTGAAGGATCTGAAAATAGAGGCAGATGGGAGGAAAGTGACAAGATAAAGATGAAGGGAATGTGAAAATTACATAAAAAATCCCCATTTGAGATGCCCCTCCAGATTGCTCATAAAAATGTACCTTCTCCCTCCTATGGCGCTTGCTGTGCATATTAATGATTGGCAATATAGCTCTGTTTAGATTCAGAGCTCAGCAATAGTGAGAGGCCACATTCTCCAGTTCCCTTGGTGAGCCCCGACCCCGGCATGTCTGAATGGCTAGGCTCAGGAGCCCTAGCCCAGAGATGCTGGGAATGTGGCTCCCAAATAGAGATGAGCGAACTTTTGAAAAGTTCGATTTGGCCGATTCGCCGAATTTCACAAAGAAATTCGGGTTCGGCCGAATCGAACTTTTACGAAGTTCCCCATCAAAAATGCCGGCATGGTGGGAGCGGGCCGGCCGGTTCCGCTGTCATGATGACGCGCCCTCAGATGACAGCTGAGAGCGGCGCCGGCCTCCACGCTCCAGACCTGCAGGTAAGTGTTTGCCTTTTTTTTTAAATGCCGGCATGGTGGGAGCGGGCCGGCCGGTTCCGCTAACAGCGGAGCCGGCCGGCCTGCTCCCACCATGCCGGCAAAAATGCTTTTTTTTTTTTTTGTTTTTTAAATGCCGGCATGGTGGGAGCGGGCCGGCCGGCTTTACCGGCCCGCCGGCCAGCTCCGCTCCCACCATGCCGGCATTTTTTTTTTTAATTTCAGGAAAAATTCGATCGGCACGAACCACAAAATATTCGGGTTCGTGCCGAATCGAATATTTCCTGAAATTCGGAGCGAATTCCGGTTCGTCCGAACCGGTTCGCTCATCTCTACTCCCAAATTTATCGAAGAATCACTTTTAAAAAATACAAATCGTGTTGCTTTTAACTTTTCCCTTTCCTGAATCACACCTTCTTTTATCTCATGCCTTTTTTTGAAATAAAGCAAGAAGCAGTCTTAATTTTCATGAGATAATTTAAGACAATTTTACTAAGTCGAGTTTATAAAATAATGCTGCCACTCAAAAAGAAATGTACACAATGTTTTATAGGTTTTGGGTCCTCCTGCTAACATGATTTTGATATTCCTTATTATACACATCCAGATTCTGCTTGTTTTGATGCTAAACTGGTGGTACATATTTGTCCAGTGTCGGGCAGGGGCGTCTGGGACCCACCAATGGAACTGACTCTGGGGGCCCACCTTACACATAGGTGCAAGTGTTACCGCTTAAACTCAGGTCCGATGCACAGAAACATTATTCTAAACTGTACTGTCTCTGTGCACTTAAAGAGGACCAACACCCAGGGTAGGTCCTCTTTAAGATTCCCGGGCCGATCACCTCCCACACCGCGGGACATCCGAGATTGTGATGTCCCGCGGGGTGAAACCCCCCAAAAACCCCAAAAAGACCTTACCTGATCCGCTTCCGCCGCCGCCGCCACCCGCACGCCCCTCTAGACGTGCGCGTGCCCGCGCCGGCCATCTGTGAATGGCCGGCGCGTGCGCGCACCGGAGTGATGCGCGGGAGGCGGCGGAAGCGGCTTGGACGTTCCTGTCACCCGCTTGGACGTCGGCGGGGATTGGACGGCGCGGTCACGTGGGAGCGGGGAGAGGTGAGTTTTTTCGGGTTTCTGGGGGGTTGCAGGGAGCGGGACACCCCCGATCGGGGTGCCCCGCCGAAGTGAACCAAAACCCAGGATAGTCAAAATCCTGGGTGTTGGTCCACTTTAAATGCAACAAATAAAATATAAATAGTTCAGGTCTTAGTGATAAAGGACCTCTGAGTCCAGAGGCCCACAGGAGGTTACCTTGGTAACCCTGTGGGCCAATCTGAGCCTGGATTCGTTCATATATTAATCAGTCAGACCAACAATATGCTCAGCTCAATTAGTAAAATGTGCCCAATTTCACCTAAAAAGAGCTAAAAGAAAACCAAAGCAATGGACACAATGTAATGTGTGGTGATCACTGTGTAACCAAGGTAAGCCCTTGTATATACTTTTAGCAGCTGATCACAACTGTAACACAAAAGTAAGACAATAGTTAACCTTTTGCCCCCAAGGAGATTCTATTGTTTTTTTGTACGCTGAGTAACTAGGCAATGGTGCTACCGAATACAAGCTGTGCATCTCTACGCTACAGATTTTTCAAGTGTCATCAGTTTTACACATATAGGCATCATTTTCCAGATACAGCAATTGCCAGGTGAACTGGCTACATGCAAGAAAAGACAGTTCCTTTACTGTTTAACCCAAGATGAAGAGGTCCTGAGGTTGAAAGTTCTAGTTACATGCCGGACCTTCATCTTGCTATGCATTAGCAACAAGTCCCAATATTATTAATTGTTGGGACTTGCTATCTACTGCTTAGTGTTTTCTATAGTACCTTTATATTCATTCATATAGGAATGGACAACTGATTAAACTCCTATATTATTCTTTTAATTTACATGTCTTTAATCTTTAGTACAAGTCAGCTATAAAAGTGATCCAAAACTTATATAAATATAAACATAGTTTTATATGTCACAGGCCCGGATTATAGGCAGGACGCAAGGGACGTATGCGCCCCTGGGCCTCCACCATTTGCCCTGCAAGAAGGCCTCGACCAACTCTGGAGCTATGGTTGGGGTGCCAGGAATTTGCAGTGCTGCTGCTTGGTCCATCGGCTCCAATCCACAAGCCTTTGTAGGGGTTTATACCCCTTTTCCAACAACACCTCCAGTGAGTCGTTAGCCCCCCCTAGGTCCAGAAATCCAACACTCGGAAAGGTACCAACCGGGCCCCGATCAACATGTCCTTGTAGGGGTGTATATGTAGGGTCTGCCCTTTCCAACCCAACCAGTGGGTCATTAGCCCCCCTAGGTTCGCAGATCTGACACTCAGAAGTGCACCACTCTGGCTCCCACGAGGAACGGTACAGGGACTTTGTGCTTGGTCCAGTCGGACCGTTCCACATGACCTTGTAGGGGTGTGTACCTGAAGTTCTCCATTTTCCACGACACCTCCAATGGGTCATTAGCCCCCCTAGGTTCAGTGCTCCGATACTCAGAAAGGTACCACCCCAGCACCCACGGGCAACAGTACTGAGACTTTGCTGTGCTGCCACTTGGTCCGATCGGACCCTATCCACGTGTCCTTGTAAGGGGTGTATACCTGAGGTACTGCCCTTTCCAATGATACCTCCAGTGTCCACATGTCTACCCACCCACCTACCTACCTATCCTAAATTCCTATATAATAAAAGTTTCTTTCTATTCCTATCTAAATTACCACATACTCCTCTACCTGACTACCCCCTACCTGTCCAGCTTAGTATCTACCCATCTATCTGCCTACCCACTTACCTACCTGCTCACCCACCTACGTGACTACCCCCCACCTACCTACCCACCTAAATGCCCACTTACCTACCTACCTACTCACCTATATGCCTGCCTGCCTGCCTGCTCACCCACCTACCTTCCTAACATAACCTACCTACATACGAGATACAGGGAGGTTGTCTTTTTTTTGGTGGGTGGGGTTCAAACACACACAGCACAGATGTCAGCAATAGGTAGAGTGGTTTTAAACAGGAGTACAGCTTATCCACTCATAGAAGAAGTTGGCTTGTGTTTTGCTGACCATAAAAAAGGGCACATTTAAAAACCTCACACTTGTTTTTTTCAATGCCCTCCATTTCTCAATTCAACATGTTAAAATAGATTATAATTATAGAGTTTTAAAGAGCATGGTTTACCTCCTCTTTGGTCAACCTCCAAATGGGGTGCCCCACTCTGTGAAATCCTCCCAGATCCACTGACCTCTTTCACGAGCCCTCACCGCATCTCCTGCTGCAGCTTCATCCCTATCATACCTTTAGCTAGGCATGCACCCAAATCAGGATGCCCCACCAGAGAGGAACAAAACCCAAGAAAGTCAAATACATGGGTGCTGTTCCTATTTCATGTAAACCCCTTTAAAGTAAACCTGGTTATGTCTTTCATAATATCCATTCCAGGTCTGCATGTAAGAATGGATCATGTACACAGAGATACAGACTCGTTTTCCAGTATACAAATGACAACTTCCTAACATGGAATTTTTTGCATCTTGAAAAAAAATATTTGGGTATAGTTGTGTAATCAGCTATTATTTGCACATTAGATTTAGTGAAAGCAAGCTCTAGGGGAGGGAATAACAAATGTTTATCACTGGTGCAGTATAATGTTGACTATAGGCAAATATGACAGCTGCTGGCATAGTCGCCATCTTCATGAAATGAGATGTCACTGTGTACACCTTGACCAAGACGTGCCGTTGGAAATCATTTCGCATACACAAATGTGTTCGCCAACCGTCGCCCAAGCAAGCAATTTATTCATGGCCACTTTGTTAGCACCGAAAGGTAGATACAAAGAAGCAGGGAAAGGACAGAACAGCAAAGCAGAGAGTAGCTATTCCCCCCTGCACACACATGCATCGGTGTGTCCCAATGCATAAGGGGCAGAGATAGGACCACCTCTCAGTTCTAAAAAAAAGTGGTCATAAATAAATCAAATCAAATTGGGCTACAGGAAAGGGGCTTAATCTCGACAACAAGACCTGGGTGAATCCTCTGTGTGGCAAGTAATCAAACAATTATTGTTTTTTACCCTTACCCTGGACAATGCATTGAAGAAAGGTGACAGGCTCATCCAACAGGTGCACTTTAAGGACACTTTCAAAGGTTTTAAAGGTCGAGGAGTGGAGAATTGTATAAGGCAGGGCATTCTAGAGGACTGGAGCAGTGCATATATCAATAGAGAGTGGGAGGAGTCGATCAGGGTTGTGGGCAGGGGGAGGTGGTAGGGAGAGTGGAGACAATGGGCCTTATTCATGAAGGGATAGCGTCAGGTAGTGGCTGGTAAATGAGAGGTAGCGACTGGTGAACCCCGGACACAGCACGCAATTACACATTTATCAAGCAGAATCTGTTTAGCGACTGGGATAGCGCCATGTAGCGTCTGATTCATCATTTTCACAGCCTCAGCGAACAGCGCCGGCGTTCAGCCTTGCACAGCGCCAGGTATGACCTCTCGCTACCTGACGCTCTGCCATACATTTCAATGGACGATCCTTTCCTTCTCTTTAAACTGTGTTTTTTTTTTTTTTTTTAAATCTCAAATAATTCTGTGACCTCTCCTGGCATTGAATTAGCAGTTTTTTCACATTTTTTTAATTTTTTATATATTTCTTCAGAAATGACATTACAGGTCTGCCATTAACGTGTTCATGTTACAATGTTGCTACAATGTAATTCCATATGTTTTCGCTTTGTTACTAGTGGAAAGATGCTGAAAAACAGACTTTAAACACACCGCCTCCTGCGCTCTGGGCTTCAAACAAATATTTTTCAGCGCCAGAGATTTGTGAGGTTGTTTTTTTACTGAATATGGTGTGAGTTGGTCGCTATGAGCAATCGCTACCATGCGCTCCCATACAGCGCTGTACTGGTCAAATAGCGACTCCTCACAATGTATTCAACATTACTGAATTAGCGACCCACGGCTGAGCAAAGTGACTACTAGCGGGCGCTCTGAAAATGCCTGCTACAGACGCTCATCTGTCGCTACCTGGCGTTAGTGATGAATCAGCCTGAATGTCTTGGCTGATATATTTGGCTAGCAATGGGAGCAATTGGATAAAGGAATAGGGTTTGGCTGGGAGAGCTTTTTAGGTTAGTATTAGAATATAAAACTGAAGTCTTTTAGGTACAGGCAGCCAGGAAAGGGAGTTGACACAGATGGACTCCCATGAAGGGCTGTTTTCACAAGTTATTTGGGAATAAGGCAGGAGATTTATTTGCTGAACAACAAGACCTGGGATTTTCACTATCCCCCCCTCCCAATCAGGGGGGTTTCATGCAGCATCCTAATTTGGAATGCCCCGGTGATGGGCGAATCGGCCTCCCTGGCCTTTTGTTTGGCCAAGATGTTTTTGTTGCAATTACAAATAAGTGCATTTTGTGGTCTCCCCAGCAAGCAATTGGGGGCAATTTGGCTGCCCAGAGACACAAAAATACATCCTGATCTCCCCCCCCCCCCCCATAGACTTTAATAGCATTAGGATTCGGGTGAAGTAGAAACATCTATACAGTAGAACTGCACCATAACAGAACAGATTCGGCTCATCACTCCCGATGATCAGTGCAGTAGCTCCTAGTTTTGTCATCTTTCTTCTGGAGCACATGCACTCCTTGGGCAGCTTCAACATTTCGTGACCGACTGCGCTTAATGCATTTCATTCAGCGTCGTAGGCCAGGAGGAACTTTTCACTTGTCACTGCTGAGCTGGATCATGTGTTCCGCCAGTAATGTGCTCAAAGTCTTCATCCCTAAACTAGAATAAGAACACAGGCAACCCCAAAATATGTTCACTGAATCTTTCACCATATTTAATGATATATATATATATATATATATATATATATATATTTTTTTTTTTTTTTTTTTTTTTATTCATTGATATAATATATATATATATATATATATATATATATATATATATATATTATTATTATAGAGTAAGACATTTAAAACAAATGTCAGCTTCAAGCTTGAGCTCCTGAATTGAAGACAAATTATTCAGAAAGTAAACTGTACAACTGTTTATTATTGAATTATTTTTGTATTTGATATTCGTCAGAGCTTCTGTATTTGCATTCTGTTTTATTATTCATTCCAAGTTTAATTTTACATACTGATTAGGTATCCTCATCCATCGTCTCTTCCAGGTCATTCTATCTCAGTGCTATCTAGTTTCGGTGATATCTTAGAATGACATCTGCTAAAGCATACGACTGTTGCAGTTTTTAGTGTTATATTCTATAATGAATAAAACATATGCTGTGTAGACATTGAGAACTAACACAGTGACTTTCAGATATTTAGGACTGACGGCCAAAATAGAAAAAAAAAAGGGCACTCATATTTGGTCTCCTGCATTCAGCAATATACCCACGCTGAATCAAAGCCCATGCTGCCTTCGCATAGGACTCACACCCCTGCAGTAGGTTATGGTGATGCTGTCCTGTCCTCTCCATTCACTGCAATAGAGGGGGCGTGTCAGGCCTTGGCATATCCACGTAAAAATGTTTTTTACATACAGGACAGCTGCAGGCCTTTGTAGCTGCAGGTTTAAAGGGGTTTGGTGTGCTTCAAAGTAGACCAAAACTAGAGTTTTGGTCCAAATAGCATGATCCTTAGGGGGCATCCATATTTGGGACGTCCCTCGGTGATGTGACATGACTCTTCACCACAAAGGGGCCCACTGAGACCATGCCGCCCAAGGGCCTACATAAACCTGGAGCCGGCCCTGTCCTAGGCGCATGATTTATGACTGCGTGCGCACACCAGGCGCAAATTGCACCAAATGGCAAGTGCACGGGAGAAGTGCAAATAGCATCTTCTTGCGCCAATTTGCACCTTCCGCAAGGCTAATCTGCTGCTCTGAAGCACAAATGGCTCTGCCCCATGCACTTTTGGCCGGTTAATCGCTTAACTGCTCCCCATGTTTCTCCCCTTTCCTTTACTGTTTCTCCATAGCAATTTGATCTCTACAGCTTCTGTGTTTTCTGTGAAGCTCTAATAACCATTTTGGAGTGTATTCTCTGGAGAACCCGTGTTCTCTATTTTTTTGGGGGGGATATTCTGATTCCAGTTAACCCTTAACGTTTTTTGGTCCAATGTTTTGTCCCAGATGTTCTCTTTCACCCTCCCCTGTTTGGTTTGCATATTAATGCTTAAAGTGGACCAACACCTAGGGGGGATCGGCCCGGAAATCTATAAGATTCCCAGACCGATCAGATCCCTCCCCGCGTGGCATCCGAAATAGGGATGTCCCGCGGGGAGGAACCCCCCAGGAGGCCCACAAACCTTACCTCAGCCCCGTTCCATCGGCGCATGCGCGAGCTGCGTCCTAGCAGGGCGCGCACCCGCGCCGGACGTTTGTGAATGGCCGGTGCATGCGCGCTCCCTGTTAGAGGGAAGCGCGAGACGCGGCCTCCAGCGCTCAGAGCCAGCTGAGCTGGTATGCATGTCCAGGCGGCCTTGGACGCGCATACCACAGCGGCTCTGAGCGCTGTGATTGGCTGGCGCGGTCACGTGGGAGCGGGGAGAGGTGAGTTTTTTGGGGCTTTCTGGGGGGTTTCAGACAGCGGGGCACCCCCGATCGGGGTGCCCCACCGAAGTGGACCAAAACCCAGGATAGTCAAAATCCTGGGTGTTGGTCCACTTTAATAATTTAACTATCATTTTTTTATTGTTTGTGTTTTTGCTAAATTTGCTAAATATACACATTCTTGTTATTTTGACATTTTTGGGGGATTTTTGACAACTTTTTATAATTTTTTTTAATCAAACAAAAACAAGAAAAAGGTTAAATCCCTAAAAGAACTTGCGTCTGACACCTTCATTGTTCATAAACATGCCAGGTGCTGCTGGCGTGTGTTTTCGGAATGAAATAAGGCTGTTACTCTTTGGAATCTGTTTCCTCCACCTATTTGATGGTGGAAATTCACTCTTCAAATTGCCACATTTGCGCATGCTTTTTTGCCCTCTACACATACCAAAAATCAGGTGTCAGAGACAATTTTGGTGCACCAAAATGGCACTAGCGGAAAATTTTGTTTTTGTCTTTGTTTTTTGGTTTCCTGTTTGCCCTCTACATTGCCTCCATCTGTTTCTCTTTGGCTTCTCTATTCTGCATTCCCCTTTTTTCATGCTCCATTCATCTCTTTCTCTCTCTTTTCTTCTTTTTTCTGTTCTTATTGGTCTCTCTTTTACTTCCATGTATTTCTCTTTGTATTCTCTATTCTGCACTTCCTCCTTTTTTCATCTTTCTCTGTCTTGCTCTTTGCTCTGTTCTTTGTTTTTAACCTTCCCTTCATCTACCTCCCGTTGTCTCCTCTAGTCTGCATTCCCTCTGTTTTTAATCTCTTTTCCATGCTCCATTCATCGCTCTGTCTGTCCTATTCTCTCCATCTATCTCCCTTTTGTCTGAGTGTAAATGTATGTATGTAAATGTATGTACTGAATGTGAAATGTGAAATATATATATATATATATATATATATATATATATATATATATGTTATATAACTTAAACCGAATCCCCCTAAATAGAGAGCATATCTCTACCTGCAACTACAGCATTTTCTGAGCCTTTAAACACTCAAGATGGCGGCCCATGGAGTCTCAGGTAGTGTCTTCTGGCTGTACCGCTCTGGATTCCTGGATTGCTGTCCTTTTCCTGACCCCCAGCTCTGTCTGAGCAAAGCATAGCTATAACCCAGTCCCTCTGCAGCCCCCCCCCTCCTCTTCTGAATATGTGATGCTTCTGAGGCAAGAAGTGCCCATATCCTAGAGTCCTGAACAGGGTTGCAGCCCAGTGGGGGAAAGAATAAGTACGTGACTAAAAACATAAAATATGTTTTTTTTAGATTCTGGGGAATCATTTTTTAAAGTGGACCAACACCCAGGATTTTCACTATCCTGGGTGTTGGTCCACTTCAGCGGGGCATCCGAGATCAGGATGCCCCGCTGTGTGAAACCCCCCGAAAAGCCCCAAAAAACGTACCTTTTCAGCAACGGACAAGCGACAGATAAGCCGCCGCCGCCTCCCGCGCGTCCCTCTGACAGGGGGCGCGCACACTGCTAGAGGGGTGCACGGGAGGCGGCGGCTGATCCATCGCCGATAAGGTAATGTTTTTTGGGGATTTTGGGGGGGGTGATCTTATAGATTCCCGGGCCGATCACCCCTGGGTGTTGGTCCACTTTAAGGGTTTTTGGTTTTTCATTAAATGAAGGTCTGGTTTAAAGCTGACCCTGATCTCGCATGGCACAGCACTAGCTGTAGTATAGAATTCCTCAAAGTCTGGAAATTGCAAATGTATTTGAATATTTTCTTCTCTCCTCTTTCATTCTTCAGAACTGTTAAACAAAAGAGAGTATAGTACTGTATAATGTACATTACCTTATCAATATACAGAAATAAACGAAATATTACTATTTAATAAAACAATATTTGTATTATGTGAACTTTACAGCAGTGAGTGATTTTATTTCACCTCCGTGCTTTCAGTTCAGTCCTCCATTTGTGAGGCTAAAACCTCTGCAGCATATTATTGCATCTAATAAGTGATATGGAGCATGAGAGGATTGCTTAATAAATACATGCCATTGTACAGGATTTCGAACCGTTAGAAAAAAAAGATAATAACTACTTGGTGGTTCACAGCGACACCATTCACGTGTGACATATTTTAGAATAAGAGGATTTTCTGGATAAGGGGATTAAGAAACTTAGTTGCAGGATTCGCTGCCACAAGATGGTATGATCATATGGTACTGTGTACTTGAACCAAGTGCTGGCTGGGCCTGCCATTTGGATAATATGAGGAGAAAACCTTTACTAAAAGCCATATTCCATTTTCCAACTGTGGCCTTTATTCATCTAAAAATTCTCATGGTAATAAAAAATGTATTTCATGAGAAAAAAGCCTGAGAATATCTTGATGAATCACCAGATATGAAGACAATGCAAGTCAATGGCATCTTTTGTACACTGTGAAAAGCAGTAAAAAATTCATTTTTCCAGGAGAAAAAAGTGCCATTGACTTTCATTGTTTTCCTATCTGGCGATTCATCAACATGAAATTCTCAGGCTTTATTCCCATGAAGTACATTTTTTACTACCATAAGATTTTTTTTCAACTTTTGATGAATCGAGGCCTGTATCCGTTTTCAGTAGCTGAAAGTTTATTTAAATCTATAGGATTCCAGTGCTGCTTTATTCCCTACTGCCTGGGGTATCCAAAATCGGGGTGCCCTGCTGTGTGAACCCCTCAAGGTCGCCGGAAACTCACCTTCTTTCCCAGTCCAACGGCAAATCAACGATATTGTGTGCCCATGCCAGGCATTTGTGAATGGCTGGGGTGGGCGCGCTCCCTGTTCGTGCGCCTTAGACAAAGGGGCGGGAGCGGATCCGAGCACGTTGATTTTATATGCACTGTAGGACTGGGGAGAGATGAGTTTGTTCAGGCAACCTTGGGGGGTTTCACACAGCATTCCAGATCAGGATGCCCCAGGGGCAAGAACCAGAACCCAGGATAGTCAAAAATCTGGGTTTTGGTGTACTTTAGCACTAATGTTGATAGAGTAAAAGATAAGTAAAGGCTTTAGAATGCTCCCATGTACATCTTGTCTTACACTCTTTCAACCCTAAGATTGGCAAGCAGTGACGTGTGCATGCAGTCAAAAAAAAACTATACATCAAATGGACATAACCCTCCCTGGATATTTGCATCACACATTACATAGGCCTTATGGCTATTGTAATATCATTTCAGCAACATAGGAGCCAGGTTAGCGCAGGGACCTCGTGCTATACTAATTGTGAAGAGTTTTATCATTCCACTAATGCCTGTGTAATAATCACTGGGCTATTCATTGTCTATGTTTATCGGCTGCTCTACCTGATAAGACGCTAATACAATCGTATGATCCAATAGTGCTGTTCTCATGCTAGATGAGCGGGAGAGGTAGGGTGTGGCCTGGTGGGGTGACAAATTACACTACACGGTAGTTATGGGAAAACTTATTTAGCTTCATGAGCCTTTATCACAGGACTTTTAAGGGTGAGGGCTTTATGTTTAAGGGGGCTTTTATTAGAATTAAATATCACTGTCTGACATTTTAAATGATCAGTAGACTGTTCTAATCTGCGATAGCCACCCAGGTCGGTGGCAACCACATCAAACCTTCATATACACAGGAAATACAAAATAAAAAAGTTAAGGTCGCTTGTACCATCAGTATAATTACATCGTATCACTCTCTATTTAGGTATATCAAAACCGCACATAACATTTATGGGAATAAACAGTGCTGTGGAGTCATCTCGAATTGGGATGCCCCGCTGTGTGTATGGCCCTAGGTCACTCACTGCCCAGTCGCTCCCACGACGCCGATTGGCTGCGCGCTCACTTTCACTCGGCTCCGCTGACGGCTAAGCCACTTGGACGGCCAGCCGCATCCCCCACTCACCTCCTAGCCATCATGTACCCACACTGCCCATTCAGAAAGGCCTGGTGTGGGTGCACACGGCTAGAGGTGAGCCGGGATGCGGCCGCAGCGCAGAGACGCTGCAAGGGCTCAGGGACAAGGTGAGTGAAACAGGGCTTCCAGGGGGGGGGAGGTTTACACAGTGGGGCATCTCAATTCAGGATGCCCCAAGCAGTGGAACACAGATGAGGAGTATTTTAGAGTCCATGGCCTCCAATGTTCCTCTTTAAAGGAAAACTCCCTTTTTGTCAGGTTTTTGGTGTTCTGCCTTATTGTTTTCCTCTTCTGGCATTTTAGTAAGGCTCCTAGTATCCTTTCTTACTACAGCTCCCAGAAAACCTCCATTGTAACAGGTGAGCTCATTAGCAGCTTTGGCTAAACAAAGCAGCAGTAATTCACCTCTCCATCTGAAAACACTGCCTGTAACCCTTTAGCTACTGGACCACAAGATTGTCTTCCTCCCATCTGAAGAGGTTGAATTAGAGCAGAAGGAGTTAATGCTCTTGTCTTCCTCAGGCAATCAGATGATCAGCACGCCAGAGTAAGAAAGTTTCTGATCTGTACTTTTAACACACTGTTTTGATGTATATTGTAAACACCTTGTTGCTAGGAACTGTTTTCTTTTATAACATGGAGTTGCAAACAAATAGAAAAGAAAAATAATAACAAATAAGCTTAGCACATTGATTACATCATTTTGGCACACAATAATGGAAACTTTTAAAAATGCCATCAAAGTGGAATTACCCTTTAAAAAGGAACAAAACCCTGGATTTTCATTATCCTGAATTTTCTTTCTCTTCCAGGGGGCATCTCAGTTTCGGATGCCCCACTGTGTGCATATAAATGAAAGCCAAAAATGATGACCTCACCAGTGATCAAATGGCGCGTGTGCAGGCTTTCCTCCAATCACCTTTCTATGCCTTGCATATTGATGAATAGCAGGTATATAAACAGAGAATATTCACTATTACGTAATGGGCCCTATAGATGGATAGTGAATTAAAAGACATGTAAGAATGAATCTTCTGTATGAAGAATATCTGTATTACTTGATTTATGTGATATTAATATCAAGTACATCCATATCTACTTATTTGCCTCCTTGTTTAAGACAGTTTATCAATGTGCAGTGAAATGATGTTCTCATTAATAGGAGCCAGACCAGTGTCTGGAGTCTAGGAGAGCTCCTGGTCTTCACCTTTACCCCTGATGGTGGGGGTGGACTCATGCAGTAGGGAGAACTCGGGTCCTTCATTTGGAAACCTGGCAGTCTAGCAACCAAAATGGAATCTAAAAATGTATCTGGTAGTCATGATAAGGTTAAAGGCAGGCAGTTCTTGATTGCAACTAAGAAGCAGGCCAGGGTAGTAAGCAGGCAGCACCAGGTGATACACAGGTAAGCCAGCCAAGGGAGAGCTGCCATTAGATTTTTTTGCACAACCTACATTTCTGGGCCCCGTTCTATGGAGGTCCTGGGTGGGGCTGGAAGGGGGGTTGGATGAGTGAAGCTCGTGGGTGGATAAATATAACTGACAGGGGTAGGTAAGTGGTGGAGGTTCGTTGCAACCTGCACCAACATTCATAACATGCATTAGTTGGGAGCACCCGTTGCAGGCCAGACAGAAGATGCTGCGGGGCTGCTTTTAAGGCTGGCAGCTAGGCCCAATACAAGAGTCCTACCTATTCTGCCCTGATGGCTGCCCTGGTCCAAGGGTGCAAGGTTGAAAGGGGAAACCAGGTCATATACAAGGCAACAGGCCAAAAGAGCCAAGTGTCAAAAGGAAGCCAGGACATGCATGAGGGAGAAGTCCAAGGGTAGTCAAGCAGAGCCAGGTTGAACACAAATAATCAAACCACAAATGTAGTAGTCACAGAAACTAGAGGACCAGCACCGTTCCTATTCATAGGCTGATTACATGTATCCCACAATACATTTCTAGCGCCATTAAAAAGGCTAGAGCAATATGTGTGCATGTGCATGAGCGAGGACCTCCTGGTTGTTTGGATTTAATAACCCTGGAAGCTATGAGTGGCTCACATTAACAAAGTTGTTCTGTGCCCCAGACCTCCTCCCGTTCTGACTTAAATAAGCACAAATGGCGGGAAAATCTGTTTGGCTTGTACCTTGGCCACTTCTTCTGCTAAAAGACTGCCCCCCATCCATTTTTACAAAAATATCTCTGCTCTTCCATAACTCAAATTAAGGGTTAAGGATGGTGGAAAATGTGGTCTCTACACGTTATTAGCCCCATTCTCCCATGCATGAGGCTCCTATGATGCAACACAGCTTTATCCAATACCAGCTCAGCTCTATAAGTTCATGGCACAATCTCAGAGTTTATTTTAGTTTACTAGTAGGTAGGTAAATTATTTACTAGGAGTTGTGTTTTAATGTACACTTAGCAGGGAATTGATAACATTTGTATACATATCTGTTAGTAATGTAATGCCAAAAGTAAAAGTAATTCACAAACATTCTAATATCAAATAGCGTTTAAGCCTTTATAGTTTACTGATAGGTAAAGTAACAGAAAAAAACAACGAACAAGTATTCTTATTTGAATGTTATATACATAGTATAAAAGCTTGTTGCATTTAATTACCAAGAGTTAACTCTTAAAGAGCTACAACACACAGGAATTTCACTTTCCTGTGTGTTGTTGCTCTGTGAGGTGGCATCCCGAATAAGGATGCCCCGCAGAGTTTTGTCCCCCCCCCCAGGTCACCCAGTTTCACTCACCTTCCTTTCACTCAGGCGAGAGTGAGTGCGCCGACTGGCTGAGCGACGCACTCGCTGTCACTCTGCTCCCCTCAGCATTACTGACGGCTAAGCCACCTGGACGGCTAAAGCAGGGAGCTGAGCGGTGCTGCCAGCTGCATCCCCCGACCACCTTGAAGCCATGGCGTGCCTACGTCACCCATTCAGAAAGGCCTAGAGGTGAGCTGGGATGTGGCTGGAGCGCACAGACGTTGCAAGGGGTCCAGGAAAAAGTGAGTGAAACTGGCGATCGGGGGGTTTCACACAGCGGGGCATCTCAATTCATGATGACTCAAGGAGTGGAACTCGGACAGCCCTGGAGTCTTTTAGATGTTCCTCTTTAATATCTCTCTGTAATGTGAATCCTTTTCCATGTTCATGTTATGTCATGACTTGGTTACCCCTCATGAACTTTTTAAATCAATCGACCTTGCTTGTTCTACTGAATCATTATCTTTAGTCTTTGGAACATGGACCTTACCTCAAAAGCTCTGACTATGAAATGTATAACTTTCCATGAATTTTAAAGCGGACCTACTCCCCTGTAACTGAAGTCCTGTCCAAGCGAAAAAGAATTTAAACATATACACAAACCACTTTAGGGAGAGACCCATGATATGTTAAATAAAAAGGGTTTAAAGAGACCAACCCTGTGCATAGTGTACAAACCAAGAATACTAAAAATACAATTCTGTGATTACTCACCTGTAGAATTGGTATTATGAGTCTACAGTACATCCTGCTCCAGATAGATTACTTACACTCTGGTATTACTCCGCCAGATGGCACGGGACTGCAGAGACATCGAAAATAGGCTCCTCCCGGCCCCTCAAATACCCAGGGACCTCCCACAATCCCCAGCATTGAAAAGCAGTTAACGAGAAGCCGAGAGAATTAAAACAAACACAAACTGGGAACTATAACAATGATAACAATCACCATACAGGGGATCCAAGATAAAGCAAACCCAAGGGTGGGGTGGAGCAGGACGTACTGTATACTCATAATACCAATTCTACAGGTGAGTAATCACAGAATTGTATTATTCTTAGTATACAGTACGTCCTGCTCCAGATAGATTACTTACACTCGGGACATCCAATAGCAGTGTCCATAAAGTAGGGTGGGATCCCCAAAGGTAACAGCAGACAGTTTAAACCACTGCCGCCTGCAGAACCTTGTGCCCAAAAGCTGAGACCCTAACATCAACCTTGTAAAACTTTGAAAAGGTATGAACAGAAGACCAAGTAGCAGCCTTGCAAACTTGTTCAACAGAAGCCTGGTGCTGAAAATCCCAAGAGGCACCAATAGCAGAGTAGAATGAGCAGTAAGGCGGAAGGGAGGATTCTTCCCCTTAGCAGAGTAGGCCTGAATCACAGCCTGACGGATCCATTTGCTGATTGTAGACTTGGCAGGAGCCAAACCCTTCCTAGGACAAGGAAGGGACCACAAAAAGAGCAGTTTTTCTGAAAGGTGTAGTAGCCACCAGATAGTACTTCAGACACCTAACCACATCCAAAGAATGCAAGACCTTCTCCTTAGCATTACTAGGATTAGGGCACAATGACGGGAGAGCAATGTCCTGATTCAAATGAAAGGCAGACACAACCTTAGGCAGAAAGTCTGGCTTGAAACGAAACACCACCTTGTCCTGGTGTCTCTCATAGTAGGAAGGCTGGATGGAAAGCGCCGCCAACTCAGACACACGACTAACAGAGGTGATAGCCACCAAAAAGACAACTTTGAGAGTAAGAATGGCCAGGGCAGCATCCTGCACAGGTTCAAAGGGAGCACCCTGCAAGGCTGACAAAACCAAGTTCAGATCCCAAACAGGCAACATAGGCATACGTGAGGGACGCACATGAGTAACCCCCTGGAATAAAGTCCTGATCAGAGTATGCTGAGCAAAGGACTTCTGGAAGAAAACAGCCAGGGCAGAAACCTGACCCTTCAGAGTACTGAGTTGAAGCCCCATCTCCAACCCATGCTGCAGGAACTCCAGGATCCTGGGAATAGAGAACACACGACAGGGGAGAGACTTAGACTCACACCAGTCAAAGTAGGCACGCCAAACCCTGTAATAAATGGAAGAAGAAGACTTCTTCCTAGCCTGTATCATGGTTATCATCAACAACAGAGGTAGACAGCCCCTTCTCCATCAAGATGGAGGTTTCAGCAGCCAGGCCGTCAAAGCCAGAGTTTGTAAATTGGGATGGCGTAAGGGACCCTGAGTGAGCAGGTCTGGCACCCTGGGCAGAAGGTACTGATCTACTGCCAGCTGCACCACGTCTGTGAACCACACTCTTCTTGGCCACGAGGGGGCCACCAGAATTGCTGTCACCCCCTCCAGAGCAATCTTGCGCAGAACCCTGCCCAGCAGGGGGAATGGAGGAAAGACAAACAGGAGCTGAAAGTCCTGCCATGACATTGCTAGGGCATCCGTGGCCAAGTCCAGAGGATCCTGGGAGAGGGAGACAAAGGCCGGAAGCTTGTGATTGTGACGGGACGCAAACAGATCCACATCTGGTTGGCCCCAACGGTGACACAGAGCTTGAAACACTCTGTTGCAGAGGGACCATTCTCCCTGGCGAGAGGTCCCCCTGCCAGCAGATTTTCCACCCCCGGGATGTACACCACTGATATGCAGGGAACATTGGCCTCTGCCCAGGTCAGGATCAGAGACACCTCCTGGAGGGCTATCCTGCTCCGGGTCCCTCCCTGATGATTGATGTAGGCAACTGCCGTCTGGTTGTCCGAGTGCACCTGAACAGGCAGGCCCCGAAGGTGATGAGTCAACTGAGCCAGAACCAACCCGATCGCCCGCAGTTCCAAGACGTTGATAGGTGTGTGGGCCTCCTGAGGGCCCCACCTCCCTTGGAACTTCAGGGACTTCCAGAAACCCCCCCAACCTGACAGACTGGCATCCGTGGTGACCGTCTCCCAGGAGGGGGCCAGAAAGGATCTGCCCCCCAACAGGTTCCTGGAGTCCAGCCACCACGAGAGAGACCGCCTGACCAGGGGGGAAAGCACAAAGACCCGGTCCAGGGACGCAGGGTCCTTGTCCCATACTGAAAGGTGGAGTTGCAAAGGCCTCAAGTGGACTGAGCATAAGGGACCGCCTCGAAGCATGCCACCATCAGGCCCACCAGCTGCATTCCCTACCTGATGGAGGGATGATGACAAGATAGCAGGAACTGGACCTGCACAAATCAGACTGTCCACCTTCTGCCGAGGAAGATAAATCCTTGCCTGAACTGTATCCAGATTCATTCAGGAGGGGACACTACCTCCTGAATCCACCAGTCTGGGACATAAAGCCTCCATGTCTTTGCGAGCAAAGTGCTGAAGCCGTCCCCCCACCCGGATGGGTGAGGGCGCCCCTTCATGCCTGAGGGGGCTTGGGAGAGGACTTAAGCTTGGAGCCCCAGGAGGAGCCAGGGCGTCTCCGTCCTCTGCCCCTACCCCAGAAGTCTCCTCGGGCCCCAGTAAAGGAAACCCCCCTCCCTTGTCTAGCACCACGGTAGGGGAAGGAAAAGGAGCCCTGACCCCGAAAGGGCAGAGACTGCCGCCTGCGCTGGGGTAAACAGGTCCAGGCGGTCCCCAAACAGGCGTAGTCCTTTGAAGGGAAAACCAGTGAGGGCTTTCTTGGCAGCGTTGTCAGCAGCCCACTGGCGCAGCCAAACCGAGCGGCGTATAGCCACCACAGGGGCAGAGGTTCTGCCACACATTCAGGTGTCATCCAGGGCCGAGAGGACATAGGTCACAAAAACATCACAACTAGAGTGTGCATTAAAGTCCTCCCTAGACATATCATCAGGGGCACCATCAAGGACACTTTTGAGCAGGGTCCTAATAGCCACAGCCGTAATGGCAGAGGCACAGACCGGGCGCAGCGCCGTCCCCACACATGCAAAAGCATGGGAGACCAGCTGATCAATGCGCCGGTCCTCAGCATCCCGCAGGGTAGTAGAGTCAGGGGAGTGCACGACAGAGGTGTTAGATAACCCTAGGACCGGGGCATCCACTTTGGGAGGGGATGACCAACACTTTACCGCATCAGCAGGAAAGGGATACTTCCTATCCCAACTCTTAGGTACACCGGGAAGTCTACTGGGACGCTCCCATTCCTTGAGCACAAGGTTATTAAAATGTGCTTGCTCAGGGAATTCCAAGCGTGACTTAGCATTATGAAAAAGTTCCCCCCTGTTGCCTGGGGGCCACAACAGGGGGAGAGATAGACAGAACCTCAAAAATCTGAGCCAACAGTCTATCAGTATCATCCGGGGCCCAGGGGTCAGAGCCAGAATCGCCATGACCCCTGGGCCTCTCATCAGATGACCCTGAGTCGGAGAATAGCTCCCCTTCCTCCAAAGGGGTATAGCCAGACAGTTCCAAAAACTCATCAGCTTCCATAGGGAAAAGAGTAACATCAGGTGTTAAGTGCCGCTTTTTTGCAGAGACCTTACGCGCCAAGGTATTAGCAATCAACTTCTCAACACTAGCCAGTCTAGAAGACACATCAGGCTAAGACTCCACACTTGTATGCAACTCAGTAGGATTGAGATTTAAGCTTGGGGGAGTAGGTGAGGCGAAACGAACCGCAGCCACTGGAAGGCCGGATTGCAGTGCAAGCACCTGTTCGGCACAGGGTACACAGACCTGCGCCTTGTCAGCATCAATATGGGACTCCCCACAAGCTACACACAGCCGGGCTTGTCCCGAACCCCGAGCACTTTATCCTGAGATGCCTCCATATGGTGATTATGACGGCACAATAGGCCGATAGAGCAGCCCGGGATGCCCCAATAACCGCTAGGGAAGTGGAAGTAATTAACTAGGCCTCACAAGTTAATGAACCAAATAGAGGGAGTAGGGCGGGGAGAAGCCAAGAGGGTTCGGCCCGGCTGAAAGACATAAGCGAAAGGAAGCCGTAAGTATAGAATAATAACAACGTTAATAAAGCCGCCCGCGAGGGCACTCACGGACCGTGGTAGGTAGAAGCCCGTCACACAGCAGCTGGAACCAAGCAAAAAAAATTGCGTCGGTATACCTCGAGTGGCGGGCCCGCATGAACAGTGACGCGGAACGCGCCAAAGACAGGCCCCGCCCCCCCGAAGAGCGCGAAGCCATACACATGACAAGCAGCCAATGACGGCGCACCAGCGCCTGAGGTAACGCCGCCGCCAAGTGCGGAACACAGGGAAGCGCGCGCGGCGGCAATTTCAAGGCACAATAAGTGAAAACAAGTCAGCGCGGCGGCTGACACCAAGCATAATGTAGTGAAGCACAAAAGCCAATACACATATATACACACACACACACCCCTCCCTCCCCCGAAGGCTACAAGGAGAGTGAGGGAGGACAGCGGACACTTAACAGGACCCACCGATAGACAGGGGCAAGGGGCAATAGTGCGGGAGGAGCATCCCATAGAGGCTCACCATATGCCTATACCGCCTACCCTTTGGTGGGGGATTGCGGTGGAGCAGCGCTCCTAAGCACCTAACAGCGGTGCTGCCTACCATCACCCGACCAGCGCAGCCAAGGCTGGGAGGCAATTACTGATGGAACGGGTGGGAATAGTCCTACAGGGCCGCGGGCCAATAGCCCCGCTCACCTGCGAGTAGAGAGAGCCATCTTCTTGTCCTTCGCAGTCCAGACTGCAGAAAAGATCTGGGGATTGTGGGAGATCCCTGGGTATTTGAGGGGCCGGGAGGAGCATATTTTCGATGTCTCTGCAGTCCAGCGCCATCTGGCGGAGTAATACCCGAGTGTAAGTAATCTATCTGGAGCAGGACGTACTGTATACTAAGAATATCTACCTATAATACTTAGCAGAATCTTGGGTACTTGTAAGTCTCCCCAACTTATGACCTGGCTTCCTTCTGTGTCTTGGTACATTTGGACTGTTCTCCTGTGGATGACCTGATCTTCCATTTGTGACCTGGCACCCATGCAGATCATCTCTTTATGTCTCTAAAGCTGTGGGTGTAATTATTAGCTATACCCAAGCATTTCAACCCCTGGTGGTCTCTAGGAGCTTGGATAGTTTAGAGATGACTTGCATGGCCCTGCCTACTGCTAAGGATCATGGGAAAATTTTGTAGGATGCAAAGATTTTACATCTCCTAAAAGTGGACCAATCACTAGGGTTTTGACTATCATGGTGATTGGTTCTTGTCCCAGGGGTATCCAAAATTGGGATGCCCAACTGTGTGAAATCCCCTAGATTGACCACTGTACTTTCTGCCATTTGCATGCATGAGCGCTCGTCCAATGACCACTTTATGCGGTGCATACTAATGCATGGCATAAAGTCATTGTTTTGAACAACTTGTCAGCATAAGAAGCAGTAGCTCCCCTGTGGAGTTCACACACCCAGCCTGTCTGAATGGCTGGGCGCAGGTGCACGCACAGCTGCAGCGATGCAGGGGATGCGCCGGCAGCGGGTGATCGCAACAAGGGCCCAGGGAAAGCTAAGGCTCTTGCAGACGAACTGGGGGGCTCACAGAGTGGGGCATGCTCAATCGGCATGCCCTGAGGGCACCTAGTTGTCTGGCCCTGAAGTCCGGTTCCAGCCCAGGTCCGCTACGTTTTTATACTCCCAAGTCTCATTTCCATGCAGATAGCTACAGTATCTGCAGACTTGTGCTGGTGAATGGCAACACCCTAAAAAGTGTCCACAGGTAGAGTGGATGGCTGTGTAATTATCAGCTAAACCCAAAAATTGCACCCCTAGCGACCTGCTATCATTAGTTTTTATGCGCCATGTAAATACTTTTTGTTTCTAGGAAAGCATTCTTTGACTTCACAACTCGGCAATTGGTGAACAGTTTCTGACCCGAGAGCTAGCTCATGTTGAAGGTCTAGGCGCATTCTGAAAAGTAGCTTATGTTTGAACTTTTTTAAGAACTTGGGTTTAATATTCAGAAGAATTCTCCACAAAGACGACCCAAAGGGCCAAACTCCCATTTCTTGTGTGTACCGGAGGGTGCAAAACAGTAGGCATATTACTGTACCATTTGATGTATGTGGACAACCATAGGTTTTCTTGTACACCAGACTTCCAAACTGTCCATGCAGAACTTTTTTTTAAGTGATTTTAAATATGCAATGACTCCTATGGCCTCTATACCTTTAATGCTTATATAACAATACATATGACAGTTAGTCAAATGATATGAAGCAAGATCAAATTAGGGGCCTGATTTATCAAGCACTTCTGCCAGACAGTGCCACATCGGTGCAAATTAGAGTGGTGCAAAATATAATTTATAAATTTTTTTCACATGTGCGTATGTTGCTGCCCTGCAAGAAACACATTTACTAAGTATAAATCATATTTTGCACTATTCTAATTTTCTCTGAAATGGCATTGTGCTGCATAAGTGGTTGATAAATCAAGTGAAACTATTATGAAAGTAATTGATTACAGTGAGTAACATTGGAATGTTAACAGTTTTGGTCCATTATATTCTAACTATATAGCAAAAAGCTGTCTGTAACTGTTGTGCAGATAAGTGTCGATAACTCCTACATCTAATTTGGTGATGCAAGGTTATCTTGACGTGAGCAAATTTGGCAGACACCTGAACTATCTAATCTGTGACCCGCAGAATACAGTATGCTGGGTCACATTACACGTGGCCTGGACTCCTTGGACACCTTCTTGAGATAATGGTGCTTAGTTTTATTAGGCTATCACCTGTTATCAAGCACAGAAATATTATAATACTTTTATTATATCTGAGGCATGCACACACAGGCATATGTAGAAAAATCTTTCCCGCCTCATTTATATATAGCTTTGTTTGGGGACATCCCAAAATACATCACTTCATTAAGATGTACAGCATACATTGCCCATGTATGGTTTTCACCAGTGGTTTTCTCATTGCCTGTGCTGCCCTGTTGAGTAAGTGAAAGGATGTTAGTCAAAGTTACAACAGAAAATGAATACTTCAACTCATGTGCCAGAAACAACCTTCCTATCATTATGACACATAACTTGTGGAAGTAATTATTTTTAAAAGGTTGCTCTTTTGGGTTTATATATTTAGTGTATGTATATAGTGATAATAACATATTCCACTACACCTTACAAAGTATTACATTGCTTATAGAGATCTCACAATGGATTTCCCCTATGACCAAATTACCACCATGGACAATGTAGTCCATTAATAACTGATGTGCCAGTATGCTTTTGGTTGGAGTCCCAGACCCAGAAGGTCATATCTAATGTTTAATTTAAATGGCTAGCCTGCAGTTTGACACAGCAAGTCCCTAACGTACTGTTGACTGTTATTTGTTTGGCCAGCTATCAAAAGCATAAATAACATTATCTGCATTGTTCTACTTAAAGGTTCGACATGATTTTATAGAACATGGAGAAATTTACTTAACTGATATCCAAATATTTATTAACATGCATCATGGCTTCACAAGGGGCAGGTCAGATCCTTCTTTTATGAGGGGGTAGTAAACACTTGGACAAAGGGTTGGCCGCTGACATAGTATATTTAGACTTTTCTAAAGCCTTTGATATTTTAAATGTATATGGTCTACTGTTGTGAATAATGTTTATGTAAATGGATAAAAAACTGAAGGAGCATGTCCAGCCAGTATAAGTCAATAACTTCTACTCTGACTGTTGTAAGATTGTAAGTTTTGTACCCTAGGGGTCAGTTTTAGGGACCACAGTTATATGCCTTGTTTTATATTGAGTCATTTACAGAAAAGTACAGTTTAAATACACACAGCTCTGTTACATAATATGACCACTGGAAGATTCCTGCTACAGTCAGGCAACTTGGTCAATTATGTTCAAGCAGATACACGTTATGCATGTAGTGTAGAGAGGTTCTAATCTATAAGATCTAGTTTATAGAATTTAAAATCTAGATAATTATTTAAGATATGATATATGTAATTATCCACAGCTATTGTTGGTAGACAATAAAATGTTGATCTGAGCACTATTAGGTGGGCAGAAAGAATTTTATTTACTATAATAAAGCAAGCCAACTACACTTAGGGGTGGGCAGTACGAATGCTTTCAATGGAACGTCTAGGGATCTTTCTTTACCAATTTACCCTATTTCCCTGGTTAAATCCATAAACCCAATTTTTTCAGTCTAAATAATGTGTCCTTATGAGATGACTTGTTTTTAGTAGCAACTGAAGTAATGACGAGTGGGAGCGCTTCCCAGATTACAGAGAAACTGGGGATGCGGCCTGCTGGCAGCCAACATTCTTGAGATCAGCCAAATGGAAATCTTAAAAATAGCAGGTTGATGTGGCCTCAGTAGTGGAAAAACCCATTTTTTTAAACCAGGCCACTACCGACCAGGCTGGGTGCTTTCATACAAGCCCTGCGCTGCAGACAGTGCGCGCCCAGGAACTCTCCAACGCTGTCTCTAAATCTATTTTTACAAAAACTTTCTATAGCCCTTTGCACATTGCTAGATGACCTTTTTTAAACCCAAACATTTTCCTACCCTAGAATATTCATCACAATGAGCCATTTGACTCCAGAAAGCTGTCTAATTGCAGTAGGAAATATTAGTGTCACTATCCTGGCCATGCAGTCTAGCCAAGGTGTCTGGATAACAGGAATGGCTGAATTATCCAAATCAACTCAGCATTTGTTATATTTCTTGGAATTCAGTTTTAAATGCTGACTGTCTCAGTTCAAACAAGTAAAAAAAGTTAGTGGTGCTTGTGATCAAAGTGCTACAGTACATAGGAATGAGGTGATTAAAGTGGACCAACATCCTGCCCTTTTTTTTTTATATGTCTGTTTAAAATATGTAAAATGTGCAGCAGGACCCATTCTAACTATTAAATAAAATAAAAATTACCTTGGATGCTTCCTCGCTGCGTCGCTTCCATTTTTATTTCTGTCCGCCATCTTGTTTTTTTTTCTAAAAGGAAGAGATCCTTTGACCTCTTCCTACATCAAATCACGCGCATGCGCAGTAGTTAGGTGAAGCGCCGCTTGCATCGGGAGCGAGCGACGCTTCACCTGACCCAAATCAGCGCTACTGCGCATGCGCGATTTCCAGCATACGAGCGAAGGTATTTGTCAATGAATGCGGAGGAGGAGCTGAAAGGCGGAGGGAGTAAAAGGCAGGGATATGCCAATGACGTGGCATATCCCCGCCTTTCAGCTCCTCTCTTCCACCTTTTCTCCTCCGCATTCATTGACAAATAGCTTCGCTCGTATGCTGGCTGACCAGTGGTTTCGTGCCCCACACATCACCACCATCTCTGCCCAGCCCCCACATGACGGCCGATACCTCCACCACCCTCCCGCACATGAGGGCTGATACCTCCGCCACCCCCACATGACGGCCGCTACCTCCACCACCCTCCCGCACATGACGGCCGATACCTCCGCCACCCCCCACATGACGGCCGCTACCTCCACCACCCTCCCGCACATGACGGCCGATACCTCCGCCACCCCCCCACATGACGGCCGCTACCTCCACCACCCTCCCGCACATGACGGCCGATACCTCCGCCACCCCCCACATGACGGCCGATACCTCCACCACCCTCCCGCACATGACGGCTGATACCTCCGCCACCCCCACATGACGGCCGCTACCTCCACCACCCTCCCGCACATGACGGCCGATACCTCCGCCACCCCCCACATGACGCCCGCTACCTCCACCACCCTCCCGCACATGACGGCCGATACCTCCGCCACCCCCCACATGACGGCCGATACCTCCGCCACCCCCCACATGACGCCCGCTACCTCCACCACCCTCCCGCACATGACGGCCAATACCTCCGACACTCTCCCGCACATGACGGCCAATACCTGCTGTAGGTCTGTCACCCATGGTAACCAGCAGTATTGTGCAGGCCTGTCACCCGTAGCAACCTGCAGGTATGTGCAGTAGGCAGTAAGCTAAGACTAAAGATTGGCCCCGAACTTGCCCTGGCTCCTTCCCTTATGCAGGACACTACTCTGAGCAAAGCCATCACGGGAGGCATTCTTCTCTGGTTCTGCACTCAGCACAAAATAATTTAAACCCACTCAGTAGTACAGCGCTATGGAATATGTTGGTGCTATAACAACAAACTTCGGGCACGAGAAGCCAGCGGAGAGTGGCGCTGACCATGAGCCTCTTGTGTGCAGGATTCCCATCCAGCCCTGAGCCAGCCCATAAAGGGGGATTTTTGATTCTCTGGTTCTGCACTCAGCACACGCTCTGTGCAGAGCTATGGGTATGTTGGTGATATGTCAATACACTCAGGGCAGGCTAAGACTAAAGATGAACCCTGACTCCTTCCTGTATGCAGGATACTGCTGTGAGCCATGCCATCAGGGGAGGCATTCTTCTCTGGTCCTGCACTCAGCACAGGCTCTGTACAGCGCTTTTGAATATGTCGGTGCTCTATAACAACATGATGAGATGAAATCGGCAGCGCTGACCTTGGCCTGGGCCTGGATGCTGCCCTGAGCTATTCCCAACAGGGGGGAAGAAATTACTCTGGTCCTGCACTCAGGACCATGAGCCAGTCCGCAAATATAATAACGAGATATTCTATTTTAAATTACAGTGGGTAAATGTGACTTTAAAATACATATGAAACAAACAAATATAATAAAAATATATAAATTAAAAACTCTCCTGTCCTACACATCCAGCACAAGACGGCATCTGAGGGAAGGCAGGAGATAATGAAACGGGGAGGCCGAATCATTAATAGCGGCAGGTAGCGACAGTTGAGCGACTGTAGCAGCATTTTCAGAGCGCCCGCTAGTAGTCGCTGTGCTTGGCCGTTGTTCGGTAGTTGATAGCGACTCAGTCGGTGTGCAGTAATGTTGAATATTGGGTGAGGAGTCGCTATTTGACAGGTTCCGCGCTGTATGGGAGCGCATGATAGCGACTGGCCCTAGCGACCGGCTCCCACCATATTCATTAAAAAATCACGCTCAAAAAATTCTTGCGCTGTAAAATGCATGTTTAAACCCCAGAGCGCTGGCAGCGATGGGGTAAAAGTAGTTTTTTAACCCCCAAACAACCATATTTTTGGAAACCAAAAAAAACAAGTTTTTAAAATAATTTTGTAATATGAATACATTAATATCATACCTGTAATATCAATTCTGTACAATTTAAAAAAAAAAAATTTTTACCGTAAAAAAATTACCTAAAATGGCAGAAGTGGTCACAGAATTTTTCACATTTAACAAAAAAAAAAAAAATTAATAACAATTAATTATGAATATTTAAAGATTGTTCCATTGAAATGCATTGGAGAGCGCCAGGTAGCGAGAGGTCATACCTGTCGCTGTTCAAGGTCGGACGCTGGGGCTGTGGGCTGAGGCTGGAATAATGATGAATGAGTGGCTATCTGGCGCTATCTCAGTCGCTAAGCAGGATTGGCTTGATAAATGTCTGATTGTGGTGGGGAGCCGGCGTTCTCGTGGCGGGGCCCGTCATTACCGGCCGCTCACCAGTCGCTACCTGTCGCTATTCCTTCATAAATAAGGGCCTGAGTGGAGGGCAGTGAGAGGAGGGAGGGGAGGCGGAGACTCATGCTGCTGCAGCCAATCATAGCTGAGCACATGATGTCATTCGCCTACCCATCTAGTACATAGACCAGGGAGACGTGCACGCTCCCGAGAGCAGAGAGAGAGGCCACGCCCACCGATGACGCCGAGAAGAGAAGAACAGAAAGCTAAATCGCGCGAGAGCAGAGAAGACCTAATCCCCGGACAAGAAATGCTAAAGAACGGACAAGCGTGATGGACAACATTCAAATGAACGGACAAGAGCTGGAGGGCGGGACTTCCGGCGGAGATTTATGAAGAATACAGTCGCTGCGAGGGACAGAAGGCTGCAAAAGTCATCAAAAGGTAAGTGTCTTTTTATATTAAAGTGATTAGAATGAAGTTGTTTTGGAGGGTGTTGGTCCACTTTAAAGGCTTTGTGCCATTTGCTGTTTCTGTATTGAGCAACTGACTCTGGACAGTGAAAAGTGTCAGGTGAGGAGGTACACAGGTCAGGCTGTACAGATATCGGCAGTTCAAATTACAAGACTCCAAACTGATTAGAGTACAATGCATATCCAACAAACAGGTAGTTCATTAGTATAAGATAATTATTATAGGCCTTATTTTAGGAGTGCGCCATCAGTTTGCTGGCATACTGCCCATTTTTGAGCACCGGCATCTATTTCTATTTTGGTGCTGTTATTTTTATAGAATGGAGCTGCAAGTCACAATGCCTAATGTTAAATAAACAGCTTGGATTGGGGCACTAGTTATTGGCCAGCCTGTGTTGTGCGTGTTGGACCCTTATCCCGATTATAACAGTGCCACTTTGAAAAGTTTGGCACTGTATTTAACTGCCGCTGGTCAGTGTTTCATGATTATAGTT
The DNA here is from genome assembly GCA_027917425.1 of Gastrophryne carolinensis. Taxonomy (NCBI): domain Eukaryota; kingdom Metazoa; phylum Chordata; class Amphibia; order Anura; family Microhylidae; genus Gastrophryne; species Gastrophryne carolinensis. Next base: position 271,557,959 of record CM051239.1, on the reverse strand, counting down.
ACAGAATATCACTGTTGGGGACAAAGGGGCAAACTTTACAGTGCGTTTAGGCTGCGTTTTAGTTGAACCAAAATTACACATTGGTAAAGCAATAAAGCAGATTTAAAATGACATTTGGTGGCATCTAAGTCCTGTGTTTACATTATTTCCAAGTCACATTGTAAGCTATGCACAAATGTGTGTAATATTATTTCTAGGCATAAATCTCTTTAATACAATTCTGCCCACTGTGCTCAATGGGATCTTGATCTACAGCGCCACTATAAATTGGCGCTGCATAGACAAGAGCACCACAAACTATATGGTGCTAGTGATAAATTTGACGCAGGCTGGTGGACGCTTTGTCTGATAATCAGACTTGATAAATCAGGCTCCCCATTTACACACACACACACACACACACACACACACACACACACACACACACACAAAGATTTTTTACTATAGAATGAGGATCTGTACCAGGGGACAGAAATGACTGGACTCCCTCTTTAATATGTGGCATTGGGCTGCCCCCCTGTGCATCGGCGGCACTATACTACAGAACGGGGCCGTCCTTATACTTTGGGTTGTATGTCTAACGTGACCGCGAGCAGCCTCTCCGAATGGCCGGCAGCCAAGCACAATACTGTGTAGCCACTGGCCAGGCAAGCCCCATAGTTTTCTCTACAACTGCTATAGAAGGATTCTGGAAGAGGTGAGTATATGGGTGGCCTCTTTCTGTAGTATAGTGGCTTGCCCTGCTGCATATTAAAGAGATAGTTCGGTCATTTCTGAACAAACCAGACAGCTCACGGATAAAGTATTAGCAAAGTATTTTGCATGGTCAAATTATAAAACCTAGCCCAAGCGCTAAACATCTCATGGAGCACCGTTCAATTAATCATCTGTAAATAGAGGGAAACAATAAACAATAATAAAGGTACACAGAGCTGACAGTCTTTTCAATTAAGCTTTAGAATGTCCGTTTTGCGGCATCCCACGGTGCATGCATCAATGGATTCCCAAGTGACACCACCACCAATAAGCTCAAACTCTTACCAGATGTTTGAATGATAACTTGCACATATACATAAGGTAAACGAATCCTCAGCAGTAAATTGCTCTTCCACAAAACAATCAGACCCCAGATCAGATCTTCTTTAGGGTTATTGAGGCACGCTCAGCTGCAGTATTCTACGGAACATGGCGCCTGTCTGTGAGTGTACACGGAAGCAGGGACGCTGGGCTCGGCCTTCTCCTCACGGTTTCCCTATACAGCCTGTATAGGGAAACCGTGAGGAGAAGGCCGAGCCCAGCGTCCCTGCTTCCGGAGAATACTGCAGCCGAGCGTGCCTCAATAACCCTACAGAAGGCATGGCTATCTACCTAAACTGACAGCCCAGGCAAGGAGAGCACTAATTAGAGGAACAGACAAGAGGCCTATGGTCACTCTGGAGGAGCTTCAGAGATCCACAGCTAAGGTGGGAGAATCTTTTTACAGAACTTCCTTTCTGGAAGTATGGCAAGAAGAAAGCCATTTTTAAGGCAAGCCACAAGACAACTCGTTTGCAGTTTGACTAGGAGAAACAGCAAGTGTGAAAGAAGGTGCTCCTGTCAGTTTCCCACTGTTGGTGGAGGTGGCATCATTATGTTGTGGAGATGCTTTTCTTCAGCACAGACTGGGAAGCTGGTCAGGACTGATGGGAAGATGGATGGAGCAAAATACAGGGCAACCCTGAAGGAAAACCTGATAGAGGCTGCAAAAGATTTGATATGGCTGGGGCATGGGTTCACCTAAACATACAGATAAAGCTAAAAATAAGCCCCACCCAATGAGTCTCTCCCTACAGGACCTGAACCCAGGGCTAACAAAGCCCTGTTAGCATAACATTATATAGCTACATAAACTGAGTTTTTTTATCCCCTTTATCATCACTATCAATGTATTAGAAGAAAGTGCCTTTGTGATATCCATTTTAATTTAGAACAACATGATTCTATACTAAAGTAATATATAGTTTAGAATTATTTTGTCATAAATGTTACGGACAGGGACCAGATTGTAGTCCAGTAGGATGAAACGCATTGGATGGAGCCTATCAGCGTAAGCTTGTGCCATCAGTGTGATACTCGTGGCCGAAGTATTATGCCTCTTGAAACTTGCAGCCTTCATTTTTTTCATTCCCATATTGTATTAATGGGCAGCTCAGCCAATCAGCAGCGCGCATTCTATCCAGATTTCCTTTGCCTCTCTGAGTGGCAAGAAAATGTGAATAGAGCCAGGGCCGCTGGCCACCTCTAACTGTGGGCATGCTTGTGTCAGCCATTCAGAAATGCCTGTCGCGGGTATGTGCCTCTGCTTAAGGTATAGCATAGATGTAGCATAGATGTAGCCACACCACCACCATGCAGCATGGCTCGGGGAAAAGGTGAGTGGATGGGGCAACCTCCAGCAGGGCCGGCTCCAGGTTTGTGGGGGCCCTTGGGCACAAGACTCTTAGTAGGCCCCAAAGTAGTGAGTCACATGATGTGACCTTTCAGCTCCGCTGCCACAAAGGGGTCATCTACTGCTCCTGATCGCCCTCAAGTCCTTGTCAGCTGTCACCTGGTTCTCGCCACCTTCTGCTCTTCCATCAATTGTCCTCCATTCCATGCCACCTTCTTCATTGTTGCTGATCAGGTCTGCACAAAGCACCCGGCATTCGGTGGTTCAGGTCCACTGTAAAATAATACTATGGAAAAGCCTGAGTGGGCCCCTGAAGATGCCAGGGGCCCTGGCAATTGCCCAGGTTTGCCCTGTGCTGGCGCCAGCCCTGACCTCCAGGTTCTTACTCGGCAGGGCATCCCAATGTGTAGTAAAAATAGCAGGTCTTCAAAGTGTGGGATGCTTTAGAAATGCAGGGAAGAGAGGTTTTTTTTCTGGCAAGTAAAACCTAACCCCCAATACGACTGCCTATAGACCTAAAATAGCCAAAGCTAACATACTAAAATCAGTGGAGGCTGCTTGCAATGGACTATGTATGCCACAAAATTGTAGCTGTTTGACAAAGCCTTTCATTTTCTTTTTCTTTTTTTACTATCTCAGTGGTCTCATTTATATTTTGCAGTTTAAATAGGGGGTCTTTACAATTGGGAGAGTTCTACAGACAAGTAATAGGGATAGTTAAAACAGAAATGGAATCTAAATTACCTTTCCAGCTTGAACTTTCCCCTTTGTTTTGCTTCTGTGGTAGTACGTTGCCCTTTAATTAAGAAATACACTGGCTGTGATTTATGTAGGAGAGCTTGTGGTCTCTTCCCATTTGCTTTCGGTGGAAAGCAGCAAGAATTATAAAACAGAACTCTTTTTAACTGGCATTAAAACCCTTTAAGTAGGAACAAGCATCAGGGGTACATTTAGGCCAATAAATATGTTTGCCTCTGAGCTTGGCAATTATTTTTCAAGTACAAAAAGATCATTTGTATACACAGCAAGACTACTCAAGTGAATGCAAAATTGATTTTATCATCCCTTAGCCTCTCCATCAGGGGCATTGCTAGGATGTGAAAACACCAAGGATACCCTGACAGCCAACTAATTAGTCTGCACATGCTAATAGCACAGTATTAAAGCGGACATTCGGCATAATTTAATAAAAAGCCCAAACCCTTAAAAACTATTCCTCAGCATCTAAAATGAATATATTTTAAGTTTTAAGTCACTTACTTATTATTCTTTCCCCCACTGGGCTGCAACTTTGTTCAGGATTCCAAGATATGGGCACCGGCATCTTGAGTCCGAAGCATCACATACTGAGGAGAAGAAAGGGGGTGAGTGCAGGGGGTGGGTTATAGCTATGCTTTGCACAGAAGAGCTGGGGTCAGGAAAAGGACAGCAATCCCAGAATGCACCATAGTCAGAAGACACTTCCTGTCTTCAGGCAGCCTGAGACTCCATGGGCCACCATCTTGGATGGAAGCTTAGAAAATGCAGTAGATGCAGGTAGGATTAAGATAGGCTATTATTCAAGGTGAATGTCCATTTCAAGATGGCAACTTGAATTATGGTTTCTTGAATTAACAACCACATAGCCTAGCTTATAAGGGCCTATCCACATTACAGACCAATTTTTACCCTTTAAGACCAGCATTTTGGAAATAACTACTTTATATTGAAGTGGACCAAAATACAGGATATTGACTATCTCACAATCTCACTCACTCTTCTTCAGTCATACGTCACATGCGCAGCCTCTCATTCAGACAGTGTGCTCGGATCCGCTCCGCCCCTTCGTCCAAGAGCTCGTCTAAGGTGAGCGCGCTGATGGCTGCATCCCCCGCTACCATTTAACAGGGAGTGTGCCCACGCTGGCCATTCACAAATGCCTGGGGTTTGACACAGCGAGGCATCCTGAATCTGGATGCCCCGCGGGGAGCGAATATGCCTTTCCTGGAGTCTCAGACTCCAGGGTGCGTTTTGGTCCACTTTAAGTAAAAAATGTAGCTTGTTTCATAATTATGAACAGTTAAATATAAAAAATAAACTGTATTGTGCTATTTCAATTTAGCATATTTACACCCTAATAAGGTTTCCATTTTCAAAGTGTTGTATACTGAATAAGATGACTTTAGAAATCAAATAGTTAATAAACAAGTAGAGCTTAATTGAAAGCCAAATTATGTATTTTTTCTTTAAAAACTTTTAACTTTAAAGTGGACCAACACCCAGGGGGGATCGGCCCGGAAATCTATAAGATTTCCGGACCGATCAGATCCCTCCCCACGGGGCATCCGAAATCGGGATATCCCGCGGGGAGGAACCCCCCAGGAGGCCCACAAACCTTACCTCAGTCCCGTTCCATCGGCGCATGCGCGAGCCGCGGCCGTGTCTCGCGCTTCCCTCTAGCAGGGCGCGCACCCGCGCCGGCCGTTTGTGAATGGCCGGTGCAGGCGCGCTCCCTGTTAGAGGGAAGCGCAAGACGCGGCCTCCAGCGCTCAGAGCCAGCTGAGCTGGTATGCGCGTCCAGGCGGCCTTGGACGCGCATACCACAGCGGCTCTGAGCGCTGTGATTGGCTGGCGCGGTCACGTGGGAGCGGAGAGAGGTGAGTTTTTTGGGGCTTTCTGGGGGGTTTCAGGGCAGGGGGGACACATGCCCCGGGTGCAGCAGGTCAGGGGGGTGCCAAAAGGGGGCCTGAGAAAAGGTGGGGGCGCCATTTGGAATCTTCGCCCCGGGTGCCAGAAAGCCTAGCTACTCCTCTACATATGAGCAGAAGACCCAGCAGCACTCAATTTTGAGGATAAAATTGCCCATGACAGAAGTTACAAAAATGTTAAATAATCTGAATTGCCCTAGGGAGGGATACATATGAGCACTGGTTCTAGTAAGGGTGTTGGTCCAGTTTACGGGCCTTTACACAAGTGCAGTGCAGTACACTATTGTGTCTCTATATGCTGCCCTGCACGGCACTCTTGTTTCCTGTTCCCCCGCCCATGGTTGCAGTGGCTCTTGAATAGAGGGGAGCAGCGACGGAAGATCTGGTAAACTCCGGGGGGTGGTGTAAGCAGAATTGGGACCCTGCATTGGCGAGGGCAGTAGGAGGGAGGAAGGACCCCAGCTTCAGTACCCAAAGAAGGTGCCTGACGCTGAGGAGGAGACTGATGAAAGCAATGGGTAGAGTCAGTGAGTGTCAGCCCTTTCACTACACTGAAACGCAATACATATGCTTTAACATAGACTTCCATAGGCTGTGTTGTGGCTGCACTGTAAGCAACATGCTAACATTGCCCCTGATCTTCCCTCCGACTAGCTTCAGGTTGTGCCCCCTTGTTCTATTAAAAACATATCTTCTTAAAAACATATCCCTCCTGAACCTTATTCAATCCTTTCACATATTTAAAGGTCTCAATCATGTCATCTCTCTCCCTTCTTTCCTTTAGACTGTACATATTAAGTTTGTTAAGTCTCTCCTGATTTGTTTTAAGTCCTTCCACCATTTTTGTTGCCCACCTTTGGACCCTTTCTATTTGAAAAATGTATTTTTGCATGTAAGGTCTCCAGAACTGCACACAGTATTCTAGCTGTGGCCTCACCAGGGCTCTATACAGCAGCATCACAAACACCTTCTTCCTACTGGTGATGCCTTGAGCTATGCAGCCGAGCATCCTGCTTCCTTTTCCAACTGCCTGGCTACACTGTCTACTCATCTTGCAGCTTTCATCAGTATCCAAAAATCTCTCTCCTCCACCAGCAGACCATCAGGTTGCCAGGCCTACGAGAGAGCAATCTCTGTTGAAAGTCGCATTTGAACAATGCGGGAACCCAAAAGACGTGTAGTATGTAGTATGACTTTTCTATTTATCCACACACAATAAATCAGAATGGCCCCTTGGGACATTTTTGAGTGGACCAAAAGTCTATTCTGTACTATAAATAAATATATCACTGGAATTTCAGAATAAAACAGACGCCAATGAATACAGGTAATTACTGCAATTCTATGCCCCTGCTGTACAGTCACAAAATAGTCACATATTCATGAAATTGTTTAGGAGTCACAAAAATTTGCATCACTGCATTGGGCTTTCAGCACAGGGAAATCCAACATAAAAGGTTACCATGGAGACAGGGTGATTTGTAGTATAGAGCAGGGTTTAAGAGCTTGTAAAATGCTTATACAATTGCAGAATATTGGCACATTTGCAAATGAATGCATTGTTTTTTTTTTAACCCATTCATAATTTGTTAAATTTAGGAGGCATTTTAGGACATTTTGCTGCCTGTGCCCCAATGTTCCCTTTGGTTACTACGTAGTTCTTAAAAGCTTCATCCCAAGCACTTTCTTAGCACTTGGGCTAGCACAGAAAAGACATGATATGATTATAGGTATGGCTCCGCCTACTCATTACTGATAGGTGTGGCTGGTTGTTCTTGGTCTGTGTGTGCCACGTAAATACTTTCTGTTGTAAGTGCTCATGTAAACGGAGGGGCACCCAAAGGACCCCAAGGTATATAAACTTTGAGGGACTGTATTTCCGAAAAATTTACATTTCTGAGCACCGGACCAGGATAATGCAGCTGCAGGGCAGTTTCTGGGTCAGATGAAATAGTAGGACCTGTTGTAGATGCCCTTTATTCAGGGTGAGAAATTGGATTAAGATCAAGTAATTCTGCGCAGTTGGGCACAGGAAAAGAATTGATAGGCCCTTAAGGCTACTCAAATGCAGCCCTTCCTTTAAACCCTTTGGTAAGAAATCTAAAATTCAAGGAATGGAAAAGCCCTGTGGAGATTGGCTCAGTGACTCGCACCAGGTGAAATAGGCCCGCCAAGTTTGGTAATAGCCAATATTATTCAGGCCAGGAAGGCCTCTTCATCCAAGATCTGCAGATGCCACATTCTATAACCGTCAACTTATTGCACTGAAGTATTGTGCTATCTTGAAATCTTAAATGCTTTTCAATGGCTTCTGTGTGAGATATCACAATTGGCTGAGATGTAATGTGTTGATTAATGTTTACCTTGGGAACATCCCACTTGTTGCATCTTCTGATCATGAGACTGTGTTGAAAGCTGGACCAGAGGAACAGGCAAAGAGAAATTGCCTGTATTACAGTACATTGATGGGCAACCAACACACGTGTAATGACTATTGCACCTGAACTGACAGGTGTTTCTGGCTCGACTTTAGAACAGATGCCTTCTCTGGTCAGTGGGACAATTTATAAAACTCCAAGGCCGTTTCGGGATGCCCCACTGTGTGACCCTCCCCTCCCCCCTGAGTCCCCAGAAAATCCTACCTGATCCCCAATCCAATGGGGCATACACAGGCTGCGGCCACACTACGCTACAACTTAATACAGGCATGCACCCATGCCAGGCATTTGTCAGTGGGCAGGGCACACCCTCTACTAGAGGGCAAAGGGTTGCACATGTCTGCAATTGGCTCAATTTGGTTTTTAGCAGATTCTTAGTCAAAATTGACGAATATAGATGAGCACGCTGATTGGTGGCTCTCCTGCGCATGTACCGTCTGGCCAGGGAAAGATGTTTTATGGGCGACCTAGGGGGTTTTCCCATGGGGTGGATAGAGGACCAAAACGCAGATAGTCAAAATTGATTTTCAAACTGATTTTTTAGTATTAGTATTATCATGGAGGGTGTCAGAAAGTGGAGAACTGGACATCTCAGGTGTATTAACTACACAAGGTTTTCGGTACAACCCGATGGCACGCTCCCGGTGCATAACTAAAGGGGGTAAAGAGGGTGCGACCACACCAGGGCTCAGAAGGTCAGGGGGGCTGTTGCTCCTCTACCTTATTTAAGTTATATACGTTTTGTGCTCACTTGGCATAATTTAGAGAAAGGAGCACCATTTGGCTCAACTGTTTCAGTCTTTAGTTGTCTATCTGCAACCAGCTATGTTAGAAGACAGGAAAAAGTTTACTGTATGGGCATTGAAAGGGCCCCATTTAATGTTCACACCAGGGCCCCGTCACATTTAGTTACATCACTGGCACACTCAGTATGCTGCAGGCTCCCCAGTTCCAAGCAACATCACTGGTTGCCTATTTTTACTTGGGAGATAAAAATATCAAATTGTTCATAGAATATATATTTCAGTACATGTATGTTCCCCTAAATCATGTTGATTATCTTTATTCCTGCTGAATAGCACAATCAGTCTTGATTGAACACAATCCAAGCAGGATATTTCTCTAGCTGCCTTCACAGAATATCATTATAATCCACGAAGAATAATGGAGAATGACTGCGATTCTGATTGAATACCAGAAGTGTCCTTTTTCGATCTGGGCAGTGGCCCATTCATTTGGAAAATCCTGGCTTTCATGTCTTGCTTGTTTCACATACCTTTCATTTAACTTGATCTAATCGATATGATTACATCAAAGCATTTAACAGGATACTTGATATGTTAATGTTGTAACCTGAAATGGTCTAATGCTGTGTATTTGTTTCTCTATATTGTGAGCTATCAAAAGAGCTTCTCTAGTATTCCCTTGAGACAACCTTGACCACCCGAATTAAAAGTCCAGTCAAAAATGTATTGTGTAGCAGCAAGGCATCCCGAATTGGGCTGCCGGGCTGTGCATCGACCCCGTAACCCAGAAAACAGGGCCATAGATCAACCTATCAAGCTTATATGGCTGCAGGCACACTGTAATGTGCACAGTGAGGTGTCGGCGGGCCCCATTCTTCCGGTTACAGGAGATTGATACACAATACTGCATAATAAAGCCGATGATGTTTAGTAAAAATCAAGACTAAAATTTTTTGACTGGACGCTTTGTTTAAAAAGGAACAACACACCCGATTTTCACTTTTTGGGGTTTTATTCCTCTCAGTTCCTCCCAAATTTGAACGCCCTGCTGTGTGTATGCACCTAGGTCTCTCAAATTCCTATCACTCTCACAATGCAGACTCGGGCAAGAACGAGCACGCTGATTAGCTGAGCTGCCTGGTCAACCAATCAGGGCACTCACTTTCTTTTACAAAGATTTTATTGGGTTTTACAAATAAAAACATATACAGTAGTGCATTCACAGAAATCTAGAAGCACAGGCGCTACAACATACATTGCGTTTTCATACAAAAGATCCAAGACATTGTTATCATCAATGGTGTCGACCAGATATATAGGAGAGGGAGAGGCATTTGCGTGAAGACAACATGAGACATAATTCTAGAGATAGTCAGTCTTGAGATAACTACATAAAATTGCTTAGTAACCATATGTAACAATCCAATATAAGGATGAGAAACCAGAAATTATTAACGCTGTTTGAATACTCATGAAATACTATCATGGAAGCTGCAAGTGTGTTTGTAAGTGAGCCTAGCTGTATTTTACTAAATTGAGGGCACTCACTTTCACTCGGTTGCTGATGGCTAAGTCACCTGAATGGCTAAGCAGTGGTGCCGAAGGGAGCTGAGTAAGCTGGCAACATCCCCCGCTCACCTCCTAGCCACCAGGTGCCAGCGCCGCCCATTCAGAAAGGCCGGGCGCGGATGCGCGCACGGCTAGAGTCGCGGTGAGGGCTCTGGGACAAGGTGAGTGACTAGGTGGGTTTGGGGGTTTTACACAGTGGGACATCCCAATTTTGGATGCCCCAAGGAGTGGAATTCGGATGGCCCTGGAGTCTTTTACACTTTTTAAAATTAGGAGAACTGTTGCTTCTTCTTGAATCAACTCATTACAATCTTTTTGTCAGGATCTCCTGCTTTGGAATTCAGTTTTCATACTTTATTTTTGAAATTTTGGATGCCCAGGAGAGCTAAAGGATATTTGACTTTAGTTCCACCTTACATGTCACTATTTACAGTGTGATAAAGAGCATTTTAAAGAAACATGAGGATATGGTACTATTTATTAAGTGGAGTAAATAACTCTTTTTTATGTGGTGCATGTGGGGGCTGTTAAATTGTCCAAAGTGATCCCGGAAATAATCCTGGGCAACTTACTTATTGACACCAGCAGTCTTGCTGCTACCATACTTACTGACCTCTTCTGGTGGTCATATTCTAGACCTCCTCTCTTCCTCTTCATTTAACTCTTCTCAGCAGCAAAGTTCTCCTCATGTGAGCCCTGGCTCAATATAGACATCGCTAGAATAAAATGGCACTTCTGGGTCACTGGATGGCAGAAAACCAAAACCAGTGCTGATTTCCTGCTATATAAACATGCCCGTTATGAACTCAGGAATGCCCGTTCATCTGATAAAAAAAAAAGCATACTTAACACCTAAAGAGGACCAATACCATCCACGTCAGGTTTGTTGTTGGTCAGCCCCATCGCTGACAGGCTGGGGGTTGGCATCCAGAACACTGGAGTCCCCCCCACACATAACCCCCCAGGATGCCTTTAAATCTTACCTTTCTTTATCTCCTCTGTCGATAATCCAGTGTCACAGCTGTCTGGCCAGCACTCATTTGGGCAGGAGATTTGACGGCTGGAACACCGCTGCCCACGTGAGCACCAGGTAGCTAATCACGGCGCTGGTGGGGGAGCGAGAGAAAGGCAAGATTTAGTTGTGTTCTGGGGGTTATGTGTGGGGGGGGGGCTCCAGCGTTCTGGATGCCCCTCTCTCCCAGCCCATCACATAGCTGCAGCGGCCACGACACCCTTGCCGCGGAGGGTGTTGACCTACTTTAAATCCGCACATCCTCGAAATCCTGAATAACTGTTTAAACATTGTTAGCACTCTAAATTGTACAACATTTCCCACAACTTCCTTCCCCGATCTCCAAAATAACAGTTTGCATCCTGCTTTAAGGGTAACATAGACAATACTCAAGCTGGACAAGCACCTCTAATCACTTCACCTCACCTAGACCCCCTTAATACCTTCATAAGCTATTTCACTCAGATAACTAAACCAAGAATGTCCTCCCTTATCTCTAAGGCTTACCTTACTACCTGCTCGTTTGACCCTTTTCCATCCCACAGTTGTCCTCATGTCTTACTCTGGACTGCTCATCTCTTTAACCTTTCTCTCTTAACAGGCACCTTTCCTATCCTACCATGAGCTGATTATATCCCAACCATCCCCACCATATCCCATCCCAACTCTCGCAACACTCCCCTCTATAGTCTACCAGCAAACAGACTGGCACCCTCCAATCCATGCTCTGCTGCTTGTAAGGCCCCGTGGGACACCCACCTTCAGAGTAAGCCCACAACCCCCAATCTCCGCTGCTAGCTTCACCTTTAGACAAGCCCCCGTTTGCCGGGACGCTTTATACGCCTTACCGGACACGGTTGCCCCCAGGACTTGATAGCACAAAGGATGTGAGCTTACGGGAGAGTGAAGGCAGATGAACCAGGGACCCGACAGGGCAACGTAGACAAGCTGGGTCATACATGGGAAGGCAGTCCAATAATATCGCAGCACCAAGGGAGTAGGCAACAGAAGGATCGAGGTCAGGCCAAAGTCAATCCAGAAGGTCACGGGTTTGCAGTACAGAGGGTGAGACGGAAGCGTAGTCGGGGTACAGGCAATGTTCAGTCCCGGCGGCAAACAAGAATGGTCAAACGAGCAGGCACGGTAACAAGATCAAGCAACAGACAAGAAGACAATCCAAGGCACACTCAGCAAAACGCTATTACGGGCTGGGTACTGGTGTACTGGATGGGTCTGTCTTATATAGGGCTGACCCTACAGGGGATGTGTGTGGTGATTGGTGCAAAACATGTGAGGCTGGATTTGGCTAATAATATCCGACAGGGGTGAAAGCCCAGAAAACTAACACTAGGGATTGGTCCCTTTAATTAACCTCCGGTGGCCGCGCTGAGAGCAGCGCCGCCGGAGGGCATAAGAAGAACGTGCTCGCGCACGCAAGCACGTGAGCCGGAGTGAGGACGTGGGGAGAGGGGAGAGGAGGCGGCGGCGGCTGAGCGCGGCACCACTCGTATCAATGCACGGCACGGCCGCAGACATGGAAGTGCCCCGGCCCGGCGCTTGGAGACGCCGTGGGACTAAGGCACAGGTGAGTTTTCTGTGACACTGCTCACCTCATTCACTTCAGTGCTGCCCTCATCTGTTGGTGCATCCACTGGCCAACCATAATTAAAATAAATCAGTTTAAACTCCCTACAAAGTTCTATCTAGCCAACTCTATTGAATGTCTTCACATATCCAATTATTCCAACCTGGACAGCCTTTGCTCTATCCAGTGCCTCCTCGTGTCAACCCTGAACACCTCCTCCCAGTCTTGTATTCAGGGCTTCTCACTCAACCCCCCCACTCCTCTAAAATGCCCTCCAACTCTCTAATCCTTCAAAAGTACCCTCAAAACTCAGACAAGTCTTTCATTTGGTTTAGGAAACCAACTTCACAATCTTGCCAACCTTCAAAGCACATGCTACAATGCTTAGTACATACTACTTGTGACCCAACCTCTCATCTCTATCTTTACCCTTTAGACAGGACCCTCACTCCTATCTCCAGGATAAAAGCGTATTTGTTGCTCCACTGTCATTTCTGACAGATAATACCCTTGTAACTACACGTAACCCTTGTTCTACATATACTGGGTGATGACTTTAGAATTAAGAAGAAGAAGAATTCTGGGGGCTTGTAGAGTATTTTGGAGATACATATAAACCAGGGGCTCCTCATTATCAGATGGAGACCTGGGAGGTTATTGACCCCTTTCCAGTGTCACCCAGCAAAGGCTGCAGCAGACAGTCTGGGTGGAGCTAGAGTCTGGGATCACTGTCGGCACCTTCCTTGCACAGGGGCCCTCAGTCATTTAGTCCTAATTAAACCAGGCAGGGAATAAGGCTAGACCTCCCACAGAAAAGGAGCATTAAAATAACCCTAGTCCTCCCCCCGCTTCATCCATAACTAAAAAAAACATTTTGGCCAGAGATATTGTATATGCTTAATGTTAATTTTGGTGCGTAAGAGACAAAAAGAGTAAATCAGAACAATGACATAGCTTAGTTGCACTGTTGCAAATTCACTGCAGTATAATCAGCGCCTTGGTGTGTATGGAAAACATCTCAAATGCTTTAGCAATGGCCATTTCCTTGGCAGCAACTAAAGACAGTTTTATGCCCTCAAGCCAGGTGCCATTCTGTCTCGTGAATTCCTCAGGGTGTATTTAATTTCTTGCTGTGAGAGCTGTTAAATAATCAGCAGAAAGAACTGAATCGCTAACGGGACTTTTGAGATCTAACTTGGAAATTAGATTGCAGATTCACTAACTCTGGAGTGTGAGAACACAGAACATCCTTCAATGCCTTTTACTGATTTCGCTTAACAAACTAATGCTTCCTCCCAATGCTCAAAGGAAAAACTAATGAATAAGCGAAAGACATTTCTGTTAGATCCATGTGTCAGGATTTTATTCTATTTATAAAACGTCCACAGGACACATAGAACAGTGGACATAAAACACAAAATATTTTTCCTTAAAGTGTAACAAAATCCAGGGCGGCTGCGCCTGATATCTAAAAGATAAGATACCAGGGCCAGCCATTGGCCTTTCTCCAGGGCATCTTGATTTGGTCACCAGTATTCACTCACCTTAACCCGGTCCAACGACGCATGGGCAGGCTCTCATCCAATCAGAGTTGTTTGCTGTGCATATGCTATTCGGCAAATGGCTCTGAATGTTTACAACGGGGAGCAAGAGGAGCCACCTCCCCTGCACCCTTGGGCTGTTTGTGCAATACCAGCTAATTAGATAGGCTCTCCCTATCCATTGCAGCCTATCAGAGCCGTTTGCTGAATTACATAGTCACGGCAAACAGCTCTTATTGGATGAGAGCCCACGCATTCCTATGGAGCATGGAACAAAACCCAGGATAGGCAAAATCCCGGACTTTAATCTGGCAGTAACCTCTGGCAGTATACCAAGGCAAAGAGAAAGCTTCCCATCCCACAAATCCCTATACGTAGGGGTGCTAGGTTCAGTGACATCTCCTACATCATGGATGGAGCTTCTGCCCCTGTCTATACCAATTGGAGTAGGAGCCTACATGTATATCTGCATAACATTCAGGTGTCCCTAACTGGCTACATAAGCTGGCCCCTTCCTGTGCTCTTATATTCCACCGTTTGATTCGGTTTTAGGAATCAAGTGCGGCATTCTCCAACATCAAACATTTTCAAACAACAAACAAAGCATAATACACCCCTAGTTTGCAGAGCAGGCCATTTTCTGGCCTTCATTGCTGCAGGGGGCTTTTTGGCACACTAACATGCCAAGTCTTTTCTGATACAGACTCGTGCTCTGGGGAAAAGGGGAGCAAGAGAACACTGAGGACTATGCTGAATAGGGCATAGGGCTTGGTATGCCCTTAGGGCCCAAGACTAGCCTCAGAGCCCTGACAATACCAAATCTTAAGTCTAGTGTGCCAGGCTAGTAGCCCACACATCTGCTTCTACTTTCCAGTGCTGCATTTGTGGATTGTGATGTTATACCTAGTTGTGCCACCATTGTGGTCAGCCACTGGCTTTGGCATAGCAGTGCCCATCCAAGTTTACATAGATAATTGTAATAAAACAAAGGAACTATCCCCAGCCTACCAGTACTTATTTCAAATTTAACAACATTCAAAGACCCCTAACACACTGACCGATTGGACACTGAATGCTGGCATATGTTTTTTGTGTGTTTTGTCTGATTGCCATGCTTTGATATGGAGAAGGACTGGTCAGTAGATTCAATAAATATTCTGAAATAAAGTGACTCTTCTGCCTGACCTTCCCTAACAGCCAACATTAATAATGAAGAATCTCTTGAAACCCCATTCTTAACGTACTTTAGTAGTGGCAATAGTGCTGCTTTATTTTGTACTGAGTTAAACCTACTTAATCTTGTATGAACAGAGGGATAAAGCAGGAAAGAGTGGAAGGATTACTTATAAAAGGATTGTATTGATCTGCATTGCAAGCACAACTGCTGCATCAGTGTAAAATCCCCTGAACGCCAATACATTATTTAAATATAATAATGAGTTTAAAAAATGTTTGTTGAACATTATGTTTCTATTAGTCTCATTTTTATGTAAAAACATCAACCAAGAAAACTGATTTTGCTTGATCAATGGTAACTATAGGTTCTTAGATTTTGCCTAGACAGGTCCTTTGCTGTTGACACTGAACTGTCTGCCAATCACCTTTTATAACACCCCCTGCCCCCCCCCCCCCACAACGAGGCAGGTCAAGGGGCTTAGGAAAAAAAACATCTTACCTGGTCCCAGAACCCAACACTGTCCTCACCCCCCCCCCCCCCCCCCGCCCCCAGTGCACTCCTGGCTCGCATTCAAGTTAATGGGGTCACACACTGAGCGATGATGCCTTATATAGCCTGGACTGGACAGGGACTAAATCTAATAATAAGAGAAAATGTAGCATAGATACCAAAGAGTAATTGTAAGCAGAGTGATGTATTTGGGGAGTGATAACATTAGCCTTATATCTGTGTCATTTTTTTTATCAGGGTAATAATTGTCTGGGCGTTATCAGACACAAATCAAATATTTTGGTATGAATGCATCTTTACTAAAGGGCAACTATCATGCTATCCCTGAAGAAAACCTCCACATTGGATCTGAAGCATTTCAGACCAGTGATGCTCACTTTAGAAGTTATGAAGATCTTCAAAAGGCTGGTGATGGACTACCAGAAACAGGTTACTGGGGATTATCAGGACCCTTGCTGGTTTGCTTACAGAGCAAACAGCTTAGGTGAGGAAGCAGTGGACCTGGAACTTAAAGTGGACCAAAACCCAGGATTTTGACTATCCCCAATCAAGGGTGTCCCGCTGCATGAATCCCCCCAGATCGCCAAAGTTAACTCACTTTCTCCCAGTTCTGTGGCACATGCACGGCTGCTCGTCCAATCCGCGCAATCAGAGCCGCTGATGTCTCGTTGTCTAAGCATTCGTCTAAGGCCAGTGGCTCCGAGCTCATTGGTGGCCGCATCCCCTGTTTCCCTCTAATAGGGAGCATGCCTGTGCCGGCCATTCACAAATGCTTGGCATGGGTATGTGCCCTGCTAGAGGGACAGCAGGAATGTGGCTCACGCATGCGCCACTGAACCGGAAAGCAAGGAAAGTGTATGGGGCGACCTGGGGGGTTTCACACAGTGGGGCATCCCAATTTTGGATGACCCGGGAGGCAGGGAATTGATAGGCCCGTGAATCTTATAGATTCCCGAGCCGATTGTGGTGTGTTTTGGTCCACTTTAACCCTTCTAGTGCCAGCTACGGGAGTCTCATTAGGAACTTCATAGGGGCCTCTTTGATTGACAAGTATAATATCTCTGTGAATAGCCTCGCAAGGCCTCTAGTTATTGCTTCAGTCAATGAAGATAGACTTGATTGCATTGTGCGATATCGCACAGTACCGCTCCTTTTGAAGGTTGGACCCGACCATCAGGAGAGTATTGAGTTCTTCGTCCTCCCCAGTAGCACTTCTCCAATTCTTCTCGGCCTACCTTGGCTTCAACGTCATGACCCCACGCTTGACTGGAATACTGGCGATATTAAGTCATGGGGCCCAGCCTGCCCCAAGAGGTGTTTTGGACCCATTCCTGCCAAGCCTGCTCCTGTCACTGCTCCCTCCGCCCTGGTACAGGCACCAGCCGGAGAGGCCTTTGTATCTCCTTGCCAATACAGCAAAGTCTTGAAATTTGAACCGGAATGTTCTCTTCAGGTTCTTAGTCTCATCCCTGACTTTCTGGGTCCCAAGAAGAGGGGGAAACCCAAGGGGGGGGTACTGTTAGGGCGAGCGCTGCACGCCCGTCTCACAGCAAGTCACTTACCTCCATGGCTGCATGCAGCCGGCATCCATCTTGCAGCACTTTCCTCATGGCTGCATCCAGCTGCCGCCCTTCCCCCCCATGCTTCCTCCTCACATGCTCAGGTGCGCGCACGTCTCCGTCCACTAGAGGGCGAGCGCACTAGATTCCTGAGATTTAAAGGGCCTGTACAGCACTGATTGGTGCCTGGTCATCCAATCCTGCATCCTCTTCTCCTATTTAAAGAGGCACTTCCTTTCCATCAGGGCCGGATCTTGGTCTCTCCATGCTTGTTGAAAGTCAGACATTCTTGGATTGCTCACCCATTTACCGACCTCTGCCTATCCCCGACTCTGAACCTTTGCTGCCTGCCCCGACCTCGGCTACTCACCTTTACCGCGAACCTGTGCTGCCAGCCCCGATCTCTGCCTGTACTTACTACGCCTTTTGCCTGCCACTTGTGTACCTCGCTGAACCTCGGCTGACTGTGGGACTGGGCCGCTGTTGGGGGTAGTGACCTGGGGGTCACTCGCCGCACAAGACCAACCTGCCTTGCGGTGGGCTCTGGTAAATACTGGTGGCCCCTTAGACTCCGCTCCCCTGACACGGTACCTGCCATCGGTCCCACGGTTAAAGCGGATTCACACCTGAGTCCGCTCCACCCGGTCCGTGACAGTACCGTTGTAACTGGGAGAAATAGGGCTTTCACACGCAATAAGATTTTATTAACAAACTTACAGACTTACAAACTGAAAATTGTAAAAAATAGATTTTTTACATTTTTTTGCACATATTTTACCAAAAAAATATTGAGAAAAAAGGTCAAACAAGACATTTCATGTTGAAGCCCAGACTCTGCTGAAAAAAACAATATATAATTTTTCCTGGAAAATCCCTGGAAATCCCTTCATAAATCAAGGTTGAACATGTGTAGCGCAAAAAAGTGAAAAGTAGTCTGGCACCAGAGTGTAACAAAAAATCTAGGTAGGCTGGCACTTAAAGGGTTAAAGGAGCATTATCGCAAAAAATAGCAAAAAAAATGTTGGAAATCCATATAAATATGTTGGATGGTGGAAGGAGGGGGTCACATACACCCTGCTTTAAGAAATATCCAGCCAGGCTTGTTTTTTAATTTTAATGGAAGGAAGAGGAAATCAGGGGTGACAGCTTTGGCTTTAAAAGTGACTATTGACTTTTGTTAGGGTTATTGCAGTTTGCAGTTAGTGCAGGTTATGACACTAGATGGCGCTGTGACCAATGCGCAACTTTAGAGTTTTCTATGTAATATAGTGCTGTGTTGTTTTGTTACTTTCTGTATATGGAGCTGTAATCTCTATGACTGCTAGTTATTTTCCTGTCTGTGTTCTAGCCACCATGTAAGGTGACATTCTCTTACTGCATTCATGTTCCAGTAAATACACGTTTCTGTTATACTACTAATATCTATGTGGATTTGACTCCACTGCACCCAGCAGTCAGTCGTTGAGAGAACAGGAGACGATAGGAAAGAGAGCCTTGCACTTGTGAGCATACAGTCTACAGCAGGGGTGTCAAACTCATTTTCACCAAGGGCCACATTAGCAATACTGACAGCAGCTCCAGAACCAGAACCAGATATCTGTTCTGAGCAGCGACTAATGTGGAAATGAACCGGCCCATAATGATTTTGCAAAGAAAGACGCCTATATTGTACCTAAATTAATTTCTTGCTGCTTTTCTTCCAGGAACACATACAGAGGCTAGATCAAGAAGTAAATGACTTTGTTGATTATCTTTTTGGGCCAAGGGGTAAGTACATTTAATTTGATCAATATTTATAGAATGAACAGGTAGAAAACTTATAAATACTATTAGCACATTTATATTTCTATAAGATATTTGATTAGATGTTGTGTGAACAGCAAGAATGGGATATATGTAAAAGCCTAAAAGCAGATCAAAACCCAACCAAAGCTTTCTTAAATGCAATATATCTAATCTAGTGAGGAACAGTATAGGATTTATTTCAAGAGTTAAAATTACAGATGTGGCAATAAAATGAGTAAAAGTTTCTCATAAAGCAGTTAACGCCTAAATCCTGGCAGATAAAAAATATTAAAGTTAAACTAAAGGCAAGCCCGATTGTTGTCCCATTGTCTCGGGCTACACGTTGCACTGTCCTAAACAGTCAAAAAGACCCTGTAGTTCCTAAGTTGTCATTAAATGTATTTAAATGAGCATTGGAGAAATAATGAAGGGAAACAGTGGGTGTGGCAACAGCAATGTGATGTAAGCACACTGTAATGAGTGTGAGAGGAGAGAGGATGGTGGAGTTTCAAAGCTGCAGAGAGAGGCAGCCAAGGAGGACATCTGGGCGAGGGGTGGGGTGTTTCCGTTCTTGAATGATGGACCAGATCAGCAGGTTGGGGAATAAAAGCTGAATGAGAAAGTGATTTTCCTCACTAGGGAGACAGACCGCGAAGGAAGAACAGCGCTTGAGCCACAATGAAAGGTAAGCTACTGATATTTACTTTTTAAGTTTTGGCTTGACAAACACTTTAAATGTATATAACAGATAATGTTTGCTTGAACCAATCAAATTGTTACATTACTCTTTTTGCCTCTAACAATCTTTTTTTAGGCAAACTAGATTTTTTTTTAAACCCTTTATAAATAGGGATGAGCAAAACCGCTAAGGTTTGGGTTTGACAAGTTGCATCGAACTTGCCACTAAAGTTCGATTTGGGTCCCTGAGCCCGACCTGAACCCCACTGAAGTTTATGGGGGCCCGAACTTGGGGGCTCAAAAATGGCTGTAAAATGGGGGTAGCAAGAGTTAGATGGCTGTAACATCAGGGCAGCTGCCCTGCACAGAATGGGCTAGGGAAATTACTCAAATAACAGAACATAAAACCTAAAAATTAAAGAAATACATAAATAAAAAAATACAATATTAGTTTTTTTTTTTTACAGATGAGAGAGGCCAAAACTGGGGGTAACACCAGGGAAATCTGCACAAAATGGGGTAGAGGAAGTACTCAAAATAATAACATACAGAAAACAACAAAATTAAAGAAATACATACAAAAGTAAATTAAAGATATAAATAAAATATTGATTTTTTCACGTGTCAGACACAGAGGCCAACTTGGGGGGTAACACCGGGGCGATTGTCCTGCACAAAATGGGCTAGAGAAGGCACTGAAAACAATAACAGAAAACCAAAAAATAAAAATTGTTTTTAAGGGTTTTAGAGTTCAAATCAGAGTAACACCAGGGATATTGCCCTGCGCAAAATGGGGTAGGGTAAGTACTCCATAGAAAACAAAAAATAGGATATCACTCAAGTGCTGGAATCAAGGAGGTGATGTTGTCCTTAACCCTTTAAGTGCCAAGCCCGTAGGTACTACGGGGTTGCTTCTAGGACCGTTAAGTGCCGGCTTTCCCCCTGATAGTGAAAAAAGTAAAGTAAATTAACACTCACCTGACCCCTCGTTCGAACCATCCGAGTCTTCTCTTCAACCTGGGGGTATCCAATTACCCCCAGGGGCTCTTCTGCCTTCAGGAGGGGGCAAAAAATACCCCCCCCCCCCACTTCCCCCCCCCCAAAAATAAAAAACAAAAATGACATTTACTCACCTCTGTGCCCGATCCCTCGTGCCGGGTCTCCTCTTCACCGGGGGACGCTTCGATCGCCCCCCCCCGGGCTTTTCCGCGGTGGGGAGGGGGCTCAAAACATGCCCCCTCCGATGTTCTGGCCACTAGCCCCACCCCCTTGTGGGCGGGCTTATGACGTCGTGCGTGACGTCATCCCGCTGCGGGCTCCGGACTTTGAGATGTCAGGTCTGATCACCGGAGGGGGTTGGAGGGTAGGGGATGTGGTCCCCTGCTTCCCCAGTCCCCTCCGGTGATCAGCCCTGACAGCTGTCAGCTGGAGAGAATCGTCGCGGGACACAGGATCGGAGGTGAGTGTTAAGATAAATAATTAAATAAATAACATTTTTTCTCTGTGTCAGCGTCTTTTTTTTTACACTTAACCCTTTGTGAACTGGTAAGGGGTCCTTGAGACTGTCATTTTTTTTAATTAACCCCTTATGTTCTGTCACCCAGCAGCTATAAAAGGTTTCCAGCAGGCGAGCAGAAGCCAGTGATTGCCGGGGGACACAGTGCTCCAGGATGGATGGGAGGTAAGTATTAAAAAAAAAAAAGAATAAAATATTTTTTTGTGTGTTTGTGTGTCTGTTTTTTTTTTCCATTGTGAACTGGTAAGGGGTCCATGAGACCACTATACCAGTTCACAGGGCTGGGGGTTGGCAAGTCACCTGTGACCTGGGAGGGGGGACTCTATGTCATTTTTTTTTAATTAACCCCTTATGTTCTGTCACCCCCACACCAATTTTTTTCTTGATTTTACCCTTTATAACATTTACAAATAATATGCAACTACTATCCATACTATAAAGTACTTGTTTCAGTTTGGGGGGGTCTCCTGGGCAGAAACGGGGGGCTACCGATACATATGCGGTACCGTTGTAACCGGAGAAATTGAGCTTTCACATGTAATATGGTTTTCATTAACAAAACAAATGTTTTATTTAAAATACAGGAGACAACTGTCTAAAAATTTTTTTTTTTTTTTTTTACTTAATATTTTAATAAACAGTAGAAAAATTACAATCAAGACATTTCATGTTAAAGTCTAAACTCTGCTGCAAAATATATATATATATATATATATATATATATATATATATATATATATATAATTTTCCTGGAAATTCCTGCAAAAATGGCGCAAAATGGGGAAAAATGACCTGTCAACAGAGGGTGGCAAAATCTCAAGTAGGCTGGCATTCAAAAGGGTTAAAAGTAGCTATGCATGTTGGGTATTGTTCTGCTCAGGGGACCTTGTTCTTTCAGATTTAGCTTGTTTTTTTCTTGTCTGCAATTTGGTTTATGTTTGTTTTATTTTATTCTGATTTTTTATACATTTTTTAGGGAAACCCCGTGCAACCAAAGAATTCTTAGAGGGATTACTTCCAGAAAGATGAGCGCACTACAACAAGCTGGGTACACTTAGAAAGCTTAACATGTGTACTTTCAGGGAATATATGGTTTGTGGGGGGTATTCCAAGTGTAAAGGGTTGTTTTGGTTGAAAAACTGCAAAGTGTGCATAGCGCATAACAGTTGTATTCTATCTGAAAATCCCCTAAAGCTCTGTTTCAGTTTGGGGGCGTGTTCTGGGCAGGAAAGGGTGTCTGCCAACACATGTGTGGTATCGCTGGCTGTAACTGAGAGAAATTGGAATTTTACACGCAATAAGATTTTATTGGCGAATAACATTTTTTATTACTCATATTTCACCCAAAAATATTTAAAAAACACCTAAAATGACAAACAAGACATTTCATGTTGAAGCCCAGACTCTGCTGAAAAAAACAATATATATTTTTCCTAGGAAATCCCTTCAAAAATCACATTTTAACATGCGTAGTGCAAAATAGTGATAAATGGTCTGGCAACAAAGGGTGACAAAAACTCCAGGTAGGCTGGCACTTAAAGGGTTAAAAGGGGATCCAGCAGGGTGGCAACTCTGCAATTGTTCCACAGGCAGTGGAGCATGTAGTGGCTCATGTGCCAGGGCCAGGCTGCCCTGAGTCAAGAAGAAGCTGACCTCAGTTTCAAGTGTCTCCTCCATGCTCCAGTGACATCCGTGAGCTGTGCTGGGTGCCACTTTGCTGTTCTAGAAGTCTTCCTCGTCTGAATCCTCCAAAACTGTCTGCTGGCTGGACAGTGGAGTACCTGGCCCAGCAACCCACGATGCGAGTCACGTGTGCACTGCCCTGATGCCTGGGAAAATTGTCTGTCCTTCTCCTCCTTTGTTTTCTCCTGTGCCACCACAATCTCCGGCATGGTCTGAAGGGTTTCTTCCAGCAGGCAAAGGATGGGGATGGTAGTGTTGACGATGGCATCATTAGCGTTGGCCATACTGATGGTGTACCAAGGCTGCTACAAGGTTATGTATCTCGTTGCACACCACCTGGCCGGGCTTCAGGTGCAATGACCACAGCCACTCATCTGTCTGCTTCTGGATGCCGATCAACATGTTGCCATTGGCAGTGCTCCAACTGGTGGTGCAGAGGAGGCAACAGGAGGTACCAGTTGATAGCCAGCAATCCTTGGTGGTGGAAGGATATGCGCCAAAGTGCTTCTTGCCTCAGTCCCAGCTGTCACTACATTAACCAAGTGGGCAGTTAAAGAGATATAATGTCCCTGCCCATGCTTACTTGTCCATGTGTCAGTGGTTATGTGGACACTGGAACTAATAGCATTGCTCAGTGCACATCTTATTTTCTCCACAACCTGTTGGTGCAGGTCAGAGATGGCGAGAAAAGTAGTGGCAGCTGGGAACAGCATATTGTGGAACAGCTGCCGGTTCAGGAGCCTAAGCTTGCAAAGTTTGGTACGAACCCTAACTTTGCAGCTCGGGCTCGCTCACCCCTATTTATAAACTAGATGTTTTTTGAAACACCTAGGATAAAAATAAAAGCAGTACTGTTGACAGGGCATCACCAACTGTCATCCCACAAGCTCAGGAAGCCCACCCCTCCCGGCAAGTGAACACTGACTGCATGGGTGGATTAAATGTGGAGGAAAAACTCCTATCTCTGCATGCAAGCATACAATGGCCCATATGCCCCCCAAAACTTGTCCTAAATGAAAAAAAAATATGATCTTGTGCCCATCAGCTCCTGGGCTGAGAAGGTGTTTGTCACACAAAGGGAAGCCAACTTTTCCAACAGAGAGTGGAGGCAGAGCTTCACCTTTGGAAGGGGTAATCCATGTAGATTTTGAGAGCTTCTCATACTTCTAATTAAATACCTGTGCAAAGTGCAAAACTTTTACTTCAAATTGTTCTCCTGTGCCCAATTGAGTGGAGCAGAATTTTTCAAATGAGGCAAAGATCTGTTTTTTATTTAAAATATGTAAATAACAGGGGTATGGGTCTGATTATTAATTGACATGTATAGATGTAAAAAAATCTCACAGGAATCATGTGGGGCATGGCCCGGGTAAAGGATTTCTTTTTAGAGAAATGCTTTTTCTAAAAACAATATTATTAGATGGAACAG
Organism: Gastrophryne carolinensis; assembly: GCA_027917425.1. NCBI lineage: Eukaryota > Metazoa > Chordata > Amphibia > Anura > Microhylidae > Gastrophryne > Gastrophryne carolinensis. The sequence goes on along the minus strand of CM051239.1, from coordinate 271,533,616 downwards.
AAGTGCTACAAATACAGGTACAGGATTACATTAGAAGAGGGGTTCCTGCCTTTGCAAGCTCATCTAAAGCAGTGTTCCCCCAAGCATCTGCTCGGGACCTACAGGCCAGGTTTTGCAGATCTTCACGCACACACATAGGTAAAGTTCATCTCAGACAGAGCTATAGAGCCAGCTATGTGGAGAGCCACAAAATATAACCTGTTGATGGGCGAGGGTTGGCGAACACTGATCGAAAGGATAGAGGGTGGAGACTAGTGCCCGTAGAAGTTCAGGTTCAGCAAGTTCGCTAAACTTTGAACAAGTTTAGTTCGGCCACCCAAACTCAACCCCATTGAAGTCAATGGGAATCCAAACTTTGGGGCCCAAAAGTGGATGTTAAATGGGGGTAATAAGAGGTAGAGGGCTGCAAAATGGGGTCACACCAGGACAATTGCCCTGCACAAAATAGGGTAGGGACAGTACTAAAACTTTATTAAAAAATAATAAGAACCCCAATATAGCCATATTACAGGCTGTCACACAATCTCCCCATAGCCCCATAGCAGACTGTGTGACAGAACACCCCGATCCCCCCACAGCAGACTGTGTGACAAAGCACCCCATTCCCCCATAGCAGACTTTGTGGAAGAACACCCCCATCCCCCATAGCAGCCTGTCTGACAGAACACCCCCATCACCCCATAGCAGACTTTGCAGAAGAACACCCCTATCCCCCCATAGCAGACTGTGTAACAGAACACCCAATAGCAGATTGTGTGACAGAACACCCCCATAGCAGACTGTGTGACAGAACACCCCCATCCCCCCATATGGAGACTGTGTGACAGAACACCCCCATCCCCCCATATGGTGACTGTGTGACAGAACACCCCCATCCCCCAATTGCAGACTGTGTGACAGAACACCCCCACCACCCAATAGCAGACTGTGTGACAGAACACCCCCATCCCCCCATATGGAGACTGTGTGACAGAACACCCCATCCCCCCATAGCAGACTGTGTGACAGAACACCCCCATCCCCCCATATGGAGACTGTGTGACAGAACACCCCCACCACCCAATAGCAGACCGTGTGACAGAACACCCCCATCCCCCCCATATGGAGACTGTGTGACAGAATCCCCCAATTGTAGAGTGTGTGACAGAACACCTCCATCCCCCATAGCAGACTGTGTGACAGAACACCCCCATAGCAGACTGTGTGACAGAATCCATCCAATCACCTCATAGCAGACAATGTGGCAGAACCACCCCCATCACCCTATAGCAGACCGTGTGGCAGAACAACCCTGATTACCCCATAACAGACTGTTTGGCTGAGCTCACTGGCTGCAAGCTGGATGCTGTAGTCCGTGCCAGCTTACGGCCATTCGTAGCGAGATTGCTGGCCTCCTGGCTGACCTGATTGGCTGAGGCGAGGGCTAAAAGCTGGTTGAAGGGCCATCAACCTGCTCTAGTCTTGCGGCCTGAACGCTGAACACAGACTGCTGGCTAAACTGGGAACTTTCGATTTAATGGTTATGCAGATAGCAGTCATAAGGCCATATTGTTATGAGACTGCATATCAAAAGCATAATGGTGGTAGCATCATTTTATTTTCTAATATGATATGATAGATAAAGGCATCTACACATATCAGAAAAACCACAATAGCAAAAATTGTTGCTAAATTATTATAGCACAGAGTATATAGGCAGTCCAGTTTAAAAACCTGTCACCCGTTTCTCTTTTATCCAGTAAAAGGAAAAAAAGTAACTTTTTTTTAGCAAGGTATATTCGGCTTGATTGTGTTGATTTTTCTCCTTTAAACCAGATCTGTTCTATTGGAAATGCACCAAAATCTGCCCCTTTAATAAATGTGTCGCTTAGACAGCCCATAGCTCACTTGAGGTACTATATTTATTCACATCCGGTAAACTGGCAAACATTCTTTACCCCAGAGCAGGCCTTAAGAATATGTACCAATACATTATACTGTACTGGAGTTATTTACAACTGTTCTGCAAAGCTGCACCCCAGGACCAATGCTACTTCAGCATTGCCTGGCAGCGCTGGGGCTCTTTTAGAGTTGCTTCTAAAGCATATGTGAATAAGCAGGGTAGTCTGCAACAAGCATTTGTGACTACGGGGTGATAGGCAGTGGGAAAAGCAAGCAGGATGCTCGGCTGCATAGCTCGAGGCATCACCAGTAGGAAGAGGGAGGTTGTGATGCCACTGTATAGAGCCCTGGTGAGGCCACAGCTAGAATACTGTGTGCAGTTCTGGAGACCTTACCAAAAATACATTATTCAAATAGAACGTGTCCAAAGGCGTGCAACGAAAATGGTGGAAGGGCTTAAACTTAAAACATATCAGGAGAGACTTAAAGAACTTAATTTGTACAGTCTGGAGGAAAGAAGGGAGAGGGGGGACATGATTGAGACCTTTAAATATGTGAAAGGATTGAATAAGGTTCAGGAGGGAAGTGTTTTTAAGAAGAAGCTAAATGATAGAACAAGGGGGCACAACCTGAAGCTAGTCGGGGGGAAGATCAGGAGCAATGTTAGAAAATATTATTTTACAGAAAGAGTAGTAGATGCTTGGAACAAACTTCCAGCAGAGGTAGTTGAAAAATCAACAGTCACTGAATTTAAATATGCCTGGGATAAGCACGCATCTATCCTATGATAAAGAGTACATACAGTATACACATAAGGGCAGACTAGATGGACCGTATGGTCTCCTTCTGCCGTCAACCTTCTATGTTTCTATGATAAGATGAAAACCTGTGTCTGGCACCATTCCATCAGAGCTAATCAAAAATCATTCAATCTTGCCTTTCTTAGCTTGTAATAATAACCTCCATTGATTGTCTCTAATTGCATTATGCTTATTCACATCAGACATCAGAGTGTTTGACATGGTAAGGACCCAATACATGCTATAGACTTGTAGCCTCAAGGCTTTCCATTAACATTATGATACTGTATGCTTCTTTCTCATGAGATTTTTCTTGCCTTTTCAGATCAGAGAGTACGAGGATGGTTCATGCTTGATTCCTATCTACCCACCTTCTTCTTGACTGTCCTATACTTACTTTCCATTTGGTTGGGGACCAGATATATGAAGAACAGACCAGCATTCTCTCTCAGGACTCACCTAATAGTTTACAATCTTGCAGTTACTTTGCTCTCTTTGTATATGTTAATAGAGGTAAGTATATGTATATTTTTATTGTCACTAGCCAAAAAAAATCGATTTTATAGTTTTGTGGCAGGTTTCTAGTAGTCATCAAATTTGTCATACACATAAAAGGTCTTTGGCTGCAGAGATATGGGCTGCAAAGTTTTAGAACGGAAAGGTAGGATAGTGGAATAAGCATTAGCCTCTGTTGTGTAAGACCAGGGTTGGTTTGATTGCCAACTACTTTTGTTTTAAGCTACATCATGCTTCCGAGCAGCAGCAGTAAGGTAACTTTTAAATACAATGCACTAGGGAAATACAATCTAAGTAACACAAATACACTGTATTATAAGGCACAGCACTATTTTATGCTACACAAAATGACATAGGGCGATCAAAAACCAGGTGGAGCCCCCACATGTGGCCAATAATGCACTAACATCAACCTCATGAGTAATTACTTACCACATTTGGTATCAAGTGAAGGGTTATAAAATACAAAAATAAAAAAATTCCCACACACATCAAAGTCCACAAAAGGGGGTATATGTATGTAAAATCTCAGTAATAGTTCATTAACTGTTACAGTGGCATGTGCTATAAGTATCTGATAAAACAGAAGATCATTCACTGAGAAGTGCTATTAGTAATAAACTAACCAAAAATATGTGTCCATGTATGTACAGAAGCAAGCAGCATGTTGTAAAAAGCTATCCATTTCCATGTTGCGCTACATTGTAACAGCAAGGCATGTGGCTGTAACTTGTCATTTTACATTGGATAGCAGCCACACACTTGCTGTTACAATGTAATCACCTCTGACTCACAGCTTTTTGCTATGTGTGCAATTTCTCTATCATGTTGCTGCTATGGTGAACATTCACCAAAGAACTATAAGACTACAGAGTACAACACAAAAAGGTAATAAACAATACAATTGCTCTAAGATTGTTCAACAACTTAACCACAGCCTAATAAAATACCAACAGGTGATGGAACAAATGGCAATAATAAAAGGGGGTAAATAAATTATGTATTTGTGGGAAAGAAATACTTAGCAGCAGGGGAACCCCTAACCTACCCAAACCCACACGGGCCCACAGGGCATCCCAGTCCCGGCATTGCCCAAACTCATTATGTTCCATGGTGTTACCACTGCTTATTCAGGTGATTTCTTAAGACTAAAAATGAATTTAAAGTGTAAACTTTATTGGTGGCTTCATTCACCGTAACATCCAGTAAAGTGTAAAACATTGCTTTAAGCCACTTAGGCCTATAAGTAAGATGATTTTTTCATAGGAACCAATTTGGGAGGCTTAAATTGTGACAGCTTAACAAATCGCTAGGTTAATTTTCGATAGCGACAATATTGTATGATGTGTGACCAATGTTGTCTCTATTGAAAATGAACCTAGCAATGTGTTAAGCTGTCACAATTTAAACCTCCCAAATGTGTCCCTCTAAAAAAAATGGTAGCTTACTATAGGCCTAAGCGGCATGAAGCAGTGTTTTACACATTACTGGATGTTACTGTGAAATTAATCAGAGCACTAATAACTGTGCCTTTGTGGCAAGAACTACATGAACAGTGGAGGGGACAACGTTGCTAAAGGAGTTCCATTTCCATGGTGCATAAAAGCCTTTCCATTCTAAAATCATCTTTTGGTTGAACAAAAGCAGTGACCTCTGGTTCGATTTTATTTCAATATTCCTTTGTTCATATTACACTCGGCACATTCTGTACTTGTGTTTTTGTCTACGAAGAGGGAAAATGCAAGTGAAATGAAGAGGAAATACATGGCCTGACTGTGTTTCTGTGGCATGGCAGACAAAGCATCTCTTAATAGATCTCTCTCAATAAAGCTGCTTCAGATTAAGTTTGATATACATTCTAGTGAATAGTGGACTTTTGTGGGAAAATTCTAGAAAGATCCAGGAAATATGTACTAGCACAAAGTCATTTATAGACCACATGTAGGGGCTATCGTCCCCCTTTTTCAGGCCCTACTGTAAGTAAGTCAATAAGGTACATATGGACCTGCAAAGTAAGCCTACTTTACAGTACCTCTAAATAACAGAAGTGTGCTTCCATCACAGCTATCCATACATCAATTATTGTCATATAGGGCCATTGTATGTTTTCTCTGCATTTAACCCATCTGTGCAGTGAGATCAACAAAAGCAATGAGTGCACACATGCCTGGACTGGTGGCCTGCTCAAACTATGGCACCCAGGAAGCAGGGGGGGGGGGGTTAGGTGCCGTGCTTAAGAGTACTACAGTCATATAGCTGGGAATCAAGCCTGCAACCCTATGGTTACAAGATTCCTTACCACTAGGCCATGACTGCCCCTTCCTATTAATGAAGCAATATTAAAGGGACTGTTCAGGAGGGCAGTTTGTTCATTATGACTGCAAGTGAGCAGTGGATGACCATGAATGCTGTGTGACTTGGTTCTGGCATTAGGTGTTACTTACGAACCAAAGTGGTACGAGTGACAAAAGGTATGAGTGTTGCTTTTTTTTCACCTGGACAGACCCTGAAGTCTATGAGACTCCGGCAGGGGCATCCTGAACTGGGATGCCCTGCTCTGTGAAACCTGCAAACCTTACCTTACAGTGCATGTGCAACACTCATTACTACAGTGCATGTGCAATTACTTCATTACTTAGCAAAAAATTATTTCCTCTATTTCCTTTCTGTAGTAAAAAACTAGCATTACAAAAGTGGAAGCAAAGCATTGTAGCTTCGAGGCTGGACATCAGTGTATGTAGTAGTGATGAGCGAACCCGTAGAAGTTTGGATTTGTCAAGTTCGGGTGCCCGAACCCCATTGAAACAATGGGGACCAGAACTTGGGTGGCTTAGGTTTATGAGGAACTAGTCAAAAGTTAGTCATAAGAGTGTTTTATTACAGTGTGCTTGAAAGAGGAATAAAACCCACTAGCGGTCACCCGGAATTCTAAAACATCTGAATAGGGATGCACCGCTGCGTGAAACCCCCCAGAATGCTTCTATTCACTCACTTCTTCCTCATTCCTATGGTGCATGCATGGGCTCTCCTCCAATTCTGTCGTGACTAAATCATTTGGTAAACGGCTTTCATTGTTTTTGTGCCGTAGGAAGAAAGAGGTGAGTGAATAGTGGCATTCTGGGGGGTTTCAAACAGCGGAGCATCCCGGTTTGAGATGTCTTGGGGAACGGAACAAGACCCAGGAAAGTTATATTCCTGGGTTTTGTTTCGCTTAAAGAACTTTAAATGATGTTGCAAACTGCTTCTTTTTAACTGCAAAAAGCTGCTGTTTTACATACTAAACATTGTCTACACACTTACTAAAATGACCAGACAAAAATGTTATTAGTTTGTCATCTTTTTTGCCATAGTCAGCCTTTAATTTTAGGACTTTAAATAATCATGAACCTCCTGTCACAAATAAAAGATCCAAATACCCACAGGACCCCTTTTCACCTTGAGTGCTCAAGTATAAGAGATGGGCGGCCTGCCATAGGTAGGATTTGATTTCTCTTACTGCACTGATTTGCCGTGTAAAAATGCTTTCATTCAATAATGACGCCAGTCAACAGTGTGAATCTGAGCCGTGACAAATGGGATTTCCGACAGAAAGGAGACTCTAGGAGGCTACAGGGATTGCAGGCAATGGACAAGGACTTTTATCCTGAACTTGAAACGCATTCTTTAGAAGGAAACTTGAATTCAGTTACGAAAAGTCATGAATATTTGAACTTTAATTGAAGAAGAGTTTCCATCAATTAAGAACATCTCAGAATATAAAGAGAAGGTTCAGGCAACAGCAAACATAAGGCAGCAAGCAGCTAATCTGATGCCTGTCATGTGCCTCTCCTCCATTTTCCTGTTGCCCTGGCTAGAAGCTGAAGCATGCTCCACATGTGGCCCTCCTTTCAAATGTATTCTTCCAGGACTACAAAAAAGTGGTCATATCTATCATTAATGCCTTAGCAAAACATTTATGCATACAAAAGTGCTAAGGATCATGGCCCAAATCCTGTTCTCTTTAGTAAATACTTTCAGTTTTAAAAATGTGGTCTCTGCCTTATACAGTACCTTTAAATTCAGATATCTCGCATCCATCCATATCGGTTACACATGGGTCTCCCTAAAGTGGCTTCTATGTTCAGACTTTTAAAGTAAATTTCATCTTTATTAGTATCTAAAAGTTTTTATTCATCTAGGTCACGGGTTCTCAACCTGTGGTATGTGTACCCTAGGGGGTACACAGGGCTGTTTGGGTGCCCAACCACAGGGGTTTGATGGGTCTATTATATAATTTTACCAGTGGCCTACTTATTAAGGTCAAAATTATAACCGTTCCCCTTTTTGGAACTTCTGGTCTCTAGGGGGTACTCGGCATAAAAAGCTTGAGAACCAGTGATCTAGGTCATTGTATATCTGTAGTAATAAAGAAAATGGTCTTGTGGTTAATTTCTTAAGGATGTGCCATAGCCCTGGTGGAGAGCATAAGTAGTAGTAAAGGGGGCATCAATAGGGGGCTGAGGAAAGGAGATTAATAAAGATGATCAACCTGATGGAGGAATGCAGGGACCATATGAAGCTCGTTCTGCAAGGAACTAGATTACTATGAAAGCTTGGTTATGGTTACCTGGAGCCGAGCTGTAGGAAATAGCAGAGATTGTCAAAGAATTATTTTATAATTCAAATGCAGTGATCCAGGATACTGTGCAGAAGTGACTGTAAAAACTATTTTTAGAACCTCCTGTACCTCAAATTTTTGTTGTTGGGCAAGTAGTAAAAGTTAGTTATCTTTTATGACTGGATGTTCAATTGAGCATCCATTGTATATGATGTGCCTGTTGTGGACTATTTCTGTAGAGCAGGCCATGGCCTATACCACCTCACACTCACAGTGCTCAAATGGGGGTTCTGACCACCAAAGGAGAGGTTGGAGTGGGAATGTAAGTGTATCCAAATATTCAAATCAATGGACGGTAGGCTAAACAGGGATAATCATTTTATGGGGTTTATTTAAGAAATGCTAAGGCTGAATAGTGTCAGGTGAATGTCAGGTCCCAGTGAAAAAGGTGTATTTATCAAGTCATAAAGCCAGAGCGCCTGCGATAGTGCCAGGTAGTGTCCTTATCATCAGCGAATACAAGAAGAAAGAAGCCAGCTCACCGACCTTCCACTTCGGCACGGACTTGAAGCTCCCAGGCAATTCTCCAAAAAGTACTAAGCAAAATTTCATATGATGTCCAGCCGTTCAACCATTAAAATTTAGCTTTTAATATATCCAGTAAAAAAATAATCAATCCAAAATAAAGGCAGTATGGAGCACATGTCTCAGAGCAGCCCAAAACAGAATATTAACAGGCATGTGTGACGCGTTTCAAGCCTAACCGGCTCTTATCTATCATCAGCGCCAGAAATAGGATGTGTTCCCTACAGTGCCAGATAAGAGATAAGACCAGGCTCTCACTCTCTGTTGCGCTTCAAGCTTCTGATTTGGGCCATGAAAAAGCTGTGTCATGCCTTTCAAGTGTCCCTTTTGCTTTTGCGTTTATTAAAAAAATCCCTGAATCGAAAAAATAAAAAACAGGCATTACAACAGGCGATGTCACCCTGTAATCCCCTTTACACAGCGGTGGTGCGGGCGCTGTGTTTAATTTAAATAAATGAGCTGGGTCTCCAGTGTTCGCAAAAACACCACTAGGGGTCACTAGCGCATTGCCTTATACAAGGCCAGCGCTATGCTGATTCGCCAGCTAGGAGGGAGTGCAAGCTGAACGCAGGCGCTGAGAGCATCTCAGAAGAGAAGTTAATCTAGCGCCCACACAAAAGTTTTATAAATTAGGGCCTATGTGTCATTATAATGTGAATTGAATACACTGGATTCACAAGGTCCGATATTAGACTGTCTGGGCTGATGTGACTAAAGAGAGCAATAAAAATTCAACACACACTCCCTCCCCCTTCCCATTCTTTTCAGCCCATCATTAATTCATAATCTCCCTGATTCTTATCTCACAGCTTATTATTTTACGACTTTGCTATTATTCACGTGTGTTAGTAGAAAAACAATTGTGCCTTCTTGTGGTTTTGTGTATAAATGTGTGTCAGATCTGTATTATGCCTAAAGAAAAAGCTTACATTTCTTTGAAAGCTTGCATAATTAATCCATTGAGTTCGCCAATAAATGGTATTTTCTTAACTTTGGATTTCCTGCTTACATCGATGGCTAACATGGTACAATAATTTACTACTACTGCTCGATTCAGCAAACTCCCTTTGAGCAACACCCAATTCCCACCTCCAAGTATAGCGGTAGAGTCAAATATTGCAGTTGTTAGTTCGAGGACATTGTCAGACATTATGGTTAGAGATGAGCGAACTTTTGAAAAATTTGATTCGACTGATTCGCCGAATTTTCCGTCAAAAATCGTTTCGACCCGAATAAATTCGCAACGAATCGCTATTAAAAACGGCTATTTCTGAGCCTCCTAGAGCCTCATTAGGGTTGTAAACCATTCTGCCTTGCTGTAACACGCACAGGATGCGTGCTGGGTTAGTTAAATAATACTTTGAAGAAATATCACATGCAGATCAGAGGCATCGCTAATAGAATCGCAGAGCGGCACAATTGCAGAGAGTTGAAGTGGCATCACTATGAGGGGCAGGAGCCCAAACATTGCTTTAAAGAGACACTGGAGTTGGCAGCAGCAGGAGCCCAAAAATTGGATGAGCCCAAAAATTGGATGAATCACACCCTGGAGTTGGCAGCAGCAGCAGGAGCCCAAACATTACTTTAAAGAGACACTGGGGTTGGCTTCAGGAGCCCAAAAATTGGATGAATCACACCCTGGAGTTGCAAGCAGCAGCAGGAGCCCAATATTACTTTAAAGAGACACTGGAGTTGGCTTCAGGAGCCCAAAAATTGGATGATTCACACCCTGGAGTTGGCAGCAGCAGCAGCAGGAGCCCAAATATACACTGGAGTTGGCTTCAGGAGCCCAAAAATTGGATGAATCACACCCTGGAGTTGGCAGCAGCAGGAGCCCAAATATTACTTTAAAGAGACACTGGGGTTGGCTTCAGGAGGCCAAAAATTGGATGAATCACGCCCTGGAGTTGGCAGCAGCAGGAGCCCAAATATTACTTTAAAGAGACACTGGGGTTGGCTTCAGGAGCCCAAAAATTGGATGATTCACACCCTGGAGTTGGCAGCAGCAGCAGCAGGAGCCCAAATATACACTGGAGTTGGCTTCAGGAGCCCAAAAATTGGATGAATCACACCCTGGAGTTGGCAGCAGCAGGAGCCCAAATATTACTTTAAAGAGACACTGGGGTTGGCTTCAGGAGCCCAAAAATTGGATGATTCACACCCTGGAGTTGGCAGCAGCAGCAGCAGGAGCCCAAATATACACTGGAGTTGGCTTCAGGAGCCCAAAAATTGGATGAATCACACCCTGGAGTTGGCAGAAGTTGGCAGCAGCAGCAGCAGGAGCCCAAACATTACTTCAAAGAGACCCTGGGGTTGGCTTCAGGAGCCCAACTATTGGATGAATCACACCCTGGAGTTGGCAGGAGTTGACAGCAGCAGCAGCAGGAGCCCAAATATTACTTTAAAGAGACCCTGGGGTTGGCTTCAGGAGCCCAAATATTGGATGAATCACACCCTGGAGTTGGCAGAAGTTGGCAGCAGCAGCAGCAGGAGCCCAAACATTACTTTAAAGAGACCCTGGGGTTGCCTTCAGGAGCCCAAAAATTGGATGAATCACACCCTGGAGTTGGCAGAAGTTGGCAGCAGCAGCAGGAGCCCAAACATTACTTCAAAGAGACCCTGGGGTTGGCTTCAGGAGCCCAACAATTGGATGAATCACACCCTGGAGTTGGCAGGAGTTGACAGCAGCAGCAGCAGCAGCAGGAGCCCAAATATTACTTTAAAGAGACCCTGGGGTTGGCTTCAGGAGCCCAAAAATTGGATGAATCACACCCTGGAGTTGGCAGCAGCAGCAGCAGGAGCCCAAATATACACTGGAGTTGGCTTCAGGAGCCCAAAAATTGGATGAATCACACCCAGGAGTTGGCAGCAGCAGCAGCAGGAGCCCAAATATTACTTTAAAGAGACACTGGGGTTGGCTTCAGGAGCCCAAAAATTGGATGAATCACACCCTGGAGTTGGCAGAAGTTGGCAGCAGCAGGAGCCCAAATATTACTTCAAAGAGACCCTGGGGTTGGCTTCAGGAGCCCAACAATTGGATGAATCACACCCTGGAGTTGGCAGGAGTTGACAGCAGCAGGAGCCCAAATATTACTTTAAAGAGACCCTGGGGTTGCCTTCAGGAGCCCAAAAATTGGATGAATCACACCCTGGAGTTGGCAGAAGTTGGCAGCAGCAGCAGCCCAAACATTACTTCAAAGAGACCCTGGGGTTGGCTTCAGGAGCCCAACAATTGGATGAATCACACCCTGGAGTTGGCAGCAGCAGGAGCCCAAATATACACTGGAGTTGGCTTCAGGAGCCCAAAAATTGGATGACTCACACCCAGGAGTTGGCAGCAGCAGCAGCAGGAGCCCAAATATTACTTTAAAGAGACACTGGGGTTGGCTTCAGGAGCCCAAAAATTGGATGAATCACACCCTGGAGTTGGCAGAAGTTGGCAGCAGCAGCAGCAGGAGCCCAAACATTACTTCAAAGAGACCCTGGGGTTGGCTTCAGGAGCCCAACAATTGGATGAATCACACCCTGGAGTTGGCAGGAGTTGACAGCAGCAGGAGCCCAAATATTACTTTAAAGAGACCCTGGGGTTGGCTTCAGGAGCCCAAAAATTGGATGATTCACACCCTGGAGTTGGCAGCAGCAGCAGCAGGAGCCCAAATATTACTTTAAAGAGACACTGGAGTTGGCTTCAGGAGCCCAAAAATTGGATGATTCACACCCTGGAGTTGGCAGCAGCAGCAGCAGGAGCCCAAATATACACTGGAGTTGGCTTCAGGAGCCCAAAAATTGGATGAATCACACCCTGGAGTTGGCAGAAGTTGGCAGCAGCAGGAGCCCAAACATTACTTCAAAGAGACCCTGGGGTTGGCTTCAGGAGCCCAACAATTGGATGAATCACACCCTGGAGTTGGCAGGAGTTGACAGCAGCAGGAGCCCAAATATTACTTTAAAGAGACCCTGGGGTTGGCTTCAGGAGCCCAAAAATTGGATGAATCACACCCTGGAGTTGGCAGAAGTTGGCAGCAGCAGCAGCAGGAGCCCAAACATTACTTCAAAGAGACCCTGGGGTTGGCTTCAGGAGCCCAACAATTGGATGAATCACACCCTGGAGTTGGCAGGAGTTGACAGCAGCAGGAGCCCAAATATTACTTTAAAGAGACCCTGGGGTTGGCTTCAGGAGCCCAAAAATTGGATGATTCACACCCTGGAGTTGGCAGCAGCAGGAGCCCAAATATACACTGGAGTTGGCTTCAGGAGCCCAAAAATTGGATGAATCACACCCGTTGGCAGCAGCAGCAGCAGGAGCCCAAATATTACTTTAAAGAGACACTGGAGTTGGCTTCAGGAGCCCAAAAATTGGATGATTCACACCCTGGAGTTGGCAGCAGCAGCAGCAGGAGCCCAAATATACACTGGAGTTGGCTTCAGGAGCCCAAAAATTGGATGAATCACCCTGGAGTTGGCAGAAGTTGGCAGCAGCAGCAGCAGGAGCCCAAACATTACTTCAAAGAGACCCTGGGGTTGGCTTCAGGAGCCCAAAAATTGGATGAATCACACCCTGGAGTTGGCAGAAGTTGGCAGCAGCAGCAGCAGGAGCCCAAACATTACTTTAAAGAGACCCTGGGGTTGGCTTCAGGAGCCCAACAATTGGATGAATCACACCCTGGAGTAGGCAGAAGTTGGCAGCAGCAGCAGCAGGAGCCCAAACATTACTTTAAAGAGACCCTGGGGTTGGCTTCAGGAGCCCAACAATTGGATGAATCATACCCTGGAGTTGGCAGAAGTTGGCAGCAGCAGCAGCAGGAGCCCAAACATTACTTTAAAGAGACCCTGGGGTTGGCTTCAGGAGCCCAACAATTGGATGAATCACACCCTGGAGTTGGCAGAAGTTGGCAGCAGCAGCAGCAGGAGCCCAAACATTACTTTAAAGAGACCCTGGGGTTGGCTTCAGGAGCCCAACAATTGGATGAATCACACCCTAGAGTTGGCAGCAACAGCAGCAGGAGCCGAAATATTACTTTAAAGAGACCCTGGGGTTGGCTTCAGGAGCCCAAAAATTGGATGAATCACACCCTGGAGTTGGCAGCAGCAGGAGCCCAAATATTACTTTAAAGAGACACTGGGGTTGGCTTCAGGAGCCCAAAAATTGGATGAATCACACCCTGGAGTTGGCAGCAGCAGCAGCAGGAGCCCAAATATTACTTTAAAGAGACATTGGGGTTGGCTTCAGGAGCCCAACAATTGGATGAATCACACCCTGGAGTTGGCAGGAGCTGACAGCAGCAGCAGCAGGAGCCCAAATATTACTTTAAAGAGACCCTGGGGTTGGCTTCAGGAGCCCAAAAATTGGATGATTCACACCCTGGAGTTGGCAGCAGCAGGAGCCCAAATATACACTGGAGTTGGCTTCAGGAGCCCAAAAATTGGATGAATCACACCCTGGAGTTGGCAGCAGCAGCAGCAGGAGCCCAAATATTACTTTAAAGAGACACTGGGGTTGGCTTCAGGAGCCCAAAAATTGGATGAATCACACCCTGGAGTTGGCAGCAGCAGCAGCCCAAACATTACTTCAAAGAGACCCTGGGGTTGGCTTCAGGAGCCCAACAATTGGATGAATCACACCCTGGAGTTGGCAGGAGTTGACAGCAGCAGCAGGAGCCCAAATATTACTTTAAAGAGACTCTGGAGTTGGCTTCAGGAGCCCAAAAATTGGATGATTCACACCCTGGAGTTGGCAGCAGCAGCAGCAGCAGGAGCCCAAATATACGCTGGAGTTGGCTTCAGGAGCCCAAAAATTGGATGAATCACACCCTGGAGTTGGCAGAAGTTGGCAGCAGCAGCAGCAGGAGCCCAAAAAATGGCCTAAAAACATAAATATGTTTTGCACCATTTGGAAAGTGTAAAACGTGGCACCATGCTGAATCTAGTCGCATGCATCAGGCATTGGTGGGTGGAAATCCTGGCTGATCCATCCCTGATTCATTTTGACAAAGGTGAGTCTCTCCACATTTTTAGTTGACAGACGAGTTCTCCTCGCATTAACTATGGCCCCCGCCGCACTAAACACCCGCTCAGATGGCACGCTACTTGCCGGGCAGGACAGCTTTTCCAGGGCAAACTCTGCTAGTTGCGGCCACAAATCAAGTTTGGCTGCCCAGAAGTCCAGCGGATCCTCAAGGTGTGTTGGCATGGTCATGTCAAAGTATGACATGACCTGCTGGTTGAGGTCCTGCTCCAGGTCTTCCTGCTGCTCATGAGTAGCCTCACTATGCGGGTGTAGAAAGCTACTCATTAGCGACTGAAGACTGAGGCTGCTGATGGAGCTGCTGCTGCTGCTCCTGCCAACCCCTCCAGCGGCCATGGCAGTGGAAGGTGAGCGCAGAGGTCCCCTCGAGTCAGACCTGCGAGAGTATGGACCATGGCGCAGATAGGCATCGGCCAACTGCCTACGTAGAATGTCTTTGTAGTAGTTGAGTTTGTCCTCCCTCTCGGTGGGTTTAAAAAATTCCCCCATTTTGAGCCGGAAGCGAGGGTCCAATAAGGTGGACAGCCAGAAGTCATCCCGCCGACAGATGGAAACAATTCTGGGGTCACTACGCAAGCACGTGAGCATGCTTCCTGCCATTTGCGCAAGTGACTCGGATGGACTACCTGTCTCCATCTCCACTGCATACTGCCACGGTGTGCCCGGGTCCTCTGTCTCGCCTTCCTCAAAAACCTCTAGCTCCTCTGGCTGCTCCTGCTCCTCCTCTCCTGTCCGCTGACTAGATAAACCAGCCATTTCGCCAAGCCTAAACTGTGTTTCGCTGGGCAACTCCTCCTCCTCCTCTTCCTCCTCCTCCTCCAGTTCAGCTCCAACTGGGTTCATGTGGCCGTAAGATGTAAACGCCATGTCTCCAGTGCCCTGACCAGCCATGGTTTCCAACATGTGCTGTAGTACATGAAGCAGTGGAATCACGTCGTTCATCCCGTAATCCTGCCGACTGACAAATAAAGTGGCTTCCTCAAAGGGCCTGAGCAAACGGCAGGTGTCACGTATGAGCTGCCACTGGTTGACATTGAAGTTACACAGGGGAGTCCCCCTATCTGCTTGGATCATCAGGAAATCCGTGATGGCTTTTCTCTGTTCATATAATCGGTCCAACATGTGAAGGGTGGAATTCCAACGGGTGGAAACATCGCAAATCAGACTATGTTGGGGGATACCATTCTGACGCTGTAGCTCAAGAAGGGTGTGTTTGGCGGTGTAGGAGTGGCTGAAGTGCATGCAAAGTTTCCTTGAAGTTGTTAGGATGTCTTGCAGATGGGGGGGAACACTTCAGAAACCGCTTGACAACCAGATTGAAGACGTGAGCCATGCAGGGGGCATGGGTCAGGCTTCCTTGGCGCAGCGCAGACAAAATGTTCTTCCCATTGTCGGTAACCATGATTCCCATTTTAAGTTTTCTTGGAGTAAGCCATGTTTGGATTTCCTGATGAATACATTTAAGCAGTTCCTCCCCTGTGTGACTCCGTTCGCCAAGACAAACCATGTGAAGCACTGCGTGACACCTCCGTGCCCTGCACACATGGTAGACTGGAGGGGCACTGAGACTTGAGCCTACAGTGGAGGGTGAGGAGATGGCGGAGGATGAGGAGGCCGAGTCGCACGGTGTCACAGGCCCAACGGGCAGGGAGCGCGGAGGCCGAAGCGGCGTGACCTGTCCAAGTTGCTGCTGCTGCTGCAAAGGGACCACATTCACCCAGTGGGCCGTAAACGACATGTACTGTCCCTGACCGTAGTTACAGCTCCAGATGTCGGCGCTGCCATGCACTTTGCTACACACCGACAGGCTCAAGGACTGGCCCACCTTCTGTTCAACAAAAGTGTGCAGCGCTGGTACTGCCTTCTTGGCAAAGAAATGACGGCTTGGGACTCTCCACCTCGGCTCGGCACAAGCCATCAGTTCTCTGAAAGGTGCAGATTCCACCACCTGAAAAGGGAGCGACTGCAGCACCAGCAACTTGGACAGGAGCACATTCAGCTTCTGCGCCGTAGGATGAGTGGGCGCATACTGCTGTCTCTTGGACATGGCTTCGCTGATGGATTGCTGGCGGGATGCATGACTTGGAGGAGGAGGAGCAGGAGCGACAGAGGATGGGTATGACGCACAGCTGCCTTCGGCTGAGGTGCTGGAGCCTTGGCTGGCAGAAATTGGGAGCTCACTTGGTGAGGAAGCAGACTGGACCACCCCTTGGGAGCCTCGGTTCTCCCAGGTCGCTTTATGGTGACGCATCATATGTTGACGGAGGGCCGTGGTCCCAACATTTGGACCCTGGCCACGCTTCACCTTTTGCCTACATATCTTGCATGTGGCCATGTTACCCTCCTGCGGATGCTTCAGGAAAAACTGCCACACTGCCGAGTAGCTACTTTTCCCACCCCCTGGCCTCACTGATTCACTGCTGCTGTTGCCAACTCCAGGAACCCCTGCTCCACTACCTCCCGATAAAGTAGACTGCCGCACAGCAGGTGCTCTACCCCGGCCCCGGCCGGCTCCAGCCTTTGGAATTGTGCCCCCATGCTGACTGCTACCACCTTGCTGCTTCAGCTGCTGACTCTGGGGCAACCTGCGCCCCTCTTCTCCTGATGATGACGATGAAGCCCCTTCATCACCCGGCTCCCAAGTGCGATCGGCTTCATCGTCATCATCATTATCACCGAGTTGTGGCTGTACGTCACTGATGTTCGTGGATTCGTCAACAGTGTCTGGCGCAGGAGCTGGAACGCTCGCAGCACCCACGACACTGTCCACATCACTATTTGTCTGCCTAGCTAAAGAAGCCACCTCCATTTCTTGGCTGGGCAGTAGCTGCTGACTGTCCTCCTGTATCTGATCGTCCTCCTCACTAAAGAGTGGAGCTGAACCCAAAGCATAGGATACGTCGCTGGGGGAGGGAACGGCGTAGGACAGAGGCAATGGGAGGACAGGGACTGCTCTCGGGGCATGCCAACTCAGGGTTGTGTCAGAGGAACCTACCGACCCTAGACTGGGGGTCTCAGACGTAAGTTGTGATGATGTTGTTGATGAGCGCGTCAACCAATCTACCACGGCAGATGCATTACTGGTGGAGACCCGACCGCTAGCAGATACTGGCAGATTAGGTCTCTCAGCCTGACTCCTGCTGCTACTGGCCCCCAGTCTGATGCGAGCTCTGCCTGCGGAATCTTGGCCTCTGCCACTCCTCTTTTCACTTCCAGGCACTTGTCTGCCCGACATAGTCTAACTGGCGTGGTAGTAGGTGATATTTTAAGATCCCCCGGGCAGCGGTGGGTCTATATGAAACAGAATATAATGCACACCAAAAGTGAGCAGTAACACTCAGCCTCCAACAGGCCTGCTTAGTGTAAATAAGAGAGCTGCTTAGTGTAAATAAAGAGGGGTATGCTATGTTACAGAATGGGATGCCCCAACAGCCAGCAGTGCACCTGTGAGCAGTACTACTATGCCCAGCAAAAGTGTCTTTATCAGGCCTAATTTCAATTATAATAAGTGCAAATGGTTATATGGTCTTAAACAGAGGCTGCTGTAGTCACAGAATGGGATGCCCTAAAAACCAGCAGTAAGTACACCTGGCAGGGTCCAGTAGTGCTATGCCCAGCAAAAGTGTCTTTATCAGGCCTAATTTCAATTATAATAAGTGCAAATGGTTATATGGTCTTAAACAGAGGCTGCTGTAGTCACAGAATGGGATGCCCCAAAAAAGAAGTGCACCTGGCAGGGTCCAGTAGTGCTATGCCCAGCAAAAGTGTCTTTATCAGGCCTAATTTCAATTATAATAAGTGCAAATGGTTATATGGTCTTAAACAGAGGCTGCTGTAGTCACAGAATGGGATGCCCTAAAACCAGCAGTAAGTACACCTGGCAGGGTCCAGTAGTGCTATGCCCAGCAAAAGTGTCTTTATCAGGCCTAATTTCAATTATAATAAGTGCAAATGGTTATATGGTCTTAAACAGAGGCTGCTGTAGTCACAGAATGGGATGCCCCAAAAAAGAAGTGCACCTGGCAGGGTCCAGTAGTGCTATGCCCAGCAAAAGTGTCTTTATCAGGCCTAATTTCAATTATAATAAGTGCAAATGGTTATATGGTCTTAAACAGAGGCTGCTGTAGTCACAGAATGGGATGCCCTAAAAACCAGCAGTAAGTACACCTGGCAGGGTCCAGTAGTGCTATGCCCAGCAAAAGTGTCTTTATCAGGCCTAATTTCAATTATAATAAGTGCAAATGGTTATATGGTCTTAAACAGAGGCTGCTGTAGTCACAGAATGGGATGCCCCAAAAAAGAAGTGCACCTGGCAGGGTCCAGTAGTGCTATGCCCAGCAAAAGTGTCTTTATCAGGCCTAATTTCAATTATAATAAGTGCAAATGGTTATATGGTCTTAAACAGAGGCTGCTGTAGTCACAGAATGGGATGCCCTAAAAACCAGCAGTAAGTACACCTGGCAGGGTCCAGTAGTGCTATGCCCAGCAAAAGTGTCTTTATCAGGCCTAATTTCAATTATAATAAGTGCAAATGGTTATATGGTCTTAAACAGAGGCTGCTGTAGTCACAGAATGGGATGCCCTAAAAACCAGCAGTAAGTACACCTGGCAGGGTCCAGTAGTGCTATGCCCAGCAAAAGTGTCTTTATCAGGCCTAATTTCAATTATAATAAGTGCAAATGGTTATATGGTCTTAAACAGAGGCTGCTGTAGTCACAGAATGGGATGCCCCAAAAAAGAAGTGCACCTGGCAGGGTCCAGTAGTGCTATGCCCAGCAAAAGTGTCTTTATCAGGCCTAATTTCAATTATAATAAGTGCAAATGGTTATATGGTCTTAAACAGAGGCTGCTGTAGTCACAGAATGGGATGCCCTAAAAACCAGCAGTAAGTACACCTGGCAGGGTCCAGTAGTGCTATGCCCAGCAAAAGTGTCTTTATCAGGCCTAATTTCAATTATAATAAGTGCAAATGGTTATATGGTCTTAAACAGAGGCTGCTGTAGTCACAGAATGGGATGCCTCACAGCAGACTTAAGATCAGTTCAGTATATATGCACAGTTAGTTAGTATAAGCAGCCTGAAAACGCTAACAAAGCCTGTCAGCCAGCTAGTAACACTCAGGCTGGATGAAAAAAAAAAAAAATCTCCCTGTGACAGCCTCCGATTTTTCCTACCTTTCCCTGTTTTTCGCTGACTTTCTGTCTGTCTCCTGCCTGTCCCTGTCTGTCCCTGCCTGTCTAACTGCATCTCTCTCTCACTACAACGTTCTGTCTCTCACGAATGCAATAGAGAAATGAGGAAGGAAAAGCAAGATGGCCGACTTAAATAGCGCTGTGACGTCACCGGGCTTGCTGGCTGCTGATAGGCTGCATGTGACTGCCCCAGCTTGCACTGGCGCGGGATAGATGTCCAGACATGTCCCGTCCGCCATCTTAGAATGCCTGTAAATGTAAATGAATGGATGTTAAAGGAAAACTTCAAGCGATCGAATCGCGGGGAAATTCGGATTCGATCCGAATCGAATTTTTCCTGAAATTCGGATCGAATCCGGGTTCGTCTGGATCGATTCGCTCATCCCTAATTATGGTTGTATGGGTCCCAAGTTTCTTGCTGGCAGCTCTGGGTATAGGTCCGCTGCAGGAACATATTGATAGCACTGGAACTATATACCCTTTAGTATGGGAGGGGGTTACCATGCCATCAGCTCTGCAGAGCAATTGATACTTACCCAATACCTGGTACATATGAAACAATGCTTTACATGAATTATAAGGAGCTTTCATGTGTCTCAGCTCACACTGCAGAGCAGACATTATAAAGACAGCTCTGGAGCCCTTCCAAATGTGCTTTATTTATGGTGG
This sequence comes from Gastrophryne carolinensis, assembly GCA_027917425.1. Taxonomy (NCBI): domain Eukaryota; kingdom Metazoa; phylum Chordata; class Amphibia; order Anura; family Microhylidae; genus Gastrophryne; species Gastrophryne carolinensis. The sequence goes on along the minus strand of CM051239.1, from coordinate 271,513,351 downwards.
TTAGCATCACAATGATGTCTGCTTGAGTTCTCTCACACACGGCGGTGGCTCTCTGTGCATGCAAAGCATGAGCAAGTGCCGCTCTCCTGCTGTATTAATAGCCCGGTTGTTTCAATGAGCTTGCAATGTGTGCCAAAGGTCGTCAACCCATGAATACAAGGACAAATGCGAGTTACACTCAGCTCATACACTTTTTTTCCAGAAAGTCTTACTACTAGACAGACAAAAATACTTTAAAGCATCTTAAGAAACAAAAATAATCTGAACCAAATTGGGTGCTAATATACCCCCTCCCTGGGCCCAAATTCAGGCAGTGTGGCAGAACCCCCCCAAAAAACCTGATAATAGACCCTCAAGAACTTCTGTGGGCAACCCCTGATAATATTGATAATTTTGTAAAATTCAAGGCCACTATTCAGCATGCCTTTACAAGCAGACAAAGTACTGTTTTCTAGAATAAACCATGAGCAACCTAAAAAGCTTCAGTGCATGTCCCACAATCCTAGAATCCACCACCCTGATAAAACACAAAAAGCCAGACCTATCAACCAAGAAGAGGCGAGTTGTACTGGACAATCTGGAGGTTTTCAGGCAGAAGGGCATCCCAATTCAGGATGCCCCCATGGCAACAAAACCCTGGATAGAAAAAAATCTCTGGTTTTGTTCCGCGATAAAGTACCCAGTGTTTAATAGGATAAAACATAATAAACATGAATGGGCTTATTTCAACTAACAGTATAGTTTTCGCGGTTGACACCTCTGACACCAGATTTTGAGGTACAGCTACCACCATGTTTCAATAAAACAGCAGCAGATACGTAACCGTTTTACTGCTCATGTCCGCTATGTGATATATGACCTCTAATAGGCAACAGAGCAGCTGGCGAACCAGTTTACAGGGCTGCCCCTGCTGTGTGTGGCAAATAGTGGCTGTGATAAGAAAGTTTATTTCCTTACCAACCATGCTGCAGCTAAGAAAAGGAAAAAAAAATCTCCAACCTCTTCCCCAAAAAGTTAGCTAGTCTAAATTGTGACCTCAACCTTTCAGACATGTCCCTATTCAACGGTAATAAGTGCTAAGCATAAATTATTTCTCTATAAAGTATAACTTTTTTCAGTTATTTCTTTATAAAGTATAATGTTTCTTTATATACCCAAAGTTGTTGGCAAGTCTTATGGCCCATTTATATCGAGCGAGAATTTGCTAAATCATAATTTAGCGATAGTCAGTAGAAACGCCCGCTGCGACCAATCGTTTTGTTTTGGCTGACCAAAAATTTCTCGTTCAGCGCTTGATTGTTGGAATGCCGCCCTAAAAAAGTAACCAAATGACAAACAGATCTTTGGCATCTAAACACGAGCAATTGTAGACGACTTGGCCGTTTGCTCAGCGAGCATCCGAACATACAAATGAGCCGCTTGTGTACAACCATTGTTAGCAATTGTATCTACCGGTGGTTGTAGACAACCCTGTTGTCAAATTCTTCTTAGGAGCACCGACTGTCTCTGGGTTAAATCAGGTATCAGAAGCACTCAATCTTCTCAGGCTACTTAAGGCCTTGTAATAATCACCTTCATTACGAGCCAGCCGGGCAGCCAATCGCGGGACTCCGTACTCGCTGCTGGCTTGTATTGAAGGTGAGCTTCTTAAGATCACCAGACAGTGGGACCCACACCCGTTAAAGTAAAAACAGGTGTTGGTCCGGTTTAAAGATCATTAGTGCGCTGATCCACTAAACTGAAGGTTTTGCACCAATTATTGTTAAAAAAAAACAAAAAAAAAAAAAGATGAATCCTTATAGGCTGGGCAATCCATTCTTCCCCTCCTATAAAAATAAGGGAGGGTTGAAGGTTCAGAAACACCTTTCGTAACTCAAACAGCAACCTTCTTTTCCTATATAATCTCCTTTATCCACAACATGGGGAATCCCAGTTTTCAGAAGTTTAGCCCTTCTGTGAACACCCACCCAGCACTCCAGCACCATTGCATCCCTTGGGCCTCCCAAAATGAGACGCCCTTCACAAAACTCCTTTTAGGAAGGCCAGTATCAAGACAGGGATACTTCAAGTGGCACAAAGCCCTGTTCTGCCCTTCATGCAGCCAATTCAGTTTGAAACTCAGACTTCACCATAGTTTGAGAGGAGATCAGTCAGTTGAATCCAGGCAGCAGTATGGCTGAGATGCTAGGAGAGAAAGCTCCAAAATACCTATCTTTTCCAGCTGTGCCAGGCTGTTGCTCCAGTTAAATGCACCCCACAAGTACCAGACTATTAAGTGTGCAAACCATGTCTTGACTGAATTCTATTTGCTGCTGAAAGTTTAGTGATGGCGCCAGTGTTGCTGATGACAAGCAGGAATGCTTAAAAAGTACAACAAAATGCCCTCACTGAAATTAACAGTTCTGCCGACAAGCACTATAAATGTCCACTATGCGGGGGAGGAAATTACGACTGTGTCGCACTAAACAATACAAATTAAATACAATACAAACACAAAGCCTTAAAATCATAGTGAATATACAATAAAAATTCTACATAAGATCTGCATCTTTAATGGCTATTAAATAAAGTGCATTAAAATTATAATTACAAAATCCAGGGCTCCCATGATAATGTGCTTATTAATTCATAAAACATACCAAACGGATATAATTGTATATGGTATTAGAGATCATATATTATACGCATTCGACTTAAAACCATATAAAATATATTCTACACATACAACCAATAAACATATACAATTATATCTAATATGGGCCTAGTGACAGGACCCTGAAAAGATATGCAAATCATAAATCAAAGTTTTAACAATTTTATACCACCCCAATCTGTAAAACCATGTGGGAAGAGGCGGCTTTGTTCGGAATCTTGGGGGGGAGGGGATGGTTCACACAACGGAGCAGCCGCCAAAACCCAGGATAGTCAAAATCCTGGGTTTTGGTCAATTTTAAGTCCGTCTTTTCTCGTAATATCCTTACAGATTGTAAGCTTTTCCCACTTTTGTACTCATAATACATAGCAATAGATTAGAATTGGAGCTTTCAATCCGCCTTTATCCTCCCCTATCCCCTGGCCACCAGGGGTTAAGCATGGGGGTCCCCTAATGTTTTTCTCTGAGGCCAGAATTTGGATTTTTTTTCATCCCTAACATTATTAACAAAATATTTGGCTTTTGAGTCATTTATTTGAATTTATATTTGCAATTGGTCTTCCTTTTAAGCAAATATTATATAGGATAAAAGTATAGGAAAGAGTGTTAACATATCTTACACACTCAGTCCCTCTAGTGGTAAATAGTGGTAGTGTCTCCTTTCACAAGGAAATAAGTGATACATTTGATAGCAAGTTGCAGCAGTTCTCTGGCCACTGTCAGACGGAGCTCCGCTAGGAAAGTGGGTCACAGATGGCATGGGGTGGGGGTGTAGCTTCCAGGGCAGAGTTGAAAGGAATGATTAGGCCCACTTAAAAATAAGAATTAAAACCTAACTCCAGCCAATTCATGAAAGCTCTGAAGATTCTATAAAGGTTTGGCTGGAGTTAGGCTTCAATCAGACGTTTGTGCCATGCGTTTTGCGCCAGTATTCACAGTATGAATTCTGTTTTGTGTTTGCAGTTTTGTTTGCAATTTTGTTTAAGTTTTCACCTGCTTTTTGAACAAATCTCTGTTTCCAGGCCCTATTGCCCTGCCTTCCTGTTTATTGAATCCCATTAAAATCTATGGTGCCACAAACGCAAAATGCATGCGGTACCACATGAAAGCGCATTTGTGTTCGTAGTCCCAGACTTTAATGGGGTGTGTTTGCGGCAGAGAACACAGCAGGCAGGCCTTTTTGCGGGCATGTTTCCTTCCTCAGTTCATTTTCTTTTGCAGTACCACAGTGCCTGCTGAAAACGCATAAGCACATGAGGTACCTGATGGTTGTGAAAGAGGGCTTAGGCTTTAAATGGGCAAGTATTAACTACACATCAACCTCTCATAGTCCTGCATTTGTGGTATGCATTTCTTTGAATTTATTACATTATTATTGTCCAACCAGGATAGTAGTTAGGCTTTCTGGCACCCGGGGAAAACATTTGAAATGGCACCGATGGCTGCATGCCCAGCATATTTGGGCTGTGCATGTGCTCCCACCCTCAGCCATTCAGATAGGCTGGGGATGCAACCATTGGCGCTATTAATTACCGCCTCAATTGCCGTAAACAGAGCCATTATGCATGGCACACGGCTCTGATTGGATGATAATGCACACACATGCGCCATAGGGCCGTGGAAAGGTGAGTTTTTCTGGGTGGTTACACTTAGTAGGGTGGGATTCCCCTGAGAGACGAAACAAAACTAGGGACATCTTATGTGGCCATACTAGCTTTCCAAGTGTTTATTCCTTTGTTGGTTTTAAGTTGTCTTTTATATTTTATATTCCACCTATAAAGATTATAACATTGTTGTACAATTGACGCCACACCCAGTGCTTTTTTTTGTGGTGACATTTTTAAGGGTTTATTTCCTGCTGGAATTTTCCAAGCGAGTATGCCCCATCATAACTAACAGCAGGGACATGCACAGAGACCAGATAGGGAGCACATTGTATTGGCACCAGAACTGACTGCAGTGAAACTGAATAGCTGCAGGCTAGACTTTGTGGGATTGAGGCTACGGGTGGGAAAGTTTATGTTGCAGTTGTCTGGATCGCACCTTTAAAGTGGATCAAAACCCATCTAAAAGATCCTAGGGCTGGCCCCTGTGGCATCCAAAATCAGCATGCCCCGGCTGTGTGAAACCTCCCAGGGAGCCAGTAAACGTACCTTCTTCCTAGCTCCTACGCCGATTTAAACATTGAGCAGCCACATTCCCTGCATCCTTTGGCTGTGCGAGCGCTCCTACTCCCAGCCATTCAGATAGGCTGGGGCCACTCGTGCTCCCAATTGGACTGTTGGACTGGGAAGAGGTGGGTTTTTCAGGACAAAGAGTTTTCAAACAAAATGCGGGATAGTCGAAATCCAAGGTTTTGTTTTGCTTTAAGCCTGGTGTATCTTTGCATTTTAACAATAAAAATACTAAACACTGATCAAATGCATTGATTCATAATTAAAAAAAGTTTTTTCAAAACTATACATTAAGCTCACGATGTAACATGTAACTGCCTTGCTGTGATTCATGGTTTTCACTCATTTTGGTATCTTTCTTTGTCTCTTACAGCTCATCCTCTCAACATGGGAGGGAGGATACAACTTACAGTGCCAGAACCTGGACAGCGCAGGGGAAGCAGATGTGCGGGTAAGACAAGGTTAACTTAGTAAAACCATACTAAAGCCCAACTACATCCAGTTTTGGGCTGTAATGGAATGCAGTAGGAACCATGTTAGGGTTTTTCTTGCTGACTGTGACCAAATAGGTAGGTCATCAGATCAACCAAAATCCACAGCTATGGGTGTCCATTTAATAAACTCCTCATTCTCTAAACAAGAAGCATTGCAATGCGAAAATCAGCGGTTATAAATCTTCACTCACTCTACAATAAAATAAAACCAAGGGCAGCCAAATCAAATTCCTGGGCTAGAAACTTTACAGGAACACATTAAAAAAAGAGGACCAAAACCTGGCCATAGCATCAGAGAAATTTCTATATACTCACCTTGTCCGTGGATTTCCCAACAGTATGCAGAGAAAAGTAGCATGCTCTCCATTGCTGCAGCATCCCACCACCAGAACATCAGGCCTGCCGGGCATGCCGCAGAGTCTGTGTGAAGTCCCCAGCACACATTGAGTATACAAAAAGATCTGGGGGATGCTGGGAATTCATAGTGCAAACATTTTAAATAGAGAATGTTTAACCATTTACTTGCTGCCAAATGACGGTCATTAAGGGAGGATATTAAAAGTAACCTGACAGCATTAAGGCAGTTTACATAAAAAGGTGAACTGTCTACTAAGATGTATACCATGGGTGGGGGTGTTAACATTTTTTAAAAGTAGTCACCTCATGGATGTTCCTTGTGTTCTGGTGCGGACATAAGACCAGCACTAGAAATATGAGCCTCCAAAACCTAGAATACGCTCCACTCCTTTCAAATCCTGAGGCGAGCCCAGCCACATACACAAATAGTGTCCATTTTCAACATAAATATGGTAATAAACACGTTTTAGACATGTTTGGTTTTGAAATCCTTTGTAAGAGAAAATGAAAAGGAAAAGATACATGAAAAATAATTTACTTTATAATGCTTAGTTTTCTTTCAACAGTCTCAATTTTAAATCTAAAGCCACAAAAGAAGGGTCTAAGGCAGCGATACTCAACTGGCAGACCTCTGCACCAGATTTCCAGACTCCTGCCCTGACAGCCCTGCACTCAGTTGCTGTGCTCAGAGCTGCCCCCTTGATTGGCAATGTAGTTCTTAGTCTCCATGCCACTCTAATCGCTCCCTGGCACCTAGCATTGCAATATGAAGTACTGCATAGGTGGGAAGTGGCATTGCAAGGCATACACAAAGTTTGTTTCTCGGTCTCTTTGCCCCATGCAATCCTTTCCCCCCGCCCCAGCTCAGCCCCATCCCTGTCCCCCCCAAGCTCTGCCCCACACATACCTGTCCCCTCAGCTCTGCCCCATCCAGCCCATGTCCTCCCAGCTTTGTCCATTCAATCCCTATCCCCTTAAGCTTTGCCCCATCCATTCCTGTCCTCCCAGCTTTGCCCATTCAATCCCTATCCCCTCAGCTGTGCTCCATCCATTCCTGTCCTCCCAGCTTTGCCCATTCAATCCCTATCCCCTCAGCTGTGCCCCGTCCAGCCCAGTTTCTCTGCTCCATCCATTCCTGTCCTCCCAGCTTTGCCCATTCAATCCCTATCCCCTAAGCTGTGCCCCATCCAGCTCAGTCTCTCTGCTCCATCCATTCCTGTCCACCCAGCTTTGCCCATTCAATCACTATCCCCTCAGATCTGCCCAGTATCTCTGCCCCATCCATTCTTGTCCTCCCAGCTTTGCCCATTGACTCTCTATCACCTTAGTTCTGCTCATACAGCCCAGTCTCTCTGCCCCACACATTCCTGTCCTAACAGTTTTGCCCATCAATCCCCAGCCTCCCAGCTTTGCCAATTACTTTTTCTTCCAGCTCTGCCCATTCATTCCTGTCCTTCTAGTTCAGCCCATCCATCCATTCTCCCAGCTCTCTCCCCATCCCTCCCTTCCTGTTCAGGCTAACCATCCCTCTCCCCCAAGCTCTATCTATCCATCCTTATTCACACCTTATTGCCAGTAACATTTTGGGCCCTAGTTCTAGTCCCTGTAAATGACCTGCACAGAATACAAGAGGAGGGGGGTGGTAAGGCAGTGTGCCACAGGCCAGAGCTGAAGGTTCTGTGGGGGGGGGGCACTCCTGTTTTTCCCAGTGCCCAATAGTATTTTAGGGGTGGGGGCAAGTAGCCTTGTTTAGGTTTAGGACATACACAATGCCCTACACAATGGGCCAACACTTGGCATATACTGCTGAATTTCCTTTAAGAAATTATAGACCTCTCTTACAGGTTTGTTTTTGATTTTGTTTTACAGGTAGCTAAAGTTCTGTGGTGGTATTATTTTTCCAAAGCAATTGAATTTATGGACACCATTTTCTTTGTATTACGGAAGAAGAACAGCCAGATCACCTTCCTCCATGTTTATCACCATGCAACAATGTTTAATATATGGTGGTGTGTACTTAACTGGATTCCGTGTGGACAAAGTAAGTATGGAGCATACAATATTATATATATATATATATATATATATATATATATATATATATATATATATATAGTATTTTTCACCATATAAGATGCACCTGCCCATAAGACGCACCTAGGATTTGGATGAGGAAAATAAGAAAAATATTTTAAACCAAATGTTGTGCTAAAACACCCCATTACAGGCAGTGTGGAATGCCCCCATCCTATTCCCCATATAGGCCATGTGGGATATCCCCATATAGGCAGTGTGGCATCCCCCCCCTCCCATTCCCCATATAGGCAGTGTGGCATTCCCCCCCCCTCCCATTCCCCATATAGGCAGTGTGGCATCCCCCCCTCCCCATATAGGCAGTGTGGCATCCCCCCCATCCCATTCCCCATATAGGCAGTGTGGCATCCCCCCCATCCCATTCCTCATATAGGCAGTGTGGAACCCCCCCCCCCAACCCATTCCCCATATAGGCAGTGTGGAATCCCCCCCCATCCCATTCCCCATATAGGCAGTGTGGCATCCCCCCCCCATCCCATTCCCCATATAGGCAGTGTGGCATCCCCCCCATCCCATTCCCCATATAGGCAGTGTGGCATTCCCCCCCCTCCCATTCCCCATATAGGCAGTGTGGCATCCCCCCCATCCCATTCCCCATATAGGCAGTGTGGCATCCCCCCCATCCCATTCCTCATATAGGCAGTGTGGAATCCCCCCCCAACCCATTCCCCATATAGGCAGTGTGGAATCCCCCCCCATCCCATTCCCCATATAGGCAGTGTGGCATCCCCCCCATCCCATTCCCCATATAGGCAGTGTGGCATCCCCCCCTCCCCATATAGGCAGTGTGGCATCCCCCCCCATCCCATTCCCCATATAGGCAGTGTGGCATCCCCCCCATCCCATTCCCCATATAGGCAGTGTGGCATCCCCCCCATCCCATTCCCCATATAGGCAGTGTGGCATCCCCCCCATCCCATTCCCCATATAGGCAGTGTGGCATCCCCCCCCCCATCCCATTCCCCATATAGGCAGTGTGGCATCCCCCCCCCCATCCCATTCCCCATATAGGCAGTGTGGCATCCCCCCCCCATCCCATTCCCCATATAGGCAGTGTAGAATCCCCCCCCATCCCATTCCCCATATAGGCAGTGTAGAATCCCCCCCATCCCATTCCCCACATAGGCAGCGTGGCATCCCCCCCCATCCCGTTCCCCACATAGGCAGCGTGGCATCCCCCCCCTCTCCCGTTCCCCACATAGGCAGCGTGGCATCCCCCCCTCTCCCGTTCCCCACATAGGCAGCGTGGCATCCCCCCCCTCTCCCATTCCCCACATAGGCAGCGTGGCATCCCCCCCTCTCCCGTTCCCCACATAGGCAGCGTGGCATCCCCCCCCTCTCCCATTCCCCACATAGGCAGCGTGGCATCCCCCCTCTCCCATTCCCCACATAGGCAGCGTGGCATTCCCCCCTCTCCCATTCGCCATATATGCAGTGTGGCATTAATGACTACGATTGGTGAGCTGAGCCTGGGTGACAGGTGAGTACCCGCTGTTATTGGGTGGTCAATCTCTTTAACATAACTTGTATACGCACCTATGTATGTTCAATTTGTAACTCTCCATATGCATTTACTATGGAACTGGTAGCAGCAAAAATAATGTAGTATGTAATATTTACAGATTCGGCATTTAGTATTAGTACTTTTGGAAGTTGATTTCATAGGCTACTACAAGTACACATTGCACCTACTTGATCTTAATTACATTAATGCACTGTATTACTGAAAAAATACACAATACTTTTACTTCCAGTTGTGCGATGTATATTCTCTTTTCTAATACAGGTTTCTTTGGGCCAACCCTAAATAGCTTTATCCACGTTCTCATGTACTCCTACTATGGCTTGTCAGTCATTCCATCAATGCACAAATACCTCTGGTGGAAGAAGTACCTCACCCAAGCACAGTTGGTAGGTATCATTACAGTAATAAAGGTAGACCTAGCCGTTTTACAACACAATATATATTTAGTATGTACAAGTAAAATAGTAGTAATGCTGATATTAGAAATGTTTGTGTTCATTTGCTTTAAGAGATTTTAGCCAAGCATTTACATTACCACAGCACCAGGTTAAAAAATGAAGCCCTCCAACATTCAACCCCCTGAATTGAGCATACTCAGCGTATTTTTATTGAGTATAATAGAGCCTCAAATACAGAGACATTGCATCTTTAACCAAACACAATAAGGATATGAGCTTTACATTTCAAAGTCATAATCTATTATCATAGCATAGAAATCAAACGAGAAACCAGCACTCCATTTGCAAATAAAGTGTATTGAATCAAGGTCATATAATCCATGCAATCTTGATGCAGCGAATGATACAGTCCAAATCTATGTCTGACATTTCAGGGCGGCACGCGCCCCTTCATCAGGGTTCAACAAACTGAGGATCTGCACCAGAAAAAGGGTTAAATGCCCTAGAGACAGCACAAAAGCCCGCCTGCCATCATTGATGACGCCATTGGTGATGTCAGCAGCCTTAGCTGCCTGAATAGTAATACACAAACAGCATCTCAATATTAGTTACTTTATTCATGTATGAAGTAATATTAACTCCCCAGAGCGGGTTCCAAAGATACCTGTCCCGCCAGGTATTATGCCAGGTGGGCCGCCTCACTACCACCCCTCGTGAACGCTCGGTTGCCAGGCAACTAAAAACAGCACGAGCACTGTGTCTAGTCTCGAGACATGTGCTGCCTGGCCCAAAGTCTGCCCAGCAACCAGTGACGCTCGGTCGCCACCAGCCTGATTGACTGGCAGCGAGCTAGCTCACAAGGTAGGATTTTTCTTTGTAACCTCATTACTTTACTTCCACTTTAATAAAGCTACCAGATGGGACAATGGTCTGCCCTACCTTGTTTCAAACAACGCACTTCTGCAGCAATAAATCACATTTCTTATTTCATAAAATGAGAATTTCACATTTGAGATTACCCAAAGTAGTAGTGAGAAGCTCATATACAATGAATCAATCTAGAATTCATTTGTGTTGTATATTTGAAAATAAGAGGCCAAGATTGCTTTTCTCAATGACAGAATATCTAATGTGCGACCATTATCGCCTTACCGTGTAGCTCTTTTTTGATGAATCAACATCATTGTCACCATGCATTGAACATCATGGCTGCCACCACCTAAACTGGGAGGGGGGGTTCCAGAAGGTAGAGGGACACCAAAACCAGTTCCCCAGACACAGTACATCCGCCTTTAAGCAGATATAGTAGAAAAGATAATGATGCATGGCAAAGCCCTAAGTCAGCTAAACTTTAACAGTAGGAAAAGTTTGAAACTGCTTCGGGGTTTTACCCCGTGTCACCAAACTGTTCATTATAATAGAAAGCCAATAGATGTCGAAGATAATTTATACATTTTGCCACTGCTTTTCTGCTGTGATCAAACCAATGATGATGTGGCTTTTGTTTTTCAGATCCAGTTCCTGCTAACTATCTCTCACACTCTTAGTGCGGTGGTTAAACCCTGTGGGTTTCCTTTTGGATGTCTTATTTTCCAGTCTTCTTATATGACTACATTGGTCATCTTATTTGTAAACTTTTATCTAAAGGTAAGGTATTCACAAACTGCTTTTTTTTTATAAAAGCTTAGGTTCTAAGAATTAGGGTACATTGCAGCAACCCTGTTATGTACAGCTTGGAATAAATGAGACTCTAGGCAATTCACATAAAAAAAAAAAAAAAAAAAAAATCACCTTTCTTTCCCTATAGAATGCCATGCAGGGTCCGAAATGAGTATTTCTAAGATAGGTACGGTACCTTTATTCAGGGGCACCTACAGAAGTCTTCTGGGTGCTGTCCACATTGCAAGTAAAAACAAGGCAGAACTGTGCCCCCACTTACATTACAGTGAATAGAAGTCCATTTACAGTGTACAAAGGGGATGCAGCAAGCAAGGCCTCGGCACTTATGGCATTAGCAGCTGCTAAAAGGTTATGGGACACCAGCAACTTTGTTTATTGATAAAGAGCACCGGGAAGAAGTTTCAGCTAGCATGGCTGAATGCATATCCTTTGTTAGCACATGTTATATATGGACTCGTGACTGATGCTACCACCATTTCACCTTTATATACCAACATTGTACTTCTTAGCAGTTTGTATAATAATTACACACAAGGAGGGTATGGACAATATATAGGACAATTAACACAAAAAAACACTTAAAAAGTAATCCCGCCAGGATTTACTATGTAACAGCTGGGCAGCCGCTGCACTCAATGCTTTGTGCTACGTTTGTGTCACTGCCTGTATGGGTTAAATGCAAAGGAAAAACTAACTTTGGCCATATATGTCCAAAAATCTAAATAGAGATTGTTTGTTGCAATTCAAGTTTAACTAATGGCAAAAGTTAGTCCTTGCCATGGCAAACTAATTGGCTCAGTGAAAAAAACATTGGCATTTTGAGTCTATGGCCAGTAGACTCCCCAGATTTTAATCCTATTGAAAACCTGTGGTCATTACTAAAAAAGTGAGTGGACAAACAATACCACAGATGATTTTTGTTATACTTAAAGCACTGAAAATAATGGGCTGTTGTCAGTCAGGATTTGGTGCTGAAGTGAATATCCAGCATGCCAGGGCAAACTGCAGATGGCTTGGAACAGTCAACACTGTGAAATCACATCCTTACATAAACTTGATATATTTGTCAGTAACCGTTTAAAAACATAAAATGCTTATAACTGTACTTTTGTATACCATAGAAAAACAATCTAAAACACTGAAGCAGCAACCTCAGTAAAAATACAGCGTCAGTCGCCATTTTTGGCCAGGACTGTAAACCATTGATGTGATTACTTTTTAACAGAGCAGTAGCACATCATATGGTTGTTCAAAACTTTCTAGAGGTGACTTCAGACTTTGGCAGACTTTTTAGCTTTGGTCTCTACAAGTAATCCAATACTGGTTCACTGGTAATAACGAATATGTCAGGGCTGTGCTGGGGTCATATACTGCATATTGCACAATTTGCCGTTCTTTTCACTGTAGATAACATTTTATGATCCAAGAACCACCATGCCAGATAGATAAGAATAGTTTTGTAACACTGCAATGAGCGCACCAGTGACTAAATTAGTTGGTGGAAACCCATCTCCAAAATGTACTATTGAGATATATAGTTAGAGAGTAAATGTAGACAAGATAAAATGGTAGGATCTGATAACCGATATGAGACATATAGGAGACTATAGAAAGTTTTATCCATAGAACTAAAGCAATTCTTGACATTTCTTTAGGCCTACAAGAAGCCATCAAACTCAGATTCTACCAAATCAGCCAGGCTGGATCTGACGAATGGATATCACAAAGACTTATTGAACGCAAGCAACGGCTTTGTGCATAAGAAACACAACTAATCTACGAAGACTATGAAAGATGCCACACCTGTTTATATTTTAAGATAAACAGGCTAAGGTTTCCTCCTAACCACTGACCAAATTTGTTTGATGAGTTTTTTTAATATTCAGTACCCCAATTATTTTAATATTTTGATATGTAGGATACAGTACTGTTATGAGAGAGGTTTTTTTTCAAAGATCAGAAAGTATTTTTAATTGTAGTCCAGAAAATGCCTTATAACATCTCATTTACATTCTTTTACACGTTTAACCAATATTAATTTCACTTAGCCCTTTGTTTGAAACAAAATCTGTGAAAGGTTTTTTTGTATATTATAATCCAAATGAAAAAGCTAAAAGGTGGACTTTATTTCATTTCCTAATGAATTTTAGAGATAATGTGAAAAATCCATACTCAAGTTTTACATATACAGATGGATAAACTGAAGGACATTTGAGTGTGGTTACAAAATGTCTGCCTTGACTTCAACATCAAATAAGTGAATTAAAGTTGTCAATGCAAACGTACTTGGACTCATAACACACCATCCTAAAATAAAACTTGAGAACAGAGCATTGCCAAGCCTTTGTTTTAACTGGGGACACAGACCCTAACCTGGTGCTTAAGCTCAACCATGTCGCTGGCCATCTCTACTGTAACCCGAGCTGCATCCCCTCACCTTTCGCGTTGCCTGACCCTCAAGCCTTCTGATGTATACAGCAACCTGACCCGCAACCCTTATGAGTACCACAACATGACAATCCACATCTCTGTAGCAAAGTCTGTACCGCAATCTCCCCTACAGCCTCTTACTTCTCTACCACAACCTACACCAAGGGTACTCAACCAATTCTTGCAAAGGTCCATTTACAGACATCTGGTGTCAGGTGAAGGTCCAGGCAGGGGGCTGTTGCGGAGGGATGGATAGTTAAAAATCGGCGCAATGGGGAGGCACCCCAAGAATCCTATTGGGCACTGGGAAAAAACAGGGAGGCAAGGGATTTGATGGGCAAAAATTAGGAGGACAGGAATGGATGAAGCAGAGAGCATGGGTTTCATATTGCAAGGCTAGGTGCCTGGGAGCAGATTTAGGACACTGGCAGGGAGACGAAGCACTACATCGCCGATAAAGTAAAAGGGTCAGTGCTAAGCACAGCAACACAGAAGCAACTGAATGGGTTGTCAGGGCAAGGGTCCGGAAATCTGGCGCTGAGGTCCGCATTCGGACCCCGGTCCACCAGTTGAGTACGGCTGACCTACACCATGTCCTCTAAACTTTACAACAATTTGCCCCTATCTCTGCTGTACCAATATATCAGTCTGACCTGCAACTTCACTCCATTGAGGCACAATCTAACCCCCTCTCGCCTGTATACCAACACTAAAACATAATCTGGCACCTACAGTAATTCAGTTAGTCCACTTTTAGGCTTCAAAGGAAAGTGTGTTACTGCAGGACAGTCTCTTTGAAACCTACCCGCCCCCTCCCCTAATGCAGAGATCCTTACCTTTCTCTGGCAAGGTTCCATGACCCAGGCAAAGGAAAACATCTGCACATGGTGCAGCAGCATTTACCTACAACTGGGAAAAGTGGGATACTGGAGCTCTAGGGTGTCCCAAATTTGGATGGCCCACAGGGGATTGTTACAAGAGACCTATAGCCTTTTCTGGGGTTTAACCACTTACCCCTTAATGAAACATCCCTTCAAATTACACATTTCTTCAAACCCTGCTGAGTACAAGGGTATCATCGCCTATATTTAGCCATGTACCATCCGAGTTCCCTCCTTTTCTGCATGACTGGCATCCTTCCTACCCGGTCTCCCTTACCATGTTATTTTGTTTAGGACAAATCTGGATTCAGTCTTCTCAGGATTACTGACAAAAGGCAGAGCCACACACTGGAAACTGGCTTCATGCATTGCAAAGCACAGGAAATTCTTATAACCTTAAACCAAGATTTTGGTCCATGCCCCCTGCTGCGTGAAACCCCCTGTGATCATGGGTATACTCCCCAGCCGGAGATACCACTTCCCATATGGTTGCAATGCCATTAACTGATCTGCCGCATGTCCATGCATTAGCTATGGATGCGGCACAAAAATGTGCCAGTGGTTTTTTTTAAAGCCCCAGGAATAGGGAGAGGATGGTTTTGGGTGGAACATGCAGACATGCTTGCTACCCACTGAGGCAAGGATCTCATCCAATTCCAGAGAGGCTAGGACAAATCAATCTCATAAATACCTGGGACCTCCCACACATTCCCCAGTATAAGAAAGCAGTAAGGGGACCAGGAAGAGCCAATAAATCTGAGAAAAAAGTTTCACCATAAAGAGGATCCAAGATAAAACTCAGGGTGGGACGAAGCAGGGTGTGAGACATACTTATAATACCCATTTTACAGGTGAGTAATCACAAAATGGTATTATTCCAAGTATGTCTCACACCCTGCTTCGGAAGATTAATTACACGTGGGACATCCAATAGCAGTGTCCAAAAAGGGTGGGGATCCCAACAGGCAATAGTGCACAAATTAAACCACTGCAGCTTGCAGAACTTCTTGGGCCCAGAGGGCACCACAAACAAGACGTTCATCCTACAGAAAAGAGAAGTAGCCACCAAATAGTACTTCACACAGCGCACAACATCCAAAGAGTGCAGGGCTGCCTACCATGGAGAAGGGGGGAAACAGATACAGGAGACCCAGATCCCGCCAGGCAAGAGACATGGCATCCACTGCCAGACCCAGAGGATCCTGAGACAGACACAAAAGCAGGGAGCTTTTGGAATGAACACCGCCAAGAAACATGGAACATCGCTGTCGGCCCATGCAAGAAACAGAGAAACTTCCCTGAGGGCACTCCTGCTGCGAGTCCCTCCTTGGTGACTGATGTAAGCGACCGCAGTCTGATAGTCTGATCGAACCTGAAATCCTTGGAGATGATGCGTCAAGTGCGACAGCACCAACCGAATAGCCCTCAGCTCCAAGACTTACACGTGGGACATCCAATAGCAGTGTCCAAAAAGGGTGGGGATCCCAACAGGCAATAGTGCACAAATTAAACCACTGCAGCTTGCAGAACTTTGCGGCCAAAGACAGCATCCGCTGAGGCCCGCACATCAACCTTATAAAACTTGGAAAAAGTATGAACAGAAGACCAAGTAGCAGCCTTACAAACTTGTTCAACAGAGGCCTGGTGCTGAAAAGCCCAGGAAAACCCAACAGCACGAGTAGAATGAGCAGTGATCTGGAAAGGGGGATCCCTCCCCTTGGCAGTATAGGCCCCAACAATGGCCTGACGTATCCATTTACTAATGGTAGACTTGACGGGCGCCAAACCCTTCTTGGGCCCAGAGGGCACCACAAACAAGACGTCCATCCTACAGAAAAGAGAAGTAGCCACCAAATAGTACTTCACACAACGCACAACATCCAAAGAGTGCAGGGCTGCCTACCATGGAGAAGGGGGGAAACAGATACAGGAGACCCAGATCCCACCAGGCAAGAGACATGGCATCCACTGCCAGAGCCAGATGATCCTGAGGCAGAGACACAAAAGCAGGGAGCTTTTGGAATGAACACCGCCGAGAAACATGGAACATCGCTCTCAGCCTATGCAAGAAACAGAGAAACTTCCCTGAGGGCACTCCTGCTGCGAGTCCCTCCTTGGTGACTGATGTAAGCGACTGCAGTCCGATAGTCTGATCGAACCTGAACCGGAAATCCTTGGAGATGATGCATCAAGTGCGACAGCACCAACCAAATAGCCCTCAGCTCCAAGACGTTGGTGGGGATGTGCGCCTCCAGAGGACCCCACAGCCCCTGGAACTGATGTTTCTTCCAGAAACCCCCCTCCAGCCCGACGGGCTGGCATCCGTGGTGACCGTCTCCCAACAAGGAGCCAGAAAGGATCTGCCCCTCAGAAGACTTCTCAGTTCCAGCCACCACTGAAGAGACTGCCGGACCAAGGGAGACATCGCAAAGGACTGATCCAAGGCCAGAGGACATCTATCCCAAGCCGATAACAGATAGATTTGAAGAGACCTCTTGTGAAAACTGAGCAAAAGGAACTGCCTCGAAGGAGGCCACCATCAACCCCACCAGCCTCATCCCTTGCCGGATGGACGGGCGAGGATGGGACAGAAGAAGACGTATCAGATCTTGAACCATCTGCACCTTCGACTGAGGTAAGAACACCCTGGACTGAATGGTATCCAGATTCATGCCCAGAAAGGAAATCTCCCTTGACGGGGAGAGAGAAGACTTGGGGTTGTTGATCACCCAACCGAAACTCTCCAGCGTAGTCACCACCAACCTGGTGTCCAGCTCCGCTTGACAGAGAGGATGCCGTAATGAGAAAGTCGTCCAGATACGGCACAATGCGAACGCCCTGGTCTTTGAGAAGGGCCATTATGTCCGCCGACACCTTGGTGCTGAGGTCCGCCCGAAAGGGAGAGCCACAAACCAGAAGGGTAAGCTTCCTTGATGTCTATGGACGTCACAAAGACACCTGGACGAAGAGAGTTGATGGCCGAGCGCAGAGTCTCCATGCGAAATTTCCTGGTTGAGATGAACCTGTTGAGAATCCTGAGATCCAGAATGGGTCTTATGGAGCCATCCTTTTTGGGCACTGTAAAAAAGATTGGAGTAATAGCCCCGGCCTCTCCCTGAGGAGGGCACCGGGCAAACGACCCCCCTGTCCAGAAGGTTTTGCATTGCCAATAACAGCCCCTGCGCGGCCCAGGGGTCCGAAGGAACCCGAGACCTGAGAAATCTGGGAGGAGGCCGGTACTCGAACTCCAGCTTGTACCCGGAAGAAACCACTTCCAGGATCCAGTTGTCTGTGACCTCCCGGGTCCAGACCTGGGCGAAGAGCCTTAGCCATCCCCCCACCCGCGAGGGTGAGGGCGCCCCCTCATTGCTGAGAGGGTTTGGCAGCAGCCTTGGGTTTGGTACCCCAGGCAGTGCCGGGGCGGGCACGCCCACTACCCCTACCCCTGGAGTCACCTCTGAACGCAGAGTAAGCAACTCCCCTGCTTGCTCGAGAGCCACGAAAGGAAGGATTAAAGGAGCCTGCCCCCCGAAAGGACCAGCGCTGCTTCCTGCGCTGTGGCAACTTTCCTCCTTTCGCGAAGGAGGAGTCCAATTTATCTCCAAACAGGCGCCTACCCAAGAAGGGTAGCCCTGTAAGCGCCTTCTTAGCCGCAATATCAGCCGCCCATTGGCGCAACCAAACCGAGCGGCGTATACTACTATACTACACAAGCATATTGTATCGTCCAAGGCTGATAAGACAAAGGTCATGAACAGATCACACCGCGTAAGTGCTGCAAATTCAACACTAGCAGGGTTAAGAAGGGAACCATTCAACAAGCCCCTAATTACAGATCTAGTAGCCACGGCCGAGTGTGCGGAAGCACAAACGGGACGCAGGGCCGAACCCACACAGGCAAAGACGTGTGACACCATTTGATCCAGACGACGGTCCTCACCATCCTTCAGTGTGGTGGAGTCAGGTGAGTGCACAACAAATGTGTTGGACAACCCCAGACTCGGAGGGTCGACTTTTGGGGGTGACGACCAGCACTTCACCGTGTCTACCGGGAAGGGATATTTCCTATCCCACCCCTGAGGGACGCCGGGAAGTTGATTTCCCATTCCTTAAGAATCAACTTGTCAAAATGTTTCTGATCTGGAAACTCCAAGCGCAGCTTAGTGGCCCAAAAAAATAAACTTCCCCCTCTTGCGGAGGGGCCTCGGCAGGCGGGGAAATAGCAAGAACCTCAAAGATATGGGCCAGAAGTCTGGGGGTATCCCCACGCTCCTGCCCAGCATCAGCACCCAGGTACTGCTGATCGTCAGAACCATCAGATTCTGAAAACAATTCCCCTTCTTCCAGCGGGGAATAATCAGACCAGCCAAAGGAGTCATATTCCTCAATTCCGGTGCCACATGCCTGGGGCCTTTCCGGCTGCAGAGCCAGCAATCAATTTCTCAATGTTGGCCAATCTAGCACAGACATCAGATTGCGACTCCCCGCTAATGACAACATCACTTGGGGTCAGAATCAGGTGTGGGGGTGTAGGTGATGAGGCCGGCGGTGCTGACCCAGACGCCTGGGACCCCGACTGCCGCATAATGGCCTGCTGTGCAAATGGAATGCAAATAAGCACATTATCCCCCGCAAGGGATGCCCCACAACCACACACTGCCGGGGTTGCCCCAAAGGGAGCCCGAGCCCGGTATCCTAGAAAGCCTCCATATGGTGATTTTTTATGGTAGTCGCAATGACCAGTGGGAATGACGCTAGTAAGCTACCCGGGATGCCCCTTAACGTCCGTTAGTGGGAGGATTTGTAAAGCCCCAAATTTAGAGTCAGGGACCTAAGGACCAGGAGAACCCCCCAATTTTTTTTTTTTTTACTATACTGAAGGAGATCCTCTTGTAAGACAAAGAATAGGAGGGGGCATAAGCAAGCACCTAGACAAAATGCATACCGTCACAGACAGACGCACCTAAAATATACCTAGTGACAAATTCTCAATAAAAAAGCAAAAAATAGGCTTTTGACCCACTAATAATACTCCCTAGGGTGCCCAATTTCACACTACTGAATGCACATTGAGCGTTGCAGAACCCCAGAAATGCTCATGTATGTAGCACAGACCAAGTCTGCGGCTATTCACGCTGTAGGGTACAAAAGCCAAAAGGACACACACAACATGTAGGTGCCCACATCTGGGACAAGAGACAGACCGGGAAGAAAATACCCACACCTATTGAGGGAAATAGGTTCCTGTGCCTCAGTATTACAAGGAACGAATCCCAAAGAAGGATAATGACTTAATACCTGAGCCTAAGACACCAGCCTAGACCGAAGAACCGACGTAAGGCAGAACACCGCCTCATCTCGGTGGATATACAGTAAGGAAACGAGGGTTAGCTAGACAGAGCCACTCGCTCAGGCACACAGCCGACTGAGGCAAACAGCCCCGTAAGGGCAATCCTAAGGATAAGAATAGCCGGACAGCAACCAGACTAGAGCCAAAGGGAAACACCCCACAAGGAAAAACTAACAGAAGCCAATCCCTACAAGAACCCTAGAATTACGAGGGGGATGTCACTGAGCAATTCCTGAAGGAAAAGTCAACCCAGGCAAGGGACAGAGGAAAGACTTCTGCAGAAGACGGACAGGGCAGAACCTGAACCACCAGGGCATTGAGTAGGAGAGCCAACTCCAACCCATGCTGTAATAACTATAAACCCTGGGTACAGAGCTCGCCCACAGAGGAGAGCCAAAAACTCAACCCAATCAATATGGGTAATCAATACCCCACAATAGACGGAAGAAGAGGCAAAAGAAGCCAAAAGCCCGTCTTCCAAAAGTCACCTACACTCAAAAAGGTACACCCACTTCCATCAAGGTGAATGAACCAACCGTCTGAAATAGAGACGGGGGGCCCGAGTGAACAGGCCAACACTCCTGACAGGACGTACAGGTCCGCTGTCCACAGAACCACATCTGCAACCACACTACACTAGGCCACCCAAGGGCCGTCAGCATCACAGGTCCCCCCTTCCAGAGCCACCTGCACCGAAACCTGTCAAGCAGGGTGAAGGAAGGTAAGACATATGGAACAGGATGTTCAGTATGAAGTTATGAAGCCTCGAGACCAAGGTCAGAACAATCTGAGACAGGGAACAAGGGCCTAGGACCCAAAATAGGGACAGGCCCAGAAAAAGATCCACACTAGACGGATCACATGGAGACCTAAAAACAAGCACATCCTATCGCAGAAGGACCTCCAAGGAGTGAATATCTTAGATATGCAGGGAACGCTGTCCTACACCGGATCAGGATCAGATACCCTCCAGGGGGATCATCCTGCTTCCTAGCCCACACAGATAAGAAATACAGGCCACTGTTGTCAGGCAGACCAAGGGGCCCCCAAATAGCCTGATCCCGAAAGGGAGGAGTCCAGCAATATAGAGCCAACCTGAAGGCCTGCTGCTTCAAAGTAGACAGGTGGGTGAGACCCTAAAGGTCCCACCTCCCCCTAAACCACAGGGGGATTTAGAAGAAAAAATCCCCCCTTCCTTCGACCTGATAGATTTGATATTCAAATGCAGGAAGAAGCAATGGAAGGGGGGGACCCCCAGACTGGTACCCCTAGTACAACAGTCTCATGGGAAAACCACCGTGCCAAGGTGGAAGGGTACACAGACCCATCTCCAGGGAAGCTGGAACCCAGTCCAGCATTTACAATAAGAGTAGCAGAAGAGCCCAAGGGCTCTGAGCACTAGGGACAACCTTAGAACAGCCACCAACGGGCCCACCAGCTACAATCCAGGCTGGTGAATAGACGGAAACAGCAAGAGGGACCGAGCCCACGGAACCAGGTTGTCTAAGCATAGGCAAGGAGGCAGGCTCCTGTCTGAACCGAATCCAAGTCCAACCTTAGGAACGGAGATACCCCTAGGGAAAAGGAGGAATTGAGGTGAATGAGCACCCATCCAAAGACTCCCAAAAGACACCCCAACCGAGTAACGACTCGGTCTGACGCAGGAATTGGGGAGCAAAGAGGGACGGCCCGGCAGTTCCTCACGCGGATGCCCCTAGTTCTCAATAGAGATATCACCCCCCGTCATCGCCTAGGCGATCACTCCGGGAGCGGAACCAAGGCCAGATAATAAGGTCGCCGCAGCAGTGCTGGGGCGCCAACAACTAACCTGTAAAGTCCTTGGAGCCCGGAAGGCACAATGGCCATGAGATAAGCGTTTTAGGTCCCTACCGACGGCAAGAGGTCCCTGGACACAGGGCACTGGCGGCCCAACGCAGGGGGACCATGCAGTAACCCGCCTGTGAATGTAAGTTGCCTCACCCATGGAAGGCCATAATAGACAGAGTGTCTCATCCGTTTGGAGGAATGTGGCAAGGTTAGTGTAGAGGCCCCTGCCTCTGTCTGTTAAGGGCAACCAGCAGGTGACCCCAGACTTCGCAGATTGCACGTGACCTGCTCCAACACAATAAGAGGCAAGGACCAGAAGCATCCTGAATAGCTCGGGAAGGGGCCGCCCAGCAGACAGAATCCTGCATCCAGAGGAAACTTCCCCCTGACTCCATCTGAACGAGGCATGCAGCCTCCTGATAGGAGTCAGGTGCTGCGGCCATCCCCTCGCCCAAGCGGGCGAGGGTGCCCCATCATGCTTGGGGGGTTTTTGTAACAGGCTTGGACTTAGTCCTGCCAGAGGGACCAGGGCGTTGCCTGCCGCTCCTGGGACAGCAATCTATACCAAAAACTGGGAAGGACACCACTGGTTCTGTTTTGACGCTAACATAGGGGGGTGGAGGGGTGCCCCTGCCTCGAGAAGGCCGGGGCCGCCTTCTGTAAAGGGGAGTTTTGCCCTTTTTTCCAAACAGATCCAGACGGGCCCCAAATAGGCGTCGCCCTCTAAAGGGAAGCCCAGTAAGAATCTATTTTGTAGCATCATCAACACCCCACTGCCGCAGCCAGACCAGTCGGCGTATAGCCACGGCAAGGGCGGAAGTTCTAGCACACATGCTGATGGTGTCATCCAGCGCCAAAAGGATAAATCTTACAAATACATCACAACTGGAGAGTGCATTAAACACCTCCCAGGGGAGATCCTCCGGTTGATGATCAATCAGCTTTCTGATGAGGGTCCTAGTGGCCACCTCAGCAATGGCCGCGGCACAGACCGTCCCTGCACAAGAAAAGGCGTGGGAAGCCAGTCTATCAATGCGCCAGTCCTCAGCATCCCGAAGGGTACGATAACTAGACTAACTATATAACTATAACTAGGGTTAAGAACCCCAATGATCGGTGCATCCACCACTGGAGGCGATGACCAGCAGTTAACCACCTCAGGAGGAAAGGGTATTTCCAATCCCAGTCCCCTGGAACCCCTGGAAGTTTGCTAGGGCATTGCCATTCTTTGAGTACAAGTGCTTGGAAGTGATCCTGCTCCAGAAATTCAAAACACGGCGGCGCTGTATGGAAACTCTCCCGCTAGGCCTGGAGGCCTCACCAGGGATAGAAATAGACAAGACCTTGAAGATCTTTATCAGTAATTCGTCGGTGTCACACAAGCCCCAAGAACCGGGACCCGGGACATCATGACTCCTCAGCCCCTCGTCCGAGGAGCCCGAGTCAGAGAATAGCCGACCTTCATCATAAAGAGCAAAACCCTGCTCAGTAGTGAACTCTTCAGATTCAGAAGGAATGGGCGAAACCGGAGGCGTCAGGGACCGCTTCTTACCAGGGGCCAAGCGCTCTGCCAACCTCAAAATCACCTGCTCGGCCGTAGGCAGTCTGCGCGGCACGACTTGCTGTTCATTCCTGCTCGAGTGCGACTAATAAGGAGTGAGATTTAAGCACGGGAAGAGAGGTCTATTGAAACGAGGCGCAGCCACTGGCAACCCTGATTGCAGGGCCAGTGCTTGTTCAGCACACGGTCCGCAGACCTGTGCTCTGTCCGCATCAGCATGGGGCAGTCCACAAGCTGTACACAGCCGGTCTTGTCCCGGAGGGACCCCGGTCACATAATTCTGAGATGCCTCCATATGGTGATTGTTAATGCAATATACCAGTAGGGATTTACGCAATAGGCCACCCTGGATGTCCCAAGACCCGCTAGGTTAATGTGGGAGAATTTGTAAGCCCGCTACAATATATGTTAGGCCGGGAGAAGCCACCGGAATCTTCAAGGTCTGAAAGACATAAGGGGAACAAGGGGTGTCAGGGCCATGCGCCAGAAAAGGAGAACTAATAATGAAAACGCCCGCAAGGGCACTCACCGACCCGGGGAGGGGAGGGAGACCGCCAACTCACGCGCAGATAAACAAAATGGCGCCAGCCGAACCTCGGAGGGCGGGTCTAACTGGGCGTGACGCGGAGCGCAGCACGCCGGGTCCCCGCCTCCCCCAAAGAGCGCGAAACTCTGAAGCAGCCGTGTAAAGGCAAGCTAAGCATAGTGTGCGCCAATAAGGACATCTGTTAGTGATACTCATGCAGTCTCAAAACACCGCCTCCATTCTAACACCCGTAGGCGCACGAAAAATCAGTTTCCTGCCCGAGATGTAGCATAATAACGCAGGACATGCGGTAGACTATTGCAAGTAAATTTGAGAGGGTCAAACTAGAAGAGCAGCGTGGCTCTGACACCCAGTTGTAGATCAGGGGCAAGGGCACGGTCATAAGCGTGACAATTCTGTACACTGAGACCGCCAACGGACTACACACACACCCCCCCTTCTTTTCCCTCGAAGTACGGGGGGAAACGAGGGAGGACGGCGACCCTGTACACAGGATCCCCCGCTACACGGGGCATGGGAGAAGAATGCGGGAGGGACATCCACTATAAGGCTCACCATCAGCCTAAACCGCCTACCCTATGGTGGGGGACTACGGTGTAGCATGGCTCCGTTAAGCACACATGGTGCTGCCTACCTTCACCGACCAGCGCAGCCCAGGCTGGGAGGCACATCATCAAGGAGGACGGGTGGTAATAGTCCCACAGGACCGCAGGCTGTAATAGCCCCGCTCACCTGCGAGAGAGTGATACTTCATGTCTTCGCAGTCAGCACTGCAGAGAAATCTGGGGATTTGTGGGAGGTCCCTGGTATATGAAGGGCCGGGAGGAGTCTGTTTTTTGCATGTCTGCAGT
The DNA here is from genome assembly GCA_027917425.1 of Gastrophryne carolinensis. Taxonomy (NCBI): domain Eukaryota; kingdom Metazoa; phylum Chordata; class Amphibia; order Anura; family Microhylidae; genus Gastrophryne; species Gastrophryne carolinensis. The sequence goes on along the minus strand of CM051239.1, from coordinate 271,488,529 downwards.
GCACAGCGCCCTCTGGCGGAGGATTACCCAATTGTAAGTATTATATCTGGAGCAGGACGTACTGTATACTTCTATACTCTATGGAGATGAAAAGGAAAGAGTATCTTTAGTAGGCTGTGCATGCCCAAGATTCCTCTCCGCCTTTTCTTATTGTAAGCCATGGATAGCTGCTCAGCATAAGTGAGTCTAGAAGCCACAGTGGCCCACTGCCAGCTCTGACCACAGCAGACCTGTGCAGGATTCATCCAGAAACGCTGCTCACAATGCCCGACAAGAGCTACAGTAAGGGGTGAAAGCAAAACCAGTGGCTTCATGTAAAAACATAAGGCATTTCATTAGAAAGTATAAGGTGGATTCTACACTGCTCCCATGGGATATAAGGAGGGGGGCACAAAGACACTTTGTGGCTGACCAATATCAACTAAGGCTGGTCCTCGAGTCTAAAAGACTCTAGGGCTGGATGAGTGCTTATCCTAGGGGCATCCAGATTTTGAAGGCCCTGCATTGTGAAACCCATCCAGGGTCCCCATATACCTTAATCTATGGTGCACTGCGTGGGATCAAAGACAGAATTTACATTGGCAGCGCAAACGTACGGTAGCAGTGGCGGTAACATGTAGCATAGAAGAGCAGAGCCGGGGAGAGTTGCTGAGCTGCCCCAAACAGCAACAGGACACACCAAGTTCGGACTTGTCTCAACTTCTGCACTCTGGGGATCTGCTCCCGTGTTCTGACTACCATCAGGGAGGACAAAGATCTTGCAGATTCTCTATTTGAACTTCAAAATGTATTTAAGTAGTGTGTAAAACCTGTTAGTAATGTGGCAATATACTGGCAAACAGCAATACAAACCCAAACTTCAAACTGCAATAAGATTACAATGAAGAATGCTGCATCTGTATCACATGGCGTCGGTTTAAAGAGGACATTACAATATGTATACAAACATGAAACTGAATTTATAGTCATACAGGTTTTAAATTATGATGTCCTACAGGGCCGGCTTTCGCACCCAGCAAAACCCGGCAAAAGGGGAGGGCGCTCACAAAGATTTTATTGCAAAGGGTCAACAAATCTGGAGCTGGCCCAGTTGTTTCATCTACCCAATGTTCAGCTTTGAGGCTACCTTTTTATTTAGGTTTTAAGCCAGACATTTATATCATTGGAAACATAACTTTTTCTGTATGGAAACAAACATTTGTCTCACCTTTTGTCCCCCACACTGATCGGTCCTACTGTGGTGGTCAGCAACTCACCCAAACGCATCCTGTGCCAGCCAGGCCCAAACTCCAGTCACCGGCATTTTAGGATTGCAGCCCTCTGCTAGAGGGAGGTTTTGAGACCTGACACACCTGCTCCATTGTAGCGACCAGAGACGCCATGGCAGGCAGCAAGCCTGTTACAAAAGAGGCACAATCCTGACATGGAAGTGTCGGTGACCGGAGTTTGGGCTTGGATGGTGCAGGATGTTGCTGATCCCTAGAATAGAATTGATCGGCTGAGACTGGGACTAAAGGAAAGTACCCTTATGCTTTTTTTTTTTATTTGGCTTTATTTTTATTTGTCAATCCCTTAAAAAAAAAAAAACTTCTTTCCACTGAGGGTGCACCAATCACCATACCTTTAGCCGTTTGCTGCCTGAATAACTTGCAGACCAAGTGTGCAGTGAGGTTCACACCTGCAACTCTACCGCAAAACAATGTAATCCTTGCATACAGGAATTCTTCAGATGTTACAGATGGAGCCCATTTTTATTGGGTTACGAACTTAAACAGTACAAATACTTAAACGTACATTGATAAATTTAATTGGTACATGGAAACAAATTACAAAACAAATTTCTTACATACAGACATACAAACTCAGCTGTTTAATGGTTTCTGGAGATTTTCTTCAACTTGATTATTTTGGTCATTAACCTAAACAGAACAAAATATTATATGGTGTGTTTATTAAAATCTACTTTTTATCATCCATTGAGAAGGAAAGCTTAGCTTATGCATCACACTCCCAATAGGCCAGCCGTCATGCCTAAAAACCCAGCATTTTTTAGCCACCAAATAAAATGTCCTAATACCAGTTTCCAAGGTCAAGCTATACATAACTTATGAGAAAAATAATTTTGTTACCAAAAAGAAAATTATAGTCTTATTAAAAAATTAGATTTGATTATACAGTACAAAAAAAGGCCTTCTGGGACAATTTGGAGCAGCTACAATCATTGTGACCCCTCTTGCCTCTAAATCTTTGCCGTCTACCCATCCAGCATTCTACTGTACACCTATGCACCCTATGTACACCTATGTCGGACTATCAATTTTCTTACTTCCTAGAGCTGACACTATGACCCACTTGACAAGAAAGCCCTTCATTATCCCTATGAATTAGAAGGTAGGGTGTATTAAAGAACAAAGCTCTCAAAACATTCTCTTAAAAACTGATGGTAAAATATGAAATGCCCTCTCCTGTAGCAGGGCTTACAAAGGAACTTTTGACAATGGCTCAGATGGGAGGGTTTATACAAAGCCAAGAGCACCAATTCATTTCCTGATGCTCCCCTGGAGCCTTATGCAGAGGTCCCAGGCTCACAGAACAAAGTCTTGACCGAGGAGCCAGAGGCCATAAAAGCGTCTGAAAAACTAGTCAAAGATCTGCTTGCTAATGATACTGAATGGCAAGTCTAACTGCAACACCCACAGAATTCTTGGACCTTCACATCATTTTGGGTCTCCCCACAGCCCCTTAGGTTAACTTCCTTGGTGATCAACTTCCACTGAATGGAAGGTCTAACTGATCAGAATTGACCCTCTTCCGAGACAACAAATAACTCTTGCCACCAGTTAGATTGTTAACCATGGGCCCCCAAGATCCTCACCAGATCATGTTTAAGTATATATAAAAAAACAAACATACAGTTAGTCGTTATACCATCTTCCATGAAACTAGTACCTATGAATTGTGACCCAACATTTGAAGCTGACTGGTCTTTAAAATAAATAAAAAAATAAAATCTTTTTTTAGCCCAGAGATCTTAAGGATTTGTATAAGAGGTAACAAGGAGCAGGTTGTTCTTCCTGGTTTGAAAACTATGGCTTGGCATTAAAAAGATCTTCAAAATAATATTTTTTATACATATACTTACTATAACATGGATTTTTAGTTATCTAGTGTGATGGGTCTTCCTTAATTAGTTCAGGCTGCTTTTTCAAGGCAAAAAAGACATACCAGACTTTTCCCTTCAGTAAGATGGTACTCTAACTCTCCAGACCAGCTTTATCAGGTCTTCTAGTCAGAGATGGTCTTGGCCAGGACGTTTGTTCACTATGCTAGTTATACAAAGAAAGTCTCTAGATGCCTCTGAAATAGAATACTTGGCTTTGGGATTAGGATTGCTTTTATAAAAAGGGTGCCAACATTCAAAATAGTTTGAAAAGAGCTCACTTGCCCTTTACATAAAAGGAAAGCTGCCCTTTCCCTAGATCCCAGTGTATCCTTATGTCAAAGGGGGAGGGGCATTGTGTCTTTAGACATGGAATGGACAGTCAAATGATAATCAGATCTTTGGCAGTTTAGAAGGAAACCTGTCTCAATATCTGTGCCACCATTTTCCAATAATCATCTGTATCATTTGGTTATAACCAGGTGGTTATATGGCCATAAGGGTCCCCTCTATGGTTTTGGATCTACAGATAAAGCTTTGGATTTACAGATCTAGCTAGAAAAGAAGTGGGCCATAAGGCCTGTTCATAGTAAGGCAATCCTCTTGTTAGTATTATTCTAAAATGTAACTACTACTTCAAATGCACATGTAAAGCATTTACTTAAAGGTTCCACACTTAGCAAAGGTCCATAAATATTTGTACACTGGGACAAAATTTACTGAAACACATTCAAGTTATAGTAGTGTAATGGACATAGACACAGTCCAGAGTTTCTGGTTCTATTTGAGGATATCCACATTAAAAATGGATAAAGGGTTTACGAGTTTCAGCTCCTTAACATGTGCCACCCTGTTTGTCAAGGGATAAAAAATAATTGAATAATTGACTCATAGGCTGTTGGAATGGCAGATGTGGGTGATTCCTCCATTATTTCATTCTCAATTAAGCAGATTTAGTTAATTATAATGAAATTAGATTTAAGAATTAAGCCTGGAGTGGATTTGGGGGGGGGGTGCTTGCATTTGGAAAAGTTTGCTTTGAAGAAAACATGCAGTCAAAGGAGCCTTCTCCTTGCAGGTGAAACAAGCTGATCGAAAAATAATTTCTAGAAACTCCTTCACAACAGCCAACCAAGTGAACAACATTCTCCACGATGTAGGCATATCAATATCCAAATCTACAATAAAGAGAAGACATCAAAGTACATACAGAGGGGTCACTGCACAGTGCAAGCCACTCTTAAGCTTTAATAATAAATAGGCTAGATTGGACTTTACTAAAAAGCCAGCACAGTTCTGGAAGAACATTCTTTGGACAGATGAAACCAAGATCAACCTCTATCAGAATGATGGAAAGAAAATAGTATGGCGAAGGCGAGGTACAGCTTATGATCGACATCTGTAAAACTGTGGAGGCAGTGTGATGGCTTGGACATGCATGGCTGCCAGTGGCACTGAGTCACTAGTGTTTATTGAAGATGTGAGACAGGACAGAAGCAGCAGGATTAGTTCTGAGCTATTCAGAGACATGCTGTGTGCGCAAAACCGGTCAAATGCAGCCAAACTGATTGGCTGGCGTTTGATAAGACAGATCGACAATGACCCAAAACAAAGACAAAGCTACCTAGGAATTTATTAAAGCAAAGAAGTGGAAAATTCTTAATTGAGTTTGAGATCAGGGGATTGACTTAGCTCTTTAAGAATGCATCTCGCTTAAAGGATAAACTTCAGACAGAAAGGCCAACAAACAGCAACCTTAAAACCAATGCAGTAAAAGACTGGCAGATCATTAAAAATAAAATTCTGTGATTACTCACCTGTAAAATTGGTATTATACGTATACAGCATGTCCTGTTCCAGAATATTCCTTACACTTGGGTAATACATCCACAAGATGGCGCTGGACCGCAGAAAACAGCTTGTGGCTCCTCCCGGCCCTATATAAGTCAGAGACCTCCAACAAATTCCCCAGTATTGACAAGCAGTTAACAAGAAGCCAGGAGAGCAATAATAACCAGAATTCAAAAATGAACATATGAACAATCACCATACAGAGGTAACTAAGAATAATAAGGGTGGGATGGAACAGGACGTGCTGTATACGTATAATACCAATTCTACAGGTGAGTAATCCCAGAATTGTATTATTCTAAATATACAGCACGTCCTGTTCCAGAATATTCCTTACACTTGGGACATCCAATAGTGTCCGTAAGGTAGGGTGAGAGCCCCAAAAAGTAACAGCGGGCAGTTTAAACCACTGCCGCCTGCAGAATTTTGCGACCAAAAGCAGCATCAGCTGAGGCCCTAAAATCAACCTTGTTAAACTTGGAAAAAGTATGAACAGAAGACCAAGTAGCGGCCTTGCAAACTTGTTCAACAGAAGCTTGGTGCTGAAAATCCCAAGAGGCACCAATAGCACGAGTAGAATGAGCAGTAAGGCGGAAGGGAGGCTCCTTCCCCTTAGCAGAATAGGCTTGTACCACAGCCTGACGGATCCACTTGCTGATAGTGGACTTAGCTGGAGCCAGACCTCTCTTAGGTCCAGACGGGAGCACAAAAAGAGCATCAGTCTTCCTGTAGCCATCAAATAGAACTTCAGATTCTTGACCACATCCAGAGAGTGCAACACTCTCTCCTTAGGGTTACTAGGATTAGGGCACAGAGAAGGCAAAACAATGTCCTGATTGAGATGAAAAGCAGACACCACCTTAGGGAGAAAATCTGGCTTAAAACGAAACACCACCTTGTCCTGGTGTCTCTCAAAGTAAGGGGGTTTGATGGAAAGGTTCAGGAGGGAAGTGTTTTTAAGAAGAAGCTTAATGATAGAACAAGGGGGCACAACCTGAAGCTAGTCGGGGGGAAGATCAGGAGCAATGTTAGAAAATATCATTTTACAGAAAGAGTAGTAGATGCTTGGAACAAACTTCCAGCAGAGGTAGTTGAAAAATCAACAGTCACTGAATTTAAACATGCCTGGGATAAGCACACATATATCCTAAGATAAAGAGTACATACAGTATACACATAAGGGCAGACTAGATGGACCGTATGGTCTCCTTCTGCCGTCAACCTTCTATGTTTCTATGTTTCAAAAACAGCATCCGCTGAAGCCCGCACATCAACCTTGTAAAACTTGGAAAAAGTATGAACAGAAGACCAAGTAGCAGCCTTACAAACTTGTTCAACAGAAGCCTGGTGCAGGCTGGCATCTGTGGTGACTGTCTCTCAGCAAGGGGCCAGAAAGGATCTGCCCACCAACAGGTTCCTCGAGTCCAGCCACCACGAGAGAGGCCATCTGGCCAGAGGGGACAGAACCAACACCTGATCCAGGGACCGAGGGTCCCGATCCCATACCGACAAGAGGTGAAGTTGAAGAGGTCTCATCTGAAACTGAGCGTATGGAACCGCCTTGAAGCAAGACACCATCAGGCCCACCAGCTGCATCCCCTGCCGGATGGAGGGATGAGGGCAAGACAGAAGAAGCCTGGCTTGGTCTTGAAGACTCTCCACCTTCTGCTGAGGGAGAAAAATCTTGACCTGAGATGTATTCAGAGTCATGCCCAGAAAGGACCTCACCATTGACGGTGATAGGGAAGACTTGGGGTGGTTGATCACCCAGTCGAAGGACTCCAGTGTGGACACCACCAGCTGGGTATCCAGCTCGGCCTGTTGGAAGGACTGAGATGTGATGAGAATGTCATCCAAGTAAGGAAGGATGCGAATGCCCTGAGATCTCAGCAGAGCTATTACGCCCGCCAGCACCTTGGTGAATACCCTGGGAGCCGAGGTAATCCCGAAAGGCGACAAATTGGTAGTGCTGATCCTCCACAGCGAACCTGAGGAATCTCTGATGACATGGAAAGATTGGGAAATGAAGGCAAGCGTCCTTGATGTCTACAGAAGTCATGAAGTCGCCCGGGCGTAGTGAAGTAACAGCTGAGCGCAGAGTCTCCATGCGAAATCGTTTGAATCTGACAAATTTGTTGAGGCGCTTTAAATCCAGGATGGGTCTGATGGACCCATCTTTTTTGGGAACAGTGAAAAGATTGGAATAGTAGCCTCTGCCCCTTTCCCTCAAAGGCACCTGGCAGATGACCCCCAACTCCAGAAGATTTTGGACAGCAAGGCACAGACCCTGAGCTGATAAGGGGTTTTGAGCCATCCGGGATTTGATGAATCTTGGGGGTGGCCAGGCTACAAACTATCTTGTAACTGGAGGACACTACCTCCTGAATCCACCGGTCTGAGACGTGAAGCCTACAGACATGAGCAAAGAGCCAAAGCCGCCCCCCCCACACGGATGGGTGAGGGCGCCCCTTCATGCCTGGCGGGGCTTGGGACCCCAGGAGGGACCGGGACGGCCACGTCCTCCGCCCCTGCCCCAATAGTCTCCGCAAGCCCCAGCAAGGGAGACTCCTCAACCAATTCTGGGACCACGGATAGAAGGGAGAAAAGAACTTGTCCCCCGAAAGGAACGGGACGGCCTCCTACGTGAGGTAATCTGCCGCCCCCGGCAAACAAGTCCAAGCGTTAACCAAAAGAGGCGCAGCTCCTTAAAGGGAAAGCCAGTGAGAGCCGTCTTCGCAGCATTATCAGCTACCCACTGACGCAGCCAAACAGAGCGGCGTATAGCCACCAAAAGGGCAGAAGTCCTCCCACACATTCTAATGGTATCATCCATGGCAGACAGAACATATGCAACAAATTCATAGCAAAGCAGGAGAGATCTATACTCATCTCCTCCCGGGTCATCAGAGGCCTTATCTAAGAGGCTCTTAAGCAGCCCTTTAACCCTTTAAGTGCCAGCCTTCCTAGAATTTTTGTCACCCTTTGCTGCAAGACCACGTTTCACTATTTTGCGCTACATATGTTCAACCTTGATTTTTGAAGGGATTTCCAGGGATTTTCCAGGAAAATGATATATTGTTTTTTTTCAGCAGAGTCTGAGCTTCAACATGCAATATCTTGTTTGGCCTCTTTTTTAGTGTATTCTCAATACACAATGTTTTTTGTAATAAAAAAATGTAAGTTTGCCAAAAAATTTTATTGCGTGCGAAACCCCAATTTCTCCCGCTCACAGCAGTACCACATGTGTATTGGTAGACACCCTTTCCTGCCCAGGAGACTCCCCCAAACTGAAACAGCGCTTTAGGAGATTTTCAGATAAAATACAACTATGCTATGCGCTAAGCGCACCTTGCAGTTTTTCCAGAAAAACAACCCTTTAAATTTGAAATATCCCCCACAAATGATATATTCTCTGGAAGTACACACCTCAAGCTTTCTAGGCGTACTAGGCTTGTTGACATGGGCACAGTTTTCTGGAAGTAATCCCTCAATCAATTCTTTGGTTGCACAGTTTCCCTAAAAAAGAATAAAAAAGAAGAATCAAAGCCCCATTTGCTATATGCAAACAAGAAAAAACAAGTAAAATCTGAAAAAGCAACATCCCCCGAACAGAACAATACCCAACATGCATTGGTAGTGTCAAGGGAAGAGTTGCCAAAGACCCCAAAGTAAAGCATGCGCATAACGGTAATTGTACTTGAAATTTTGAGCTCTGCTGACAAAGTGCGCACCTTACAATTTTTCAACCAAAACAACCCTTTACATTTGGAATATCCCCCATAAACCATATATTCCCTGAAAGTACACATTTTAAGCTTTCTAATCGTACTGAGCTTGTTGTAGTGGACTCATCTTTCTGGAAGTAATCCATTGAAGAATTCTTAGGTTGCACAGGGTTTCCCTAAGAAAAATTATAAAAAAGCAGAATAAAAACCATGTTTTCCTAAAATATCAATATGCATACAAAAAAAAAACAAGCTAAATCTAAAAGAGCAGAACAATACCCAACATGCATAGGTACTATTAACCCTTTTAATTGCCAGCCTACTTGAAGTTTTGTCACCCTCTGTTGACAAGTCATTTTCCCCATTTTGCGCCATGTTTAACCGTGATTTTTGCTGGAATTTCCAGAAAAACTATATACATATTTTTTTGCAGCAGAGCTTAGGCTTTAACGTGAAATGTCTTGTTTGTAATTTTTCTACTGTTTTTTGAATATTTTTGCGTAAAAAAAAAATAAAATAAAATAATATTTTTTAGACAATTGTCTCCTTTATTTTACATAAAACATTTTTTTAATGAAAACCATATTGCATGTGATAGCCCCATTTCTCCCGATTACAACGGTACCACATATGTATCGGTAGCCCCCGCATTCTTGCCCTGGAGACCCCCCAAACTGAAAAGAGCAATTTATAACATTTACAAATACAACTACTATCCACACTATAAACATAAGGGGGTTAATAAAAAAAAATGACATATGGCATTTTGGGGGGGAATTTTAAGGGTTAGGGTTAGACTAACTCTAACCCTTAAAAATGACATAGGGTCCCCCCATTTTCTTTTGGAATTTTAAGGGTTAGGGTTAGGCTAAACCTAACCCTTAAAAATAAAAAAAGACGTAGGGTCCCCCTTACCCGTCATAATCACCCCGGGACCAGCTATGGGGGCTTGTAGGAACAGAGTGGAGGGGCCAGCTTTTTTGGCCCCCCACCCTGCAGCCCACATAGCCTGTGTGGGCCCAGGCTCTTCTGCCCCCCCCCCCCCCTGGGCTTTGGGGAGGCAGGTAATTGGGGGTGCGGGGGTTAATGGCAAGTCACCCGCTAGTTGCAGGTGACTTGCCAGCCCCCAGCCTTGTGAACTGATACAGGGGTCTCATGGACCCCTTACCAGTTCACAAAGGGTTAACATTAAATAAACACAGACACATAAGAAAAAAATGACTTATTAAAAAATAAATTTTTTTTTTTACTTTACTTACCTCCGATTGTCAGCTCCTTTGTCCCTCGATGTGATGACAGATGTGATCATGCTGGCTACAGTAGCGGAGGGGCAGGTGATGATCTGATCACCTGCCCCTCTGCTCCTGTGGCCAGCATGATCGCATCTGAAAGAACAGCAGCAGGGAGCCAGGACGACACCCGGTGAGTAACGGCAAGATGGCGGCGCCCGTTGGGAGAGCTTCCCCTGAAGCTGAAGAGCCGGGGGGGGGGGCAATCGGAGGACCCCCAGTGAAGAGGAGACCCGGAGGGAGGCAGCGTGACTGCAGGTAAGTAAATGTCATTTATAATTTTTTTTTAGTTAGCAGCTGCTGCTGGCGAAGCGGGGGGGGGGGGGGGGGGGCGCTATTCCGGGAGCTCTGCTGGAGCCATCCAAGCCCCCACAGGGGATCGGATGGCACCAAATTATAGAGGAGACCCGGCTGGATCCAACGAGGGGTCAGGTGAGTATTTTACTTTTATATTTTTGTTACTGTGGGGGTTTAAAGTAAACTACGTGAGTCTCGCGTAGCTGGCACTTAAGTGGAGTAGAGGCTGCTACGTGAGACGTAGCTGGCACTAGAAGGGTTAATAGCAATAGCTGTAATGGCCGAGGCACAAACCGGGCGTAGCGCGGTCCCCACACAGGCAAAGGCATGGCAAGGCAGCTGGTCCATGCGCTGGTCCTCACCATCCCTCAGGGTAGTAGTGTCAGGAGAATGCATGACAGATGAATTGGACAGCCCCAGAACGGGCGCGTCCACCTCGGGAGGACATGACCAACGCTTAATCACCTCAGCCGGAAAGGGATACCTCTTGTCCCAACTCTTGGGCACCCCAGGCAGCTTGCTAGGCCGTTCCCATTCTTTGAGCACCAGATTATTAAAGTGAGTCTGCTCAGGAAACTCCAAGTGTAGTTTAACCGTATGAAAAAGCTCACCCTGTTGCTGCGGAGCCATAGCAGGAGGAGAGATACAGAGCACTTCAAAAATATGAGCCAAAAGCCTGTCAGTGTCATCTGAGGACCATGGGTCTTCCCCGAAGGGAGACCCGGTACCACCATAAATCGTAGGCCGTTCCTCAGATGATTCTGAATCAGAGAATAATTCCCCCTTCTCCAGGGGAGCATAACCGGTAATGTCAAAAATGTCCTCATCCTCCATGGGAAAGAGATAAACAGCAATATGTTTTTCAATGCTGGCCACCCGTGCAGCCAAATCAGGTTGAGACTCCCCACTGGTATGCACCTCACTGGGGGTCAGATGTAGGCGTGGGGGGTAGGCAAAGCAAGAAGGGGCGCAGGCCCAGCAACAGGTAACCCAGATTTCAGCGCAAGTACCTGCTGGGCGCAGGGTACACATACCCTGACATCACCGATTGGGGATACCCCACACGCAACACATAGCCGGGCTTGTCCCGAAGGAACCCCAGGCCCATTATCCCCAGAAGCCTCCATATGGTGATTTGAATGGCACAGTAGGCCAGTAAGGGTTAACGCTAAAGAGCTACCCGGGACGCCCCAATAACCCGCTAGGGAAGTGGGAGATAATGAGGGGAGATGGCTGGGAGAAACCACAGTGCTGAAGTTTTAACCCGCATTCCCATGAGCATACAGCCAAAAAATCCAGAAAGATTTTACCCCACCGAGGTTACTCACGGACTGCAGGAGCTAGGCAGCCCACACAGCAATGGCAACAAAATGGCGTGTTGTGACATCAAAATCATCATCCCTGGAGCCCGGCTCCCCCCGGAGAGCACGAAACGCGCCCACATGATCCTGCCGGCCAATAGCGGGCCGGCAGCTCTGAGGTGAATGATGCCGCCGTCCACGGAACGCAGTACAAGCGGCGGCGGCGTTAGAGAGTAAAATGAAACACACAAACAGTAAAACACAGGCTTACAACGAGAAGCCGCCCCCCCCCCGGAGATCACCCAGAGTGAGAACAAGAGGGGTTCACAGACGGGATTCCCGGGGCACCTGGAAAAAGTGAGGTAAGAGGGAAATACCATGGTCACAGTATTAAGTGCACAGGAGGAGCCTGGCAAAACCCAAGAAGCTGTGGGGGCATCCCAAAAAGGCTCACCATCCGCCTAAACCACCTACCCTGTTAGAGCAGGGACTGCGGTAGGAGCGTAGCTACTCAGCACCTACCCTGGTGCTTACAAACCTACCTTCACCTGAACCTTGTCAGTCGAGGCTGGGAGGCAATATGTAGTACGGAACGGGTGGGAATAGTCCTGCAGGGCCGCAGGCATATAAGCCCCGCTCACCTGCGCAACATAGAAAGCTATCTTCTCAGCGCAGACTGCAGAAAAGAACTGGGGAATTTGTGGGAGGTTCCTGACTTATATAGGGCTGGGAGGAGCCACAAGCTGTTTTCTGCAGTCCAGCGCCATCTTGTGGATGTATTACCCAAATGTAAGAAATATTCTGGAACAGGACGTGCTGTATACTTAGAATAAAAGAAAACAGTATCTGGTGATGTCCATGAGTTCAAGACTTCAGGCAATCATTGCCAACAGAGGGTTTACAAACAAGTATTAAATAAACATTTTATTTACCATTATTTAATTTTGCCAATTCCTTTTGAACCCCTGATATGAAGGGATTTTGTTTACATAAAATGTGAGGAACTTAAAAATTTGTAATCTTTTTTTTAACCCACTGAATTAAAGCTGAAATTCTGAACTTCAACTGCATCTGAATTGCTTTGTTCAAAACACATTGTAGTAATGTACAGAACCAGAATTAGAAAAATGTTGTCTCTGTTCAAATATTTATGGACCGTTTTATGAAAACGTTACAAAAAAAGGTGTAAAACAGGTAAGAATGTACCTTAGAAATAAAGCTTTTGGTGTCTCCAACTCTAGCTTCAAGCCTGAAAACACATTAAGAAGGTTAAATACAAAGTATTTGACAAGTCTATGCAGCCACGGCCATAAGTGTTGGCCCCCCTAAAACTTTTCCAGAAAAGGAAATACGGTACTTCTCCCAGAAAATTATTTTGATTACATACGTTTTGTTAAACACATTGTTTTGCTTATGTGTGTATTGCTACAACAACAAAAAAAAAATGGGAAAAGGCAAATTGAAGAATACAGTACCCACAAAGGAGGCAGCAATTTTGTCTGGTCCATTTTTGGAGTTTTGTGTGAAATTATGTTCAAACTATGAAAAGGAAAAGAAGGTAAAATAAATTCTCCCCCCCATCCCAATCCGCATAGGCAGTGTGGCCCCCCCATCCCAATCCCCACAGACAAGTGTGGTTTCCTCTTCCCAATACCCACAGACAGTGTTGCATTCTCCCCTTCAAAAACCCATCGATAGCATGGTATCTCCCCCCTCCCCCAATCCCCATAGGCAACGTTCTTCCCCTCCCATTCCCTATAGGTAATGTGGCATTCTCCCCTTCCCTGCAGGACGCAGAGGAAAAATATATTATATTAATATATATATATATATATATATATATATATATATATATATATATATATATATATATATATATATGTATAGAAAAGTTTCAAGTCCATCTCCACAGATTTTTATACTTTGTCTATGGTGCACAACGTTTTCAAGATTTCAAGCCACAGAAGAAGAACAAAAGCTGAAAAGGTTGCACGTAGGATAGTCCAGATTGCGGATAAGCAGCCTCAAACAGATTCCAAAGAAAATGAAGCTTTTGTTCAGGCTTAGGGTGCATCAGTGTCCGTGCAAACTATCCATCGATATTTCACTGAAATGAAACGCTATAGCAGGAGCCCCAGGAGGACCCCACTGCTGACAACCATAAAAAAATCTAGGGCTTGTGGGGGAAATCGTTTGATATCCTCCAAAAGGGGTGACCCTATTATAGCCTGCCTAAAGCAATCAAAATTGATTATTCACCATTATGGTTTAATCTACATTTTCTTTTTTTGTAGGGCCCTACAAAAAAAGAAAATATAGATTGAACCATAATGGTGAAAGAAATTATTTATTGGATATATTCATATGTTTACTTATTATCATGTGACTTGAATAGTATTAAAATGGAAAGACATTTTTAAACCTAGCCTCTGATCTTGAATGTGCATAAAAAAAAAATCTAGACAGCAGCTTGCCAAAATGTATGTGAGCAAGCCAAAATCCTTCTGGGAAAAAGTCATTTGAACAGATGAGACCAAGATGGAGATTTTTGGTAAGGTTCATCATTCTACGGTCTATCGAAAACTGAATGAGGCCTACAGAGAAATAAACACTGTACATACAATTCAATTTAGTAGAGGTTCAAAGATGTTTTGGAGCTGTTTTGCTGCCTCTAGCCCTAGGTAGCCTAACTGTGAGCAAGGTATCATGGACACCAAAAGATTACCCAAGGATTGTTGGTCACAATGTGGGGCCCAGTGTAAGAAGTCTGGGTTTGGTTTGGGTCCCAGCATGACAATAACCCCAAACATACTTCAGAAATGGATAGGAACAAAGGACTGGAGAGTTCTGAAATGGCCAGCAATGAAGGTGGATCTAAATCGCATTGAATACCCGTGGAGAGATCCTAAAATTGCTGTGGCAATTTCAAAAGGTGTGCAACCCAATAATAGATTGCATTCGCCAGTAAGTTTGTCAGGCCCATGTTTGGAGTTTTGTGTTGTTCCAATACATACAAAGGAAATACACATGTGTAAAACAAAAACAGAGAGAAATACTTCATTTTCTAGAATAATTTAAAGGGTGCTATCACTAGTGGAAATGATTGTATAACATCCAAAAGTGGAATATGATTGTGTATATTTTGAAGCAGATAATCACCACCCCTAGGACAAAACTGTGACTTTAACCCACCCCCTGGCTTTGCCAAACTGGGACCTGCAGCTCACACAGTACATGCTGGCAGCTCCTCCAATGGGAGGTACGAACTCCTGCATTGTGTATAATCCTCTCTTGTTCCCTGCATGGAGCCACAATAGAAGGGGGCAGTTTGCTGAGGGAGCACAGTAAGGGGTGAGCAGGAGCTAGATACCAGAGGGAAGCCTTTGCCACAACAGGTTTCCTATGGGACCTATGTGTAGGTATGCTTTAAGTCAATCTACACAGCAACTCTTAATGCCTGCTTTTGTTCTCGGTTGTCAGTGGCACTTCTTGTTTCAGTGAATAGCTGAGCAGAGGGTCTAATCTTTTGGAAATATGTGATTTTATCCACACTGGAAGCCCAACTTACAATTACTAAAGCCATTCTTCTAGGAAAAAAAAACTTGCATTACATTTAGCTACAATATATGTACCTCTGTGATTGATTCTTGCAAAAATCTTTTATTTTTCCGACCTGGGCCTCCCAGATGTCCTTTTCCAAAGAAAACAGTATCAATTATTAATTTTGTAATAAATCTTATAGCAGCAATTAATTTATTATGATATACAGTTGTTAAACCCCTAACAGTGTTCAGTTCTCTTAAATGTATAAATAACTTTCATGATGTTGACACAATGCTGCTAACCAGCTAAAGATAGGTGTTCAGTAATTCCAATCTTTTTTTTGTCAGAAGAGAAATATTACTTCTCTAGCCCAAGTCCCAGACTCTCTACTACTTCCACACATTCCTGAAGCTTGGTGCCGCTTTATTGGGAGATTGCATCTCCCATGTACATCACACAGCTGGTGCAGTGACTGGATGTTGAATCCATCACTAACTGCATCAGGGCATCATACAGTATGGAGTATATGGCAGCATTGTCCCAAGCACAGACCTGAGAAGTGTAATTTATTACAAATGGTAACCAGGGTTTGGGAGGGGGTTGGATTTTACAGTAAAGGACTATTTTACAATCAGAATACTATCCATGCAAGCATGCAAGACAGAACACTAATGCTTATTGTATGAATCTGGATAAGTGATCAATGGTGGGCAGCCAGTACTTACCATGGTTTCCTTTTCTAGTTCATTCAACGCCTGATTTTCAACCTCGAGCTCTGAAAGCTCATGTGTAACAATTTCGTGAAAATGTTGAAGTTTACGAACCCTAAAGCAAAAAAAAAAACAAAGATATATATTAGAATATTTAGATAAAAAAAGCAGCAGTCAAGCTACTTAAAACTTCCTTAAATATGCTTTGTTCCGCCCACATGGTGCGCAGACTCAGTAATTCATCCTACATTGCCTGAGCAGGGCTCAGAGGGAACTGTGAGGCCCTTTTTTTCACTCCCAAATTCGGGCAGAACTGCTCCATGACCTCTTGATTTGGACCTGGTGGTCGGTCCAGAAGAGAAGAGCATATCCTAAAGCAATTAGTTCTATAACAATGATGGACTGCCCATGCTACACCCAGCAGGTGGTAAAGTAATTTCTCAGAAAGGCTTGACCCACAGGTTTGTTACCTAGGCAGTCTTACAATAAAAGAGGCATCCTAAACTACTCTCCAGATGCTAAGAAATCTGGATACAAGGACAAAGCTAGTATGTCTGATACTCCTTACGGAAGAAAAGAGACTAAAGAAAGGCAAAGACCTCCCTAAAAATGAAAGCAATGGCCAGAAACAGGTATATATGGTATAGGGATCTATCCCTCAGATTGTACATGGATATTCAAGCCTCCAATCCACCTGAAGAAGCTAATAACCTTAAGACATCAGCCACACCTAAATGGTAGCACCTCTCACACACCAAACTGACTAGGCATGCAAGAGACAGGGGAGTAACAAAAATACTGGACTGATCTAATGGCATAAAGGCAGAAGAGTAGCAAGGCATCACAGGGTACAAAGAACAAGAGATCGTTTTGCTCTTGTGAGGTAGTGTGGCACCTTACTTCAACAGCACGAAGCTCACAAGTGGGTGGAAATCTGCACAGTAGCCTCAAAGTGCACATATTAGCGTGTAGCTTAAAAAGAAGGTAAACAAGATAATCTCACAGGAAAGGAAAAAACCTAAGGGCATTGGAAATTAGAAGAGAGTAGGGGAAGGGACATAGCCACCTCATACTGGTAAGATGGTCGAAAGGACACGCGGAAAGTAGAAACGCCTAGGGAAATAAAGGGAAGTAGAGTTTAACAAGCCATAACAGCCACATAGATCAGATTTTTCCAGACGCCCAACAACCCTGCTAGTGTCCAGGGCGATTACTTCATGGTTGATGTGTTTGGGCTGCCAAAGAATCTGTGATGCATTATAGTCAGGATAATAAGATAAAAATACCGTTTTGTGATTACTCACCTGTAAAATGGGTATTGTAAGTATGTCTCACACCCTGCTTCGGAAATATTCATTACACTTGGGTTATGTCCAGTAGAGGGCGAACTTCTGCAGAGATGAATAGAAAAATGAAGCCCCTCCCGCCCCATAAATACCTGGCACCTCCCACACATTTCCCAGTATAAGAAAGCAGTAAGGGGACCAGGAAGAGCAAATAAAATCTCATGAGAAAAAACAGTAACACCAAAGAGGATCCAAGATACAACTCAGGGCGGGGCGAAGCAGGGTGTGAGACACACTTACAATACCCATTTTACAGGTGAGTAATCACAAAATGGTATTATTCTAAGTATGTCTCACACCCTGCTTTGGAAATATTCATTACACTTGGGACATCCAATAGCAGTGTCCAAAAAGGGTGGGGATCCCAATAGGCAAAAATGCACAAACGAAAACCCCTGCAGCTTGTAGAACTTTACGGCCAAAAACAGCATCCGCTAAGGCCCGCACATCAACCTTACAAAAACTTGTAAAAGGTATGAACAGAAGACCAAGTAGCAGTCGCACAACTTGTTCCAGTAAACTGAAAAGGGGAACCCTCCCCTTGGCAATATAGGCTCAAACAATGACCAGACATATCCATTAAAAATGGTAGACTTGACGGCGCCAAACCCGTCGTGGGCCAGAGGGCACCACAAACAAGGCGTCCGTCCCACAGAAAAGGGAAGTAGCCAAGAAAAAGAACGTCAAACATCCAAAAAGTGCAGGGCCCTCTCCTCGTCATTGCTAGACGAAGGACACAAGGAAGAAAGAACCACATCCTGAATGGGATGGAAAACAGAAACCATATTAGGAAGGAAATCCAGCAAAAAGCGGAACACCACCTCGTCCCGATGTCTCTCAAAGTAAGAGGCCTGAATAGACAGGGCCGCCAACCCAGAAACACAGAGAACAGAAGTAATAGCCACCAAAAAGGCAATCTGTTGTGTAAGCATATAAAATGCAAAATTCAAATCCCAAACAGACGCAAGGCTTTTGAGGACAAAAGGCCCTAGAAGACGACCACCAGGACAGAGGCCTGCCCTATCAAAGCACTTAAGCTGGAACCCCAGGTCCAGACCGTGCTGACGAAAGTCCAAAAACCTAGGGAACAAAAACACCTTGCAAGGCAAGACCCTAGCCTCACACCCATCAATATAGGACAGCCAAGTCCTGTAGAAGATGTTCGAGGAAGACCACTTCCTAGAACAAGTGTCTGAAGCACATCAGACAAACTTCTTCTATGAAGATGGAGGAGGTTGCAGCAGCCACGCCGCCAAAGCCAGCATTTGCAAACTGCAGAACGAACCAAACCTATCTTGGCCACCCTGGAGCCACCAGCATTGCTGACGCACCCTCAAGAGCCAGCTAGCGCACCACCTTGCCCACCATGGTGAAGGAAGGAAACGGGTACAGGAACCCCAGATCCCTCCAGGCAAGAGACATGGCGACCACTGCCGGAGTCAGAGGAACCTGAGACCGAAACACAAACGTTGGGAGCTAGTGATAGCAACGTGAGGCAAAGAGAACCACCTTCGGAATCCCCCACTTGCGACAGAAGGACCGGAACGCCTTGTGGTAGAAAGATCATCCCCCTCAGTGAGAGGATCCCCTGCTCAAGGAGTCCGCCTCAGTGTTATCCACTCCCGGAATGAATGCCGCTGAGATGCATGGAACATCGCTCTCCGCCCATGCAAGAATCAGCGAAACTTCCCTGAGGGCACTCCTGCTGCGAGTCCCTCCTTGGTGATCGACGTAAGCGACCGCAGTTCAATCGTCTAACTGAACCTGAACCGGCAAGACCTGTAAGTGATGCATCCAGCATGACAGAATCAACCGAATGAACTCCAAAAACAGAGATGGGAGCGTGAGCCTCCTGAGGACTCCCCAGCCCCTGGAACTGAAAGTCCGTCCAGAAACCTCCCCAGCCCGACAGGCTGGCATTCGTGGTAACCGTCTCCCAACAAGGAGCCAAAAAGGATCTGCCCCTCATCAGACTGCTAAGCTCCAGCCACCACTGAAAGGATTGCCGAACCCTGGGAGACAGCAGAAAGGACCGAGCCAAGCACCGGGAACAGCCATCCCAAGTCCGCAATAGACTGAGTTAGAGCGACCTCATGAGGAACTGAGCAAAGGGAACTGCCTAGAAGAAAAACCACCATCAATCCCACCAGTTTCATCCCTAGCCGGAAAGAGGCGAGGATTGTCCAGGAGAACAAATATCAGATCCTGAACCCTCTGCACCTTAGGGTGAGGAAGGAACACTCTGGCCTGACTGGAATACAGATTCATGCCCAGAAATGAGATCTCCCTTGAAGGGGAGAGAGAGAACTTGGGGTGGGTGATCACCCATCCGAACCGTTCCAGCGTCACCACCCCGGAGTCCATTTCCACCCGGCATAGAAAAGATGCTGTAATGAGTAGGTTGTCCAGATATGGCACAAAGTAAAGGCCCGGGCTCTGAGAAGGGCCAATATGCCCGCCAGCCCCTTGGTGAACACCTTGGGACCGAAGTTAACCCGAAAGGAAGGGCCACAAACTGAAAATGCCAATCTCCCACCCCAAACCTGAGAAATCTCTGGCGTGCGGGGTAGATGGTACATAAAGGTAAACAACCTTGATGCCTATAATTGTCAGGAGATCCCCCTGATGAAGGGAATTGATGACTGAGCGCAGGGTCTCCATGCGGAACATCTGGGATCTGATGAACCAGTAGAAGGGCCTCAAAAAAAAAAACCAGAATGGTTCCGATGGATCCATCCCGTTAGGGAACCACAAAGAGGTAGGAACTCGAACACCAACTCGTACCCGGAAGAGACCACGTCCACAATCCACTTGTCTGTGACCTCCCAGGCCCAGACCTGGAAAAAAATGCCGCAGCCGACCCCCCACCCGCCAAGGTGAGGGCGCCCCCTCATTGCTGAGCTGTCTCGGCAGCGGGCTTGGAACCTCAGACAGGTCCTGGACGGGCCCAACCTCCACCTCTGCTCCAGGAATCACCACTGAAGATAGAGAAGGCAGCACCTCTGCCTGCTCTGGCACCGCGAAAGGAAGGATTAGAGGAGCCTGCCCCCCGAAAGGAGCAACGCCGCTTCTAGCGTGGCAGAAGCCTGCCTCCTTACGCAACTGAATCCAATTTGACGCCAAACAGCCGCATAGCCCGAAGGGTAGCCCAGCAAGAGACTTCTTAGCCGCAACGTTAGCCGCCACCGGCGCAACCAGACAGAGCGTCGTATAGCCACAAGCAACGCTGAGGTTCCACCATACAGACATATAGTGTCATCCAGGCAGACAAGACAATGGTCAGGAACGATACACACCGCATAAAAGCTGCCAAATCAGCACTAGCTGGGTCCAGCTGGGACCCCTCAACAGGCCCCTAACCACAGACCTGATAGCCACAACCGTGAGTACAGAAATACAAACAGGCCGCAAGGCAGAACCCACGCCAGCAAAGGCATGTCAACCCATCTGATCAAAACGACGGTCCTCACGATCCTTAATCGTGGTGGCGTCTAGAGAGTGCACCACAGATATGTTGGACAATCCCATTACAGGACGCATCGACCTCGGGAGGAGACGACCAGCGCTTCACCGTGTCCACCGGACAGGGATACCTCCTATCCCGTTCCTGAGGAAAACCGGGAAGCCGGCTAGATCCCTCCCAATCCTTAATAATCACATATTAGAAATGAAACTGAGTTGGGCACTCCTTACAAGGATTTGAGGTCTCAAGTAAAAAATGTTTCCCTTCTGCGGAGGGGACTCCGCTGGAGGAGGAATAGCCAGCACCTCAAATAAATGGCCCAGGATCTTGGGGGTAACCCCAAGCCCCTGCCCGGCATCAGCATCCCTGATCCTCAGAGCCATCAGATTCCGTAAACAGTTCCTTCGGCAAACGGAAAATAAACAGACCAGTCAAGGGAATCAAACATCAAGAACCGGCACTGCCGGTGACAGATGTCTTCTCTTAGCCAGGGCCACCCTGGCCACAGAGCTAGAAAACAAATTATCGATGTTGGCCAATCCAGCACATACATCAGATTGCGACTCCCCGCCAATGACCATGTCACATGGGGTACGGATAATTTAGGGTGGAGTAGGCGATGAGGCCGGTGACACTGACCCAGATGTCCGGGCCCCCGACTGCCGTGTTATGGCCTGCTGAACACATAGTATGCACCAGCACAGTATCCTCAACAAGGGATACCCCCCAAACCACACACCGCCGGGACTGCCCCGAAGGGAGCCAGAGCCCGGATCCAGGGGAGCCTCCAAATGGTGATTTGTATGGCAGACGCAATGACCAGCGGGAATTACGCTAGAAGCAACCCGGGATGCCCCTTAAGTCCGTTAGTGGGAGGATTTGCAAGCCCAAGGGATCCCAGGACACATTGACAAGGGGGGCCCCCGTAAATAAGGTATCAAGACAAGCACTCATACAAGCAGAAGTAAACAGAGTGTGGCTAAACATAGAAAATTATATATATATACATATACAAACATATACATAACATTGAGGCAAAATAGTATATAACATTAAAAATAATGCATATAAGACTACATGGCATGCTAATGTCATATGTAATGATACCAGACCCAGAAACCGCAAGATGGGACAAAACAATCCCACAGTGTTCTAGGCTGGCGCTGGATAAAGCGCCCTAAGCAAAAAGACAAGCAAAGCCCCGCAGGGCACTCACCGCCAGCCAACATGCGACTTCTCTTAGCCGGGGAAATCCTCAATCTGACGGCAAGAGGAAGCAGACGAAGAGGGGCGGGCCAGCGCGGATCCGCCCCCTCCCCATCCTTACGTTAAAAACACCGGGCGCCGCCGAGGGCGCCAGAGAGAGTGGGACGGGCCGCCGCCAGCGCCCGGCGCCGCCCCCTCCCCATCCTCATTCAGACGAAGGAACAGGGCACCGCCGAGGGCGCCAAAGAGTGGGGCGGGCCGTCGCCAGCGCGTAGAGCGCCCAGCCCCCTCTCCTCACAGCAAGGAGAGGGAGAAGCCCCCCTCAGCCTCCTTACCAGCGACGCCATGACAGTGCGGCCGGCTCTCACTATGGCCGCCGCATGGCAGGGCACTCACCTGAATAAAGTAAAGTTACACACTCATACACCTAATGAATGAAGGATTACTTCCCGATGCTCCATAACAACTGGACAAGGGAAAGTCACATCCCCCCCTCCCACAGGGAATAAAGGGACAAAGTAAAGGGAGGGAGGGATCCCCAACTACAGCAGTAGAAAATGGGGAAACGGACAGGGCATCCCAAACCAGGGTCACCAACCTGGTAGCCGCCTACCCCTTGTTATGGGGCCTCACGGAGGAGCGTGGCTCCTATCAATCCACCTATTAAGGTGAATCCTACCTTCACCCGGACCTACAGCCAAGGCTGGGAGGCATAAGGGGACTTAAACATAACAAGGTCCGGGCAGAAATAAGAATAAAAATAGCCGGGTGTGAACCCGGCTTACCTGCAAGGAGGAGACTTCATCTTCTGACTTGCTCGCCGTCTGCAGAGACGATTACTGGGAAATGTGTGGGAGGTCCCAGGTATTTATGGGCCGGGAGGGGCTTCTTTTTTCTATTCATCTCTGCAGAAGTTCGCCCTCTACTGGACATAACCCAAGTGTAATGAATATTTCCGAAGCAGGGTGTGAGACTTTGAATAGGATTTTCAAATTTCTTTCCTATATATATTCTGAGGCATGATAAAGTGGTAACTTTTCTTTTCTTTTAACCAAATCACCATCCAGTCAGTAAAGAGGAAGAAGACACCAGAAACCCTGCTGGCCAATGAGAAAAATAATTTCTTATTTGTTCCATGGACGATGACCATAGTACTGCACTTTAACTACAATGCACTTTAACTATCATGCCACCTGCAATGAAAATGGGAGTTTTTGTCCTAGCATATGCACTGGCCTCCCAGGTTAAAAATATAAACAGAATAAAAAAAAGCAAAAGAACCACCTTGCCCATATGCAGTTCTAGGTAAGGTGCTGCTAAAGCAATGGTAACAATTATGTCATCAAAGCCGAAGCCTGAAAACTGGGGTGCTGAAATGGGGCCCTTGAAAGACAGGGGGATCCAAGACCTCTTGGAACTTGAAATCTTTATCCAAGGCTTGAGACTAAGCATGCACATTAGGGATAATGTCAGAATCTCTGAACTGGTGATCATATAATTATCCAGGGTGGTTTGAAGAATATCAATGCTTAAACTGGTCTTCGAGCAAGGTCCAGAAAATTGGGCTTCTTTTGTTGCATCCCAGAATAGGAGTGTGCGAGGTGGGTTGTCTAGTGTCTCGCTCTCCTGAATGGAAGTATATTAAGACCGAATGATTATTTAGATAAGGATGGAAATTACTTTACAGAGCAATAAGGAAATGATCATCTTCACACTACTAGTTTACCAGAAATACATCCTTCGCCACCCTTACTTACTTGAACTGCTGTATTTGGCCGATTAAACTAGACACATGCATGTGCGACACTGTCAGCATATCCTGAGCCTGACTCTCCATCTTTTTATACGCAGCCTAAAAAACAAAAGTGACCTGTTAACTAATAAAAACAGGATTTTAGTATTTCTCATTAAGACTGACATGTTAAGTCCAGTTCTTCATACCCTGCAGGGGGATCCACAAAGATAGTTCAGATACGCATTGGCACACAGCACAGGAGATGAAGTACTTACATAAAAAAACGTTTTCTCTCTATCCGGTTAGCCCTACCCCACTCAGGACTTCAGAGATCCAACGATGTCAGGTTACAAAAGGGATCTAGGAATAAAAGTACCACCTCTGCCAACTAAGATGCTTGTGGATCCCCCTGTTGGATCTGTAGAAATGAATTTTATTGGAAGTTCTAAAATCTGTGTTCAAGAAGATTTAGATACTTCTAAAGTAGCACATGAATTAAGGCAGACAAGTCTAAGTGACTGGAAAAAACTGCAATAAATCACGTTCCGGACCAACAGTAAGACAGAACAATAGTAATCAATAAACTGAATGATTTTTAAAAAAGAGAGGGTGTTACCGGTATATGCATGATTACACAAAGGTGGCTTCATGTCAAACCAGCGCAATACAATTTATACTCATAATTTGAATTATTGTAGCAAACCGTATTCTGCACAAAGAAACAATCCAGTACATATGTGGGTAACATTCTACTAAGCAAGATGATAGAGTACATGGCATAAAATGAAATGCTTTTCCCTAACAATTACTTAGTTATAGCCAAGATCTTTGTTCTATATATATTTTTTACATTGTTTAAGAGAACACATTCTTCTGTTTGTTGGGGATGGAAGGTTGTTTTAGATGACGTATGTGGCTTTTTTGGTACCAATAATAATGCATTGTTATACCGCTCTAGACACCAGCCTAAGCCTTTCAACAGAACCGGTCTGTACAACCAATGCACTGATGGGGGCTCACTCTCTGGGGAAGGCACTGGACAGTTTCAGATTTTTGTCTGTATTCATGATGCACATCCTGGATTTCATTGCTTACCAATAAAGATGAAGTTATGGCTACATTGTACTCCTGTGCGGAATGTCCCCCCCCCCCCCCCCCCCCGCAAGCTTGGCAGCATCTTTATTTCATGGACCACAGGTCAGTGTACTATTGGGGTACATGCATGGCAGTGGGGATGAGGGCGCTGGTCTACTTCCATCTAGCAGTTTCCTGGACTTGGGACTAATTTTACCCTCACAGCGTTTGCTAGTATCAGAGAATATTCCTATCTACATTTTAATAGGTTCATTGCCAATCAACCTGCACTTTTATATAATCTGCTTTTTGGGATTCCTATTCTGAGGCAATTATTAATATTATAAAAAAATCATGGTTGCAGTTCTGAGACTCTTCTGGCTACAGCTAAAACCTATATTAAAATGGATTACTCACCTGGTTGATCTGGTCCAGGCAGAAATCAGCAGGCCTCAGCCAATCACTAAACAAGATAGCTGCTGTATTCAAGTTCACAAAGCAGGCCTCTATCTCAAAGCACACCACATCATTGTCAGTCTGTGTCCATCTTCATTTAAAACAACTCTGTCTGTCCTTTAGCTGCCTGAGTGAATCTGTCTCTCACCTGCCACCTGTTTTTCTCAGGCTGACCCCTTTGTTTCATTTGAAATAGCACAGGTTCTCTCTGATTTTCTGCTGGCCAACTTCATTTGCATGTGAATGCACACATGAATCTAAGCTCAGGCCAAAAGCTACAAAGCTGAATATTAATAAGGAACCAACCATGCTGGCTAAACAAGGGGTCAGCCTATATACAGTGCAATTTTGATTTGTGTAAGATTTTTTACAGATTGCTAACAGGAACAAAACATAAAAATATAACTTAACAAACCAAGTCAATTTTCAAAATCTTTATTAAGAGAAAAGAGGGGAGGGACTACTAGGATAGATAAGAAGGTCTATGTGTTGCAAACCAGCAGTGAAAAAAAAATACCATTTTGTGATTACTCACCTGTAAAATTACAAGTATGTCACACACCCCGCTTCCGAATTCATGACACTTGGGTAACTGTCCTCTAGAGGGCGATCTTGCAGAGATGACATGAAAAAAAAAAAGGAGCCCCTCCTGGCCCATAAATACCTGGGACCTCCCATCATTCCCCAGTATAAGACAGCAGAAAAGGGACCAGGAAGAGCCAAATGTAAACAGCAAAGAAAAAGGTTCACCATATAAAGGATCCCAGAAAACCAAAAACGGGCGGGATGAAGCGGGGTGTGTAACATACTTGTAATAACCATTTTACGGGTGAGTAATCACAAAATGGTATTATTCCCAGTATGTCACACACCCCGCTTCCGAATATTCAGGACACTTGGGAAATCCAATAGCAGTGCCCCTAGTGGGTGGGGATCCCAAAAAGGCAATAATGCAAACTGAAACTACTGCAGCTTGTAGAACTTTTCGGCCAAAAACAGCATCCGCTGAGGCCCGCACATCAACCTTATACAATTTGGAAAAAGTATGAACAGAAGACCAAGTAGCAGCCTTACAAACTTGTTCAACAGAAGCCTGATGCTGAAAAGCCCAAGATGCTCCAACAGCACGAGTAGAATGAGCAGTAACACGAAAAGGGGGAACCTTCCCCTTGGCAGAATAGGCCCCAACAATGGCCTGTCGAATCCATTTACTAATACAAGACTTAGCGGGTGCCAGACCTTTCCTGGGCCCGGAAGGCACCACGAAAAAGGTGTCCGTCTTACGAAAAGGAGAAGTAGCCACCAAATATTTCACACATCGAACCACATCCAAAGAATGTAAGGTCCTCTCCTTGTCATTACTAGGCTTAGGACACAAGGAAGGGAGAACTACATCCTGATTGAGGTGGAAGGCCGAAACCACCTTAGGAAGGAAATCCGGCTTAAAGCGGAAAACTACCTTGTCCAGGTGCCTCTCAAAGTAAGGAGCCTGAATAGACAAGGCCGCCAACTCAGACACGCCGAACAGAGGTAATAGCCACCAAAAAAGCAAATTTCTGAGTGAGCAGAGAAAGAGCAATATCATGCACCTGCTCAAAAGGGGGCCCCTGGAGAGCTGACAGAACCAAGTTTAAACCCCAAACCGGCAGCAAGGGCTTTCTAGGAGGCCGCACATGAGTAACCCCCTGGAAAAATGTCTTAACCAGGGGATGAAGGGCAAAAGACCTTTGAGAGAAAACCGCCAGGGCAGAAACCTGCCCCTTCAAAGTACTAAGCTGGAACCCCGAGTCCAGACCATGTTGAAGAAACTCCAGAATTCTGGGAATAGAAAACACCCTACAAGGCAAGGCCCTAGCCTCGCACCAGTTAATATAAGACCTCCGAGTCCTATAGTAGACGTTAGAGGAAGATCTCTTCCTAGCTCTAACAAGAGTCCGAACCACCGCATCAGAAAGACCTTCCTCCTTTAAGATGGAGCTTTCAGCAGCCACGCCGTCAAAGCCAGCGTTGGTAAAATTGGGGTAGCGTAGCTGACCCTGGGTGACAAGATCCGGAAGAAGAGGCAGATAAAACTGATCTACTGCCAGCCGCAAGACGTCTGCGAACCACACTCGTCTTGGCCACCTTGGAGCCACCACAATTGCTGGTGCCTCTTCTAGAGTCAGCTTGCGCACCACTTTGCCCACCATGGAGAAAGGGGGGAACAGGTCCAGAAAACCCCAGTTCCCTCCAAGCCAGGGACATGGCATCCACTGCCAGGGCCAGAGGATCCTGAGACAGAGACACAAAGATTGCGACGAGAGGCAAAAAGATCCACCTCCGGAGTCCCACTTGTGACAAAGGGACTGGAATACCTTGGAATTGAGAGACCATTCTCCTCGGCGAGAGGATCTCCTGCTCAGGGAATCCACCTTCGTGTTCTCCACCCCCGGGATGTAAATGGCTGAGATGCATGGGACATTGCTCTCTGTCCAAACAAGGATCAGAGATACCTCCCTGAGGGCACTCCTGCTGCGAGTCCCTCCTTGGTGATTGATGTAAGCGATCACCGTCCGATTGTCTGATTGGACTTGAACTGGCAATCCCTGCAATAGAAGAGTCAAGCGAGACAGAACCAACCAAATGGCCCGTAGCTCCAAAACGTTGATAGGGGTATGAGCCTCCCGAGGCCCCCATAACCCCTGGAACTGATGTTCCCTCCAGAAGCCCCCCCAGCCCGACAGGCTGGCGTCCGTGGTGACCCTTTTCCAACAAGGGGTCAGAAAGGATCTGCCCTTCAACAGATTGCTCGACAATAGCCACCACTGAAGGGACTGCTGAGCCCGGGGAGACAGCAGACAGGACTGATCCAATGACAGCGGACACTTGTCCCAAGTCGCTAGAAGATGGAGCTGAAGCGTCCTCATGTGAAACTGGGCAAAAGGGACTTCCTCGAAGGAAGCCACCATCAGACCTACCAATCTCATCCCTAGCCGGATAGACTGGCGAGGATTGGAAAGCAGAAGCCGAACCAAATCTTGGATCAGAAGAATCTTGGGCTGAGGAAGGAACACCCTGGCCTGAAAGGCATCCAGAGTCATGCCCAGAAACGAAACCTCCCTGGACGGGGAGAGGGAGGACTTAGAATAGTTGATCACCCAACCGAACCTCTCCAGCGTGGATACCACCACTCTGGTGTCTAGCTCCGCTTGGCTGAGAGAGGAAGCCAAAATGAGAAGGTCGTCCAGGTATGGTACAATGCGAATGCCCTGGACTCTGAGGAGGGCCATCACCCCCGCCAATACCTTGGTGAACACCCTCGGAGCCGAGGTAAGCCCGAATGGAAGGGCCACAAACTGAAAATGCTGATCTTCCACCACGAACCTGAGGAATCTCTGGTCTGCCAGGAAGATAGGTACATGCAGATAAGCATCCCTGATGTCTATGGACGTCATGAAGTCCCCCTGACGAAGAGAATCGACGGCTGACTGCAAGGTTTCCATGCAAAACTTCCTGAAGCGGATAAACCGATTGAGGAGCTTCAGATCCAAAATGGGTCGAACGGAGCCGTCCAGTGGCCAGTGGATCCGAAGGCACTCGAGATCTGAAGAATCTGGGAGGAGGCCGGATCTCGAATTCCAGCTTGTAACCGGAAGACACCACTTCCAGAATCCATTTGTCTGAGACCTCCCGGTCCCAGACCTGGAAGAAGTGCCGCAGCCGTCCCCCCACCCCCAAGGGCGAGGGCGCCCCCTCATTGCTGAGCTGGCTTAGCAGCGGGCTTGGGTTTGGAACTCCAATTGTGACCTGGACGGGCACGACCTCTGCCTCTACTCCAGGAATCACCTCTGAGGGTAGAGAAGGCCAAAACTCTGCCAGCTCTGGCACCACGAAAGGAAGGGTTAAAGGAGGCCCCCCCCCCGAAAGGGACGACGTTGCCTCTTACGCTGATGTAACTTCCCTCCTTTCGTGACAGAATCTAATCTTTCTCCAAAGAGCCGCAATCCCACAAAGGGAAGTGCTGTAAGCGACTTTTTGGCCACAAAATCAGCCGCCCACTGGTGCAACCATACTGACCGCCGAATAGCTACAAGCAAGGCCGAGGCTCTACCACACATGACCATGGTGTCATCCAAGGCGGCAAGCACAAAGGACATGAATTCACACCGCTTAAGGGCGGCAAACTCATCACTAGCCGGGTCACGCCTGGAGGTACTCAACAGGTCTCTAACCACAGACCTGGTAGCCACTGCCAAAAGCGCCGAAGCACAAACAGGCCGCAAGGCTGAACCAACACTAGCAAACGCGTGGCAAGTCATCTGATCAATGCGTTTATCCTCACCATCTTTGAGAGTGGTGGAGTCAGGAGAATGCAAAAATACCATTTTGTGAGTACTCACCTGTAAAATGGGTATTACAAGTATGTCACACACCCCGCTTCCAACTAGTCATAACACTTGGGATACCGACCTGTAGAGGGCGATCTTTGCATTGATTACTTGAAAAAAAAAAAGGAGCACCTCCCGGTCCATAAATACCTGGGACCTCCCACCATTCCCCAGTTATAAGACAGCAGTAAGGGGACCAGGAAGAGCCAATTACAAGAGTACAACAAAAAAGTTCACCATATAAAGGATCCCAGAACAAAAAAGGGCGGGGGAAGCGGGGTGTGTGACATACTTGTAATACCCATTTTACAGGTGAGTACTCACAAAATGGTATTATTCCCAGTATGTCACACACCCCGCTTCCAACTAGTCATAACACTTGGGACATCCAAAAGCAGTGTCCATAAAGGGCGGGGATCCAAACCAAGGAAATAATGCGCAAACTTAAACCACTGCTGCTTGCAGAACTTTGAGGCCAAAAACAGCATCTGCTGAGGCCCGCACATCAACCTTATAAAACTATTATGAACAGAAGACCAAGTAGCAGCCTTGCATACTTGTTCAACAGAAGCTTGGTGCTGAAAAGCCCAAGACGCTCCAACAGCACGAGTAGAATGCGCAGTAACACGAAAAGGGGGAACCTTCCCCTTGGCAGAATAGGCCCCAACAATGACCTGGCGTATCCATTTACTAATGGTAGATTTGGCTGGCGCCAAACCTTTCCTAGGCCCAGAGGGCACAAAAAAAAAAAGGGTCCGTCTTACGGAAAGCAGAAGTAGTCACCAAATAATATTTCACACATCTAACCAAATCCAAAGAATGCAACATCCTCTCCTTGTGATTGCTCGGCTTAGGACACAAGGAAGGGAGAACAATGTCTTGATTAAGATGAAAAGCAGAAACTACCTTAGGAAGGAAATCCGGCTTGAAGCGGAAAACAACCTTGTCCTGATGCCTCTCAAAGTAAGGGGCCTGAATGGACAAGGCCGCCAACTCTGAAACTCGCCGAACTGAAGTGATAGCAATCAAGAAAGCCACTTTCTGAGTAAGTATAGAAAGAACAGTATCCTGCAAGGGCTCAAAAGGAGGACCCTGAAGGGCAGAAAGCACCAAATTCAGATCCCAAACTGGGAGCAAATGTTTCCTAGGAGGCCGCACATGCGTAACCCCCTGGAAAAAAGTTTTAACCAGAGGATGGAGAGCA
Organism: Gastrophryne carolinensis; assembly: GCA_027917425.1. Lineage (NCBI taxonomy): Eukaryota > Metazoa > Chordata > Amphibia > Anura > Microhylidae > Gastrophryne > Gastrophryne carolinensis. The sequence goes on along the minus strand of CM051239.1, from coordinate 271,457,802 downwards.
AAGGACCTCTGAAAGAAAATCGCCAGGGCAGAGACCTGCCCCTTCAAGCTGGAACCCCAAGTCCAGACCATGTTGTAGAAATTCCAAAATCTTGGGAATTGAATACACCCTACAAGGCAAGGCCCTAGCTTCACACCAGTCAATATAAGACCTCCAAGTCCTATAGTAGATGGTAGAGGAAGACTTCTTCCTAGCTCTAACAAGAGTCTGAATCACTGCATCAGAATGACCCTCCTCCCTTAGGATGGAGGTTTCAGCAGCCACGCCGTCAAAGCCAACGTATGTAAATTGGGGTAACGTAGTGGGTGATAAGATCCGGAAGAAGAGGCAGATAAAACTGATCTACCGCCAGTCGCACGACATCTGCGAACCACAGACGTCTTGGCCACCTTGGAGCTACCAGGATTACTGGTGCCCCTTCTTGAGTTAGCTTTTGAACCACCTTGCTTATCATGCAGAAGGGGGGAAACAGGTACAGGAACCCCAGATCTCCCCAGTTCAGCGACATGGCATCCACTGCCAACGCCAGAGGATCCAGGGATAGACACACAAAGGCCGGAAGCTTGTGGTTGTGCCGTGAGGCAAAGAGATCCACTTCCAGAGTCCCCCACTTGCGACAAAGGAACTTGAATACCCTGGGATTGAGAGACCATTCCCCTCGCCGGGATGAGCTCCTGGTCAGGGAGTCCGCCCCGAGTTCTCCACTCCCGGAATGTAAACTGCTGATATGCAAGGAACATTTTTCTCGGCCCATGCTAGAATCAGAGAGACTTCCCTGAAGGCACTCCTGCTGCGCGTCCCTCCTTGGTGATTGATGTAAGCGACTGCTGTCCGATCGGACTTGAACTGGCAGCCTCTGTAAATGAAGAGTTAGGTGGGACAGGACCAACCAAATGGTCCGCAGCTCCAGAATATTGATGGAGGTGTGAGCCTCCTGAGGCCCCCATAGTCCCTGGAACTGATGTTCCCTCCAGAAACCCCCCCAGCCCGTTAGGCTGGCATCCGTGGTGACAGTTTCCCAACAAGGGGTCAGGAAGGACCTGCCCTTCAGATTGCTCGATACTAGCCACCACCAGAGGGACTGCAGGACACAGGGAGACAACAGACAAATCTAATGACAGCGGACACCTGTCCCAGGTTGCCAGAAGATGAAGCTGAAGCACCCTCATGTGAAACTGGGCAAAAGGGACTGCCCCGAAAGCTGCCACCATCAGTCCCACCAGTCTCATCCCCAGCCGGATAGACTGACAAGGGTTGGTTAGCAGAAGACGAATCAAATCTTGAATCAAAAGAACCTTGGGCTGTGGAAAAAATACCTTGGCCTGAAAGGTATCCAGAATTAAGCCCAGGAACGAAATCTCCCTGGATGGGGAGAGAGAGGATTTGGGATAGTTGATCACCCAACCAAACCTTTCTAGCGTGGATACCGCGGCTCTGGTGTCTAGTTCTGCTTGGCTGAAGGAGGAAGCCATGATGAGAAGGTTGTCTAAATACGGGACAATGCGAATCCCCTGGAGTCTGAAAAGGGCCATCACTCCTGCCAGAACCTTGGTGAACACCCTTGGAGACGAGGTAAGCCTGAACGGAAGTGCCACAAACTGGAAATGTTGATCCTCTATCGTGAACCTGAGGAATCTCTGGTGTGCCGGGAAGATAGGCACGTGCAGATAAGCATCCTTGATGTCTATGGACGTCATGAAGTCCCCCTGCCGGAGTGAAACGACGGCCAGCTTAAGGTTTCCATGCGAAACCTCCTGAAGTGGATAAATCGATTGAGACGTTTTAAATCCAGAATGGGTTGAATGGAGACGTCCTTTTTGGGCACCGTAAATAGATTGGAATAGAAACCCAGGCCCCTTTCCGCAGGAGGCACCTGGCAAATGACAGCCATGTCCAGAAGATTCTTTACTGCCACCCGGAGTCCCTGGGCGGCCAAAGGATTCAAAGGCACCCGAGACCTGAAGAATCTGGGAGGGGGCCGGGTGTCGAACTCCAGTTTGTAACCGGAAGACACTACTTCCAGAATCCATCTGTCTGAGATTTGCTGGACCCATAACTGGAAGAAGTACCGCAGCCGTCCCCCCACCCGCCAGGGTGAAGGCGGCCCCTCATTGCTGAGCTGGCTTGGCTGCGGGCTTGGGCCCCCAGTCCCGACCTGAACAGGCCCATCCTCTGCCCCTGAACCAGGAATCACCTCTGTGGGCAGGAAAGGCCGAGACTCTTCCAGTTCTGGCACCACAAAAGGAAGGGTCAAAAGGAGGCCGCCCCCCTGAAGGGGCGCCTTTGCTTCTTACGTTGAGGCAACTTCCCCCCTTTCGTGACAGAATCTAACTTTTCTCCAAAAAGCCGTAAGCCTACAAAAGGAAGTGCCGTAAGGGATGTTTTGGCCACAAAATCAGCCGCCCACTGGCGCAACCACACAATGCTGGAAAGCTACAAGCAAGGCCGAGGTTCTACTGCACATAACCATAGTGTCATCTAGAGCGGACAGCACAAAGGACAAACAATTCACACTGCTTAAGAGCAGCGAACTCATCACAGTCCGGATCAAGCCCCAAGGTGCTCAACAGGTCCCTAATTACAGACCTAGTAGCGACCGCCATAAGAGCCGAGGCACCCACGGGCCGTAAAGCCGATCCGACACTAGCAAAAGCATGGCAAGCCATTTGATCAATACGTTTGTCTTCACCATCCTTAAGAGTGGTGGAATCAGGAGAATGCAAAACAGAAGTATTGGATAAACCAAGAACCGGGGCATCCACCTCAGGAGGGGATGACCAGCACTTGACTGCGTCAATCGGGAAGGGATACTTCTTGTCCCAACCCGGAGGGATACCTGGAAGCCGAGCAGGCTTCTCCCATTCCTTAAGAATGATATCTTCAAAGTGCTTCTGATTTGGGAACTCTAAGCGTGGCTTAGAAGCCCCAAAAAACTCCCCCTTTAAAGGAGGAACTTCCTCTGGAGGAGAAATCGCCAAGACTTCAAGAAGGTGAGCAAGGGCTCTCGGGGTATCCACAGCATCCCCCTGACCCTGCTCAATATCAGCTCCAAAAAATTGCTGATCATCAGAACCTTCAGAATCCTCAAATAATTCCCCCTCTTCCAGCAGGGAATAATCAGACCAGTCAAGCAACTCACACTCCTCACATTCACCAACTGGAATGACTGGAGTCAAATGCTTTCTCTTAGCTGCGGCCTTCTTAGCCACAGAGCCAGAAATAAATTTCTCAATGATAGCCAACCTGGCGCAAACATTGGAATGCGACTCCCCGCCTGTAACGACGTCACTGGGGGTACGGACAAGACAGGGTGGGGAAGGAGAGGAGGCCGGGGCCCCTGACCCAGAGGCCTGAGCCCCAGATTGTTGTGCAATGGTCTGCTGAGCGCAAGATACACAGATTATCACATTATCCCCAACAGGGGATACCCCACAATTCATACACTGCCGGGATTGCCCCAAGGGGACCCCAAGCCCGATATCCTGAGATGCCTCCATATGGTGCTCTTTTTAGAAAGGTAGTCGCAATACCTAGAGGGATTTACACTATAAGCAACCCAGGATGCCCTTTGAAGTCCCAGGTGGTAGGATTTACTTTAATCTTTTTCCCTTTTTTTTTTTTTTTTTTTTTTTTTTTTTTTTTTAAATATCACATTTTTCCTATAATTATATGGGCCCCAATCAAAACTCCAGGACCCAAGGACCGGGAGAAACCCCCCTTTTTAAAGGAGATTCCCCCTGGAAAACATAAGGAAAAGGACAAAAGTCACATGCACGCTAAAAAACAACAACATATAAATATCCATGCACAAACTAAAAGCAGCCTGCAAGCTACAATAGAAGAGGCCACAGGAATAATCACAAATATCAGCATAGGATACAAAAGGACTTCGCCATAACAAATACCAGAAATCAAGTGAAAAGAGATTACTCACGGCACCACCAGGGATGAGGAGCACGAAAGGCGCCATCAGCCAGCCACGAGCGCAGAAATAACAGGAAACAGACGGGCGGGCCAGCACGAGACATGCGCTGCGTCTAAGCCCCGCCCCCAACACCTGGTCTGGAAGATGAGTCTCCCATGGAGGGAGGCAGGCCGTGCAACGTGCGCCGGGCCCCACCCCCTCGTCAACCATCAGCTGTGAACTCAGCTGAAGGAAACACACAAGCAGCAAAAGCTGTCATTAAAAAAAAAAAAAAAACACACACAAGCCTAAAAAGAGCATAACGGTACTAGGAGAAGGTGCTGCAAGCAGCCCCATAAAAGTATAAATACATACATCTATTTATTGATTATATATATACAGATTTCTCCTTATTTTGACCATCCTTCCCCAAATAAGGATACAACCCCCCTTCTTGACTCCCCAAGGGGCACCTAGGAGTAACGCAGGGGGGATATAGCAGGGGGGGAAAAACTCCAAATGGACTAAGGCCAGAGGGACTGGGCATCTCAAGCCGGGGACACCAACCCAGACACCGCCTACCCTTTAGTATAGGGTCTCACGGAGGGAGCAAGCTCCCATATGCACCCAGAGGTGCAGCTACCATTGCCCGAGCCATCAGCCTAGGCCGGGAGGCATACTGACATGGCTTATCTATTAAAGGAAAAAGAGACCCGGGCAGAAATAGACAAAAAAATACCATTTTGTGAGTACTCACCTGAAAAATGGATATTGTTGGTGCGCCACACACCCCGCTTCACCTTTAATTCTTCACGATTGGGTTACTCACCGCCAGGTGACGCGGTTGCAGAGAGGAAGTCTTTTAACGAACCCCCTTCCGGCCTATATATACCTGGTACCTCCCATTTATCACCAGTGTATTAAAAAGCAGAAAGACAAGGTACCAGTAATTTAACGGTAACCTCAAAATAAATCAAAATAAATAAAAGCTTCACCATATAAAGGATTCAGAATACCGAAAAGGGTGGGAGTGAAGCGGGGTGTGTGGCACACCAACAATATCCATTTTTCAGGTGAGTACTCACAAAATGGTATTATTCTTGGTGTGCCACACACCCCGCTTCACCTTTAATTCTTCACGATTGGGACATCCAAAAGCAGTGTCCACAAGGGATGGGCATCTCAAGGCCAGGTGAAGCATAACTTAAATGACTGCAGTCTGCAGAACTTTGCGGCCAAAAACAGCATCCGCTGAGGCTCGCACATCAACTTTGTAAAACTTAGAAAAAGTATGAACAGAAGACCAAGTGGCGGCCTTACAAACTTGTTCAACAGAAGCTTGGTGCTGAAAAGCCCAAGACGCTCCAACGGCGCGAGTAGAATGAGCAGTGATACGAAAAGGGGGAACTTTCCCCTTAGCAGAATAGGCCGCAGTAACGGCCTGACGTATCCATTTGCTAATGGCAGATTTGGCTGGTGCCAAACCCTTCTTAGGCCCACAGGGCACAACAAAAAAGGCATCCGTCTTACGAAAAGGAGACGTGATAATCAAGTAGTACTTAACACAGCGTACTACATCCAAACAATCCAAACCCTCTCTTTGTCATTCTTAGGATTAGGACACAAGGAGGGAAGAACAATATCCGGATTCAAATGAAAAGCAGAAACAACCTTAGGAAGAAAGTCTGGTTTGAACCGAAAGACCACCTTATCCTGATGCCTCTCAAAGTAGGGCGCCTGGATAGACAAGGCCGCCAACTCCGAGACACGCCGGACCGAAGTGATAGCTACCAAGAAGACAATCTTCTGAGTCAGGGTAGACAAAGCAATATCTTGCAGAGGTTCAAAAGGAGGAGCCTGCAGAGCAGAAAGAACCAAATTCAAATCCCAAACTGGGAATAATGGTTTCCTGGGAGGCCGCACATGCGTAACCCCCTGGAAAAAAAGTTTTAACTAATGGATGAAGCGCAAAACGCTTCTGAAAAAAGATAGATAAGGCAGAAACTTGCCCTTTCAAAGTACTTAGCTGAAGACCAGAGTCCAGCCCAGATTGTAAAAACTCCAGAATCCTGGAGACCGAGAAGACCCTACAAGGAAAGGATCTAATCTCACACCAAGCGATATAGGCCTTCCAAGTCCTATAGTAGATGATAGAAGAAGACCTCTTCCGGGCACTGATCAGAGTCTTAACAACTGAGTCAGAAAAACCCTCCTCCTTCAAGATGGAGGTTTCAGCAGCCAGGCCGTCAAACCCAGCGCTGGTAAATTGGGATAACACAACCGACCCTGAGTGAGCAGATCGGGCCGAAGAGGCAGAACGAACTGGTCCACTGCCAGCCGAACGATGTCTGCGAACCACACTCGCCTTGGCCACCTTGGGGCCACGAGAACGGCGGACACCCTTTCCAGAGCCAACTTCCGAACCACCCTGCCCAGCATGGGTATCGGAGGAAACAGGTATAGAACTCCCAGATCCCCCCAGCTCAGGGACATGGCGTCCACTGCCAGAACCAGAGGATCCCGGAAGAGCGACACGAAGTTCGGGAGCCTGTGATTGTGACGCGAGGCAAACAGGTCCACCTCCGGTGTCCCCCATCGGAGACACAGTGAGCAAAAAACCTGAGGATGGAGAGCCCATTCTCCCAGACGGGGAGAGCCCCTGCTCAACCGGTCCGCTTCCTGGTTCTCCACTCCTGGAATGTATACCGCCGAGAGACAAGGAACATGGGCCTCTGCCCAGGTCAGGATCAGGGACACCTCTCTGAGAGCACTCAGACTGCGAGTCCCTCCCTGATGATTGATGTAAGCAACCACTGTTCGATTGTCTGAACGCACCTGGACCGGCAGGCCCAGAACGTGATGAGTCAGGAGAGCAAGCACCCGACGGACGGCTCTCAGTTCCAGAACATTGATGGGTAAGTGGGCCTCTTGAGGTCCCCACTGCCCCTGGAACTGAAGCTCCTTCCAGAATCCGCCCCATCCCGAAAGACTGGCGTCCGTGGTGACAATTTCCCAAAGAGGGGTCAGGAAGGACCTGCCCTTCACGAGATTGGCCGAGACCAACCACCACTGGAGGGACTGCCGGACCCGGGAGGACAACTGGAAGGGCTGATCCAGCGACCGAGGCTGCCAGGACGCCAACAGATAAAGCTGAAGCGTCCTCTTGTGAAATTGAGCAAAAGGAACTGCCTCGAAAGAGGCGACCATCAACCCTACCAGCCTCATCCCCAGACGGATGGACGGCCGAGGATTGGACAGTAGGACCCGAGCCAACTCCTGAATCCGATGAATTTTGGACTGGGGGAGAAACACTCTGTGTTGAAGAGAGTCCAACTGCATCCCCAGAAAGGACACCACCCTGGCCGGAGCGAGGGAGGACTTGGGGAAGTTGATTTTACCACCTTTTGCAACTGAATCAATTTTATCACCAAACAGTCGCAAACCCAAAAAGGGGAGAGCTGTGAGTACCCTTTTAGAAGCTACGTCCGCCGACCACTGGCGCAGCCATACTGCCCGACGGATAGCCACCAGCATTGCCGCTGTCTTGCTACTCATAGCCAGCGCATCGTCCTGAGCGGACAGAACATAGGAAAAAAAAAGATTCACACTGCTTGAGAGCAGTAAACTCCTTACAAGTGGGATCCACAGATCCACACACAGATCTAACCGCCAATAGAAGAAGCGCCGAAGCACACACCGGGCGCATCGTTGACCCAGCATAAATAAAACCATGGCGAGCGTACTGGTCAATCCGACGATCCTCACCATCCTTAAGGGCAGTGGTCTCAGCAGACTGCACCATAGCCGTGCTGGAGATCCCTAGCACAGGGGTATCGACGTCAGGAGGAACTGACCAAAGCTTCACCAATTCTGGCGGAAAAGGATAACGTTTCTCCCAACTGGAAGGAATTCCAGTTAACCGCGTGGGATGTTCCCATTCTTTAAGCACAACCCTCTCAAAGTGGTGTTGTCTGGGAAAAACCAAACGCGGCTGAGGCACATTAAACAACTGACCCTTAGGCAGGGTGACGGCCTCAGGCAGATCTAAATTCAAAATTTCAAACATTTGAGCCAGAATGGAGGGGGGTGTCAAGGGAAACCCCCGCAGACAAATCGCCAATAGCATCAACCTCAAGCTGATCTGCAGGCTCATCTGACTCCACCAGGAATTCTCCCTCCTCGTCCAGGGAGCAATCGGACCAATCTACAGGCTCACATACTTCATCCTGTGAAGCCGGAGGTACAGGAGAAAGGTGCTTCCATTTCGCAGTGGCCTTTAACCCTGCTTTAACGGAAATTATGTTCTCGAGGTTGGCCAACCATGCCGCCACCTCGGATTGCGAATCCCCACCTTTGACAATGTCACATGGGGTCCGGAACAGGGAGGGAGGGGTAGGGGATGATGGAAGTTGCGAAGAGCCAGCAGCCGGAGCAACGGACTAACGCGCAAGATTCTGCCTTGCACAAGGAATGCATACAAAAACATCATCGCCTGGGAGCGGAGTCCCACAGCCTCCACACACCCTAGATGGCCCAGAAGAACCATTTCCGGTATTATCGGAAGCCTCCATATGGTGATTTATGGTATTCGCAAAATTCTGGGTTTAAGGCATAAGCCACCCGGGATGCCCCTTTATGTTAATGTCCCGGGAGGGAGGATTTAATTTATAATAAAGATCCCCTTAAATAAATATATATATATATATATATTTTTTTTTTTTTTATATATATACATGTGTATAATATATATATATATATATATATATATATATATATATATATATCCCAATTTCAACAGTAAGACCCCCAGAAACCAATGGCAACATGCAATATAACATACATACACAGCACCAAAGTGCTTTGAAGAGGCAAGAAAACTGGCCTCTGATTTTCCTCCTTATATATTTTTCTTTTTTTGTTTTTTTGTTTTTTTTTTAAATAAACGTATTTTTCCATTAAATATATTACTTTTTAAACAGTCAAACACCATAAAAAAAATAGACGGCCCCACGCCAGGTGAGGCCGCCTACCTGCCCAAGTAAGGCTTACAAAAGCCCAGCACCCGACCACAGAAGTGGTGGAAGACAGGCAGCAAATGTCAGCGAAGGCGGCAGAGCCGGCAGTGGGAGCCGAAGCGGCAGATCTCGCAGAAGCGGCGGAGCAGGCAGCAGCAGCACCCATATGCGGCTGAGAGCCCCGCACGCAGCCTCCTGATGAACAGGAAGGAAGTGTGGCTGGGGCCGGTGAATGACGCGCTGCCGGACCACGACCCCCACCCCTGACGTCATCCGGGCCCCGCCCCCCGTCAAATATGAACAGTGCGGCCCGCCGAACGGCGGTGTCAAAGCAGCTAGAGGGCTAACAAGCCCTTAGTAAAAAGGAGAAGGGGGGAGGGGGACCGGAGACACTAGGCAGCCTGTGCTGCCCTCAAATAAAAAACATGCGGCCCGCCAAGCGGCGGCCGATTAAAACAAAGGAGATAAGGGGAGGGGAGTTGGATAAAGTGAGAAAAGCACAGGCAGCCATAAGCAAGCCTGACACCGTACAGCCCACCCCGGTCACCCCTAAAGCTGACCCAAAGCTCTGGCCCTACAGGCCAGCAGCAGCAGCCCGCAAAACAGAGACTGCCATATAAGGAGGACTCAAAGTCAGGCCATATGCACACTCACTTGCGGTGCAGCCTGACAACGTTGAAATAAGCAAATACATGAACATACAGTAAACCATACACACAATACACATCCCTCTACCCCCCCCCCCCATAGTGAAGGGACCGAAACGGGAGAGCAAGGGGCCAAGGGGACCCTCGGGACAGTGGCATCCCACCTCCGGATCACCATGCCGGATAGCCGCATTGTCCCCAAAACAGGGGGTCGAGCGGAGGAGATAAGCTCCTAGGCACCTATAGTGCCGTCTACCAATTGCCCAGTGAGCAGCCTAGGCTGGGAGGCTTCCATTCAACCACAAAGGTAACAAACAATCAAAACCGGGCAGAAATAGACCAAAAGGGAGGTACCAGGTATATATAGGCCGGAAGGGGGCTCGTTACAAGACTTCCTCTCTGCAACAGCGTCACCTGGCGGTGAGTAACCCAATCGTGAAGAATTAAAGGTGAAGCGGGGTGTGTGGCACACCAAGAATAATGCCGGGAGTTACCCCGGCTACCTGCAAGGAGGAGAGAAACATCTTCTGACTTGCTTCGCCGACTGCAGAGAGGAAAAGACTGGGGAATGGTGGGAGGTCCCAGGTATTTATGGACTGGGAGGTGCTCCTTTTTTTTTCCAAGTCATCTCTGCAAAGATCGCCCTCTACAGGTCGGTATCCCAAGTGTTATGACTAGTTGGAAGCGGGGTGTGTGACATACTGAGAATATTGAAGTATTGGATAACCCGAGCACCGGGGCATCCACCTCGGGAGGGGACGCCCATCGTTTTACCACGTCCACCGGAAAGGGATACTTTTTATCCCAACCTTGAGAAATACCTGGAAGCCGAGTAGGCTTCTCCCATTCCTTAAGAATAATGCCATCAAAATGCTTTTGATTTGGGAACTCCAGGCGCGGCTTGGAAGTCCCAAAGAATTCCCCTTTTTGAGGAACGGCCTCCTCAGGAGGAGAAATTGCCAGAACCTCAAAAAGGTGAGCCAAGACCTTCGGGGTATCCACAGCATCCCCCTGCCCTTGCTCAGTATCAGCACCAACAAACTGCTGATTGTCAGAACCCTTAGAATCCTCAAATAATTCCCCCTCTTCTAGCGGGGAGTAATCAGACCAGTCAAGGAAATCATAATCATCAAACTCAAAGGCCGGCGCGGCTGGAGACAAATGCTTTCGCTTAGCCAAGGCCTTTCTGGCAACAGAGCCAGAAATACATTTCTCAATATTAGCCAGTCTGGCACGTACATCAGATTGCGACTCCCCACCTGTGACAACATCACTAGGGGTACGGATAAGGCAGGGTGGGGAAGGAGATGAGGCCAGGACCCCGGACCCAGACGCCTGGGCCCCCGACTGCTGCGTTATGGCCCGCTGAGCACAAGGTATGCAAACAAGTACATTATCCCCCGCAAGGGATGCCCCACAACCCACACACTGCCGGGGTTGCCCCGAGGGGAGCCCAAGCCCAGTATCCTGAGAAGCCTCGATATGGTGATTTTAATGTAGTCGCAATGACCAGAGGGATTTACGCTATTAAGCTACCCGGGATGCCCCTTCAGGTCCCAAGTGGGAGAATTTTTTTTTTTTTTTGGGGAACCCTAAATTAAACTAAATTAAGGGACCCTTGGACCGGGAGAACACCCTCTTTAAACTTCAAAAGAAGGGATCCCACCTAGAAGACATGAGAACAGACATAAGTGTCAACATGCACATCACCCACCATATAAGACAGTTAAAAATGGTGAAATAAATAAAATCCACTCACCACAGCAAAGCAGTGACCGTCAACCCTCACAGCAGCAAGGGAATGAGAGGGAGAGCAGCAAAGCAGGCAGCGAGGCCGGAAAGAGTGCTTGAGAGAAGCCAGCCTCGAGGGGGGTGGGTGGGGTCGATGTGGGGGGGGGATGGATGGCCACAACGAGCACCTGTTGAAAAGTGAAACCGGCCCAGCAACAACGGCCGCAAAAACACATACAAACACACATACAATCCACACACACCTCCAAATAAAGTAAAACCACCCACAGGAGAAAAGCCCCCCCCCCCCCCCAAGGGGCACAGAGGGACACAGTAGGGGGGAAAACCCACACCAATAGGTGAAAGGGTAAGAGGGACGGGGCATCCCAAGCCGGGATCACCAATCCGGACACCGCCTACCCCTTTGTATGGGGTCTCACACCATAAGATGCAGCCTACCATTGCCTGGACCCTGGAGCCTAGGCTGGGAGGCATATTGCTATAGTTTAAATTAAAAAAGGTTCAGGCAGGAATAGAAACAAAAGGCCGGGGGGTTACCCCGGCTACCTGCAAGGAGGAGACAACCATCTTCTGACTTGCTCGCCGACTGCAGAGACAAAGGACTGGGGAATGATGGGAGGTCCCAGGTATTTATGGGCCAGGAGGGGCTCCTTTTTTTCATGTCATCTCTGCAAGATCGCCCTCTACAGGACAGTTAACCAAGAATATAACCATGAATATTCGGAAGCGGGGTGTGTGACATACTGGGAATATAGGCGGATCCATTACTGCAACGTTGCAAACTAGATGGGACATTTAGGCTACTTTCACACCAGGGTGGTTATAATCACTGTGCTAATGCCTTTGTATGTGCACTAGTGATTTACATAGGAAATCACTAGCACACATGCAAATGCGTTAGCACTGTGATTTACTAGCGCTAATGCTTGTGATCACCATTCAATGGAGTGTGGTTGCAAACGCTAGCACAGCAAAATCACTGCATGCAGAACCTTTGCAATTGGCAATTGCAGATGCAATGAAAGGGCCTGGGCAAATGCAGGGCCTGTGTGACCAGAAAGTTCCCGAGCCGTTTTTTGTCCTTAGTCCGCCCCTGCTCAGAGCTGCACTCCAGGACATAGACTGGTAGCATCTGTTGATGAATAAGGATACAGATGCCAAATGGGAATGCTTTAAATCAATTGTGAGTACCAACGTTGCAAAATGTATTCCTACGGGTAATAAATATAAGCGGATAAAATTAAACCCCTCATGACTAACACCTATGGTTAAAAGGGCAAGAACGAACAAGAAAAAAGGCATTTAAAAATTACAACGCTGAGCTCTCAGCTATAACCCTTGAAAAAGTCTAAATTAGTAAAAGCATTTAAGAAATAAGGTCAGCAAAAGCTCAAAGTGAAAGATATGGCCATCAAAACAAACCCTAAACATTTTTTAAGATATAAATTCAAACAAAACTAAATCAGAACAGATAGGTGCCCTAATGAATGATAATGGGGAAATGATCACTGGGGATGGGGATGAAGAGAAGGCAAAGTCGTTAGATGGATTCTTTAGCTCTGTGTACACAAGGTAGGAGCAAGGAGCCAACACAGGAGATGACACTGATAGCAATAGCCCAGGTATAATACTCAACAAGCTAAACATGGATATCATCCAAGAAGGACTAAATAATTTAAATGTGAATAAGACTGCAGGACTGGATGGACTTCACCCAAGAGTTCCTAAAGAACTCCCCTCTTCTTGATCTTTAACCCTTTAAGTGCCAGCCTACCAGCAGCTTTTGTCACTATTTTGCGCTACACATGTTCAACTGATTTTTTAAAGGATTTCCAGGGATTTCCAAGGAAAATGATATATTGTTTTTGACTGTTATTGAGTCTGGGCTTCAACATGAAATGTCTTGTTTGGCCTTTGAGTGTATTCTCAATACTTTTTGGTGAAATATGTGCAAAAAAAAATAAATAAAAAATCTATTTTTGCAATTTGTAGTGTTTATTTGTAATAAAAAATTTAAGTTTGTCAATAAAATTTTATTGCATGTGAAACCCCAATTTATCCCGGTCACAGCGGTACCACATATGTATTGGTAGACACCCTTTCCTGCCCAGGAGACTCCCCCAAACTGAAACAGAGCTTTTAGGAGATTTTCAGATAAAATACAACTGCGCTATGCGCAGCTTGCAATTTTTCCAGAAAAACAACCCTTTACATTTGAAATACCCCCCACAAACTATATATTCTCTGGAAGTACACGCCTCAAGCTTTTTAGGTGTACCAAGCTTGTTTTGTTAAGTCTCACATAGCTGGCACTTAAGTGGAGTAGAGGCAGCTACGAGAGACTCAAGTAGCTGGCACTAGAAGGGTTAAAGACTCATTAACTGGTATAGTGCCAAGAAACTGACGCAAGACAAATGTGGTTAAAAAGGGCTCTAGGTCTTCTCCGGGCAATTACAGGCCTGTAAGTTTAACATCCATTGTGGGAAAATCGCTTGAGGGCTATTAAGGGACTATATACACGAATATGTAACTATGCATAAGATTATAAGTGCCAACCAGCAAGGTTTTACTAAGGACAGAACTACTACTCAGCTCCTCATAGAAGCCAGAGGGGAGGCTGTAGATATAGTTTTTCTGGATTTTGCAAGAGCATTTGACACTGCCCCCCATAGATGCTTATTGTGGAGATTAACATGTGGGTTAATCTCAGCCATAGGCAGGGACTGCAAGAGAAAAAAAAAAACTAGCTCCTCCTGGCCTATATAGGGAAGGCTGTGGCATGATCTCATCAGTTAATTAAAAAGCAGTTCGCACAAGCCCCTGGGAGGGGAGAAGGCCAACCTGCATATAATGTGAGCAACTAGAAACAGTGCAACACAGTAAAACCATGTAATAGGCAACAATAACTGACGCAATCATAATACAACAGTAGGGGGGGTGTGGTGGTGGAAAAGAATGAGAAAAGAAACTTATCTGTGAGTACACAAATTTCCCTTTTGTCATCTCTTCCATGCCAGGGCACCACCAGTAGCAAAGCGTGGGACGTCCCAAAGCAGTACCCTCATTAAGGGTTAAACTGACAACAACTGGCTGTGTCAATATAACCACAAACAACGGCACTGACCCCTCAAGCTTAGACTCCCGGAGAGAGGTTCACCACCGCCTGCAAAACCTTACGCCTCGGAGCAGCCGATGCCCGAACATCAATCTTGTAAAACTTGGTGAAGGGTTAGAGAGTGGACCAGGTCGCTGCCTTGCAGACCTGTTTGACAGAAGCCTGGTGCTGGAATGTCCAAAATGCGGCAATTGCCCTGGTGGAGTTAGAGGTGACTCAGAAGGGCGCCTCCTTCCCCTTGCAGACATAGGCTTGTATGACCGCCTGCCTGATCCATCTGCTAAAAGAGGACCTGGCAGCCACCAGGCCCCTTCATGGCCCTTCTGAATCACGAACAAAATCATAAACATACCTCTCAAGTAGTGGCCAAGTAATACTTTATCGCCCTGACCACATCAAGGAAATGCAGGAGTCACTCCTTATGGCGAGTGAGGAGTAGGCACAAGGAGGGTAGCATTATTTTCCGATTAAGATGGAAGTGAGAGACCATCTTGGGCAAAAAATCCTGCTTCACATGAAACACTGCTTTGTCTTCATGCAGCACCAAAAAGGGTTATCTGAGCGATGCCAGCTCCGAAACCCATCAGATGGAGGCAATCGCCATGTGAAAGGCCACCTTCAACACGAGTATCATCAGGGAAGCCTCTGCCATGGGTTTAAAGGGGAGCGCCTGAAGCACAAATTGGAACAGTTTAAGATGGCCAAACTTCTCTGCTGCTTCATCGAGACCTTGGCTGGCGTTACCGCTTCGGAGGTGGCGCAAGCTGGTCGCATGGCTGACCCCACCATGGAGAACTCATGTCTGGCCAGCTGGTTAAACCTTCTATCTCTCAAGGCCACATTATCTGAAAAAGGAATAAGGGTGTGCCGAGCCAGACCCGACACCAGTTAGTCTACCCTAGGTGATGCAGACCAAACCCTCAGCCTCCAGGACCCTAGGAAGAGACGGAAGAGTATCCGTTTCTCCCACTCCTTTTCCACCAACTTGTCGAAATGGGCAAGCCTGTGAGAAACCTGCCTGACCTTCTGGCGGCAGCGAGGAGTAGCGAGGCGTTTTTCTCTGTTGCTGGACGACATCTACCCCCCTCTGACTGACAGGAACTAGATCCTGAACCCTTTAATAGGTCCTCAGCGTAGGAGCTAGAATCCTCTGAGGACTACATCTGACTATGCCACTTGGCAGTAGCCTTCCTGTCTGGGCAGGCAGAGAGTGTCAGGATGCCCCTGCTAACAAAAGCCACTAACCATGCTTTTCAATGGAGTCACCCTGGCCAAGGGGGAAACCCATCCGTGGGCAGTCCCTGGGACATAAAATGGACCTAGCAGCCCCCCCCCCCACCCCCAGTGGGTATCCTGCTCTGACGAGTCCGAGCCGGAAGTCACATGGGAAATGCAATGATCCGACTGAGGCGTGGAACCTGCCAGCTGCATAAGGCGGCACAGGACAGTAGTGCACCCAGTGCACAGGGGTCCCTCGCCCGAGGTCAGGCGCACTTGGCACACGTGGCACCACCCTACTTTAAAATACGAAATCCCAGCATCTCCGACATGCTAAAGTGGCCTCTCTAATTGTTAAGCAATAAAGCTGGAGCGCTGGTCCCCACACCATCCTGCCCTGTCGACTACGGGTCAGTCCTGACTGCCATACAGGAAATGCACCTTCCTGCAGCTGAGATCAACCCACCTGCCAAGGATGCAGCAGCTTCCGGACCCTCACCCTGCAACAACAAGAACAATGTCAGATTTAGAAAGAATCTGTAAAAGTCAAAAGACTTAGCCCTCGAGAGAGCCCTACCTGACCAGGGAAAACCGTGGGGCGGCAGCCGTGCTGGAGTCAATCCTCAGACTAGGGGAGCCAGGAAGCAGTGCATGAGCTGCCAGGTGAACGTGAGCATGCAGCAGCCACACCCCCTGCCGGCATCGCCCATTACATTTTCAAAATTAGCCAATCTGCAGGCTGCAGGGCTGGTGACCACACCCCTCATGCTGAGGGTGCCTGCCCCCCCTAAATGCTGGCACTTGAGATCTGAATGAGCTCTAACCAGCATGGCTGCCCAGTAGTAAGCACCAAACACTCCGATAGCAGGGAGGCCGGCCCCAGCTCAGCTCCAAGACCACGCTGCACAGCTTTTGAGCTGCCGGTAAAGGTGAGTTTGCTAGCATCTCCAGGGGGTTCACACAGGGCATGCTGGTGGCCGGAGCAGGAGTCTTTCCTGCATCAGGACCACTCCACACAGCTTTTGAGCACCTTTCAAAAAGGATTAATGAGCAACTTGGTTCTGGCCCAAAACTGAATACTGTTGGAACTATTTAACAGCTGCCATTAAGTATTGGGAGGGGGTTTAAAAAGGTTCATAGAGGTCCTCAATTTGGCATGACCTGTTGCGTGAAACCACACCAGTAACACCAATGTACTCGCCTCTTCTTAAATCTCAAGACTCATTCGCAGGCACTTGTCCAATTTAAAGAGGAACAAACGCTGGGTTTAAAAAGGTTCATAGAGGTCCTCAATTTGGCATGACCTGTTGCGTGAAACCACACCAGTAACACCAATGTACTCGCCTCTTCTTAAATCTCAAGACTCATTCGCAGGCACTTGTCCAATTTAAAGAGGAACAAACGCTGGGATATTCAATCTCCCACCTTTTGTTCCTTTTTCATGGACATCGCAATTTAGGACCCCCCACTGTGTGTAAAAAAAAATGGAAAAAGAAAGCCAAGTATTTTTGCCTCACCAGCAATCTCATGTGTGGACTCTTCTCCAATCAGATTTCTTATGCCATGCATATTGACGAGCAGCATAGAAAGCAGCTGAATAGATGGGGGGGGGGGGGGGGGGGGGAACATGACATGGTATGTAATGCTCCTCTTATTTAGCACATGGCAGTTTCACCCTAAACTTTGACTGGCCATGTGGCTGGGTTGGCGAGTGAAGGTTGGAGCAATGTTGCTCTAGGGCTCTGCCCTAGTCATTTGTTATTGTCAAGGCATTGCTCCCATTCCTTTGCAAATGGAGAGTCATCCACCCGTTATTTCTCATTATTAATTTTAGGCAGCATACGTCCAAAATCTGGACCGAACCTTTTTGACAAGCGGAGTAAATTCACAATGCTGCAGGAGGGACCTCCACAAGCATTCAGGTTTAGGAGGCCTGCTGCCTGAAACTGTCCCCCTCCTCCCAGAACAGCTACCCTTGCCAAACCATGCAAGCTGGCTGCAGATGGGGGAAATCGCTTAACACGTCAAGTTGGCATCCCCACCAATCTTGTGTTGCAAGAGGCTATGCAATGTGCAGTGGGATCCTATGTCTCCTGTCAGCAGCCAGCTTGCATGGATCAGCAAGTGTAGCTGCTTTGGGGGGGGGGGGGTATCCTCTGAATGGCTGGGCATAGGAGTGCACCTCAGATACCAGAAGTTGCGGCTGCAGGCAAAGATCACATTGTGGGAGCTGCAAGTAAAGGGGCGTAGGCAGGCAACACCAGGGGGCTCGCACAGGACTGCCCCAGAAGTCTTTTCTACTCTAGGACCATTCTGCATGTCTGTTGAGCCACTTTAAAAAGGGAATCAATGGCAAACTTGATTCTGGCCTAATACATGAATACCTCTGGCAATACTTATCAGCAGACACTAAAATTATTAGGAGGGGGTTTAAATGAGCTCATAGATGTCCTCTGTCCTCTATTTGAGATGCCTGCTGTGTGAAACAGCTTCACACAGGCAACTCCAACAGTGTTTGGTGTGTGTTGCAGGAGGCTCTACTGTGCGCAGTGGGATCCTGTGTCTATCAGCAGCCAGCACACATGGATCGGTAAGAATAGCTACTTGGGCGGGGTGGGCAAAAGGAGTGTCAGTCAAATGTTCACCTAGCAATAACAGTTATTTTGCTTGGGAATATTTGAGGTGGTAAGAAACAGGTTAACTATGGGCTGTATTTTTTTTAATTTAGGGACCACGCTTATTTTACCCAAGGTCCAACCAATCCCCGACTGGCTACCTCTTAGAGAACTACATCACCCTTCTTTCAGACAGGATTGCGACTAGCAAGTATGTCACAATTCTGCAAAGCAAGACATGACGGCTTGGCAGACAAACATGCCAATTCCAAGACATGTCGATGTGAAAGTCACAAAAATTAACCCAACAGGTGATTTTTCCAAAGGCTCAAATGTTTGCTCCTAGAATGCTGTCAAGTGGCAAATTGGTAATGATCCTCACAAGGGTGCCATCTGCTAGCAATAGACCCCTACATAAACTATCTGCTGTATCTGATAATTATATGTGTGAAACCATTTGCCCACCGATTTGAGAGACTAAGGGACCATTATGTTGGTATTTATCTGTATTCAGATTAGGAATCATGTCCCTAAACAATTATTCACTGAAATATACAAATTAACCAGCCACTAATTTCATAAATAGCACAACTTCTACCACGATAGCCTTGTTCCTCTAACTTCCCGCTGTCCTCCTATATCAAGCTAATGTATTCCTTCTCTTATTACAGCACGAATGGGGACGAGAGAGACACACAGATCTTGCAGCAGCACAAATTCAGTGCTCCATCGGATTTTGAGCAACAGTGAGATTTCTCCAAACAGAATTCAACTTCATAGAGTGTGCCAAAGTCAAGTCAGGGGTAATTTACCATCATTTTACTTTTTAGATCTTTGGTGAAGGTCTCGAAAGAAGAAATGAAGCTGTAACCTGTGAAGTCCGAAGGTTCAGGATTATGCTTCAATAGATCTTCAGGAGGGCCTTAAAACACAAACACATCAACAAAAATATTAATTACAGCAAATTTTTTTTTTTGTATCTAAATTGCCAAAGAAAAGTAATTATAATCAATAGTTTTGCAAAAACATTTATGGTATTTCAATGTTTATTAGCATTTTAGGATTACAGACATTTAAAATAGAGAGCCACTATCTGACTGTCTGTTTCTGAATGAGAGGAAAGCACAGCCCAATTTAAGGATTTTCTACTCACCACAATCCACCGGCGATCGCGTTGAGCTGCAGGTCTTGGGTGACATGTCAGTCAAGAAATCCCAAGAACATTAAATTGAGTGGCTTACATGTCCAACAAGCTTCACGGCAGCCGCAAAGAAGGGCAGCGTCTCTATCAGGACCTGTGGGGGATTAAAGCCCAAATCAGGCTTAGCACTAAAGGGGGGTCCTTTTCATGTTTGCGCTTGTTATTGGCTACTATGGTATTTCTCACAGAGCCATTGCTGAACAAGTATTGATGTAAAGGCAGAACATTCCACCCACATGCAAAAGAGTTCTTGAAACCCATGTCTGCTGGAATGGGGAGAAATTCCATCATGTAACATCACTGGATTTCACTTGTTAAGGAATTCTTACAAAAGACCAGAACCCCTGCATTCTCAGAAAAGAGATCTCGTGGAACAGCAGAAATACTGAATTCTTGGAAAAGCCCTTAAAGTGGACCAACACCCAGGATTTTCACTATCCTGGGTGTTGGTCCACTTCCGCGGGGCACCCCGCTGTGTGAAACCCCCCAGAAAGCCCCAAAAACTCACCTGACCCCCGCTCCCACGTGACTCGCTCCACCAATCACCGCCGACGGACAAGGCGAGAGCGAAAACGGCCGGCGCGGGTGCGCGCCCTGCTAGAGGGATGCGCTAGAAGCGGCCCGTGCATACACCGTTGGAACGAGGAACAGGTAGGATTTGCGGGCGTCCTGGGGGGGTTTCACACAGCGGGTTACCGGGCCGATCAGCGGTGGGTGTTGGTCCACTTTAACTCTGGCTATAGATAACAAATCACCACCCATAAGGGAATTAGATCTGCAATAAAGCAGGAAGCTTTGTAGATGTATAATACATTGTATCGAGAACCAGCGGTCCGTCAATTCCTAAGAACATAACGTAAAACTCTCTCTAATACTATTCTGAAAATATGTTTGAACTAAAAACCGATTGTTAATCTAAAAAAAAAAGCAATGGCACACCCACAACAACAGGAAGCACACCCAAAGAGGTTTGAGACAAGTGTAAAGCCAACCTTCATATCCTGGGCAAAAGGTTTCCAAAAACATGGGTCCACTGCAGTATTACTCTCTGGGTGCAGATGACTGGCTTAGAGCCGACATGTAACAGACCAAACTGAGCGAGTAGGGTTAGCATAGATATTGCAGTTTACCATGTAAAACCAAGTTCCTGAAGGTAGATAGAAGGACCAGGCATGTGACACAGACAAGGGGTTTATATGGATACCAAAAAATCCTTATTTCATTAGGACAACTTCTTACATTGGGGGTAAAGGCCTTGCCTATCTAAATGGCTTCACATTATAAGAAATCTCCTGCCCCATCTCAAGTATACAAAACCCCTTTATGACAGATGATCACAGTGCCAGAGGAAGCAGGCAGATGAAAATCTCGAAAACATTTAGGCAGTTTAAGAGGCAGCCATAAAAATATGGGATAAGTTATTTCAGAAACTTAAAGGAGCACTATTGTGAGTTTTTCATGGGAACTTAGAATTAAATGGTAATTTGTATATAGGTAAGTGGTGGGGTAAGCAGTACAAGTGTAGTTAAAAAGTAGGTCTATGTTGTGCAGCTCTAAAGTGGCAGCTACTGTAAATATCGGCTGGGTGTCGGGGAGCGTCACCCAGACTGATCCAACTGCTCAGAGGGGGGAGAACATGTTCCCTGTGCGCGTGTGGAGCTGTGCAGGGCAGAATAGTGGAGAGGGGCGGAGTTTTAGTCCACCGCAGTGTTGATATATGTTGATAATAGCTGACACTGCCTTCCTATGTCCTCGCTATTCAGTGCTAGGCAGTGTCCAGCATCAGGTGGAGAGTGTGTTGTCTTTTGTTGAGATTAGCGAGGACATAGCGAGGCAGTGTCCGCTACGTGTCAAGTGTCCGTGCTGGCAGCCGTCCAACATAAAGATAAAGCTATTACAACATTGTCTCAGCTTTAAAAGGTCATATAGTGCTTAGGTTTCATCAAGTGATTTGGGTCAGTGGTTAGTGTGCTGGTCTATGAAGCACAGTTTTGTGAGTTCATATCCCAGTTCCTCCAATTTTATTTTTTTGTTTAGTTTAATTCAGAATTTTGTGTTTAAATCCTGTTTTTTTTTTTTTTTGCTCTACACATTTTATTTTGACAGTTTTTTTCATGTTTCCTCTGCTGCAGTATCTTTCGGTTTACCATTTTCTCTATCTGGAGTTTTGTTTTGTGCCTCTAGGGGCATCCCGACGTGGCATGCCTTGCTATGTGAAATCCCCCAGTTTGTCGTGAAAACGTACCTTTCCCTGTCCCATGGCGCATGCATGGGCTCACATCCAATCAGCACGGTTTCCTCGTCTGGCTCTGTTTGCATGCAGAGCATGGCAATGGGGAGCCTGAGCAGCAACATCCCTGGCCGCCCAGCCTATCTAAATGGCTATCTGTGGCAGTGCGCCTCAGCCCATAGATGCCGAGGATGCTGCTACGGCTATTTACATTGCCATTGGAGCCAGGAAAAACGGTGGGATTTGTGGTGAGCTGGGTGGCTTTTCACACAGTGGGGCATTCCGATTTAGGATGCACCAGGGGGAAGGCCAGCACTGGAGTCTGATTCACTTTAATACCTTTATATATACCTGCAGTCATTCAAAGCAGAATTTCATCGTTTTCAGTCAGTTTAGTTTATTTTGTAAAGATATTTGAGTATATTACATATTTGAGTCGCCTGGTGATATCACAGAAGCAGCACCTCACACACACAGCTGTTACCGCCGAGTACTGCACCTGCATACTTATAAATACCCATTTTACAGGTGAGTATTCACAAAATGGTATTATTCTAAGTATGTCACACACCCCG
Organism: Gastrophryne carolinensis; assembly: GCA_027917425.1. Lineage (NCBI taxonomy): Eukaryota > Metazoa > Chordata > Amphibia > Anura > Microhylidae > Gastrophryne > Gastrophryne carolinensis. Next base: position 271,435,530 of record CM051239.1, on the reverse strand, counting down.
CTTCAGATAGTCATTACACTTGGGACATCCAATAGCAGTGTCCATAAAGGGCGGGGATCCAAAACAAGGCAACAATGCACAAACTTAAACCACTGCAGCTTGTAGAACTTTGCGGCCAAAAACAGCATCCGCTGAGGCCCGCACATCAACCTTGTAAAACTTGGAAGACGTGTGAACTGAAGACCAAGTAGCCACCTTACAAACTTGCTCAACAGAGGCCTGATGCTGGAAAGCCCAGGACGCCCCAACAGCACGAGTGGAATGAGCAGTAACACGAAAAGGGGGAACCTTCCCCTTGGCAGAATAGGCCCCAACAATGGCCTGGCAAATCCATTTACTAATAGAAGACTTGGCGGGAGCCAAACCTTTCAAGGCCCAGAGGGCACCACAAAAAGGGCGTCAGTCCTACGAAAAGAGGAAGTAGCCACCAAATAGTACTTCACACAGCGAACCACATCCAAAGAATGCAAAACCTTGTCATTGCTGGGCAAGGACACAAGGAGGGTAAAACAATGTCCTGATTAAGATGAAAGGCAGAGACCACCTTAGGAAGGAAATCTGGCTTGAAGTGGAAAACAACCTTGTCCTGATGCCTCTCAAAGTAAGGAGCCTTAATGGACAAAGCCGCCAACTCCGATACACGCCAAACGGAAGTGATGGCAACCAAAAACGCGACCTTCTGTGTAAGCATAGAAAGAGCAATATCCTGCAAAGGTTCAAAAGGAGGACCCTGAAAAGCAGAGAAAACCAAATTCAAATGCCAAACTGGGAGCAAAGGCTTCCTAGGAGGCCGCACATGCATAACCCCCTGGAAAAAGGTCTTAACCAGAGGATGAAGAGCAAAAGACTTTTGAAAGAAAACCGCCAGGGCAGAAACATGCCCTTTCAGCGTACTAAGCTACAAACCTAGGTCCAGACCATGTTGCAGAAATTCCAAAACCCTAGGGATAGAAAACGCCCTGCAAGGCAAGGCCCGGACCTCACACCAATCAATATAAGAGCTCCAAATCCTATAGTAGATGGCAGAGGAAGACTTCTTTCTAGCCCTAACCAGAGTCTGAATGACAGCATCAGAAAGACCTTCCTCCTTCAAGATGGAGGTTTCAGGATGGAGGTTTCAGCAGCCAGGCCGTCAAAGCCAGCATTGGTAAATTGGGGTAGAGCAGTGGACCCTGAGTGAGCAGATCCGGCAGAAGGGGCAGATCTAACTGATCCGCTGCCAACCTTACCACGTCTGCGAACCAAACCTTTCTTGGCCATCTTGGAGCCACCAGGATTGCTGATGCGCCCTCTAGGGCCAGCTTGCGCACCACTTTGCCCACCATGGGAAACTGAGGGAACAGGTACAGAAACCCCAGATCCCTCCAGTTCAGAGACATGGCATCCGCTGCCAGAGCCAGCAGATCCCGCGAGAGAGACACAAATGCCGGAAGCTTGTGATTGTGACGAGAGGCAAAGAGGTCCTTCTCCGGAGTCCCCCACCGGTGGCAAAGCGACCGAAACACCTTGGGGCTGAACGACCATTTCCCCCGTCCCTCCCTGGTGATTGATGTAGGCGACCGCCGTCCGATTGTCCGACCGAACTTGAACCGGTAGGCCCCGCAACTGATGAGTCAAGTGAGCCAGAACCAACCTTATGGCTCTCAGCTCCAGAACATTGATGGGATTGTGAGCCTCCTGAGGCCCCCACAGTCCCTGAAACTGAAGATCCTTCCAAAATCCCCCCCCAACCTGACAGGCTGGCATCCGTGGTGACCGTCTCCCAACGAGGGGTCAGAAAGGATCTGCCCCTCGTCAGATTGCTCGGTTCCAGCCACCACCGAAGGGAACCACCTCGAACGATGCCACCATCAATCCCACCAGTCGCATCCCCAGCCGGATGGACGGGCAAGGGATGGATAGGAGACGCTGAGTCAATTCCTGAATCAGAAGAACCTTGGGCCAGGGGAGGAACACCCTGAACTGAGAAGTATCCAGAGACATTCCCAGGAACGCCACCACCCTTGAGGGAGAGAGGCAGGACTTGGGATAGTTGATCACCCAGCCGAATCTCTCCAGGGTGGCTACCACAGTCCTGGTATCTAGCTCCGCCTGGCTGAGAGAGGAAGCCACAATAAGAAGATCGTCCAGATAAGGCACGATGCGGGTACCCTGGGCTCTGAGGAGGGCCATCACCCCCGCCAGCACCTTGGTGAAAACCCTTGGAGCCGAGGTAAGGCCAAACGGAAGAGCCACAAACTGAAAATGCCGATCTTCCACCACGAACCTGAGAAATCTCTGATGTTCCAGGAAGATTGGAACGTGCAGATAAGCATCCTTGATGTCTATGGACGTCATGAAGTCCCCCTGCCGAAGTGAATTTATGGCAGAGCGCAGAGTTTCCATGCGGAACTTCCTGGGACGGATAAACCGGTTGAGAAACTTCAGATCCAGGATGGGACGAACGGAGCCATCCTTCTTGGGCACCGTGAACAGATTGGAATAGCATCCCAGCCCCTGTCCAAGGGAGGCACCGGGCAGACGACAGCCATGTCCAGGAGATCTTTTACTGCCGCCCGGAGCCCCTGCGAGGCCAGAGGATCCAAGGGCACCCGAGACCTGAAGAATCTGGGAGGAGGCAGATCTCAAACTCCAGCTTGTAACCGGAAGACACCACTTGAATCCATCTGTCCGAGACCTCTTGGTCCCAGACCTGGGAGAAGTGTTGCAGCAGTCCCCCCACCCGCGAGGGTGAGGGCGCCCCCTCATTGCTGAGCTGGCTTAGCAGCGGCTTTGGCTTGGAGCCCCAGCTGTGACCTGGACGGGCACGTCCTCTTCCCCTGTGCCAGGAATCACCTCTGGAGGGGGAAGACAGCCGATCCCCGTCCAGCTCTGGCCCCACGAAAGGAAGGGGTAAATGAAGCCGCCCCCCAAAAGGGACGACGTTGCTTCTTTCGCTGAGGTAACCTACCTCCCTTGGTGACCGAATCCAATTTTTCTCCAAAGAGCCGCAAGCCCAGAAAGGGAAGAGCCGTAAGAGACTTTTTGGACACAAAATCAGCCACCCACTGGCGCAACCAAACTGACCGCCGAATTGCCACCAGCAAGGCCGAAGTTCTACTACACATCACCATGGTGTCATCCAGGGTGGCTAGCACAAAAGACAAAAACAATTCACACCGCTTAAGGGCGGTGAACTCATCACTAGCCGGGTCAAGGCTGGAGGTAGACAACAGGTCCCTGACAACCAACCTAGAGGCCACTATAAGAAGCGCCGAAGCACAAACAGGTCATAAGGCCGACCCGACGCTGGCAAAACCATGACAAGCCATCTGGTCAATGCGTTTGTAGAACAGTCAGGAGAATGCAAGACGGAGGTGCTAGACAACCCCAAAACAGGAGCGTCCACCTCGGGAGAGGATGACCAGCGCTTCACCGCGTCCACCGGAAAGGCATATTTCTTATCCCAACCCGGAGGGACACCCGGAAGCCTAGTAGGCCTCTCCCATTCCTTGAGGATAATGCCATCGAAATGCCTTTGATTCGGGAATTCTAAGCGCGGCTTAGCCTCCTCAAAGAACTCCCCCTTCTGCGAAAGAGTCACTTCGGGAGGAGAGATTGCCAGAACCTCAAACATATGAGCCAGGACCTTAGGGGTATCCCAAGAATCCCCCTGACCCCGCTCGGCATCAGTGCCAACAAACTGCTGATCGTCAGAACCATCAGACTCCTCAAAAAGCTCCCCTTCCTCTAGCGGGGGATAATCAGACCAGTTCAGCGAGTCAAACTCCTCAAAATCAGAAGCCTGCATGGCTGGGGACAAGTGCTTTCTCTTAGCCGGGACCTTTCTGGCCACAGCGCTAGAAAATAATTTTTCAAGATTGGACAATCTGGCACACACCTCAGATTGCGACTCCCCACTCGTGACAACATCACACGGGGTACGGGTCAGGCGGGGAGGGGTAGGAGAAGGGACCGGCGGCGCAGAACCAGACGCAAGGGATCCGTCCTGCCGCGTAATAGTCTGCTGCGCACATGGTATGCAAAGGAAAACATCATCCCCTGTAAGGGATGCCCCACACCTCAAACACTGCCGGGGTTGCCCCGAGGGGAGCCCGAGCCCGGTATCCTGGGAAGCCTCCATATGGTGATTTTATAGGTACTCACAATACCCAAGGAAATTACGCGATATAAGCAACCCGGGATGCCCCTTCTGTGTCCTGAGTGGGAGGATTTTATGGGGAATTCTAAGATTAAACCAGGGACCCTAGGACCGGGAGGTCCCTTTAGGCTCCGACAAGGGTCCACCTGGAAGACAGAATACAGGGCCAATCAGCACTTCAATCATGCCCAAGCACACACAATGCATACATACTGACAATGCAAAAAAAAAAAACATATGAATTGTATATATACATATGCAGGTCAAAGTATAATGCAGAGATCGCAGGCAGTGCCTGAAGTAATGAGGCCGCAGGGGCCACTCACGCGTTCAGCCGGAGACCTGAGAAGCAGAGGGGGAGAGAGAGGGGGGCCGGCGCGGTTCACGCGACGCGCCTGGCCCCGCCCCCCTCCCCTGACGACAACGCCGCTCCGGCCAGTGGCCGGGCTCTGCAGCGGCGCCAAGAGCACGGGGGACGGCCCTCGGCAAGCGCGCAGAGTGCCCGACCCCGCCCCCCCTTCACCAACCGTACCTGAGGGGAAGAAGCTCCCCCGCCGAAGTCACAACGGCCGGCACTGCGGCACAGCCAGCGCCGGCTGAATACAGATTAAAAGAAAAGTGCGCCCAGTGAACACCCGCACAGCTGTGACAACACACGTTAGTTTAAAAGGAAAATGCGCCCAGTGAACACACGCACCCACACACAGCTGAACAAAAACACGTTAAGAGAGAAAGGGGACCCTACGCTGCCCCCCTCTAAGGAGCAAGGGCCATCCGGGAGAGGGGGGATCCACGCTGGAAAGTGGAAGGGCAAGGGACGGGGCTTCCCTAACCGGGATCACCAGCCCGGCTAAACCACCTACCCCTTAGTATGGGGTCTCACGGTGGAGCGTAGCTCCTAACCACCATTAGGTGCTGTCTACCCTTGCCCGGACCAGCAGCCTAGTCTGGGAGGCAAGGTGAAAACTAAGACATGGGGTCCAGGCAGAAATAGACTAACACGCGGGCCGGGAGTTACCCCGGCTACCTGCAAGGAGGAGACATCCTCTTCTGACTTGCTCACCGTCTGCAGAGATGAAAGACTGGGGAATGAGTGGGAGGTACCAGGTATTTATGGACCGGGAGGGGCTCACTTTTTTTCATGACATCTCTGTAAGATCGCCCTCTACAGGTCGGTATAACCCAAGTGTAATGACTATCTGAAGAGGGGTGTGTGACATACTTAGAATAAGAAGATTTCCCTCGATGTTAAAACATCAAGTTTGTAGGAGCTGCGAAACATGGAATGGACAGATACTTTACATTACCACTTTGCAGACCAGTTCCAAAGCTTGTAGTTGAAAAGCTGTTATTGCACAGGGGGCATCAGCAATTGGGATGCCTTCCTTTCGCTCAGAACACCAGCCATTTTGGGAGAAGTCCAAAAGGACCTCTGAGGTCCAAAATCTGATGTAAAGGACACAAACTTGCTGTTTTATCACAATTGGACCAACACTTCTTCTGGCTTTATGCAAAGACCAATGTACCTAATTTTCTCTCGGATGAGCCGAATAGTTTGCGAGGTCTAAATGACAATTCCCGTTCCCCACTGTCTGACCTTTTCCTTTTCTTTTGCGGTTCCTCATCTGTAAAAGAAAAAAATTAAATAAATTAGCAGACCGTATAAACCATGCAAAAAAAAAGGATTTCAAGCAATCCAACACCCATTTCTTTCCACTTTAAATTATAAGCTTAGCTGCACTTTGTTATCGTGATCACCTGCATTTCTCCACGACTGTGCACGGCAACACCAGCCATTCAGTCACGGCAGGCACAGAGGTAGCGGGATGACTAAGTGGCCGCCAATGGCGACACATGCGTTGTGGGATCACCAGCAGGGGCAGCCAGTGGGGTTTTATGCAGCGGGATGCCCTACTTAAAGATTAAGTCCAGTTTTGGACCTCTTTAATACCAAAAGCCTTTGACGAGGAAGGGGGTGCACATACCATTTTCTAATACTTTTGGGACAATTCGACTGGAAATACCACTCTGGAAATCCCCCTGCAAAAAAATATGAAAGCTATATTATAAACAGCATGTTATACTCAAATTATACACCTACCTATCAATCTAATGAATTTAGTATACATAAAACTTCTCCGTAAGTACAGCTGGGACACATGCTTTCCTTTTATTCCTATCTTAGGCGATATATAGGCTCTGCACTATTAATAGCTGTTCACCACTGGGGGCCATTACATAAGCCCCACACAAATTTTATATTCTTTTAATTTTCAGCAGTTTTTAAAGAGATGTGTACGGTGTGTATTGGGTGGTACTTGAGACCACTGGAAAATGATAGGTGGTACTTCATAAAAATCAGTTGGGAACCCCTGTTGTAGTTGAAGGATGAACAAGAAGCCCTCCCAGCCCACTGAAGTGGCTGGGAAGAGACTGGCGTCATTCCGCAGCATGCCTCAAGCCGACTTCAGGTACAGTGGCACAAGCAGAGAGGGAGGCACAGAGCCATTAACCCCTGAATCACCAAGGTGCTTGAAGCACTGGCAGAGCAATATTTTCCCAGCATGGGTGCCCGATCATTGCTTTGGTGCCCACTGCCTTCACCAGTCTAAGTTCACCAAGCAGCAGGTGTGCTCAGATGGGACCCAAGCATTACAAAGCCAGCGAATAAGCCATGCCCATAAACCACTCCCCTGTAAACTGGTCTCCAAGGTTGGCATCCCTGATCTCCGTTAATCTGCTTATCTGATCTCCGTTCCCTCCACTCAACTCAGGTAAGTTGACTCACTTGAATTGTATGAGCCTGCTTGTGTCTTTGTTCTAAGTGAACAGGGGGTTGGGGGAGGCTGTACACAAATGAGCCACAAGCATGGCTTGTTAGTTGTACAAAAACTACATAGTGGGTGCCATCCTAAACATATGTCCTTATCAGCAGCCACAAGCCATCTGTGCTCCCAGTTTGTCCCTAGACCATCAACTTTGTCACATGTCATTCCTTAGCGATGAATGTTTGTCAAACATTTGTGTGTGGGGGCTGAAGCTTGGCTTTGATGGGACGGTCTTTACTAGGCCTGCATTTCTAATGAAGGGGTTGATAAATGTGAGCACTGGAAATACCCTCTGCCTTCTAAATTTAGGATTTCTTAGTCCTTCTATCCATGTGATCCAGCCATTCAGTGCTGTCATCTCAGCAACTTACCATCAGCCTAGATAACCTGTTATCTAGGAATGGGGGAGGGGTTCTTGTTTTTTTAAGGTGACCGTTCATTAAAAAAAAATAGCCAGAGGAGCAATTGATTAGGTGCCCTGCAAACCTCAATGGCCACCTGCAAGACTGCAAACCTGGAAGCGACCATGGAGTATCTCTTCCACGGTTTCAGGCTTCCACAAGCGGTATGTTCAAACACCACCACCATAATACACTTCTGGGCCCCATACAACCTACATTTCTGGGGCCCCTCGTCATAACAAAGAACAAAACCCACTATGTATTTTAATAACTTTCTCCCATGCACCTTGTATAATGTCTTAATGGCTAAAAAATATTTTATCCACATCTGTGTATAAGCCAAGCCCCTACCACCCTATAAATTGGTTTCCAAAGTTGGCATCTCTGGTTTGAGGCCTATACTGGTGATGTATATTGGATGATTTGTTTAACTCCAGATGGATGGGATACATGTGTGCACCGAGCTGGGTCCCCTCTCCAATGTGACGTTGCAGGACATCCTTCAGTACATGGAGCAAGGGAATCGCAACATTAACACCACAGTCATCCGGGCTGACGATGTGGAATGCAACAGCCTCATCCAGGTGAATGCATAACAAAGGCTGAATTCTCCCCACTGATTGCTGAATGCATCCAGACCCCAAGCCACCGGATGCCTCTTGGAGGAAGCACTTGGTCTTCTGGTTGTTGGCAAACAAATCTATATCTGGGCAAACACGTGTGGATGTAGCACCCATTCTCCCTGGTCTATTCTCCTTTTATGTGGATCACCTGGATGGACTGGACAATCCCCTCCAGGCTCTTCAACAGGGATTTGGTCAATCTGGAAAGTTCCTGAGATCTTGCTCCTCCCTGGTAGTTTAGAAAGGCGACTACCGTGACGTTGTCTGAGACAATCTGGATGTCTCTGTCCAGTACTTCAGACTCTAGTTCCCTCAGGGCTTCTTTTACGGCTAGGAGTTCTCTGAAGTTGGAGAACTTCTGGGCTGTGGCTCTTCCCGCTGGCCATATCCAATGACAAGGTCCACCACACCATACTTTCCTTTACCTACTTTGGTAGGGCAACTAACCGATCTAGGCAGACTTGATCCTTGTTGCATCCAGGCGATGACGCGGCCCCCCTGACCCAGAAGGGACGTCACGTGCCTCACGTATCCAGCGCAGTCACAGACCAGAAGCCTCTAGCCTCTAGCCCACCCTGAAGCCTGACCCTGGAGTCTCAAACACTCCAGGGTGGGTTTTGGTCAAATTTAAGAAGCTCCGCTGCCCCATATTAAAATTATCAGCTGCTCTAACAAGCAAACTGTGCTTGTTACGTAGGTTCTGTTTAATTCTTAGTTTCTATAGTAAATTCTTAAAAATTCAAAACGCTGCTTTAAACCCTGCTGCTTCTCTCAGACAGAGATTTTTTGAGTGGCTGGTGCTGGAAGTGACAGGAGTAAGGAGGAGTGAGCATCCCAATTTAAAGTGAACCAAAACCCAGAACTTTGACCATCCCAGGTTTTGGTCCTCAGCCCCGGGACTCCGCGATGTGGGATGCACCATTGTGTAAAACCCCCCCAGGTCGCCCCCTCTCCAACTCACTTTTTCACAGTCCTGTGGCGCATGCTTGGCCTCCAATCCAATCAGCTTTACTACGCTGACGAGAGCTTGTCTAGGGAGCCGAGTCTGAGTGCACCAGTGACCGCATCCCCACTGCCCTCTAACAGGGAGCGTGCCCGCGTCGGGTATTCACAAATGCCTGGCACCGGTTCGCGCCCTGCTCAAGGGATGGCAGGGATGAGTTTTGGTCCACTTTAAGGGCCCAGGGACTTCATTATGTCAACGGACATTCTGATCACAGATGCCCAAAGAATTGGGGGATGCAGTGGTCACTGTCACTAGGTTTTAGGTCTGCTTTAAAACCATTTGCAAGACTGAATGGTAATGGTAGGGTGGTAGGGTATAAAGTGTACCTTTTCAAATACTTTTGGCAGTGTACACTCAGGCGATGACAAATCTTGCAATGGATCCATGAGATCTTGTTCATCCAAATAAGACACATTGTTCGTACCAGAGACTTGAAGAGACAAAATATACAGCAAGTGGACATTATAAAAGACTGCGCTCAATAAACCCGAAATACAAATGCTGACAAGAGTGTTAGATATTTAATAGATGCCAACATCCTAAAACATTTGTCTTCAATAAACCTGTAAACATTTTAAAACCCTTTGTCATCATATTGTGCTTATAGAGACTGGTTTCTAACAGATTAAAGGTACTTATAAGTCCAGGACATGACTGTCTGCTTTGTTTTAGTGTGATCTCAATTTTTGACTTGCCATGTCACAAGTTCTTTACAAAAGCCTTTTTGTTATCTAGATTAGCCAATTGTGAAATCACATAGGCCATGGGGCAATAATAGTCAAAAAGACTACGAATTCAGTCTTTCAAAATCATAAAGTCGCAAGCCAGTATGTGGAGAGACCCATGTTAGGCTTAATATAGGGGGGCTAAAGAAACCAAAAAAAACCCTCTAGTTAAGTAAAGGAAGGCGCTTTGCTAGAACGGAAAGTATTTCCACAGTACCCAGTCCAAGGACAGATAGCATTACCCATCTACCCTTGCAGTAGGCGGAGCTTTGCAAATCATCTCTATGTCTCTGTGCCATCCAAGGTCCTTAGAAACGCTAATGGTGCAATGCAAAATCATAAAGAAAATTGATAACTTTCCAAGCATTTGCTACATAAAAAAATGCAGTTAAAGAGTGGTTATTAGCAATTTAGATAAGATGAGCCACTAACCAGGTATAAACACTGTAAGGAAAATGCTCACAACTCCAAGAGTTACATTAATAACCTTGGGAAAAAAGATAAAATTACAACCATTTTAAAACCTGAACCAGCATGGAATTCAGTAATATCAGCCAGGGCGGGACAGAATCCAGTAACATTTTTTGACTTTGCATGGAGTTTTGCAAAGTATATTTACTTACACATAGCACTTCATTAATAAATGACCTATTAGCTTTTTTTCATATACCGTAGATACAGACATATGTGTATTATAAATATATATCATCCCTGTGCATGAATCTCTCCACATATTGCACTTATGTTTATTTCTCTTATTTCATTGTGTCTTAGCCTAAGTGATATTACTGTATTCCATGCTGGTTCATACTTCTAACACTTGTATTTTTATCTTTGTGGCTTTCCACTAAATATATGTTATTTATATAACAGTTGGAGTTGTGAGCATTTTCTATGAGTTGGTAGAAAACAGTTTGGTGCTCTAGGACAGGGGTTCTCAACTTTTTTTATGCAATGTACCCCCTACAAACAAGCAGTTACAACCAAGTACCCCAATTAGGAGATTAATTACTAATGTTACCAAAATAAGTAGGTTACTGACTGGCCTTATATTGCTTTTTGAAGCAAGAATGAATAATGTTTTACTGTTAAAATTAAACACTAGGCCTGTTAGATCTCCCTGTTGGTGCACCCTTGAACATTGCCAAGTACCCCCTGGGGTACAAGTAACTGCTCTAGGTTAGACACACTTTTGTTTGTGATTTTTGTATAGGTCTCTTGGATTTGTGACCCCTGCGTTTGTGTTTATTTATCCAGTTCTATACAAATTTGTTTTTGTCCCTTGTAAATAATCATGTACTAACCTGCAGAATTAACAGCCCGAGGGTATGGCACTTGAATGATCCATAATCATCCTTTCAACAAAGAAGGGGCAAGCAAAAGGTGGTGCAAAAATTCTAGCCCTAGCAATTTTTGACTTCTTCCTAATACTAAAAGCACGTGATCCAGGCTCACAGAAATAATATACCCAAATAATACCCAAATAATAATAATGCTTTGAGATGATTTAGTTAAAACATACATAGGTTCATACAGAAGACACTCACCTGATAATTGTATTGAATCTCCAGGAGTAAGCAGGGCCGATACACCTGGTAGCTTTACATCAGAAAATGATAGGGTTTTGGCTTTTCCCTTCACTTGCATGCTTGGCTTTTTAAGTGATGTAAATGAAGAGGATGTGTCCTAGGACAGACAGACAGTGAACACAATAATGAAGACATGTTCTGTGCTAGTAGAACAAGGCACAAAAATTTATGTAACCAAATGTAAAATTAAAACGTAAAATTAAATTTCATTTAAATGTAAAAATCAAAGAGGAACACCCAAGAAACAATCCCTTTAACCACTTTGGACTGAAAGACATACATCCAAGCCTCTGGGTGGGACTTTAGGATCTTGGGACCAAAAAGACCTGAGCAGAGACAGCTTTATCAGCACTCAAAAAGTTGTGTGCACCATATCCAAAGACCCACAACCACAATGATATCTGTTGATATGCTAGAACCTCTGAAAGACATGGATGATACATTTCCATTCACTGCCCAAGTAGGCAGCCTGCTTCTTGTGCCACATTAGTGGCCACAGCTATTGCATTGTCTGATTGCACAGTCACAGGTTGTTGACCCTTCATGGCTTGAGAACAGTGGCGCAGAAAAATGGCATGAAGCTCCCAAAAGTTGAATTCCTCTTGGTTTGATAAAGGTGGCATCCTTCACCAGGCCATAATCCAGGAAACTGTATTCCCTTGTCTCTTTAAGATGACAATCACAGTGGTGAGAATAGGAAATGCACACCTCACACAAATCCCTGAATCTACAGGGGGTATCTAGCTTATTCTTCTGCTTTTTGGTTACTTTTTCTCTATTACATTTTTCTCCATTACAAAATACACAGGCAGCAAAAAAGATGAATCATGATGCTTTTTTTGCAGAAGCTGAGACAATTAACTTTTTGCCTCTAAAGAGAAAATTTGAAGCATGGCTTCACAACAGGAGATCATAATCCAGCGAATCATTTATAAGCTATGCTGGGATGGATATTTGTGAGAAAATCCAAAAGTTCATACCTTTTTTCCAGCTATGTCTTCATTGCTACTGTCCGATAATGGAAGCACTGTAAAACATTAAAAGTTAAACCAATAAAACTGAACACATTCAAATTTAATATTGCAAGGAATCAAATTATCTAGTGCATCTTTATGAACCAACAATATTTTCATTAAACATGTTTGCACATACGCCAATATCCACTTGAATGTTTTTGGACAAAATGTGTGGAATATTTGTTTTTTTTTTTTTTAGAGGAAAACATTTCATATAGGATTATAGCAATGGCACCAAGACAATGGTTGGGAAGCAGAACTTAAATAGCGAGGCATATTTTGTTTGCGCATGTGGGAGGTAGGCCCTTTTTTTGCACTCCAAAGCAGATTTAGGAAATTCAGAGCAGGTTATTACGCAGTTTTTGCATTTAATACTCAAGGGGCAATCCAATAAGATACTGGACGGACAGATTTGCTGAATTTGGAAGATTTTCGAATATAATGCGAAATAAAGAAATGGCTGTGCTACAAAAACGCAATTCTGTGAGTACTCACCTTTAGAATTGTTTTTTCTGGGAATCCATTCCAGACCCTCCTTACACTCCTTACCTCCTTGCCCGAAGGGTGTGACTGCAAGACAAAAAAGGCGTGGCCCCTCCCGGCCCCATAAGTAGCAGTGCCTCCTAACCTAGATCAGAACTTAAAAAGCAGTAAAACATAAATCAGAGGCAGGCCGGGAGGCCCTATATAGGAGTCCATGTTACTTCACACCGAACTCCGCCAGAAAACTCTCAAAACATAAATTTTTTTTTTTTTAATGCCAATGAAAATAATAAGTGGACTAAACACCATCGAAAGCATCAAAAGATATATCATGACCCAAAATGGGTGGGCCGGAGGGTCTGGAATGGATTCCCAGAAAAACAATTCTACAGGGAGTACTCCCAGAATTGCGTTTTTTTCTTCCAATCCATTCCAGACCCTCCTTACACCTGGGATCTCCAAAAGCAGTGCCATCTATGGGCGGGATCCCCAGAGCAGAACAGCAGGTAGTTCATTTCACTACCGCCTGAAGAATCTTTCGACCAACAACAGCGTCAGCTGAGGCTCTAACATCCACCTTGTAAAACTTGGTGAATGTATGAACCGAAGACCAGGTGGCAGCTTTGCAAACCTGTTCCACCGAAGCCTGATGCCGAAAAGCCCAGGAAGCACCAATGGCCCTAGTGGAATGGGCCGTGACCCGAAAAGGGGGTTTGTTCCCCTCTTTCTACTGCCTGCCTAATCCACTTACTGACAGTGGCTTTAGCTGGCGGAAGCCCCTTCCTCGGCCCTTCCGATATAACAAAAAGAAAATTCGTCTTGCGGAAGGAATCTGTAGCTGCCATGTAATATCTTATGGCTCTGACTACATCTAAAGAATGAAGCGCCTTTTCCTTAGCATTAGCCGGAACTGGGCATAAAGAAGGTAGAATTACCTCCTGATTAAGGTGAAAAGGAGAGACGACCTTAGGTAAAAAATCAGGCTTAAACCGAAAAACTACCTTGTCTCTGTGTAACTCAGAATAAGGAGACTTCATACATAAGGCGGCTAATTCAGAAACTCGCCGCACAGAGGTGATTGCCACCAAAATTATCACCTCATCAAAATGCTCAATGGCGTGTCAATCATAGGTTCAAAGGGAGCACCCTGAAGAGTCGACAATACCAGATTCAAGTCCCACACTGGTAAAATAGACTTGTGCGGTGGTCGGTCATGAGTGACTCCCTGAAAAAAAAAGTCTTAACAAGCCTATTGCTAGCGATAGACTTCTGGAAAAAAAATAGATAAGGCCGACACATGCCCTTTTAGGGTGCTTAATTGTAGGCCCATTTCTAAGCCATCTTGTAGAAATTTTAAAATTCTAGAAATTGAATACTTTCTGCATGAAAACTTCCTAGTCTCACACCAGGATATGAACGACCGCCAGACCCTGTAGTATATCATGGAAGACGACTTCTTCCGGGCTTGACCATGGTATGAATAACCTTAGCCGATAAACCTTTCTCTACTAAGATCGAGGTCTCAATAGCCAAGCCGTCAAAACCAGCATCTGTAAATTCGGGTGCCGAAGCGCCCCCTGTGTGAGAAGATCTGGTTCGTCTGGTAGGCGCCAATGGTCTACCGACATCCTTGTTATGTCTGAAAACCAACTTCTCCTTGGCCAGCGAGGAGCCACCAGAATGGTTGGTACCCCCTCCTGAGATATCTTTCTTAGTACACGGCTCCGGAGCGGGGGAAAAAGTACAGAAGCTTGAACCTTACCCAAGAGACCGACAGGGCGTCCGTTGCAATGGCCAGAGGGTCCCTTGACAGGGACATGAATTTCGTCTGCTTGTGATTGTGCCTGGATGCAAAGAGAACCACCGCCGGACAACCCCAGTGAAGGCAAAGCGCTTGAAAGATCTTCTGACTGAGGGACCATACTCCCCGACGCAGCTCCTTCCTGCTTCGTCTGCCTCCTGGTTTTCTACCCCCGGGATGTAAACTGCCGAGATGCAGGGAACATTCTCCTCTGTTCAAATCAGAATCTGGCTTACCTCTTCTAGAGCACTCTTGCTCCGAGTACCCCCCTGATGATTGATATAGGCTACTGCCGTCCGATTGTCTGACTGGACTTTGACCCCCAGTTTAAAGGGACAGGCTGTCCGATACTGAAGCACTAGCCGGATTGCTCTTAATTCCAAAATATTTATGGGAAGCTGATTCTCCTTCGGCCCCCACTGTCCCTGGATCTTCTGGGTCTGCCAGATACCCCCCCAGCCTGTGAGACTGGCATCCCTGGCAACGATCTGCCACTGCGGTGTCAGAAAAGACCTGCCTGCAGACAGATGTAGAGGGTCCATCCACCACAGGAGAGATTGCCTGGCCGAGGGTGTCAGAACAAAGACTTGATCCAACGACTGAGGGGCTCGATCCCAGCTATTTAACTGAAGAGGCCTCATGTGAAACTGGGCAAAAGGCACGGCCTCGAAGCAGGCCACCATAAGGCCTACTAGATTCATCCCCAGCCGAATGGTCGGCTGCCGGCAGGCCAGTAAGGCCTCTATTTGATTCCGAATTAGCAGAGCCTTCTGCTCTGGCAGAAACACCTTGACCTGAACTGTGTCCAGAGTCATTCCTAAGAAATTCCTTACTGTGGCCGGAATGATATGGAACTTCGGATAATTGATCACTCAATCCTTCATAATCTGCTGAGGAGACCCGGCTGAAATTAAGAGATCATCCAAATATGAAATGATGCATATCCTCTGGCTTCTGAAAATGGCCATGAGACCTGCCAAGACCTTGGTGAATACTCTTGGAGCCGAGGATATCCCGAATGGAAGTGCCACAAACTGGAAATGCTGGCCTTCCAGGGCAAACCTCAAGAATTTCTGATGCCCTGGAAAAATCGGAACATGATACGCGTCCCTTATGTCTATTGTAGTCATAAGCTCTCCGAGCTGAATCGATCTTACCGCTGACCTCAGAGTCTCCATACGGTAATGTTTCACCAGGATATACTTGTTGAGACCCTTTAAGTCTAAAATGGGACGAATCGACCGATTCTTCTTGGGAATCGTGAACAGGTTGGAGTAAAACCCCTGACCTTCCTCCTGAAAGGGTACCTGACAAATTGCCCCTTTTTGAAGAAGATGCTGAACAGTGGCTCTCAGGGCATCTGCCTTTGACTGGTTCCGGGATGCCCCTGACCAAAGGAACCTTGCGGGTGGTCTGGCTGCAAACTCGATCTTGTAGCCTGATGACACCACCTCTTGGATTCAAAGATCCCCCACGTGGCGTCTCCAGATAGGAGCAAAATGCAAGAGCCGTCCCCCCACCCGCTCGGGTGAGGGCGCCCCCTCATGCTGGAGTGGCCTTAGCTGGAGGTTTGGGCCTACTTCTTCAGGCCCCTCCTGCCCTATTATGAGCTCTGCCTCTGCCCCAAAAATCTCTACGGGAGCAAGGACGGAAGGCACCTCTGCCACTCCGAAAGGGCAGATATGATGAAGGCCTCTGAAAAGGCCGAGTCGCCCTCTTCCTCTGAGGAAGTTTGTCATCCTTGACCATACGGTCCAGCCGCTCTCCAAAGAGTCTGCTCCCTAAAAAAGGTAGATCCGTAAGAGCTTTCTTAGCAGCGGCATCTGCCGACCATTGTCTTAGCCATAAGGAACGGCGCAAGGCAACAAGAAGAGCCGAAGTTCTAGCAGCTAGCCTGACCGCATCATCCAAGGCAGTGATAGCGAAAGAGTTAAAGTCCAAAAAAGCCTTAAAATCTTTGGACTCCTGAATAAGCCTGCGGGACTTAGCCCTGGCCAGATTTTTCTTCATCTTCTTCCTTGAAGCCAAAGATACAATAGCAGTGGCACAAACAGGGCGTAGAAAGGAACCTACCATAGCAAAAGCATGGCGGGCCAATTGATCCATCCATCTCTCCGTGGGATCTCTTAAGGATCCCATAGTAGCCGACGGCATGATAGAAGTATTAGACAAGCCCGATACTGGAGAATCCACCTCGGGTGGATAAGACCAAAGCTTAATCATATCCGCCGGAAAGGGATACCTAGCGTCTAGGATCCTGGGAACAGCCGGTAGCTTGTTAGGATTTTCCCATTCCTTTAACACCATTTTGGAAAAATGCGGCTGTTCCGGGAACACCTGACTTTGCCTTACTGGCTTAAACAGGTCGTCCTTCCCACTTTTTGCCACCTCAGGAGGGGTAATATTCAAAGTTTCAAAAACTGATGAAAGTAAACACTCTGTTTCGTCCGAGAGAAGGGGATCCTCATCAGAAGAGAATAAAATAGAATTACTATCCTCCTCACCAGAGCGTAACTCGCCCTATGAGAGCTGCTCGTCTATATACTCTTCCTCCTCCTCAGACCCAAAAGAGGCGAATAAATCTCTTTCCTCAGAAACAGGCTCCAAATGTCTCCTCTTATAGGTGGCTTTCCTAGGGATGACCAAGGATAACTGTCTCTCTAGGTTATCCAATCTGTGCGCCACCTCCGCCTGCACCTCACTGCCTTCCCCCTCTCCGGGGGATGTAAGAGATGGCTGAGCCGTCATGCTCCCTCCAGCAATAGCTGGGCTAGAAACCTGAGCCGCCGCTTTATTATGGTCTAAACCAATTCTTATGGCGCAAGCGGAACATACCGTGCTGAAACTACCCAGGGGATCCTGCTTCCATAAGGGGCAGAGCCGCCCTGCTCAAGTGGGATGCCCAAATCACTATCCCCTGGTGCCTCCCTCATGGTGTTTTTTTTTTTTCAAAATTTGGCAAAAAGACCTAAGGCCCTAAGCCTAAACCAATCCCAAAGGGACTGGGAGGAACCACAACCTTTTTTATCCTTCTTCCAAATATCTAAAAAATTAGACAGGAGAAAGAATCCTAATAGAAAAAAAGTCATTTCCCCTTTTATGCATAATTCTTTAATCTCAATGTAAACAAATAAAATAAAATATGAGCTAACGAACTCTTGGATATATGACCAATAAATATTAAACAGTAAACATAATTACACATTAAATAATAATCAAGATAATAATGTCGACGTCCACTCACCCCAGCAGCTCAAAACAAGAAAGTATGTCTATACACTTAATGTATAAAGCTGCTTAAAGCGGACCTTCACTCTGAATAAGAGTATCTTATATGTTTCCCCCACACTGTACATACAGATTGCCCACATTAAAAATCATCCTACCTGCATCTACTGCATGTTATGAGCCTTTAAACATCCAAGATGGCGGCTTATGGAAGCTGCCATTTTATCAGGCAGCCTGCAAACAGGAAGTGCCTGCAAACAGGAAATGACTGTGCTGCTCTGCATTCTGGGACTGCTGACCTTTCCCTGACCCCAGCTCTGCTCTGTCTGAGCAAAGTACAGCTATAATCTGTCCCCCTGTACCTTATCCCACTCTCCTCTCCTCAGTAAGTGTGATGCTTCTGAGTCAAGATGGCGGCGCCCGTATCCTAAATTCCTGAACAGAGTTGCAGCCCAGTGGGGGAAAGAATAATAAGTTAGTGACTAAAAATGTAAAATATATTAATTTTAGATGCTGGGGAATCGTTTAAGAGTTTGGGCTTTTCATTAAATCATGGTGAAGGTCCGGTTTAAGAATAAAACCAGCTGGCTATTTTAACCTGATCCTGAATATTAAAATACAGGCAGCGGGCCGCAATGCTGCAGCAGCCCCTAAGAGCCCCTAGGCTCAGACCACTTGGGTCCCTCGGAAAGACCAGCGGCCTGGCCCGCAACGGCCGCCAATCCCAAAAGGACTGCCGCCCGAGCAAGAGAGCCCCTAGGCTCAGAAAACCTTGGGTCCCCAGGAAGATCGGCCTGGCCCGCAATGGCCGCCGCCGCATGCTGCAGCGGCCGTATGTGCCCAGCAAGAGAGCCGCTAGGCTCATAATAACCTGGGTCCCCAGGAAGACCAGCGGCCGGGCCTGCAATGGCCGCCGCCACTGCCGCATGCTTCAGTGGCCGTATGTGGCCAGCAAGAGAGCCCCTAGGCTCATAATAACCTGGGTCCCCCTGGATAGCGGCCTGGCCAGTGAAGGCCATTGCCGCCGTAGCCAAAACACTGTAGCAGCTGCACTGCCCCAGCCAGGGCTGCTGTGCATCTACCTGGAACTCTGCAGGGGAGCCTTGATACAAACTCCCTCCAGCCGGAGAGAGACACACTGAGAAAAAAACGGCCTTGTGGTTCCAAACATAATCCCCGTCCCCTGTGTGACGTCAGACCACGCCCCTTAACACTTTAACCGCCAGCCTACCTTGAGATTTTGTCACCCAATTGTTGCCAGACCATTTTGCACTATTTTGCGCTCCCCATGTTCAACTGTGATTTTTTAAGGGATTTCCCAGGAAAGTGATATATTGTTTTTTTTCAGCAGAGCCTGGGCTTTAACATGAAATGGTAGAAGTATTTGTGTGTATCTCAGCGCATCGGTTAACTATTAGCTAAGCCTCCCTCGGCCTCGCTACATCTCTTCTGCCGCAGGAGCGGCTCCACAGATTACTCCATTTAAGCCGCATTTGCGGCCATTAACCCCTGGCCCCGCCGGCCACGCTACATCTTTCTGCCGCCTCAGCGGCCATAGACAGCCACATTAAAAGCCGCATAAACAGCTGGCCCGCCGGCCACGCTACACAACTATACCGCAGAAGCGGCTGCACACCCCCAATATCATTTAAAGCCGCAGGAGCGGCTAGCCCGCCGGCCACGCTACACTCTCTAGCCGCAGACAGCGGCCATATATTGGAATAATATATATATATATATATATATATATATATATATATATATATATATATATTCCTCAGCATTTTCCATATATATACACGCCTACCCAGGATTAACTCATAACATATTCATTCACCCTGCTCTGCCTTTTAAAATATATAAGGGACCAGCACCACGTTAAACCCTACTACTAAGGGCATTAACTATTCATAAGCCTACAGCAGCATCATCCTAAGCATCTTAAAGCAGACCTGCTCTGCCATTCAAAATATATAAGGGACCAGCACCACGTTAAGCCCTACTACTAAGGGCACTAACCCTTCATAATTTACAGCCTACAGCAGCATCATCCTAAGCACCTTAAAGCAGACCTACACTCCAAACCTCAGGACTTCAATCAACTAAGGAAGACAGGTGAGTCCAACACTGTGCACCACCGTTAATTATTATTATAATAATTCTTGCTGGCAAAAAGAAGTACCCAATAGGGCCACTTACGGCACGGGGCACTTACCACCCTGGCAACCATTAACTTGGTGCCCAGGTAGAGTAAAAATCTCCAATAACATTTGGAGATTTTTGAGGCCTAATCGACCAGAGGCAATGATACTGGTTGTCGCTGGTCTGATTAACTGGTAACAGTACCAACCTCAAACATTCCTAACCTTAACCCTAAATTTTTTCCCAGCCTCTAACAGGTAGACTCAGAAGAACCACCTGCAACGTCTAACTATTTCACCTGATAAGGAATTTTTCTTCACCTACTAACCTTTCGTCCTACTCTTCGTTTATTCTATCCACAGCGCACCTAATACTTACCTTTTTCCTAGAGCAATTATAGGAACAGGACAAGTAAAAACCCACTTTAACATGAAATGTCTTGTTTGTCATTTTCTAATGTTTTTGGGTGAAAATTGTGCAAAAAAAAAAAAATATATATATTTTTTTACAATTTGTAGTGTTTTTTTGTATTAAAAAATGTAAGTTTCTCAATAAAATCTTATTGCGTGTGAAACCCCAATTTCTTTCGGTTACAGCGGTACCACATATGTATAGGTAGACACCCTTTCCTGCCCAGGAGACTCCCCCAAACTGAAACACCACTTTAGGAGAATTTCAGATAAAATACAACTATGCTATGCAATATGCGCACCTTGCAGTTTTTCAAGAAAAACAACCCTTTGCATTTGAAATACCCCCGACAAACTATATATTCCCTAGAAGTATACAGCTCAGGCTTTCTAGGCGTACCAGGCTTGTTGACATGTATGCAGTTTTCTGGAAGTAATCCCTCGATGTATTCTTTGGTTGCACAGGGTTTCCCTAAAAATGAATAAAAAAGCAGAATCAAAACCACATTTTCCTAAAAATACCATTTTGTGAGTACTCACCTGAAAAATGGATATTGTTGGTGTGCCACACACCCCGCTTCACTTTTAATATTCTTCACGATTGGGTTACTCACCGCCAGGTGACGCTGTGCAGAGAGGAAGTCTTGTAACGAGCCCCCTTCCGGCCTATATATACCTGGTACCTCCCATTTATCACCAGTGTATTAAAAAGCAGAAAGACAAGGTACCAGTAAATTAACGGTAACCTCAAAATAAATCAATATAAATAAAAGCTTCACCATATAAAGGATTCGGAATACCGAAAAGGGTGGGAGTGAAGCGGGGTGTGTGGCACACCAACAATATCCATTTTTCAGGCGAGTACTCACAAAATGGTATTCTTGGTGTGCCACACACCCCGCTTCACCTTTAATATTCTTCACGATTGGGACATCCAAAAGCAGTGTCCACAAGGGATGGGCATCTCAAGGCCAGGTGAAGCATAACTTAAATGACTGCAGTCTGCAGAACTTTGCGGCCAAAAACAGCATCCGCTGAGGATCGCACATCAACTTTGTAAAACTTAGAAAAAGTATGAACAGAAGACCAAGTGGCGGCCTTACAAACTTGTTCAACAGAAGCTTGGTGCTGAAAAGCCCAAGACGCCCCAATGGCGCGAGTAGAATGAGCAGTGATACGAAAAGGGGGAACTTTCCCCTTAGCAGAATAGGCCGCAGTAACGGCCTGACGTATCCATTTGCTAATGGCAGATTTGGCTGGTGCCAAACCCTTCTTAGGCCCATGGGGCACAACAAAAAAGGCATCCGTCTTACGAAAAGGAGACGTGATAATCAAGTAGTACTTAACACAGCGTACTACATCCAAACAATGCAAAACCCTCTCTTTGTCATTCTTAGGATTAGGACACAAGGAGGGAAGAACAATATCCTGATTCAAATGAAAAGCAGAAACAACCTTAGGAAGAAAGTCTGGCTTGAACCGAAAGACCACTTTATCCTGATGCCTCTCAAAGTAGGGCGCCTGGATAGACAAGGCCGCCAACTCTGAGACACGCTGGACCGAAGTGATAGCTACCAAGAAGACAATCTTCTGAGTCAGGGTAGACAAAGCAATATCTTGCAAAGGCTCAAAAGGAGGAGCCTGAAGAGCAGAAAGAACCAAATTCAAATCCCAAACCGGGAGTAATGGTTTCCTGGGAGGCTGCACATGCGTAACCCCCTGGAAAAAGGTTTTAACTAAAGGATGAAGCGCAAAACGCTTCTGAAAAAAGATAGATAAGGCAGAAACTTGCCCTTTCAAAGTACTTAGTACTGAAGACCAGAGTCCAGCCCAGATTGTAAAAACTCCAGAATCCTGGAGACCGAAAAGACCCTACAAGGAAAAGATCTCATCTCACACCAAGCGATATAGGCTTTCCAAGTCCTATAGTAGATGATAGAAGAAGACCTCTTCCGGGCACTGATCAGAGTCTTAACGACTGAGTCAGAAAGACACTCTTCCTTCAAGATGGAGGTTTCAGCAGCCAGGCCGTCAAACCCAGCGCTGGTAAATTGGGGTAACACAACCGACCCTGAGTGAGCAGATCGGGCCGAAGAGGCAGAACGAACTGGTCCACTGCCAGCCGAACGATGTCTGCGAACCACACTCGCCTTGGCCACCTTGGGGCCACGAGAACAGCGGACACCCTTTCCAGAGCCAACTTCCGAACCACCCTGCCCAGCATGGGTATCGGAGGAAACAGGTATAGAAATCCCAGATCCCCCTAGCTCAGGGACATGGCGTCCACTGCCAGAGGATCCTGGGAGAGTGACACGAAGTTCGGGAGCCTGTGATTGTGACGAGAGGCAAACAGGTCCACCTCCGGTGTCCCCCATCGGAAACACAGTGAGCGAAAAACCTGAGGATGGAGAGCCCATTCTCCTAGACGGGGAGAGCCCCTGCTCAACCGGTCCGCTTCCTGGTTCTCCACTCCTGGAATGTATACCGCCGAGAGACAAGGAACATGGGCCTCTGCCCAGGTCAGGATCAGGGACGCCTCTCTGAGAGCAGACTGCGAGTCCCTCCTTGATGATTGATGTAAGCAACCGCTGTTCGATTGTCTGAACGCACCTGGACCGGAAGGCCCAGAACGTGTTGAGTCAGGAGAGCAAGAACCCGACGGATGGCTCTCAGCTCCAGAACATTGATGGGTAAGTGGGCCTCTTGAGGCCCCCACTGTCCCTGGAACTGCAGCTCCTTCCAGAATCCGCCCCATCCCGACAGACTGGCGTCCGTGGTGACAATTTCCCAAAGAGGGGTCAGGAAAGACCTGCCCTTCACGAGATTGGTCGAGACCAACCACCACTGGAGGGACTGCCGGACCCGGGAGGACAACTGGAAGGGCTGATCCAGCGACCGAGGCACAGATAAAGCTGAAGCGTCCTCGTGTGAAATTGAGCAAAAGGAACTGACTCGAAGGAGGCAACCATCAACCCTACCAGCCTCATCCCCAGACGGATGGACGGCCGAGGATTGGAAAGTAGGACCCGAGCCAACTCCTGAATCAGATGAATCTTGGACTGGGGAAGAAACACTGTGTTGATGAGAGTCCAACTGCATCCCCAGAAAGGACACCACCCTGGCCGGAGCGAGGGAAGACTTGGAGAAGTTGATCACCCAACCAAAGCTTTCCAGCGTGGAGACCACCATGCTGGTGTCTGTCTCCGATTGATTGAGCGACGGAGCCATGATAAGAAGGTCGTCCAAATAAGGCACAACACGAATGCCCCGAGATCTGAAAATGGCCATCACCCCTGCCAGCACCTTGGTGAACACTCTTGGAGCCGAGGTAAGGCCAAACGGAAGTGCCACGAATTGAAAATGCTGATCTTTCATCACGAATCTAAGAAAACATTGATGAGCCTGGCAGATGGGAACATGAAGATAAGCATCCTTGATGTCTATGGACGTCATGAAGTCCCCCTGCCGAAGGGAACCGACGGCCGTACGCAAAGTTTCCATGCGAAACTTCCGAAAACGGATGAACTTGTTGAGTAATTTCAGGTCCAGGACGGGACGAACCGACCCGTCCTTTTTGGGGACTGCGAAAAGATTGGAGTAGAAACCGAGGCCCATCTCTAAGCGCGGTACCGGCCGGATGACCGCCATTTCTAACAGATTCTTTACCGATGCCAGGAGCCCCTGTGCGGCCAAAGGATCGGTGGGCACCCGAGACCGAAAGAACCGTGAAGGCGGGCGAGACTCGAACTCCAGTTTGTAACCGGACGACACTACCTCCCGGATCCATCTGTCCGGAACCTCCTGGTCCCAAACCTGGGAGAAGTGTCGCAATCGTCCCCCCACCCACACGGGTGAGGGCAGCCCCTCATTGCTGAGCGGGTTTACCAGCAGGTTTGGGCTTGGTGCCCCAGGACTGAGAGGGACGGCCACGGCCCCTCCCCCGAGTCCAACCTGCACCTCTGGTAGCGGGAAAGGAAGCCCCCCTACCCGCTCTGAATCCCCGAAATGAAGGCCTACCAGAACTTGCCCCCCGAAAGGGACGACGAGGCCTCTTGCGTTGCAGCATTTTACCACCTTTTGCAACAGAATCAATTTTTTCACCAAACAGTCGCGAGCCCAAAAAGGGGAGAGCTGTGAGCACCTTTTTAGAAGCTGAGTCCGCCGACCACTGGCGCAGCCACACTGACCGACGAATAGCCACCAGCATTGCCGCTGTCCTGCTACTCATAGCCAGCGCATCGTCCTGAGCGGACAGAACATAGGAAACAAAAGACTCACACTGCTTAAGAGCAGTAAACTCCATACAAGTGGGATCAAGATCCACACACAGATCCTGAATAACAGATCTAACCGCCAACAGAAGAAGCGCCGAAGCACACACCGGTCGCATCGTAGATCCAGCACTAATAAAACCATGGCGAGCATACTGGTCAATCCGACGATCCTCACCATCCTTAAGGGTAGTGGTCTCAGAAGACTGCACCATAGCCGTGCTGGAGAGCCCTAGCACAGGGGTATCGACGTCAGGAGGGACGGACCAAAGCTTCACCAATTCTTGCGGAAAAGGATAACGTTTTTCCCAACTGGAAGGGATTCCAGTTAACCGCGTGGGATGCTCCCATTCCTTAAGCACCACCCTCTCAAAGTGATGTTGTCTGGGAAAAACCAAACGCGGCTGAGGCACATTAAACAACTGACCCTTTGGCAGGGTGACAGCCTCAGGCGGATCTAAATTCAAAATTTCAAACATTTGAGCCAGAATGGAGAGGGTGTCAAGGGAAACCCCCGCCGACAAATCGCCAATAGCATCAGCCTCAAGCTGATCTGCAGGCTCATCTGACTCCACCAGGAATTCTCCCTCCTCGTCCAGGGAGCAATCGGACCAATCCACAAGCTCACATACCTCATCCTGTGAAGCCGGAGGTACGGGAGAAAGGTGCTTCTGTTTCGCAGTGGCCTTTAACCCTGCTTTAACGGAAACTATTTTCTCGAGGTTGGCCAACCGTGCCGCCACCTCGGATTGCGAATCCCCACTCTTGACAATGTCAAGCGGGGTCCGGAATAGGGAGGGAGGGGTAGGGGATGATGGGAGTTTCGAAGGGCCAGCAGCCGGAGCAATGGACTGACGCGCAATACTCTGCTTTGCACAAGGAATGCATACAAAAACATCATCAGCTGGGAGCGGAGTCCCACCGCCTCCGCACACCTTAGATGGGCCAGAAGAACCATTTCCGGTATTATCGGAAGCCTCCATATGGTGATTTATGGTATTCACAAAATTTTGGGTTTAAGGCATAAGCCACCCGGGATGCCCCTTTTTGTTAATGTCCCGGAAGGGAGGATTTAATTTATAATAAAGATCCCCTTAATAATCTTTGTATCGTATAAATAAAATATATTTTATTTTTTTTAAATATATATATATATATATATATATATATATATATATATATATATATATATGTCCCAATTTTAGAGAAGGACTAGCCAGGTAATATAGAACCGGGAGGCCACTTTATTGAGGGATTCCCAGGATCTGTGGGGGAAGAAAACCAACAGTAAGATCCCCAGACAACAAATGGCAACATGCAAAACAATACTCATGCACAGCACCAAAGTGCTTTTAAATAGGCAAAGTAAATTTGCCCTATTATTCCTCCTTTTCTTAATTATATACATACATACATCCTCTTTAATATTTTCCCCTTTTAATAAAAGTCAGCCATAATAATAAAAAATAGACGGCCCCGCCAAGGTGAGGCCGCTTACCTGAGAAGGCTGAAACGCCTGGCAGCCAGTAGTATAGTAGGGAAAAAGGCAGCGATGTTCAGCAATGCAACAGCAGTAGCCTGAAGCGATAACCGCAGCAGCAGCGGTAATAGTAGCAGTAGTAGGCAGCAGTGTAAAGCGGCAATGCGGTAGCAGTGACCGAGCGGTCGGTAGCGGCAATAGCAACCAGAGGCATATGCGGGTGAGAGCCCAGCACGTGTCTTCCTCATAAACAGGAAGGAAGTGCAGCTGGGGGCCGGCCGCATGACGCAGCCACGCCCCCACCTCCGACGTCATCCGGGCCCCGCCCCCATCTAAGTCTGAACAGTGCGGCCCGCCAGAAGGCGGACGCAAAACAAGAGGGCAAATAACAACCTCAGCAAAGGAAGGGGGGGGAAACTAGAGTTCCTAGGCAGCAGCGCTGCCTACGCTGACAAGGCAGGCCGCCAAACGGCGGCCGTTAAAGAGGAGACCAGGGGGGAGGGGGGCTGTAACTACCAGGAAAGGCGCAGGCAGCCATAAGCAAGCCTGCCACAGCGCAGCCCGCCCCGGCCACCCTTTAAAGCTGACCCAAAATTCTGGCCCTGCCGGCCAGCAGCTGCTTGAAAGAACTGCCAGAGGATAAAAAAAAATGAGCTCTATAAGGAGGATTAGTCAGGCCAGGTGCACTCTTGCGGTGCAGCCTAACAAGTGTAAATAAGTAAAAAAACACATGAAATATAAACACACAGTGAAAACACACAAGCAATACACATCCCTCTACCCCCCCCTCCCCATAGTGAAGGGAGAAGGGACCGCAACCGAAGAGAGTAAGGGGCTAAGGGGACCCTCGGGACAGGGGCATCCCACTTCCGGATCACCATGCCGGATAGCCGCATTGCCCCCAAAAGAGGGGGTCGAGCGGAGGAGATAAGCTTCTAGGCACCTATAGTGCCGTCTACCAATTGCCCAGTGAGCAGCCTAGGCTGGGAGGCTTCCATTCCACCATAAAGGTACAAAATCAAAAACCGGGCAGAAATAGACCAAAAGGGGGTGCCGGGGTAAGACCCCGGCTACCTGTAAGCAGGAGAATTCAATCTTCTGTCTCTGAGAAAAACACTGGTGATAAATGGGAGGTACCAGGTATATATAGGCCAGAAGGGGGCTCGTTACAAGACTTCCTCTCTGCACAGCGTCACCTGGCGGTGAGTAACCCCAATCGTGAAGAATATTAAAAGTGAAGCGGGGTGTGTGGCACACCAAGAATAAAAACTAAATGCAAACCAGAAAAAAAAAACTGAAAATCTGAAAAAGCAACATGCTCCAAACAGAACAATACCCAACATGCATAGGTTCTGTCAAGGAAAGAGTTGCCAAACACACCAAAGTAAAGCATGCGCATAACGGTAATTTTACTTCAAAATTTCAGCTCTGCAGACAAAGTGAGCAACCCTTTACATTTGGAATATCCCAGATAAACCATATATTTCCTGAAAGTACACGTTAAGCTTTCTAAGCATACCCAGCTTGTTGTAGTGGGCTCATCTTTCTGGATTATCTCGAAGAATTCTTAGGTTGCACAGGGTTTCACAAAAAATGTATAAAAAAGCAGAATAAAAAACACCTTTTCCTAAAATATCAATATGCAAATAAGAAAAAACAAACAGACAGAATGGGCCGCACTATAATAAGGGTAAGTAGTGGTGTGCACACTAGTCCAAACACAATATATATAAGGACAAAACACACAGGGAGCAGACCACGCCTCCCACAAAGTGTTGTAGACAAAGTGGCACCAACCCACTATATGTATAATAAAAATTCCAATTTATTACATGATGAGCTACAAATTAAAATCACAAACAATTACATTACATACACAACACAACATCAGAGGGCGCCGAAGGTCTTAGATATAATACCTAATACGTGAATTCATTACAAAAATATTAAAAGCTAAAAACTAAGTACATGATAGTTGTTCACTCAGTCAATCAAATATGTGCAAATATGCAAATAAGTGTAATGTGCAAACAATATGCCAACTAGATATAATCTACTGGTGCATCTACTATCAGATAGAATGGTCCCAGCCAGGTGCAAGACAGCGCACCTGAGTGAAGCCAAGAGTAAGAGAAAAGTGAGCGTGAATACAGACCGACCAGGGGCACCCCCACAAACCGTCGCCAACGCGTATCGTAGAGTGACCACACTACTTCCTCAGGGCAAAGTGCTCAAGGGGGGAACTATCCTTGCTATATAAGGGGTCATAAGGACCACCCACTGCTGCAGATAGACCAATGAAGGTCCATAATAGGACCAATCTCAAAGTACCACTCCAAATAAGAAAAAACAAGCTAAATCTGGAAGCGCAAGGTCCCCCGAGCAGAACAATACCCAACATGCATAGGTACCTGTAACCTTTTAACTGCCAGCCTACTTGAGATTTTGTCACCCTCTGCTGACAGGATATTTTTCACCATTTTGCGTGATGTTTAATTGTGATTTTTGCAGGAATTTCCAAGAAAATTGCATTGTGGCAGAGTTTAGGCTTTAACCCTTTAAGTGCCAGCCTACCTGGAGTTTTTGTCACACTCTGTTGCCATTTTGCACTATTTTGCACTCCCCATGTTCAAATGTGATTTTTGAAGGGATTTTCAGGGATTTCCTGGGAAAAGGATATATTGTTTTTTTCAGCAAAGTCTGAGCTTTAACATGAAATGTCTTGTTTGTCATTTTTAGGTGTATTCTCAATATTTTTTGGCGAAATATGTGCAAAAAAATAAAAAAAATCTATTTTTTACAATTTGTAGTGTTTTTTTGTAATAAAAAATGTAAGTTTGTCAAAATCTGTGATGGCTGGGCAGAGGAGGGGGGGAGGCAGGCGATCTGAGGATCGCCTACCTCCCTCCTCCTCTGTCCAGCCGTCACCGGCATCTGACAGCTGAACCGCCGGGTGCCCTGACGACACCCGGCAGTGACGTCATCGGCGGGCTAGAATTCAAGATGGCGGCCGCCATCGGAGGGAGGAGGGCTGTTTTGCCCCATCCAGAAGACGGAAGAGCAGGGGGGGGTGATCGGAGCCCCCCCCCCCCTGTGAAGAGGGGAGCCGGCGGGCACAAAGGTAACTTTTTTTTTTTTTTTTGCAGGCAATCCCAGCAACTGCTGAAACGGGGGGGGGCACCCTATATTGGGCACTCCCCTGCAGCCAGAGGAGCTCCAATGGGCGATCGGAGCCCCTCTGGCTGAAGAGGAGACCCGGCCGGATCGAACGAGGTGTCAGGTGACATTTTTTCTACTTTTTACGTTATTAGCGGGGAAAGTCAGGCACGTAAAATTTACGTGGCTGGCGGTTAACTGCAGGGGAAGCAGCCACGTACATTTTACGTGGCTGGCATTTAAAGGGTTAAGGGCACACTTTTTTTTAAAATTTTTTTTAATTTTTTTTTTTTTTTTTTAGGAGAAAAACCTAAACTAAACAGGAAGAAGGATGGGTTGAAAAAAATAAAAACGTTCCTCAGCAGGTACACCAGATAGAAACCTGCGGCTGACGTGCTTTCCAAGAAGCCTGCAGCCCAGAGCGCAAGAGCTCTGTAAGCGCCCCAAGACCCCGGCGCTTCCACCTTACTGATCTAGGTTAGGAGGCAGCTGCTACTTAGGGGCCGGGAGGGGCCACGCCTTTTTTGTCTAGCAGTCACACCCTTCGGGCAAGGAGGTAATCCCAAGTGTAAGGAGGGTCTGGAATGGATTGGAAGAACATTTTTTTTTTCAAAATCTGTACAAAACAGCTGACCCATCAGACACATCTGTCATAGCCATAGCAGTTCAGATCTTATATGATGTTGCCATTATGCAAGTGTCCATATTATTAAAGTTTATTCATAAAGAGTCAACTGCCATGTACATGGAAGATTATGTGAAATTACACACAGGGTAAAACAACTTATAATACATGACAGAAAAGCGCAAATACACAGTCCATCTAAAATGCCCTTGTGGGCTTACAATCTAAATGCACACATGATGATGGCAACTATAACACTATCTTGTTATATAACACTTTGACGTGAGAATCTGAAAGCCAGTTAAAGCCAGCAGGCAAGGGTTTTATTTCTAATTTATTGTGAAGACCCATAAGTAGGATGTCTTTCTACCATTTGCAAGCAATTTATGAACAAGGTCAAGGCCCACCTCAGTCACAGTGATTAGGGCCATATTTAGCAATCTCTTTGACAGAGATCGGCCTTGTTGCATGCTTCCTGTAGGAGACTGCAGGGGCACACTTGCAGTCTCTGGAGCTGGTAAGATTTAGAAAGCTGGAGCAGGATGCTGCAGGGGACCAGAGAGTATTAAAAAGGACAGTCCATGCTAAAAATCCTAGCTAGCTACTGCTGTATATAGGTCTTCCTTTCAGAAATATCTTCGTTTCAGCAGGGGCTGCTCTATATCCCTAAAGTGGACCAACACCCTGCTGGATCGGCCCAGGAATCTATAAGATTCCAAGGCTGATAAGATCCCTCCCCGCGGGGCATCCAAAATCGGGATGCCCCGCTGTGTGAAACCCCCCAGGACGCCGGTAAACCTTACCTGAATCCCGGTCCATTTCGCGCCTCTCTCTAGCAGGGCGCGTGCCCGCGCCGGCCATTTGTGAATGTTAGAGGGAAGCGCGAGATGCGGCCGTCAGCATGCTCGGAGCTGCTGAGGTTTGACATCGCTTTGACGCGCATACCTCAGCGGATCTGAGCGCGCTGATTAGACAAGCGGCCGTGCGTGCACCGTAGGAGCGGGGTGAGGTGAGTTGAATCTGGGGGTTTCACATAGCGGGGCACCCCCGAAACCCAGGATAGTTAAAATCATGGGTGTTGGTCCACTTTAATGCAGGAGGCACAGCAACTAAAGAGGTGTTTTGGGACTGCCATTTTGCCATGCTCAATGCCTGGGCCAAGTGAACAAAAACTAGTTCTGCATCGATATCTACAATGTAAAGCCTAGTAAGCCAAATTTTCCTCATCTGGATTAAACCAACAGATGGCAATAGAGCATAGTATAATAGAAAAACATTTTGAAATATATACATTTTCAAAAAACTGCGGACAGATTTTTGTTTGGCTAAGAGATTATTTTGATTCTAAGTATTGTATTACCAAACTGGATATTCAGTTGCCTCTCTGCGTAAAGGATAATTTGCAATTTTAATGCAGAATCATATAGAGTGATGAAATAGCTAGGCAATATCTTTTCCGTTATACCAGTGAAAGCCTTCTATCAGGACACGAAAAGTAGAGAACATCATCAGGAAGCACCTGTGTCTTTTGGATTTTCCCCCATGCAGTGAGGATATAAAGTTGTAAAAAGAGACACAGTATCAAGGATCCAGCTACACCCCCACTGCTTATATCCGCTGGTTCTGGTTCACCATTATACTATCCAACAGGGTGCACATGGAAAAGGTTAAGTGTAAACTGCCATTTGGTGGGAGAATTGTGTGAAATGCCATACATACTCCTGTGGTGGAAATCTTGCTCTCCATGGCGTTTTTTTTTTTTTACAAAATCCCAAATGACCATCTTAAATGGGATTAAGGTAGATTAGCATAAAGGCATTGATTACTGCCAACTGAGGACAGCTCGAGAGAGAAGTAAATGACCCTGTGGGGATATTTTCCGTAGAGGGTGATCAGTCCTGTAATTTTTACAAGTGAAAACATTTAAAAAGATCTTTTTAGATGAGAGATAAGAATTAGGGGGTTACAGATCTGTATGATTAATTGAATAGACAAGACTCATCACAAGGTCTGATATTAAACAGACCGTCTGGGCTGGTGTGAGTGCAATAAAAATTCCACACCGTCTCTCCCCCTCTCATTCTCATCAGCCCACCAAAAACTGTCAAATTCCCCAGCTTACAATTTTAGGACACTGCTATTTTTCATGTGTGTCAGCAGAAAAACAATTATGATTCCTTTGTTGGTTTCGGTATAAATGTGTCTCTAGGTTAAAGATCTGTATTATACCTGAGGAAGAAGCTTGAACCACTTTGAAAGCTTGCATTTCCAATCTTATGCTTACATCAAGAAATATTTGTGACAATCTTTGTCACAGCCATATGTGCTGATGAACCAAAAAGCCATTACTGGAGCTTACCAAATTAAAAACTAAGCTACTGAAGTACTATTTTTATGACCCAACTAGTTCCTAATCATAGGAACATCAAAATAAATGGTTAAACTGGTTAAAAATAAAAGGCAGTGAAGGGCAGATGCTGGTCTTGATCCACCCCTACAAACTCACTTTGCACTGATGGTGCAGACATATACTGGCGCATAGTATCAGTATGAGGTGGGTTCTTTTCCCTTATTAAGACACACATTTATACTCACGCCAGTGACCAATTGTATTGGCCTAGTTAACGAACATGGGCACAATTATACTACTATTTATAGTCATATTAAGACCTCCTTTTCGGAGCAAAAAAAATATACAGGAAACAGGATTTTTTGGATTTTAATTCGGCAAAGAATAAGACAGGGAAATGGTATAGCATTGATACTGTGAATACATGTAGTTCCAAATTCGTGGTCTACTTGCTGGAATTTGCAGATTGAAAGCCTCACCAACAGAGCAATAAAAATTACCGTTAGACTTACCAGTAACAGATTTTTCAGGAAGACTTCAGCTTGACCACATGGAGATATTATGCTCCACCCCCTGGGAGGAAACACAAACATGAACAGAGGTTAAAAGTCCCACCCCTTCCTCTCTACCTCAGTCTTGTAAAGAAAAGAAAATAAACCCTGGACTCTGGGTGGGTATTAAGCGGTCAAGCTGAAGGCTTCTTGAAAAATCCATTATCGGTAAGTCTAACGGTTTTTTAAAGTCCCCTACAGCTTGACCACATGGAGAGGACTAGGCAAGTAATTATACCTTAGGGGTGGGAAGCTGCAAGTAGTACCCTTCTACCGAAGGCCTGATGCTTTGCACATAGTAAGTCAAGTGTATAATGTTTCAGGAAGGTGTGGGGCGAAGACAATATTGCTGCCTTACATATCATCCACAGATGCCCAGGATGTGGACATTGCTCAGGTAGAATGGGCAGACACTTCTGGGGGAGATGCCCCTTTAGTCACATAGGTGGATTAAACACTGTTGTACAGGCCTATCTAAAGTGGACTTGGAGGCTGCTAAACCCTTCTTTTTTACACTGAAAATTATTAAGAGTTGTCCCGGCTGCCTCCATTCTCTGTATCTTTCCAAATAAATAATTAAAGCACTTCTAACAATTAATAGTGAGATCCTCTTCCTGCCAACTCCTACTGGTAGTGTCAGAAGAACTATCTCCTGCATCATATTAGCTGTAAGTCATAATCTTTGGCAAAAACAAAGCACTGGGTCTCAATAAAACTTTATCCGGGAGTATCAAACAATAAGGCTCTTGGCATGGCCTGCAGTTCACCGACTTCTTGAAGTAATGGCCAACAAAAAACTAGAGAGACAACCACTTCCCCGGGACCTCATTCAATGGCTCAAAGGAAGGCTCTATCACTCTCTTCAATACAATCGATAAGTCCCATGAGGAAAACCCTTAAAGGAGCTGGCCTTTGCCTACTAACTGACTTGAAAAAACGATTGATAAGTTCATTCTCTCAGTTTCTGTTCAAGAAAAACAGAGGGCGGAAGTCTGAGTCTTTAGTGCACTTACTGCTAGCCCTTTCTCGAAGGAACTCGAGAACTGTAGCCATCTTTCTTTTCTTCAGCTTGTTAACTTCACAATAAGCAGCAAAACGTTTCCATACCTTTCTAATGGTTCATTTTCTGTCCGAACAGCACGTACTGTTTAACCTTTCAACATTCATGCAGTCAGCTGAAGTCTTGATGGATTTGGATGTAGAATGTCGCCCTGATGAATAATGTTCGGAAGATCTGGAAGCCACCAAGGACCTTTCTTCACCATTCCAACTCTGCAAACCATATTTGCTTGGGCCAGAAAGAAGCAACCAGAATGATCTGAGCCTATTCCCGAGTGCTATCTTGTGGATAACTTGTAGCATAATTCTGAAAGGAGGAAAAGCATAAGTAAGGTCAAACCTCCACGGCTGAGCTAAAGCATCAACTGCTAGCGCACACTCTCCCCTTGACAGCGAGAAAACATTTTGCAATTTGAATTGCTGTCCCTGGCAAATGGGTTCACTTGTGGAAGCCCCCAAACACTTACGATCTGATGAAACACTTCCTGGTTCAGGCATCACCGATTGCTGAACCTTTATTCTGCTTAGACAATCCGCTAAAGTGTTGAGGGTTCTTTTCAGGTGGATTGCAACCAGAGACCATTTGAAGGGGTAGGAGGATTTTGTTTGACAGGTTCATCAGCGCAAGGGACCTTGTCCCTCCCTGATGGTTTAGATGGACTACTGTTGAGGCATTGTCTGACCTTACTAGTACCTCTCTGTCTGCAATGACCTGCTGGAAATGATTCCATCCCAGTTTGACCGTCCGGAGCTCTCTGTAGTTTGAGGACCTGACCGCCAAGGATCTTGTCCATTTTCCCTGTACCTGTAGATTGTTTACATGGGCTCCCCAACCCCAGCTGCTTGCGTCATTGTGATCACCACCGGGTTGGTCTGTCTCCACTCCTTTCCCTTTTTGTTTAGTACTAGTGGATTTGTCCACCATCTTAGATCCTCTAGGACAAATGGACTTAAATGGACCAGTTGTTCTAGTGACCAGTTGTCTGTCCCATCAATCTAGAAGAAACCTTTGCAAGACTCTTGTGTAAAGCTGAGCCCATGGTACTGCTGGAATGGATTACGTCATTAGACCCAGCACCTGCATTATCTGTCTTATGGACACCTGAGGCACTATCCAGACTCCAGTCTGATCTTTTCTTCCTTTTCCTGCTGAAGGAAAAATCTTTGCTGTATGCGGTCTATCATGAATCCCAGAAACTTGCAGATTCATTACCCACCCCAGATTCTTCAGCAGGACCAGGGTCTCTGAGATCTACCAGGAGCAACTATTCTGACTTGTTTAGCAGAAGATCATCCAGATAAGGGAGCACTGCGATTCCCTATTGTCTGAGATGAGCCATCAGCTCTGCCAGGATCTTTGTAAATGTCTTTGGGGCTGAGGACAGGCGGAAGGACAGTGCTCTATACTGGTAGTGCAGGATCTCCTAATCCCACTGAACTGCGAATCTCAGGTACTTGAGGTTGGCGGTCAAAATAGGGACATGAAGGCAAGCATCCTGAAGGACCAGGTTCAGCATCCACACATTCTCTGTTAGAATGTTCCTGACCAAAAAAATAGACTCCATCCTTAACCTTTTGTGACAAATGAATTTGTTTAATCATTCGAACATTTTCTGAAGGCTTCTGAGCCAGAAAAACTTGAGAATAGAACTCCACTCCTTGAAGGGTTGGTGGGACTTCTTCTAACACCCTATTCTGCAGAAGCTCCAGGATGACCGAGAGGAAAGCCGATCTCTTTTTGGGGTCCCTTGGGAGTTTGGTCACTAAAAACGAGGAGTGGGGGAGGGAGGAAAATTCTAACCGATACTCCTCTTGCGGTGACTGTAGCACAAAGTGACTTTTCTCCAAGCGGCTACAAACCTGGAGAGTCTGCCCCCACTGGCAGCTCATTGTCAGGACTGAGGCTTAGGCCTCTCTGTAGGCTCTATGTTCTGACCATTAAAGCCCTCGGCATGAAAAAATAAATTCTCTGACTTTTCCCATTCATTAACAATTAAAGCCTTCAAGGCTGAGTGGACAGGAAAAACTTGGACTTTTTTTCCAACATCATCTTGTACAATTCATCATGAGAAGATAGGGGCTTTTTTCCCTCCTGAATTCCCCAGGTTGCATAAAAATCTCCTAATAGTTTATCGATTTCCGCTGACAGCCTATGCACAGCATCTGGATCCCCATTATCCAGTTCTTCCTCACCAGAGGAAGCCTTAGAGGAAGGTTTCTCTTCACCAGATTCTGGCTCCACATTAGCCGGTAACGAAACCGAAAAAAAAAAAGGCGACCATGACTTCACCAACCTGAATCCAGTGTAAGTAAATGTAAATTCCAATTTAGAAGCATACACGTAGCAAGAGAAACTGCCCGGGACTTTCAGATGCCGTCACACCATTTGTGGAGAGGTCAGACTATGTGGGAGTAATGAAACCCTAGCTGCCCCAAGTCAGCAGATGCAACTACACCCTGTATGTGACAAAATAAAGGGTACAGCGGGCTGCCTAGAAGCTCTGGGTTGCTTAAAATAAAAAAACTAAAATAAAAAATTGTCCATAGACTAACAGTCTGTCCAGTGGTTCCCCCAGAGACGAAACGCAAAGAATTGAAGTAGAGAGGAAGGGGTGCAACTTTTAACCTCTGTTCATGTTTGTGTTTCCTCTCAGGGGGTGGAGCCCCCTCTCCGTGTGGTCAAGCTGAAGGGTGACTTGGAAAAACCCACATTAATGAACATGTGTATAACAAAAGATTCTACACAGTGTACAGTGTATCTATGCATATTAAATGGTTGCATGCCAGTGATCCAACTGGGCTATGTTTTCAAGGGACAAATGAAATAGCACCAAAGGGGAGGTGTTCAAACCTGGTTAGTAGTTTTGAAAAGAATCTTGGTGGATTTAGTATCTGCAGACTTACAGAGGGAGGTCTTAATGTTGAATTTGAAATCTATTCCTTTACGGATACTAAGTAAAGTGCGTACGTGTGAGATGAAGAACTATGGTTGTTGAAGATTACATCTGCATAGAACTGTAAAATTGAAACAGCCCTCTTCTGTAGCTGTGCATGATAGGATGGGCAGGATTTCCTTACGCATTTATTCCATAAATATGATGGGTAATGGGTGTTAATTTCCTCAACAATAGCCTAGGCATAGTGTACTCATGCTGCACATTAAATGAAAGAATGAATCTGGCTTATTAGAGAAGGTTTAAAGGCGACAATACCTTTCAGTCTGCCTTTGGGTTTTTGCTTCTTACGACTATAATCTGCAGATTTGCTTGCAGATTTCTTTGGCTCCAGGATCCAGCTTTTGTCACTTTCAGATTCACTTACAGAAGATATAAGGTCATTTTTGTAGAAAATCTGCAGACACATTGAGTAGAAGATTAGGAAACATTGCTCTCGGATTGAAATTATATTATAAAATAATATATATATATATATAATGATTAGCTCTGGTAAACAGCAGGATGTTTGCAGTATAGAGGCTCAGAGGCGAAAAGTTAAACTTAAAGTCCGTGTTTATTCACACCAAAATCCATAAAAGCATATGCCCTTTCGGGTTACATCACCTTTTCAGGAAAATGCTGCATAAGTCAATCAGACAGGCAAACAGCGTTTTTAGTCCTTGGGCAAATTTGCTGCTTTGCCACCGAATCCACCTTGGGTCCGCATGAAACCGCCTGCATAGGAGTTTTCAGCCAGGCTCACAGAGTCTCACTTCACAAGTGAGCTCCAGTCACAGACAGTTGCACAGCTGATTACCCAGGCTATTTATGCGGCCTGTTAAACCCGGACCTGGGTAGTGGGATGGAGTCCCACCCTGCTCTACTCCATCCCAGTAAAACCGTCCCGGGTTAGCCTTTCAGCTATACTAACTTCAGCACCAGACTGCCACTAGCAGCTGATGCTGGGAAACAAAACACACGGTTTTACTTCACCAAGGCCAGGTACGTTGGTGCCACATACCTTCTGTCAATGACGGCCCCTTGCAACTTACCACATACCCCCCCCCCCTTTGTTCAACCCTGAGGGGGTGGACACACGACAAACAATGTGCCCGGGACAGGGCATCCGCATTACCCAACAACCGTCCCACTCTGTGCTCTACGGAGAACTTAGCCTGGCACATCCACTTGAAGGGAGAATGGTCCGTAATCAGACGGAAACTTCTCCCCAGCAAGTAGTAGCGAAGAGACTCAAGGGCCCACTTAATGGCCAAACACTCTCTCTCCACGATACTATACCGGGTCTCCACAGGTGTCAATTTGCGACTCACGTAGACAAGGGGGTGTTCTTCCCCATTGACTTCCTGAGACAGGACAGCACCGAGACCTACTTCGGAGGCATCGGTCTGCACTATAAACTCCCTGTCTGTCAATGGTGCCGCTACGGTGGCAAAAATACCATTTTGTGAAATACTCACCTGTAAAATGGGTATTATAAGTATGTCACACACCCCGCCTCAAGATATCCATAACACGTGGGTAATACCGACCTGAAGAGGGCGTTCTGCAGAGATGATAGGAAAAAGAAAGCCCCTCCCGGTCCATAAATACCTGGGACCTCCCACTCATTACCCAGTATAAAGAAGCAGTAAGGTAAGGGACCAGGAAGAGGCAAATATAAACCAAAGCAACGCAAAGTTCACAATATAAAGGATCCAGAATACAAGAAGGGCGGGTGAAGCGGGGTGTGTGACATACTTATAATACCCATTTTACAAGTGAGTATTTCACAAAATGGTATTATTCTAAGTATGTCACACACCCCGCCTCAAGATATCCATAACACGTGGGACATCCAATAGCAGTGTCCATAAAAGGGCGGGGATCCAAAACAAGGCAACAAGGCACAACTTAAACCACAACAGCCTGCAGAACTTTGCGGCCAAAAACAGCATCCGCTGAGGCCCGAACATCAACCTTGTAAAACTTGGAAAAAGTGTGAACAGAGGACCAAGTAGCGGCCTTACAAACTTGCTCAACCGAGGCCTGGTGCTGAAAAGCCCAGGACGCTCCAACCGCATGAGTAGAATGAGCAGTAACACGAAAAGGGAGACTCCTCCCCTTAGCAGAATAGGCCCCAATGATGGCCTGACGAATCCATTTACTAATGGAAGATTTGGCAGGTGCCAAA
The DNA here is from genome assembly GCA_027917425.1 of Gastrophryne carolinensis. Lineage (NCBI taxonomy): Eukaryota > Metazoa > Chordata > Amphibia > Anura > Microhylidae > Gastrophryne > Gastrophryne carolinensis. Next base: position 271,396,518 of record CM051239.1, on the reverse strand, counting down.
CCTTTCCTAGGCCCAGAGGGCACCACAAAAAAAGCATCAGTCTTACGAAAGGAAGACGTAACCACCAGATAGTATTTCACAACGCGAACTACATCCAAGGAATGCAGCGCCCTTTCCTTGTCGTTGCTAGGATTAGGACATAGAGAAGGCAGAACAATGTCCTGATTCAGATGAAAGGCAGAAACCACCTTAGGAAGAAAATCCGGCTTGAAACGAAAGACAACCTTGTCCTGATGCCTTTCGAAGTACGGAGCTTTAATGGACAAAGCTGCCAACTCAGAGACACGCCTAACCAAAGTGATAGCCACCAAAAACGCCACCTTTTGAGTAAGTGAAGACAAAGCAATCTCATTCAAAGGCTCAAACGGGGGACCCTGAAGAGCAGAAAAAACCAGGTTCAAATCCCAAACTGGAACCAAGGGCTTCCTAGGAGGTCGAACATGCGTAACCCCTTGGAAAAAAGTCTTGACCAAGGGATGAAGTGCAAAGGACCTTTGAAAGAACACCGCCAGGGCAGAAACCTGCCCCTTCAAGGTACTAAGCTGGAGCCCCAGATCCAGACCATGTTGAAGAAACTCCAGAATCCTGGAAATGGAAAACTTCCGACACGGGAAAGACCTACCTTCACACCAGTCAATATAGGACCTCCAGGTCCTATAGTAAACAGTAGAGGAAGACCGCTTCCTGGCGCTAATAAGAGTCTGAATCACCGCATCAGAAAGACCTTCCTCCTTCAAGATGGAGGTTTCAGCAGCCACGCCGTCAAAGCCAGCAATGGTAAATTGGGATAGCGTAGCCGACCCTGGGTGAGCAGGTCCGGCAGCAGAGGCAGAACGAACTGATCCTCTGCCAGTCTTACCAGGTCTGCGAACCAAACCTGCCTTGGCCACCTTGGTGCCACCAGAATCACCGACGCGCCCTCCAGGGCCAGCTTGCGCACCACTCTGGCTACCATTGGAAACGGAGGGAACAGGTAAAGAAACCCCAGATCCCTCCAGTTCAGAGACATGGCATCCACCGCCAGAACCAGTGGATCCTGCGAGAGAGACACAAATACCGGAAGCTTGTGATTGTGACGAGAGGCAAAGAGGTCCACCGCCGGGAACCCCCACCTGAGGCAAATCGAACGAAACACCTGGGGACTGAGAGACCACTCCCCCTGGCGAGAGGAGGACCTGCTCAGAGAGTCCGCCTCCGTGTTCTCCACTCCCGGAATGTAGACTGCTGAGATACACGGGACGTGGCTCTCCGCCCAGTCCAGAATCAAAGATACTTCCCTGAGGGCACTCCTGCTGAGAGTCCCTCCCTGATGATTGATGTAAGCAACCGCCGTCCGGTTGTCCGACCGAACCTGAACAGGCAGGCCCTGCAACTTATGAGTCAAGCGAAACAGAACCAACCTGATGGCTCTCAATTCCAGAACATTGATGGGCTCGTGAGCCTCCTGCGGGCCCCACAGACCCTGAAACTGAAGGTCCTTCCAAACACCCCCCCAACCTGACAGACTGGCATCCGTGGTGACTGTCTCCCAACACGGCGCCAGAAAAGATCTGCCCTTCAACAGATTGACAGACCCCAGCCACCATTGCAGGGATCGACGAACTCGGGGGGGCATCTGGAAGGACTGATCCAACGATAGCGGAGACTTGTCCCAAACCTTCAACAGATGAAGCTGGAGCATCCTTGTGTGAAACTGCGCAAAGGGAACTGCCACTGCCTCGAATGAGGCCACCATCAACCCCACCAGCCTCATCCCTAGCCGGATGGCCGGACGAGGGGCCGACAAGAGAAGCCGAACCAACTCCTGAATCAAAAGAACCTTGGCCTGGGGCAGAAACACCCTGGCCTGCGAAGTATCCAGAGACATTCCCAGAAAGGTCACTACCCTGGACGGAGAAAGAGATGACTTGGGGTAGTTGATCACCCAACCGAACCTCTCCAGAGTGGATACCACCGTTCTGGTGTCCAACTCCGCTTGGTTGAAGGAAGAAGCCATAATCAGAAGATTGTCCAAATAGGGCACAATGCGGATACCCTGAACCCTGAGTAGAGCCAGCACCTTGGTGAACACCCGAGGAGCCGAGGTAAGACCGAAAGGGAGTGCCACAAACTGAAAATGCCGATCCTCCACCACGAACCTGAGAAACCTCTGGTGTGCTGGAAAAATCGGAACGTGCAGGTAAGCGTCCTTGATTTCTATGGACGTCAGAAAGTCTCCCTGACGAAGAGAGTGGATAGCCGAACGCAGCGTTTCCATGCGGAATTTCCGCGGCCGGATGAACCTGTTGAGAAACTTCAGATCCAAGATGGGTCGGACCGATCCGTCCTTCTTGGGTACGGTGAACAGATTGGAATAAAAACCCCTGCCCTGGTCTGAGGAGGGCACTGGGCAAATGACAGCCATGTCCAGAAGACTCTCTACTGCCACCAGGAGCCCCTGCGCGGCCAGAGGTTCCGAAGGCACCCGAGACCTGAAAAATCTGGGAGGGGGGCGGAGCTCGAACTCCAGCTTGTAACCGGAAGACACCACTTCCCGGATCCATCTGTCCAAGACCTCCTGATCCCAGACCTGGGAGAAGTGTCGCAGCCGTCCCCCCACCCGCATGGGTGAGGGCGCCCCCTCATTGCTGAGCTGGCTTAACAGCAGGTTTGGGCTTAGAACCCCAACTGTATCCTGGACGGGCACGTCCTCTGCCCCTGTTCCCGGAATCTCCTCTGGAAGAGGGGAAGGCAAATCCCCTGCCAGATCTGGCCCCACGAAAGGAGGGGGTAAAGGAAGGCGCCCTCCGAAAGAGACGGCGTTGTTTCTTGCGTTGAGGTAACCTACCACCCTTGGTGACAGAATCCAATTTCTCTCCAAAGAGCCGTAATCCAACAAAAGGTAGAGCCGTCAGCGACTTTTTGGACATAAAATCGGCCGCCCACTGGCGCAACCACACCGACCGCCGAATAGTCACCAGCAGAGCCAACGTCCTACCACACATCATCAAAGTGTCATCCAAGGCGGCAAATACAAAAGACAAAAACAACTCACACCGTTACAGCCAAGGAACTCGTCACTACCAGGACGAAGCCCGGACCTGGCGGCCACCACCATCAGCGCCGAAGCGCAAACGGGCCGCATGGCTGACCCAACGCTAGCAAAACCATGACAAGCCATCTGGTCAATGCGTTTATCCTCTCCATCTTTGAGGGTGGAACAATCAGGATTATTTAAAACAGAAGTGTTGGACAACCCCAAAACCGGTGCGTCCACCTCAGGGGGGGATGCCCAACGCTTAACCGTATCTGAAGGGAAGGGATATTTCTTATCCCACCCCTGAGGAATACCAGGGAGCCGAGCCGGCCTGTCCCATTCCTTAGCAATAATTTTGTCAAAGTGTCTTTGATTAGGAAATTCCAAGCGCGGCCTGGATTCCTCGAAAAACTCACCCTTCTGCTGTGGAGCCTCCTCAGGAGGAGAAATAGCCAAAACCTCAAACATCTGAGCCAGAGCGTTAGGAGTATCCGAGGATCTCCCCAAGTCCCCCAGCTCAGCATCAGCGCCAACAAACTGCTCATCATCTGAATTATCAGAGTCCTCATAAACCTCCCCTTCCTCTAGCGGGGAATAATCAGAATAGTCCAAATTATTAACATCGTCAAGGTCATCCACCGGCGGAGCCGGCGACAAGTGCTTTCTCTTAGCCGGAGCCTTACGGGCGGCCGAGCTGGAAATTAATTTTTCAAGGTTGGCCAATCTGGCGCACATCTCAGATTGTAGCTCCCTACCCATGACAACGTCACACGGGGTGCGTATCAAGCTAGGAGGAGGAGAGGAAGCGACCGGCGGTGCTGACCCAGACGCCTGGGGTTCGGACTGCCGCGTAATAGTTTGCTGTGCACAAGGTATACACAGAAGTACATCGTCCCCAGTAATGGATACCCCACACAACATACACTTCCGGAATTGCCCCGAGGGGATCCCGAGCCCAGTATCCGGGGATGCCTCCATATGGTGAACTTGTGTGTAGTCGCTATGACCAAGGGAATTACGTGTATAAGCAACCCGGGATGCCCCTTTAATGTCCCAAGTGGGAGGATTTGAAATAGGTAAAGGTAACCCAGGGACCCTAGGACCGGGAGAAACCCCCTAAACCTAACGTAGGTAGCACGGAGGCAGAGAGGAGAAGGGGGGCGTGGCCAGCGCGGAGAGCGCGATTGTCCATGGCCCCCCCTCCATGTCACGGCCAGGCTCCGCGGCGGCGCCTGCCGAACGGGGGCGGGCCTCGGCGTCCCGCCGAAAGCCCCGTCCCGCCCCCTCTAACACAAGCGTGAGGGGAGATCTCCCCTCACGACACAGTAACCGACCAAAGACCGGCGCCGCAGCGGTATGCGGCGGCTGCGGCGCCGGTGAGCAGACAGATAGAATGGAGGGGGGCGGGCCGCAGCGACGCTCCGACGCCCGGCCCCCTACTCCGGCATGTGAGGAGACAATCTCCTCACCCGCGCGCCGCAAGGTGACAGGGTACCGGCGCCGCGGTAATGGCGGCGACCGCGGCGCCGGTACATGTAAGACAAGCACACAGGCGGGCCGCGGCGATCGAGGCAGCGCCCGGCCCCGCCTCCAAGTACCAGGCTGAGGAGAGAGATCTCCTCAGCCAGCAAAAAGACAGTGAAAAGCACAACACTACACCTTAATAAAGGCCCCCCACCCCCCCCACAAGGAGAAGGGCATCCGCAGAGGGGAACACTACCTGGGCTAAAGGGCCGAGGGACAGGGCATCCCAAACCGGGGTCACCAGCCCGGATAACCGCCTACCCTTTGGTACAGGGTCTCACGGTGGAGCATAGCTCCTGAGCACCTAGTGTGCTGTTCTACCCTCGCCCAGACCTCAGCCAAGGCTGGGAGGCATGTATAGTAATAAAAAGGGCGGAAATAGAAATCAAGCAGAACGCCCTCTTCAGGTCGGTATTACCCACGTGTTATGGATATCTTGAGGCGGGGTGTGTGACATACTTAGAATATTGGGAATGAACCTCATGTAATACCCCACCAACCCCAGAAATGACTTTACTTGGCGGGTAGTGTTAGGACGTGGCCAGCTACGGATGGCTTCTATTTTGTTAACCTGGAGCTTGACCACTCCTCGCCCAATCACATAGCCCAGGTATTTCGTCTCTTCTAAGCCTAAGGCACATTTTTTCGGGTTTGCCGTCAAACCAGCCTTCCTGAGGGAATCCACTACGGCCTGGGCTTTGGGCAGGTGACTTTCCCAATCCGTACTATGGATAATTATATCGTCCAGATAGGCCGGAGCATACCGACAATCTGGCCGGAGGACAATATCCATTAACCTTTGGAACGTAGCGGGAGCGCCATGTAAACCAAAGGGTAATACCTTGTACTGGAACAGTCCCTCTGGTGTGATAAAGGCTGTTTTCTCCTTGGCAGCCTCAGTCAAGGGTACCTGCCAGTATCCTTTTGTGAGGTCCAAAACAGAAAACTACCTGGCTTGGCCTAGCTTCTCAATAAGCTTGTCTACTCGGGGCATAGGGTAGGCATCAAACTTAGAAATTTCGTTAAGTTTGCGGAAGTCGTTACAAAACCACAACGTACCATCGGGCTTGGGAATCAAGACTATTGGGCTGGCCCACTCGCTCTTTGATTCTTCAATCACGTCTAACCGGAGCATTTGCTGCACTTCTTCTGCGACAGCTTGTCGCCGGGACTCAGGTACCTGGTAAGGCTTCAACCGGATCTTAACCTGAGGCTCCGTGACAATGTCATGTTGGATAACAGAAGTGCGCCCAGGGAGATCTGAAAACACATCCGTGTTTCTGCTGACAAACTCCCTGGCTTCCTGGGTCTGTTTAGAGGAGAGGTTGTCGCCAGCTTTCACCTCAACTACCGCTTCTCTAACAGCAGACCGAGGGACGGGAAGCCCCACCCCTAACATACCTGGTCGGGGACTGTCACCCACAGGGGTCTCCCTGTCTTTCCACAGCTTCAGCAGGTTTACACCTGCTCTGGCTTTCTCCGCCCGGGCTGATGTACCTTGTAAGTCACTTCCCCAACTTTCCCAATCACCTCGTAGGGACCCTGCCACCTAGCCAGAAATTTACTGTCCACTGTGGGTACCAGAACCACAACCCTGTCACCTGGGTTAAAGTTCCGTACCCTGGCTTGCCGGTTATAAATCCTGCTTTGGGCCCGCTGCGCTGCCTCCATACGTTCCCTCACCAGCGGCAACACGGTCTCTATCCGTTCCTGTAGGTGAGTAACGTACTCTACCACACTTTTGTGGGGTGTGGGTTGCTGTTCCCAAGCCTCCTTGGCTATATCCAACAGGCCCCGTGGATGCCGTCCGTATAAGAGTTCAAAGGGCGAGAACCCCGTAGAGGACTGGGGCACCTCTCGCACTGCGAACATCAGGTAGGTCAGCAGCAAGTCCCAATTCTTCCCATCCTTGGCGACCACCCGTTTTAACATGGTTTTGAAAGTTTGGTTAAACCTTTCTACCAGGCCGTCTGTTTGCGGGTGGTAAACGGATGTCCGCAATTGTTTCACCTGCAACAATTTACAGAGCTCTTTCATTACTTTAGACATAAATGGGGTACCTTGATCGGTCAGGACCTCTTTAGGCAGGCCTACTCGGGAAAACATTTCCATAAGCTCCTTCGCAATGAGCTTGGCTGAGGTGTGTAGCAAGGGGTATGGCCTCAGGGTACCACGTGGCATAGTCCAAGACCACCAGAATATGTTTGTGCCTTCTAGTGGATTTTGGTACTGGACCCACCAGATCCATGGCAATCCGCTTAAAGGGTACCTCAATAACTGGGAGAGGAACTAGGAAACTACGGTAATGAGGCTGGGGGCTGGTCATCTGACACGTTGGGCAGGACTCACAATATCTCTTCCACCTCCTTGTACACACTGGGCCAGTAGAAACGTTGTAAAATTCGGTCCAGAGTTTTCTGCTGGCCTAGGTGTCCCCCCAGAACATGTTGGTGGGCCAAATCCAACACCAGCTTGCGATAGGGATTGGGTACCACCAATTGTTCCACCACCTCTTCACGTACCTTGTTTACTCGGTACAGCATATCCTGGTGAACCACAAAGCAAGGAAACTAACTCCACCCCCGGCTGTTGTGATTCACCTTCCACCTAAAGAACATTCTCCCAGGCCCGAGATAGAGTCGGGTCCTGGTGTTGTGCTGTACCAAAATTAACTGTGGAGACATGGAGATCTGCCAACTCTGGACCCGTTGCCAACTCTTACACATCTCCAACCATAACACTCAGTGGGGTTGACTCCCCCTCTTCCACCGTAGAGGTGGTCACCCCTACCGTTGTACCTCCTGACTCCGGTTCCCAGGGTTCCGGGGCCACCCCAGAGTAAGGCCAGTCTATTGGGGACACATCCGCCTCGCGGGTTTCCGGAACTCCCAACTTGGTCCATAGTGACATGAACCCCGGAAAGTCTCTCCCAATAAGTTTGTACGGGAGTTTAGCGGCGACGGTGACTTCGTGGTTCCAGCTACCAGAGATGGTGGTTAGAGTCACTTGTGCTGTGGCATAGTCTCTCAAGTCCCTGTGAATGCACAAGACCCCGGTTTTCCGCCCCGTGTACTCATCGGGCAGTACCATGGCGGGTCTTACCAGGGTAACCATACTCCGAGTCCAAAAGGGCCACAGCCAGGGTATCTCCCACTTTCACCTGACAGAGGTGACTTTGCCCCACAAGCTCAGGGACACCGGCAGCACACAGCCTCCTGACATACATTGAAGGGCAGTAACCATAGTTCACGTCCATGTGCTCCCCCTGGTGGGGACAATTGGCTCTGATATGTCCCGGCTCCTTACACCCCCAACACAACCCCGGGGCAGGGACTTTGGGGGGTAGGTCCTGAGGGGGTTTAGGGAACGCCACTTGCCGGGGCTGGGACCTCCGGGGTTTCCCCGAATCCCTCCCCGTGGAGCCCCCTTTAAAGTTCCTGGTGGCCTCATATCGCTCCACTAGGTCCACCATCTCTAGAGCATTGCCGGGGGATACCTGGCCAACCCAGTGCTGGAGAGGGTGCGGTAAAGCCCTCCAGAACATGTCTGCCAGAAAGCGGTCCAACATGGCAGTGGGGCTTAAGTCTGGCTGCAGCCATTTTTGCAGTAGGTGCAGCAGTTTATAGTACTGGGGTCTGGCGGGCTCTGCCGACTGATAGCTCCACTGATGCACCCGCTGAGCCCGAACCCACACATTCACCCCCAGTCTGGCCAGTATCTCACCCTTCAGAGTCGGGTAGTCAGCGGCTTGGTCGTCTGGAAGATCAAACACCAGCTGCTGGGGTCCAGATGCCAAAAATGGAGCGATGACGTCAGCCCACTGGTCATGTGGCAACTTCTCCCTTGCAGCCACCTTTTCAAACACCGCCAGGTAGGTCTCAACGTCATCCGAAGGGGTCATTTTTGTAAGCGCCAAGCGGACAGCTTTCCGGGCATCAGGGACACTTTGGGCGCTCCTGCAGCTGGCAGCGCCATCACATGTTGCAATAGCTGATTGGTCTCCTGCTGCTGCTTGTTGGCCTCGTGCTGCTGCAGATTAGCCTCCATGAGCGCTTTCACGACAGCCTCCATTTTGTCTGCGGTCACAGGTAGCAGCCTGGCAGGCTTAATGTAGGACATGCACACACAAAAAAAAAAAATGTTTGTCGGTTGCTCCTAGCAACGGCCTCACTGCTTTGCTCGCATCCAACACCAAATGTGATGATTAGCTCTGGTAGACAGCAGGATGTTTGCAGTATAGAGGCTTAGAGGCGAAAAGTTAAAGTCCGTGTTTATTCACACCAAAATCCATAAAAGCATATGCCCCTTCGGGTTACATCACCTTTTCAGGAAAATGCAGCATAAGTCAATCAGACAGGCAAACAGTGTTTTTAGTCCTTGGGCAAAGTTGCTGCTTTGCAACCGAATCCACCTTGGGTCCGCATGAAAATGCCTGCATAGGAGTTTTCAGCCAGGCTCACAGAGTCTCACTCCACAAGTGAGCTCCAGTCACAGACAGTGCACAGCTGATTCCCCAGGTTATTTATGTGGCCTGTAAAACCCGGACCTGGGTAGTGGGATGGAGTCCCACCCTGCTCTACTCCATCCCAGTAAAACCGTCCCGGGTTAGCCTTTCAGCTATGCTTACTTCAGCACCAGACTGCCATTAGCAGCTGATGCTGTGAAACAAAAAATACCATTTTGTGAGTACTCACCTGAAAAATGGATATTGTTGGTGTGCCACACACCCTGCTTCACTTCTTAAATATTCATCACTTCATGGGTTAATGCACCGCAGGTGACGTAGTGCAGAGAGGAAGTCTTGTAACGAGCCCCCTTCCGGCCTATATATACCTGGTACCTCCCTTCAATCACCAGTATATTCAAAAAGCAGTAAAACAAGGTACCAGTATTCCACCAGTAACCTCCAAAATTAATTTTGATATAAATAAAAAAGGGCTTCACCATATAAATGCTTCGGTAATACCGAAAAGGGCGGGTGTGAAGCGGGGTGTGTGGCACACCAACAATATCCATTTTTCAGGTGAGTACTCACAAAATGGTATTATTCTTGGTGTGCCACACACCCTGCTTCACTTCTTAAATATTCATCACTTCATGGGACATCCAAAAGCAGTGTCCACAAGGGAAGGGCATCTCAAGGCCAGGTGAAGCATAACTTAAATGACTGCAGTCTGCAGAACTTTGCGGCCAAAAACAGCATCCGCTGAGGCCCGCACATCAACTTTGTAAAACTTAGAAAAAGTGTGAACAGAAGACCAGGTGGCGGCCTTACAAACCTGTTCAACAGAAGCTTGGTGCTGAAAAGCCCAAGACGCCCCAACAGCGCGAGTGGAATGAGCAGTAATACGAAAAGGGGGAACTCTTCCCTTAGCAGAATAGGCCACAGTAACGGCCTGACGTATCCACTTGCTAATGGCAGATTTGGCTGGTGCCAAACCCTTCTTAGGCCCATGGGGCACAACAAAAAAGGAATCCGTCCTACGGAAAGGAGACGTGATAATCAAGTAGTACTTAACACAGCGTACTACATCCAAACAATGCAAAACCCTCTCTTTGTCATTCTTAGGATTAGGACACAAGGAGGGAAGAACAATATCTTGGTTCAAATGAAAAGCAGAAACAACCTTAGGAAGAAAGTCTGGCTTGAACCGAAAGACCACTTTATCCCGATGCCTCTCGAAGTAGGGCGCCTGGATAGTTAAGGCCGCCAATTCTGAGACACGCCGGACAGAAGTGATCGCTACCAAGAAGACAATCTTCTGAGTCAGGGTAGACAAGGCAATATCTTGCAAAGGCTCAAAAGGAGGAGCCTGAAGAGCCGTAAGAACCAAATTCAAATCCCAAACAGGGAGTAATGGTTTCCTGGGAGGCCGCACATGCGTAACCCCCTGGAAAAAAGTTTTAACTAAAGGTTTAAGCGCAACACGCTTCTGAAAAAAGACAGATAAGGCAGAGACCTGCCCTTTCAATGTACTTAGCTGGAGACCAGAGTCCAGCCCTGATTGTAAAAACTCCAGAATCCTGGGGACCGAAAGGACCCTACAAGGAAAAGATCTTATCTCACACCAAGTGATATAGGCTTTCCAAGTCCTATAGTAGGTGACGGAAGAAGACTTCTTCCGGGCACTGATCAGAGTCTTAATGACTGAATCAGAAAGACCCTCCTCCTTCAGGATGGAGGTTTCAGCCGCCAGGCCATCAAACCCAGCGCTGGTAAATTGAGGTAACACAATTGACCCTGAGTGAGCAGATCGGGCCGAAGAGGCAGAATGAACTGGTCCACTGCCAGCCAAACGATGTCTGCGAACCTTATTCGTTTTGGCCACTTTGGGGCCATGAGAACGGCGTACACCCTTTCCAGAGCCAACTTCTGAAGAACTCTGCCCAGCAAGGGCCACGGAGGAAACAGGTATAGAAATCCCAGAGCTCTTCAGTTCAGGGACCTGACGTCCACTGTCAGAGCCAGAGGATCCCGTGAGAGAGACACGAAGCTCGGGAGCCTGAGATAGAGATGAGGGGCCCACAGGTCCACCTCCGGAGTCTCCCATTGGAGACACAATAAGAGAACCACCCGAGGATGGAGAGCTTATTCTTCCAGACGGGGAGAGCACTTGCTCAACCGGTCCGCTACCTGTTCCATCACAGACAGGGAACATGGAACACTGCCCATGTCTGGATCAGGGACATTTCTCTGATGGGTAAGTGGGGCCTCCACTGCCCCTGAAGCCGCAGCTCCTTCCAGAATCTGTCCCATCCCGACAGACCGGTGTCCGTGGTGACACCTCTCCAAGGGAGGGTCAGGAAAGACCTGCCCTATACAAGATTGGTCGAGACCAATCACCACAGGAGGAACTGCCGTACACGGGAGGACAATTGGAAGGACTGATCCAACAACAGAGGTTGCTGGACCCAACACGCTAGCAGAAATAGCTGAAGTGTTCTTGTGCGAATTTGGGCAAAAGAAAGACACACAGCGTCTTGATGAGAGTTCAGGCCGGGATGAACCGACCCCTGAATGGACCGCGAGGGAGGGTGAGACTCGAATTCCAGGTTGTGACCTGTCGACACTACCTCCTGGATCCATCTGCCTAGAACCACATGGTTCCAATGGTAGAAGTGTCGCAATAGTCCCCCCACCCGCACGGGTGAGGGCAGCCCCTCATTGCTGAGTGGGCTTATCAGCAGGCTTGGGCTTGGTGCCCCAGGACTGAGTGGGCCGGCCACGGCCCCTCCCCCGAATCCAACCTGCGCCACTGGTAGCGGGAAAGGACGTACCTTTTCCCGCTCCGAACCTTTGAAAGGAAGGCCTACCGGAACTTGTCCCCCTGAAGGGACCACGAGGCCTTTTGCGTTGTGGCATCTTACCATCTTTTGCGACTGAATCAATTTTCTTCCCAAACAGACGCAACCCCAAAAAGGGGAGGGCTGTGAGTACCTTTTTGGAAGCCGTGTCTGCTGAACACTGACGCAGCCATACTGACCTGCGAATAGCCACCAGCATAGCTGCCGCCTTGCTACTCATAGTCAGCGCATCGTCCTGAGCGGCCAGGACATAAGCCACAAAAGATTCACACTGCTTAAATGCAGTGAACTGTTTGCAAGCGGGATCAAGATCCTCATATAGCCCCTGAATTAGGGACTTAATTGCCAATAGAAGAAGGGCTGAAGCACATACCGGGCGCAATGCTGACCCGGAATAGATAAAACCATGTCGAGCGTATTGGTCAATCCTGCGATCTTCCCCATCTTTGGGGACAGTGGTCTCAGCAGATTGTACCATAGCCGAGCTGGAGAGTCCTAGTACAGGGGTATCGACGTCCGGAGGGACAGACCACAGCCTCACCAATTCTGGTGGAAAAGGATAACGCTTTTCCCAACTGGAAGGAATTCCAGATAACCGTGTGGGATGTTCCCATTCCTTAAGAACCACCCTCTCAAAGTGGTGCTGTCTGGGAAAAACCAAACTCGGCTGAGGCTCTTTAAATAACTGACCCTTTGGCGGGGCGGCTGCCTCAGGCGTATCTAAACCCAAAATATTAAACATTTGAGCCAGAATGGAGGGGGTGTCAAAAACAACCCCCTCTGACCAATCGCCGATCTCATCAGCCACATGCTGACCTGTTGGCTCATCTGACTCCGACGGGAGTTCATCCTCGTCAGGGGATCCATCGGACCATTCCACAGGTTCACAAAACTGGTCCTGTGGAGCCGAAGGTACCGGAGTCAGGTGCCTTCGTTTTGTAGCGGTTTTAAACGCTGCTTTAACGGGCATCATTTTCCGGGGGCAGGGCTGTGCTGCTGCCTCGGAATGCGAATCCCCACTTTTGACAGGTAGGAGATGATGAAGGATGCGATGGCACCGCAGCCGAAGCAACGGACTGGCGCGCAATAGTCTGTTTTGCACAAGGGATGCAAATAAAGATATCAGCTGGGAGTGGAACCCCACAACCTACGCACCCCCCAAACGGAACAGCAGAACCGTTTCCGGAATCTACGGAAGCCTCCATATGGTGATTTATGGTATTCGCAATAATGGGACTTTTAAGGCATAAGCCGACCCGGGATGCCCCCTTTATTTTAGTAATGTCCCGGAAGGGAGGATTTATATAAAAAAAATTATTATTATTTTTTTTTTTTTTTAAGTTTAGGTCCCCTTTAATAGAAACTATATATATATATATATACTTATATATAGTCTATGAATATAAACATTCAAATCAATCCCAATAATTAGCCAGGCACATAGAGCCGGAGGGCTAGCATAAGCAGGGATCCCAGGATCTGCAAGGCAAGAAAACAACCATCAGATCCTTCACATGTGTATAACATATAAGTATGGCACCAAGTGCCCTTAAATGACGCCCCCTTGATAATAGTGATTTCTCACTGTATTATTAAACAATATCTCCCATTTAACGGCCCCAACGGGAGGGGCCGCTTACCTGTACCGCAATCAGCCGGTAAGCCTGCATCCAGCAGCCATGAGCCGGCAGAAGACAAAGTGCGGCCGTGCGCCCACGTGCCTTCCTGTTTTGAAGGAAGCTGGGACGCTGGGCCCGCCGCAGACGCCGCTGACGCCGCATGACGTCGGCGCCGCATCAGCGGGCCCCCCCCCACGCTGATCAGCTGGAACACTTTACAGCTGATCACAGCACGCGCGTCCAGGCAGCGGAGGGTAAAAACCGCATGTGCTGACAAAGCTCAATGAATGCCAGGCGAGGAGAGGGGGGAGGGGGGTAGGGGGCCACAAGCAACCAACTGCCAGAGAGGTGGCCAGCCCATACCCAGCGCAAGCTGCCCTAAAGCAGACCCAAAATATACACATGCTACAGTGAATGTATAAACATGACATATATGTTAACATGCAGTGATACAGTGAAACACACATACTAAAGCACACCCTCACCACCCCCCCAGCGGGAGAGAAAGGGGCTACGGGGACCCTCGGGACAGGGGCATCCCATTTCCGGATCACCATGCCGGTTCGCCGCATTGCCCCACGCATGAGGTCGAGCGGTAGGAGATAAGCTCCTAGGCACTTAAAGTGCCATCTACCATTTGCCCGGTGAGCAGCCAAGGCTGGGAGGCTTCCTATTTCACCATAAAGGTATACAAACTCAAACCGGGCAGAAATAGACCAAAAGGGGGGTGGCGGGGTAAGAATACCCCGGCCTACCTGTAAGCAGGAGACTTCCAACTTCTGACTTGTCAGCAAGCAGAGAGAAAAAATACTGGTGATTGAAGGGAGGTACCAGGTATATATAGGCCGGAAGGGGGCTCGTTACAAGACTTCCTCTCTGCACTACGTCACCTGCGGTGGATTAACCCATGAAGTGATGAATATTTAAGAAGTGAAGCGGGGTGTGTGGCACACCAAGAATACACACGGTTTTACTGCACCAAGGCCAGGTACGTTGGTGCCACATACCTTCCGTCAAGGACGGCCCCTTGCACCTTACCACTATATTTATATATATATATATATATATATATATATATATATATATATATATATATATATATATATATATTATATATATATATATATATCCCTTTACATAAATCCTGTAAAAACACAGAAAGCTTGACAAAGCCTTATCTCAGTTGCCTTTTCCTAATATCCCTAGAGCTTACTGAAGGCTCAGCCAGTGCTAACAATGTGCAGTATAGTGATAAAAAAAAAGGGGGATGGCAAGCTTCCAGATTCAATCTAGAGCATCAAATTCTACACATGTAATTATGGTCTAATGCTGCAGATTCAGCTAGTATGGAAAATAAATGCATGTAAGAAGTTGGGATCGGGCATAACAGCGTTTAGTAAAGTCTACATGTATGCATAGTGAAAGTTAAATTAAAAAAAAAATAACTGGTGAGGTGATAAGGTGGTGTATATAAGCTCAACTACAGCACTTTTGTTTTTCTAGTTCGGTTATATCAACTTGAACTCGCAGGGCCCTAGGGTCACCAGTGTAACACAGAACAGAAGTGAGCCAAGATACTCCCAATGGACCAACAGAGACAAGAAAAATAATTAATGTAGTCCTTATAATACCCCACTATCAAAAATAGAATAAATACAGTGTTAATAAACAAACCTTTTTGGTTTCAGACACAGGTCTGGTCACTGGTCTTCTGGATGCGCCAGTTTTTTTTTCTCTGAAAAATAAATGAGATTTTAGTGCACCTCCCTCAAAATCCTTCTTGTCAAATTTGAGAGCTGTGGAGTCCTTTTCATCAGGAGGTAGAACTAAAAGCAGAAAATCTGCTGGGTAAAAATACAATTCTGTGATTACTCACCTGTAGAATTGATTTTACAGTGTACAGCACGGCCTGTTTCATTTCAATCATTACTTCTGGGTATTCTGCCACAAGGTGGGGCAGTTGACTGCAGAAGACTTGTGGCTTCTCCCAGCCCTATAAAAAGCCAGGAATCACCCATAGACCCCCAGTGTTGAAAAGCAGTTATGCAAGAAGCCGGGAGATAAACCATGATAAAAGAATACACAGTCTCAAAAAGGCCAACTTCAAAACAAATCACCATAAAGAGGCAACCAAGGGCAAAGATAACAAGGGAGGGATGAAACAGGCCGTGCTATACACAGTAAAATCAAGGTGAGTAATCACAGAATAGTATTTTTCCAAGTGTACAGCACGGCCTGTTTCATTTCACTCATTACTTCTGGGACATCCAGTAGCAGTGTCCTTAAAGTAGGGTGGGATCCCCAATGAGTAACAGCAGGCAGTTCAAGCCACTACCGCCTAAAGCACCTTGCGGCCAAAAACAGCATCAGCTGAGACCCTAACATCAACCTTGTAAAACTTAGAAAAAGTATGAACAGAAAACCACGTAGCAGCCTTACAAACTTGTTCAACATAAGCCTGGCGCTGAAAGACCCAAGAGGCACCAATAGCCCTAGTAGAGTGAGCAGTAACATGGAAGGGAGGTTCCTTCCCTTTGGCAGAATAAGCTTGCACCACCGCCTGTCTAATCCACTTGCTGATGTGTGGAAAGTGGATTTGGCTGGAGGCAAACCCTTCAAAAAGAGTCAGACTTCTTAAAGGGCTCAGTAGCAACCAGATAATACTTGAGCGCCCTGACCACATCCAGAGAATGAAGGTTCCGTTCCTTGGAATTAGCAGGGGCAGGACAATAGGAAGGTAAGACAATGTCCTCATTGAGATGAAAGGCAGATACAACCTTGGGCAAATATTTCGGGTTAAGACGAAACACCACCTTATCCTGATTGCCGCTCAAAATAAGGAGGTTTCATGGAAAGTGCTGCCAGCTCAGATACTTGACGCACCGAAGTAAAAGCAACCAAAAAGGCTACCTTAAGAGTCAGAATGGACAGAGCGGCCTTATACAGAGGCTCAAAGGGAGGACCCTGTAGAGCAGAAAGCACCAAGTTTAAATCCCAAACCGGCAATAGAGGCTTACACGGCGGACGCACATGAGTAACTCCCTGGAAAAAGGTCTTGACAAGCCTATGATTGGCAAAAGATCTTTGAAAAAAGATTGCCAGAGCCGAAACCTGTCCCTTGAGGGTACGAAGTTGTAGACCCGAATCCAGACCATGCTGCAAAAACTCCAGAATCCTGGGAATGGAGAATTCACGACAAGATAGAGACTTGGACTCACACCAAGCAATATAAGCATGCCAGACCCTGTAGTAAATAGTGGACGAAGATTTCTTCCGAGCCTGAATCAAAGTAACAACGGAGGCCGGCAAACCCCTGCCCATCAAGATGGAGGTTTCAGCAGCCAAGCGATTAAAGCCAGCGTTGGGATGGAGCAGCTGCCCCTGAGTTAGAAGCTCTGGATCGTCGGGCAAGGCGTACTGATCCACCGCCATCTGGACAACGTCCGCGAGCCATACCCTCCTTGGCCAGCGGTGGGCCATTAGAATGGCCGGTACCCCCTCCCTCCTGGGCAATCTTGCGCAGCACATGACCCAGCAGAGGAAAGGGGGGGAGGAATACATAAAGGAGCCGAAACTCCGTCCAGGGAATCGCTAGCGCGTCCGTGGCGAAGGCCAGAGGATCCTTTGACAGGGAGACAAATCTTGGAAGCTTGTGATTGTGACGGGACGCAAACAGGTCAACATCCGGCTGACCCCAGCGGCGGTACAGAGCGTGAAATACCTTGTTGCTGAGAGACCATTCCCCCAGACGGAAGTCCGCCTCCTGGTTCTCCACCCCCAGAATGTAAACCCCCGAGAGGCAGGGAACAGTCTCCTCCGCCCATGATAAGATCAGAGACACTTCCTTGAGGGCTCGCTTGCTTCGGGTCCCTCCCTGATGAATGATATAGGCCACCGCCGTCTGATTGTCCGAGCGGACTTGTACGGCACGACCCCAAAGGTGGGAAGTCAACTGGGAGAGCACCACCCTGACTGCCCTCAGCTCTAGGATGTTGATGGGTGCGTGGGCCTCCTGGGGACCCCACTGACCCTGGAACTTCAGTTCAGCCGGTCAGACTGGCGTCCGTGGTGACAATCTCCCATCGCGGAGGCAGAAAGGACCTGCCCACTAGAAGATTCCTCGAGTCCAACCACCACGAGAAGGACTGTCTGACCAGAGGGGACAGAGCAAACTCCTGATCCATGGACTCCTGAGTCCGATCCCAAACCGACAAGAGATGTAACTGAAGAGGTCTCATGTGGAACTGAGCAAAGGGAACCGCCTCGAAGCAGGACACCATTAGTCCTACCAACTGCATCCCCAGGCGGATGGAGGGGTGAGGACACGACAACAGGGCCCGCGCCTGCAACTGAAGGCCCTCCACCTTCTGCTGAGGGAGAAAAACCTTGACCTGAGAAGTATCCAGCGTCATGCCCAGGCAGGAAGGACCACGCCAAAGATGGAGATAGTGAAGACTTGGGATAGTTGATCACCCAGCCGAAGGACTCAAGAGTGGACGTCACCACCTGAGTATCCATCTCAGCCTGATGGAGACTGGGCAACAATCAATGTCATCCAGGTAAGGGAGGATGCGGATGCCCTGGTTTCTCAGGAGAGCCATAACACCGGCCAGCACCTTGGTGAAAACCCGAGGAGCCGAGGTGATACGGAACGGCAAGGCCACAAACTGGTAGTGTTGATCCGCCAAGAGAGAACCTCAGGAACCTCTGGTGACCTGGGAAGATCAGAACGTGAAGGTAGGCATCCTTGATGTCCACCGTGGTCATGAAATCCCCTGGCCGAAGGGAACTTACGGCTGAGCGTAAGGTCTCCATGCGAAAGTGTTTGAACCTGACAAATTTGTTGAGGCCCTTTAAGTGCAGGATGGGCCTCAGGGAGCCGTCCTTCTTGGGCACCGTGAACAGGCTGGAGTAGTACCCCAAACCCTGTTCCTGAAGAGGTACCTGACAAATGACTCCAGACGCCAGAAGACGTTGTATGGCCAAACGCAGTTCCTGAGCCGACACGGGGTTTAAAGATATCCGGAGGAATCTTGGGGGCGGCCAGGCTGCAAACTATCTTGTATCCGGAGGAAACCGCCTCCTAAATCCACCGGTCTGAGACGCGCAGACTCCAGACGTGAGCGAAAAGCCGAAGCCGTCCCCCCACCCGGTCGGGTGAGGGCGCCTCCTCATGCCTGAGGGGCCTTGGTAGGGGGTTTGGGCTTTGTTCCCCAGAGAGACCGGGGCGACCTCGGGATCTGCCTCGACCCCAAGAGTCTCTGCGACTACCTGAAAAGGAGGATCCACGACCTCCCCTTGAAGGGCGAAAGGAAGAGGATCCCCGAAAGGGCCGGGCCTGCTTTCTACGCTGGGGAAGCCTACCATCCTTGGTCAGAGTCAAGACGCTCACCGAAAAGACGAAGACCAGTGAAAAGGAGCCCAGTGAGAGACTTCTTAGCGGCGGTAGCAGCTGCCCACTGACGCAACCAGACGGACCTAAGCATAGCAACCAGCAGGGCCGAGGCCCTACCGCCAAGCCGGATGGCGTCATTCATAGCAGACAGCACAAGGGCAACAAAGTCAGAGCAAAGCAAAAGGTCCTTATAATCCTCCATTTTCTTGCGAGACCGGGCGGCCTCGGCAAGACGCCTGACCTTTTTAATAGTAATGACCACAATAGCTGCGGCGCAGACCGGACGCAGCCCAGCCCCTACAAGCCAGCTGATCCGCGCTATCACGCAAGGTGGTAGTGTCGGGGGACGGCATGACCGAAGTGTTAGATAGCCCCAGGACCGGAGCGTCCACGACCAGCGCCTAACCAAATCCGCCGAGAAGGGATACCTTCTGTCCAACCCCTTGGGCACCAAAGGTAACCTGTTAGGGCGCTCCCACTCCTTGAGGACCATATTAGAAAAATGACCCTGTTCCGGGAACTCCAGGCGTTGTTTGCCGGGGCAGAAGGGCTCGCCCTGCTTCTTCTTCACCACCTTAGGGGGGCGCGATGTGTAAGGTATCAAAAACAACCGCCAGGAGCCTGTCGGTATCATCCGGGAGCCAGGTATCCTCGTCCGAGGAAGACCCTAAATCACTGTCAAATTCGCCCTGACGATCCCCAGAGGAATCCGAGTCACGGAACAACTCCCCCCTCCTCCGGGGAATCATGTCCACCATACATGACAAGGCCCTCGCCCTCATCGGCAAAGAGGGACAACTCGGCGTCTAGGTGCCGCTTCTTGCTAGAGGCCTTGCCCGCCGCCGGTCGGGCCTGCTGTCGCTCAATGCTGGCCACGCGCAGTGCCAGATCTGATTGCCACCCCCTGCTAGCTTCCTGCTCACTGGGGACTAAATGCAGACACGGGGGAGTTGGGGATGCCGTAGGAAGCGCAGGGCTGGAAAGAAGCGCTCAGCCCAGTCTGTTCCGCAATAATAATTTTGGACGCACAGCACAAAAACCACGCCACCACCACTCAAAGGGGATGGCCCGCACATGACGCACCGCCGAGCCTGCCCTGAGGGGCCCCCAAGCTCGCTATCCCCAGAAGCCTCCATATGGTGATTATCAGAGGCACAATAGGCCAACACAGGGTAATGGCTAAAAGAAGCCACCCGGGATGCCCCCAAAGGATGCCCACAGAAGGGATCGGAGGGGGGAGTATCGGACCGGGAGAAACCACAATATGTTATCCCCTGAAGGACATAAGCATGAGAAGCCATAAGTATCCCGCAGCACATGCCCAACAGTAACCCCCACAGAGAACTCACGGACCAATAGAAAGCGAGCACTCTGTCATAGCAGCAACAGACCCACAGATGAAGGCTACAGGAAGAGCCCGGCACGCGTCCAAGATCGCCAGCGGCAGACAGAATGGCCCCAGCAGCACATGCCTGTCTTACAATGGCCAGCACAGGCAGCAGAATGGAGCATCGTACGGAGCATCGAGGAGCGGGCCACGGGAGGACGATGTGATATGCATCATCCCGCGGCGCCGCCCCCAACGAAGGGCACGAAAATGGCCCTCGCATCAGAGAAGGCGCCCAGTGCCATGGGAGGTGCGCGCCGCCGCAGCACCAATAGCGCCTCCCGCCGCGGAGCATAGTACGCCCACGGCGGCAAAGGAGGCAGAACAGTGCATGCTGCCACCCGACCTCCACCTCCCCCGCACAAACCCCCCCCCCCCCCCCGACAACGGCACGCCGGGGAGAGGGGAAGGAGGGAGAGAGGACACGGCGGGAAAAGCAGCAGCGTAACATAGCGGGGGGGGGGGGGATGAAGGAAAGGGCGAGAGGATGCCAAGGAGCCCAGGACAATACAACCCCAAGTTAAACACAACTCACCCCAAACAGTGGGACATACAGTCAGCAGGGTTTCTCCCATCCCTCTTTAGGCTCACCATATGCCTATGGCCGGCTACCCTTCAGTGCATAGGGTCTGCACCTGGAGCAAAGCTCACCGAGACCACACGCGACCCAGGTTCTCCCCTACCATCACCTGATCCGTCAGCCGAGGCTGGGAGGCAAGAGGGTCTGGAAGTGGGTGGAAATAGGCTTGCAGGGCCGCAGGCTTGGTTGCCCCGCTCGCCTGCGAAAACAGAGCCATCTTCTGGTTTTCGCAGTCATGTCTGCAGAGAAAACACTGGGGGTCTATGGGAGATTCCTGGCTTTTTATAGGGCCGAGAGGAGCCACAAGTCTTCTGCAGTCAACTGCGCCACCTTGTGGCAGAATACCCAGAAGTAATGATTGAAATGAAACAGGCCGTGATGTACACTTGGAAAATACAGGTTTATTTTTATATTCTTATTTTTTTATTTTTTTCTACCTACCTACCTCCTTTCATTGCTGAATGCTGCTCTCCCACACAGTCAATCTTCAACCAGAAGTAATTGGAAGGGGCCATTCATACTGGCTTTTTATACGGACGTCCTCTCTCTCACCGGTATAAAAGGCCCTCTTCCCTGTGGAAGCATGCCATCTTTTACACCCATGCTCTGCCCTGCTGAATACCCGCATGAGGGGGGAAGAGAGACCTGGAGACTCCCCGGTGAAAAAGGAGACCTCTGACACAGAAACCCGAATGGAGGCGAGGGTTTTTTCATTTGGCCTGAAAACTGGGGGAAATGTAGAAGCTATGTGCTTGGCGCTTATTGGTAAGAGAAGCATGTCCATAGATTCTACATGCTTGTTCGCATCAAATGAATAGTAATACGCACAGTTGGATGTTTAAAGATAGGCATAGGGTTTTGGGACACTTGTAAAAATACTTTACCTTGTAGTTAAACTTGGCGAGGTATTTAGCTTGTCCTTTGGCAGTACCACCTATAATAGAATATAAAAAAAGGGATTTGATAACAAAAACCTTGTCATGAACAATAGAGGAGTCCGATACTCCTCATAGAAAAGTTGTCAGCCCAAATCGAGACAAAATGTTCTAGGTGGGAAAGAGCCTAAAACCAATAGTGGGGTCTGTATTTTTTTTTTTGATTATGGTCTTTATTCTATTGCTTCCCCCGTCTCTCCTCTGCTTATTCACTCACGTTCCATTTTTGCTCACCTCGCCCTTTTCCACCACCCCTCTGCCCACTTCTTCTGACCTCACCTCTGCATATACGATAGAAAAAAGCATATACAATGCTTTAAATCCCAATTGCAGATATCCTGCAGACAGCTTTTAGGCAGTGAACGCGTTTCATTTTTAGCTGCTTCTATTTTATTGAGGCCCCTTAAAGTTGTCCAAAACCCAGTATTTGCACTATCCCAGGTTTTTATTGCTTGCCCTTGAGGCATCCCACATCAGCACAAGCATAAGCACCTCCTGTACAGCAGACAAAATAAAAGCTGTACTTTAAAATTCACTGTACAATGCTCCCTATTAATCCATCTTTAAGGCAAAGTGAACTTGCATACAGAAAAGTAGATACAGTATTGGCTTAGTGCAGCAAACCCAATGGCTCAAAAAGCCTAAAAAATGTAATTATTCTATTTAAATATAAAACAAACATTTACTCTTCCTATCTACAGTAAAACAAAAAAATACAATTTTTGTACTTTGTAAAATGTTTTTTTCCTTTAATTGTCCATAAAAGGGACACCGGGCAAACACAAACAGATTAATCTAGTAGCCGGAAGGTGGAACTAGAGCAGGTAGTCGAGGCCGGGTCAAATTTAGGAGGAATACCTAAATGATAATAAAATTAACAAAAAAGCCAGAGAAAGTCAATAGTCTAAGACACTTGACAATAGGCACAGTCGTAACAACCTTGGATGGCTTCGGTGTCCCTGTATGGACAACTAAGGGAAAACCATTTTACAAGGCAAGGCAGGGACATCGCAATCACAAATGGGATGTTTAAAGCAGTACCCAAAAATGGGTGGGAATCAACTCCAAAAGCTTGAACAAAAGCACCATATTCAGTCTAGCGAAGTTATGGCGGAGGCTCTGGCCAAGGACTGAACCACCACCTGAAGTACCTTTGACCTGAACACTATGTCTGCAGATGCTATCCACCCTATAAGACAGGGAAGGTGTGAATCGATGACTAAGTGGCAGCTTTTGCACACTTGATCCAATGAAGCCTGGTGCCAAAAGGCCTAGGACGTACCCATAGCTCTAAGATTTAGCCCTTACATAAAAAGGGTTTATAATAACTAATGGCTGATATAAACAAGCAGGCTTTTTCTATTAGCCATTGAAACCTGATCCAGTGGCAAATAGAGGATTTGACAGCCACCAAAAGTAGAAACCACAAACAACGCATCTATTTTATATAAAAGTTGTTGTTGCCACTAAATATCTAACTCTCAAGGAGAGTTCAGAATCTGTTTTTTCGGATGAACAGGATTCTGACAATAGGAAGGTCGGATGAACAGGATTCTGACAATAGGAAGGTCGGATGAACAGGATTCTGACAATAGGAAGGTAGGACAATGTCCTCATTCAATGAAAAACTTAGGACAACTTTTTGGCAAGAATTCTTCTCACAGACACAGAACCTTCTTACGGAAGGGCAGCTTGAAAGATAATACTGCCAAATCTTTTCACTTTCAGAGTTAAGGGACCAACGAAACCACAGCTATTGCTCAAAGTAAGGACCCTGTAATACAGACAGGACAAAGTTAAAATTCTAAGTTAGTGCTAGAGCCCTCACAGAAGCCGAACAAAAGCCATCTTCTGCATAAATGTGCAGACCAAAGAATTCTATGCTATCGGGCACTGAAACAGAATGGATAAAGCAGGACTTTATGCGAGCAATAAAAAAAAACAGTGGCGAATGAGACTCAACCCAGGTAAAGTAGGTCAGTACGTTTGGTAGTGGATCTTGGCTGAAGGCGCCTTTCTGGCATGAATCAGAGTGGCTACTAAAGGGGAGAGCCCTCTATCCTATACTACCTGGAATTCAACTGCCAGGAAGTCAAAATCAGCGACCATGAACTCGGACGAAACAGCGGTCCCTGAGACAGCTCTGCTCTCCCTGGTTAAGGACTGAGAAAATCTGCACGGCTGTTTTCTACACCCAGAATGTGTACAGACGAAATGCAAGGAACATGTTGTTCCACCCATGCAATGAACGCAGCAGGTTCCCAAAGTTTCTTCTAGCTCCTGGTGTCTCCCTGATGGACATATGCAACATCAGAAGACCCAGCGGACTGCCAGTCCAATAGAACACCCACAGGGAAATCAACCCTGGTTTCAGGATGGGTAAATAGTACATGTCTGGTGACCATCAAACCTGAACCATCAGTGGGTTCCACACTGCTCAGACAAGAAATGTAACCCTCTGCACACTCATACTATAGAAAAAGCTATCACTTGTTAAAAACATGAACTGTTAGTTAAGACTGCAATGAATGTAAAAGCGAGGTAGCCACAACAAGGCCATCCAATTTATGCCCCTTCCCTAACATTACTAAGCCTAAAAGAGTTTATGCAGACATTGCTACTTTTTTACTTCTGTGTTCACAAGCGATGCAATTCACGAACCAGCCTGTCTAAAAAGAATAAGACGGCAACTTCACTTGCTTGCACACACACAATGAAAAAGTTTGTCCAGGCCAAAGAAAGACCAATCCCGATTGTTCTGGATATAGTGGCATAGTAACATGTGTCAGGCTGAAAAAGACGTGCAAGCCCATCCAGTTAAGCCCATTACTGGTGGCAAACTGCAGAGCCGTGGTATGAATCTGAGCATAAAGTACGCCGCCATCAAACCCAGAAGCTACGTGCACTGATGCACACTGGGCTGAGAATTTGAACACAAGTTCACCACGCTCCCCTGTAGTTTATGGAGCATGGCTTTCAGCAAAAATACCATTTTGTGAGTACTCGCCTGAAAAATGGATATTGTTGGTGTGCCACACACCCCGCTTCACTTTTAAATATTCTTCACTTATTGGGTTAATCCACCGCCAGGTGACGTAGTGCAGAGAGGAAGTCTTGTAACGAGCCCCCTTCCGGCCTATATATACCTGGTACCTCCCTTCAATCACCAGTATATTAAAAAGCAGAAAGACAAAGTACCAGTATTCCACCGGTAACCTCAAAATCAAATTTGATATAAATAAAAGGCTTCACCATATAAAGGCTTCGGAACTACCGAAAAGGGTGGGAGTGAAGCGGGGTGTGTGGCACACCAACAATATCCATTTTTCAAGTACTCACAAAATGGTATTATTCTTGGTGTGCCACACACCCTGCTTCACTTTTAAATATTCTTCACTTATTGGGACATCCAAAAGCAGTGTCCACAAGGGATGGGCAACTCAAGACCAGGTGAAGCATAACTTAAATGACTGCAGTCTGCAGAACTTTGCGGCCAAAAACAGCATCCGCTGAGGCTTGCACATCAACTTTGTAAAACTTAGAAAAAGTGTGAACAGAAGACCAAGTGGCGGCCTTACAAACTTGTTCAACAGAAGCTTGGTGCTGAAAAGCCCAAGACGCCCCAATGGCGCGAGTAGAATGAGCAGTGATACGAAAAGGGGGAACTTTCCCCTTAGCAGAATAGGCCGCAGTAACGGCCTGATGTATCCACTTGCTAATGGCAGATTTGGCTGGTGCCAAACCCTTCTTAGGCCCATGGGGCACAACAAAAAAGGAATCCGTCCTACGAAAAGGAGACGTGATAATCAAGTAGTACTTAACACAGCGTACTACATCCAAGCAATGCAACACCCTCTCTGTCATTTTTAGGATTAGGACATAAGGAGGGAAGAACAATGTCTTGGTTCAAATGAAAAGCAGAAACAACCCTGGGGAGAAAGTCTGGCTTGAACCGAAAGACCACTTTATCCTGATGCCTCTCAAAGTAAGGCGCCTGGATAGTCAAGGCCGCCAACTCTGAGACACGCCGGACTGAAGTGATAGCTACCAAGAAGACAATCTTCTAAGTCAGGGTAGACAAAGCAATATCTTGCAAAGGCTCAAAAGGAGGAGCCTGAAGAGCAGAAAGAACCAAATTCAAATCCCAAACCGGGAGTAATGGTTTCCTGGGAGGCCGCACATGCGTAACCCCCTGGAAAAAGGTTTTAACTAAAGGCTTAAGCGCAACACGCTTCTGAAAAAAGATAGATAAGGCAGAAACTTGCCCTTTCAACGTACTAAGCTGAAGACCAGAGTCCAGCCCTGATTGTAAAAACTCCAGAATCCTGGAGACTGAAAAGACCCTACAAGGAAAAGATCTTATCTCGCACCAAGCGATATAGGCTTTCCAAGTCCTATAGTAGATGATAGAAGAAGACCTCTTCCGAGCACTGATCAGAGTCTTAACGACTGAATCAGAAAGACCCTCCTCCTTCAGGATGGAGGTCTCAGCAGCCAGGCCATCAAACCTAGCACTGGTAAATTGGGGTAACACAATCGACCCTGAGTGAGCAGATCGGGCCGAAGAGGCAGAACGACTTGGTCCACTGCCAGCCGAACGATGTCTGCGAACCACACTCGCCTTTGCCACCTTGGGGCCACGAGAACGGCGGACACCCTTTCCAGAGCCAACTTCCGAAGCACCCTGCCTAGCATGGGTATCGGAGGAAACAGGTATAGAAATCCCAGATCCCCCCAGCTCAGGGACATGGCGTCCACTGCCAGAGCCAGAGGATCCTGGGAGAGCGACACGAAGTTCGGGAGCCTGCGATTGTGATGAGAGGCAAACAGGTCCACATCCGGTGTCCCCCATCGGAGACACAGTGAGCGAAACACCCGAGGATGGAAAGCCCATTCTCCCAGACGGGGAGAGCCCCTGCTCAACCAGTCCGCCTCCTGGTTCTCCACTCCTGGAATGTATACCGCCGAAAGACAAGGAACATGGGCCTCTGCCCAGGTCAGGATCAGGGACACCTCCCTGAGAGCACTCAGGCTGCGAGTCCCTCCCTGATGATTGATGTAAGCAACCGCTGTTCGATTGTCTGAACGCACCTGGACCGGAAGGCCCAGGACGTGCTGAGTCAGGAGAGCAAGCACCTGACGGATGGCTCTCAATTCCAGAATATTGATGGGTAAGTGGGCCTCCTGAGGTCCCCACTGCCCCTGGAAATGCAGCTCCTTCCAGAATCCGCCCCATCCCGACAGACTGGCGTCCGTGGTGACAATTTCCCAAGGGGGGGGGTCAGGAAAGACCTGCCCTTCACGAGATTGGTCGAGACCAACCACCACTGGAGGGACTGCCGGACCCGGGAGGACAGCTGGAAGGGCTGATCCAGCGACCGAGGCCGTCGGTCCCAAGACGCCAACAGATAAAGCTGAAGCGCCCTCGTGTGGAATTGAGCAAAAGGAACTGCCTCGAAGGAGACAACCATCAACCCTACCAGCCTCATCCCCAGACGGATGGACGGCCGAGGATTGGAGAGTAGGACCTGAGCCAACTCCTGAATCAGATGAATTCTGGATTGGGGAAGAAACACTCTGTGCTGATGAGAGTCCAACTGCATCCCCAGGAAGGACACCACCCTGGCTGGAGCGAGGGAGGACTTGGGGAAGTTGATCACCCAACCAAAGCTTTCCAGCGTGGAGACCACCATGCTGGTGTCTGTCTCCGATTGATTGAGCGACGGAGCCATGATGAGAAGGTCGTCCAAATAAGGTACGACACGAATGCCCCGAGATCCGAAAATGGCCATGACCCCTGCCAGCACCTTGGTGAACACTCTTGGAGCTGAGGTAAGGCCAAACGAAAGTGCCACGAATTGATAATGCTGATCCTTCATCACGAATCGAAGAAAACGATGAGCGTGGCAGATGGGAACATGAAGGTAAGCATCCTTGATGTCTATGGACGTCATGAAGTCCCCTTGCCGAAGAGAGCCGACGGCAGTACGCAAGGTTTCCATGCGAAACTTCCGAAACCGGATGAACCTGTTGAGTAAATTTAGGTCCAAGACGGGACGAACTGACCCATCTTTCTTGGGGACTGCGAACAGATTGGAGTAGAAACCGAGGCCCATCTCTAAGCGCGGTACCGGCCGGATGACCGCCATCTCTAGCAGATTCTTTACCGAGGCCAGGAGCCCCTGTGCAGCCAAAGGATCGATGGGCACCCGAGACCAAAAGAACCGTGAAGGAGGGCGAGACTCGAATTCCAGCTTGTAACCGGATGACAATATCTCCTGGATCCATCTGTCCGGAACTTCCCGGTTCCAAACCTGGGAGAAGTGTCGTAATCGTCCCCCCACCCGCACGGGTGAGGGCAGCCCCTCATTGCTGAGCGGGCTTACCAGCAGGTTTGGGCTTGGAGCCCCAGGACTGGGCGGGACGGCCACGGCCCCTCCCCCGAGTCCAACCTGTACGACTGGTAGAGGGAAAGGAAGCCCCCCTACCCGCTCTGTATCCTCGAAAGGAAGGCCTACCAGAACCTGCCCCCCTAAAGGGACGTCGAGGCCTCTTGCGTTGTGGCATCTTACCACCCTTTGCGACTGAATCAATTCTCTCCCCAAACAGACGCAGCCCCAAAAAGGGGAGAGCTGTGAGCACCTTTTTAGAAGCTGAATCCGCCGACCACTGTCGCAGCCATACAGACCGACGAATGGCCACCAGCATTGCCGCTGTCTTGCTACTCATAGCCAGCGCATCGTCCTGAGCGGATAGAACGTAGGACACAAAAGATTCACACTGCTTAAGCGCAGTGAACTCTTTACAAGCGGGATTGAGATCCTCGTATAGCCCCTGGATTACAGATCTGACCGCCAACAGAAGAAGGGCCGAAGCGCACACCGGGCGCATCGTTGACCCAGCACAAATAAAACCATGGCGAGCATACTGGTCAATCCGACGATCCTCCCCATCTTTAGGGACAGTGGTCTCAGCAGACTGTACCATAGCCGTGCTGGAGAGCCCTAGCACAGGGGTATCGACGTCAGGAGGGACGGACCAAAGCTTCACCAATTCTGGCGGAAAGGGATAACGCTTTTCCCAACTGGAAGGGATTCCAGATAACCGCGTGGAATGTTCCCATTCCTTAAGGACCACCCTCTCAAAGTGGTGCTGTCTGGGAAAAACCCAACGCGGCTGAGGCTCTTTAAACAACTGGCCCCTTGGCAGGGTGACAGCCTCAGGCGGATCTAAATTCAAAATCTCAAACATTTGAGCCAGAATAGAGGGGGTGTCAAGGGCAACCCTCGCCGACCAATCGCCAATCGCATCAGCCTCAAGCTGATCTGCAGGCTCATCTGGCTCCAAGAGGAATTCTTCCTCGTCTGGGGAGCCATCGGACCATTCCACAGGCTCACATAATTTGTCCTGTGGAGCCGAAGGTACCGGAGTCAGGCGCTTCCGTTTTGCAGGGGCCTTCAACCCTGCTTTAACGGGCAATACTTTCCAGAGGCTGGCCAACCTTGCCGCCACCTCGGATTGCGAATCCCCACTTTTGACAGTGTCATGCGGGGTCCGGAACAGGGAGGGAGAGGCAGGAGATGATGGAAGTTGCGACGGGCCAGCAGCCGGATCAACAGACTGACGCGCAATGCTCTGCTTTGCACAAGGAATGCAAATAAAGACATCAGCTGGGAGCGAAGCCCCACATCTTACGCACCCCCTGGACGGCTCTGAAGAGTCGTTTCCGGCAATAACGGAAGCCTCCATATTGGTGATTTATGGTATCGCAATTATTTGGGCTTTAAGGCATAAGCCAACCCGGGATGCCCCCTTATAGAAAATGTCCTGGAAGGGAGGGTTTTTTTTTTTTTTTTACAAAGAAAGGTCCCCCTTAATAATCTAAATATATGTATATATATATATATTATATGTGTATATCTTATATAAAAAATATCCCCATTTTCTTTTCTTTAAAAAGAAAGACTAGCCAGGCAACATAGAGCCGGAGGGCCGCTATAATCAGGGATCCCAGGATCTGAAAGGAAAGGAAACAAACCATCAGATCCCCATATGAGTGTAACACATCCAGCATGTCTTATGCACAATCATAATTATAATAATAATAAATGATAAGAATGCCTCCTTAAAAACTCGCCCCCATAATAATAGAATAAGGACACAAAAAATCCCACTCTCGGCCCCACAAGAGTGGGGCTGCTTACCTGACAGGACCGGAGGGACGATGCAGCAGCAGCAGCCACAAAGATAAACAAAAGCATGTGCTGCAGCGCGCGCCCCCCCCCACGTGACCTCCTTTTACCAAGACAGGAAGGAAGTGAGGCTGGGGCCGCCGAGCGACGCTACCGCCACGCCCCCGTCACCGCGTCACAGGGAACCGCCCCCTACAGCCCGGTCAGCACAGCCAATTCATTCAGGGATTGCCACCAGCTGCGCCGCTTAAACACAGACAGGCGGCGGAGGAGGGGGGAGGAGAAGGCATGAGCGCAGCCACACAGGCTGCCACACGGAGACCAGCGGGGAAGGGGGAGGCGGGAGGGGGCTGAAGACTGAGGCGGCAAGCCAACCTGCTAAGCGCGGTCCGCCCCAACCGCCCCCCTAAAGCTGACCAAAACACTGGCCACTGCTAATAAAGGATCTGCCCGAAGAGCTCCGGAAATATCAGACTGAGTGCACCATGCTGTGCAGTCTGTTCTATGCATAAGGTTAACACACATATGTTAATGATAGCAATACAGTGAAACACATACATAAACACATAAACACATACATAATACACAACCCTCTACCCCCCCCCCCCCATAGTGAAGGGAGAAGGGATCGTAACGGGAGAGTAAGGGGCTAAGGGGACCCTGGGGACAGGGGCATCCCATTTCCGGATCACCATGCCGGATAGCCGCATTGCCCCCAAAAGAGGGGGTCGAGCAGAGGGGATAAGCTCCTAGGCACCAATAGTGCCGTCTACCGATTGCCCAGCGAGCAGCCAAGGCTGGGAGGCTTCCATTTCACCTTTAAGGTATAAACACTCAAACCGGGCAGAAATAGACCAAAAGGGGGTGCCGGGGTAAGACCCCGGCTACCTGTAAGCAGGAGACTTCAATCTTCTGTCTTGTCATCAAGCAGAGAGAAAAATACTGGTGATTGAAGGGAGGTACCAGGTATATATAGGCCGGAAGGGGGCTCGTTACAAGACTTCCTCTCTGCACTACGTCACCTGGCGGTGGATTAACCCAATAAGTGAAGAATATTTAAAAGTGAAGCGGAGTGTGTGGCACACCAAGAATAAACACATTGGCCTGGGCTGTATACAGGAGCATCACAAGGATCGCTAATAATGGTGTGGACCCAGAGCAAGGCAAAGTTATTGCTGATGCCCCAGGAAGATGGGGATGTGCAAGTATGCATCCTTGTCGATTATCACCAGGAGATCCCCCGTTGGGAGAGCAGACACAACCGACCAGATTCAAGATGGAATCTCTAATCAGGTGAATGAAGTTGATTTATCTGAGGCCCAGAATGGGTCGTACAGACCCATCCTTTCTGGGGATCACAAATAATCTGAAATCGAAGCAGAAGTCTCCTTCCGCATGCAAAAACTGGAGCAGTAACTAGCATGCAATAGTTGGTCGACATCAGACATCTGCACAGATGCCTTCCCTGATGAGTGGGGCAGTCCTGACACCACAAATCCAATTGGATCCTGTTTCCCAGAGGACACCACCTCCCTGACCGGTCACCTCGGCTTCCCAGATGTAAGCAAACTGTCAGATGTCCACCTTAACTGACAGTGTGAGGGCATCCTTCATGCCTAACTGGACTTTGGGTTTAACTTGGGTTTGGGCACCAGGGAGAATTGGGCTTACCTGCAGGCTTTTATTAAAAGGAGCCTTGTGCACCTGCTTTTTCCTGAGGACGCAGCCCCCTTTTTGGAGGAAGGATCAAAAAGGGAGGTCCACGCCAAGTGTTGCCTGGGCGTATTCTGATGCGGTAAGAGTACTCTTCTCGCCTGTGGCTCACTTGACCAATTCACCAAGCCACGCTCCAAATAATTGACTACCCCGCAAGGGAATTCTTGGATGTAGGATCCACAGACCACTGTTTGAGCCACGGCGCCCAACATAAAGCTACTGACCAGGCAAGGTACCTGCAGAGCAACCTAGTGATGCCAACCACTGCTATTCCGGTAAACCACACCAAGTTAACCAGAGCACCCAAACCTCAGCATCTGCCCTGTGAGTCCTCTGGAATTAGTCTTGCATCCCCAGGCTCTACCTGCTCAACAGAGCACAGGCAACTGTAAATCACAGAGCAGCACTATCCACTGCAAACCTGTAGCGCATCTAGTCTTTAAAGAGCTACTGTCAGAAGTAGCGTATGCTTGCCAAAAAAAGGGATTGTCCATCACAGACTGAAGGGCCTACCTCTGGAGAGCCATGCCTGGGAATGGGTAGTGGAACGCCAAGATCTTAGGATTTGAAGGGATACTGTCAGGCTTCTCCCATCCCCTGCTCATGATTTGATTAAGTATCAATCTGGAAAAGCCTCAAGGAGCCTCTCATCCTGGTAGTCCTCTGACGCCTCATCTGCCACAACAGCAACTGTTGTCTTGAGACTCAAGGTGCCCTAATAGATTGGATGATGTTATCCTTCTCTGAATCAAAAACTTAAGTATTGTGTTTATCTAATACTGCTTCCCTGCTGGGGGGGGGGGGGATGGGTTTGCCGAGAGGTCCACAGATCCCTAAAAATCTAAATGGGTCCTCCCTCTGCCATAAGGTGGCAATCCAGCCTGTAAGCCACCTTCTTTTCACAGATGCTCTGCACACCTTGTCCCCGCCAGCATTAGGAACAAGATGGTGAAGCCCTGATGATTCCTGGAGAAACTTCCAGTCCACCAGGGACAATCCCTGGGACTGGGCACCAGGAAAGTGATGCAACTCTGCAGGGGAAACCACAGCACCGAGGGATGCCCGAGGGCAACTTGAGGGGTGATAAGCAACTTCAGGCAGACTCCCTCCTTTGCATCTCTGGAAAGAATGCGTGCCGCAGCAACTTCGGAGTCCCACAAATGGACCTTCTACCTAGTTCGCTATACTAGGCACCCAGCACAAGTTGCTTTAGTGGCCAAGGTACCGCACCCCTTACGGATACCCGAGACATACCAAAATGTCTAATCACAGGGCTGATTGTACAGATTGTCCTGAATAATCGCTGCAATTTCCCACTAAGGGAAATAGCCAGCCATAGTAAAACCATTAATCCCCCCACAGACCAAGCCTCCCTTCAAACCACTGCATTTTATCTTCGATTGTGTTGCATTTTATTTGCGCGTGCACTTCTATGGAGCTGCATTTGCATTGCGTTGGAACTGCTGCATGGAGGATCTTCCAAATGCACATTGTAGACGGCTAGGCGTGAAAGGGGCAACCTGCCTAAAAGTGAACTAAAGGGAGGGAGCCCCAGGCTCTAGTCTGTGTCCCCTTCAGATCCCCTCCTGAAGCAAAGAAAGGAGAAAGCAGACACTATAGGTAGGTACATAAGGAAATAAACTATTTTCAAAAAGAAAAAAATCCCTGTTAGACGTACCAGTAGTTGTTCTTCCACAAAACCCTCCATCCCCTGGGAAGAAACACAAACTGAACAGAGGTTAAAACCCCACCCCGTCTTCTCCACCTCAGTCTTAAGTAACATAAGGTATACCGTAGGAAAATGGGAGGGAACTAAGGGTTAGTAGAAAAAAAATGCTACCAGTAAATCTAATGGGGATTTTCTCCCTTCATGACGACCCACAGAGGATTAGGCAAGTAACTATACCTTGGATGAGAAGCTGCTAGTAAGACCCTTCTACCAAAGGCCTGATACTTTGCAGACAGGAAATCTAGTCTATAGTGCTTGAGGACGGTGTGGGGTGAAGACCACATTGCTGCTTTACAGATCTCTTATATAGAACTACCTGCCATTTCTGCCCAGGAAGCCGACATGGCTCTGGCTGAATGAGCAGAAACCTGTGGAGGAGGCACTCCTCTAGATATGTAAGCTTGTACAATAGCCTGTTTTATCCATCTCACAATAGTAAATTTATAAGCAGCTAGACCTCTTCTCTTGCCGCTGAAAATTATTAAGAGCTGTTCCTGATTCAGTGAGTCTGGGCACCTGTCCCAACGAGATAGGAGGAATCTCTGTAGGGTTCTCATATGGAGTTGAGCCCATGGAATTGCAGGGATTGCGGACGTCATAAGTCAGAGCAGGATCATGATTTCATGTATAAAAAAAATGAGGATCGTGTGTGCAGGTGGCGGCAGGCTCTCCAAGTCAATGTCTGCGGTCCTTCAGATCTCCCTGAGGGGTGTCCTTTGGCTACAGCAGCAGTGGCAAGTTGCAAATGGAGGACGGGCGACCAACAGAGATCGTGGACGGCTTGCAGGGTATGATGGCAAGCAGGAATCTGCTGAAGCCTCTTTAGCACCTAGGAGAATCACCAGTCACAAGGAAGGCAAGCAGTAAGTGAGGACAGTCCAGCAAGAAGCAATTACATTAATCAGTTGGATCAAAACCCATGTGACCAGGTCCTGGAATCCTACAGCAGGAAGCTCCACTGTGTGAAACCCCGCCAGTAAACTCACCTTTCCTGATTGCTCGGTGTCCTTGTATGGACAATCGACCAAGTACACATTATAGCATATGCTAACCATTTAAACTAAGCTCTCACATTGTGCATCAAAATAAAACATTGCTTAATTAAAGTAAAACTGTAAAATGTGGACACACAGGACAGTAACAATATGGGTTACACTTTACAATGGGGAGGACAAGCCTGTTAAGATCATTGTTAAAGAAACATACTGTAGCTTCCAGAACATAGCTTACAAATTAACGTTTAAAGGCCTTGATTCAATAAGAGTTCAAAAAATACCATTTTGTGAGTACACGCCTGTAAAATGGGTATTACGTATATGTCACACACCCCACTTCCAACATTCATGACACTTGGGGTAACCAGCCTGTAGAGGGCGATCTTGCAGAGATGACATGAGAAAAAGGAGCCCCTCCTGGTCCATAAATACCCGGGACCTCCCACTATTCCTCAGTCTTTTAAAAAAAAGCAGTGAAGAACCAGGAAGAGCAAATTATATAGTGAAAAATAATAAGAAACACCATATAAAGGATCCCAGAACAAAAAAGGGCGGGGGAAGCGGGGTGTGTGACATACTCGTAATACTACATTACAGGTGAGTACTCACAAAATGGTATTATTCCTAGTATGTCACACACACCGCTTCCAACATTCATGACACTTGGGACATCCAATAGCAGTGTCTATAATGGGCGGGGATCCCACAAGGAAAATAAGGCATAACTTAAACTACTGCAGCTTGCAGAACCTTGCGACCAAAAGCAGCATCCGCTGAGGCCCGCACATCAACCTTGTAAAACTTAGAAAAAGTGTGAACCGAAAACCAAGTAGCAGCCTTGCAAACTTGTTCAACAGAAGCCTGGTGCTGAAAAGCCCAGGACGCACCAACAGCACGAGTAGAATGAGCAGTAACACGAAAAGGGGGAACCTTCCCCTTAGCAGAATAGGCCCCAACAATGGCCTGACGAATCCATTTACTAATGGAAGATTTGGCGGGTGCCAAACCCTTCCTAGGCCCAGAAGGCACAACACAACGAACAACATCCAAAGAATGTAAAACCCTTTCCTTGTTATTACTAGGATTAGGGCACAATGAAGGAAGAACTATATCCTGATTTAAGTGGAAGGCAGACACCACTTTAGGAATAAAATCTGGTTTAATATGGAAAACCACCTTATCCTGATGCCTCTCATAGTAAGGAGCCTGTATTGACAGGGCCGCCAATTCAGAAACTCGATGGACAGAGGTAATAGCAACCAAAAAGGCAACTTTCTGAGTGAGAATATGAAGAGGAACCTCCTGAAAAAGGTTCAAAAGGAGCCACCTGCATAGCAGAGAGCACCAGATTAAGATCCCAAACTGGAAGTAGGAGCTTTCTAGGAGGCCGCACATGCGTGACCCTCTGGAAAAAAGTCTTAACCAAAGGGTGAAGAGCAAATGACCTTTGAAAGAAAATAGCCAAAGCAGAAACCTGCCCTTTCAAAGTACTAATCTGGAAGCCCAAATCCAGACCCCGTTGCAGAAACTCCAAAATCCTAGGGATAGAAAATACCCTGCAAGGCAGGGACCTAGACTCACACCAGTCAATATAGGACCTCCACGTCCTGTAATAAACCACAGAGAAAGACTTCTTTCTAGCTCTAACAAGAGTCAGAATGACAGCATCAGAAAGGTCTTCCTCCTTTAAGATGGAGATTTCAGCAGCCACGCCGTCAAAGCCAGCGTTGGTAAATTGGGGTAACAAAGTTGACCGAGTTAAGAGATCTGGAAGAAGAGGCAGAGTCAACAGATCCTCTGCCAGCCTTGTGACCTCTGCGAACCACAGGCGTCTTGGCCACTTTGGAGCCACCAGAATTGCTGATGCCCCTTCCAGAACCAACTTGCGCACCACCGTGCTGATCATGGAGAATGGGAGAAAAAGATACAGGAACCCCAGATCCTTCCAAGCAAGAGACATGGCATCCACTGCCACTGCTAGAGGATCCTGGGATAGAGAAACAAAGGCTGGAAGCTTGTGGTTGTGGCGAGACGCAAACAGGTCCAACCGCAGTGTCCCCCACTTGTGACAAAGGAACTGAAAGACCTTGGGGTTGAGAGACCATTTTCCCTGGCGAGCGCATGCTCTGCTCAGGGAGTCTGCCTCCACATTCTCTATCCCCGGAATGTAAACTGCCGATATGCAAGGAACATTGATCTCTGCCGACTGAAGGACCAGAGACGCTTCCCGGAGGGCACCCCA
Organism: Gastrophryne carolinensis; assembly: GCA_027917425.1. Classification (NCBI taxonomy): domain Eukaryota; kingdom Metazoa; phylum Chordata; class Amphibia; order Anura; family Microhylidae; genus Gastrophryne; species Gastrophryne carolinensis. The sequence continues at coordinate 271,359,883 of CM051239.1, read as the reverse complement.
ACTGCGAGTCCCTCCCTGGTGATTGATGTATGCAACTGTTGTTCGGTTGTCTGACCGAATCTGAACCGGCAAACCCCGCAAGAGATGAGTCAGTCGGAGCAGCACAAGACGAATGGCCCAAAGTTCCAATAAATTGATTGGGGAGTGAGCCTCCAGAGGCCCCCACAACCCCTGAAACCGGTGTCTCCTCCAGATGCCCCCCCCAGCCCGTAAGGCTGGCATCTGTGGTGACCAACTCCCAACAAGAGGTCATAAATGATTTGCCGTCCCTGAGATTGCTCGAAATCAGCCACCACTGGAGGGACTGCAGGACGAGGGAAGACAACAGACAAGTCGGATTCAAAGACAACGGGCGCTTTCCCACTTCACCAGGAGAAAGAGCTGAAGCGTCCTCATGTGGAACTGAGCAAAAGGAACCGCTTCGAGCGTGGCCACCATCAACCCCACCAATCTCATCCCCAAGCGGATAGGCTGATGAGGATTGGACAGGAACAGATGAATTAAATCCTGAATCAGAACAATCTTGGACTGAGGAAGAAATACCCTGGCCTAAAGGGTATCTAGAATCAAGCCCAGAAAGGGAATCTCCCTTACGGGACAAAGAGGATTTGGCATGGTTTATCACCCAACCAAACCTCTCTAGTGTAGTCACCACTGTTCTGGTGTCCAGTTCCTTCTGATTGAAAGATGACGCTGTGATGAGCAAGTCGTCCAGCAATGGCACGATGCGAATGCCCTGGACCCTGAGAATAGCCATTACTCCTGCCAGGACCCTGGTAAACACTTTTGGGGATGGAGTGAGACCGAGTGGAAGAGCCGCAAACTGAAAATGGTGGTCTTCTACTGTGAATCTGAGAAACCTTTGGTGAGCGGCAAAAATAGGAATGTGCAGATAAGCATCCTTGATGTCAGTGGACGTCAAAGTCCCCCTGGCGGAGAGCGTCGATCATTGAACGCAACGACTCCATGCGGAACCTTCGAAAACGAATAAACTGATTGAGTCGTCTCAGATCTAGAATAGGCCGAACAGAGCCGTCCTTTTTTGGGAACCGTAAATAGGTTGGAGTAAAACCCCAGACCTCTTTCCGCTGGAGGAACCTGGTGGATAACATCCATGTTTAAAAAGTTCGCCACAGCTGCCCGGAGCCCCTGTGCGATCACCGGATCTGCGGGCATCCGAGACCTGAAAAATCTGGGAGGAGGCTGAACCTCGAATTCCAGCTTGTAACCGGAGGACACAACTTCCAGAATCCATCTGTCTGATACCTCTTGACCCAAGCCTGGAAAAAGAATCGCAGCCGTCCCCCCACCCGTACGGGTGAGGGCGCCTCCTCATTGCTGGGCAGGCTTGGAAGTGGACTTGGGCTTAGATCCCCAACTCTGACCTGGACGGCCACGTCCTCTTCCTCTGTTCCATGCAGTCCCCCTTGGGGCTGAAAAGGGCCGATCCTCTGCCCGTTCTGGAACCACAAAAGGAAGGGTCAAAAGGAAGCCGATCCCCGAAAGGAACGACGTTGCTTCTTACGCTGAGGCAATTTGCCTCCTTTAATGACAGAATCCAACTTCTCAGCAAAGAGGCGTAATCCCCCAAAGGGAAGTGCTGTAAGCGACTTCTTTGCCGTGTCAGCCGCCCACTGGCGTAGCCAAATAGGCAGCCGAATTGCAACAAGCAAGGCAGAAGTTCTGCTACACAAGACCATGGAGTCATCTAAAGCAGAAAGTACAAAAGACACAAATAAATCACATCGCTTGAGAGCGGAAAACTCATCAGAGGCTGGATCAAGCCCTGAGGTATTCAATAGGTCTCTAATAACAGACCTAATAGCGACTGCCATAAGTGCCGAGGCACCCACAGGCCACAAGGCCGAGCCAATGCTAGCAAGCGCATGGCAAGCCATTTGATCAATACGTTTGTCCTCCCCATCCTTAAGGGAAGTAGATTCCGGAGAATGCAAAACAGAGGAATTGGACAAACTGAGGGGGGGATACCAACGCTTACAGTGTCTGCAGGAAAGGGATATATATATATTTTTTTTTTATCCCAGCCCAAAGGAATGCAAGGAAGCCGCGCAGGCTTTTCCCATTCCTTAAGAATGATATCTTCAAAATGTTTCTGATTAGAAAATTCAAAACGAGGCTTGGAGGCTCCAAAGAACTCCAAGGACAATAGCATGACATCATAGAACGGGGCCGAACGAAAAAAAAAAAGGAGGGAAATTTTAAAAACCCAGGGTATGTCACTTTCTTATCTTTTCCTTTTTTTTCCTTTTTTTTTTTTTTTTTTTAAATAAATGCATAGGCCAAAAGCTACTCCCTAAATAAAGATTTCCCCCCCCCCTTCACCCTAGCAGGGTCCAGGAGGGCCAAAACGGGGGGAAAACAATAAGCACCCAATAGGCACAAGGAGATTTAAAGGGACGGGGCATCCCATGCCGGGGGACACCAACCCGTATTCCGCCTACCCCTTATTTGAGGTCTCACGGAGGGAGCAAGCTCCCATAAACACCCAAGGGTGTATCTACCTTTGCCCGAGCCCATCAGCCACAGGGGGGATGACCAACGCTTACAGTGTCTGGAGGAAAGGGATATATATATTTTTTTTTTTTTATCCCAGCCCAAAGGAATGCCAGGAAGCCGCGCAGGCTTTTCCCATTCCTTAAGAATGATATCTTCAAAATGTTTCTGATTAGGAAATTCAAAACGAGGCTTGGAGGCTCCAAAGAACTCCCCTTTCTGAGGAGGGACTGCTTCTGGAAAATCGATAGCCAAGACCTCATATAATTGAGCAAGAGCTTTAGGGGTGTCAAAATTCTCCCCTTCACCTTGTTCAGCGTCAATACCCACAAATTGCTGAACATCTGAAACATCAGATTCTTCAAAGAATTCTCCTTCTTCAAACGGAGAACAATCAAAAATGCTCGCTACAATCAAGCTCATTTGCCTCAACGGCCAGAGCCAAATGTTTTCTTTTAGCTGAGGCCCTCTTGGCCACAGAGCTAGACATTTATTTTTTCATTGTGAGCCAATCAGGCACATACATCATAAAGCGACTCTCTATCCATGACAATATCACTGGGGGTATGAACAAGACAAGGCGGTGTGGGGGAAGAGGCAGGAGCCACCTACCCTGAGGCTTGGGCCCCTTACTGCTGCATTTTAACCAATTGAACACAAGATACACAAAAAAAAAAAATGCGTTATCCCCAACAAGGGATGCCCCACATCGCAAACACTGCCGAGTCTGTCCCGCAGGTACTGAAAAGCCAGTATCCTGAGATGCCTCCATATGGTGTTTATTAAAATACTTAATTTTTTTATAGTCGCCAAGTATATGGGATTTTTACAGCCGAAGCTACCCGGTATGCCCCTTAATAGTCCCTAGGTGGGAGGAATTTAAACAAGGACCAGGAGAAACCCCAATTAAGAGAGTTTCACCCTGGAAGATAGAGAAAACACAATGAGCCTTATGCATATGCAAGAAAGAAATGACAGTAAATAAAAAAGATTTCCCTTTAGTATAGCTAAAGGGTACTCACAGTGACCACAACGGCCAGCGACAGCCCTGCGACCAATCGATATAAGAAAAGCCCAGCAGCAGCACCAACGCAGCAGCCAGGACCAGTGGAGGCCAGCACCAGAACAGGAACCAGCAAACCACATGTCAAACAGGAAGAGGAAGCAGAAATGCGACACCGACTCAAAGCCCAAGCCAAGGACAATAGCATGATATCATAGAACCGGGCCGAATGAAAAAAAAGAGGGAAATTTAAAAAACCCAAAACAGGTATGTCACTTTCTTATCTTTTCCTTTTTTTTTTTTTTTTTAAATAAATGCATAGGCCAAAAGATACTCCCTAAATAAAGATCCCCCCCTTCACCCCAGCAGGGTCCAGGAGGGCCAAAACGGGGGGAAAACAATAAGCACCCAATAGGCACAAGAAGATTTAAAGGGACGGGGCATCCCATGCCGGGGGACACCAACCCGGATTCCGCCTACCCCTTATTTGAGGTCTCACGGAGGGAGCAAGCTCCCATAAACACCCAAGGGTGTATCTACCTTTGCCCGAGCCCATCAGCCAAGGCTGGGAGGCATAACATACAGGTCCTTCTCAAAAAATTAGCATATAGTGCTAAAGTTCATTATTTTCCATAATGAAATGATAAAAATTAAACTTTCATATATTTGAGATTCATTGCACACCAACTGAAATATTTCAGGTCTTTTTTTGATTTAATACTGATGATTTTGCCATACAGCTCATGAAAACCCCAAAATCCTATCTCCAAAAATTAGCATATTTCATCTGACCAATAAAAGAAAAGTGTTTTTAATAAAAAAAAAAAAGTCAACCTTCAAATAATTATGTTCAGTTATGCACTCAATACTTGGTCGGGAATCCTTTTGCAGAAATGACTGCGTCAATGCGGCGTGGCATGGAGGCAATCAGCCTGTGGCACTGCTGAGGTGTTATGGAGGCCCATGATGCTTCGATAGCGGCCTTAAGCTCATCCAGAGTGTTGGGTCTTGCGTCTCTCAACTTTCTCTTCACAATATTCCACAGATTCTCTAAGGGGTTCAGGTCAGGAGAGTTTGCAGGCCAATTGAGCACAGTAATACCATGGTCAGTAAACCATTTACCAGTGGTTTTGGCAATGTGAGCAGGTGCCAGGTCGTGCTGAAAAATAAAATCTTCATCTCCATAAAGCTTTTCAGCCGATGGAAGCATGAAGTGCTCCAAAATCTCCTGATAGCTAGCTGCATTGACCCTGCCCTTTATAAAACACAGTCGACCAACACCAGCAGCTGACATGGCACCCCAGACCATCACTGACTGTGGGTACTTGACACTGGACTTCAGGCATTTTGGCATTTCCTTCTCCCCAGTCTTCCACCAGACTCTGGCACCTTGATTTCCGAATGACATGCAAAATTTGCTTTCACCAGAAAAAAGTACCTGGGACCACTGAGCAACAGTGCAGTGCTGCTTCTCTGTAGCCCAGGTCAGGCGCTTCTGCCGCTGTTTCTGGTTCAAAAGTGGCTTGACCTGGGGAATGCGGCACCTGTAGCCCATTTCCTGCACACGCCTGTGCACGGTGGCTCTGGATGTTTCTACTCCAGACTCAGTCCACTACTTCCGCAGGTCCCCCAAGGTCTGGAATCGGTCCTTCTCCACAATCTTCCTCAGGGTCCGGTCACCTCTTCTCGTTGTGCAGCGTTTTCTGCCACATTTTTTCCTTCCCACAGACTTCCCATTGAGGTGCCTTGATACAGCACTCTGGGAACAGCCTATTTGTTCAGAAATTTCTTTCTGGGTCTTACCCTCTTGCTTGAGGGTGTCAATGATGGCCTTCTGGACAGTAGTCAGGTCGGCAGTCTTACCCATGGTGGCGGTTTGAGTAATGAACCAGGCTGGGCTTTTTTAAAAGCCTCAGGAATCTTTTGCAGGTGTTTAGAGTTAACTAGTTGATTCAGATGATTAGGTTAATAGCTCGTTTAGAGAACCTTTTCATGATATGCTAATTTTTTGAGATAGGATTTTGGGGTTTTCATGAGCTGTATGGCAAAATCATCAGTATTAAATAAAAAAAAGATCTGAAATATTTCAGTTGGTGTGCAATGAATCTCAAATATATGAAAGTTTAATATTTATCATTTCATTATGGAAAATAATAAACTTTAGCACTATATGCTAATTTTTTGAGAAGGACCTGTACATCACAATACAAAAATGTGGCTTCAGGCAGAAATAGAAAAAGGCCGGGAGTAACTTGGCTACCTGCAGGAAGGAGAGTCATCTTCTGAATGCTTCGCCGACTGCAGAGACGAAAAGAGAGGAATAGTGGGAGGTCCCGGGTATTTATGGACCAGAAGGGGCTCCTTTTTCTCATGTCATCTCTGCAAGATCGCCCTCTACAGGCTGGTTACCCCAAGTGTCATGAATGTTGGAAGCGGGGTGTGTGACATACTAGGAATAAGTTCTCATGATTCAAAAATCACTTTAGGAGAAAAAAGCTTGAAAATATTTACCTCTATGTCTGTCCCACTTAATGAATCTGGAAATTCAAAGGTAAACATAGCTCTACAAAAGGAACAAAAATGCAATTATTAACCCTAACCAGCATACATTAAAAACATTCTGATGTTAAAATGTTTTTAAAGAGAAAGTAAGACAAATCGCCACTTGACTCAGTTGTACGGCAGTCAAACATGTGAGCGCTGCCAATTAGCAGTAAAATATTTACTTCCTCTACCCCTGCAGCATGGGGACAATTCAATTTGGGAAGCTCCCCCATGTCTCCCTTCACCACTAGCCTGGGCACAGGCAGCACTTGCATATCTCTGCTACCTCATCTATGCATTCTCACCAGGCAGATCGGCAGGGTGGGAGAGGCCCACTGCACCTGCACATCTGCCTGATGAACCAAGATTACTTGCCAGTGGACAAGCCTGGTCCAATGGAACGTGGAGGTGGCAATTACTGTCCGTTTGGGGCTTGTGGTGGGGTTGGGGGATACGCAGTGGGGCATCTAAAATCAGGATGTTCCCATTTTGCAGGGGGTACAAGATGTGAGGGTGTTGTACCAGTCCCAGTCAGGCATCCCAATTGTGGATGCCCCCCCCTGTACATTAACAGCCCATAACAGGATAGATCTTACCTTTCTCCTCTTCCCCTGGAGAAATCCAGCACTCTAATTGGGATGGATCCCTGCACAACACCCAGTTTGTGAAAAATGGGGGTTGTTCCGGCTTAACATATAAACATTTCAGGTTTATACATAGTTACATTCAACTATGGGTAACCTTTTTAAAACTCTCTGGCAAAGGAAAAGTAGATTTCATGTAAAAATAAATACTGCTCAAAGTAACTTTACTTTTCATTAAGGTTCTTTGTGGGCGCTTGCTCTTTTGTTTCCAACTTATTTGCTACGGAGTTCTGAAAGAAAAAATAGAAAGGAATGTGATTTTAGTGATTACTATAAAATTATTCTCCCCAAATACAAGGGGCGGGTCACAATAGTCATATACTAGTGGTTAAATAGCACATTAAAAAGAGATTCGACATTGTAAACAAAGACACATCACTCTATAAATAAAAAATCACCATTAGACTAGGTAATTAGGTAATTGTTCTTGAGGATGACCCATGAAGAGCGCGGTCCCCTCTCCCTAGGAGGAAACACAAACTGAACAGAGGTTAAAACCCCGCTCCTTCCCCTCCACCTCAGTCATAACTAGGTAACCTAAGGTATACTGTAGGACAATGGTAGGTAACTAAGGGGTTGCCCTAAAGGACTTGTAGAAAAACCATTACCGGTAAGTCTAATGGGGATTTTTTCTCCTCGTCCTTCAGGACGACCCACAGAGAAGATTAGCAAGTAATTATATCTTAGGGATGGGAAGCTGCTAGTAAGACCCTTCTACTAAAGGACTGATGTTTTGCAGAAAGAAGAAGATCTAGTATATAGTGCTTGAGGAAGATCAAATTGCTGTTTTACAGATCTCTTCTGTAGATGCACCTGTCCTCTCTGCTCAGGAAGCTCTTGTTGCATGTACCGCGTCCTGCGCAGGAGGAACTCCTCTGGATGTATAAGCCTGCACATTAGTATGTTTAATTCACCTAGAAAAAAGTTTTTAGAAGCAGCTAGGCCTCTTCTCTTGACGCTAAAAATGATCAAAAGGTGTTCCGGTATTTACCATTCTCTAGATATCTCTAAATATATTAGAGCCGTTCTCACATCTAATAGTGAGAGATCTTCCTCTGCTCCTGCAGAAGCAGTTAAAGTCGAGAGTACTATGTCTTGGGACCTATTGAACGAGGTTTGGGTCTTGGTATGGCCTTATCTGGAAAAATTGTGAAAAACTTTGCATACGTCTGGTGGTCTATTTACCACAGTCCAATAGTTTTAATCACTCTGACCGAACAGCCTTTCTTGTAAGATGGCCCCTTCAAGAGCCATGACATCAGTTGAATTTTGGCTGGCTCCGGGTGCAGAAAGTTTGGTAGATGCCTTGGCCCCTTCTTCACTATCCTTTTCAGTTTTAAGAACCAGGATCTTCTTGGCCAAAATGGAGCTATGAAGATGACGTTTATTGCGCCATCTTCAGGGTCACCTGCCGCAGTAGAATGGAGGGAAGGCATAAGCTAGGTGAAAATTCCAGGGATGAGCTAGGGCATAGACTGCAAAGGCACCATCCTCCATCAGTGAGTAAAAAATCTTACATTTTGAATTGTCCACCTTGGCAAAGAGGTCTATCTGGGGAAGACCCCAAACGGCTACAATCTGGAGGAAAATTTCATGGTTTAGACAACACTCAGTCTGTTGTACCTTGACCCGACCCAAAATCTGCCACCGTGTTCAGGGTACACTTCAGATGAACTGCCAATATTGACCAGACCTGTTCCTGAAGGGGAAACAGTATGGAATTTGGGGATTTATCAGGGACAATGACCTGGTCCCACCCTGATGATTTAGATATGGTACTGTGGAAGAATTGTCAGAGCAGATCTGGACATCTCTGCCTGAAATTAGCAAAAAATGATCCAATGCCAGTTTTACCGCCTTTAGTTCACTGTAATTGGAGGATCTCCTGATTTTGTATGGCAGCCACTGCCCCTGAACATTCAGAGTGTCCAGGTGGGCTCCCCAACCCCAGGAGCCGGCATCTGTTGTAATCACTACAGGATCCCTTCGTCTCCACAGTCTTCCCCTTTTTAATATCTTTGTATCTGTCCATCAACGAATGCTTTCTAGTAATCCTCCCCCATTTGAATTTTCTGAGCTAATGAGTTTGGGCACTTGCCCCATGAGACAATAGAGATCTCTGCATGGTTCTCATGCGGAGTTGAGCCCATGGAACTGCCGGAACTGCAGCAGTCTTGAGACCTAGCAAAGACAGGATTTCTTATATGGAAACCTGTGGGGTCTTGAGGAAATCCTGGGTCATTGATACGATCCTCTGGAAGCAGGATCTTTTGAGAGAGGCTACCTAAATCGTACCCAAGGAATCTGCAACAGTGGCTGGGTGCTAGATTTTTCTACATTAAAGCCCTGTATTGGTAGTGATAAAGCTCTGTTCTGTTAGCCTTAGCCCTGATGGCCTCCTGCCAGTCATTTGTTAAGAAAGAAATGGCTCTAAAGAGAGTAGGTAAGGTCTCAAGAATACTCTCCTTAGAAGTGGTGTTCTCCAAATAACCCATCAGGTTATTTATACATATATCCATACTTCTGATGACACCATCAGCTGTCAGGGCAGGTCTAAATGTGAAGGACGTAGCATCCCATGCTCTTTTCAGGATGCCCTCTGTCCTGCGACCCACTGGAACACACATTGCCTCCATATCCTCAAAATTAAGTCAGCCAATCTGACCCAGGGGTGCATCTAATTTTGGACATTTGGCCCAAGGCTCCATATCCTGTCTAGATTTAAGCGAACAGATAGAACCCAGTTTCAACCCAAATTTCATGAAAAGTTTGGTTTGCAGCGAACCTGAACTTCACGTGGTTTGCAGCGGAACGGGGAAAACGGACCTGGCTGGATTTCACCGGCATCACCCCACAGGTCACAGCCAGCCAAGGAGACTCAGAGAGACAAGGTCACATGGTCGCAGCGTAAGAGGTCACGGTAGCTGGTCCAATCAGGAGATGCTATTGCAGGAGATGGTGGATAGTCATGTGATGCACTATTTTCGAGCTGGCTGTTGCAGAGAGCATTGCTCTTACAGAAGGGACAATTTAGGGCATTTTGGACACTTTACGGCATTTTGAACCACTGCATAGGTGACAAGAAAGGACAAGAAAGGAAGTGAGCACAGTGGGACACTGGAGGGAGGGGGTGTACTGCACAGAAAAACTGCATCTGCCTGCGCTGGGATCTCCTGGTCATTGTAGTCCACCTTGTAAAGTCTGAAAACTTCAGGGAGTGCTTTTTTATTTTTTGACCACATCGTATGGTTTAGCTGGCCCCTCTCACTGCGTTGGGGAACTTGGGGTACACAGTGCCTCACTGTTTAATACAGTTTAAAACAATCTTTCACGTGCCACGGAGGGCAGCAGCGGTTTTAGGTGTGCAGACCCTGTCTGCCACTAACCATAAGGATGTTGGTGCCAGTACCAACACTGTGGTCAGCAGCCACGTGCCCAGGCAAAAATACCGTTTTGCGAGTACTCACCTTTAAAACGGGTATTATGAGTGTTCCGTACACTCCACTTCGATCTTCATGACATGTGGGTAATCTCCAGTAGAGGGCGAACTTCTGTAGAGATGAATATGCAAAAAAAGAAAGCCCCTCCCGGTCCATATATACCTGGGAACTCCCACCAATTCCCCAGTTTAAAAATACCATTTTGTGATTACTCACCTGTAAAATGGGTATTATAAGTATGTCACACACCCCGCTTCAAAACATTCATTACATGGGTGGGTATACTAACCTGTAGATGGCGATCTTGCAGAGATGTCAATAAAAAAAAGACCCTCCCGGTCCATACATACCTGGGACCTCCCACTCATTCCCCAGTATAAAGATAGCAGTAAGGTAAAGGGACCAGGAAAAGCCAATTATAACCAATGAAAACTAAACTAAAAAAAAAAAGTTCCCCATATAAAGGATCCAGAATACAAAAGGGCAGGGTGAAGCGGGGTGTGTGACATAGAATAATACCATGTAAAATGGTTATTATAAGTAAGTATGTCACACACCCCGCTTCAAAACATTCATTACATGTGGGACATCCAATAGCAGTGTCCATAAAGGGTGGGGATCCAAAACAAGGCAACAATGCACAGACTTAAACCACTGCAGCTTGCCGAACTTCGCGGCCAAAAACAGCATCCGCTGAGGCCCGCACATCAACCTTGTAAAACTTGGAAAACGTGTGAACTGAAGACCAAGTAGCAGCCTTACAAACTTGCTCAACAGAGGCCTGGTACTGGAAAGCCCAGGACGCCCCAACAGCACGAGTAGAATGAGCAGTAACATGAAAAGGGGGAACCTACCCCTTGGCAGAATAGGCCCTAACAATGGCCTGACGAATCCATTTACTAATGGAAGACTTGGCAGGAGCCAAACCTTTTCTAGGCCCAGAGGGCACCACAAAAAGGGCGTCAGTCCTAGGAAAAGAGGAAGTAGCCACCAAATAGTACTTCACACAGCGAACCACATCCAAAGAGTGCAAAACCCTCTCCTTGTCATTGCTGGGCTTAGGACACAAGGAGGGAAGAACAATGTCCTGATTAAGATGAAAGGCAGAGACCACCTTAGGAAGGAAATCCGGCTTGAAGCGGAAAACAACCTTGTCCTGATGCCTCTCAAGGTAAGGGGCCTTAATAGACAAAGCCGCCAACTCCGATACACGCCGAACGGAAGTAATGGCAACCAGAAACACAACCTTCTGAGTAAGCGTAGAAAGTGCAATATCCTGCAAAGGCTCAAAGGGAGGACCCTGTAAGGCAGAAAGAACCAAATTCAAATCCCAAACTGGGAGCAAAGGCTTCCTAGGAGGCCGCACATGCGAAACCCCCTGGAAAAAAGGTCTTAACCAGAGGATGAAGAGCAAAAGACTTTTGAAAGAAAACCGCCTGGGCAGAAACATGCCCTTTCAGCGTACTAAGCTGCAAACCTAGGTCCAGACCATGTTGCAGAAATTCCAAAGCCCTAGGGATAGAAAACGCCCTGCAAGGCAAGGCCCAGACCTCCCACCAATCAATATAAGACCTCCAAACCCTATAGTAGATGGTAGAGGAAGACTTCTTTCTAGCCCTAACCAGAGTCTGAATGACAGCATCAGAAAGACCTTCCTCCTTCAAGATGGAGGTTTCAGCAGCCACGCCATCAAAGCCAGCGTTTGAGTGACCTTGTGTGAAACTGGGCAAAGGGAACCGCCTCGAACGATGCCATCAATCCCACCAGTCGCATCCCCAGCCGGATGGACGGGCGAGGGATGGATAGGAGACGCTGAGTCAATTCCTGAATCAGAAGAACCTTGGCCCGGGGAAGGAACACCCTGGCCTGAGAAGTATCCAGAGACATTCCCAGGAACTCCACCACCCTGGAGGGAGAGGGGCAGGACTTGGGATAGTTGATCACCCAACCGAAACTCTCCAGAGTGGACACCACAGTCCTGGTATCTAGCTTCGCCTGACCGACGGAGGACGCCATGATGAGAAGATCGTCCAGATATGGCGCGATGCGGATACCCCGGGCTCGGAGGATGGCCATCACGCCAGCCAACACCTTGGTGAAAACCCTTGGAGCCGAGGTAAGGCCAAACGGAAGAGCCACAAACTGAAAATGTCGACTTTCCACTACAAACCTGAGAAATCTCTGGTGTGCCGGAAAAATCGGAATATGCAGATAAGCATCCTTGATGTCTATGGAAGTCAAGAAGTCCCCCTGACGAAGTGAGTGGATGGCTGAACGCAGAGTTTCCATACAGAACTTCCGGGGACGGACGAACCTGTTGAGCAACCTCAGATCCAGAATGGGACGAACGGATCCGTCCTTGGGCACCGTGAACAAATTGGAATAGAAGCCCAGGCCCCGGTCCGAGGGGGGCACCGGGCAGATGACAGCCATGTCCAAAAGACTTGCTACTGCCGCCCGAAGCCCCTGAGCGGCCAGAGGATCTGAAGGCACCCAAGACCTGAAGAATCTGGGAGGAGGCCGGAACTCTAACTCCAGCTTGTAACCGGAAGACACCACTTCCTGAATCCACCTGTCCGAAACCTCTTGGACCCAGACCCGGGAGAAGAGTTGCAGCCGTGGGGTGAGGACGCCCCCTCATTGCTGAGCTGGCTTGGCAGCGGCTTTAGGCTTGGAGCCCCAACTGTGTCCTGGACGGGCACGACCCCTGCCCCTGGACCAGGAATCACCTCTGGATGAGGAGAAAGCCAAACTCTGCCAACTCTGGCCCCACGAAAGGACTGAGTGAAGGAAGCCGCCCCCCGAAAGGGACGACGCTGCTTCTTACGCTGAGGTAACTTACCTCCCTTTGCCACGGAATCCAATTTTTCTCCAAAGAGCCGCAACCCCACAAAGGGAAGGGCCGTGACTTTTTGGACACAATCAGCCGCCCACTGGCGTAACCAAACCGACCACCGGATAGCAACAAGTAAGGCCAATCTCTTAGCCGTGGCCTTTTTGGCAACAGCACTGGAAAACAATTTTTCAAGATTGGCCAATCTGGCACACACCTCAGATTGCGACTCCCCCACCCATGACCACATCACATGGGGTACGTATCAAGCGAGGGGGAGAAGGAGAAGAGACTGGCGGAGCAGAACCAGATGCCTGAGATCCGGACTGCCGCTTAATAGTCCGCTGCGCACAGGGTACATGTAGCGATAACCCTTATCGCCGGAGGGCTTCACCGCCCGAGACGTCCTTTTCCCAATCGTAAGAGGTGCTGCTGGAATTCCAGAGTCGTCCGTGAGGAAACAGGAACAGCCCTTACAATGGCTAGTGAATTGTAATATAGCGTTTCCCCCAATAAGAGACAGAACTCAGTATTGAGGGTGAAGGTGAAGTGAAGTTTATTAGTGCCACACTGGGCCTTATATACACAAGTCTCCATTGCATGACACACACACCGACCAATAGCAGCAGGGCACACAATCCCTCAACTCTGCCGGTGACGCAATCAGCAATACAATAGACGTCTGTAATACACTCAATCCGAACAATGCCATTGTCTGTGACGTAATCAATCAATACAATGGCAGTCAGAACAATGAATAACGTAATCAATCAATACAATGGCAGTCTGTAACATGCTTAAGAAAAGGAAAGTAATGAACCTGTGTAAAGTCCAAAGGGGCAGAGAGTCTGTCACAGTACACAAAGAAATATATTGTCCCCCGAAAGGGATACCCCACACCCCAAACACAGCCTGGATTGCCCCAAGGGGGGAAGCCTCCATATGGTGATTTTTTAAAATTAGGCACAATGCCCAGAGGGAATTACGCAGTAAATGCTACCCGGGATGCCCCTTTAAGTCCCACGTGGGAGGAAATTACAGACCCCTAAATTTAACCAGGGACCCTAGGACTGGGAGAACCCCCCTTTAATAGAAACAATGGTCCACCTGGAGCACAAAAACAGACACAGCAATCAGACCACAGTAGCAAATGTCCAAAGGGGTTAATAAACGAGCGTTGCCAACAACCCCAAGGAGGGGCATGGATATATACATATAAAAAAACTAATGGGGCCACAGGCCACTCAGCGACCATCACACACGCACACCTCGCAGGGGAAGAAAAGGCGCGTAAGCAGAGGAAGAAGGAGGGCGGGCCAGCACAGTTCACGTGTCGCTCCCGGCCAGAAGCCGGGACCTGAACAGCGGCGCCAGCAGCACGGGGGCGGGCCGTAGGCGATCACGCGAATGCCTGGCCCCGCCCTGAGGGGAAGAAGCCCCCCCGCCGCCATGGCAGACCACAGAGGCCGGCGCTGGCTAAGTACAGCGCAATGACAGTAATCAAACACGCACCACACACACATACAATAAAGGATTGAAAATCTTCAAGGCACAAGGCCCCCCCCCCCCTCTAAGGGTATCCGGGAGAGGGGGAAGCCACGCTAGGGTGGAAGGCCAAGGCATCCCAAACCGGGGTCACCAACCCGGTTAACCGCCTACCCCTTGTTATGGGGTCTCACGGAGGAGCGTAGCTCCTAAGCACCTAGGGTGCCATCTACCCTTGCCCGGACCAGCAGCCTAGGCTGGGAGGCAAGTTAAATCAATAAAGGAATCCGGGCAGAAATAGATCAAATAGAGGGCCGGGAGTCACCCCGGCTACCTTGCAAGGAGGAGACATCCATCTTCTGACTTGCTCGCCGTCTGCAGAGATGAAAGACTGGGGAATGAGTGGGAGGTCCCAGGTATTTATGGACCGGGAGGGTCTAACTTTTTTTATTGACATCTCTGCAAGATCGCCATCTACAGGTCAATGAGTGGGAGGTCCCAGGTATTTATGGACCGGGAGGGTCTAACTTTTTTTATTGACATCTCTGCAAGATCGCCATCTACAGGTCAGTATAACCACATGTAATGAATGTTTTGAAGCGGGGTGTGTGACATACTTAGAATAAAGCAGTAAGGGGACCAGGAAGAACCAGTTATAACCTTATCAAAACCAATGGTTCACCATATAAAAGCCCCAGAATACCTGAAAAAAAGGGGTGGGGCGAAGTGTATGGCACACTCATAATACCCGTTTTAAAGGTGAGTACTCACAAAACGGTATTATTCTAAGTGTGCCATACACTCCACTTCGATCTTCATGACATATGGGACATCCAATAGCAGTGTCCGTCATGGGTGGGAACCAGAAACAGTAAAGAATGTACCAACTCAAACCACTGCAGCTTGCAGAACCTTGTGGCCAAAAACAGCATCCGCTGAAGCCCGCACATCAAAATTGTAAAACTTGGAAAAAGTATGAACGGAAGACCAAGTAGCAGCCTTACAAACTTGTTCAACAGAAGCCTGGTGCTGAAAAGCCCAGGACGCATCAACAGCACGAGTAGAGTGCGCAGTGACCGTAAAAGGGGGAATCCTCCCCTTAGCAGAATAGGCCCCTTAGCCTTAGCAGGCGCCAAACCTTTCCTGGGCCCGCAGGGCACCACGAAAAAAGCGTCCGTCTTGTGGAAGGAAGAAGTAGTCACCAAAGAGTACTTCACACAGCGAACAACATCCAAATTGTGCAGAACACTCTCCTTGTCATTGTTAGGCTTAGGACACAAGGAAGGGAGAACAATATCCTGATTGAGGTGGAAAGCAGACACCACCTTAGGAAGGAAATCTGGCTTAAAACGAAAAACCACCTTATCCTGGTGTCTCTCGAAGTAAGGGGCCTGAATCGACAGAGCCGCCAACTCAGAGACACGCCGAACAGAGGTAATAGCCACCAAGAAAGCAACCTTCTGAGTGAGAAACGAAAGAGCAATATCCTGTAACGGCTCAAAAGGAGGACCCTGCAGAGCCGAAAGAACCAAGTTCAAATCGCAAACAGGAACCACAGCCTTCCGAGGGGGGCGCACATGCGCGACCCCTTGGAAAAAGGTCTTAACCAGCGGGTGTAAGGCAAAAGACCTCTGAAAGAAAACCGACAGAGCAGAAACCTGTCCTTTCAAAGTACTAAGCTGGAACCCAAGATCCAGACTATGCTGAAGAAACTCCAAAATCCTAGGAATCGAAAACACCCGGCAAGGCAAGGCCCTAGCCTCACACCAATCAATATAGGACCTCAAAGTCCTATAGTAAATACCAGAAGAGGACCTCTTCCTAGCTCTAATCAAAGTCTGAACAGCCACAGACAAACCTTCCTCCTTCAGAATGAAGGTTTCAGCAGCCAAGCTGTCAAACCCATCGTTTGTAAATTGGGGTAAAGTAGTTGACCCTGAGATAACAGATCCGGCAACAAGGGAAGCCGGTACTGATCTATGGCCAGCCTTACAATGTCTGCGTACCAAACCCTTCTTGGCCACCTTGGAGCCACCAGAATTGCTGGTGCCCCTTCTAGAACCAGTTTGCGAATTACCTTGCCCAACATGGAGACGGGCGGAAACAGGTACAGAAAACCCAGATCCTTCCAAGCAAGGGACAAGGCATCCACTGCCAGAGATAGAGGATCCTGAGAAAGAGACACAAAGGCCGGAAGTTTGTGATTGTGCCTCGAGGCAAAGAGATCCACCTCCCCCACTTGCGGCAAAGATCCAGAAAAACCTCAGGGTTGAGAGACCACTCTCCTTGGCGAGAGGATCTGCCTTCGTGTTCTCCACTCCCGGAATGTAGACTGCCGAAATGCAAGGAACATTGCTCTCCGCCCAGTGCAGGATAAGAGAGACTTCCCTGAGGGCACTCCTGCTGCGAGTCCCTCCTTGGTGATTGATGTAAGCTACCGCCGTTCGGTTGTCCGAACGAACCTGAACCGGTAGACCCTGTAAATGTGAGGTCAGCCGAGCCAGAACCAGTCGGATGGCTCTGAGCTCCAAGACATTGATGGGGGTGTGAGCCTCCTGAGGACCCCACACCCCGCTGAACTGATGACTTTCCCAATAACCTCCCCAGCCCGACAGGCTGGCATCCGTGGTGACAGTCTCCCAACAAGGCACCAGAAAGGATCTGCCCTTCAACAGGTTGCTCGATTCCAGCCACCACCGAAGGGACTGCCGAACCCTGGGAGACATCCTGAAAGGTTGATCCAATGACTGCGGACACCTGTCCCAATGCGTCAATAGGTGAAGTTGAAGAGATCTCATGTGAAACTGTGCAAACGGTACCGCATTGAAGGAGGACACCATCAAGTTTCATCCCGTCGGATAGAGGGACAAGGATTGGTCAGAAGAAGACGGATCAGACCCCGAATCCCCTGCACCTTGGTCTGGGGCTGAAACACTCTGGCCTGAATGGAATCCAGATTCATGCCCAGAAATGAAATCACTCGTGACGGAGAGAGAGAAGACTTGGGGCGGTTGATCACCCACCCAAACCTCTCCAGGGTCGACACCACCTGGTGGATGTCCAGCTCCGCCTGACAGAGGGAAGAAGCTGAGATCAACAGGTCGTCCAGAAGGCACAATGCGAATGTCCTGAGCTCTGAGCAGAGCCATTATCCCAGCCAAGACCTTGGTGAAGACCCTCGGCGCCGAGGTCAGTCCGAAGGGAAGGGCTACAAACTGAAAATGTTGATCCTCCACCGCAAATCGGAGGAATCTCTGATGTGCCAGAAAAATCGGAACATGCAGATACGCATCCTTGATGTCTATGGAGGTCATAAAATCCCCTTGGCGAAGGGAATTGATAGAGCGCAGAGTCTCCATGCGGAACTTTTTGGCCCTGATAAACCTGTTGAGAAACTTGAGATATAGAATGGGTCTCACCGAACCCTCCGTTTTGGGAATCGTGAAAAGGTTGGAGTAGAAACCCCTGCCTCTCTCCGACGGAGGCACCGGGCATATAACTCCCATGCCCAGAATGTTTTTCACTGCTAACAGGAGCCCCTGTGCAGCCTGAGGGTCAGAGGGCACCCGAGACCTTAAGAATCTTGGAGGCGGCCAGTACTCGAACTCCAGTTTGTACCCGGAGGAGACCACTTCCAAGATCCAATTGTCCGTGACCTCCCGGGCCCAGACCTGGAAGAAGAGCTGCAGCCGCCCCCCCACCCCTGCGGGTGAGGGCACCCCTTCATTGCTGAGCCGGTTTAACGGCAGGCTTGGGCTTGGAACCCCAGGCGTGCCCGATCTCTGCCCCTGTTCCAGGACGAGCCCCTGACACCCGAGAAGGCCAAACCCCTAGTCGCTCTGGCCCCTCGAAAGGAAGGAGTGAACGAGCCAGCCCCCCCAAAGGGACGTCGCTGTTTCCTCCGCTGAGGTAACTTACCTCCCTTAGCAACAGCATCCAATTTATCTCCAAACAGCCGCGAACCCAAGAAGGGAAGCACTGTAAGCGACTTCTTGGCCCCAAAATCCGCCGTCCACTGGCGGAGCCAGACCGATCTGTGCATAGCCACCAATAAGGGTGAAGTCCTACTACACACGACAATAGAATCTTCCATAGCAGCCAAGACAAAATCCATGAACAATTCACATCTCTTAAGGGTAGCGTACTCAGCGCTAGCCAGATCAAACTGAGCGTCAGACACTAGGGCAGATGCACAAACAGGCCGCAGGGCCGAGCCCATGCTGGCAAATGCGTGGCATGCCATCTGATCAAGGCGCTTATCCTCACCATCCTTAAGTGAAGTGGCGTCAGGGGTGTTCAGCACAGAAGAGTTGGTCAAACTTAAAACTGGCGCATCGACCTCGGGAGGAGAAGACCAGCGCTTAACCGCCTCCACCGGGGAAGGATACTTCTTATCCCATGCCTGAGGAGCACCAGGAAGCCGACTGGGCCTCTCCCATTCTCTAAGGATCAGCGCATCAAAGTGACCCTGGGTAGGAAATTCCAGACGGGGCTTGCCGACCCCCACGCACCTCAGGTGGGGCAATATCCAACACCTCCAATAGCTGTGACAAAACAGTGGCCGTGTCTACTGCATCCCCCAGCGCCTGCCTGACGTCGGCATCACCAGACTGAACATAATCAGCCTCTGTTTCCTCATACAATTCCCCCTCTTCTAACGGGGAATACTCCGACAAATCAATGGAATCGTCGTCCACATCCCACAAGGGCTGGGCCGAGGACAAATGTCTCTTTTTAGCCTGGGCCTTCTTGCCCACCGTGCTAGCAATAACTTTCTCGATGCTGGCCAACCTAGCACAAACATCAGAGAGCGACTCCCCACCGGCACCAATGTCACTTGGGGTACGGATAAGGCGGGGAGGGGAAGGCGATGAAGCGGAAGGAACCAACCCAGAAGGCTGGATACCTGACTGCCGCGTTATGGCCTTTTGTGCACGCGGTATACAGATCAGCACATTCTCCCCCGTAAGGGATGCCCCACACATGCCCGGGATTGTCCCAGAGGGAGCCTGAGCCAGTATCCTGCGGAGCCTCCATATGGTGATTTTTGTGGTCAGTCGCAAAACCGCAGGGAAATTACGCCTAAGCAACCCGGGATGCCCCTTAAAGTCCCAGTGGGAGGATTTGAGGTGACTTTAAAGACTAGGGACCCCAGGACCAGGAGGGACCCCCTAATATGCACATAAAAGATGCAATCTGAAACACACAACATAGGTCAAAAGTCACAATCAAACAAGCATATCTATCATATATCTATATCTATATCTATCTACTGTATATAACATATCCACAAGCAGACATGCCCATTAACCGAAGGGGCCCCCCCCCCCCAGCAAGGGGCCCCCGCATAAGCTAAGGAAGTGGCCACCAGGCCGCTTACCGACCAGCAGGAGCAGACACCAGCAGCGCAAGATGGCCCCCAGACAAGCCTTGTGAGGTAAAGCAGGAAGAGAAGGGGGGCGGGCCAGCGCCGAAAGCGCGCTTACCAGGCCACGCCCCCCCTCCCAGCAGCACGGATCCGGCCAGGGGGAGGCCCCAGAAAAAACGCACCGGCGAGGGGGCGGGGCTACCGCAGCCGCGCCGAGCGCCAGGCCCCGCCCCCTTCCTAACAGCCTGAGGGGGAGAAGCTCCCCAGGCTGACAGAAAAAAACCAACAGGCCAGGCAAACATCTTAAGCAATCAATTTATCAAGGGATTACATCCAGATGAGCCACTACCAGCATACACACACACACACACACACACAAAAGTGAAACACCAAACACACTCCACACTCACACATTAGCATGAGAAGGAGTCAATAATGAAGGCCATCCAGCCAGCCCCCCCCCCCCCCAGAGGGAAGTAAGGGACCCGGAAGGGGGGGAATCCTGCCAGAAACCAGCCTTAAACATGGAGGGACAGGGCATCCCACACCAGGATCACCAAAACCTGGGTAACCACCTACCCCATAACGAGGCCTCACGGTGGAGCAAGGCGCCTTCTGCACCCATAGGGTGCTCCTACCTTCACCAGGACCCGCAGCCTAAGCTGGGAGGCTCAATTAGGGGCAATTCAGAAAGGGTCCTGGCAGCAATAGGGACAATAAACAGCCAGGCTTGGCCCGGCTTACCTGCAAGAAAAAATACCATTTTGTGAAATACTCACCTGTAAAATGGGTATTATAAGTATGTCACACACCCCGCTTCAAGATATCCATAACATGTGGGTAATACCGACCTGAAGGGGCGTTCCTGCAGAGATGATAGCAAAAAAGAAAGCCCCTCCCTGATCCACAAATACCTGGGACCTCCCACTCATCACCCAGTATATAGAAGCAGTAAGGTAAGGGACCAGAAAGAGGCAAATATAAGTCATAACAACGCAAAGTTCACAGAATAAAGGATCCAGAATACAAGAAGGGCGGGTGAAGCGGGGTGTGTGACATACTTATAATACCCATTTTACAAGTGAGTATTTCACAAAATGGTATTATTCTAAGTATGTCACACACCCCGCTTCAAGATATCCATAACATGTGGGACATCCAATAGCAGTGTCCATAAAAAGGGCGGGGATCCAAAACAAGGCAACAATGCACAACTTAAACCACAACAGCTTGCAGAACTTTGCGGCCAAAAACAGCATCCGCTGAGGCCCGAACATCAACCTTGTAAAACTTGGAAAAAGTGTGAACAGAGGACCAAGTAGCGGCCTTACAAACTTGCTCAACCGAGGCCTGGTGCTGAAAAGCCCAGGACGCTCCAACCGCACGAGTAGAATGAGCAGTAACACAAAAAGGGGGACTCCTCCCCTTGGCAGAATAGGCCCCAATGATGGCCTGACGAATCCATTTACTAATGGAAGATTTGGCAGGAGCCAAACCTTTCCTAGGTCCAAAGGGCACCACAAAAAATGCATCAGTCTTACGAAAGGAAGACGTAACCACCAGATAATATTTCACAACACGAACCACATCCAAGGAATGCAGCGCCCTTTCCTTGTCATTGCTGGGATTAGGACATAGAGAAGGCAGAACAATGTCCTGATTCAGATGAAAGGCAGAGACCACCTTAGGAAGAAAATCCGGCTTGAAACGAAAGACAACCTTGTCCTGGTGCCTTTCAAAGTACGGAGCTTTAATGGATAAAGCTGCCAACTCAGAAACACGCCTAACCGAAGTGATAGCCACCAAAAAGGCCACCTTTTGAGTAAGAGAAGACAAAGCAACCTCATTCAAGGGCTCAAACGGAGGACCCTGAAGAGCAGAAAGAACCAGGTTCAAATCCCACACTGGAACAAAAGGCTTCCTAGGAGGCCGTACATGCGTAACTCCTTGGAAAAAGGTCTTGACTAAGGAATGAAGTGCAAAGGACCTTTGAAAGAACACCGCCAGGGCAGAAACCTGCCCCTTCAAGGTACTAAGTTGAAGCCCCAGATCCAGACCATGTTGAAGAAACTCCAGAATTCTGGAAATGGAGAACTCCCGACAAGAGAAAGACCTACTTTCACACCAGTCAATATAGGACCTCCAAGTCCTATAGTAAATAGTAGAGGAAGAGCGCTTCCTAGCGCTAATAAGAGTCTGAACCACCGCGTCAGAAAGACCCTCCTCCTTCAAGATGGCGGTTTCAGCAGCCACGCCGTCAAAGCCAGCGAAGGTAAATTGGGATAGCGCAGCCGACCCTGAGTGAGCAGGTCCGGCAGTAGAGGCAGAACGAACTGATCCTCTGCCAGACTTACTAGGTCTGCGAACCAAACCTGCCTTGGCCACCTTGGTGCCACCAGAATCGCCGACGCGCCCTCCAGGGCCAGCTTGCGCACCACTCTGGCTACCATTGGAAACGGAGGGAACAGGTAAAGAAACCCCAGATCCCTCCAGTTCAGAGACATGGCATCCACTGCCAGAGCCAGAGGATCCTGCGAGAGAGACACAAAGACTGGAAGCTTGTGATTGTGACGAGAGGCAAAGAGGTCCACCGCTGGGAACCCCCACCTGAGACAGATCGAACGAAACACCTTGGGACTGAGAGACCACTCCCCCTGACGAGAGGAGGCCCTGCTCAGCGAGTCCGCCTCCGTGTTCTCCACTCCCGGAATGTAGACTACTGAGATACACGGGACGTGGCTCTCCGCCCAGTCCAGAATCAAAGACACTTCCCTGAGGGCACTCCTGCTGCGAGTCCCTCCCTGGTGATTGATGTAAGCAACCGCCGTCCGGTTGTCCGACCGGACCTGAACAGGCAGGCCCCGCAACTGATGAGTCAAGCGAAACAGAACCAACCTGATGGCTCTCAATTCCAGAACATTGATGGGCTCGTGAGCCTCCTGCGGGCCCCACAGACCCTGGAACTGGAGGTCCTTCCAAACACCCCCCCAACCTGACAGACTGGCATCCGTGGTGACTGTCTCCCAACACGGGGCCAGAAAAGATCTGCCCTTCAACAGACTGACCGACCCCAGCCACCAATGCAGGGATCGACGAACTCGGGGAGTCATCAGGAAGGACTGATCCAACGATAGAGGGGACTTGTCCCAAACCTTCAACAGATGAAGCTGAAGCGTCCTTGTATGAAACTGCGCAAAGGGAACTGCCTCGAATGAGGCCACCATTAACCCCACCAGCCTCATCCCTAGCCGGATGGCCGGACGAGGGACCGACAAGAGAAGCCGAACTAATTCCTGAATCAAAAGAATCTTGGCCTGGGGCAGAAACACCCTGGCCTGCGAAGTGTCCAGAGACATTCCCAGAAAAGTCACTACTCTGGACGGAGAAAGAGAAGACTTGGGGTGGTTGACCACCCAACCGAACCTCTCCAGGGTGGACACCACCACTCTGGTGTCCAACTCCGCTTGGTTGAAAGAGGAGGCCATGATCAGAAGATCGTCCAAATAGGGCACAATGCGGATACCCTGAACCCTCAGAGCCATCACCCCCGCTAGCACCTTGGTGAACACCCGAGGAGCCGAGGTGAGACCGAAGGGGAGTGCCACAAACTGAAAATGGCGATCCTCCACCACGAACCTGAGAAACCTCTGGTGTGCTGGAAAGATTGGAACGTGTAAATAAGCATCCTTGATGTCTATGGACGTCAGAAAGTCTCCCTGACGAAGAGAGTGAATGGCCGAACGCAGCGTTTCCATGCGGAATTTCCGTGGCCGGATGAACCTGTTGAGAAACTTCAGATCCAAGATGGGTCGGACCGATCCGTCCGTCCTTCTTGGGTACCGTGAACAGATTGGAATAAAAACCCCTGCCCTGATCCGAAGGGGGCACTGGGAAAATGACAGCCATGTCCAGAAGGTTCTGCACTGCCAACAGGAGCCCCTGCGCCGCTAGAGGTTCCGAAGGCGTCCGAGACCTGAAAAATCTGGAAGGGGGGCGGAGCTCGAACTCCAGCTTGTAACCGGAAGACACCACTTCCCGGATCCATCGGTCCGAGACCTCTTGATCCCAGACCTGGGAGAAGAGTCGCAGCTGTCCCCCCACCCGCAAGGGTGAGGGCGCCCCCTCATTGCTGAGCCGGCTTGGCAGCCGGCTTGGGCTTAGAGCCCCAACTGAATCCTGGACGGGCACGTCCTCTGCCCCTGCTCCCAGAATCTCCTCTGGAAGAGGGGAATGCAAATCCCCTGCCAGATCTGGCCCCACGAAAGGAGGGGGTAAAGGAAGGCGCCCCCCGAAAGGGACGGCGTTGTTTCTTGCGTTGAGGTAACCTACCACCCTTGGTAACAGAGTCCAATGTCTCTCCAAAAAGCCGTAATCCAACAAAGGGTAGAGCCGTTAGTGACTTCTTGGACATAAAATCTGCCGCCCACTGGCGCAGCCACACCGAGCGCCGAATAGTGACCAGCAGCGCCGACGTCCTACCACACATCATCAAAGTGTCATCCAAGGCTGTCAACACAAAAGATAAAAACAACTCACACCGTTTAAGGCTAAGGAACTCAGCACTACCAGGACGCAGCCCGGAAGAAGTCAACAGGTCCCTAACCACGGACCTGGCAGCCAACACCATTAGTGCCGATGCGCAAACGGGCCGCATGGCTGACCCAACGCTAGCAAAACCATGACAAGCCATCTGGTCAATACGTTTATCCTCTCCATCCTTGAGAATAGAACAATCAGGTCTATTTAAAACCGAGGAATTGGACAACCCCAAAACCGGTGCATCCACCTCGGGGGGAGATGCCCAGCGCTTAACCGCCTCCGAAGGGAAGGGATATTTCCTATCCCATCCCTGAGGGATGCCAGGGAGCCGAGCCGGCCTGTCCCATTCCTTGGCAATTTTGTCAAAATGCCTTTGTGTAGGGAATTCCAAGCGCGGCCTGGATTCCTCAAACAATTCACCCTTCTGCTGTGACACCTCCTCAGGAGGGGAAATATTCAGTACCTCTAACATCAGAGCCAGAGCGTGGGGAGTATCAGAGGATCTCCCCAAGTCACCCAGCTCGGCTTCAGCGCCAAAGGACTGCTCATCGTCCGAAAAATCTGAATCCTCATAAACTTCCCCTTCCTCTAGCTGAGAATAATCAGACCAATCCAGATTATTAACATCCTCCTGGTCCTCCACCAGCGGAGCCGGCGACAAATGCTTTCTCTTAGTCGGAGCCTTACGGGCGACCGAGCTGGAGATAATTTTTTCAAGGTTAGCCAATCTGGCGCACATCTCAGATTGCAGCTCCCTGCCCATGACTACGTCACACGGGGTGCGTGTCAAGGCGGGAGGGGGAGATGAAGCGACTGGCGGTGCTGACCCAGACGCCTGGGGTTCGGACTGCCGCGTGATGGTCTGCTGTGCACATGGTATACACAGAAGTACATCGTCCCCAGAAATGGATACCCCACACAACATACACTTTCGGGGATGCCCCGAAGGGGCCCCGAGCCCAGTATCCGGGGATGCCTCCATAAGGTGAACTTTTTTAGGAATAGTCGCTATGACCCAGGGAATTACGCCGCTAGACAACCCGGGATGCCCCTTTAATGTCCCGAGTGGGAGGATTTATAACAATAATGAACCCAGTGATAAAGGATCGGGAGGTACCCCCTAAATGCTACTGGCGAATCTCCTGAACCACCATCTGAAAGACAGAACAGAAGGGCTAATAAGGCTAATGAAGGCATAGAAAATCTTACATACAGAGGATGAGAAAAAGGGGATGGCCGGAGGCCACTTACAGAACCGACAGCAAGGAATGGCGACCGTGAGGGAATCCACCTGAGCTGCAGCCAGAAGGGGAGAAGGGGGCGTGGTCAGCGCAGGACGTGCGTGACGCCGGGCAACGCCCCCCTTCCCCTCTCCACACAGGCAGAGCTCCGCAGCGGCGCCAGAGAAGGACGGGGGCGGGCAGCGGTGACGCGCCGCCACACCGGCCCCGCCCCCCCAGTCAGCGTGAGGAGAATCTCCTCAGAAGAAAATGGCGCCAAGAGCCGGCCGGCGCCGCAGAGTAAAGAGCGGCCGCCGGCCCGGCTAGTATAAAAAAAACAGTCACATACACACACACAGTGTATTAAACATGCGAAAACGGGAGGGACGAGCCCCGGCCCCGCGCCGACGGTCCGGTCCCGCCCCCCCCCCCCCCTCGAAGCACAGTATCATGGCGTGAGGTAAATACCTCCGCCTTAATAAAAGTGAACACCAGCTGAGGGAAGATGGGGGGAAAAAGACAGGTCAGCGCCGCACAGGCCCTGTAAAACGGCTGCAGCGGTGAATACATTTAAAGAGACACTACACAACACCCTCAAAAGTATGCTGTCCTGTGAAAAGAATTAATTAAGAAGGGACCCACACTCCCTAATCCTACCTGTGGAAAGGGGATCCTGGGAGGGCCACTGAATGTTAAATAAGGGACAGGGCATCCCAAACCGGGGTCACCAACCCGGAGTAACCGCCTACCCTCTCATATAGGGTCTCACGGTGGAGCATAGCTCCTGAGCACCTAAGGTGCCGATATACCCTCGCCTGGACCCTCAGCCGAGGCTGGGAGGCATATGGAGTTCAGGGGAATAAAGGATCCAAACGGAAATAAATGAATAGTGGGCCGGGAGTCATCCCGGCTACCTGAAATCCCCCTGTGCAAGGAGGAGCCATCATCTTCTGACTTGCTCGCCGTCTGCAGAGATGGAAAACTGGGTGATGAGTGGGAGGTCCCAGGTATTTGTGGATCAGGAGGGGGCTTTCTTTTTTGCTATCATCTCTGCAGGAACGCCCCTTCAGGTCGGTATTACCCACATGTTATGGATATCTTGAAGCAGGGTGTGTGACACACTTAGAATAGAAGTCTTCATCTTCTGTCTTGTCGCCTTCCCTACAGAGAAGGAACTGGGGAATTGGTGGGAGGTCCCAGGTATATATGGACCGGGAGGGGCTTTCTTTTTTTGCCTATTCATCTCTGCAGAAGTTTGCCCTCTACTGGAGATTACCCACATGTCATGAAGATCGAAGTGGAGTGTATGGCACACTTAGAATATAGCACCAGCCATTTCCCCAGGCCTAACCATAGTAGTGGCAGAATCCATTTGCCCAGGCCTGCCACTGCTAGAAGTAGCAGCAGAAGCAATGTACATGGTGGTATTAGCAGCAGCAAGCCAGAGTTGTCAATTTTCTCCAGTAGGCATATTATTTCGGACAATACATCCATTGTACATTGGTCGACTCGCTCATCTCAGGAGGAAGACTCCGACGCAATGACTTTTCAGGTTTCAGTGGATTTTTCCTCCACTACAGCTACACGTCACAGTAAAAGAAGCCTCTCTCTTCAATCATATCTCTTTACTGCCCCCTCCTAGTGGGGCACCAGCTTTTCTCAGCAGCCCGGTTGCTATGGATAGTGATAGTGTCAGCCTTTGGAGTGTGCTGCGGAGGTGGAAGCGGTATCCAAGACACAGACATTGACATACTGGCAGTGGCGGTGATCAGGAGTACGATGATACCTAGGAAGACCTTGGAATCGGGAACCAAGGAGACGGGAAATCATCAGAGCCGAAGGGTACTTCAGGCACTGGCAGCGACAAAAAGCCGAGCCAAGGTAGGGCTCATCAGATCATCTGCAAAACGGCACAGGGCTATGTCTGCTGGTCCCCTCAGGGGCAGGTGATGGCGATACCGATACTGCTTTTGCAGACTCCAGAAAAAAAGCCTGCCAAAGAAGGAGCAAAGTCTGGTGGTGGAAAGGCTAGCCCTGTACAGTGCTCTGCCATGTGAAAATTCTGTTGTACCTTTCCAGAGGAACAAAACCTGGCACAGTGTCAGATCTGCAAGCAGATAGTTAGCCATGGCACAAATATAGGAACTACGGCACTTAGGCACTTGGAGCAGCATGACAAGGCTGCCTGGGACAATCAAAATGCCTTGCAAATGCCCCATCAAACCTTATTGCTCTTGCTAATGCTGCGGCCCCTATAACCTGTCATCTGTCTAGCAGCCAGGCCTCATCCACAGGCAGTACAGTCTCAGTCTTATCTAGCGCTGCTCCTCCATCCTGTCAGTTATCCATAATAGAATCTATATCCACCAGACAATATGCACCCATTCATCAGTTTGTCATGCAGCTGAACATGTACCTGGCCAAGTTGTTGCTGGTGCAATCGCTGCAAAAACCACCTGGTTGAGTGCACCGCCTTTAGTCAAATAATAGAGTGCACCCAGCCCAGGTGGCGTGTCCCCAGTCGCCATTTCTTCTCCAACAAGGCCATCCCCGCCTTGAGTGGGGCTGTCTATACAATCTGTGTGCAGATCTGCTTCAGCTTTGGACACCAGGCGACTATCCTGCTCCACCTCAACAGACGGGAGACAGCAGGACATAGCAGCACTGCCGCGTCGGATTACACATGCTGAGCCTGGGTGAGAAAAGCCACACTGCCGAGGAGTTGCTGCCATGTATGTATGAGGAAATTTCCCGCTGGCTGTCTCCACGTCAACTTAGATTGGGCAATATGGTTGCAGATAATGGGAGGAACATTGTGGCGGCTCTGCGTCTAGGTCACATGATACATGCCCCACGCCTGGTGCATGTGATCAATGTGGCAGTCAAACTCTTCTTAAAAACATAAGTCTGGCGAATTTTCCGGCCATGTCCAGGAGGGTATGTGTTCGCTATAGCCGATCTCATGCCTTTAAACATGCTCTTAGAGACTATTTACAAACATACACTAACAGGACATGTTAAAAACGCATACAAAACACAGGGCAGTGGCGTTCAAAAAAAAGGCTCTAATATGGAAATTGATAATACATTAATCAGTAGGGCTTATAATGGGCCTAAATGACTCTGACGAGCTGATAAATATATAAAGTGCAACATGTGTACAAGTTGGTTACATAAACCCTGTAAACAATTTAAATAAAGTGCAAGTGTGCTGGTGCCCGGACCAAGCTCCGATGAAACCCATGGCCAGAGTGTATAATCGGTGACATTACATTACAAACAAAACCATGCAACGCATCGGTGCGGGAGGTCGGCGATCTGTCAGCTCTGTTTGGTGATTTAATTTATTATTTTTTTATTTTGTTGCACATTATTGTTTAACAACTTATTGTTGCCACACATTCACTTTAGCACTTGCACTTTATTTAAATTGTTTACAGGGTTTATGTAACCAACTTGTACACATGTAGCACTTTATATATTTATCAGCTCAATTTCCAAATCAGAGCCTTTTTTGTACGCCACTACCCTGTGTGTTTAACATGTCCTGTTAGTTTATGTCTGTCAATAGTATATATTATATATATATATATATATATATATATATATATATATATATATATATATATATATATATATATATATCACATTTTGATTGCCCATTATCCTTTTATAGTGTGTGGCACTTCATCCCCTCTGTGTTTGGTGGGGGAGGGGGAAGAGTATTATTGTGGGTTTTCTGAGAGCCCACTTGTTCTGCTTTTCTAGTACGATACACTGGTCTAACAATTGCCTTTGCCTGAAATATCACTTTAAAGAATCAAAGATGTGATGGGATCACCATTCATTAGAAAAAATACATACTAAATTAGATATGGACGGAGGGGGCGTGGCTTGACATGGCCGGATAGAGACGCCTGGAGACGGAGCTCCGCACCAACCATCTGAATATCGGAGGCCAGAGAGCAGTGACCCACCTGTATTCCATATGCCCAGGAAGGGGAAACACCGGGGACCAAGCGGACGAGGCAGACTGGGCACTATCCCAGCCCTGTTCCAGCCAGGAGGCTCCGGGACCCGCGGGACGGCCGCAAAGAAGACGGCGGCGATGGCGGGAGAGGAGCGCACACGTGGGCGCGAGATCGAGATGTGGCGGGGGGCCACCGCTCCCAGTGTTCCGGCCCCGGCTGGGGCTGTCTTAGACCTGCTGGAGGAGGGAACCGGAGCGCAGCGTCCACAGTGCGACCCGGACCAGGAGCGCCACAGCGTCGGAGGCCGCATGCTGACGGTGTCAGCCGAGATACATGTTGGAGCGGACTGGCCGGACGGAACAACCGGCGGGCGCAAGGTTGGTCTCCAGCCCCAATGCACCCTCCCACCCCATCCTTGCCCGGGGGGCCAGCTCACCCAACCTGCCGCCACCCCCCATGAAGGGGACCGCTCACCTGGGGGAGAGGGGGATGCCACCCCGCCCAACGGCACCAGAAGCTCTGCTCTGAGGGCCACTGAGCCTAGCCTGAAGACCACATCACCGGGCCAGCTTAGCCCAGACTCCCCACCAAGAGGGACCCTGCGGGACAGCCCGGCCCCACAGACACGGGTGCCCACCTCCCCACATGCTGGTAGCCTGCAGCATACGCCCAGCTACCTGTCGGGTTCGCCGTCCCCCCCCTTGAGCCCACAGTCGCCATGGCAAACGCTTGCGGGATCCCCTCAGGCCCGCCACATTGGATCTCCACTGCCCCTAGAGAGTGACCCCGCCGTGAACCGCCTGTGGGACGCATTGCCGCCGATGACATCCGGGGGCCCCCCCGCGGGACGTGGGGAGACTGCTGATCCGCTGCAGAGGGGCTCGGCCGCCTGTGAGGAGGGGTTTCATGGGATCGCGGCTTTCAGCCCACCACCACCACTATCTGGCTGCCTGGAGACACCCCTTTCGCGGGAACCTCATCCCACACCGCCGCTTATCCAGCTCTCCCAGTCCATCGCGGAGGCGGTGAAAGTCAATATCGCTGAGGCCCTACGCGGTCTTCCAACGCGTAGTGATTTTGACGGATACGTATCCAGGATGGAGGGCACCATCAAGAGAGAACTAGCTGCATTGCAGGGTTCAGTCGTGGAGGTCACGACAAGGATGGATGGGATGGAGGCCTCGCACAGGGCCCTGGAGCAGCGGGTGGCAGATCTGGAACAGCAACAGGACCGCAACAAACGTCTCCTGTCAGATATCTTCCTGGCACATGACGACGCGGAGAATAGGAGCCGCAGGAATAATCTGCGCCTTCGGGGAGTACCTGAGTCAGTGGAGCCCCGAGATCTGTTGGAAGCGGTTACTACTATATTCAATGAACTTTTGAACCTCCCCGACTCCAACCGCATAGAGATGGACCGGGTTCATCGGGCGTTGGGTCCTAGGCCGCAAGACCCGAATCGTCCTCGGGACATTATTTGTCGCATCCATTTTTTCAAGATAAAAGAAGAGATCCTGCGCCGCGCATGGGACAAGGGTCCGGTTGCATTCAGGGGCGCACAGGTGATCATTTTGCAAGACCTCTCACGGAGAACTCTGCAGATGAGGAAGCTTCTGAAACCTGTACTGGAGGCCGTCCAGAATCGGGGTGCCTCCTACAGATGGGGCCATCCTTTTCAACTGCTGGTGCGCAGGGGAGGAGATCTGTTTATCCTCAAGGGGCCCGGCCAACTGCCGGACCTATTCCACTTTTTGGAGGTGGAAAGTGTGGATGTCCCGGACTGGACAGTCCCTGACCTGGCTGTGTATAATGGCCGGCTGCCGCAGCGCCCAGAAGGTGGTCCCCGAGGCAACAGAGGAGGAATGAGAGGCCGCAGAAGATAAGCTTTCATACTGTCATATTAAGAATTTGCTGTTCTTTTGTTCTTTTTTCTTTTTTCTCTGTTCTATCTGTTGATTGGCGTCTGGGTTACTCCTTGGCGGGCCGGACGGTTCTGCTTAGACCTTGACACTTCGAACGTCTTGCCCTCCATGGAAGCTCATCTCTGATAAGCGAACGAGTTGTGCTGCTGTGCGTGGTGCCATCTCACTTTGGACTGTCAGCATTTTGCCTGGCGGGCCATGGCGTCTTGGTGGCGCGACGTGCCTCGCCGAGCAGCTACAATACGGGCTTGACGCCACACTGCCATGCTTAGAATTTACCGTTATAACTGTTGATGTTAATGTCTACGCTGTCTCCTGACGGGCCGGCCGGGTCGGATCGGATCTTTGTCCGGCCCTTCATGAGAACCTCTGCTTAGAGAGCGGGAGTGCTGAGCTGCCGAGCGCGGAGACATCCCACCTCGGTCTGTCTGAGTTGTCTCTGACAGAGCGATAGCGCCTTACGGCCGCGGTGTGCCTCGCTGGGGAGCTGCAGCACTGGTTAGACGCCATTTTGTTGGGTTCGGAGCGTGAATGTATTGACGGTTGCTGTTTGACACCGGTGCTGCTCCATGACGGGCCGGGCCGATCTGTTTGGATCCACGCCCCGCCCCTCTTGGAGGCCCTCTCCAGCAATACAGTAGTGTTGTGCTGCTGTGCGTGGTGTCATGGCGCCGCGACCCGCCTGCGCTTTGTCCGGCGGGACGATGATGCCTTGAGGCCGTGCCGCGCTTCGCTGAGCAGCAACAATACTGACTTGACTCCGTACTGCCATATCCAGAGTTAACTGTTCTACCTCTGGATGACTGATGTTTGTGCCGCTTCCTGACGGGCCGGATCAATCCGTTTGGATTCTCGTCTTGCCCCTCACGGAAACTCTTCCTGGCTACACGGCCGTGTTGTGCTGCTGAGCGAGGGGTTGGGCTGCGATGGCCCGCCCGCGCTCCGCCCGGGGGGGTAGTGGCGCCCTGGGGCGATGGCGCGCCTCACTGGGCAGCTACAATACTGGCTTGATGCCACACTGTTGTGTCCAGAATTTGTTGTTCTATCTGTTGATCGAGGTCTCCCCCTGCGCCCTGAAGGGACGGATCGGCCCGCTTGGGTTCTTGTCTCGCCCCGCGGGGCCCCCCCCCCCCTTTTTCTTGAAATGGGGCAGTGTTGTGCTGCTGTGCGTGGTGCCCCGCCGCCTCGGACTGTCTGCATCTTGTCTGACAGGGCGGTAGCGACATAAGGTCACGAGCTGCCTCGCTGAGTAGCTACAATACTGGTGCGACTCCCTATCCGATGTTTATTTAGGCTTGGTCTTCCACTTCCCCCCCATTTGGTGCACCCCTCCGGAGAAGTCCTAGGCCTTCTCCTGTCGGGAATAGACCGTGTATTGGGCTTCTCAGCCCGTGGTTTGGAGTTTCTCCCCCACTTAGTGCGTCTTTAAAAGGCACCTGCTTTATGTTGGACTACTAGCTAGTCCCCGCCCCCATCACGACAATTGTTTGTCCATCTCTTAAGTCCTTTTGTCTTTCCTCCATATCCCTGATACCCATTTCCTCTCCCTCTGTTTCCCTCCCTTTTCTATTTCCCCCTCTGGTCATAACTCTCTTCTCCCCCTTGGCGTGTGGGACCGGAAGTGCAGCGAGGAGTACCGCTGCCTGACGATCTCTGGTCCTCCTCCCCCCCCCTTAGCTCTTTTCTGCAGGTATGGCCCCTGTAAAGGTAATTACCCTGAATGTGAAGGGCCTTAACACCCCGGAAAAGAGAACCATCCTAGGGCAGGAGTTAAAGAGATGTAAAGCGCAAATCATTTTCCTACAGGAGACACATTTCAGACGAGATTCCGTGCCCAGACTCTGTAGTAAGTTGTTCCCCCAGGCTTTCACCAGCTGCGCTGCAGATGCCAAGAAAAAAGGGGTAGCAATTCTGATCTCCAAGGACGTCCCTTTCTTGCTGAGGGAGGTCTGGAGAGACGAATCGGGCCGGGTGGTGCTGGCTAAGGGACAGATTAATCAAAAAATGTATACTTTAGCCTCTGTATACGCTCCCAATCAGGGGCAGATACCATTCCTGAAGCGCACCCTAGATAAGATCGAGAAATTCAGGGAGGGGGAGATCATTCTAGGGGGTGATTTTAACCTGGCTCTGGAACCACTACTGGACTCCTCCGCAGGGAAGTCAGCGCTCTCGCATCTGGCCTTGCGTTCTCTGAAGAGGGCATTGCATGGGCTGCAGCTGGTGGATGCCTGGCGGGTCAGGAACCCTGGGACGAAAGATTATTCTTTTTACTCACATGTACACGGGACATATTCTAGATTAGATTACATATGGGTGACACATAGCCTGTTGAGCCTAGCCACGGGAGACGGGATATACCCCACCTCCTTTTCAGATCACGCCCCGGTGTTTCTTGACCTCGAGCTCGTGGACAGGCCACCCCCCTCCTCCACTTGGAGGCTGAACGAGTCTCTCCTTAAGGATGCGGTGGTGGCTCAAGCTGTGAAGGAGGGCCTAGAGTCCTACTTCAGAACCAATAGTAATGGGGAGGTCTCGTTACTCACATTATGGGAAGCACACAAGAGTGTGATCAGGGGCATCCTAATCAGCCACGGGGCGAGGCTCAAGAGAGAAAGACTGGCCCAAATCGTGAAGCTTACAGATAAGGTACGGGGCCTGGAACTATCCCACAAGCAATCTGAGGCGGCACGGGTACTTGGGGAGCTGACCCAGACTAGGGAGGCACTCAACGCCCTTTTACGGCAGAAAGCAAAGCATGTCATTAGGAGATGCAGACGCACCTACTACGAGTACGGTAATAAGAGCAGCGCTCTGCTAGCTAGGGCCCTCAAGCAACAGCAATCCCAGAACTTCATCTCGGCAATTCTCGATAGCGAGCAGAAAACATAGCATACCACGGAGGGGATAGCAGATGTATTCAGGGCTTACTATTCAGGCCTGTACAATCTCAGCAGAGGGGCCCCGACACAGTCGCAACTGAATAGAATTGAGGACTACATTAAGAAATCAGGCATGCCCTCGGTGGCAGATGAAATTGCGGCCTCCTTGGAGGATCCGATTGGGATGGAGGAGTTGCTAGAGGCGCTTAAACAGTCCCCGTCAGGGAAGGCTCCAGGGCCTGATGGTTATTCGGTCCACTATTATAAAGCATTCATTTCTATCCTGGGCCCCCATATGGTTAGGGCCTGGAATACCATTACAGACCCGGATGCAGCGGGCGCCTTCTCGGGTGGAGACCTTGAGGCCCACATCTCAGTCCTACACAAAGCGGGGAAGGACCCTCTGTCGTGCGGGAGCTACCGCCCCATCTCCCTCCTCAACACTGACCTGAAGCTGTACGCAAAGATCTTGGCCAACAGATTGGCCCCGGTGGTGGCACAGGTAGTCCATTTGGACCAAACGGGTTTCGTGTTGGGAAGGGAGGCCAGGGATAATGTGGTGCGGGCACTTAGCGTCACGTACTCCGCACAGTCAGCGGGGGTGCCAATGATGGTGTTGTCCACAGACGCGGAGAAGGCCTTTGATAGGGTAGGTTGGCCTTTTATGCAGGGAACCCTTAGACATATAGGCTTAGGGGAAAACCTTAGGAAACGCATTGAGGCCCTGTATACGATACCCCGCGCGAGAGTCAAGGTGAATGGCCACCTCTCCGCCCCATTGCCGATTAGTAACGGAACCCGACAGGGCTGCCCACTGTCACCTCTGCTATTCGCCTTGACTTTAGAGCCTTTTCTATGTAACATAAGGAAGAATGTGGACGTGAGGGGTTTGAGTGTAGGTGGCAGTATTCATAAGGTTGCCGCTTACGCGGATGACCTCTTGTTCTTCATCACAAATCCCACGGTCTCTGTCCCTGTGTTAATGAAGGAGTTTGAAGCCTTCGGGAGGCTATCCTTTTTCAAAATTAACTTCGAGAAGTCAGAGGCGTTAAACATCTCCCTCCCTGCTGAGGTGGCCGGGACTGTCCAACAGGCATTCTCTTTTAAGTGGGCCAAGGATTCAATAGCATACCTTGGTACGAGATTGCCGAACCGCCTGACGAACATCTTTGCCTTAAACTTTCTGCCCCTATTCCAGAGAATAAAGGCTGATTTGGAAAAATGGGATTCCCCTACATTCTCGTGGATGGGTAGGGTGAATATAATCAAAATGTCGGTCCTGCCAAAACTGTTGTTCCTGTTCCAGGCGCTCCCCATCAAGTTACCTACCCGCTTCTTCAGGGACCTGGAGAAAGTTCTGTTGGGATTTGTGTGGCAGAGGAAGAGGGCAAGGCTCCGTCGCCAGGTGTTGTTCAAGCCCAAACACCTAGGGGGTATGGCTATGCCGGATGTTCAGTCGTATTGGGTGGCTTCCCATTTACAGAGGGTATGTGAGTGGCACACGTGCAAGGAGACGAAGAGATGGGTACAGCTAGAGCACTCACTGGCCCCTGCCCCCCTAGATGCTGTTGTTTGGAACAGAGAGAACCGGGTGCCAGCCCTGAGATCCCACCCCACCATAGCGCCTACTCTGGATGTCCTACGGAGTTTCAGGGAACGCTCTGATATCTCCCCATGGCCCTCCCCCATGTTGGCTTTATTGGACAATCCACAACTCATGCCTGACTGTACAAGAGTAGACCTCAGGGAGTGGGGGAAGGTAGCCCAGTTAAGGGGGGGCGACTTGCTATCGGAGGGGGGTTGGACCGCGCTGGGTGAGCTGAGGGCGAAATTTGAGAAAGGGAACCTGGATCCCTGGACATTATTGCGGTTTCAATCGGTTCTGTCCAGGCTGGGCTACCGCAGGGAGAACTCCAGGAAGCCTACCGATTTTGAGATGCTGTGTTTGGCAGGGCAGCCCCAGCCCCATCTGATTTCCTTGTTGTACGCGCTGCTCAACCGGGAAGTGGAGTCCCCGCCTGCTTATTGGGGGGAGTGGGAGCAGGACTTGGGTCGGCCCTTGGGTGAGAAAGAGAGAACTAAGATAGCCACCTTGATACATAAATCCTCGGTAGCCACGAGAATCCAGGAAGTAAATTATAAATTGTTGACCCGATGGTACTACACCCCTGACAGGCTAGGCAAGATGTATGACTCGGCGGATGCGAGCTGCTGGAGATGTGGAGGGGAACGTGGGACACTATTTCATTTGTTCTGGCGGTGCCCCAAAATCCAGGAGTACTGGGGGGCGGTCCTGGGCATTATAGCACAGCTGACAGGGGCACAATTGTTGGGAGACCCGGCGCAGGTCCTGCTTCACTCCACGAAGTCCCCGATAGGGAAATATAAGAAAACACTGCTGATTCACCTGTTGAACGCGGCCAAACAGGCTATACCCAGATTCTGGAAAAAGAAGAAAGCTCCCTCCGTTAGGGACTGGGTGAGGGAGGTTGTCCTCGTTAAGGAAATGGAAGATTTAACTTTAGCTCTCCATGAACGGGATGAGCAATATAGAGTTACCTGGCTTCCTTGGCTGATTTTTGAAGAATCAGCAGAGTTCCGTAATTTGTTCACGTGATCGATTAGAAGCTATGTCGATTGTAGTGCCACCCGCGGTCACTCTCCATCCGGGCGAGATACACACTGCCCCCTCCTGCGCTAGGCCTGAATTAGACAGCTGCTGGGCGGCGTTCGGCCTGGTGCCCTGTCCCACACGCCACACCTATACCCACACCTACCCTTCCCTCAAACCTCTTGCACCGTATCCCTCCCCTCTATCTCTCCCCCACCCCTCCCCCTTTTTTTTTCTTTTTACCCCTTGCCATTACACCTCTCCTTGGTCCCCCCTTGTACGTCTGTCCCTATTCCCTGGGGAGGGCTTGAGATCCTATTCGATACAAGGGAATTGAAACCATTCTTAGCGGAAAGCCCTATGGCTAAATGTATCTGACGAAGGGGAGAGGAGACGGGGAGGAGTGGACGGAGGGTCGCTATGCGGCTTCCGTCACGTTGTGTTCCCCCGCCTCGTGACCCCCTATAGCTGGTATCCGCATCATATGGCATTATGCACTGTTGCCTGATATCATTGCCCAACTGCGATATGTCACCTCTGTTATGATAGTGATCTACTTGAGCTCCCCCATTCCTTTTATGCTTCCTGTATTGTTGACCCTATTGAATGTATGTATGTTATAAACCTGCAAAATTCAAAATAAAGAATTTTAAAAAAAAAAATTAGATATGGACACAGTTCCTAGGGACTTCTCCACCCATGATGTGGAGACTGCTCTAGTAGAGTGGGCTCTGATATAAGGCGGGTTGGTATTCACGGATATATAAGATAGGGCTAGGGAAGCTTTAGATGATGCGAGGCCCCTAT
Organism: Gastrophryne carolinensis; assembly: GCA_027917425.1. Classification (NCBI taxonomy): domain Eukaryota; kingdom Metazoa; phylum Chordata; class Amphibia; order Anura; family Microhylidae; genus Gastrophryne; species Gastrophryne carolinensis. The sequence continues at coordinate 271,322,100 of CM051239.1, read as the reverse complement.
TCTTTCCTAAAAAGTATATAAAAAATGTATCCGACCTACAGAAGTCATATGTGCTTTCAATGTAGGTAAGGAGGCATCTGAAAAATACCATTTTGTGAGTACTCACCTGAAAAATGGGTATTATTGGTGTGCCACACACCCCGCCTCACCTTTAGATATTCATCCATTATTGGGTTAATCCACCGCCGGTGACGTAGTGCAGAGAGGAAGTCTTGTAACGAGCCCCCTTCCGGCCTATATATACCTGGTACCTCCCTTCAATCACCAGTATATTTAAAAAGCAGAAAGACAAGGTACCAGCATTCCACCAGTAACCTCAAAATCAAATTTGATATAAATAAAAAAGCTTCACCATATAAAGGCTTCGGAACTACCGAAAAAAGGGTGGGAGTGAAGCGGGGTGTGTGGCACACCAACAATACCCATTTTTCAGGTGAGTACTCACAAAATGGTATTATTCTTGGTGTGCCACACACCCCGCCTCACCTTTAGATATTCATCCATTATTGGGACATCCAAAAGCAGTGTCCACAAGGGCTGGGCAACTCAAGGCCAGGTGAAGCATAACTTAAATGACTGCAGTCTGCAGAACTTTGCGGCCAAAAACAGCATCCGCTGAGGCCCGCACATAAACTTTGTAAAACTTAGAAAAAGTGTGAACAGAAGACCAAGTGGCGGCCTTACAAACCTGTTCAACAGAAGCTTGGTGCTGAAATGCCCAAGACGCCCCAATGGCGCGAGTAGAATGAGCAGTGATACGAAAAGGGGGAACTTTCCCCTTAGCAGCATAGGCCGCAGTAACGGCCTGACGTATCCACTTGCTAATGGCAGATTTGGCTGGTGCCAAACCCTTCTTAGGCCCATGGGGCACAACAAAAAAGGAATCCGTCCTACGAAAAGGAGACGTGATAATCAAGTAGTACTTAACACAGCGTACTACATCCAAGCAATGCAACACCCTCTCTTTGTCATTCTTAGATTAGGACACAAGGAGGGAAGAACAATGTCTTGGTTCAAATGAAAAGCAGAAACAACCTTAGGAAGAAAGTCTGGCTTGAACCGAAAGACCACTTTATCCTGATGCCTCTCAAAGTAAGGCGCCTGGATAGTTAAGGCCGCCAACTCTGAGACACGCCGGACCGAAGCGATAGCTACCAAGAAGACAATCTTCTGAGTCAGGGTAGACAAAGCAATATCTTGCAAAGGCTCAAAAGGAGGAGCCTGAAGAGCAGAAAGAACCAAATTCAAATCCCAAACAGGGAGTAGTGATTTCCTGGGAGGCCGCACATGCGTAACCCCCTGGAAAAAAAGTTTTAATCAAAGGTTTAAGCGCAACACGCTTCTGAAAAAAGATAGATAAGGCAGAAACTTGCCCTTTCAACGTACTAAGCTGAAGACCAGAGTCCAGCCCTGATTGTAAAAACTCCAGAATCCTGGAGACTGAAAAGACCCTACAAGGAAAAGATCTTATCTCGCACCAGGCGATATAGGCTTTCCAAGTCCTATAGTAAGTGATAGAAGAAGACCTCTTCCGAGCACTGATCAGAGTCTTAACGACTGAATCAGAAAGACCCTCCTCCTTCAGGATGGAGGTCTCAGCAGCCAGGCAGTCAAACCTAGCGCTGGTAAATTGGGGTAACACAATCGACCCTGAGTGAGCAGATCGGACCAAAGAGGCAGAACGACCTGGTCCACCGCCAGCCGAACGATGTCTGCAAACCACACTCGCCTTGGCCACCTTGGGGCCACGAGAACGGCGGACACCTTTTCCAGAGCCAACTTCCGAAGCACCCTGCCTAGCATGGGTATCGGAGGAAACAGGTATAGAAACCCCAGATCCCCCCAACTCAGGGACATTGCATCCACTGCCAGCGCCAGAGGATCCTGGGAGAGCGACACGAAGTTCGGGAGCCTGCGATTGTGACGAGAGGCAAACAGGTCCACCTCCGGTGTCCCCCATCGGAGACATAGTGAGCGAAACACCCGAGGATGGAAAGCCCATTCTCCCAGACGGGGAGAGCCCCTGCTCAACCGGTCCGCTTCCTGGTTCTCCACTCCTGGAATGTATACCGCCGAAAGACAAGGAACATGGGCCTCTGCCCAGGTCAGGATCAGGGACACCTCCCTGAGAGCACTCAGGCTGCGAGTCCCTCCCTGATGATTGATGTAAGCAACCGCTGTTCGATTGTCTGAACGCACCTGGACCGGAAGGCCCAGGACGTGCTGAGTCAGGAGAGCAAGCACCTGACGGATGGCTCTCAGTTCCAGAATATTGATGGGTAAGTGGGCCTCCTGAGGTCCCCATTGCCCCTGGAACTGCAGCTCCTTCCAGAATCCGCCCCATCCCGACAGACTGGCGTCCGTGGTGACAATTTCCCAAAGAGGGGTCAGGAAAGACCTGCCCTTTACGAGATTGGTCGAGACCAACCACCACTGGAGGGACTGCCGGACCCGGGAGGACAACTGGAAGGGCTGATCCAGCGACCGAAGCCGTCGGTCCCAAGACGCCAACAGATAAAGCTGAAGCGTCCTCGTGTGGAATTGAGCAAAAGGAACTGCCTCGAAGGAGGCAACCATCAACCCTACCAGCCTCATCCCCAGACGGATGGACGGCCGAGGATTGGAGAGTAGGACCCGAGCCAACTCCTGAATCAGATGAATTTTGGACTGAGGAAGAAACACTGTGCTGATGAAAGTCCAACTGCATCCCCAGGAAGGACACTACCCTGGCCGGAGCGAGGGAGGACTTGGGGAAGTTGATCACCCAACCAAAGCTTTCCAGCGTGGAGACCACCATGCTGGTGTCTGTCTCCGATTGATTGAGCGACGGAGCCATGATGAGAAGGTCGTCCAAATAAGGCACGACACGAATGCCCCGAGATCTGAAAATGGCTATGACCCCTGCCAACACCTTGGTGAACACTCTTGGAGCTGAGGTAAGGCCAAACGAAAGTGCCACGAATTGATAATGCTGATCCTTCATCACGAATCGAAGAAAACGTTGATGAGCGTGGCAGATGGGAACATGAAGGTAAGCATCCTTGATGTCTATGGATGTCATGAAGTCCCCTTGCCGAAGAGAGCCGACGGCAGTGCACAAGGTTTCCATGCGGAACTTCCGAAACCGGATGAACCTGTTGAGCAACTTCAGGTCCAAGACGGGACGAACTGACCCATCTTTCTTGGGGACTGCGAACAGATTGGAGTAGAAACCGAGGCCCGTCTCTAAGCGCGGTACCGGCCGGATGACCGCCATCTCTAGTAAATTCTTTACCGACGCCAGGAGCCCCTGTGCGTCGACAGGATCGATGGGCACCCGAGACCGAAAGAACCGTGAAGGAGGGCGAGACTCGAATTCCAGCTTGTAACCGGACGACACTACCTCCTGAATCCATCTGTCCGGAACTTCCCGGTTCCAAACCTGGGAGAAGTGTCGTAATCGTCCCCCCACCTGCACGGGTGAGGGCAGCCCCTCATTGCTGAGCGGGCTTACCAACAGGTTTGGGCTTGGAGCCCCAGGACTGGGCGGGACGGCCACGGCCCCTCCCCTGAGTCCAACCTGTACGACTGGTAGAGGGAAGGGAAGCCCCCCTGCCCGCTCTGTATCCTCGAAAGGAAGGCCTACCAGAACCTGCCCCCCTAAAGGGGCGTCGAGGCCTTCTGCGCTGTGGCATTTTACCACCTTTCGCGACAGAGTCAATTCTCTCCCCAAACAGACGTAGCCCCAAAAAGGGGAGAGCTGTGAGCACCTTTTTAGAAGCTGAATCCGCCGACCACTGTCGCAGCCATACAGACCGACGAATGACCACCAGCATTGCCGCTGTCTTGCTACTCATAGCCAGCGCATCGTCCTGAGCGGATAGAACGTAGGACACAAAAGATTTGCACTGCTTAAGCGCAGCGAACTCATTACAAGCGGGATTGAGATCCTCGTATAGCCCCTGGATTACAGATCTTACTGCTAATAGAAGAAGGGCCGAAGCGCACATAGGGCGCATCGTTGACCCAGCATAAATAAAGCCATGGCGAGCATACTGGTCAATCCTACGATCCTCCCCATCTTTAGGGACAGAGGTCTCAGCAGACTGTACCATAGCGGTGCTAGAGAGCCCTAGCACAGGGGTATCGACTTCAGGAGGAATGGACCAAAGCTTCACCAATTCTGGCGGAAAGGGATAACGCCTTTCCCACCTGGGAGGGATCCCAGATAACCGCGTGGGATGTTCCCATTCCTTAAGGACCACCCTTCCAAAGTGGTGCTGTCTGGGAAAAACCAAACGCGGCTGAGGCTCTTTAAACAACTGGCCCCTTGGCAGGGTGACAGCCTCAGGCGGATCTAAATTCAAAATTTCAAACATTTGAGCCAAAATGGAGGGGGTGTCAAGGGCAACCCCCGCCGACCAATCGCCAGTCGCATCAGCCTCAAGCTGATCTGCCGGCTCATCTGACTCCAAGAGGAATTCTTGCTCATCCGGGGAGCCATCGGACCATTCCACAGGCTCACATAATTCGTCCTGTGGAGCCGAAGATACTGGAGTCAGGCGCTTCCGTTTTGCAGGGGCCTTCAACCCTGCCTTAACGGGCAATACTTTCCGAAGGCTGGCCAACTTTGCCGCCACCTCGGATTGCGAATCCCCACTTTTGACAGTGTCATGCGGGGTCCGGAACAGGGAGGGAGAGGCAGGAGATGATGGAAGTTGCGACGGGCCAGCAGCCGGATCAACAGACTGACGTGCAAGGAATGCAAATAAAGACATCAGCCGAGAGCGCAGCCCCACATTTTACACATCCCCTGGACGACTCTGACGAGTCGTTTCTGGTAGTCAGGGAAGCCTCCATATTGGTGATTTATGGTATCGCAAATACTGGGATTTTTAAGGCATAAGCCAACCCGGGATGCCCCTTTATCAAAAAATGTCCCGGAAGGGAGGGTTTTTTTTTTTTTCAAGAAAAAGGTCCCCCTTAGTAAATAGATATATATATATATATATATATCTAAGAATATATATATATATTAAATGTGTAAACTCTATATATAAAAAATATCCCCCTTTTTCTTTTCTAAAAAAGAAAGACTAGCCAGGCAACATAGAGCCGGAGGGCCGCTATAATCAGGGATCCCAGGATCTGAAAGGAAAGAAACAAACCATCAGATCCCCATATAAGTGTAACACATGCAGCATGTCTTATGCATCATATATAAATGATAAGAGTGCCTCTTTAAACGCTTCCCCAAACATCCCCCTTTTTTCTCCATAAGAAATAAGGACAAAAAAGAAATCTCACTCTCGGCCCCGCCAAAGCGGGGCCGCTTACCTGACAGGCCAACTCAGGACCGGAGGGACAATGTAGCAGCAGCCGCAACATACAAGTGTGCTGCAGCGCGCGCCCCCCCCACGTGACTTCTCTTATCAGAGACAGGGAGGAAGTGAGGCCGGGGCCGCCGAGCGACGCTCCCACCGGCGCCCCGCCCCCCCGCGTCACAGGGAGCCGCCCCCTACAACCTGGTCAGAAGCGTCCTCATGTGCGCCAATTCATTAAGAGATTGCCACCAGCTGCGCTGGATCACGCACAGCCAGGCGGCGGAGGAGGGGGGGAGAGCATAAGCACAGCCAGAGGCTGCCGCACGGAGACAACGGGGAAGGGGGGAGGTGGGAGGGGCCGCAGACTAAGGTGGCAAGCCCAACTGCTGAGCGCGGTCCGCTGCCCCGCCCCCATAAAGCTGACCAACACTCTGGCCACTGTTGAAACACACATTTTTTTTTTTTTTTTTTTTAAAGGATCTGCCCGGAGCTCCAGCATAACAGACTAAGCGCACCATGCTGCGCAGTCTGTTAATGTGCACAAAGTGAACACACACATGTAAAAGACAGCAATACAGTGAAACACTATGCATAATATACAACCCTCTATACCCCCCCCCCATAGTGAAGGGAGAAGGGACCGTAACGGGAGAGTAAGGGGCTAAGGGGACCCTCGGCCCCGGCCTACCTGTAAGCAGGAGACTTCCATCTTCTGACTTGTCAGCAAGCAGAGAGAAAAATACTGGTGATTGAAGGGAGGTACCAGGTGTATATATAGGCCGGAAGGGGGCTCGTTACAAGACTTCCTCTCTGCACTACGTCACCTGCGGTGGATTAACCCAATAATGGATGAATATCTAAAGGTGAGGCGGGGTGTGTGGCACACCAAGAATATATTAATAGCTTGTGTGGATTCTACCAGATTATCTGGTTCTGGTAACATGGAAGGAATGGTTACGTCTTGGGAACGGTGAAAGGTAGAAGACATCTCCTCTCGCTTCTCCAGCGCTGCCCCCCTCTGTCAATCCCTCCACTGGTTACCTGTCTCCATAGAGTTTAGTTCAAACTTCTAACACTTACCTACATTGCAGCAAATGACGACAAAGAAAAATACAATTCTGTGATTACTCACCTGTAGAATTGGTATTATAAGTATACAGTACGTCCTGCTCCAGATAGATTACTTACACTTGGGTATTACTCCGCCAGATGGCACTGGACTGCAGAGACATCGAAAATAGGCTCCTCCAGGCCCCACAAATACCCAGGGACCTCCCACAATCCCCAGCATTGAAAAGCAGTTAACGAGAAGCCGGGAGAATGAAAACAAACCCAAACTAGTAACTATAATAATGATAACAATCACCATACAGGGGATCCAAGATAATGCAAAACCAAGGGTGGGGTGGAGAAGGACGTACTGTATACTCACCAATTCTACAGGTGAGTAATCACAGAATTGTATTATTCTTAGTATACAGTACGTCCTGCTCCAGATGGATTACTTACACTTGGGACATCCAATAGCAGTGTCCATAAAGTAGGGTGGGATCCCCAAAGGTAACAGCAGACAGGTCAGACCACTGCCGCCTGCAGAACCTTATGGCCAAAAGCAGCTTTAGCTGAGGCCCTAACATCAACTTTGTAAAACTTTGAAAAGGTATGAACAGAAGACCAAGTAGCGGCCTTGCAAACTTGTTCAACAGAAGCCTGGTGCTGAAAAGCCCAAGAGGCACCAATAGCACGAGTAGAATGAGTAGTAAGGTGGAAGGGAGGATTCTTCCCCTTAGCAGAGTAGGCCTGAATCACAGCATGACGGATCCATTTGCTGATAGTAGACTTGGCAGGAGCCAAACCCTTCCTAGGACCAGAAGGGACCACAAAAAGAGCATCAGTTTTTCTGAAAAGTGTAGTAGCCACCAGATAGTACTTCAGACACCTAACCACATCCAAAGAATGCAAGACCTTCTCCTTAGCATTACTAGGATTAGGGCACAATGACGGAAGAACTATGTCCTGATTCAAATGAAAGGCAGACACAACCTTAGACAGAAAGTCTGGCTTGAAGCGGAACACCACCTTGTCCTGGTGTCTCTCATAGTAGGGGGGCTGGATGGAGAGCGCCGCCAACTCAGACACCCGCCTAACAGAGGTGATAGCCACCAAAAAGACAACTTTGAGAATAAGAATGGCCAGGGCAGCATCCTGCACAGGTTCAAAGGGAGTACCCTGCAAGGCTGACAAAATCAAGTTCAAATCCCAAACATGCATCATAGGCTTACGTGGGGGACGTACATGAGTAACCCCCTGGAAAAAAGTCCTGATCAGAGAATGCTGAGCAAAGGACTTCTGGAAGAAAACAGCCAGTTTGTATCAACAACCAAGGTAGACAGCCCCTTCTCCATCAAGATGGAGGTTTCAGCAGCCAGGCAGTCAAAGCCAGAGTTTGTAAATTGGGATGACGTAAGGGGACCCCGAGTGAGCAGGTCTGGCACCCTGGGCAGAACGTACTGATCTACTGCCAGGGGGAATGGAGGAAAGACATACAGGAGCTGAAAGTCCTGCCATGACATTGCTAGGGCATCCGTGGCCAAGGCCAGAGGATCCTGGGACAGGGAGACAAAGGCCGGGAGCTTGTGATTGTGACGGGACGCAAACAGATCCACATCTGGTTGGCCCCAACGGTGACACAGAGATTGGAACACCCTGTTGCAGAGGGACCATTCTCCCCGGCAAGAGGTCCCCCTGCTCAGAGTGCCAGCAGATTTTCCACCCCCGGGATGTACACCGCAGATATGCAGGGAACATTGGCCTCCGCCCAGTTCAGGATCAGAGACACTTCCTGGAGGGCCCTCTTGCTCCGGGTCCCTCCCTGATTGATGTAGGCAACTGCCGTCTGGTTGTCCGAGCGCACCTGAACAGGCAGGCCCTGAAGGTGATGAGTCAACTGAGTCAGAACTAACCTGATCGCCCGCAGCTCCAAGACGTTGATAGGTGTGTGGGCCTCCTGAGGGCCCCACCGCCCTTGGAACTGCAGGGACTTCCAGAAGCCCCCCCAACCTGACAGACTGTCATCCGTGGTGACAGTCTCCCAGGAGGGGGTCAGAAAGGATCTGCCCCCCAACAGGTTCCTGGAGTCTAGCCACCACGAGAGGGACCGCCTGACCGGGGGGGGGGGAAGCGCAAAGAGCCGGTCCAGGGATGCAGGGTCCTTGTCCCATACTGACAAGAGGTGGAGAGGCCGAGGCCTCAAGTGGAACTGAGCATAAGGGACCGCCTCGAAGCATGCCACCACCAGGCCCACCAGCTGCATCCCCTGCCTGATGGAGGGATGACGACAAAATAGCAGGAACTACACCTGCGCACTTAGACTATCCACCATCTGCTGAGGAAGAAAAATCCTTGCCTGAACTGTATCCAGATTCATTCCCAGGAATGAAGTCACCAAGGAGGGAGACAGAAGACTTGGGGTGGTTGATCACCCAGCCAAATGACTCCAGGGTGGACACCACCAGCTGAGTATCCAACTCTGCCTGATGTAGAGACTGGGAAGTGATGAGAATGTCGTCCAGGTAGGGCAGCACGCGGATGCCCTGAAACCTGAGCAGACATCACTCCTGCCAGCACCTTGGTGAACACCCTGGGAGCTGAAGTGAGACCAAAAGGCAATGCCACAAATTGGTAGTGTTTATCCTCCAGAGCGAACCTGAGGAACCTTTGATGACCTGGAAATACAGGAATATGGTAAGCATCTTTGATGTCCACAGACGTCATGAAATCCCCTGGGCGCAGGGAAATGATGGCAGAGCGCAGAGTTTCCATGCGAAATCGCCTGCACCTGACAAATTTGTTGGAGGATCTTCAAGTCCAGGATGGGCCTGACTGACCCATCTTTTTTGGGCACTGTGAAGAGGTTGGAATAGAAGCCCCTGCCCCTTTCTCTTAAAGGGACCTTGCAGATGACCCCCAGCTCCAGAAGGCTTTGCACCGCCTGCACTAGATCCTGAGCTGACACAGTGTCCCGAGGAATCAGAGATCTGATGAACCTTGGGGGGGGGGGGGGGGGGAGGGCAGACAGCAAACTATCTTGTAACCGGAGGACACTACCTCCTGAATCCACCGGTTTGAGACATGAAGCCTCCAGAGGTGAGCAAAGTGCTGAAGCCGTCCCCCCACCCGGATGGGTGAGAGCGCCCCATCATGCCTGAGGGGGCTTGGCAGAGGACTTAAAGTGGACCAACACCCTGGGGTGATCGGCCCGGGAATCTATAAGATTCCCGGGCCGATCACCCCCCACCCCGCGGGACATCCGAGATCGGGATGTCCCGCGGGGTGAAACCCCCCCCAAACACCCCAACTCACCTACCCCTGTAGGCGTGCGCGCCTCCGCGCCGGCCGTCTGCGAATGGCCGGCGCGGGCGCGCGCGCGTCAAAAGTGACGCGAGGGAGGCGGCGGCGGCGGCCGCCGCTTAAACGTTCCAGTTCTCCCCTTTCGGGGGGTTAGGGGGGGTTTCACACAGCGGGGCACCCCGATCGGGGGTGCCCCACCGAAGTGGACCAAGACCCAGGATAGTCAAAATCCTGGGTGTTGGTCCACTTTAAGCTTGGAGCCCCAGGAGAAGCCAGGACGTCCACGTCCTCTGCTCCTACCCCAGAAGTCTCCTCGGGCCCCAGTAAAGGAAACCCCCCTCCCTTGTCTAGAACCACGGTAGTGGGAGGAAAAGGAGCCCTGACCCTGAAAGGGCCGAGACTGCCGCCTGCCGCTGGGGTAACCTGCCTCCCTTAGCAAACAGGTCCAGGGGGTCCCCAAACAGGTGTAGTCCTTTGAAGGGAAAACCAGTGAGGGCCTTCTTGGCAGCGTTGTCAGCAGCCCACTGGCGCAGCCAAACCGAGCGACGTATAGCCACCACAAGGGCAGAGGTTCTGCCACACATTCTAATGGTGTCATCCAAGGCAGAGAGGACATAGGTCACAAAAACATCACAACTAGAGAGTGCATTAAACTCCTCCCTAGACACATCATCAGGGGCACCATCAAGGATACTTCTGAGCAGGGTCAGAATAGCCACAGCCGTAATAGCAGAGGCACAGACCGGGTGCAGCGTCGTCCCCACACACGCAAAGGCATGGGACGCCAGCTGATAAATGTGCCGGTCCTCAGCATCCCGCAGGGTAGTAGATTAAGGGGAGTGCATGACAGAGGTGTTAAATAACCCTAGGACCGGGGCATCCACCTCAGGAGGGGATGACCAACACTTCACCACATCAGCAGAAAAAGGGATACTTCCTACATCGGGAAGCCTGCTGGGGCGCTCCCTTTCCTTGAGCACAAGGTTATTAAAATGGGCTTGCTCAGGAAATTCCAAGCGTGACTTAGCGGTATGAAAAAGAAGAAACCGAAATAGAAATAGACAGAACCTCAAAAATCTGAGCCAACAGTCTATCAGAGCCAGAATCGTCATGACCCCTGGGCCTCTCATCAGATGACCCTGAGTCAGAGAATAGCTCCCCTTCCTCCAAAGGGGTATAGCCAGACAGTTCCACAAACTCATCAGCTTCCATAGGGAAAAGAGTGACATCAGGCGTTAAGTGCCGCTTTTTTGCAGAGGCCTTACGCACCCAAGGTATTAGCAATCAACTTCTCAACACTAGCCAGTCTAGAAGACACATCAGGCTGAGAATCCCCACTTGTATGCAACTCAGTGGGAGTGAGATTTAAGCTTGGGGGAGTAGGTGAAGTGAAACGAGGCGCAGGCCCAGCCACTGGAAGGCCAGACTGCAGCGCAAGCACCTGCTGGGCACAAGGTAAACAGACCCGCACATTGTCAGCGCTAATAGGGGACACCCCACAAGCTACACAGCCGGGCTTGTCCCGAAGGAACCCCAAGCACATTATCCAGAGATGCCTCCATATGGTGATTAAAGCGGCACAATAGGCCGATAGGGATTGACGCTATAAAAGCAACCTGGGATGCCCCAATAACCCGCTAGGGAAGTGGGAGTAAATAACACTAAGCCTCACAAGTTAACTAATTGAGGGAGTAGGGCCAGGAGAAGCCAAGAGGGTTCGGCCCGTCTGAAAGACATAAGCAAAGGGGAGCTGTAAGTGTACAAATAAATAACAATGGTAAAAAAGCCGCCCGCGATGGCACTCACGGACCGCAGTAGGTAGAAGCCCGTCACACAGCAGCCGGAACCAAGAAAAAAAATGGCGTGGGGTATACCTCGAGGGGCGGGCCGCAGGGACAGCGACGCGGAACGCGCCAAAAGCGGGCCCCGCCCCCCAAAGAGCGCGAAGCCATACACGTGACAAGCAGCCAATGACGGCGCACCAGCGCCTGAGGTAACGCCGCCACCCATCGCGGAACACAGTGGAAGCGCGCGCGGCAATTTTAAGACACAATAAGTGCAAACAAGTCAGCACAGCGACTGACACTCCAGCGCAGCCAAGGCTGGGAGGCACATTACTAATGGAACGGGTGGGAATGGCCCTACAGGGCCGCAGGCTAATATCCCTGCTCACCTGCGAGAATAGAGAGCCATCTTCTTGTCCTTCGCAGTCCAGACTGCAGAGAAGATCTGGGAGGTCCCTGGGTATTTGAGGGGCCAGGAGGAGCCTATTTCGATGTCTCTGCAGTCCAGCGCCATCTGGCGGAGTAATACCCAAGTGTAAGCAATCTATCTAGAGCAGGACGTACTGTATACTAAGAATATTGTCCGCTTATGTTTTGTGGCACAAAAACTCCTTTGAAAGTGCTACTGTCTTTGCACAGTAGGCCAGCAGACTGGTTTACAGCACAGCCTAGGCCCGCCATATTAAATGAAATTCAACACCCTGCCCAACTGGAGAACATGTCACTTCACCAGGCATAAGGAATAAAGGGGGCAAGGAAACTGGAATATAAGTTTTGAGAATAGGTCATTTTTTGAGGAATATTCAGCCACTTAGTCACATACAATAAAATACAAACCTTAATAATATTACTTATTCTCTTCTCAACAGGAGACAAAACCACTCTAGAAAAAAAAAAAAACATAACTGGGTGTAAATATTGCTATCTGCATGTATCCTTTAAATATCTCCTCTGACAATATTACCCTCCAACTTTAAAATGGACCTTAACACTCTTAGGTAACTATATGCTATGGCAGATTTTGTTTCCCCGGTCCATCAAGAGCTCTATCGCACAGACGCCCTTTCAACAATGTGGGAAAGCTTGGACGCCACAAACCCACAAACAACCTCCTGGACCAAAGCGTCAGATATCCATTCCCTCCACACCACCTGACTGGTTGAGGGCGCCCCATCAACCCTAAGAGCCCATTGGGGTCTAGGTTTCCCCTGTGGCTTTCCTCCCGAGAAAAAAATCCTTGTAGCGTCTGGAGTCTGTTGAACCCCCAACTTCCGGAAGGGACGAAAATTCAGTGAAGACCAAATCCTGACCCCGTCCCCTCAAATGCTGGCACCAAGCTCTGAACGAGCTCTGACCAGCATGGCTGTCTCTCTCAGGGAGTCATGGAATGTAACAGTAAACACAAAACGCATACACAAAAAGACACATGGGAGCCAGGCCACCTAGCTTAGGTCCACCACCAGCAGCCATAGGGAAGGCAGACTGCAGTCATGACCCAGGGGTTAGAGGGAATGGGGCTCAGTGTGAGGCACACAGCAGGGCCACCATGCAAGGTTCAACGATCAGGTACCCTGCAGGCAGCGGGTTCCTCAACCTCGGGACTCAGACGAGGAGTGTCTGAGTGCCTGGACCCATGCTCCGCTCACTTTGCACGATCCCACACTATGGGCTTGGAAACAGACTTCAGGTATCTAACTGGGGTCACAAGGAACACTGCAGCTGGTGAGAGGTTGAGAGACAGACTAAGTCGAAGCCCCTGCTCAGCACTGTAATAAAAAAAAAATCCAGACCTTTACAGTCCCTTGCAAATGCAATAAAAGAACTGAGATCGCTACAGCCAGCCCTATATAGGCCAGGAGGAGCTTGTTTTCTACCCCCATCTTGCAGTCCCCGCCTACGGCTGAGATTAACCCACATGTTGCTACTAGTGGTGCCCCAGAAAGGGAGAGATAAGAAAGGTGTCTACCAATAAATATGTGGTACTGCTTGTTTTGCACATTTTTCACCCGAATATATTGAGTTCTACTCTTGCGGTAGTTAATACAAAGAAAAAGGGGTAAAAAAATGCAATACTTTTCTCAAGAGTAAAGTGCCATTGACTTTCATTGCATTCCAATCTGGTGGTTCACTAAAAAGTTAAATTCTCGTGCTTTTTTTATGTATTACATTTCTTACTACCATGAGAATTTTTGTTAACTCTTAGTAAATCAAGGCATTCATTTTAAAGTCCAGACTCGGACAGATGAAATAAAAAAAAAATATATAAAATGTTCCTGCTAAAAACCTGGACATTCCCTTCAAGAATCACAGGTAAACACGTATAGCGCAAAATAGTGAAAAATTGTCTGGAAACAGAGGGTGACAACATCTCTAGGTAGGTACTGTTCTACTTTAGGATCACTTCCGCAGAAAATGTTGACTATAATCCATATTTATTTCTTTAACCAGCATCCCCTAAATTGCTCCCTTCATAAGGAGTACCCAGTCTCCTCAAGGTAAAGCCTTGACACATGTGCAGTCACTCAAGTTCGCTGGGCCAGCAGGCATTTACAAGCCCATGGGGAAAACATGAAACATCCTACGCATTTATTACATTTATAAAATCTGTTAACGTTACCAAAAAAAAAAAAAAAAAACTACCCCAGTAAAAATATATTAAAAGCAGTCCAGTGTGGTCACCCCCTTAAGACTGAGGTGGGGTGGGGGGTTACAATGAAAAACATCTTCCCTTGCCCAGTTCCTATGCTGCTATCGTCACTCCTGTGGCACAGTGGACCTGCTCTGTATGCAATCCTGCCCGTTCAAGGGAATAGGTGGGGCTGTGCAGAACAGCGTAAGCCACTCTTCTTGGCCAAAATGGCAGCTCCAGAGACCTGAAGCATTGGGAGAGGTAAGAAGGTTTCTGTTGTAACCCACCCCAACACCTCAGCGTCAAGGGGGGGCATTGCCACATTGGATTCTGCATTAAGGATTGCTCAAAAACGATGTGTGAATTTGAATGGTGATCTTAAATCTGTACACTACCTATAAATCATAGGTTTCAAAGCCTTCCGCCACTTTTCGAATATTCTTTTGATTATATGCCCCCTCTAAGGAATATTTCATGTTCAGAGTTCTGTGATTGCACATAGAATAACTTGTATGTAGACTTTGCACAAACTTCCCATATAGAGTTAACAAACCTAACATCTCTGCATTGAATTTTAGACTTTAACTCTGCTGCTGGTAAAACAGGTTCCATGGAATCTAGTAATGCAAAAACAATATATTAGTAACCAAATTATAGCAAAAACTTTGACAAATGATAAAAAATAGAAAGAAAGAAAAGTAATACTTTTTAATGGCTCTGTCGAAGAGTTCATTGAAATAATATCTCTCTTTGTGGTTTCAGGGCTTTTTTCCTATGAAAAAAAATAAAAAAAAAAAGTAGGTGGAATAAACTGGACAGATTTCTCCTTAAATGTTCTTTTGCTGAAGATCATACAGCACAGATACGCTCCTATTCAGGGTCAAGGTCCGCTTTAATCCGTAATAAGTTTCCCACATTCTGTACATAGATTGCCCACATTAAAAATCATCCTACCTGCATCTACTGCATGTTATAAGCCTTTAAACAACCAAGATGACGGCTCATGGAGCATCGGGCAGCCTGCAAACAGGAAGGGTTTCTGACTGTCGCTCTGCATTCTGGGATTGCTGTCCTTTTCCTGGCCCCAGCTCTGCTCTGTCTGTGCAAAGCACAGCTATAACCCTGCCCCCTGTACTTTATCCTGCTCTCCTCTCCTCAGTATGTGTGGTGCTACTGAGTCAAGATGGTGGCGCCCGTATCCTAGAGTCCTGAAGAGAGTAGCATCCTGGTGGGGGAAAGAATAAGTGACTAAAAACTTAAAATATATTCATTTTAGATGCTGGAGAATAGTTTAAGGATTTGGGCTTTTCATTAAATCATGCTGAAGGTCCGTTTTAAGACCAAGACAGCAACAAGGTTCCACAAACAAAGAATAGAATGAGATTTAATTCCATAATATAAGATCCTTTATGTCCTGTGGGGGTTAAAATAGGTTTATTTACAACTTGTGGTCTTTAGGCATTGCCCACCAGGAGATATACCCTTAAAAAAAAGGAAAAAAAAAATACATCCCCAGCTTACATATGAGACTTTCCAAGATACACCTCAGTTTGTAGTAAGCAGTACCATGACAGCAAGCCAATTCCATGCCCTCTCAACATGATGCACGCTCCCTTTCAAGAGAGAACTTAGACAAGAGACTACAATATGAGTGGGGGAATAGAAAAAAAATGGATTAGACCTCTTTGTAAAATGTGTTTTTTCAGATCCAGCAGAACAATTCACAGCTTCTATTTAGTTACTTGTGGATTAACAGAGCACATCAGAGGAGACCGTAAGTTACACCAGAAAAGCTCCCTCGTTTTCCTGTTAACCTACCTTGTACAACAGAAAGCCTCCATTTCTGACCAGCATTATCGCCAAAGGTGAAGACTATTCCATTCCAGTAACTGTGGTGGACTTCTGCTAAAGAGAGACACTCAAGTTGTGCACACTAAAGCCAGACACCGTGCCATCACCTAGGACTGCAGTTTCAAAAGCAGCATGACTAAGCCTAGAAAATTAAATTTTGGTTGTTGGGGTTGACCACATCCCATGTACCAGGAGCTTCTCAGTTATCGGCGGCCATCAGGACAGCCTCCAACCTGAGCTTTCTAAAGCACCCTGCACACAAGAGACGAGAAAAAATACAATTATGCGATTACTCACCTGTAGAATTGTTATAAGTATACAGTACGTCCTGCTCCAGATAAGATTCTTTACTCTTGGGTATTACTCCGCCAGATGACACTGGACTGCAGAGACCGCGAAATTGGCTCCTCCCGGCCCCTCAAATACCTGGGACCTCCCACAAATCCCCAGCATTGAAAAGCAGTTAACGAGAAGCCGGGAGAATGATAACAGAACCAACTAGTAACTATAAACAATAACAATCACCATACAGGGGATACAAGGATAATGAAAACCAAGGGTGGGGTGGAGCAGGACGTACTGTATACTCATAACAATTCTACAGGTGAGTAATCACAGAATTGTATTATTCTTAGTATACAGTACATCCTGCTCCAGATAAGATTCTTTACTCTTGGGACATCCAATAGTGTCCATAAAGTAGGGTGGGATCCCCAAAGGTAACAGACAGGTCAACCTTGTAAAACTTAGAAAAAGTATGAACAGAAGACCAAGTAGCAGCCTTGCAAACTTGTTCAACAGAAGCCTGGTGCTGAAAAGCCCAAGAGGCACCAATAGCACGAGTAGAATCAGCAGTAAGGCGGAAGGGAGGATTCTTCCCCTTAGCAGAGTAGGCCTAAATCACAGCCTGACAGATCCATTTGCTGATAGTAGATTTAGCAGGAGCCAGACCCTTCCTAGGACCAGAAGGGACCACAAAAAGAGCATCAGTTTTCCTGAAAGGAGCAGTAGCCACCAGATAGTACTTCAGACTCCTAACCACATCCAAGGAATGCAAAACCCTCTCCTTAGCATTACTAGGATTAGGGCACAAGGAAGGTAGAACAATGTCCTGATTCAGATGAAAGGCAGACACAACCTTAGACAGAAAGTCTAGCTTGAAGCGAAACACCACCTTGTCCTGGTGTCTCTCATAGTAGGGGGGCTGGATGGAAAGCGAAGCCAACTCAGAAACACGCCTAACAGAAGTGATAGCCACCAAAAAGACAACCTTTAGAGTAAGAATAGCCAAAGCAGCCTCCTGCACAGGTTCAAAGGGAGCACCCTGCAAGGCAGAAAGGACCAAGTTCAAATCCCAAACAGGCAACATAGGATTACGTGGGGGACGCACATGAGTAACCCCCTGGAAAAAAAGTCGAGAATGCTGAGCAAAAGACCTCTGGAAGAAAACAGCCAAGGGCGAGACATGACCCTTCAGAGTACTGAGTTGAAGTCCCAGATCCAAACCATGCTGTAGGAACTCCAGGAACCTGGGAATAGAGAACACACGACAGGGAAGAGACCTAGACTCACACCAGTCAACGTAGGCATGCCAAACCCTATAGTAAATAGAAGAATAAGACTTCTTTCTAGCCTTGATCATGGTGTCAACAACAGAGGCAGCAGCCCCTTCTCCATCAAGATGGAGGTTTCAGCAGCCAGGCCGTCAAAGCCAGAGTTTGTAAATTGGGATGGCGTAAATGACCCTGAGTGAGCAGGTCTGGAACCCTGGACAGAGTGTACTGATCTACTGCCAGCTGCACTACGTCTGCGAACCACACTCTTCTTGGCCACCTGGGAGCCACCAGGATAGCTGGCACCCCCTTCTGAGTTATCTTGCGCAGAACCCTGCCCAACAGGGGGAATGGGGGAAAGACATACAGGAGCTGAAAGTCCTTCCAGGACATTGCTAGAGCATCTGTGGCCAAGGTCAGAGGATCCTGGGACAGGGAGACAAAGGCCGGGAGCTTGTGATTGTGATGGGACGCAAATGGATCTACATCTGGTTGACCCCAACGGTGACACAGAGTGAAACACCCTGTCGCTCAGGGACCATTCTCCCAGGCGAGAGGTCCCCCTGCTCAGAGAGTCTGCCTGCAGATTCTCCACCCCCGGAATGTACACAGCTGATATGCAGGGAACATTGTCCTCTGCCCAGGACAGGATCAGAGACACTTCCTTGAGGCCCCCCTTGCTCCGGGTTCCTCCCTGATGATTGATGTAGGCAACTGCCGTCTGGTTGTCCGAGCGTACCTGAACAGGCCGGCCCCGAAGGTGCTGGGTCAAATGAGCCAGAACAAACCTGATCGCCCTCAATTCCAGAATGTTGATGGGCGCGTGGGCCTCCCGAGGGCCCCAGCGCCCTTTGAACTGTAGGGCGGACAACCCGTCAGACTGGCATCCGTGGTGACCGTCTCCCAGCAGGGAGCCAGAAAGGATCTACCCGCCAACACGTTCCTGGAATCCAGCCACCACGAGAGAGACCTCCTGGCTAGGGGGGGGGGGGGGGGGGAGGGGGCAGAACAAGGACCTGGTCCAGGGACGCAGGATCCTTGTCCCAAACTGACAAGAGGTGGAGTTGCAGAGGCCTCATGTGAAACTTGGCATAAGGGACCGCCTCGAAGCATGACACCATCAGAGCCACCGGCTGCATACCCTGCCTGATGGAGGGACTTAACCTGCACTAGCAGACTGTCCACCTTCTGCTGAGGAAGAAAAACCCTTGCCTGAACTGTATCCAGATTCATTCCCAGGAATGGCGTCACCAAGGAGGGAGACTTGGGGTGGTTGATCACCCAGTGGACACTGTTCGCTGAGTATCCAGCTCTGTCTGTTGGAGGGACTGAGTGGACGACATTCTCATCACCTGATAGGGCAGCACGCGAAGGCCCTGAGCAGAGCCATCACCCCTGCCAGCACCTTGGTGAACACTCTGGGAGCTGAAGTGAGACCGAAGAGCAAAGCCACATATTGGTAGTGCTGATCCTCCAGAGCAAACCTGAGGAATCTTTGATGACCTGGAAAAACAGGAATATGAAGGTAAGCATCCTTGATGTTCACAGAGGTCATGAAGTTCCCTGGACGCAGGGAACTGATAGAGCGCAAAGTTTCCATGCGCCTGACAAATTTGTTGAAGATCTTCAACTCCAGGATGGGCCTGACTGACCCATCTCTTTTGGGCATGGTGAAAAGGTTGGAATAAAACCCCTTGCCCCTTTCTTGACAGATGACCCCCAGCTCCAGAAGGCTTTGCACCGCCAAAAAAAAAAAAAAAAAGAGACTGAGCTGACATGGGGTCCTGAGACATCCGGGATCTGATGAATCTTGGGGGCGGCCAGGCAGTAAACTATCTTGTAACCGGAGGACACAACCTCCTGAATCCACCGGTCTGAGACATGAAGCCTCCAGGCGTGAGCAAAATGCTGAAGCCGTCCCCCTACCCGGATGGGTGAGGGCGCCCCTTCATGCCTGAGGGGGCTTGGGAGAGGACTTTGGCTTGGAGCCCCAGGATGAGCCAGGGCGTCCACGTCCTCTGCCCCTACCCCAGAAATCTCCTCGGGCCCCAGTAAAGGAGACCCTCCTCCCCTGTCTGGATCCACGGTAGGGGGAAGAAAAGGAGCCTGGGCCCCAAAAGGGCAAGGATTGCCTCCTGTGCTGGGGTAACCTGCCTCCCTTAGCAAACAGGTCCAGGCGGTCCCCAAATAGGCGCAGTCCTTTGAAGGGAAAACCAGTGAGAGCCTTCTTGGCAGCAGCCCACTGGCGCAGCCAAACTGAGCGGCGTATAGCCACCACCAAGGCAGAGGCTCTGCCACACATTCTAATGGTATCATCCAAGGCAGAGAGGACATAGGTCACAAAAATGAGAGAGAACATTAAACTCTTCACTAGACACATCATCAGGAGCACCATCTAGGACACTTCTAAGCAGGGTCCTAATAGCCACCGCTGTAATGGCAGAGGCACAAACCAGGCGCAGCGCCGTCCCCACACAGGCAAAGGCTGATCAATACGCCGGTCCTCACTATCCCGCAGCGTAGTAGAGAGTCAGGGGAATGCATGACAGAGGTGTTAGACAACCCTAGGACTGGGGCATCCACCTCTGGAGGGGATGAACAACGACTCACCACATCAGCAGGAAAGGGATACCTCTTATCCCAACTCTTAGGGACTCTGGGGAGACTGCTAGGATGCTCCCATTCCTTGAGCACGAGATTATTAAAATGGGCTTGCTCAGGAAACTCTAAACGAGGCTTAGCAGTATGAAACAATTCCCCCTGCTGCCTAGGGGCCGCAACCGGGGGAGAGATAGACAGTACCTCAAAAATCTGAGCCAACAGCCTATCAGTATCATCTGGGGCCCAGGGGTCAGAGCCAGAATCATCATGGCCCCTGGGCCTCTCATCAGATGACTCCGAGTCAGAGAACAACTCCCCTTCTTTGAGCTGTCTGGTTATACCCCCTTGGAAGAACTCTTCAGCCTCCATAGGGAAAAGAGTGACATCAGGCGTCAAATGCCACTTCTTAGCAGAGGCCTTACGCACCATGGAATTAGCAAGCAACTTCTCAACACTAGCCAATCTAGCAGACACATCAGGCTGAGAATCCCCACTGGTATGCTTCTCAATGGGAGTCAAGTTTAAGCTTGGGGGAGTTGGTGAAGCCATACGTGGTGCAGGCCCAGCTGCTGGTAAACCAGGCTGCAGCGCAAGCACCTGCTGGGCACAAGTTATACAGACCCGCACATTGTCAGCACTAATAGGGGACACCCCACAAGCTACACACAGCTGGGCTTGTCCCGAAGGAACCCCCGAGCACATTATCCCGAGACGCCTCCATATGGTGATTATAGTGGCACAATAGGCCGATAGGGATTCACACTATAAAAGCAACCCGGGACGCCCCAAAGCCCCAACTAGGCCTCACAAGTTTAAAGACTAAATAGAGGGGATAGGGCCGGGAGAAACCAAATGGAGTTCGACCTGCCTGAAGACATAAGCGAAGAGAACCCCATAAGCAACATGTAAAAATGACATTCGGGTAAAATAAAAACCGTCCGCGGGGGCACTCACGGACGGCGGAAGGTAGATGCCAGCCACGCAGCAGACAGAATCCAGGAAAGTGCCATCCGCCAGCATATTTAAACCGCAACCGGTGCAACCGAAGTCAGTGCGGAGACTGAACAAAAGCAACAAGCCCCCCCCCCCCCCCCCCCGAGAGCTACAAGGGAGAGCGAGGGAGGGCAGCGGCCACTTAACGTAGGGCCCACCGATAGACAGGGGCAAGGGGCAATAGTGCGGGAGGGGCATCCCATAAGGCTCACCGTATGCCTTTACCGCCTACCCTTTGGTGGGGGATTGCGGTGGAGCAGCGCTCCTAAGCACCTGACAGCGAAGCTGCCTACCATCACCCGGACCAGTGCAGCCAAGGCTGGGAGGCACATTAATAATGGAACGGGTGGGAATAGTCCTGCAGGGCCGCAGGCTAATAGCCCCGCTCTCCTGCGAGAAGAGAGAGACATCTTCTTGTCCTTCGCAGTTCAAACTGCAGAGAAGTTCTGGGGATTTGTGGGAGGTCCCGGGTATTTGAGGGGTCGGGAAGAGCCAATTTCGCTGTCTCTGCAGTCCAGCGCCATCTGGCGGAGTAATACCGAAGAGTAAAGAATCTTATCTGGAGCACGACGCACTGTATACTAAGAATACAGAGTTTCAACCTTATGATGGAACCAGGGCATCCACCTTTGTGCTGTCCCAAGAAATCTATGTCCAGAGTTCCCAACTTGTGTCAGATCTGCTGTAAGAGGCATTTGTCTGCTAAGCAATGCCAAATTCATTGTTGGCTCTTAGGGTGTGGAATGCCAACAGAGCTGGTGTTGGCCCACTGAAGAATAGGCATTTGATCTCCCAATGCCACCATCTAAGACTTGATGTGGGGTGTTCATTTGAACTCTGGAACACAATAGAAGCAGTTTCTCTTTTGGGAGCATTGGCTGACACCATGCCCAGGTTCATCCCCAATAAGGAAACCTTTTAGAGGGTGAGGGGTCAGGTCACATTTGCAGTCGAATACCACCCTGATAGCTCAATTTCCTCCATGGATGCATAAAATTACCATGAGGTCATCATTGTGAAGCATTATTGGAATTCCATGTCCCCTCAAGACTACCATTATGGTGGGTAGCATTTAGATGAAGACCTTGGGGGATGTGGTCAAGCCTAATTGAATAAAAAATTGATATTAAGGTTCCTTTATCACAAAGCGCAGAAGTTTTGGTGACCTCAGAAACTATGAATATGCCTGCTTGAGGTCCAAGGAGACTTCCAGCATCTAGAGGCAACAATCTATACTTTTAATCCTTAAACAGGACAGCACATCCCCCTCCGATAAGGCATGGGAAGTGGAAACCGGGTGCACCAGGCACAGAAGGAAGAATAGCAGTAACCCAGGGGACACCAGTGACTATTCTTTAAGCAGCAACAGCAAAATCCATATGAAAGTAGTAATCACTTGGTTCTCTTGCCTAATTTATTTGGCAGAGTAAGAAAGTAGAAAAAATGTCTCAGGGGCCACCCCTGTTTATCATGCACAACTGGCCACATGCTAACATGGCAGCTGAATAAGGAAACAATATTATTTAAGTTCTACTACGATCTGCAACAGAAATGAGCGGGGGGGTAGACCAAAGGGCTGGCCCAGTACCTGTTGGCTGCAGCCAAGGACACTCATGGGGTATCAATTCTGACCTTTATAGCACATGGGACACAAGACACTGTATTAAGATTTTAAAGTGGACCAAAACCCACCCTGGAGTCTATGAGACTCCAGGACAGGGGTACTCGCTCCCCCCGGACATCCAGATTCGGAATCCCCTGTTGTGTAAAACCCTTGAGGTCACCGAAACTCACCTTCTTTCCCAGTTCAATGGCAGCTGCGCGGACAACAGCATTTGTGAATGGCCAGGGCGGGCACACTCCCTGTTAAAGTGGACCAAAACTCAGTATTTTTTCCCCTGCGTGATGCCCCCAGAAGCCAACTCACCTCTTCCCTGTCCTACGATGCATGCGGACACTCAGCCAATCGGAACTCAGAGCTGCTGACATCACATCGTCTAAGCCTTCGTCTAAGGTCAGCAGCGCCGAGCGTGCTGGCGGCCGCATCCCCCGCTACTGAGCGTGCTGGCGGCCGCATCCCCCGCTACCCTCTAACAGGGAGTGTGCCCACGCCAGCCATTCACAAATGCATTGCGCAAACATGTGCCCTGCTAGAGGGATAGCAGGGATGCAGCCGCAGCTCACGCATGTGCCGTTGGACCGGGAAACAAGGTAAGTGTATGGGTGACCTGGGGGTTTTCACACAGCAGGGTCTGATTTTGGATGTCCCAAGGGGAGGGAATAGATTGGCCTGGGAATCTTCTAGATCGCCGTGGGTTTTGGTCCACTTTAAAGGGTAGCAGGGGATGCAGCCGCAAGCGTGCTTGGATCCACTCACCATAAACAAGCTCTTGGACGAAGGCGTGGGGCAGAGCGCGCTAACTGGACGAGAGGCTGCGGATGTACCGCAGGACCGGGGAAGGGTTAGATTGGGCCATCTGGGGGGTTTAACATAGCGGTGCATGTCTGATTGGAGTGCCCCTGGGGCAAGGACCATAGTGAAAATCCAGGGTTTTGGTCCACTTTAAGACGAGACATGTGTATGGTACAAATTATGCAGTGTGACTGAATTACGAATTACTTCTCAAAAAAAAGATACATGGGGGGGGGGGCTTTTCTCTGTATATATGTATATTACCCTACTTCCAGAAGGTCCCACTGTACAAAGGCTGGCGAGCAATTTGGCCATTGCAGCCCTCCCCCCACCCCCCCCATAAAGGCAAGCTTGCCGGTAGGGTGACCCCACACTGATTGCAGAAAGGAGGACTCAAAGGATAAACAGGAAACACAGCAGAGGTTGGGGAACCTTGAGCTAAGGAGTCTGGGGAGTACTTCCATCAGCCTTTCATCCAGAAGGTAAAGTGGACAAAGTAGCCACAGGGAATGGAGTTCCTGAAAACAGAAATCTGACCAAATTCTACAGCAAACGCCCACAGGGAGCCCTGCCGATACAAAGACCACAAGAGCACAGTGGTAGGGATCATGTTATCAAAAACATGTAAACCATCTTTCTCCTTGGATTTCAAAACCACCAACACCATGTGTAAAAGAAAAAGTGTGTGCAGATTAAAGTGAAAGAAAATTATGGGAAATGGACCATCCTGGGTTTCAGGGTGGCTTATGTAACTGGGGACACCGAGAACATTGGCAAAGCCCAGGGGGGGGCAAAAACGAATGGCTTAGAATCATTGAATTTAGTATCAGGAGTGCAGCCTTCACGCGGTACGGTCTGTGCAGTGTGATTTATATATTTATATATAGCTTCTTGATTTCATTTTGGACAAATTTTCCTAGCTTAACACTATGTAAGAAATAGAAGGTAAAATGCCTAAACACAAAGTAAAGCAAGACAGGATAATCCCTCAGTGAACAAGGGCTGCAGAAGACTGTGTAGACAATGGAAACACACAGGGAAAACAACACCACAACATGTTTCAATAGCTGACATCTTAACAATAACACCAAGGTAATCTGACCAAGGTAATCTGAAGATATTTCACAATAATTGAAAGGAGAGGGCGTGTCAGCAGTCCTGTGAATGATGGCGAGCCTTGAGCCCAGAACCCCATCAATAACAGCACTATCTTTGGGTCCCCAGCTGCGGTGCAGACTTGGATCCTGCAATCAGGTCATCAGCGGAGGACAAAGGGTAAGTACCCTTTTTGTTTTTTGAAGTACCCTTTTTGTTTAAGAAGGAAATGCATGAGAAAGACATACGGTATATGGCCTTTGCTATCACTACATAAAGGGCCCAGCCACCCAACAACTTATAGGATGAATACGTTTTTGGGGGGCTGTGCCATTTATGAGCCAGTTAAGATTGAATTTTAGCCAGCTCACCAACCTTGTGTCAGCACGGACAGGGGAGATCCTGAGCAAAACTCCTCCAATATTGCAAAATCCAGAAACAAGGGCTTTGTCCAGCGTATCCATAAAAAATAACTTTTATTGAAGTCTCTTTAAAAACAGCTTACACCAATGAATGTGTGGATGGCCCGAGCCCTAGAGACAGGTAAATCGTGTGTACACGATGTTTTTTATGGATACGCTGGACAAAGCCCTTGTTTCTCCATTTATGAGCCACCCAAAATGTATAGGATTAATAGAAAGTTTGTTCAAATGTTTAAGCCTCCAGGGTAATTGATACACAACATAGCAGAGGCACTACAGTGGAACTCTTCCACTAACGTTTTGAGCCTTCAATCTCTGGAGGGAAACCATATCTTCAATTTTTAATTATTGCATACTTTACATTTCTTTTGGAATTTCTGTTCAGAGAATATGTAAAGTATGCAACAATTAAAAATTGAAGATACGGTTTCCCTCCTTATAGTAAAAAATGATTGTCGCCTCCGGAGATCGAATCTTTTTTTTTACCCCAGGCGAACTATCTGTGGAATAGCCTCCCATAGAAGACTGTTACAGCAACAGCCAAAAGAAAAAAACATTGACAGTTACTATTAACTGTGTGTACACTGGAAAACCAAACTTTTGAGCCTCTAGGCACAGTATAGAACTAACATGTCCTGTGAACACAGCATCATGTTTAAAACATATCAGTTTAATTAAACTCAATGGCATCACTATTGCGTTTTCTGTATGCTCTGGAAGACCTATGCATTGAGACAAATACCATTATCTAGACATGCTTTGACTAATGACGGCTACATATAAGAATCAAGGGTAGGGAGTAGATCATACAGTTCTGAGACCATGTCAAGTGTTGTTTGCCATTTCCTGGTTTCTGAGGCCTATATCTCATGTTAAAACTAAAGTAATTTGAAACTGGAGTAGTGTCAGATGTAGCACACTTCCCAGAGAACTGGGGAACATAGTGCTGTCAGGCTTTAAAAGAGTCCCTCTCCTGGACTGGGAGACTACGAAATGCACACACAAGTGTAACTAGAGTTGACTGGCTCCAGTGATGGGGCCCCTCAGGAGATCAGACCCCGGACTTCACTCAAATCTATTTATGTGACCACAGGTTTTACAACCCTAACTAGGCATGGTGTACGGAAGACACTGCAGCTATCCAACCAGTTATTAATTGGAGCTGGCCACCTCATGTTCAGACATACCCTACATGTGGAATACATTTAGCAATACATACACACACATGTATTAAGAGTGTGGTAAATAATTAAACCACACTAACACCCCTAGAAAGAAACTGTTCCTTTGCACCGATTGTTACACATAAAAAAAAAAATTTACCTTTTGTAACTCCTGTTGTGGTAGATTTCCCCCCCCTCAATCGTGTACCTACTAGTAGCCTGCAAAGAGGAAGTGGGATTGTCTTAAATCCAGGCAGCAGCAAGGCTGGGATGCTGGGAAAGGAAGCTTCCCAGGTGGGACAAGATGGCGATGACCAGCAGAAAATTGGTGAGGCGGCCTTTTAAGCTTTGAGTGGTTGCAGGAGCAAATGAAAGAGTGGACATTGATTCAGTACCATGCATGCAGATGGGGAAAATGTGTCTGGGGGAGTTTTTTTGTGCAAGGCTGTTGGTCCATAGTATGAGGAAAGCTACAGCAGTGGACATACACAAGCCAAAAATACAATTCTGTGAAGTACTCACCTGTAGAATTGATATTATTTGTATACAGTATGTCCTGCTTCAGATATAGTACTTACACTTGGGTTATCCTCCGCCAGATGGCGCTGCACTGCAGAGACATGCAAAACAGGCTCCTCCCGGCCCCTCAAATACCCGGGGACCTCCCACAAATCCCCAGCATTGAAAAGCAGTGAACAAGAAGCCGGGAGAATTAACCACCGAAAACTGGTAACTATAACAATGGTAACAATCACCATACAGGGAATCCAGAAAAATGCAAAAAAACAGGGGGGGTTGGAGCAGGACGTACTGTATAAAAATAATATCAATTCTACAGGTGAGTATTTCACAGAATTGTATTATTCTTAGTATACAGTACGTCCTGCTCCAGATATAGTACTTACACTTGGGACATCCAATAGCAGTGTCCATAAAGTAGGGTGGGATCCCCAACAAAAAAGGCAACAGCAGAAAGTTAAAACCACTGTCACCTGCATAACCATGCGGCCAAGACAGCATGAGCTGAGGCTCTAACATCAACCTTGTAAAACTTTGAAAAGGTATGAACAGAAGACCAAATAGCGGCCTAGCAACCAGTTCAACAGAAGCCAAGAGGCACCAAAGCACGAGTAGAATAAGAAGCAAAGCGAAAAGGAAGATTCTTCCCCTTGTTGGAATAGGCCTGAGTAACAGCCTGACGAATCCAATAGCTAACAGTAGACTTGGCAGAAGCCAAAAACCCTTTCCTAGGACCAGAAGGAACCATCCCCTTCAAGTAATGACCAGGGCCAAGGCCGCCCAACTCCCCGAGAACAGACGAGATCGGGCACATTCAGGATGGAGCGACCGTAGGTCCAAAGGAGCATCAGTTCTCCTAAAGGACACAGTGACTACCAAGGAAAAACTTCCAATACCTGTTCAAGGAATGCAGAACCCTTTCCTCAGCGCTGCTAGGAATAAGGCACAGAAGGAATAACAATATCTTGAATCAATGAACATAAGACACCACCTTAGGCAGAGAGTCCGGCTTCAGGCGGAACACCACCTTATCCTGGTGTATCTCAAAGAATAGGGGGCTAGGTAGACAGAGCCACCCACCAGAAGGACAACCTTGAGGGTAAGAACAGCCAGACAGCATCCTGAATAGGACCAGAGGGAAAAACCCCGCAAGGCAGACCGAATCAAATTCAAATCCCAACAGGGACCATAGGATTACATGGGGGACACACATGAGTACCCCCTGAAAGAAGTCTTAACCAAGAAAGACTGAACAAAAGACTTCTAAAGCAAGGCGGACAGGGCAGAACCTGACCCATCAGAGTACTGAGTCGGAGACCAACTCCAACTCATGCTGTAATAACTCTAGAACCCTGGGAACCGAGAACATCCCGACTGGGAACCGAGAACGCCCGCCTAGACTCACACCAATCTATATGGGTAAACCATACCCTATAACGGATGGAAGAAGCTTGCTCCTAATCTTCCCATAGTCTCAATCACAGATAAGCCTGTCTCCATCAAGATGGATGTTTCAGCAGTCAGGCCGTCTAGGCCAGAGTCTGGAGATTGGGGTGACGTAAAGGGGCCCTGAGTGAGCAGAGCTGGCACTCCTGGCAGAACGTACAGAACTACTGTCCCCCGTACCACGTCTACGAACCGCACTCTACTAGGCCACCCGGGGACCACCAGAGTCACTGGTCCCCCTTCCAGAGCAATCTTGCGCAGAACCCTGCCTAGCAGGGGGAATGGAGAAAAGACATACAGAACAGAATGTCCAGCCATAATGTTACCCAGGCATCCTGACCACAGCCAGAACATCCTGGGACAGGGAAACAAGGCCCGAGAGCTTATGATAGCGACGGGACACAAACAGATCCATAACTGGTTGGACCCCATAGTGACACAGGGATTAGGACATCCTGTCACAGAGAGACCCTACCGGGGCGAAAACCACTGATATGCAAGTGACATAGTCCTCCACCCAGATTAGGATCACAGACCTTTTCCTGGAGGACCCTCCTGCTCCAGGTCCCTCCCAGATGTTTAATGTAGGCCACTGTCAGACAGACCGAGCGCCCCCGAACAGGTAGGCCCTGAAGAGGAGTAGCCAAGCGAAATAGAACCAACCTGAACGCTCACTGTTTCAAACATTGATAGGCGTATGGACCCTCTAAAGGCCCCACTTCCCCCAGAACCGCAGGGAGTTTCAGAAGAAAATCCCCCCTGTAACCTGATAGATTGGCATCCATGGTGACCGTCTCCAGGAAGGGGCAAGAAGGGAACTGCCCCCAGACAGGTTCCTTGAGTTCATCCACTCCAAGAGGGACCTCCTCACCAGTGGGGAAGGCACACAGACCCTGTTCCAGGGATGCCGAATCCCTGTCCTGTACTAACAATAGAAGTTGTAGAAGGGCCCAAGGGGAACTGAGCATAAGGAATCTCTTCTGAGCAAGCCACCAACGGGCCCACCAGCTTCCTCCCTGCCTAGCGCAGGGAAGGGGACAGCAATGAGGGACTAAGCCCATGCAAACAGATCGTCCACTTTATTGCTGAGGAAGGAAGGTTCTCGCCTGAACCAAATCCAGATTCATTCCAAGTAATGGAGTTACCAATCAAGGGGACAATGAGGACTTGGGGTGATTGATCACCCATCCAAATGACTCCCAGTGGACACCACCAGCCAAGAAACCAACTGAGCCTGACGTAGAGACTGGGAAGTGAAAAAGGACGTCCAGGTAGGTCATATCGCGGACGCCCCTTGGTCTCAGAGATATCACCACCGTCAGCACCTTGGTGAGCACTCTAGGAGCTGAAGAGAGGCCAGGCAACAAGGCCACAGATTAGCAGTGTTGGAACTTCCAACACGAACCTGAAGAGCCTCGGTGTCCAGAAGACACAGGGGAGTGAACAGAAGCATCTTTGAGCTCCACAGACGGCAAAAAGCCCCCTGAGCGCAAGGCGCTGATGGGCCAAACCAGAGTTTCCATGCAGAAACTGCCTGTAATTGGTGAATTGACGCAAACTTGTGAATCCAGAAAGGGCCAGACTGACCCATCCTTTCGGGGAACTGTGGAAAGGTAGGTGTAGCGGCCCCTGCCTCTGCCTATTAAGGGCAATCTGCAAGTGACCCCCAGACCCCGCCGGCCTTGCATGGCCTGTGCAACGCCTGAACAGAGGCAGGGACCAGGAGTACCCTGATAATCATGAGGGAGGCCGCGCAGCAAACTCTAACCTGTATCCGGAGGACACTACCTCCTGAATCCACCAGAATGAGGCGTGATGCCTCCTGACAAGAACAAGGTGCTGCAGCCATCCCCTCACCCGAACGGGCGAGGGCGCCCCATCATGCTTGAGGGGGTTTGGTGGAAGATTTAGGGTTAGCCCCGCTGGAGGGGCCAGGGCGTTGTCTGCCGCTCCCGGGGCAGGAGTCTGCGCGAGCCCCCAGGAAGGACACCCCAGGTTCTTGTTTAACACTATGGTAGGGAGGGGGAGGGGTGCCCCTGCCCCGAGGGGGCCGAGACGGCCGCCTGCGTTGGGATGATTTGCCCTTTTTACCAAACAGGTCCAGACGGGCCCCAAACAGGCGTTGCCCTCTAAAGGGAAGCCCAGTAAGAGTCTTTTTAGTAGCATCGTCAGCACCCCACTGTCGCAGCCAAACCAAGCGACGTATAGTCACCACAAGGGCAGAAGTTCTTGCACACATTCTAATGGTGTCATCAGTGCTAATAGGATACATTTTACAAACACATCACAACTGGAGAGTGTATTAAACACATCCCAGGGGAGATCCTCAGGGTGATGAACAAGCATCTTTCTGATGAGGGTTCTAGCGGCCACTGCAGTAATAGCCGTGGCACAGACCGGGCGCAGCGCCGTCCCTGCACAAGAAAAGGCGTGGGAGGCCAGCAGATCAATGCGCCGGTCCTCAGCATCCCGAAGGGTATTATAAGCAGGGGCTGCAATAAATGATCAGGGCATCCACCACGGGGGGTGATGACCAACAATTAACCACCTCAGGGGGAAAAGGGTATTTCCTATCCCAGTCCCCTGGGACCCCTGGAAGTTTACTGGGGCATTCCCATTCCTTGAGTAAGAGAGCATGGAAATGAGCCTGCTCTAGAAATTCCAAGCGTGCTGTCGCTGTATAGAAACGCTCCCCTCTCGGCTTGGGGGCCTCACCAGGGAGAGAGAGACAGAACCTTAAAGACCTTAATCAACAGATCGTCAGTGTCACACTGGCCCCAGTATTCAGGGCCAGAATCGTCATCACTCCTTGGCCTCTCATCAGATGAGCCTGAGTCAGAGAACAGCTCTCCATCAGAAGGGGTATAGTAACACAGAGTAGTAAACTCCTCAGTTCCCATAGGAAAAATACAATTCTGTGAAATACTCACCTGTAGAATTGATATTATTTGTATACAGTACGTCCTGCTCCAGACATAGTACTTACACTTGGGTTATCCTCCGCCAGATGGCGCTGCACTGCAGAGACATGCAAAACAGGCTCCTCCCGGCCCCTCAAATACCCGGGGACCTCCCACAAATCCCCAGCATTGAAAAGCAGTGAACAAGAAGCCGGGAGAATTGAAACACCCAGGACAACTGGTAATGATAACAATGATAATCACCATACAGGGGATCCAGAACAATGCAAAACCAGGGTGGGGTGGAGCAGGACGTACTGTATACAAATAATATCAATTCTACAGGTGAGTATTTCACAGAATTGTATTATTCTTAGTATACAGTACGTCCTGCTCCAGACATGGTACTTACACTTGGGACATCCAATAGCAGTGTCCATAATCAGGGTGGGATCCCGAACAAAGGTGACAGCAGACAGTTTAAACCACTGCCGCCTGCAAAATTTTGCGGCCAAAAACAGCATCAGCTGAGGCCCTAACATCAACCTTTTAAAACTTTGAAAAGGTATGAACAGAAGACCAAGTAGCCTTGCAAACTTGTTCAACAGAAGCCTGGTGCTGGAAGGCCCAAGAGGCACCAATAGCACAAGTAGAATGAGCAGTAAGGCGGAAGGGAGGACTCTTCCCCTTAGCAGAATAGGCCTGAATCACAGCCTGACGAATCCATTTGCTAATAGTAGACTTGGCAGGAGCCAAACCCTTCCTAGGACCAGAAGGGACCACAAAAAGAGCATCAGTCTTCCTGAAAGCCCCAGTGACTACCAGGTAATACTTCAGACACCTGACCACATCCAAGGAACGCAGAACCCTTTCCTTAGCTTGCTAGGATTAGGACACAATGAAGGAAGAACAATATCTTGATTCAAATGAAAAGTAGAAACCACCTTAGGCAGAAAATCCGGCTTAAAGCGGAACACCACCTTGTCCTGGTGTCTCTCATAGTATGGGGCCTGAATAGACAGAGCCGCCAGCTCAGACACACGCCTGACCGAAGTAATAGCCACCAGAAAGACAACCTTGAGGGTAAGTACAGCCAGAGCAGCATCCTGAATAGGCTCAAAGGGAGCACCCTGCAAGGCAGACAAAACCAGGTTCAAGTCCCAAACAGGGACCATAGGCTTACGTGGGGGACGCACGTGAGTGACCCCCTGAAAGAAGGTCTTAACCAAGGGATGCGGAGCAAAAGACTTCTGAAAGAAGACAGACAGGGCAGAAACCTGACCCTTCAGAGTACCGAGTTTTAGACCCAACTCCAATCCATGCTGTAAAAACTCCAGAACCCTAGAGACTAGGAACTCTCTACAGGGAAGAGACCTAGACTCACACCAATCAATGTAGGCACACTATACCCTATAATAGATGGCAGAAGAAGTTTTCTTCCTAGCCTGCACCATGGTATCCACCACCAAGGCAGACAAGCCCTTCTCCATCGAGATGGAGGTTTCAACAGCCAGGCCGTCAAAGTTTGTAAATTGGGATGGCGCAAGGAGCCCTGAGTGAGCAGATCTGGCGTCCCTGGCAGGACGTACTGCTCTACTGCCATTTGTACCACGTCTGCGAACCACACTCTTCTTGGCCACCTTGGGGCCACCAGAATCACTGGCACCCTTTCCAGAGCAATCTTGCGTAGGACCCTGCCCAGCAGGGGGAACGGAGGAAAGACATACAGGAGCCGAAATTCCTTCCATGACATTGACAGGGCATCCGTGGCCAAGGCCAGAGGATCCCGAGACAGGGAGACAAAGGCTGGGAGCATGTAATTGTGACGGGATGCAAACAGATCCACATCCAGTAGGCCCCAACGGTGACACAAGGGCTGGAATACCCTGTTGCAGAGGGACCACTCCCCCTGACGGGAAGTCCCCCTGCTCAGAGTCTGCCAGAAGATTCTCTACCCCCGGGATATACACAGCCGAAATGCATTGAACATTGGCCTCCGCCCATGTCAGAATCCGCAACACTTCCTGGAGGGCACCCTTGCTCCGGGCCCCTCCCTGATGGTT
The DNA here is from genome assembly GCA_027917425.1 of Gastrophryne carolinensis. Lineage (NCBI taxonomy): Eukaryota > Metazoa > Chordata > Amphibia > Anura > Microhylidae > Gastrophryne > Gastrophryne carolinensis. The sequence continues at coordinate 271,289,015 of CM051239.1, read as the reverse complement.
GATGTAGGCAACCGCCGTCCTGTTGTCTGAGCGCACCTGCACAGACAGTGCCTGCAGGTGATCGGTCAACTGCTCCAGTACCAACCTGACCGCCCGTAGCTCCAGAATGTTGATGGGTAAATGCGCCTCCTGAGGGCCCCACCTCCCCTGGAACCTCAGGGACTTCCAGAATCCCCCCCAACCTGACAGACTGACATCCGTAGTGACCATCTCCCAGGAGGGGGCCAGAAAGGACCTGCCCTTTAGCAAGTTCTTGTGGTCCAGCCACCACGAGAGGGACCTTCTGAACAAGGGGGGAAGCACACAAACCACGTCCAAAGACGTGGGGTCCTTGTCCCATACTGATAGAAGGTGAAGCTGCAGAGGCCTCAAATGGAACGGAGCAAAGGGCACCGCCTCGAAGCTCGCCACCATCAGGCCCACCAGCTGCATTCCCTGCCTGAGGGAGAGCTGGGGGCACGAGAGCAGGAACCTCACCTGCTCAGTCAGAGCTTCCACCTTCTGTTGAGGAAGGAATATTCGTGACTGAACCGTATCCAGAATCATCCCCAGGAATGGAGTCACCGACGGACAGAGAGGACTTGGGATGATTGATCACCCAGCCGAAGGACTCCAAGGTGGACACCACCGGCTGAGTGTCCAGCTCCGCCTGCTGTAGAGACCGTGAGGTGATGAGGATGTCGTCCAGGTAGGGCAGCACTCGAATGCCCCCTGACCTTATCAAAGACATCACCCGCCAGCACCTTGGTGAACACTCTGGAAGCTGAAGTGAGGCCAAATGGTAGGGCCACAAATTGGTAATGTTGATCTTTCAACGTGAATCTGAGAAACCTTAGATGTCCCGGGAACACAGGGATGTGAAGGTAAGCATCTTTGATGTCCACAGACGTCATAAAATCCCCTGGGCGCAGAGAGCCAATGGCCGAGCGCAGAGTTTACATGCGAAAGCGCCGGTTCTTGACAAATTTGTTGAGGATCTTTAAATCCAGAATGGGCCTGACCGACCCATCTTTTTTGGGCACTGTGAAAAGGTTGGAATAGAACCCCTCTCCCAATTCTCTCAAGGGGACCCTGCAAATGACTCCCAGATCCAGAAGTCCTTGCACGGCCTGCATCAGGACCTGAGCTGATACAGGGTCCTGGGGAATCCGAGACCTGATGAATCTTGTGGGGGGCTGCACAGCAAACTATCTTGTAACCAGAGGAAACTACCTCCTGAATCCACCGGTCTGAGACTTGGCGCCTCCAGACGTGCGCAAAGTGCTGTAGCCGTCCCCCCAACCTGGTGGGCGAGGGTGCCCCATCATGCCTGTGGGGTCTTGGGAGGGGCTTTGGGTTTGGTCCCCCAGGAGGAGCCAGGATGTCGTCCTCTGCCCCCGCGAAGGACACCCCTTTCCCCTGCTTAGCGCCTGGCTATGAAAGGGCCGAGGCTGCCGCCTGCGCTGTGGTAACTTACCTCCTTTAGCAAAAATGTATAGGCGGTCCCCAAACAGGCGCAGCCCTTTAAATGGAAGCCCAGTAAGGGCTTTCTTAGCAGCATTGTCAGCAGCCCACTGCCGCAGCCATACCGCGCGGTGTATAGCCACCGCCAAGGCGGAAGATCTAGCACACATCCTAATAGCATCATCCGATGCAGACAGGATAAAGTTCACAAACACATCACAGTTAGACAATGCATTAATAGTATCAGGAGGCAACTGGTCTGGGCCGTCAAGTGCATTCCTGACCATGGCCCTGAGCGCCACAGCAGTAATAGCCGAAGCGCAAACCGGGCGCAGCGCCGCCCCTCCAAATGCAAAGGCATGGCACGCCAATTGGTCAATGTGCCGGTCCTCAGAATCCCGCAGCGTAGTAGTGTCAGGGGAGTGCATAATAGAGGTGTTAGACAGCCCTAGAATAGGAGCATCGACCTCGGGGGGTGATGACCAGCACTTGACCATATCAGCAGGAAAGGGATACTTCCTGTCCAAACTCTTAGGGATCCCAGGAAGTCTACTGGGATGTTCCCACTCCTTAAGCACGAGGTTATTGAAATGGGTTTGCTCAGGAAATTCCAATCTAGCCTTAGCAGTATGAAATAGCTCACCCCTTTGCCTGGGAGCCGCAACAGGGGGAGAGATGGACAAAACCTCAAAAATCTGAACCAGCAGTTTATCAGTATCATCCGGGGTCCAGTGATCAGAACCAGAATCGTCATGACCCCTTGACTTCTCGTCAGAAGACCCTGAGTCAGAGAACAGCTCCCCTTCGTCCGAGGGGGTATGGCCATATAGATGCAAAAACTCTTCAGACTCCGTAGGGAAAAGAGCAGAGTCAGGGATTAGGTGCCGCTTTTTTGCGGTGACCTTACGCGCTAGAGTATTAGCAAGCAATTTTTCAACACTGGCCAGTCTAGTAGCCACATCAGGATGAGAATCCCCGCTTGTATTGGGGGTTAGACTCAGGCTTGGGGGAGTAGGTGAAGTGAGGCGAGGTGCAGGCCCAGCCACAGGGGGGACAGAAGTACCATTAGCGCCTGCTGTGCACAAGGAACACAGACCTGTGCATTGTCACCGCTGATAGGCGAGACCCCACGAGCTACACACAGCCGGGCTTGTCCCGAGGGAACCCCGTTCACAATATCCTGGGATGCCTCCATATGGTGATTAATAGGCACAATAGGCCAGTAGGGATTGACGCTGTAAGATACCCTGGATGCCCCAAAGACCCGCAGGGAAGTGCGAGTAATTATACTAGGCCCAACTGGCAAATACACCGGGCCGGGAGAAGCCACTGGATTCAACCGTCTGAAAGACATAATGGGAATTGAGATGTCAGAGCCATGCGCAGCAAGCAAGGATGAAGATCGCCTGCGAGGGCACTTACAGACCGAGGGAGGAGGAGGACCGTTACCAGGCGCGCGACGAGCATCAAAATGGCGCCAAGCGAATCTCGAAGGGCGGGCCAGAGCGGGCTGTGACACGGAGCGCGCCAAGCCAGGTCCTCGCCCCCCCCGAAGAGCGCGAAGCTCTGAGACAGTCAACGCTGTCAAGAGAAGCGAGAGTATGACACACTTAGAATAGATGATTTGCCAATGAAGACGCCACAGCCGACGCCGCATGCACATCCAATTAAGGCGGCGGTCGATACACAATAAAAATGCAATCAGCACGGCTCTGACACCAGGTATAAAAGTCAAAGTACAATACTAAGGCCATAAACGTGTAAACCCAATACACTGAGACCACCACACAACCCCCCCCTTTCTTTCCCCCCGGAGCTACGGGTGGAACGAAGGAGGATGGCGACAGGGTCCACCGCTACACGGGGCATGGGGCAATAATGCGGGAGGGGCATCCCCTAGAGGCTCACCATCAGCCTAAACCGCCTACCATTTGGTGGGGGACTGCGGTGGAGCATGGCTCCATAAGCACGCATGGTGCTGCCTACCTTCACCCGACCAGCGCAGCCCAGGCTGGGAGGCACATCACAGGGAGGACGGGTGGGAATAGTCCAACAGGGCCGCAGGCTTTAATAGCCCCGCTCACCTGCGAGAGAGTGATACTTCATGTCTTCGCAGTCGGCACTGCAGAGAAATCTGGGGATTTGTGGGAGGTCCCCGGGTATTTGAGGGGCCATGAGGAGCCTGTTTTGCAGTCTCTGCAGTGCAGCGCCATCTGGCGGAGGATAACCCAAGTGTAAGTACTAGGTCTGGAGCAGGACGTACTGTATACTAAGAATAACAGCAACATGGAGGCGTCAAGTGCCGCTTCTTACCAGGGCCATGCGCCGACAACCTCGCAATAATCTGTTCAGCCGTAGGCAGTCTGGAAGACCCAACAGGCTGCAAATCCCCACTTGTATGTGACTCAGCAGGAGTGAGATCTAAGCATGGGGAAATAGGTGAATTGAAACGAGGTGCAGCCACTGGCAAGCCTGATTTGCAGGGCCAGTGCTTGCTCGGCACAGCAATCCCTGTCAGCATCAGCATGGGGTTGTCAACACGCTATACACAGCCGGTCTTGTCCCAGAGGGACCCCGGTCACATAATTCTGAGATGCCTCCATATGGTGATTTTTTAGGTACAAATATGCCAGTAGGGATTTACGCTATAGGCCACCCTGGATGCCCCAAAGACCCGCTAGGGAAGTGGGAGAATTTTACAAGGCCCGCTATAAATTACACCGGGCCGGGAGAAGCCAATGGTGTTCACCAGTCTGAAAGACACAATGAGAATAAGGGGTGTCAGAACCATGCGCAGTAAGCAAGAAGTATGAAAATCGCCCGCGAGGGCACTTACAGACCAAGGGAGGAGGGGGACCGTTACCACGTGCGCACGCGACTATCAAAATGGCGCCAAGCGAACCTCGAAGGCCGGGCCAGAGCGGCCCGTGACGCGGAGCGCGCCAAGCCAGGTCCCCGCCCCCTCGAAGAGCACGAAACGACAGTAGTCAACTTGTCATGAGGAGCGAAGTGTACGACACACTTAGAATAGATGATTTGCCAATGAAGACGTCGCAGCGTCTGAGGCGACGCCGCCGCCCGGCGCAGCACATCCAATGAACGAAAGAGACGCGCGCGGCGGCGGCAGAAACACAATAAAAATGCGAATCAGCGCGGCGTCTGACACCAAGTATACAAGTCAAGGGACAATACTAAGGCCATAAGCGTGTAATCGCAATACACTGGAGACCACACACACACACACACCCCCCCCCTTTCTTTCCTCCCGAGCTACGGGGGGGGGGGGGGGAACGAGGGAGGATGGCGACCCTTTGTACAGGGCCCACCGCTACATGGAGCATGGGCAATAATGCGGGAGGGGCATCCCCTAGAGGCTCACCATCAGCCTAAACCGCCTACCCTTTGGTGGGGGACTGCGGTGGAGCATGGCTCCGTAAGCACACATGGTGCTGCCTACCTTCACCCGACCAGCGCAGCCCAGGCTGGGAGGCACATCACAGGGAGGACGGGTGGGAATAGTCCAACAGGGCCGCAGGCTTTAATAGCCCGCTCACCTGCGGGAGAGTGATACTTCATGTCTTCGCAGTCAGCACTGCAGAGAAATCTGGGGATTTGTGGGAGGTCCCCGGGTATTTGAGGGGCCAGGAGGAGCCTGTTTTGCATGTCTCTGCAGTGCAGCGCCATCTGGCGGAGGATAACCCAAGTGTAAGTACTATATCTGGAACAGGACGTACTGTATACTAAGAATATGTTCTTCCTTTTTACCAACAGACATCCCTCTGCATAGGTCCAGACATGTCCTACTGTGTTACCAAGGGGGTAGGTCAAAATATTTCAGATTATCCTTCACTCTTCTAGTTCACTCACACCTCTAAAAGCCATGAGCAGGTTTGGGGATAATCCTGTATTTCATCCATATAAGCTTGCTTTATGGAAATCCCCATCAGAAAAAAAAACTCCTGTCATGAGCCTGGAATGGACCAGCCTCGGCCATATGCCCAAGCAGAGTAAGGAGGAACAAAAAAAAAGGATGAGGACTTGTAGATGAATCTGCAAACGCCAGCAGACAAAATGGAACCATGCCCTCTCTCACATAGGCCATCCTGGAAGACCACTTGGGAAAAACAGAAAATAGAAAAACTAGATGGGCCAGGTGTTTTTTTTAAGTTTAATAGTGCTCTTTATATTGGAATACATATGCCGGAAGTTTGTTTCAAGCACCTACCACACTTTCAGTACAGTAACATATTTAATAGTTTTCCATTGTAATCCCCCTTTACTTCAGGTTGTGAAAATGAGTATTTTATCATTTCATTTTGTAGCCTCCCTGTGAATTTTGTTAAAATATTTTTGTGGAGGTAATTAAAATATTTTTAAAAAATGGGATCCATAACACATAGTTTCTTTTACCATTTCAGGGTTTGTGTATATGTCCCGAATTTCTGGGCAAAAGTCTGGTTTGCCATTTGCATTCCAAGAGTATGTAATGTAACCATCATAAACCCTCCCTAGAACAGGTTTTCTGAAAAATATCCAATACCAAATTAAAACATCTAAACCTGGGAGACCCAGCTGTTCTTACCAGGAAAGCGCCATTCAGCGCCACAAGGAGCTATATTCAACTTGAATAGATTGAATCTGTGAATCCCTAGTTGAACAGGAAAACTGTTAAAGACTTCACTGCTTTGGTACTGTGTTTGGAGTTAACAGAGACTGAAGTGCTGTCATTGGCACCTATTAAATCCTGAATAGAGTCCACCGTGCGCTGTTTAAATCGTTACAGCTATATAACAGGTTGCGTGTTTCTTACCCTTTTGGTGCTTCGCAGTTAACAGCAAGGGTGGATTCCCCCAGTCCCCAAAAAATAAATCTGATCCCTCTCTAAAAAAAAATTTGCTCACATAAGCGGATTACCCAGCCCCAAAGAAAATAAAAAGCAGACATAGGCAGGAGGACTTAAGAGGCATTCTGTGGAATACGGACCAAATCTCTAACTAAAAAAAAAAAAAACAGGATATACTTACTGAAATTGGAGACTGCACTTTAGATTTACTATTGACTTCTGAATATGTAACCTCTGCTTGAGGAGAGTTCAAATGTCCCTTTTCTTGAAGTCGGGGTGGGGATTGTACAGATGTTCCTGCAAGTGAAAATAAAGGTTTCTTAAAATTTTTTAAAACAAGAATGCAATTATTGCCAGGAAAATTATAGGTTCTTCAGAAAGTTGCAGCTCATGTAATGCTGTTTATACATTTTTTCATTGTATACATCTTCAGAATATATGATTTTTAGCAGGAAACAAATAACTGTACTAGTCTATTTAATTATTTTAGTTTTTTTCAGTTATTTTATATAGCAGTTGGAGCCCCAGTGGAACGCAACAGTTGGTCAACAAAAGATATGGCAAACAACTTCTATTACGCTGATTAAATTTGGATATTTAGAAATTAAAAGGGATAGAGCAGGCAAAGGCAATTGTTACACCATTGCGTTGGGCTATGTTTGGCACTGTCCTAAACGGTTTTCAATTTTTACAATGAAGAAGTGGCCAAGATATCAAGGTTTACAGTTTCGCCCTATGATTTCTTATCTAAAATACAGACTCTATTGTCTTGCTCCAAAGCTACCAAATAGTTCTGGTGACTGCCGCACTCTTACCTTCAACGCAGTAGTATTGCGTGGGTGCACGGTTCGCGGAGACGCCGCATATATCCAAGTTTGTTTGTGAAGGACCAGGACTCCAAAAGGTTCAAAGAAATTAGTTGTATTCTTTACATCAAAGGTTCAAATGTGATCGTTAAAGCGGTGAAAATAAGTCGACGTTTCGGGGTGCACTGGGGCCCCCTTCATCAGGACCCACCACATGTACCAGAAGTGAACAGATTGCCAACAGAAACAATGCATAAATACCTATAGTGGCCAATCAGGCGACTGAAAATACGAAATTCGCTCCTGACGTCACCAGTGACGCCATCAGCGCTGTCATAAATGCAGTAAATGCAATCCATGTGCATAACAAAAATACAACTCTGAAGTACTCACCTGTAGAGTTGGTATTATATGCATACAGCACGTCCTGCTCCAGTAGTAGTAATAACATGTGGGTAGTCCTCCGCCACCGTGCACTGCAGACATGTAGAAAACAAGCTCCTCCCGGCCCTTCATATACCGAGGGACCTCCCACAAATCACCAGCATTGAAAAGCAGTGAGAAATAGAGACCAGGAGAAAGAAACCACCCAAAACTGGCAAAAATATCAAAAATAATCACCAACAGGGGATCCAGAACAAGGTGAAACAGGGTGGGGTGGAGCAGGACGTGCTGTATGCATATAATACCAACTCTACAGGTGAGTACTTCACAGAGTTGTATTATTCTAAGCATACAGCACGTCCTGCTCCAGTAGTAGTAATAACATGTGGGACATCCAATAGCAGTGTCCATAAAGAAGGGTGGGATCCCCAACAGAAGGCAGCAGCAAGCAGTCTAAACTACTGCCGCCTGCAGAACCTTGCGGCCAAACACAGCGTCAGCTGAGGCCCGAACATCAACCTTGTAAAACTTAGTAAAGGTATGTACAGAAGACCAAGTAGCGGCCTTGCAGACTTGTTCAGAGGCCTGGTGCTGAAAAGCCCAAGAAGCCCCAACACCTCTAGTAGAGTGAGCAGTAAGACGAATACTTGGCAGTATAGGCTTGAGCAACAGCCTGACGAATCCATTTACTGATGGTAGACTTGACGGGAGTCTTCCCCTTGGCAGTATAGGCTTGAGCAACAGCCTGACGAATCCATTTACTGATGGTAGACTTGACGGGAGCCAAACCCTTCCTAGGCCCATGAGGCACAACGAAGAGAGCATCTGTCTTCCTAAAGGCCTGTGTGGTAACCAAGTAAGACTTGACACACCTGACCACATCCAAGGAATGCAAAACCCTTTCCTTAGGGTTACTAGGATTGGGGCACAAGGAAGGAAGTACGATATCTTGATTCAAATGAAATGCAGACACAACCTTAGGCAGGAAGTCTGGCTTGAAGCGAAACACCACCTTGTCCCGGTGTCTCTCAAAGTAGGGAGGCTGAATAGACAAAGCAGCCAACTCAGACACACGTCTGACCGAAGTAATGGCTACCAGGAAGACAACCTTGAGCGTGAGCACAGCTAGGGCGGCCTCATGGATAGACTCAAAAGGAGCCCCCTGCAGGGCCGACAACACCAAGTTCAGATCCCAAACAGGAACCATAGGTTTCCGAGGGGGGCGCACATGAGTGTCCCCCTGAAAGAAGGTCTTGATAAGAGTGATGGGCAAAGGTCTCCTGAAACAAGATGGACAGGGCCGAAACCTGGCCCTTCAAGGTACTGAGCTTGAGACCTAAGTCTAGGCCATGTTGTAAGAACTCCAGCACCCTGGATACTAAGAATTCCCGGCAGGGAAGAGACCTGGATTCACACCAGTCAATGTAAGCCCGCCACACTCTATAGTAGATGGCAGCAGAAGTCTTCTTCCTGGCTTGCACCATGGTAGCCACAACAGACGCAGATAAACCCTTTTCCATCAAGATGGAGGTTTCAATAGCCAAGCCGTCAAAGCCAGCGTTAGTAAATTGGGATGGCGTAGAGACCCTTGGGTCAGAAGGTCTGGCAACCTTGGCAGATCGCACTGATCTACTGCCATTTGAACCACGTCCGCGAACCACACTCTTCTTGGCCACCTTGGGGCCACCAGAATCGCGGGAACCCCTTCCAGAGCGATCTTGCGCAGCACTCTGCCCAGAAGGGGAATTGGTGTAAACACATACAGGAGCCGAAACTCCTTCCAAGACATTGACAGGGCATCCGTGGCCAGAGCCAGAGGATCCTGAGACAGGGATACAAAGCTCGGGAGCTTGTGATTGTGACATGACGCAAAGAGATCCACGTCCGGCACACCCAACGGTGACAAAGTGACTGAAATACCCTGTCGCAGAGGGACCATTCCCCCTGACGGGACGACCCCCCTGCTCAGAGCATCTGCTAGCAGATTCTCCGTCCCCGGAATGTAGACAGCCGATATGCATTGTACATTGGTCTCTGCCCAAGTTAGAATCAGAGACACCTTCTGGAGAGCACCCTTGCTCCGGGTTCCTCCCTGATGATTGATGTAGGCTACGGCCGTCCTGTTGTCTGAGCGTACCTGAACCGCCAGACCCTTCAGGTGCTGGGTCAATCGTTCCAGCACCAACCTGACCGCCCTGAGTTCCAGGACATTGATAGGAAGATGGGCATCCTGAGGGCCCCACCTCCCCTGGAAGCGCAGGGACTTCCAGAAACCCCCCCAGCCCGAAAGACCGGCATCCGTCGTGACCGTCTCCCAGGAGGGAGCCAGGAAGGATCTGCCCCTTGTCAAATTCCTGTGGTCCAACCACCACGCAAGGGATTGTCTGACCGAGGGGGGAATCACCCAGCTGTCGTCCAGAGATGCTGGGTCCTTGTTCCATACTGACAGAAGGTGAAGCTGCAGAGTTCTCAGATGAAACTGGGCAAAGGGCACCGCCTCGAAGCTTGCCACCATCGAGCCCACCAACTGCATTCCCTGCCGGATGGAGGGATGAGGGTTCGCGAGCATGGATCTCGCCTGGGTTGTCAGAGCTTCCACCTTCTGCGGAGGAAGGAATATCCTTGACTGAACCGAGTCCAGAAACGGGGTCACTGAGGAGGGGGACAGAGAGGACTTTGGGTAATTGATCACCCAGCCGAAGGACTCCAGGGTGGACACCACCAATCGAGTGTCCAGCTCTGCCTGCCGCAGAGACTGAGAGGTGATGAGAATATCGTCCAGGTAGGGCAACACGCGTATGCCCTTTAGTCTTAAGAGAGACATCACCCCTGCCAGCACCTTGGTGAAGACCCTGGGGGCCGACATGAGGCCGAATGGGAGGGCCACGAACTGATAGTGCTGATCCAACAGCGCAAATCTGAGGAACCTTTGGTGCCCTGAGAACATCGGCACGTGCAGGTAAGCGTCCTTGATGTCCACAGATGTCATGAAATCCCCTGGACGCAGCAAGGCAATGGCAGAGCGCAGAGTTTCCATACGAAAATGCCTGCTTCTGACAAACTTGTTTAGGATTTTCAAATCCAGAATGGGTCTGACTGACCCGTCCTTTTTGGGCACCGTGAACAGGTTGGAATAAAACCCAATGCCCGTCTCTTAAGGGGACCTCGCAGATGACCCGAGCTCCACAAGGTCCTGCACCGCCAGCATCAAGACCCGAGCTGAGGCAGGATCCTGCGGGATCTGAGACCCGACGAACCTGGTAGGGGGCAGCACCGCAAATTCTATCTTGTAACCAGAGGAGACTACCCCCTTAATCCACCGGTCTGGGACGAGGCGTCTCCAGACATGCTCGAAGTGCTGTAGACGTCCCCCCACCCTGACGGGCGAGGGCGCCCCTTCATGCTTGGGGGGTCTTGGGGGGGGGGGGGGCTTTGGGCTTGGGCCCCCAGGAGGAGCCAGGATGGCGTCCTCTGTTCTTGTTCCAGGGTTCTGAGCGCGACCCAGAGAAGGACACCCCTCTACCTTGCTTGGTCCCCCGGTAGGGGGTAGAATGGGAGCTTGGACCACGAAAGGGCTGAATCTGACGCTTGCGCTGGGGCACCTTGCCCCCCTTGGCAAAGATATCTAATCTTTCTCCAAACAGGCGCAGCCCTTTAAATGGAAGCCCCGTAAGGGCCTTCTTGGCGACCTTGTCAGCAGCCCACTGGCGTAACCAGACCGCACGGCGTATGGCTACCACCAGAGCAGAGGATCTAGCACTCAGCTTAATAGCATCGTCCGATGCAGATAGGATATAATTCACAAAGGTCTCACAGGTGGCTAGAGCATTGGCGGCATCAGAGGGCAAGTCATCCACCCCTTCCATAGCAGTCTTAACCACAGTCCTGAGCGCCACCGCCGTGATGGCTAAGGCGCAAACCGGGCGGAGCAACGCTCCCCCAAATGCAAAGGCGTGACATGCCAATTGATCAACTCGCCGATCCTCTAAATCCCGCAGCGTAGTAGTGTCAGGGGAGTGCATAATAGAGGTATTGGACAGACTCAGAATCGGGGCATCGACCTCGGGCGGCGATGTCCAACACTTAACCAGATCGGCAGGAAATGGATACTTCTTATCCACAGCCTTGGGAATCCCCTGGGATGTTCCCATTCTTTCAGCACTAGGTTATTAAAGTGAGTTTGTTCGGGAAACTCCAACCGCACCCTAGTGGTATAAAACAGATCGCCCCTCTGCCGAGGTGCCGCGGGAGGGGGAGAGAGGGATAAAACATCAAAGATCTGAGACAACAGTCTGTCAATGTCGTCCTGGGACCAAAGATCAGAGCCAGACTCCTCCTGACTCCTGGAGTAGGATCCTGAGTCAGACAGCAGTTCCCCTTCCTCTGATGGGGACTGAGCATAGGAAAGCAGCAAATCATCAGATTCTACAGGGAGAATAGTAGCTTCAGGGTTCAAATGAAGCTTCTTGGCAGTAGCCTTGCGCACCAGGGAGCCAGCAATAAAGCTTTCCACACTGGCCAATCTAGAGGCAAAATCAGCGTGAGAATCCCCACTAGTATTGGGGGTTATGCTCAAGCTTGGGGGAGTAGGGGAAATAAGGCGAGGTGTGGGCCCAGCCTCGGACGAGGTGGGAAGACCGGCTAGCGCCTGTTGAGCACAAGGTACGCAGACCCGTGAATTGTCACTGCTGCTAGGTGAAACCCCACAAGTTGCACACAGACGGGCTTGTCCCAGGGGGACCCCGTTCGCGATGTCCTGGGATGCCTCCATATGGTGATGGGATTGACGCTTTAAGCAACCCTGGATGCCCCAATAACCCGCTGGGAAGTGGGAGTAAAATCTGAAGAATGGTCTGGACCGGGCGCTACGTCGGGCCAGGGGGAGCCACCGATGACCGCTGTCTGAAAGACACAAGGGGAACAGGGATGTCAGAGCCGAGCGCGAGGAAACAAGCTAGAAAAAGGATCGCCCATGAGGGCACTTACAGTCTGCGAGAAGAGGACAGTCTTCACCACGCGCATGCGAGAAGGAAATGGCGCCCAGCGAACCTCGAAGGACGGGCAATAGCGGGCGATGACGCGGAACGCGCCAGACCAAACCACGCCTCCCCCCCAGAGCGCGCGAAGCTAGAAGGTGCGCAACCAATCAGGAGAGAATGTAGCTACGTCAGCATCACTTCAGAGAAGAAGTCTGACGAAGTGAGCAAGGGAAATTGAAAAACGCCATAGCTTCCCCAAACAGTGCTGCTGTGTGCGCATAAGGCACAGTAAAACACTGCGGTCAGTTTAAAAATAAGCACCCAGTAGCGGTAAGAGTCTAAAGTGTACTTAGGGCAAGGAGTAGGCCATCAACACACAGCCCCCCCTCTTTTTCCCCCACTAACGGGGGAATCTGGGAAGGAAGGTGACCCGAATAGAGGGTTCACCGTTAGATGGAGCATGGGGGATCTAGTGCGGGAGGGGCATCCACTGAAGGCTCACCATTCGCCTTAACCGCCTACCCTATGGAGGGGGATTGCGGTGGAGACTAGCTCCGTAAGCACACTAGGTGCTGCCTACCTTCACCCGACCAATGCAGCCCAGGCTGGGAGGCATATTCTTAATAAGAAGGACGGGTGGAAATAGTCCCGCAGGGCCTCGGGCTGTCAAGCCCCGCTCGCCTGCGAGAGTGTGATACTTCATGTCTTCGCAGTTCCAGCACTGCAGAGAAATCTGGGGATTTGTGGGAGGTCCCTTGGTATATGAAGGGCCAGGAGGAGCTTGTTTTCTACATGTCTGCAGTGCACGGCTCCGGTGGACTACCCACATGTTATTACTACTACTGGAGCAGGACGTGCTGTATGCTTAGAATACATACACATAATGTTGCAGACAAATACATATACATACATACTCACTCCTCCGAGGACACCATCTGTCCACCCAGATGCTCTGGGTGAGCTGAGCACTGTTGCTCCGGTTGGCAGGGAGGTTCTGCTGCCGTTTCTCTTCCCCCTGTGTCCCTTCTGCTGCTGTTTCTCTTCTCCCTGTGTCCCTTCTGTTGCTGTTTCTCTTCTCCCTGTGTCCCTTCTGCAGCTGGTTCTCTTCTCCCTGTGTCCCTTCTGCAGCTGGTTCTCTTCTCCCTGTGTCCCTTCTGCTGCCGTTTCTCTTCCCCCTGTGTCCCTTCTGCTGCTGGTTCTCTTCTCCCTGTGTCCCTTCTGCTGCCGTTTCTCTTCCCCGTGTCCCTTCTGCTGCTGTTTCTCTTCCCCGTGTCCCTTCTGCTGCTGTTTCTCTTCCCCCTGTGTCCCTTCTGCTGCTGTTTCTCTTCCCCCTGTGTCCCTTCTGCTGCTGTTTCTATTCCCCCTGTGTCCCTTCTGCTGCTGTTTCTCTACTCCGTGTCCCTTCTGCTGCTGTTTCTCTTCTCCCTGTGTCCTTTCTGCTGCTGCTTCTTCTCCCCTTGTGTCCCTTCTGCTGCGGTTCTGTTGCTGTCTCTCTTCCCCCTGTGACCCCGCATCGCGATCTGTGGCTGTTTCTCTTTATGTCCCTCTTTATGTCCCCTGACTTCTCCTCTTACTCCCAGTTGTCAACCCCCGCCCGCTTCCCCCTGTGTCCCCCCTCATGCCCCCCCTTGGGAGCGAGGATACCCTGGTCACCGCCGCCCCGGGGCCGGGACGTGACAGGCGAGCTGCCTCCAGCCAGTCAGAGGCTGGAGGTAGAGCGCTAGCTCTGAGACGCCCAGGCACCAATCAAAATCACTTGTCGCCGGGTAGATTTCCTGGGACGCGTGACGTCAGTCCCGGCATTCCTCTAACAGGGGGCGGTGAGGGACCAACCGGAGCAATGGTGCTCAGCTCACCCAGAGCATCTGGGTGGACAGATGGTGTCCTCGGAGGGGTGAGTATGTATGCATATGTATTTATTGTCTGCAACATTATGTGTATGTTTTGTTATGCACATGGATTGCATTTACTGCATTTATGACAGCGCTGATGACGTCACTGGTGACGTCAGGCGCGAATTTCGTATTTTCAGTGGCCTAATTGGCCACTATAGGTATTTATGCATTGTTTCTGTTGGCAATCTGTTCACTTCTGGCACATGTGGTGGGTCCTGATGAAGGGGGGCCCCAGTGCACCCCGAAACGTCGACGTTTTCACCGCTGTAACGATCACATTTGAACCTTTGATGTAAAGAATACAACTAATTTCTTTGAACTTTTTGGAGTGCTGGTTCTTCACAAACAAACTTGCTCCAAAGCTTTTCTTGTGACAGTTGGTAATTGAAATGTTAAAATTCTGGTGGCAATTCATATGCTAATTAGGGCTGCTGTGCACACACAGGGAAGGGGAAGGAGGGCTGTAATAGCTCAGTCTGAATAATACTGGTGTGCTCGTTCTTGCTGAGCTGAAAAATGGGGCAGAGCTATAGACTACCAGTCGGACCCTACGATTGGTGGTATATAGCAAAGTTATTCAGGGGTATGCCCCTACTCTTTGCCTTGTTTCTACTTCCAGGAGCATTTGCATTCTGACAGGAAGAGAGAGGGCAGCAATGATAAGGTAAGAGCTGAATGATAGTTTATGCACTTTACTAATTTACTAATCATTTCCAGTGCAATAGGGGAGACAGCCAACCAATACTACTACTCATGGTTATTCACGGCTACCAGGAGTAGGCCAGTTTGCAGAGTTGTTCCATCTTCGAGGCTGTAAGCATCACCACCACCAAATGCAGTGCTTAAAGATCATTGCAGCCCTTTAATGGCAGAAAAGGTATTTTATGGTACGTACTATTCCTATCTTTGTATACACAGATTTGTAAAGTACCAAAAACTATACTACACTTAACGGAACAACTACAAAACCACTAGGAGAACCTTCAGGCCAAAATTTACATACAAAAATGTATTTATGTATTTATTTATTTATTACACCCACAAACACACCTATGTATAAAAACTCCAGAAATTAATGTATATACTAAAAACAGAAACAAGGGGTGCACCACCTATCCAAAATTAATTCTGTGCTCACTCAGAATACAAAGCCTGAAAAGATAAAGTGGATGTGCCACTGAGCACACCTTCCTCCCAAAGAGGAGCACCAACACGTCATGGAAATTTTTACATATTCTTTATTGATACATCAAACAAAAAACATATTACACGAGACATTTAAAATCAACTGCTCTAACCCCTATAATCTGCCAAATAAATGATGCCCATATAGGGATATCAATAAGAGCCACCATGGGAAAGAAAGTAAACCCTAAATAACTCACCACCCTAAGTTGTGTTTGTGCCGGCACAAAACCTGAATATAATATTAAAGTGCTAAGTATAATGCAATCTCAATTAATCACAACCAAACCTAATTCATACTAAAGCTAATATACAGCGATACAAAATACATAGAGTAAAACACCATTCATAAAGCACAATTATTACACCAACAAATACTGTGTGAAAAACATATATAAACCATATATATCATATATTGCACAGAAATCCCGCCAAAGCTTAGGACAACACCATTAGAATGCAAGTTAATAAATAGAGACAAAAATACCATTTTGTGATTACTCACCTGTAAAATGGGTATTATAAGTATGTCACACACCCCACTTCAGTTACTCATTATTATTACACTTGGGTTAACTCACCGCTAGGTGGCGTAGTTGCAGAGATCTCCAAAAAAGCAGCAAGCCCCTCCCGGTCTACACATACCTGGTACCTCCCATCAATTCCCCAGTGTTAAAACAGCAGTAAGACAAGGTACCAGGAATAACCAAAGTAACCCTCAACTGTAAATAACAAAACTTCACCATATAAGGAACCAGGATACCAAAAGAGGGCGGGTGAAGTGGGGTGTGTGACATACTTATAATACCCATTTTACAGGTGAGTAATCACAAAATGGTATTATTCTAAGTATGTCACACACCCCACTTCAGTTACTCATTATTATTACACTTGGGACATCCAACAGCAGTGTCCAAAAGAGGGCGGGTATCCAAACCAGGCAATAACGCAGATAAAAACTCAAACCACTGCAGCCTGCAGAACCTTACGGCCAAACACAGCATCCGCTGAGGCCCGCACATCAACTTTGTAAAACTTGGAAAAGGTGTGAACCGAAGACCAGGTAGCGGCCTTACAAACTTGTTCAACCGAAGCCTGGTGCTGAAAAGCCCAGGACGCACCAACCGCACGAGTAGAATGCGCAGTAACGCGAAAAGGGGGATCCTTCCCCTTGGCAGAATAGGCTCCAACAATCGCCTGACGAATCCATTTGCTAATGGAAGACTTAGCCGGAGCCAAACCCTTCCTGGGCCCACAGGGCACCACGAAAAAGGCATCAGTCTTACGAAAAGAAGACGTAGCACGCAAATAGTACCTAACACAACGCACCACGTCCAAGCAGTGCAACGCACTCTCCTTAGCATTCCTAGGCTTAGGACACAAAGAAGGAAGAACAATGTCCTGATTAAGATGAAAAGCAGATACCACCTTAGGAAGAAAATCTGACTTGAAGCGAAAGACCACTTTGTCCTGATGCTTCTCAAAATAAGGAGCCTGAATCGACAAAGCTGCCAACTCTGAAACACGCCGAACCGAAGTGATGGCCACCAAAAAGACAACCTTCTGAGTCAGAGTGGACAGAGCAATATCCTGCAAGGGCTCAAAAGGAGGAGCCTGTAACGCAGAGAGCACCAAATTCAAATCCCAAACTGGGAGCAAAGGCTTCCTAGGAGGCCGCAGATGCGAAACCCCCTGGAAGAAAGTCTTGACCAAAGAATGGCTAGCAAAAGACCTCTGGAAAAAAATTGACAAGGCAGACACCTGCCCCTTCAAGGTACTCAGCTGGAGACCAGAATCCAGCCCTGATTGAAGAAAATCCAAAATCCGAGAAATAGAAAAGACCCGGCATGGCAAAGATCTAGCCTCACACCAATCAATATAAGATCTCCAGACCCTATAATAGATGGAAGAGGAAGACCTCTTCCTAGCACTAACAAGAGTCTGAATGACCGAATCCGAAAGACCCTCCTCCCTCAAGATGGAGGTTTCAGCAGCCAAGCCGTCAAAGCCAGCGTTGGTAAACTGGGGTAACACAGTTGACCCTGGGTGAGCAGATCTGGCCGAAGAGGCAACTCGAACTGATCCACTGCCAGACGAACGATGTCTGCGAACCACACCCGCCTTGGCCACCTTGGAGCCACGAGAATGGCGGGAACCCCTTCCTGAACTAGCTTTCGCAGCACCCTGCCTAGCATGGGAATCGGAGGGAACAGATACAGGAACCCCAGATCCTTCCAGCTCAAGGCCATGGCATCCGCCGCCAGAGCCAGAGGGTCCCGAGACAGCGACACGAATGTCGGAAGCTTGTGATTGTGACGAGAGGCAAACAGATCCACCTCCGGTGTCCCCCACCGAAGACACATGGACCGAAACACTTGGGGATGGAGAGACCATTCCCCCCGGCGGGACGAGCACCGGCTCAGAAAATCCGCCTCCGTGTTCTCCACTCCTGGAATGTACACTGCCGAAATGCAAGGGACATACGTCTCCGCCCAAACCAGAATCAGAGACACTTCCCTGAGGGCACCCAGACTGCGAGTCCCTCCTTGGTGATTGATGTAAGCAACCGCCGTCTGATTGCCCGATCGAATCTGAACCGGCAGACCCTGTAAATGATGCGTCAAGTGAGACAGAACCAATCTGATGGCTCGCAACTCCAGAACATTGATGGGCAAGTGGGCCTCCTGAGGGCCCCACTGCCCCTGAAACTGAAGATCCTTCCAGAAACCTCCCCATCCTGACAAGCTGGCATCCGTGGTGACAGTTTCCCAAAGCGGAGTCAGAAACGACCTGCCCTTCAAAAGATTGTCCGAGACCAACCACCACCGAAGAGACTGCCGAACTCAAGGGGACATCCGGAAGGACCGATCCAACGACGCCTGTCCCAAGACGCCAAAAGTTGAAGCTGCAGCGTCCGCGTGTGAAACTGCGCGAAGGGAACTGCCTCGAACGAGGCCACCATCAACCCCACCAGTCTCATCCCTAGCCGAATGGACGGGTGAGGATTGGAAAGAAGAAGCTGAGCCAATTCCTGAATCAAAAGAACCTTGGCCTGAGGAAGAAACACTCTGTGCTGGCAAGAGTCCAAGGACATCCCCAGAAAGGTCACCACCCTGGCCGGAACCAGAGAGGACTTGGGGTAATTGATCACCCAGCCGAACCTCTCTAGCATAGACACCACCGTGCTGATGTCCCCTTCCGCCTGACTGAAGGAAGGAGCCATGATGAGAAGATCGTCCAGGTAAGGAACAATGCGAATCCCCTGAGCTCTGAGCAGGGCCATCACCCCTGCCAACACCTTGGTGAACACTCTCGGAGCCGAGGTGAGACCGAATGGGAGAGCTACAAACTGAAAGTGCCGATCCTCCACCACAAAGCGCAGAAACCGCTGATGAACCGGAAAGATCGGAATGTGAAGGTACGCGTCCTTGATGTCTATGGACGTCATAAAGTCCCCCTGCCGAAGCGAGCCGATCGCCGACCGCAAGGTCTCCATGCGAAACTTCCGGGGACGAATAAACCTGTTGAGAAACTTCAAATCCAGGATCGGACGGAACGACCCGTCCTTCTTGGGTACGGTGAACAGATTGGAGTAATACCCCCGCCCCACCTCTGAAGGAGGGACCGGGCAAATGACCGCCAAATCCACGAGATTCTGAACCGCCGCCAGGAGCCCCTGTGCAGCCACCGGGTCTAGAGGAACCAGAGACCTGAAAAACCTTGGAGGAGGGCGGGACTCGAACTCCAACTTGTAACCGGCCGACACCACCTCCCGAATCCATCTGTCCGAGACCTCCTGGTCCCATACCCGGGAGAAGAGTCGCAACCGTCCCCCCACCCGCACGGGTGAGGGCGCCCCTTCATTGCTGAGCGGGCTTGGCAGCCGACTTGGGCTTGGCGCCCCAGGCGTGAACGGGGCGGCCACGGCCTTTACCCCTATTCCAACCCGCACCCCTGGAAGCCGAGAAGCCCGCACTCCTGCCGGCTCTGGCTCCCCGAAAGGACGGATTGAAGGGGGCCGCCCCCCGAAAGGAAAGGCGAAACTTCTTGCGCTGAGACAACCTACCTCCCTTGGCAACAGAATCCAGCTTTTCACCAAAAAGCCTCAAACCCAGAAAGGGAAGAGCCGTGAGAGATCTTTTAGAATTAAAGTCAGCCGTCCACTGTCTCAACCACACAGATCGGCGAACAGCCACCAACAGGGCAGACGCCCTGCCACACATCAACATGGCATCATCCTGAGCGGCCAGGATAAATGACAAGAAGGAGTCACAACGCTTAAGCGCAAGGAACTCATCACCCGAGGGATCAAGATCCACACATAAATCCCTGACCATAGACCTAACCGCCAAGGCCAAAAGAGCCGAAGCACAAACAGGCCTCAAAACCGAACCGGCACAGACGAAACCATGGCGGGCCAGCTGATCAATCCGGTGATCCTCGCCATCCTTCAGATAAGTAGTGTCAGGAAAATGAACAGCCGCCGAATTAGACAGCCCCAAAACCGGAGCATCCACCTCGGGAGGGACAGACCAACGTTTCAGCAAGTCCGCCGGAAAGGGATATTTCTTATCCCAGCTAGGCGGTACCCCGACAAGCCGTGTAGGATGCTCCCACTGCTTAAGGACAACGTCCTCGAAATGCTGCTGACTGGGGAACTCCAGACTCTGCTTGGAGCCCCCAAAGAGATGGCCCTTAGGCCGAGGAGCAACCTCAGGAGGATCCAAATCCAAAACCTCAAACATTTGGGTCAAAATAGAAGGCGTATCAGGGGCGGGACCATCCACCTGGTCCCCCTCAGCACCCAGCACCTGCTGGCCCTCTGAATCATCCAATTCTTCCACGAGCTCACCCTCTTCGAGGGGAAGGTCCGACCAATCCAGGTCCTCAATCACTTCCTCCTCCGAGTCCGGCGGAGGCGGAGATAGGCGTTTACGCTTGGCCGTAGCCTTCTGTGCGGACATGGTGGAAAACATTTTCTCGAGGTTGGCCAACCGGGCACACACCTCCGATTGCGAATCCCCACCCGTGACCACGTCACACGGGGTCCGGAACAGGCGAGGAGGAGAGGGAGATGGCGCGGACGACGACGTACCAGGCACCGGGGTGCTGGACTGGCGCTCAATGTTCCGCTGCGCACATGAAATGCATACAATGACATCATCCCCCGGGAGCGGAGTCCCACAACCCCCACACAGCCTAGATTGTCCCGAAGGATCAGATCCGGTATCCCTGGCAGCCTCCATATGGTGAAATTATGGTATTCGCAAACCTAGGGATTTACGCAGTAAGCAACCCGGGATGCCCCCTTTAATAAAGGTCTAGCTTAAATTTTCACTACCCGGACCACGGGGAAGCCTAATATCTTTATATAAATTTATATATCCCAATTTTCTTTCCCCCCTACTGGCCAGGTATGTAAGACCGGGAGAGCCCAACCGGAAGGGGTCCCGGGATCTGGAAGACACAAAAAAGACAACAATCATTCCAGGCACATGCTAACATATGTAGACAAAAACAGGCGAAGATAAGTGTGCGAAGCTATGTACAGCCATATATATATATATATTAAAGGCACAATAAGAGCACAATAAAAGTCACCCCTGGCTCCAGAGCCTGCCAACACTCCACAACAGGAGTGAGAGGGGGAGAGACCAAGGAACAGGCGGGAAATGACAAAGGGCGCACAAACCCGCACGCCGCGCACACACACACACAGAGAAAGAGAGAGACGCGCTCACTCTCTCTCTCACAACCCCCAGACAAGAGCAGAACAATAAGCGCCCGCAGGACGCGGACCCAAAGCCGCCTCCACATCGCGGTCCCGCGGCGCCACGCGACCCCGCCTCCAAACCCCCAGAGGGGGAACAACCAGCGCCCACAGAGCGACCCCCACACGTGAAACAGTCACCCACAGGGCCCCAGAGCCCAAACGCACTCCCGGACCGCCGCAAGGCAAAGCCATACTACTGAAAGTGTGTGGGGGGGGGGGGGGGGGGGGGGGAGTACAATAACCACAAACATGCCACAAAACCACCAAGAATAAAAGCGCTACATTCCCTGACTACCGCTAGAGAATAAGGGCATCCCACATCCGGATCACCACTCCGGGAATCCCGCTATGCCCCACAAGATGGGGTCGAGCGGAGGAGCTAATCTCCTGGGCACCTAGGGTGCCAGCTACCTTTGCCCGACCTACAGCCAAGGCTGGGAGGCTGCCGAATAACATGGGGAGTAAACAAAAAGGGTCGGGCAGCAATAGACCATGGGGGGGGGCCGGGGTGATACCCCGGCTACCTGCAAGCAGGAGACTTTTCTTCTGTCTTGTCGCCATCTTGCAGAGAACAACACTGGGGAATTGATGGGAGGTACCAGGTATGTGTAGACCGGGAGGGGCTTGCTGCTTTTTTGGAGATCTCTGCAACTACGCCACCTAGCGGTGAGTTAACCCAAGTGTAATAATAATGAGTAACTGAAGTGGGGTGTGTGACATACTTAGAATATATAAAGTGCATGTGCCAGCAGCAATTCAGAAAACACCACATAAATCTCACACAAGTCTCAGGGCCGCCCATGGGGTGTGGTATTTTAGGGTGCAAGTTATGCACATTTGGTTTGGGTCACGTTTGGTCACATTCATTGTGGTCATCTTGGTTATTTTTCGATGTATTTATTTTTCTTTTTATTTATTTCATTCTCCCCTTTTTTCCATTTACATTTTATATACCACATTTTTTTCACAGTGGGCACATTGGTTTGTATAGCTTTTGGCACTTCATGGGAACTCCAGAAACGAGCATCGTTGGACATGTAAGACTGGAATTCGTGGGGTATATAACCACTTAACAGCTTCTAAAAAGATGGGTCCCAATATGGATAGTATGGCAGATGCTTTTCGACCATGAAGTTGGTTTACATTACTACAGTTCCCTTTGGATAGTGGCAGTGGCTGTAATTACTATATTCCTTGTGCATGACTCTTGTGCATTACACAGTTTTTGATGGCTGCCTCTATTAGCTTTTGTTCCTGTATATTTTTGTTTTGTTTTCTTGCATTGTACATAACTTTAGGTATAGGTCATGTTTAGGTATGTATACATATTACGTAATATTAGTAATAAGCTGTAAGGCATATTCATTAGAAAAAGGTTTGGGCGCTTTTATTTCCCCAAAACTTGTCCCTTTAAGGTCTGTCGGCTCGCAGCGTGTCTGTGCTGTGGGGTGTTTTCTTTGCTGCGTCTTCCCTCGGGTGGCCGCGTCGTTGGTTGCCGCGGCGTTGGGCGGGGCCTGCACGATGTGAACGCCGTCTGGACCATGTGCCCTGTGACGCGATTTACATTGCACGGTTTCATTGGTTGGACACCGGGACGCTTCTGCAGGTCCCTGCGCCACAGACGCACACGGGCTGTATGGCCAGAGGGGTAAGTACTTAAGAGATGAAATAATTAGTTCTTGTCACCCTCATCGTGTGAAGCGGCATGGGAGCCGGGTGCACAGGTGCTTGAACTGCTACTAACTCCATGTTATCACCCCATGGGCGGCCCTGAGACTTATGTGGTGTTTTCTGAATTGCTGCTGGCACATGCACTTTATATTTTGTCTCTGTTTATTAACTTGCATTCTATTGGTGTTGTCCTTCAAGAAGTGCTAACCAAGTTTAAGCAGGGGAGAAGTATCAAAAAGAAGCAGCCCAGACTTGATCTGCCATTTAGGCATGTGTTGCATCAGCAGCTCTTACTAAATCGAAATATTCCTTGCGTGTATGCTATGTACTAGGCGGAAATAAAAGGGAATTTGTAAATTACAAGATTCAAGTTTCAATGTATAAGTAATCTTAGAGAGACACGGCCAACTGAGCATAACCATGACTTATGGAACCTAAAGGAGGTACCATAAAAATGAAGGCATGAAAGTTCTACATCATAATTAATTAGCAACTACAACACACCAACTTACCAACTGTAGGTAACACCTTTTCTTTAGTTTCATCTTGACTGTCAGACTTGTGTGCAAAAAAAGAAAAGAAAAACAATTAAATACTACTGTAAGATTACCTCTTATTGAAACAATATAACACCCTCTCATAGCCATCTAGGTTGTAAACTAAAAAAATACAAAGCCCCTACAAATGTGTTTTATTATTCACAGATATGACAACAACGCAGTCCTGCACCCATTTCCTAACTAATGGGTGTGGGGCCGTATTGTGACTGTGGGAGGGGATTCAAATTGCTAGAGCCCGGCCTACGATTACCCACAATTCTTACCTGAACCTCGCCCCCCCCCCCCCTCCAGGGCCATATGCTGCCCTACGGGGCAGCCGAGGTTCATGCAAGGATTGCAGGTGTTGCTGGGGTCTATGTGCGGAGGCGTCAGCAATCTGGATGCACCCCCATGATTCAGTCACAATGCAGCCCCCCATCCATTGGGTAGGATATGAGTGGGGAACTGATTTGCTACCTATTGCTGCAGCGATGGTAAGCACTCAGTTAATGCACCCTGCTTGGTGCAGTACAAGGGTCATTCTCTTCACTTCCCTCCCCACGGGGCATCCAAAATTGGGGTTCCCCCGCTGTATGAAACCTCCCAGGACGCCCGCTAACCTTACTCCCTGTTCAACAGCGCATGCGCAGGCCGCACTTCTCTCTAGCAGGGCGTGTGCCCTGTTAGAGGTAAGCGCGAGATGTGGCCGCCAGCGTGCTTGGAGCCGCTGCGGTAAGACGTCTCATTGACGCGCATACCACAGTGGCTCCGAGCGCGCTGATTGGATGAGCGGCGCCATAGGAGCAGGGTGAGGCGAGTTGTATATAGCGATCAGGGTGCCCCGGGGAAGTGGACCAAAACCCAGGATAGTCAAAATCCTGGGTGTTGGTCCACTTTAAGAGCTACCAGTGCACATCCAAAGCACTTATTGCATAGCATCCCCTATGGGGAGTATATTAGGGCTAGGAGGAATTGCTCCACTCTAAAAGCCTTTGATGAGGAAGCCTCCACTATAAGGTCCAGACTATCAGAGAGGATATAGCCCCGCAATCCTAAAAAAGGCATACAAAAAAGAAAAAATGGACAGACTAGAATTGCTATATAAATCGAGAGTACCGAAGGAACTATTGGGACCAGCTTTGATACTAACATATACTGAAAATGACAGGGAAGAAATATTCTGAAAAAACATTGGTCAGTCCTCTTAAATGACCAACACCTAAACATGTTTTTACCTAAAGAACCCAAAATTACATTTAGAAGACCTGTGAAAAAAGAAGTGTTGCAAAACTAAAGGACCCTTCTGATGCGGGGGTTGTAGCATTTGCAAATACAATTGACCCCACTTTGATGTATCATTTAAAAATAAGGGGGTAGTCCACTTAAAACTTTATAAATTGTACAACTACAAATGTTATATATGTTCTAAACCAGTAGTCCTCAAACTTCCTCCTCAAGGGCCGAGACAGGCAAGGTTTTGCAGCTGATGCACAGATGTAATAATTAGGGCTATAGCTCTGTCTGAGCACCAGTTAATTCGCCTGTGGAGTAGCGTGGAGAGATGCAAAACCTGGCCTGTCTCGGCCCTTGAGGAGGAAGTTTGAGGACTACTGTTCATGTGACAGATTCTACATAGGAAAGATAAACAGCTCCTTAAAAAAAAAAAAAAAAGGAGGGTATATGAACACCAATATAGTATTAAGAAAGGGAACCAAAAGACCCCAATTGGACGACATTTTGCCCAACATAACAATAATGATCCGAGCACACTACGGGTGCAAGGTCTAGATGGGGTACACGGCCACTTAAGGGGGGGGGGGGGGAGACAAAGAATAAAAAAAAAAAAAAAAAAGGACGCTCCAATTAGAAACCAGATGGATATACAAGTTGGGGGCATCCCGATATTCGGGGTTAAGTGAAATTTTACGTTTCGCTGCCTATCTGTAAATGGGATAAAACATCATAAATGTATAAGATATTGCTGTAAATCGATGTGTATGGGTTAAGAAAAATAATGTGTGGGTCAAATTTCTCCTTTAATATTTCTGTACTTATATATGCATGATTGTTGAGGTATTGTTACATAACCATAATTATCAAAGTATTGTTGATCCCGATGTATAGGGTGGAGTAAATGCAATGGCAGATGTCTAATGTGAACCTGAGAAGACTCCGTGGCTAACCGTTTATATAAACAATATGAGAATCTATAAACAAACAAAAGATCCTTGAATTATGATGCTGCGCCAGTTCAACAAACAGTTTGATCCCCGCCAAGATGGAGGAATATTGAGGACACATAGAAAACAGTTTGGTCTCCACCAAGATGGCGGATTGGACAGACGGGAACCGAAGCAACCGTGCGTCACCTCCGTTTTTTATCCAGAAGAGTTAGAGTATGTGCTCCATGCGCATGAGACGCTGCTTTTAAACCTCTCCGGCGTCGTGGGGAAGAGGTCGCAGCACGTCGCGTCAGTCGGTAAGACGGAGGCAGCGGGGAATGGGAGGCTCGCACGAGCAGGACAGCAGTGAGCCCACCAACAGAACAGCACAGAGACTCGGCAGAAGTGATACAGGTATGGTGCATATACATATGGGGGAGATTACAGGTATTACAGGGATGCATGCCATATTCATGCTTTATATTTTGGCCCCCAGCGCACACTACATAGCCGCGCACACCATACAGCAGCCAATATAATATAAATATAATATAATATAATGTAATATAATATATATAACAGCGCAGAATAATCGCCCTCCTCCTCCCCGTCATGGCAGCATTTTTTTTTAAGTTAATCTTAAAAGGTTTTAAAAATATCTAATATTGGACAAAAGTGGTAGCCACTGCATTTTCTCAGGAACTGTTTCTCATTGTATTCCTTATTAATGAAAAAAGAGGAACTCTTACAAAAGGTAAAGAGCAAAACGGATTTTATTGGGAATGTAAAAAATTTAGATAATTGCGGTATACATGTATTACATACATACATATTTTTTCTTGTCAATCTAGGGCAATGAAAAAGCCCAATTGGGTGAAACATGTCTGCCCGTTAAAAACAAGAGAAAAAAAAAATGATATGTATGAAAAGGAGGAATTAATATGTACAAAATGGCTTAAAAATGTTAATGTAAAATGGCGCATATTTTTAGTGCTCTGCAAATAAATTTAACGTTCTTAAAACATATAAGTGGCGAGGTCATATTCAAAGGCGTATAATGGTTTTGGGGAGTACCTAGCCCCAAATAGACAGGATTACTTCAAGTAAAAAAGCTTTAGACCGATTGTGTACTGTAGAAGTGTATACAGGAGTGTATTTCTGGACAAACCTATACTGTATATATGGACAGTTAGGGACAAATATTTTGACAGAACAGTTTTCTAATTTTGGTTCTGTACATAACCACAATGAACTCAGATGCAGGCAAAGTTCAGATTTTCTACTTTTATTCAGTGGGTTGAACCAGATTGCATGCAAATGTGAGTAACTAAAGCTTTTTTTAAATCACAATCCCTTCCTTTCAGGGGTTTAAATGTAACTGGACAAATTAAACAATTGTAAATAAAATGTTAATTTCTAATACTTGGTGGAAACCTCTTTATTGGCAATGACAGCCTGAAATCTAACTCATGGACATAACTAGGAGCTACGTTTCCGCCTTTTTAATGCTCTGCCAGGCCTTTTCTTTCAGAAGAATGTTCTTTCAGAACTGTGCTGCTAATCAGGTTGAGCCTGCACGCAATTCTCAGCCCTGATTTGGCCATTTTCGGGCCTATAAAAACCATAGTTTTCCAATTCAAACTTACACCCTCATTTTGATAGCAGGAATTGACATGCACGCTTACGATGACGCCCCATGATGAGTTCTGTGAAGAGTACGAGCGACAGCAGCAGCTATTAACTATGTACCTTCCAGAGCTTAGTCAAACCCACGTCGCCTGGATATCAGATGTCCGATCAGCGGTGTTCGAATTGACCCTGCGGCCATTATTGCCATAAGTAAGGGGCATGCATTTCGGAGGTATAGTTGTCTGCCTTCGATTTTTAGCGAATGGCTCCTTCCAGAGAGTAGGGGCACTGTCTGTTGGCATGTCCCAGCCTTCGCTGAGCTGCACACTGACTAAACTTTTAGATGGCATGGCTGTCCTGCAGGAAAAAAATACATATCTTTTCCTGACAGCATAGACAGGCTGGAACGAGGCGAGGTTGTTTTATTTTCCGAATAGCAAAAAAGTGTCATGGGCGTCATCGATAGCACGCTTGTAGTCCTGGTTCCCCCAGCTGCTCAGGAGTAAATGTTTTTCAATGTTTAGGTCTACATGGCTCATCCTTTGTGCCCACCTTCCTGTATTTATGCTAGCCTAGCTTCCCAGGTTTTTTTAATGTTAATTTCTTGTTGCCAGTCTGTTGACCCTATTTAAGTTTTCCTCTGTTCCAGCAAGGTGAGCCACACGCTAAACGTCCAGTGCGTTGTGGGACCGAATCAGTTTTTTCAGTGTTTTGTCAGGCTTCCCAGGCTCGTCCCACTATGCATTCATATTGCGGAGTTCCAGTCTGTGAGTCTTAGAGTTGCAAGCCAACTGGCAGTTGGCTTCTGGGTAAATGTGTCATTTTTTTCTGATCTGCGTGTCTCTTGCATTTTGATAACTGGACCACATAGGGGGTGCAGCCATTTATCAAGCCCCCCCCCCCAAAGTCCATCATGCCGGGGTATGGGGAGGTTGCCCGACTTGTGTGGCATTGTTGGCAAGCCTCTAGCATGGCCAGCCCTCTAGAGGTTGGCTGGTGGGCCTCCACCATTGCCCCAAGCAGTGCCTCTAACCTTTGGTTGTGGCACTGCTGCTCCACCACCACTGCAGCTAGGTCCTCATGGATCAAACTACCGGTCTGTTGCACCACTTTAAAATAGGGACTTGAGTTTCGTTGAAAAAGTGGTGCTGTATGCCTCCATGAGTTGAACTGCCTTACCAAAGGCAGTCACTGAATTTAAACATGCCTGGGATAAGCACACATCTATCCTAAGATAAAGAGTACTTGCAGTATACACAACAGGGCAGACTAGATGGACCGTATGGTCTCCTTCTGCTGTCAACCTTCTATGTTTCCATGTTTTTAAGTCAGCCCTGCAGCCAGGCTGACTTAGAAACATAGAAGGTTGACGGCAGAAGGAGACCATACGGTCCATCTAGTCTGCCCTTATGTGTAAACTGTATGTACTGTTTATCTTAGGATAGATGTGTGCTTATCCCAGGCATGTTTAAATTCAGTGACTGTTGATTTTCCAACTACCTCTGCTGGAAGTTTGTTCCAAGCATCTACTACTCTTTCTGTAAATTAATATTTTCTAACATTGCTCCTGATCTTCCCCCCCGACTAGCTTCAGGTTGTGCCCCCTTGTCATTAAGTTTCTTCTTAAAAACACTTCCCTCCTGAACCTTATTCAATCCTTTCACATATTTAAAGGTCTCAATCATGTCCCCCCTCTCCCTTCTTTCCTCCAGACTGTACAAATTAAGTTCTTTAAGTCTCTCCTGATAAGTTTTAAGTTTAAGTCCTTCCACCATTTTCGTTGCCCGCCTTTGGACACGTTCTATTTGGATAATGTCTTTTTGCAGGTAAGGTCTTCAGAACTGCACACAGTATTCTATCTGTGGCCTTACCAGGGCTCTATACAGCGGCATCACAACCTCCCTCTTCCTACTGGTGATGCCTCGAGCTATGCAGCCGAGCATCCTGCTTGCTTTTCCCACTGCCTGGCTACACTGTCCACTCATCTTGCAGCTATCAGTAATCAGTACCCCTAAATCTCTCTCCTCCGAGGTCCTGGCTAACAGTGCTGCCCATACGGTACTCAGAGCAGGGATTCCTTCTACCCAAGTGCATGATTTTACATTTAGAGACATTAAACTCTAGTTTCCACAGTTTTGACCATCTATCCAGTAAAGCTAAATCATTTTCCATGTTGCAGACACCTCCAGGAATATCCACCCTATTACTAACCTTTGTATCATCAGCAAACAGACAAACTTTTCCTACCAAGCCTTCTCCTATGTCACTTACAAATATATTAAAAAGAATGGGGCCCAGGACAGAGCCTTGCGGCACACCACTTGTAACTCACCTTTGTTCAGATTGCACACCATTTACAACAACGCTCTGATACCGATCCCTCAGCCAACTGGAAATCCACTGAACTATCCAGGGATTGAGTCCTACCTTCAATAACTATGAATCTATGAGCTCCTTATGTGGTACAGTGTCAAAGGCTTTGCTAAAATCCAGATAGGCGATATCCACAGCACCACCTTCATCTAACACTTTAGTGACATTGTCAAAGAAATCAATTAGATTGGTCTGACATGATCTGCCCTCAGTAAAGCCGTGCTGTTTTAGGTCCAATAGGTCATTCATTTTTAGATGGGAAATTATCTGTTTTTTTAAGAGTGTTTCCATTAATTTTACCACTATAGATGTTAAACTAACTGGCCTGTAATTACTGGCTTCTTCTCTACTCCCCTTTTTATGGATTGGTACGACATTGGCCATTCTCCAATCATCTGGAACCTCACCAGTTGAAAGCGAATGGTTAAGTAAATCAGTCAGAGGGGCTGAAATCACAAACCTAAGTTCCCTTAGAACTCTGGGGTGGATTCCATCTGGACCCATCGCCTTACTTACCTTTAGATGTGCCAGCTCGGATAGGACATCAGCCTCCAGAAACTCCGGAGCTGTGCCCTCCCAGCGGGATGCTGTGCTATGGCCATGCCTGCTACTATCTGAAAATACCGAACAAAAGTAGCTATTCAGATGGTCAGCCACAGCCTTATCTCCGTCAATATATTTATTTTCCCTATTTCTAATTTTTGAGACTGCATTGTTTTTCTTCTGTCACCAATATATCGGAAAAAGGTTTTATCTCCCCTCTTCATAGATTTGGCAATTTCTTCCTCCTTTTGCCCTTTAGCAGTCCTTATAATCAGTTTTGCTTCCCTCTGTTTAATTTTATATGCCTCTCTGTCACCTACACTTCCACTTACTTTATACTTCTTATAGGCAGACTTCTTAACTTTTATGATAGTGCTGACTTCCTAGTAAACCATAATGGTTTCTTCCTTTTATTCTTGCTAGTTTGTTTCACATATTGCTTAGTTGCCTTTAAGATGGCCATTTTTAATAGTGACCACTGGGCACTCACTTCTGCTACTCTGTTCCACTCACCTAATTTTCTTTCTACATACTCCGCCATTTCCTTGAAGTTTGTCTTCCTAAAGTCTAGCACTTTGGTTCTGGGGTGTGATTGCACAATGTCTGTTTTTATTCTGAACCATAAGCATTGATGGTCACTGGAACCCAGATTTTCTTCAACCCTGACCTCGGACACCAGATCCCCATTGGTCAGAACTAAGACCAGAATGTTATCTCCTCTAGTTGGCAATGTCACAAGTTGTTTTAGAGACACTCCATTAAGTGCCTCTAATATAGTCCTGCTCTTGCATGTCGATGCACTTGGGAAATTCCAGTCCACATCAGGCATGTTGAAGTCACCTGTAATTACAATGTCCCCCTTCTCTGCCATTCCACTGATTTCATCTATTAACAGGTTATCTAGATCCTCAGATTGTCCAGGGGGCCTATATATCACACCAATTCTGACCACAGCTCCCTCCTTAGTCTGCATAGTAACCCAGAGAGTTTCTAGTTCATTATGTGTATGCTGAATTATTGTTGATTGAAGTGTAGTCTTGACATAAATGGCTACTCCACCGCCCTTTCTATCCAATCTGTCTTTTCTGTACAATGTGTAACCGGGTATGGCTATCTCCCAGTCATTGTGATCCTTGAACCAAGTCTCTGTTATTGCAACAAGATCCAATTCATCTCTGGATAGGATAGCCATTAATTCACAGAGCTTGTTGCCCAAGCTGCGAGCATTGGTACACATCATGTGGATGTTGTTGTATTGTATTTTAGTGTGTCCTTGATCTTTTCCACCTCTAGCCTACCACTGACCGGGCTTCCTGCTTCAATGTCCTGACTTCCTCCTGGGCACTCAATGGAGTTGGAGGGGTGCTGCTGGCAGACTACGGTTGTTGCTGGGAGGAGTGGTGTGGCCCAGGGACAGGTGTGCCAGCTGCTAGTGGAGGCATCAGAAGGCCTTTTCGGGTTTCCTCAAGACTTTCCACCGGGCCTTCCTCCATCTCCTGGATAGCATCCATTAGAGGTGTGGTCTGTGTGGAGAAAGGTAAACATTAGTGTTTGCTTGGGTCCATGGTCCAACACAGCCTACCAAAAAAAATTGGATCACCAGCCCCCTCCACCCTGCCCCTTGGTATTTGCAAATTAAGGACACACATTTACCTTATCTGTGTCTGGACTGCCCTCACCAAGTTGGTGGCTGGTGGATCGCCCAGGCCTTGATGGTGGCTTCATGGTTGACACACCAGATGGGGCAGATGTGGCTGAAGGTGTCAGCTCTTGACCCCCAGGTGCCACTAGCTGGGGGTTGCTGAAAAGTCAAGGTAAATTCACTGCCACCACATGTGCCACTTTGGCATGTTTGTATTCGACGCTGGGGTGCCCAAGTGGTTTCTTGACTGCAATCCGCCAGTACTGTTGGATGGGAGAGCTGGCTCCGCCATGTTGCTGAACGGTGTCAGCAAGCACTATCCGACAGTAGTAGTGGAGGGGGGAGTCAGGCGCACCCCATGGCCTAAGTGTGCCTGCAATCCGCTAGTACTGTTGGATGGGAGAGCTGGCTCCACCAGTGCCTATGCAGTCGGGCGTAGACATGCCTTTGTGGTTTTCACTTGAGCAGACCAGTCTTTAAAGGGGCAGCTGCGTGCATGTGTACCAAAAGTAGAAACAGGGAATGGCAGAAACCGTGCAATTGTGTTCTGTATTTGAAGACTTGACTTTCATTGAAGAACACTATAACTTCAAGCCCAATACCCATGAAAAGAGGACATTGGCAGAGGAAGTAGCTGCCCATGTGAGTGGGCAGAGGACGTAGCCTTACACACAGACACAAATTATGCAACACTGGTCAGACCTCTAACAACTAAAGTAGCCCCGGGTGTGCCGGTTATACAGCCAGAACTTCCCAGGTAAGTGGATATACAAGAGAGAAGGTGCGCAATCAGGCAGAACTTTATTTCGATAAGTGAATTTTTTTTCTCCTTTTTCTCTTTTGTACCTGGGGAGTTCTGGTTGCTCATAAAGCACACCCGGAGGCGAGGGGTCCGATCAGTGGGGCCAAGACAGGGTGTGGGTGCAAGACGGCGGCCACGAACACTGCCAACGTCCTCTTCCTCCTGTACAGCCTCCCCACCACCAGCTCTGGAACCCGCTGTATAGGAAGGTGTTTTGGGTTAGGAGTCACCCAAAGTTCAGCAGCAGTCAGGTAGGCCAACACACCACAGGCAACACACAGGCTATGCTGTATGGAAAGCCAAAGGCCAAGTGTTGGTGTCTGGGGAATATGTGGCGGTTGAGCAACCCAAGGCGAGAGCGGGGCCAGACTCGGGTGGGTTTCAACCCCGTGAAGAATACCACTACACAAGCAGAACACAAACACATGCGCAAACTGATAACCTCACATTCTTTATCCATACAGCCTGAGAAGAAGGGATGGTGCCACGGAGGAGGGTGACCAGCTAAAAGGATGTCAAAATTGGGGGGCATGTGCAGCCACACATGTCTACAAACAGGTGTTAGCACCTGTAAATAGAAATAAAAAACATGTTATATTGGTCCCAAAAAAAAATCTGAAAACTTTTAATGTTTTGTTTTTACAAAAGTTACACATTAAACAAAAAAAGTAAACAAAATCAATTCTGTTTTATACATTTATATGCTGCATGGTGGCCTTTAATAAAACCACTTAAATCATGCAGGGTAAAGCAACTCAGGGCGGGTAATAGTGCGAGAAAAGAGATGAGGGCCTAAGGAGGGGAAGAAAATCACAAGGTGAATAACAGTGGGTAATAGACGACACGGAACCAAGGGACAATGGTAAGTCTCCTGAATGACATGCACACTACATGGGATGGTACACTGGTGGGGGACAGTGAAAATAACCATTAAACTGCAAAAAAAAAAAAAAAATGCATATGCACCAAGGCCAGCGACGGACACGGTACGCCGAGATCAATGGACACCACAGCAACTTACGAGAGAAAACAGGTACAAGCTCTGCTTCCAAGACTTTTGCCAGCAAAAAACTTAAAATGCTCGGCTGAACCATATGCGTACAGCAAGCAAATACAGCTGCGTATGCATGGCCAAAATATTCTCGGAATGTGGCTGTGAATACTACAAGCGTTCGCATAATCCCATTTTCAGACTTCATTTACCGGAAAATTATAGAACTTCATAAATATCTAAAGACTAACACAAATTTTGTTGACTTAACTGTATGTATGTCTATAGCCATCCCTTCCCATCAAAGCGAAATGCAAGGTGAAATGCACTTGTTAAAGCGCGAGTTCAACCTTTTTGTAACACCGCCCCCGCCACCCCTTCCTACCCTTGTATTTAACCCAATATAAGCCCTGCTATAATCCTTCTCTGATGCTGGCAGGGCTTCTAATGGCAGCCATAGACTTGAGAGACAGACCAGTACAGTCACACTACTGCACAGGACTGGGTGACTGACATGTCACTTAAAGTGGACTAATACAACAAACAGCGCTCATATTTATCCCTCCCCACGGCCACTTAGATTGCTGCCCATAAAAATTAATTTACCTTTTTTAACTCCTGCTGTAGTAAAATTTAAAAACAAAATTACGCCTCATGCATCTGCAGGCCGCCTGCAAACAGGAAGTGTTGCTGGGTTTCCTATTACTGTGTATTGTCAGTTATGTCAGTTGAATCTAGGCAGCAGCATGGTAGAGATGCTGAGAGAAGAAGCTCAAAAATGGCCGCTACCACTAGAAAATCGATGAGGAAGCGCTTTAGCATTGAGTGGATGCAGGAGCAAATATAAGTGCTGACAATGCTTCAGTATCAGGCATGCAGATAAGGTAAGGGGGGTTTGGAGGCGTTTTCCAACTGTGCCAGGCTGTTGGCCCAGTTTAAGCAATCCAGGTTAGAGCCTCTCCCCGCCAGCAGCGAATGAAGGCAAGCACACAGCTACATATCACTGAACATGTTGCCACTCTGGTTCTTAAAAGAAACAGTGTTCCCAGTTTGCACAAGCAATCCTTCTAAGGCTGCCACCCCCAATTAATTTATGGTGTGAGTTACCACGTCTATCACAAATTAAAATAGGCCTAATATAAAACATATAATAGATGTCTTGCTGTTTGAAACCCCCCAGAACACCCTTACGCACTCACCTTTCCCTGGTCCAACGGCGCATACAGGCTCTTTATTCTGACTTAATTCGGGAGGTGCCCGACATTGTTAATGGGGAGCACGCACTGCTGCATACCCTGCAAAATGCGTCGGCTCCCAGCTAGTCATATAAGGCGCATCGACATGCAGGGGATGCGGCAGCACATGCCCCCAATTATAGTCAATGAGCACTGTGTGACAAATGTGGTAAACACAGCAAACGGCTCTCATTGGCTCACGCATGTGCCGTTGCAAATTTAACTGGGGGCTTTCACACAGTGGGGCAAACCAAATTGGGATGCCCCCTGGGAACGGAACAAAACACGAAAGAGTCAAAATCTTGGGTTTTGTTCCGATTTAAGAGGGAGGAGGGGTAATGATTTGAGAATTTAATACCACTTTAGATAATTAGGCTGTTTTAACAAGTACATATAAAGCAGACTCAAGAAACCTGTGAAAGAACATACCTTTTTAAGGTCCTCCCCAAATGTTTTGATAATGGCATTCTCTATGTCATAGTCCCTTTCAAAACATATCTTCACGTGTTTGGTCTCCTTGCCGATTATCAAAAATGAAATCTTTGGGTAGATGTCCAGCAATTTTTGTCCACCTGCTTCTAAAGAGAACCAGCAGAGCATTTTAAATGGAAACACAGCATTTGGCTCTGGACAGTGGAAGTGGTTCTTCCATACAGTTGCAGAAGACTTTTTTTCTAATATGAAATCTTGAATATGTAATCCTGTTTAATGCCAAAACTCTGGCAGGCAAAAGCAGAGGAAAAAAACTAGGGGATAGGTCTAATATTTTCATCTACTATCGTGAGGGGGAAAAAATGCATTTTACTGGTGTGTAAACCATAAATGTAAAAGGACCACTTAAGAACATATACAGTACTAGAAGATGCAGTGGCCAGGCCACCCCCAGAACACCCCGAATCCTTACCTTAGCCCCGGCCCACAACTGGGAATACAGCACCGCAATTGTCTGCTTGCCGTTTACATAGGCACCTGAGCAGCGGGCAATCACACCACTGTATTTACCCAAGTATAAGGACCTTTTCATACACGTCCCTCTGCATTGAACCCAATAAAAACAACCCAGTGATGACTGAGGCAGTGTCAGCAGAGGCACTGGCAATGGATCAGGAGGCAGCAGCATATACCAGTACAGAGAGCAGGTAAAGCGCAATACTTGCACTGCATATAGATCTCCATGGGTTGTGTTGCAGACCAAATGCAGGCACCATTTTTCAACATGTGCCACAGATGTGAGGGAACTTAAAAGAAACTTGGAATTTTTGGCCCATGCTGAAATCTGATGTTCTGCTTAGTTCAATCAAGTGGTCTATACACAAAACTATATACATGTAAGGTATTGTTTGAAAGTTTAAACATTTACATTTTCACGGGTTAAATACCTTGCAAGTTGTAACCAGCTACAGATTCTTTCTGTAGTCTTACTGAATCCCAAAGGTTTCCCTGTGTAATAATAATAAAAAAAAAAAGAAAGGAAAGATTAATTTAATCTGTAAACTGTCAGGAAGTTATCACATACAGTAGCAATACACTGGTATACCCCAATCATAGCTCCCTATTCCTTGTTGAGACTTTTGCCTTGTTTTATGTTTTGGGTGTTTGTTTAAAGTGGACCAAAACTCAGGATTTTGGCTTTTGGTCCTCTCCCGTCACATCTTCCCAGTCTCACGACGCGTCTAAGAGCAGCGGCTCTGAGTGCCCTAATGGCCGCATCCCCTGCTTCCCTCTAACAGGGAGCGTACCTGCGACGACCATTCACAAATGCCTGGCGCGGGCACACACCCTGCTAGAGGGATAGTGGGATGCAGCCATTGCTCTTAGACGTGCCGTTGGACCGGGAAACGAGGTAAGTGAATGGGGCGGCCTGGGGGGTTTCACACAGCGGGGCATCCCGATTTTGGATGTCCTGGGGGGGGGGGGGGGGAACCATCGGCCCAGGAATCTTATAGGCAGGGGCACCATCCATCTGGCGTTCTACAAGGAAAACCTTGAACACTTAAGCTAGAGAAATTGCATAAACGATTCTTTATAGATGGCACCTTACTCCAACATCAGTGCTGCTGCCTGCGCAATCGGGTGAGTTTACTGAAGCAGGGACCATGGCCCATATGTGGTTGGCATGCCTGGTGGTGTGTGAGGCCCGGAGTAAGGTCCATCAACGGATCTCTAGACTGCTGGTTTAAATGCTAGTACCCAATCCCTGGGAGGCTTTAATGTCCTACAAATCTAATAATTTCATTATCCAGGTATGGAAGTTGGCCATCCACATCTCTGTGGTGGTAAGAGCGACGATTGCTAAGAATTGGAAGGCTCTGGGCATCCCAAGTAAAGAGATTCTGGGTAGAGTGTCTGATATAATGGTGAATGAAAAGTTGACGGCAAGAACGTGGGATAGGCTGGAAATGCATCACAGGGTAGGGGACCCATGGATTGCATATAGAGCCCTCGACAACTCTACAGTAGTTCTTTTCTCCACATGATTGGAGTGCAGAACGCCGACCCCCCCTTCCAGACCTGGGTTATGAGACCACCCCCAACCCCTGAAGACACCTCCCCTCTTCTCGCCCCCCCTTCTCTAATACCCCTGCTATATTTGCTGCTTAACCCTCTCTTCTTGCTTTTATATCCCTTTTATCTTCTTGCTTTTATATCCCTTTTAATTTTTCTCTTTCTCCCCTTTCCTTAGGTATTCTTGATCCGTTGGATATATTTTATGGGTGATGAACCAACTATGTATTTGATTGGGGTGTGGGGACCCCTGGGCTGCTCTGGACGGGGCAGATCATCAGGCACACCCGGCCCAGATTTCACTCTATATGCAGTTCTGTTCTCTTGCTTATGTGACTGACACCGGTAACTGCCTTACATGCTAATTACTACGGGACACTATCTGGATGGTGCACATATTTCAACGCTTTGCACTGTCATGTGAAACTATTAATAAAGACTATTGTCAAAAAAAAAAAATGGTTTCTTACCTCATCGTTTTGTACATAAAATGAAACACATTGGCTTCCAACATTAAAATCAATCCAGAAATGTTTCAGTTTATCATCGTCGGGCCTTTGCAACTTAAGAAAAAAAACAAGGTAATTTAAGTGATCAAATTTCAAATGGGGCTCTATTGTGGAAAACTAGGAATAACAAATATAAGGGGTAACCTCAAAATTCCAGCCAAGTTTTGTTTTTTTCCTTTAACAAAAAGAAAAAGAATCAAGGGCAACAGTTTGTGAATGTCTTCTTAATCTTAAAGATACCAGGACTGACTGCTGGCTTCTCCTGGGGGCATCCCAAACCAGGATTCCCCACTGTGTGAAAACCCCCCAGGGCGCATATAAACACTCACCTTTCCCTAGTTCAACAGCGAATGTACAATCAAAGCCGATTGCTCAAATTACGGCTCTGATTCGCACAGTGCCTGCATTCCCGGCATTGTGCAAGCGCTCCTGCCCCAGCCATTCAGATAGGCTGGGATGGGAGCACGTACTCACCGGGGATGCAGAGGATGTGTGCTCCACATTCATCCGACTCCGAGCCGCTTGCTGAATTACATCATCGAAGCAAGCGCCTCTGATTTGACGGGAGCCCGTGTATGCGGCGCTGGACCAGGTAGAAGGTAAGCAGATTGGGCGGTTTTGGGGGGGGGGGGAGGTCACATAGCGGGGCATCCCGATTCTGGATGACCCAGGAAGCGGAATGAAACCTGGGAAAGTAAGCAAACCTGGGTTTTGTTCCATTTTCCCTCTTAAAAAAAGGAAATGGTACATTCAAAAGAAAACTGTCACATTTGTTTTTTCTCTTTAGTAAATGAAAACAAGTTTAGAGGGATATTTTTAACAATTGCAAAATGACGCACGTTAGACCAGGTTAAATCTTCCCAAGGAGGCATCCCGCTTTGTGTTCAAATAAGACTAGAGGGTCTCTGAACTAGACAGCCAGTGTCCCAGCAATAGAAGCCTAACCCCAGACCCAATATTTACCTACTTCTACCATTCTTTGTTTCAGCCACTCCCAGCCCCATGTGACCTGAGGGGTTTATCAAGCTGCCAAGCAGCATTTTGGAGGCCCTCTCAGCAAAACCTCCCCGGCTGCTGGCATATACATGGGGCCACAATGCTGCATGGGAATTAGGCGGTATTTCAACTTTCCCTGGCGGTGAGAGGCGCACCTCCTCTAAATGCCCTTACTGTCTAGTTCCAGTCTTCTTTGACTGGAGGATCGATTTGATATTCTTGTGTGATATATGGTGCCTTTTATCCTCTATACAGCATTTTGAGAGCATTTTGAAAGCATTTTGAGGGCATTTTGAGAGCTGTAGTAACGGTAAGGGTTGCTATGGAGTCGAGGCTAAGGTAGGCCCCAGAAGTAAACTTAATAGGTTATATATATTTTCACATGCTTACCAGTGTCTTCTGTCAAAGGAAACAAAAGTAGCCAAGTGCAGAAAGGGTTGGAGGTCTCATTTGCCAAAATCCTTTCTGCCAATCTATATATATGGAAATGAGTCTATTGACAATGCAGGCACATTGTCATAAGCTGTTTGCATTTCCATTATGCAAAGCCAATAGGACACACTGAGGGCAGCACAAAAAAAATATTAGGGACCTACTGTAATTCTAAGAATACTTTCCTTCCTTCTGGACTCTGCTCACTCAGAATGATGTAGCTGTTGAGTTCCACGTTTTGCATCTATGCCCCCAGCTGCCTCTCCAGTTAAGACACCCCAAAATAACATGAATCCCATCTGTTCCCGCATCAGTCAGAGCATCTTGATGGGAGGGGTGCAGGAATCACAACCAATTGCACCCTTTTGATATATTTTACTAAACAAATGGCATGAGAATCCTATCATGGCAGGACATTTGTTCCAATAACATCAATCCAAAAAAGTTAGATCATTGGGGGCTTGGCAGGAATAGAAAATCAGTGTTATTTTTAAACAGAATTATTACCTCTACAAGGTCTGCAAAAGCATTAACGCACGGATATGTAAATACCCTGTCAAAAGAAAAAAAATCAAATGTTACAAAGAAAAAACAATCATACAATTATTGCTAAACGATGATGCACATAAAATGTATCAGTAAGTCCATTTGCAAGATTTTGGGAGGAAGGGTTGGAGATACCACCAATGATGTTTGGTCACAAAGTAAGACACCAATCCCTGCAGTGTTGTCATATAGAAAAAAAAAAATGAAACCCTGTCCTTTCCTTTAGTGCCCCTCCAGTCAATCCTCACCATGTGAATTCTCAGAAATCGTTTCCCATGGGAACTACAGCAGGAAATACGATTAAGCATATTCCACAACCACTCCGGTAGCCTTCTTCCAAAGGAATATTAAAACTAATTAAACTTCATGTTAAAGTAATATCACTTATGTTGATATTATTGAAGAACAGTTCCTATATATGTTCCTATATTATGTGGATGATTTGTGGGCTACCAGCACAATAGCCTATTAAGCAGCCCAAAAATATAAACCAGCAGCCCCCTTAAAGCCATAGAATATATATATTTTTTTAAAAATGCCAATTTTATTACACATACTCCTAATCTAATGTATAGGTCCACCGAGCAAAAAACTAACCTATTACACATGCACCATATTATAGAAAGTCAATAAAATACAGTAAACCTACTATACCATGTGTAATTACACTAACCTTTATTATACTTAAAGTGGACCAAAACCCACGCCCTGACTTAGATTCCAGGGGCACTAGATTGCCTCCCCCTGGAGTATCCTGAACCGGGATGCCCCACTGTGTGAAACCCCCAGGTCGCCCAGAAACTCACATTTTCTGGTCCAACGGTGCATGCACGAGCAGCAGCAGCATCACCGCTAACCCTTTAGTGGGGCACATGCCTGCATCGGGCATTTGTGAATGGCTGGTGATGGCACGCACCCCCGTTAGAGGGTAGCGGGGGATGCAGCAGCCAACGCGCTTAGATCTGCTAGTCTTGGACAAGCTCTTAGACGAAGGGACGGGAGCAGATCCACACACGCCAATCG
Source organism: Gastrophryne carolinensis (assembly GCA_027917425.1). Taxonomy (NCBI): domain Eukaryota; kingdom Metazoa; phylum Chordata; class Amphibia; order Anura; family Microhylidae; genus Gastrophryne; species Gastrophryne carolinensis. The sequence continues at coordinate 271,248,109 of CM051239.1, read as the reverse complement.
GACGAAAAAGGCAGTGCATATGATATGGAAAAGGCGAGTTAGTTCGTTCGTTCGAGTTAGGGGAGTTTCACACCGTGGGGTATCCCCGATCGGAGTGCACCAGAGGCCAGGACCAAAACCTAGGATAGCCAAAATCGTGGATTTTGTTCCAATTTAAAACCGGACCTTCACCCATATGTCTATTTTGTATGTTTTCCCCACTCTGTACACAGACTGCCCAGATTGCACACATTAAAAATCATCCTACCTACATCTACTACCCTTTCTGAGCCTTTAAATATCCAAGATGGCAGCCCATGGAGTCTCAGGGTGCTTGCAGACAGGAAATGCCTGCTGCTCTGCATTCTGGAATTGCAGTCCTTATCCTGACCCCAGCTTTGCTCTGTCTGTGCAGCTGTAACATGCACCCCAACCCCCCCCCCCCCCCCCCCAGCATGTGATGCTTCTGAGGCAGGATGGCTGCCCCCGTATATCCTGGAGTCCCGAACAGAGTTGCCGCCCAGTGGGAATAAGTAAGCAACTCGAATAATAAAAATGTATTCATTTTAAATGCTGAGGAATAGTTTAAGGGTTTGAGCTTTTCATTAAATGATGCTGAAGGTCTGGTTAAAGTCACTCTGTTTGCTATGTAAGAAATCTCTCCCAATTTTATTTAAAACCTACCATAATAAAACTATGCTACCCATTTGTGACCTAAGATCTGACTCGTTACCAGAGGACCTACTACGAAATGAATTGCCAAGTCACCAGCGGTAAGCTGCACATTTACACACTGCCTTCTTACCTAATGTCAATAGGTGGCAGCAAACACAAGCAAAGTTTTTTTCTGAGCCAGACTCTTGAGAAATACAGACCATATTTAAAATAAATCAGAGATTCTCTATTAAATGTTAGAAAGCCAATAATGTCTAAACCTTTGGAGGCAAAAAATTAAATTGTGATACTTGCCTTGTTGCATGCGGCGCCTTTGAATTCAGGCAATTCAGAAAACGTCTGCAATCCTACAAGAGGGGAGAAACATTATGCAAAGGCTGTAGGGCCAGTGGTCTCCCTCTCTGCGAATATCCTCCAGAAACACTTGGTAACACTCCCCTCACTGGCGATCCCACTCCATACCCCTGCTATACGTTTAGCCTAGGCGCATACCTGCAGTCATTTCCCAAATCCAGGTGCCCCAGGCACAGGCAAGAGGAACACAACCTGGGATAGTGAAACTACAACAAAAGAACCCCTTTAGACTGGGATTCTACAGGGGCTTGTCAACCAAAAGTAATCTTCACCAGACACCATCCCTGAGGAAGCTTTTGTAGACGGAAATCACAATTTTTCTTTAGCCTGGACAGGGACCCTAATATCCTGGTCACCTATAATCTTGAAGCTGCCAATTTCTACCATACATTGGTACCAGTACCACCGCCCTAGACTAACATATTAAATATACATTTTTACAACATTAAAGTGGTCTAGGGAATTATCCAGTTTAAAAACCAAATAAGGATCTAAAAATATGGTCTCTGAAACCTCCAGAGAGTAATTCATTCCCCAATTTAGGTCCAGATAACACTTGTGTGAGCTCAGTAAATCAGCTTCCCATCACTAGGAACCTCACATTTGGCAGCCATAATAAAGTGGACCAAAACCCAGAATTTTGACTATCCTGGACTGTGTGAAACCCCCAGATCACTCGATCTCAATCACCCTTCATCAGTCCCACGGCACATGCGCAGCCTCTCGTTCAGTCAGCAAGCTCTAAGGAGAGCACATTTGAGCGCACTGGCAGCCGCATACCCCGCTACCTGTTAACAGGGAGCGTGCACGGCAAGCAATTCATAAGTGCCTGGCACGGGCACACACCCTGCTAAAAGGGATAGTGGAGTTGCGGCCGCTGCTCGTGTATAAGTCATTGGTCCGGGAAAGAAGGAGAGTTTCGGGTGGGGTTTGACACAGCGGGGTATCCTGAATCTGGATGGCTCGGGGGGAGAGCGTATGCCTGCCCTGGAGTCAGGGAGGGTTTTGGTCCACTTTAAACTAGCCATTTTTGTGTTATACTAACTTTAATCATACTTAAAGCGGCCCTGACGGCCCTGGAATCTATAAGATACCAGGGGCATCCAGAATCAGGCAGCGTGAACCCCCCCCCCCCCCAGGTCGTCCAGGAACTCACCTTCTTTCCCTTGTCCAACAGCGCATGCACGAGCAGCAGCTGCATCTCTGCTATTCCTTTAGCAGGGTGCGTCCCTGCGCCAGGCATTTGTGAATGACCGGCGCGGGCACGCCATTCTCACTTTACAATTGAAACCACAGACACATTTGTAAACATCCTGACTATTTAGGAAATTCTTGGACAGGCGGTTTAAAGTAATAGGGTCCTAAATGGGGTGCACACACTGCAGCCAGGGTGCCCAGAAGCAGTCATGTGATGCAACCCCAGCTGCCTTTCAATGGAGGTGCCTGCCCTCATTGCTAAACAGCAGGGACAACCAGCAGTAGCAGCAGGGGCGCTCAACGAGTTCACAAGAAACGCACACCGTCAACACCAGAGGCAACAATGCAGAGACCAGAGGGTATGCAGCAAGGTGAGGAACCTTCAACTGCCTGTAGTTCATTTGCAGCCATAAAATCAGTAGTGCTTGGAGACAAAACAGCTGTCTGTGGTAAAAAACAACCCAGGTACATAATTATGTTATGTTACACTGGCCACTCTAGGTCCTCCAAATTAGATTTGGTCTACTTTGCTTAGAGAAAAAGTAACTACACACCTAAGGGTAAACATATAGGAAGCTCAAATCTGGTGATGAGGTTACCAAAAGGTTTAATACAATGGGCAAAGAGCTTTGTCAATGTGCGCTTTAGCGCAACAGGTGAAACCAAACAAGTACTTCATGCTTTTTTTCCTATACATATATTCTAAGTATGTCACACACCCCACTTCAAACATTAATTATTACACTTGGGTTATACCACCAGCAGGTGGCGACGTTGCAGAGAAGTCATGAAAAACGAGCCCCTCCTGGTCTATACATACCTGGTACCTCCCACTCATTCCCCAGTGTTCTTCTCTGCAAGATGGCGACAAGACAGAAGAAAGAAGTCTCCTGCTTGCAGGTAGCCGGGGTAACACCCCGGCCCCCCTTCTGGTCTATTTCCGCTCGGCTATTTTTATATGCCCCTTAAAAGTGAAGCCTCCCAGCCTAGGCTGCTGGCCGTGCGAGGGTAGACGGCACCTTAAGGTGCCTAGGAGCTTAGCTCCTCCGCTAGACCCCATACTATGGGGCAACGCGGCTATCCGGCCTGGTGATCCGGATTTGGGATGCCCCGTCCCGTTCCTCCCTTTGGGTATTGGCCCTGTTCCCCGCTTGGCTCCCTTCTCCCTGCGCTAGAGGGGGGGGGGGGGGGGGGGGCTATGTGATTACTAGTGCTTGCCGAGTGTGATTACTGTGTGCTTGCTTGTATTTTTATTTTACTGACATGATGTGGAGTTTGGAGAGCCTCCCCACCTCAGGCGGTTGGCAGTTGTATGGTGCCGTGCCTGGGTAGGTTCTGCCTTGATGGGGGGGCGGGGTCGGGCGGCGCGTTGTCGCTGTTCTGCCCGCTCCCGTTTTGCACAGGTTTTTTGGTGCAGAGGTGAGGCTGGGCGCCATGTGCTGTGGTGCCCGCTGCCCCCCCCCCTTGTGTGGTGTCTGTCTGGCGGGGCCGCGTCTCGTGCGGCCCGCGCTGCACTGTGTCGGGGAAGGGGGGCGGGGCAGGAGCGCTTCGCGTGCTTGAGACGGCCCGCGCTTCTTCTTCTTCTCTTCCTCCTCGTTCATTCTTCCCCCCCCATCTTGACGCAATCACATACTGCGATGGGAGTACGATGCCTTCTGCCGCCGTGGTGAGTTTCCTCTTGTTCTTGGGCAATTGTATGCTGTTGATGTAGCACTTTTGGAAGTATTCCTTCAATTAATTGGTAGCACAGTCCAGCGGTTAGAGCATACGCTTATGGAGTTTGTTCCCTGACGGTGCCGGTTCGAATCCCACTCTGTCCTTGTGTTTAATATGTTTTAATATGTATGTATTTAGTTGCCCATTAATTTTTGTTGTGCATAATTTGCATTTTTTATTCCTGTGCTGCTGCATGTTTGATTTGTCTATGGGCCATGGAGTGAATGTTTTCTTTTCCCTTGCAGATTCTGGGTTCCCATATTTAAGGGGTCTCCCGGTTTTAGATGCCTGGCTAGTGGGGTATTGTCCTTTTATAATTACAAATCCTCCCACACGGGACATTTAAAAGGGGCATCCCGGGTCGCTTATTGCATAAATCCCTGGGTAATTGCGAATACCACAATTTCACCATTATGGAGGCTTCTAGTGATACCAGAAACGACCCTTTGGGGCAATTCAGGCTATTTGGGGGTTGTGGGGCTCCTCTCCCAGGGGATGCTGTCATAATATGCATTCCATGTGTACGGTGGAATATTACGCGCCAGTCCGGTACTCCGGCCTCTGGCTCCTCGCCGCCCGTGTCATCACCTACCCCTCTCCGCCTGTTCCGGACCCCATGTGACGTGGTCATGGGTGGGGATTCGCATTCCGAGGTGTGCGCCGGGTTGGCCAGCCTTGAGAAAACATTTTCCGCGGTGGTTGCTCAGAGGGCCCCGGCTAAGCGGAAACACTTTTCCCCCCGCTCCGCCGGTTCACGATGTTGATGTGTTTGAGTCCTTGGACTGGGCCGATTGCCCCCCGGCTGAGAAGGGGGAGCTCTTTGAGGATTCGGATGAGCCTGATGTCCAGCAATTGCTTGGCGCTGCGGGTGACCAGGTTACTGGGGTGGTCTTCGACACCCCTTCAATATTGGCTCAATTGTTGAGGCGGCTCCTACGCCTTAATTGACGTGGACTAGCCACGCTTGGAATTCCCAGTCCACGACATTTTGAGGATGTCATACTTAAAGAATGGGAGCAGCCTACCCGTTTTGCTGGTGTTACGCCTAGTTGGGATAAAGAGTATCCTTTCCCGGCGGACTTGGTTATGCGATGGTCTTTTCCTGAGGTCGATGCTCCGGTTTTGGGGCTGTCTAACACGGCTGTGTTACTCTCTCCTGACTGTACTACTATTTAGGATGGTGAGGATCGCCGGAGTGACCAGCTGGCTCGCCACGCCTTTGTCAGAGTTGGTTCGGCTTTGAGGCTGGTTTTGTGCTTCGGCACTTTTGACGTTGGCTGCAAGGTTCTTTATCAGGGACTTGTCGTCGGGCCTTGATCCTGTTTGTGAAGAGTTTGAGGCTTTCAAGCGTTGTGAATTGTTTGTTCTTGCCGCTCAGGTTGATGCCACGGTGATGTGTAGTAGGACCGCGGCCTTGTTGGTGGCTATCCGGCGGTTGGTGTGGCTGCGGCAATGGACTGCTGATTTTGATTAAAAAAAAACAAAAAAAAAAAAAACAATAAAAAGACGTTCACGACTCTTCCCTTTTAGGGCTTGTGACGTTTTGGTGAGAAATTGGATTCTGTTGCCAGGGGAGGTTAGTTGCCTCAGAGCAGGTAACTATGCCGTTCCTTTCGGGGGGGGGGGGGGGCGGCTTCTTTTAATCCCTCCTTTCGGGGAGCCAGAGCTGGCAGGGGCGCGGTTTTTCCCTGTCTTCAGGGGTGCCGGTTGGAACCAGGGTAGAGGCCGTCCCGGTCACTCCTGGGGCTCCAAGCCAACACCCGCTGCCAGGCCCGCTCAGCAATGAGGGGGCGCCCTCATCCATGCGGGTGGGGGGACGGTTGCGACACCTCTCCCAGGTCAGGGACCAGGCGGTCTCGGATAGATGGATTTGGGAGGTGGTGTCGTCCGGTTACAAGCTGGATTTTGAGTCCCGACTTCCTCCAAGGTTTTTCAGGTTTCATGTGCCACGGATCCTTTGGCCGCGCAGGGGCTCCTGGCGGCGGTAAGAAATCTTCTGGACATGGCGGTCATCTGCCCGGTTCCGTCCTCGGATGTGGGCCTCGGGTATTATTCCAATCTCTTTACAGTGCCCAAGAAAGATGGATCGGTGCGTCCCATCCTGGATCTGAAGTTCCTCAACAGGTTTATACGTCCTTGGAAATTTCGCATGGAAACTCTGCGCTCTGCCGTCTCTTCTTTTCGGCAGGGGGACTTCAGGACGTCCGTAGACATCAAGGCTGCCTACCTGTTCCTATCTTTCCGGCTCATCAAAGGTTTCTTCTTTTCATGGTGGAAGATGGGCATTTTCAACTTGTGGCTCTTCCGTTTGGCCTTACCTCGGCTCCAAAGGTGTTCACCAAGGTGCTGGCCGGAGTGGCCTTCTCAGGGCTCAGGGGATTCGCATCGTGCCTTATCTGGATGACCTTCTCATCATGGCTCCTTTCTTCGGTCAATCGGAGACACCAGGACGGTGGTGTCCTCTCTGGAGACTGACGGCTGGGTGATCGACTATCCCAAGTCCTCCCTCGCTCCGGCCAGGGTGGTGTCCTTCCTGGGGATGTCCTTGGATTTTTGTCAACACAAAGTGTTTCTGTCTCAGCCCACGGTTCTCTTGATTCAGGAATTGGCGCAGTTTCTTATATCCAATCCTCGCCTGTCCATCCGGTTGGGGATGAGGCTGGTGGGGTTGATGGTAGCCTCCTTCGAGGCGGTTCCCTTTATTCAGTTTCACACGAGGACGCTTCAGTTTCATCTGTCGGCGTCTTGGGACCGGCGACCGCGGTCGTTGGATCGGTCTTTCCGGATGTCTTCCCGGGTTCGGCAGTCTCTCCTGTGGTGGATGGTCCTGGGCATTATCTTGAGGGGCAGGTCCTTTCTGTTGCCTCTTTGGGAAACTGTCACCACGGACGCGGTTTGTCGGGATGGGGAGTTTTCTGGAAGGACTTTCGGTTCCGGGGGAGGTGGGGTCCTCTGGATGCCCACTTGCCCATCAACATTCTGGAGTTGAGAGCCATCAGGTTGGTTCTGTCTCTTGGTACAGCATTTACAGGGCTTGCCGGTTCAGGTTCGGTTGGACAATCGGTTGGCGGTTGCTTACATCGATCGCCTGGGAGGGACTCGCAGTCTGGGTGCCATCAGAGAGGTGTCTCTGATTCTAGTCTGGGCGGAGACTCATGTCCCTTGCATCTCGGCAGTGTACTTTCCAGGATTGGAATACACGGACGCGGCCTTTCTGAGCAGGTGCTCTTTCCGCCGGGGGGAATGGTCTCTCCACCCTCAGGTTTTTCGGTTGCTTTGTCTCCGGTGGGGGACGCTGGAGGTGGATCTGTTTGCCTCTCATCACAATTACTAGCTTCCGACATTTGTGTCGTTTTCTCAGGATCCTCTGGCTCTGGATGTCATGTCCTTGAGCTGGGGGGACCTGGTGTTCCTTTCTCTGTTTCCTCCGATCCCCATGCTAGGCAAGGTGTTGCGGAAGCTGGCCCTGGTCGGGGTTCCCGCCATTCTCATGGCTCCAAGGTGGCCAAGGAGGGTGTGGTTCGCAGACATCGTTTGTCTGGCAGTGGATCAGTTCGATCTGCTTCTTCGGCTGGATTTTATCACACAGGGTCAACTGCGTTGCCCCAATTTATCAACGCTGGCTGTGACGGCCTGGCTGCTGAAACCTCCATCTTAGGGGAGGGAGGTCTTCGGATTGGGTATTCAGCCTTTGACTAGTGCCAGGAAGAGGTCCTCTTCTACCATCTTTTATAGGATTTGGAGATCTTATATTGATTGGAGTGAGGCTATTTCTTTGCCTTGTCAGGATTTTGGAATTTCTTCAATAGTGGCTGGACTCTGGTCTTCAGCTGAGTATCTTAATGGGGCAGGTTGTTGCCTTGTCTGTCTGTTTTTCAAAAGTCTTTTGCGTTTCCTCCTTTGGTCAAGACTTTCTTCCAGGGGGTCTCGCATTGTGGCCTCCTAGGAGGCCTTTTCTCCCTGTTTGGGATTTGATTTTGGTTATCTCTGCTCTTCAGGCTCCTCCTTTGGGCCTTTGCAGGTTATTGTTATTTCTACTCTTGACTCAGAAGCTTGTCCTTTTGGTGGCCATCGCTTCAGTTCGGTGTGTTTCGGAGTTGGCAGCCTTTTCGGTTCAGGCTACTCACCTTGAGAGACATCAGGACAAAGTGGTCTTCCGTTTCAAACCGGACTTTTTTTCCATAGGTGGTCTCTGCTTTTCACCTTTCCCAGGACATTGTTCTTCCTTCCTTGTGTCCTAAGCATAGGAATGACAAGGAAAGGGTTTGCACTGTTTGGATGTGGTACGCTGTGTGAAGTACTGTTTTACTACATCTCCTTTTCGTTAGACTGATGTCTTTTTCGTGGTGCCCTGTTGGGCCTAGGAAGGGTTTGGCTCCCGCTAAGTCTTCCATTAGCAAATTGTTTCGTTAGGCTGTTGTTGGGGCCTATTCTACCAAGGGGAAGGTTTTCCCTTTTTCGTATCCCTGCTCATTCTACTCGTGCTGTGGGGCCTTTCAGCACCAGATTTCGGTTGAACAAGTTTGTAAGGCTGCTACTTGGTCTTCTGTTTACACCTTTTCCAAGTTTTTACAAGGTTGATGTGTGAGTTTCAGCTGATGCTGTGTTGGCCGCAAGGTTCTGCAAGCTGCAGTGGTTTGAGTTTTGCTTTATGGCCTTGTTGGATACCCGCCCTTTTCTGGACACTGCTTTTGGATGTCCCAAGTGTAATAATGTTTGAAGTGGGGTGTGTGACATACGTAGAATAATACCATTTTGTGAATACTCACCTGTAAAATGGGTATTATAAGTATGTCACACACCCCACTTCACCCGCCCTTTTTTGGTATCCCGGATTTTTTATAGGTGAAGTTTCGTTTACAGTTTGAGGGTTACCAATGGGTTTTTTCCTGGTACCTTGTCTTTACTGCTGTTTTGAATACTGGGGAATGAGTGGGAGGTACCAGGTATGTATAGACCAGGAGGGGCTCGTTTTTCATGACTTCTCTGCAACGTCGCCACCTGCTGGTGGTATAACCCAAGTGTAATAATTAATGTTTGAAGTGGGGTGTGTGACATACTTATAATACCCATTTTACAGGTGAGTATTCACAAAATGGTATTTTTTCGAAAGAATAGGTGTAGGACACATACCGTTTCAAAGTCTTTATCGTTCACTTCAACAAAAGCTTTGGCAAAATAAACATCTTCAAACCATTCTTGAGCATAGCTCTCCCTCAACTTTTTTGGTGCCATCCTACATAAGGCTTCAGAAATCGCAACCTGAACATCATAGTCTGTATAAAAAAAAAAAAATTTAAAAAAAAAGGAAAAGTAGTGTACTACTTGTTAGCAACTTTGGTGACCATACTGTGTGATCATGCTTTCCTGAATAAAGGTAAAAAGGTGACCATCCAATGGTCTTCTCATACCCAAGTGCCATGCGGCAGAATATGACTTTAGTGGGCATAGTTAAACCCATTGCAAATCTACATCCAGAGAAAGTGTCAATTCCAGTGCATTATTAAGTAAGACTATTATATATTATTTTTTTTATTTTATTAGCTTATTCAGATTGCAGCCCAGCAGCAATAAATTAAGGGTGGGTGATCAGGAAATTCATAACGAATATTTTAAAAAAGATTTGTTCCCCAGTCCTATCTGTAAGGTCTGACAAACCCCAAACTCCATGAGAGGAACACAATGCCACCCAACATTTATATCTTTATAGATTTATATTGGAGCCAAGCCCATAAAATTAGGTCTAACAATAGCCCCCCATTAATATGTGTGTAGAATGATAGACAAGCTTCACCGTGTCTTTCTATCCCACGATTCACATATTACATGACACTGTAAGATATCCGAATTGGACTATTAGGCTCATAACTGCTTTACAAAAAGTATCACAGCTGATTACAATAGAAACAATTAGGATAAATGAATTGCCATTTGTTTGACTTATATAATGTAACAACTTACCTCTCAGCAGGGAGCTGGGAGGCTTTTCAGAATGACTCATCTTGTTTGTTATAGCCCCAGCAGGAGGGAGAGATATCCCATCCCAAGCTGTTACCTCCAATCTCAATATATGGCTCCTTTGTTTGTTGCAGGCTGCTGCTGCTGGAACAGTCCATATTATTCTACAACATCTGCATGGGGTTAAGCCCTCTCAAATTGTTTATGCCACTGATCAGCGAAGGGGGCTTAGGGGAGCAATTTACTAAACTTTCTATTATGGACAAGAGGTCCACTATAAAAAGAATGGAAGAGGTTAAGGGCCCAATTTATCAAGCACTCCAGCCAGACTACGCCAGACCAGGCTACGCCACATCAGTGCAAATTTGAGTGGTGCAAAATATCATTTAACACTGGTGCATGTTGCTGCGCTGCAAACACCACATTTGCATAAACATTAGAAGTGCAGCCACACACTGAAAAAACTAGAAATGGTTTTTGCACCGATGTGCCCCGATCGGGGGTGCCCCGCTGCGTGAAACCCCCCCAGAACGCCCGATAAAACTCACCTCACCCCGCTCCTACGGCGCATGTGCGGCCGCTCGTCCAATCTGCGCGCTCGGAGCCGCTGTGGTATGCGCGTCCAAGCGACGTACAACCACAGCGGCTCCGAGCACACTGGTGACTGCATCTCGCGCTTCCCTCTAGCGGAGAGCGTCCTGCTAGAGAGAAGCGCGAGATGCGTCCGCGGCCCACGCATGCGCCGTTGGACCGGGAGTAAGGCAAGGTGAATGGGGCGTCCTGGGGGGGTTTCACACAGCGTCCCGATTTTGGATGCCCTGCAGGGAGGGATCGGATCGGCCTGGAAATCTTATAGATTCCCGGACCGATCAAGGAGGGTCCACTTTAAGAAATGGAGAAAGTATGCATATAGAATGCATAAAGTATATGTATTTTAAGGGGCTATACATGTAGAAGACATCTGGACATACAAAATATGACAAAGACAACATACCGCCAACTTCAAATAATTTTCTTGCCATGGTTTTCCTATTAAAAAAGGCATAATCAATTTCCAAAATACTGACTAACTAGTCCATACCCCCCAAAAATCATGTGCTTGCCCCCCCCCCCCCCCCACTCCCCCAGTTGCTGTGCACTATGCCTAGTTCTTCCCTGCAGTCTACTGAAGGCATCACAGGGTCCAACTGCTACTAGAGGCCCCCCCTAAGTGGCTTTGGGAATGACCAAACAATTGGTCAAATGGATCAGAAGAGCACAGCTGCCCCTGATCACCGTAGTGTGCCCAATACATGCCTAAAAAAAACAAAAATAGCAAGAAGGAGAAAAGCATCTGGCTAAAGTGCAGCAAATGTAGAACAAAAACAGATCCAATGTCTTGCCACTTACATTAAAGACTGCATCTCTTCAGAGGTTTGAAGGGACTTCTTATCCTCCCGTGGAATTTGATCAAGAATGAGGTTGAACGTTTTAACCGCCTTTTTCAGAATTGGTAAAAAAAAAAAAAAAAGAAAAAATACTGAGCAGACTAACACCGTAAAGACCAGTATACAAAGTAAACATGACTTACCTCCAAGCGAACATAAAAAGGAGGCCAGCTTTCTGTTATGACAATGCCAAGATTAAGCAAAAATGTATCCAGTAGCTGTTTTACACCTGAAAGCAAAACAAGTAAAAACAATAACAAAATTATGAAGTAAAAACACGCAGTGTAAGTTTTTGCACGGCACATAAAGCCCAAGGTTAGGCTTTATCCATAATTTCTAGCATTAGGCAGACGAATACAAATTATATATTTTCACCTTTATGGCATCTGAAGCGGCCAGGGCGTGCATTGCTTTGGTACAACTTTTAAAAGTTACAAAGACATCGCTTATTACTTGTGGACGTGTTTCGGGCTAGTGAAAGTGATGGCTGTATGGTCAATTTTGGAAGACATATTGGGCTTATATAGTAGGCTAAAAGACTATATATTATATTATGAGAAGAAGTCCGGATTTATCCAGTACATTCCACCCTTTTTCTAGGATATGTGTTTGGTGGAGGGGGTGGTAGGCGGTTTAGTTGCAAATACGGGTTTAGGTCCACTTGGATTACCTTTTTTATAAACTATTGCATGTCACCTGTACAAAAAGGTAGCAGCCTGGTGCAAAAGGAAATTTACAGATCTTGAACTGTTGAGACACCAACATGTTTGACCAATAGCAAACAATTCAGCTAAAAACAGCACAGTCCCTGTTCTGGTGAGATTTGCTTGCATCTAGTGTGAATTGTATTATTCCAGAAGGTATAGCCAGATTTCAACAGAAGTGCATGTAAAAAACTACATCAGCAATATCTATAGCATAATACCAGTGAATACCAACATTCTTGGTTGCATTCCAAAGCACACCACCTCAAAACACAATTTTATGGCGGTTTTATGCCGTGCATAAAAACAGGGTAGGAATTGGAAACCTTTGGTCACTGAAGCCACCATAACACTGCTATCAAGAATCTCTTCACATTGCTAGACAGTGGAATATAGTTCTGTGGCAACATTAAAATAAACGCAGAAGCAGACAAAGTGTTCAAAGTACAGTTATGCTTTAAGGACCACCGTTTAAAAACTCACCCTCTTTGTTGTTACTTCTGCAAATCACCTAAAGCAAAAATAAAGAATGTTTGACCACCAGGTAAGCAAGATACAAACGTTGTATAAAGTGCCACAACTAATCCCAACAATCATAGCAATATCAAACTTACAGTTACAAAATGTGTTAAAAAAGACCTAATATAGTTTGGTTCCGTTCATGCTCCAGAACGCTGAGAGCAGAACATTAATATGCAATGATCGGATTAGGGTACACGCATGTGCCGTAGGGCAGGGCAAAGGTGTGTTTTTACTCAGCGATCTGGGAGGGTGTCACGCAGCAGGGCATGCCAAATCAGGATGCTGCAAGGCAAGGAAGAAATCCTGTTATAAAAATTCTGGGTTTTATTCTGCTACAAGAAAGGGGCTTTCATTGCAGTTGCATAAATTAGACCTTTTGCGATGCAGTTTGGGTGAAACGCAGCAAGTAGAACTTGTTTCAACTGCACCGTGTAAAACCAAAAGGTGCAAAATGGTCCCTTACACTAGAGGATATATTATAGGTTTAATTTGCGGATTATCTGCTTTAGAAGGAAGCTCAAACACATCCGGACAGTTGTGAAAGTAACCTATCCAGTAATGGATTTAAATAGACAGTCCAGACAACGGCAATAGGGCAGCAAGGAGCTCAACTGTAGCCTGTCCCATGTGCCTCCACACAGGGAGCATTGGGGAACAAGGCTAGCTGTGCAACCACATTTGAAGCGTGGCTGAAAAATGGAAAGGAGGGGCAAACTTCGAAGACCTGCTACAGCACAATGCAGTAAACTGAGCAGAGGCACATTGGACAGTTTTCAGGTAAGTACCTTGTTTCCTTATTATTGCTAATACCTCGATGGTCCTTTTTATATAAATGCATCTAGCAAATCCATCTGGCTAAGGGTCAACCCAATTGACAACCCTCTCCTGCAAGCCAGTTTCTGGCACCGCACTTTTATTTTCTCCGCACTCCCTCAGCAAGCTCAGGCTTTGGAGTCATCTCGGAAGCCAGGAAAATTGGCATAAGGGATGCCCCCAATGCCAAATTTAAATACAATTAACACCAGTAAAATGGTATTGAATCGGTTTATAGCGGATTTAAACCCATGCAGCCATGCCCTGAAACCTAAGATTCCAGTACTGGCCGCTAACGTCCCCCTGGTGCAACCTATAGAAGGATGCCCCGATGTGTAAAATCCCTGGGGTCATGGTAAAACTTTAGCGGATGGCTCCCACGAGACCGTGATCTCCGGTTTCCCTGTAGCGGGCTCTCCTTGACTTGAATTAGGAATGCAATGCCGCGACCCCTGCGTAAATAATGAAACCTGCCTGCCAATTGACGTAGTCACAGCAGATGGCTCTCATTGGACGAGAGCCCATGCATGTGCCCTTGGAGACTGGAAAGGGGAGCTTTTATGAGTGCACTTGGAGGGTTCACACAGCAAGGCATCCCGTTTTGGCTATTTCTAGCTTGTCAAAAGATTGCACAATAAAAACATGCACTGGAAGCGAATCCTAATTGGAATATAGAGTTGCCAGGTCTGAGCCCTGAAAAAGTTGGTAATGTTGAAAAACTTTTTCAGAATATACTACTATACAGGCAACAAGACATGAATGAGTATACAAATATTACATGTCATTGTAGCAAGCACTATGCCAACCCTCCTACAGGCCCTCATCTTCAAAATACAACAGCGAAACAGCATGAATGTCAAATTAACTATATAACAAGTCCCTGTCCAGACTACAAATTTTTACAAAATGGTCTATATTCCTCTTTCCTCCCCTGAATCTCCGGTGTCTTCAAACATACTGATGGCAGAGAACAAAAATCTGTTAGCATTGATGACACTGGAGCCGCGGGGGGGACATGAAAACTACATATAGGCACTGGAGGACGACAAGAGGAGAGTATAGACCTTTTCAATTTGTTGCATGGACAGTTTTTTAAGCTTTTGAAATTAGGACATACCACAGCTGTATCATAAAACTCTTCCACAAGTTTTGCTATACTTGGATTGTTCTCAACAAAGATCTTCAAAAACTCCAAGGTTCTTTCAAACCACAGGACCATGTAATAGAAACAAGAGAAAAAGTCATAAGAGTTGCTTATATAGGCCTCGAACCCGTCGTTTGGTCTCTGGGAAGCCACTAAACCAGTCAAATGCCCCCAAACTGCAGGTGAAGACTTTAAACATCTGAAGAACACTGTACAAATAAAATGGTTGGATGTCAACCTTGGCATTATCTCCCTTTAATGCTATAAAATATACAGGGAGTGCAAAGGTAGCTACACAGTTGTAAGTAATGTAGGGTTCTTAATTATATATTTTATAATATTTTATTATAAATATTTTATAACATTTTATTTTGTTAATATTTTACATATACAGTTGCACCCCTAGGCCAACCAGTTTCCACCCCCCCCGCCACCTTTTGCAACCTGAAGCCACCTCTGCCCACCTCACTTCTACATGCCTTACCTGTGCCCATCTCTGCTCACATCGTCCCACTTCATACTCCCCCCCCCCCCCCCCAATCCAACGGGCCACAGAAGCACTACGCTATACCTTTGAACCATGCACGCACCAGCGACCTGCTAGAGACTAGCGGGGATGCAGCCGGCAGCATGCTTAGCTGCAATTGTCTATTTTCGTCTCCAATCGGCCCTTATGCCATAGGACCAAGGAAAGGTGAGTTTTACTGGGCGACTGGGGGGGGTCATATGTAGTCAGTTGTCCATGGAGGATGATGGTGCCACCCTAGACGCAGAAGGACAACTCATCGTGCTGACCCACTCACTATCATCTGGACCCTGGGGAGAGGAGGCGTGACTTGCTGGGGACAGCAACAATCAATATAACTGGATAACCCAGCTAACAGTGGTGAGGGGTGATGAGAAACCGCCAAACAGCGAAACATGGCCACCCAAAGACTGAACAACCTGATATGATGAACTACACAAGATGGAATTGAATGTTATTTGTATTGTACAAAAATGCTGGAATTGGTCATCAGTGATAATGAAAAATGTTTTTATGTCACACTTTTTTGCATGGAAGCACTTTATTTTTGTAAAAGGTTATTAACACTGAATAAATTGTGATAAACTATGAAAGGCTAACAGGCATGGTAGTGAAAAACAAAGGGGTAGGATCATATGGAATTTTCCACTGCATCAAAACAATGCGCTATTGATTACCCCTCCGATATACCAGCAACGAAGGGAGGAATACACAGAGGGTCACTGACACAGGCCTTGTACCCTACGTAAAAAAAATATATATATTTGTATATGTATATACATATATTTTTATTTGTATTTGCTAGAAATATCCTTTATATTTTTTTAAAGGATATTTCTAGCATATACAAATCGTGTGTGCTGCTAAATAAAGCCATTGAGATTTAACCTCTCTCCTGTGGCCAAGCCAGGAGATTTTAACCAATGAAAAAAGGTTATGTTCTTATATTATAGACCTTGGAAAAACACATTTACCCGATACACCTTAATTTGAAAAAAGTCAAGTCAGCAGAAATCGCTGTAAATGGTATGTTCAGAACTGGCACTTATGACGTGTGAGAGATTGTGGTGTGTTTGAAGATACAGCACTGTACTTGAAATCATTGTGAGCAGACACTGCCCACACTGCTTCTGCCGGGCATAACAGGCCTGATGCTTTAATTTACAAAAATTTTAGGCCAATCATGTCTGACAGAAGGCTTGTGTGCAGTGTCTACTCACAAAGATTTCAAGCACAGTACTGTATGCTCACAAATCACAAAGCCCTACCCATCATAAGTGCCAGTTCTGTGCATACCATTTATAGTGATTTTGCTGAGTTAGCAAGTTTTGTGAGGTTCAAGTGGAAAAAGTACAGAATGCCTCCCCTAAAAATCTGATCCCAAGAGCAGCAATACCCACCTATTCCAGGATTCCCATCCATCAGCATTCAGTAAAGGACCACCATCGGGCCAATCGCAATGGCCCTGAGGAGGAACGCATTTTGATGTGCTATCCTGTTCAGGGAATGTGAAGAGAGTTCTGGGCTAATCACTAATGTGATTTCCTGCCCAGTCACAAGCAGTGTGTGTGTGTGTGTGTGTGTGTGTGTGGATAAACTATGCAGAAAGGAAAAATACAATTCTGTGAGTACTCATCTGTAGAATTGATTTTGGTGGTGTCCTGCTCGGGTCGCTCCATTCTTGACAACTGGGTTATCCGCCACAAGGCGGCGCAGTTGACTGCAAGACGAAACTCCCGGCTCATATAAAGGCATCTGTTTCCCTAATAATCCCCATTGGTTTAAAAGCAGTAAATACAGAAACAAGCCAGGAGGCCAGAGACCATGTTAGTTCACACAGCCCCAAAATGAACTCTCTCAAAAGAAGTCACCATAACAGGCAAAAAGAGGATAACACAACATCGCGTTGGGAGAACATCGCTCCATTCTTGACAATTGGGACATCCAAAAGCAGTGTCCAAGAAAGCGTGGGATCCCCAGTGAGCAACAGCACGTAGTTCATGACACTACCGCCTGAAGCACCTTACTGCCAAAAACAGCATCAGCTGAGGCCCTAACATCAACCTTGTAAAACTTAGAAAAAGTATGAACTGAAGACCAAATAGCGGCCTTACAAACCTGTTCAACAGAAGCCTGGTGCTGAAAAGCCCAAGAGGCACCAATAGCCCTAGTGGAGTGAGCTGTAATACGAAAAAGGGGTTTCCTTGCCCTTGGCAGACCGCCTGTCTGATCCACTTGCTGATAGTGGATTTGGCTGGAGGCAAGCCCTTCCTAGGCCCGTCAGAAAGGACAAAAAGAGAATCAGATTTCCTAAGGATTCTGAAGCAACCAGGTAGTACCTAAGGGCTCGGACCACACCCAGAGAATGGAGGGTCCTCTCCTTAGTATTAGAAGGTGCGGGACACAAAGAAGGCAAGACAATGTCCTCATTGAGATGAAAGGCAGAAACAAACTTGGGTAAAAAGTCAGGCTTGAGACGAAAAACTACCTTATCCTGATGCCGCTCAAAGTAAGGAGGCTTCATACAAAGCGCCGCCAGCGCCGAGACGCGACGCACCAAAGTGGTAGCTACCAAAATGACCACCTTCAGAGTCAAAATGGATAAAGCAGCATTGCACAAGGGCTCAAAGGGAGGACCCTGGAGAGCAGAAAGCACCAAATTCAAATCCCACACCGGTAGCATAGGCTTATGCGGTGGACATGGGTAATTCCTTGGAAAAAGGTCTTTATAAGTCTATGATCTTTGGAAGAAAATAGCCAAGGCCGAAATCTGCCCCTTAAGGGTACTCAGCTGGAGGCCCGAATCCAAACCATGTTGAAGGAACTCCAAAATCCTAGAAAAAGAGCGACAGGGGAAA
Organism: Gastrophryne carolinensis; assembly: GCA_027917425.1. Classification (NCBI taxonomy): domain Eukaryota; kingdom Metazoa; phylum Chordata; class Amphibia; order Anura; family Microhylidae; genus Gastrophryne; species Gastrophryne carolinensis. The sequence continues at coordinate 271,230,236 of CM051239.1, read as the reverse complement.
CCTCTAGACTCACACCAGGCAATGTAAGCGTGCCAGACCCTGTAATAAATCATGGAGGAGGATACCTTCCCAGCCTAAATCATGGTACGCACGACCGGGGCAGACAGCCCTTTCTCCGTCAAGATGGCGGTTTCAGCAGCCAAGTCGTCAAAGCCAGCGTTTGTAATTTGGGGAAGCGTAACAGACCCTAAGTGAGAAGCCCTGGATCGTCGGGCATGACGTAGCGATCCACTGACATCTGGACTATGTCCGCGAACTAACACTGCCTCGGCCAATGAGGGGCCACCAGGATGGTCAGTACTCCTTCCGGGGCTATCTTGCGCAGCATGCGACCCAGGAGAGGGAAAGGCATAGAGAAGTCGGAACTCCATCCAAGGAATTGCCAGCGCGTCCGTGGCAAAGGCCAGAGGATCTCTTGACAGAGAGACGAACTTGGAAGCTTGTGATTGTGTCGGGACGCAAAGGAGGTCCAGGTCCGGCTGACCCCAGCAGCGACACAGAACGTGAAAGATCTTGTTGCTGAGAGACCATTCCCCCAAACGAGAAGTCCCCCTGCTCAGGGAGTCTGCCTCCTGGTTCTCCACCCCGGGGATGTAAACCGCCGAGATGCAGGGAACATTCTCCCCCACCAAAGTCAGGATCTGGGTCACCTCCTTGAGGGATCGCTTGCTCCGGGTCCCACCCTGATGACGGATGTAGGCGACCGCCGTCTGATTGTCCGAGCGGACCTGGACCACACGACCCCGTAGATGGGGAGTCAAATGGAAAAGGACCAACAGGATCGCTCTCAGCTCCAGGAGATTGATAGGCACGTGAGCCTCCTGAGGGCCCCACTGGCCCTGGAACTTCAGTGATCGCCAAAAACCTCCCCAACCGGTCAGACTGGCATCCATGGTGACAATCTCCCAACGCGGAGTCAGAAAGGACCTGCCCACTAGAAGATTTCTTGGGTCCAACCACCACGAGAGGGACTGCCTGGCCAGAGGGGACCGAAGAGAACTCCTGCTCCAGGGACTCCTGTGTCCAATCCCAACTGAAGAGGTCTCTTGTGGAACTGGACGAAGGGTACAGCCTCGAAGCAAGACACCATGAGACCCACCAGCTTCATCCCCAGATGGATGGACGGGTGTGGACACGATAGCAAGACCCCCGCCTGCGTCTGAAGACCCTCCACCGTCTGCTGGGGGAGGAACTCCTTGACCTGAAAGTGTCCAACGTCATGCCCAGGAAGAACCTCATCAATGACGGAGTGATCGAGGACTTGGGATAATTGATCACCCAGCCGAACTCCTCGAGAGTGGACAACACCGAGTGTCGCTCTTGGTCTGCTGAAAAGATTGAGCAGCAATCAGCAAGTCGTCCAGATAAGGAAGAATACAAATGCCCTGGCTCCTCAGCAGGGCCATGACCCCCGCCAGCACCTTGGTGAACACCCGGGGGGCTGAGCAAATAGCAGAAGCCATCCCCCCCACCCGAATGGGTGAGGGCGCCTCCTCATGCCTGAGGGGCCTTGGGAGTGGACTTGGACCACCAGGAGGGACTGGGACGACCGCAGGATCTACCTCGCCCCCAGAAGTCCCTGCGACCACCTGAGAAGGAAGAACCTCGTCCCCCTCGAAAGGGACAAAAGGAAGAAGAGCCCCGAAAGGGCCGCACAGGCTTCTGACATTGAGTGAGCCTCCCATCCTTCGCCAGGAGATCCAGACGCTCCCCGAACAACCGGAGTCCCAGAAAGGGAATACCAGTGAGAGCTTTCTTGGCAGCGGCGTCCGCTGCCCACTGTCGCAGCCAGATAGAATGACTAAGAGCGACCAGCAGGGCCGAAGCCCTGCCGCCAAGCCAGACGGTATCATCCATGGCCGAAATCACAAAGGCAATGAAGTCCGCGCAAGCTAAGAGATCCTTATACTCCTGCGCTCGCTTGTGGGCTCTGGCCATATCCACAAGGCGTCTCACCTTTTTGATGGCTATGGAGATAATGGCCGCGGCACAGACAGGGCGAAGACCAGTGCCCACAAAAGTTAAAGCGCGACATGCCAGCTGATCCATGCGCCTGTCAGCATGATCGCGCAAGGAAGAAGTATCAGGGGGACGACAAAACCGTGGTATTGGAGAGCCCCAAAACAGGAGCATCCATCTCAGGGGGACGGGACCAGAGACAAATCAACTCCTCTGAAAAAGGATACCGTCTGTCCAGGCCCTTAGGCACCGACGGCAGTCTGTTAGGTTTCTCCCATTCCTTAAAAATCATTTTAGAGAAGTGGCCCTGTTCAGGAAAGACAAGCCCCTGTCTCTCGGGCCGAAACAGGTCCCCCTGCTTCTTTCACTGACAAAGCCCCCCGGTCGGTCCCCAGAGAAGTTAGAATCATGAAATAACTCACCCTGCTCCATGGAGTCTCGGCCAAAGGCCTCAATCATCATCGGCAAAAAGTGAATAAACCGGCTTCTTAGGCATGGCCATACCAGCGGCCAAAGGCGACAACTGACGCTCTATACTGGCCACTCTGAGTGCCAAGTCCGTTTGAGAACCCCTGCTGGCCTCCCCCTCACTGGGGGCTAAATGCAGATGCGGGGGTGTCGGCGAGGCCGTCGGTAAGATGGGACTGGGGCCCGCAACGCTCGCCCCATCCTGTTCCGAAATGACGCTTTGCGCGCAGGGTACACAAACAGCGCTGAGACCGCTCAGCGGGAATGTACCACACAAGAGATAGAGCTTAACAAGTCCCGAGGGGGCCCCAAGCTCGCTATCCCCAGAAGCCTCCATTATGGTGATTATAGCAGAAGAACCGGGTCACAAGGCACTAACGGCCCAGAACCGGACAATCCCCAATTTGGTCCCTCTGAACCCCTTAAACAACTGGGAAGGAAGGGAGGGAGGGGGAGCGGTGGGAGAAGAGACCGGGAGAAACCAACATACAGAAGAAAAAAAACTAAGCATCCCACAGCGCATGCACAAGGCAAAATAAAAAAAAAACAACACAAAGAACAAAATGACTCACGAACCGCAACCGGGGAGCAGGGCCAGGAGAAGCACCGAAACCAGAGGAAGCCCGCAGCACAAGGATCCAGGGAGAGGAGAACGCAGCAGCCAGCAACCATGCGCACAACAAAATGGCGCAGACGGCGAGCCGCGCGACAATGAGGAAGAACGCGTCATCGCGCGGCCCCACACACAGCAGGCAGGCGGTGAAGAGGAGCGAAGGAGCGGAAGCGACCGGACCGCAAAAGGAAGCCGGCAGGGGAGACAAGGCCCTTCCCTGCCACAGAGGCGCGTGCAACCGGCGTTCGGCACCTCCCGCCCCCCGGAGAGCCCGACAGACGGCCCCGGTCGGGTCCGCGCCCCCCCCCCCCCCCGCAGGCCTGGACGAGAGGAGAGGGGCAGAAGAGGAGGAAAAGGTGAGTAAGTGAAGTCAAGCACCAAACACTACACAAATAAAGCTGATAACGGATAACCCAATTGTCAAGAATGGAGCGACCCGAACAGGACACCAGGAAAACAGATATTAACAGTACATCAATAAAATTGGAAATCTTTGGACAGTGTGCTTACATGAGATAAAAGTGGTGAAGCGAATGAGTGAAATGTTACATTTCCAAAAAGTAAAAAGTGCACAGTTCATACCTTTCATTGAGCCTACGGTGCATGCATGGCGGGTGGCTGCAGCACTCACATCCTTTTCTGGCTTTGTGTGATCATGCCTGCTGCAACTGAATGGCTGGCATGGCTGCGCACAGCCGAAGGAAGCAAGTAATACTGTGAGCCGCTGGTGTGCGGCTGGGATTCCATTCAGCTTCTCCAGCAGCACATTCATATATGCAAACGGAAAAGCTGATTGGAGGAAAGGTAAAAACAGTGGGCAATCTGGGGGGTTTCACACAGTGGGGCATTCCAAACCAGGGTGATCCAGGGGGATGGACCAAACCCAATCAGCAGTTGTAAATGAGAAAACTTGAGATGACACTAGTAGCAAAGGTAAAGGACACCATGGCACCAAATTTTTGACAGAAAATAAACAGTACTTATCTTGGAAACTAGTCCCTGCTGAATTAATGAGAAACCATCCTGATAGTCACAACTGCAAAAGTGCTGAATGCATTTCATTAATAAGATCACATGTTGGAATTCATTCCGATCCAGTTCCTACAGATAAATTAAAAAAAAGGTCAATTCAACATGCTTAATGCACCTGGGGCAAGAGAAAACGGGTGGCTTTCAGATCCAAGCACCTTCTGGACATTCTAGTTACTTGGCAGCCCAAAATGATTGCCCAGCCCCCAATTTGCACATCAAATATAATACTCATTAAAGGTGTGTGGAAGGCCCCTCATATCATGCCAGTGGCACAGTATCGCAGACAGACACACACAGCAATCTTTGTAGAAGATTACCACTTACATGACTATGACACAAGTTTGATGTATAGAAGCTCTACCAGCGTACACTTCTGCAACTCTCTCTTTACTATGGATGTAACCCATTATTTATTCCATGCATGATATATTAATACCTGCACCTAACTTATGTTGTATGCCAACAATTACTATCTCTAACAGGCAAAACCTCAATATAAATAGTTTTAAAAATGACCGGGTCATAATTGCTGGGAGGAGCTTACCTTATTGATCAGTTTGTCAATCTGAGTCAGGAGCGCTTTCCCATGTCGCTGAGATGAACAAGACAACTTCTCTTCAAATAGGTCATTAATTTTCTGAAATCCTTTCCCCTTAAAGGCCTCGGTGATGAGAAACTCCAGCTTTAAAAAAAAAAAAAAAAAAAAAAAGGTCAGGCCAGTTCTTTTTCCTTACACTGGACAGACACAAAGTGGAACAAATGGGTTTTGGTCCATGAGCAGACCAAGAGCCATTTAACGTAAAATGAGTGTTGGTTCAATTTAAAGTGATTTTGACTATCCTGGGTTTTGGTTGATGCCCCTCTGACTTACGCTGCCCAGACCTAAGGCGCTTATGCGGCCTCCCATCACAATCCGAGCGCGCATGGTGGCTGCATCCCCGCTATCCCTCTAAAGCTCCCTGCTCATGCATGCGCCGTTGGACCGGGGGACCCGGGGGGAGGCAACTGAGCGGCCCTAGAATCTTACAGAATCCAGGGCCGTCGGGGCATGGGTTTAGGTTCACTTTAAGCAATAGATAGAGGTAAGAGATAGAGGGGTGCGCCACTGCATGAAACCTCTGCCAGGTCCTATGGCACATACGCGGCCGCTCGTCCAATCAGCTCGCTGACGTCAAGACATCAAAGCCTTCGTCTAAGACCAGCGGCTCCGAGCGTGCTGGTGGCCGCATCCCCGCTTCCCTCTAGAAGGGAGTGTGCCCACGTCGGCTATTCACAAATGTATGGCTCGGGCACGCACCCTGCTAGAGGGATAGCGGTGATGCAGCCACGGCTCGCGCATGCGCTGTTGGACCGGTAAGCAAGGTAAGTGTATGGGGCGACCTGGGGGGGTTTCACACAGTGAAGCATCCCGATTTTGGATGCCCTGGGGGAGGGAATTGCAGTGGATTTTGGTCCACTTTAAAGTGATGCTATACCTGGAAAGGAAGTTTACGTCGTCGCCTTCTACCCTCAGCCCAGTGCCCCAAAACAGCCTGTTTCTTTTTTTCCTTAAAGCCTTTCCCAATATTCATAAAACAAACCAGATGCAGTCAGCCATGATGCGCCCTGGGTGAGCAGCCCCACCCCCACCCCCAGTTACAGTACACGCAACTTAGCATTGGGGAGCACATCAACCTAACTGCCATAATGTGACAGTTTAGCTTGTAACTGAATTAACTGGCATATGGTCGCCATTCACCATCATACTTCCGGTTAGTGTTTCTATAAATATTGGGCAAAGGCTTTAGCAAAAAAAAAAAACAGGCTGTTTTGGGGACACTGGGCTGGAAATACAAGGTGATGCATAAACTTCCTTTCTGGATATAGCTGCACTTTAAGAACCACAAGACCCTTTGACAGGTTTCTGAATAATTGGGAGATCTGAGCAGAAAACCTCCTTCCACCTTTTCCTTACATTAGCTCTCCAAAAGATGGATTTCTTGAAACAATAACTGCCTTTGGTTCACAAGTAGGCAGCAGTGCTGACAGACTGTGTTCCAATTGCAAAGATAGGTCTAAAATGTTTTCCAGAATGACCACGACTTAGAATAGAGCACAGGTTGGCAATCTTTAGCTTGGGAGCCACACGTGGCTCGCAGCCCCCTATTGCTTGATAACATTGCCACATTTATGCTATGACTGATCGATCACCTGCCATCTTACAGAGAGGGACAGCAAAAAAATAAATAAATTATAGTTGTTCCAGGACAATTCGATAAGCAAAAGTCTCCATTTCTAGTTCTACACCCTAAGCAGGGAGGGGGTTTGGCCAAATGTATTTCACAAGTTCAGTGGGTTTTGATCCACTTTAAGTTGACACCTGTGGACAGATGTTATTAGGGCATAGCACTCATATGGATACATACATAATACTCAGTCTGGGAGTTCATGGTTTCACACACCAGAGTGTACTCTCGTTGCGCTGGTATATTCCTGCAAAATAAACACAATCAATAAAAAGAATTGCATGTTCTGGCAGGGTGCCAACATTAAAACGGATTGCCTGCCCATGGAGAGATCCCAATTTAGGATGCCCCGATGCGTGAAATACTCCTCAGTTTCACCAGTGATCCCCAGGCCTATCTGAATGGATGGCGTGGGCACACAGCCGGTGGTCCATTCATATGTAGGTCTTAGAACGCTGGAGGAAAGCCCGCACATGCACCACGAGGTTACTGGCGAGGGACTGGAGGTAAGCAAACACTGTACACCGGGGTGTTTAACACAATGGGGTATCCAAAACAGGGACACACACCAAAAGCACCTTGAACCGGAGCTGCATTTTACATTTAAAACAACCCTGCTCGTCCTCAGTATGGCAACTTGCTTACAGGCATTGCTATGTGCATGTATGTAGGAGCAGAGCTAAACCCATTAGTATAAAAGCAGGACAAACCAAGAATTTGACTACAAGGATATGTTCCGTGCCCCCGGGGTATCCAGAATTGGGATGCCCTGCTATTTGAAACCCCCCAGAAGACCCAGTAAAACTCACACCTTCCCGTTCCAACGATGCATGGGCGGACTCTCATCCAATTAGAGCCTTTAGCTTCAACTACGTCATTCAGCAAAGGGCTCTAATTCAATTCAACAAGGAGCATGCCCTGCCGCATACCCGGTGGTGTGCATGCACACCCCTTCAGATTGTAAATCATTGTAAACAATCAGTTAGGACGAGTGCCCATGCATGTTCTGTTGGTGCAGGGAAAGGTGAGTTATTACGGGCGCCCTAAGGGGTTCACACAGCAGGGCAACACAGCTACAACACAGAGAAAACACTGTACATTATTCTAGATTTGATAGTGGACACATCTGTGCTGCATTTTGCAAGGCATTAAAAAAAAAAAAATAAAAAAAAAAACGTTGCAGACAGCTTTTTTTCAGAGCAACATAACAGCACAGGTCAATAGAAGTCTATGGCAACACAAGTACAACGCATGTAAAACGCAGTGTACCTGCAACGCTATAGACTTTACCATTTACATATTATGCAAAAGTTTTTCTTTAAAAAAGCAACACAAACGCATTTCTAACGCATCGAAAGTGCAGCATTTGTTTTGTTACATTGTCCCTCTAACATGTTTACAAAACGCTTTAAACTATGGAGCTCTGCTACGGCTTCAACCTGGCACTGCAGGAAATAGGGGAGAGGCACATAGGACAGGCACCAGGTGTCTATTGTCGTTTACCCTTTAAAACGGCAAAAGCTGCCCATGGTAGCCTGGGACTCTAAAAGACTCCATGGCTGTCCGCTTGGGTGTCCCTGGGACAATCCCAATTTGGCATCTCCAGCTTCACTTTAGCAGAGATGTGTTCCAGCAGCCAGCCAATCAGGCTGGATGGGGGTAAGCATGCTTCAGACTAGAGGGAAGCTGGGGATGCGGTCACACCAGCCTGCACATTTGAGATCAGTCAATCAGCAATCTCAAATCTGGGCAGGGCATGCATAACGAGGCTTTAAGTGTTTTAGTTCGCTTTAAAATGGACCACTAAAGTGGACTCCAGGGCGATCGACTAAGTGCCCCTAGGGCATCACGATTCAGTCACAGCCAAAAGTGTGCGCCATCCCTTAGCTTTCCACCGGTCCCTTCTGCTCCCAGACATCCAGGTTGGACGAGGTGGGGGGGTGCGGAGAAAACCAGGGATGCGGCTGCCCTATGCCGACTATCTAAAGCAACGTATTATACCATGCATTAGTATGTGCGGTATAAAGCATTGATTGGGCGAGAGCCATGGGAACGGTGAAAGGGTAAGTGGTGATCAGGGGGTTTCACACAGTTTACCAGGCTAGTCAAAATCCTAGAGATTGTCCACTTTTAACAAGGGCCTCCATGGGCCATGCGCGGAACCATGGGCCATGTGTGGGGACATTTCATCCCCGCAATCCTCTAGCTGAGGCGTGACCACGCAGGCACCAGGCATCTTTACTATACTGATCTGACATCAGATCGACTAAATAAGAAATCAATGCAGTGCGAGTTGCGGATTGCCCGGAAGTCCGCACATGCAACATGGGAACACAGCAAGGTACATTTATGCCAGGCAATATCATGGCTTTCACTGAACAGCACACACAGGAGTGACAATTTCAGTTGTTGTTCCTCTTTAAGAAAACGGGTGTGTACAAAAATAACGGTACCGATTATTTTGTTAATCGTTCGTGTCAAGCTTATGGGTTTGGGGAGTTTTCACCCCATTTCAATTGAATTATAGAGCAAGAATTTGAGAAACTTCATTAACTGGAGCCTAAGTTATGGATATAGGAATAAATAGGTGAAAGCACCACATCATGTCACATTACACATTATCAATGCAATCGATTAAAAGAAAATAAATAGATGTGGTTCAACTCAATAAGATCGTCCAGACGGGTTGTAAGATGTGTCACGGTCGGAATGGTCCAACCGGCTACTTCTACTCTGTTCCCCGGTAACCCTCCGCCATTGCAATGCTAAGCCCGGCATAACAAAGAAAACGCGGCGCTAACTCACAGTGTCAGAACACACCACTCTCTCCTCCGCCGGGGGTATCGGGAACCCGCAGGAAGCCGCCGCCGCCGGTCACGTGCTCCTAATCACGCCGCTGTCTTGAGCGGGGGCGTGGCTACTACGCGTCTCTGTTCCAGGCTTCTGTCCGTCAACTTTTACTGACAAAAGCCTGCCTGCCTCGGGATTCAAGTAAAGAGCGCTGCCGCTGTCTATGGGCCAGTAATGGGGTGTGTGGGTTAAAAAGGAATTTCACTTTACCGTGTGTTGTTCCTCTGTGCGGAAGCATCCCGAATTGGGATGCCCCACCTTGTGTACCCCCCCAGCCCAGGTTGCCCGTTTCACTCACCTTTCTTCCACTTCCACTGCACAGACTCGGACGAGAGCGAGTGTGCTGATTGGCTGAGCGCACAGTGTGCTCTCTGGCACTCTACTCCCTTCGGCATCACTGACGGCTAAGCCGAGTGCAACACCAGCCACATCCCAGCCCACTTTGCAGCCCTGGCTAGGGTTGCCACCTGGGCGGTATTTTTTTTTTCTATACTCACTGGCCTGGTGGTCTTTTCCCGTGTCCAGTCTCACTCACCCTACCTCGGTCCTACAGGTCATGCACAGCCTCTCGTCCAGTCAGCGCACTCGGATCCGCTCCCGCCCCTTCATCCAAGAGCTTGTCTAAGACGAGCAGACGCATCCCCGGCTACCCTTTACCAGGGAGTGTTCCCGAGCTGGCCATTCACAAATGCCTGGCATGGGTACACGTCCTGCTAAAGGGATAGCGGGGATGCGGCCGCTGCACATGCATGCGTTTTACCTCAAGCCAGTGTGGCTTCACCACCAGACATTCAAGTCTGCCGGGTGTGGCAAGCACGCAAATCATATACTGTGGGGCATCCCCAATCATGATGCCTCAAAGGAAATCTCTTGTTAAAGTGGACCAACACCCAGGATTTTGACTATCCTGGGTTTTGGTCCACTTCGGTGGACCCCCCAGAACGCCCCAAATTCACCTCTCCCCGCTCCCACGTGACCGCTCCAGCCAATCACAGCGTGCGTCCAAGGCAGCTTGGACGCGCATAGCAGCTCAGCGGCTCTGAGCGCTGGAGGCCGCGTCTCGCGCTTCCCTCTAACAGGGAGCACGCCTGCGCCGGCCATTCACAAACGGCCGGCGCGGCTGCGCGCCCTACTAGAGGGAAGCGTGAGACGCGGCTCGGATGGAACGGGGCTGAGGTAAGGTTTGTGGGCCTCCTGGGGGGTTCCTCCCCGCGGGACATCCCGATTTCGGATGCCCCGCGTGGATGGATCTGATCGGTCCGGGAATCTTATAGATTCCCGGGCCGATCCCCCCTGGATGTTGCTCCACTTTAAGGGGCAAATCATATTTTGGGTTTTGGTCCACTTTAACTACCTCTTCTGCCACTGGAAAGGGAAGGAGGACAATATTCTTTCACTTTAAATTGGACCTTTTACCATCCTGGCGATAGGTCCTTGCCCCTGGGACAATTCCAATTCGGGGTGCCCCTGCTTTGTAAAACCCCCCAGTCAAAACTCATATTTCTGCCGATTCGACAGTGTGGACTATGGTATATAACACTGTTTGCACACAGAGACTGGCATAGAGAAAGGAGAGCAGCCACATCCCCAGTCTCCTGCACCTTCCCGTCCCCACCCTATCTGAATAGCAGGATGAAGGAGCCCTACTCGGCCGTGAGACGATGAGGATGCAACCCATAAAAGCGGGTGAGTTCAGATAGGTGAGTGTGGTCGATCATTGGGACATCCCACAAGAATTTGGAATGCCCCAAGGGAAGTTATTCGGCCAGCGCTGGAGTCTTTTAAGCTTCAGGCCAAACAAGCTGATAGCTCCACTTTAAGTAGATGTGGGGTCTCAGCTGCCAGGGTCCACCCTATAAACTCTGGGTCTGCATTAAAGCAGACCTAAACCTTACCTGGAAACTTGGTACCCAGGGGATTGCTATATGCCTGCGTCATAATACAGAGATTCTTACTTTTTTCGCCATCTGACTGAGCAGCACAAGAAGAAGGTAAGTATACGTCAGTACTGCAGGGCTCATGGTTGGTGGGTTATTAAACCTACCTGCACACCTCAGATAATTGTGTAAAAAGCATGTTACTTGCACGGCCTAAGTGAAATCAGCGTGAAATGTCAGGGCCAGAGACAATCACATGTGGATTGTCAGTATGCATAGATGGCAAGTCCACCTGCTGTCATCAGTGCAAATTGCTCTGGTCCTGCAGTTAATACCGAAAGGTTCCCAGATTTTACCTGGGCTTTGATTATACAACATTTACAACTGATGTTACCTTAGGAGCCCAGCCAGGTGCACTGAATAAAATTAGTGCTAAAGCTGGGCTGAAAATCTACGGACCATAGGAATGTGTAGCTTGAATTACTCACTGAGGATGATGTTTAGGGTCTGGTTTACTTAAAATAGCTATTAGAAAGTCAGAGACATTTGTGGAACAAGTATTAAATAAGACCTACACCCCCCTGACAATATAGGTGTGCTGGAGGAATTTCATGTGGATGCTCTGATTGGGGCCAGTTGGGCTGGGTGTAGCTCCAACATTGAGCTCTTTTCACTCCACTTGTTCCTATTCTACCCCCCTCCAGCCCTTCTCTTGCCCCACAGTACCCCTCGGTCCCAAGGCACAGCCCATGTTCTGCCCCTGCTATAACCTCTACTTCATAGCTGGTGGGGGAGGGGAGCAATACTAAAGCTTTAGCACGTGTTCTCTTCTGCTAAAACCTCAGCATTAAGCATTAAGGGATCTTAAGGGGGGATCTGCCCTCACAATACTATGTGACGATTTCAAGTTTCGGTGTGAAATTAACCAGGACTGAGACACAGATATAAAAGTACAGGTGGATGAAACTTCATATGTTGGCAGATAATGAGGAAAGATCAACTGTTTCATTAGCACTCATACAAAGAGAGTTTATTTTATTTTGTGTTTATTTGTGCAAAGTTTTTGGCAGTGGCCATGGGGCAGATTGGCCATATAAAACACAAGAAGAATCCCCAGTGGGCCGCACTGCATTTGGTATGGGTATAGCCCCCAAGCATACAGCCCACCTCTCTCAGAGTCTGTGCTGGAACGAACTTTTTTGCTCTTGCAACACACTCTCCAGTCCCTGCCTCCCAAGTCCCCCCCCCCCATACCTAGATCCACTGTTCCCCCAGGCAAAAAAAACATAAAGACCACATTCCACTTCCTCAATTCTATAGCCTCACTTGAACCCGAACACTTAAACTTACTCATTGACTGACTGGGAAGTGCATAGTGGCAATGCACAGCAACTTGCTTGCTGGTCAAGGGCTGGTAGAGGCAAATAAAATGCATGGCTGATTTGTAACCCCAGTCCGCTCATGAATGCCACTGTACCTGTTTCACCTGAAGACACTGTGCCTGTCTGATTTTTGCTAATAAATGTTGAAGTCAAGAAGCCTGTCTGTGCCTCTTTTTACGTTCGTCTACTCTGATTTGCAAGCTTTAAAAAAATACATTTGGCTAAAGCGGCTGTCCATGATCTATTATATGTAAATGCAATTATGGAGTTGAAGAGTGATTTGAAAAGGCATTGCTTTGTTAAAGTGGACCAACACCCAGGATTTTGACTATCCTGGGTTTTGGTCCACTTCGGTGGGGCACCCCCGATCGGGGTGCCCCGCTGTGTGAAACCCCCCCCGAACCCCCCGAAAAACTCACCTCTCCCAGCGCCGACGGACAAGCGGCTCCTCCGCCGCCGCCTCCCGCGCGTCCCTCTTGACGCGCCCACGCCGGCCATTCGCAGACGGCCGGCGCGCGCACGCCTAGAGGGGCGCGCGCACGCCTAGAGGGGCGCGCGCACGCCTAGAGGGGCGCGAGGGAGGCGGCAGCGGCCGGCCGCCGCTGAAGATAAGGTAAGGGGTTTGGGGTGTTTGGGGGGGTTTCACCCCGCGGGACATCCCGATCTCGGATGTCCCGCGGGGAGGGAGGTGATCGGGCCGATCACCCGTGGGTGTTGGTCCACTTTAAAGGGGAACTTGAGCCTTGCATTTTTTAAAGGAAGCATTCTCTTAAAAAAAAACATTCTTTTGTATTTTCCATGCGATTTGGGGGATTATGACCACTCTAGTTGCTTTACAGGACATGAGAAACAGAAGAATTTACATCCCATAGACTTGAATGGGAATCAGGACAGATTCAGGAGCCGCCAAACCAGGATATTAAAAAAATAATTTGGCTGAACTACATCGGAACTAAATGCAGGGATATTTCAGCAACATTATTTGGAGTAAGGCTGGGTTATGTGTTATGTGCTTAAAGAGAAATGGGGGGAGGTTAAAACCTCCTCCAAACTTAAGCGATTTAAAGCGGACCTTCACCCTGAATAAGAGCCTATTTGTATGTTTCCCACACCCTGTACATACAGATTGCTCACATTAAAAATCATCCCACCTGCATCTACTGCATGTTATGAGCCTTTAAACATCCAAGATGGCGGCTCATGGAGCATCAGGCAGCCTGCAAGCAGGAAGTGCCTTCTGACTGTGTTGCTCTGCATTCTGGGATTGCTGTCCTTTCCCTGACCCCAGCTCTGCTCTGTGCAAAGTGCAGCAATAACCCAGTCCCCTGCACTTTTTCCCACTCTCCTCTCCTCAGTATGTGATGCTTCTGAGTCAAGATGGCGGCACCTGTATCCTTGAGTCCAGAACAGAGTTGCAGCTCAGTAGGGGAAAGAATAAGTAAGTGACTAAAAACTTAAAATATATTAGTCTTAGATGCTGGGAATAGTTTTTTAAGGCTTTGGGTTTTTCATTAAATCATGCTGAAGTTCCGATTTAATCACCTCACCAGGTGGTCCATCTTCTAGGTCCTTCAGATTCCGGGCGACCTTCCAACGGGCGGTGGCATCTTGCATCCCATCAGACACTGCGCGTGGCCCCTAATCTTGCGCCTGCACAGTGCCCATGAATGGGATGCAATGGAGCTGTGCGAAATCCTTGGGCCCTGAAGCAGCAGGATGTCACCACAACGGGCAGCGGCAACATCCAGTAGGTAAGTAGGGGCCGATGGGGTGTGGAATCGCCCCCTTTCCTCTTTAAAGCGGATTTCCAGTCACAATATTACCCCCTGCCCTGCCAATCTATCCTGGCACTGAGACAGGATGGGGGGATTACAAAGAAAAAAACCCATACCTTATCCAGGGGTCTGTGCTGCTCCTCCCGATAAGGTAAGGGCTTTTTTCTTTTTGTAACCCCTCAGCGCCAGGGTAGGGTGGCAGGGCAGGGGTGTTATATTGTGACTGGAATGTAGTTTTAATTTATCAATTATATACAGTGTTAAAGCTGACCAAAACTCAGGTTTTTCACTCACCTATCTTTTGGTGAGCTTTACTAGGAAATCCTATGTAGGAATGCCCCTGTGTGTGAAACCCCTGGGAAAACCCCAGGGCACGGCCTCTACTCTAATCAGACTAGATTGCTGGGTGACAACAGCCAATCAGAAAAGATTGCAATCTATTCTAAACTAATGGAATGCCAGGTCCCTCCCATGAGATGCTTCTGTCCAGCTGATGTGCCCCTGCACCAACCATTATACCATCCAGTCTAACACCCAAGTTGACTCTCTAACTGAAGTCTCTACGTACGAGATGTGGCTTTGTGCTGTGAAGGATATCCCTGAAGTAGCCATCTGCTTCGAGGACAGAGTGGCACTGAGGCAGGGGCAGGTACAGTAAGTCCGTGACCCAGAGAGAGGATCCTGAAACATCCCAGATAGCAGCCTATCAAGAAATAAAACCAAAAGGCTGCACCTATTGAACTCCATGAAGTTACTAGATGTTTCTAGACACTTTCCCTGGTGCACACTACTGTATCAGGGCATCCCAACAATTCTGTTCTGAGAGTTTAGACTGGCAGTAATCAATTTTCAGGGAGGTAAAATAAAATGTACATTATGATTTTGTGGTCAGACGAGACTGTTCCCTTGTTTTGCACTGGGGCAGTGCATTTGCACTAATTATTTCCTATGAAGATCTAAATCTTAAAGCTACTTTCACATTGGGGCGTTTGCAGGCTGAAAGTGGATCATGATCACATTCCAAATGCCTTAGAGTGGACCAAAACCCTAGATTTTGACAATTCTGGGTTTTGGTCCTTGCCTTAGAACCCCCTGATTCAGGGTGCCCTGCTGTGTGAAACGCCCCAGGTCCCCCCAGTAAACTCACCTTTCCCCAGTCCTATGGTGCATTTCGCGAGTGCTCATCCAATCACCGCTATGTTAACCGTTGTTTTGAACAGCGCGTTGGCATAAGGAGTGGCGGAGTGCGCATCATCCCCAGCTCTCCAGTGGAGTGTGTGCACAGCTGCAGCAATGCCGGGGATTTGGCGGACAGCGATCGCGGCAATGGCCCGGGGAAAGATACGAATCTTGCAGGAGATCGAAGGGGGGCTCAGACAGTAGGGCATCCCAGTCATACGCTCTTGCAGCTACCACCCTCATCTTATTATCCTTCTGAACACAAGAACTACCAGATACAAAGGCAGTTACTTCCCTCCAACCATTCACCGCACTACCACCCTTATAGATAATAGTGCTCATATGCATCCCCCAGATTTCTGCACATAAAATATATTTTTCTAGGAACCATCATTTTTATGGTGCTGGTACAACAGCATCACCACTGTGCTGAAATAGATACTGCAGTGGCTGTCAATCAGTAAGGATCTGTTGTGCACCTAACACCCAGTCATTCCCTCTTGCATCTAGCAACCTCATCACTAATAGCCGTCTAAACACCAAAACTACCAGATACAAAGGCATTTACTTCCCTCTAACCACACAACCCTTAAAGTGGACCAAAACCCAGGATTTTGACTATCCTGGGTTTTGGTCCTTTCGTCTGGGGCGTGAAACACCCCAGATCGCCGAAGTTAACTCACCTCTTCCCGGTTCTGCGGCGCATGTGAGGCCGCTCGTCCAATCAGCGTGCTCGGATCTGGGGTGATCCGTGGCCGCGGCTCACGCATGCGCTGTTGGACAGAGAAGCAAGGTAAGTGTATGGGGGGACCTGGGGGTTTCACACAGGGGGCATCCCGAATTTGTATGCCCTGGGGGGAGGGAATCGATCGTGCTGGGATTTAGTCTACTTGAAATTTCTTGTGAATGTATATTATGGCTACACAAACCACAGCACATACACAGAGCTGAATCTAGCCTTTCCACTACCTGAGGCGAACTGCAGAAAGGCACCCCCCAGGACACCATGCCCAGCTCCTTCCTGTGATGGCTATAAAAGCATGCAGAAGCATCCCCAATCTCCAATCTCCACTGGACCACCACTGAGATATAAAATAATAATAAAAAAAAACAGTTCCAATGATTGCTGCCCCCCTTGCAGTACTGCCTCACGTGGCCTCATTACAGGTGCACCCCTGCACATACTTGATCTGTGGACTGAAATACTCATTATGTGTATGTTCTATATATATATATATATATATATATATATATATATATATTAGACACCGATGTACAGATTGGCCCTTATGTGTAATTTATTCCCCTCAAATCGATTTTCAGTACCGGTGTATACACTGTTCTGGTGAAAAAAAATAATACTTAGCATATGAAATACATTTTTTGCCAGCATTTTCAATGCTCAGGGGGGGATTTTTTCAGTAAAATTGCATAAAACGCCTTATAATGTTGTCTATTTTAAACTACAATTTTAGTCACTAGTCTGATATAGTGTGGGGGAAGTGTTAACACACATATTCATGATGTTTGATATTGTTTTGCATATGTTCACACAGACAGTGTGTTGTACAGCCTCCGGAAATAAGCCCAGACAAGATAAGGTTACACTGTGTTTCTTGAGCTTTCTAGAGAGCGTCCAGGTGCTGTGAAGGAATGGGCATCATTGCTTACACTGACGACAAAAGTGCTTGGATCTCCTAGCACACACTGGGAAACACATCAATCAAGTTGGCAACAATGGTTGTAGAACCTGTCTGAAGGACTACATTCCCAACTGCAAATCTACCTTGGCTCACTGATCAACCAGCTCCTCCTGCTGGACCATCAACCCATCATCACTTTGGGCTCTGGCAGCTGAGATCACTGCATCTGCTCAATGACAGCAGTGGAAGACACGGCAGTGGGATGGGCTAGTAACTTCCAACACGTCCACACTAACATGTCATTTCAGTTTGGTTACACATTTTCCATTTAAATATGTGGGAGACATAGTTTATAATGTGGTAACAGGTGTCCGGTCAGGCCAGCTCAGGCTGCTGCACAACAGTATTTGGGAGCATGGAGGGCTAGCTTATGAGATGTTTAAAAGAAGACTAAAACCTGTTCAGTTCTATTGTCTTAAAGTGGACCAAAAACCCTATTGGGGTGGCCCTAAACTCTATAAGACACCAGGGCCCCAAGATTTCCTCTCCTCGGGGCTAGTGGGGATGTGGTCATCACTGCGTTTGGCTCCATTCGGCTGCTTTCAGCTCCATTTGGCCCATAGCCGATTTTTAGCCAAAAGGGCCGAGTGGAGCAGAGTGATGATTGGCTGTGCACCTGCACATGCTCCATAGGACTGGGGAAAGGTGAGCTTTTATGGGCAATCTGGGGGGTTTCACAGAGTGGGACTAGGATCAGAACCAGGGATTGTCAAACTTTTGGGTTTTGGTCCTTGTCCCCTGGGCACCCTGATCTAGGGTACCCCGATGTGGGACCCCCCCCCCAGGTCGCCCGATCTGACTTACCCTTCCCCCGTTCTGTGGCTCCTGCGTGGCCTCTCATCCAATCAGCTGGTCCGCTCCCGCCCCTTCGTCTAAGAGCTCACCTAAGCGAGCAGATTCAAGAGCGCTGGCAACCGCATCCCCCGCTATCCTCTAACAGGGAGCGTGTCTGCGCCAGCCAATCATGGCTAAAGGGATTGGCTAAAAAGATAGCAGGGATGTGGCCGATGCATGAACCGTTGGACCGTGGAAGAAGGTGAGTTTCCGAGCGACCTGAGGGGCCTCATATAGCGGGGTACCCCGATTCTGTATGCCCCGTGGGGAGGGAATCTTAGATTCCAGGCCCATTGGACCATGGGTTTTAGTCCACTTTTAAGACTAGGGACGGCTGTTCCTTGTCGTTTTGTGTGCGTGTGAAACCCCCTGATTTCCCTGTACACTCTCATTTCAATTCCACGGTGTCCAGCGACATCTTTGTTCCATGCACTCACCAAGCCCAGCTGACTTGCATGCCTCCCAGTGCGAGCACCTGGTGAATGGGGCTATGCACAGAGTTGGGGATACAGCTCTGTGCAGCCTTTACAAGATGGTTGCGCCCAGTGCTGGAATTGCCCAAGGAATGGCGCTGGATAGTAGGCGAGCTAAGGTGTTATTTGGAGGGGGGGTGGTAAAGAGAGTTCTGTTGTAAAGTGGACTGTGACCCATGATTCTCACTGTCCTGGGTTTTGATCCATACCTTGGGGCATCTCAGTTTGGGATTCCCCGCTGTGTAAAACTCTGGCAGTCATGGAGTCATAGCTCTGCTCCAATCAGCTTTTTTGGCCGTGCATATTCATTTGGATAAAAATACTGAATGGAAGCTTAGTTCCATTAGCGGTCGGCTTGTGGCACTCCTCTGCATCACTCTATTGATGTTCTCGACCATGTAAGCCAATCAGTTACAGTGGGCATGGCCACACACAGGGCTAGAAGATGCAAGAGATGCCAGCGCATGCACCGTGGGTTCCCTGGCAAGGTAAGAATACAGGGCAACTGGCGGAGCTTCACAACGCAGGGGGTCTCAAAATGATATGCCCCAGGGGTAGGTATTTAACTTGACCTACTGTCTTATAGACACTAGGTCTGGATTTAGTCCACTTTAAGATTTCTATGATTTATTTGATCCAAGAGTCTCATCCAGCCAACTCCTAATTCAAGGCAGTTTTAGGCAAAATAGTGTAGGAAGTAAAATAATTCTGCCCCCTCCTTACCCATCCTATGGTGATGTTGTCCCATACCATTATGGACCATGCTTTACCTCTTCCTTAGCACTAATTAGTGCCCCCTATGTTATGAGGGGATATGATATGAGCCTGATATGAGGAGATGAAGAGCATGGCGTATGGCCATCACCTATACCCAGGGCCAGATTGTGAAGGGGGCCTCCACTACTTGCCCTGCAAAGGGGGCCTCCACCATCCTTTAGCTTTTCAGTCTATGATCGGACCGACCGCGGGGCCAGCAACAAAACTATTGGTGGCAGTGGGGACCCCCCCCACACCTGGGCAGCCAAAGCCACCAGCGTGGCCGCTCACTGCACATAAGCCACCAAACACAGCCGATGGCAGCTCAATGCCGAGAACTGTTTTCTGCTGGACCAGCTGGGCGACTACACCATCGTCCATCCAGAATGGCAAAGCAGTAGTTCCCAAGCAGCACGCACCTGCACAAGAGGAGCAAGAGGGACTGGATCTGACGTTCCAGTAAGTAGGCAGGTGACAGGCAACCACCGATCAGTTACTTGGCTGGACTATTATTTTAAAGGAAAAAAATACTGTATCTGGGGCCTCCACCAGATTTTGTGCCCAGGGGCCTCCACCACACTTAATCTGGCCCTGCCTATAAGAGTAGCCTTGAGCCATCTGTGGGAAACAGGACGGATGGGATAAAGGTGCCCCCCTCCAGCAAACACGATGACCTGGACACCCAACTCGGCTACCCCTATAAAAAGCAGAGAAGGGAGCATCAGCTAATAAAAATGGCAGCTCCAGTTTATGTGTTAGCTGAACATTTTGCATTCCCTACTGTGTGCCACATACGTTCACAAGGTTCTCACATGGATCTAAATGGTGAGGTCAGCTATGGACCGCTATAGTACCAGCATCATAAACTGTTTGTGCTGAGTGATCTCACAATAAACAATAAAAATGTAGCATTTTTATCTTCAGCATAAAGGCAGCATTTCAAAAGATGACACAAACACTCCGCTTTATCATATCAGCGTTAAACCTGTGCTCCCAGTAAGTTCACCCTTATCCCTTCTATCCTGCTTATTATCTATTCGTATAGCACTCTATGGCCTATGGGTTCCATTAGATTTGTTTTACTAATTAGAATATTGTACAGCTTCTTAAGAGCGGTCCAATAGAAAGAAAAAAAGCCCCATGGACTTACTGACCCTCTGGGCGCAGGTCTGGATGTCCCTGCGGCACACAGCTGACCACTGCCGAATGTGGGTTCATGTAGCGCAGAGATGTAGGCTGCAATTCACACAGAACTGTACCCCCAGAGTTAAAGAGGACTGCCAGTCAAAAAAAGAAAGTTTAGTAAGTTGCTTCCCTTCTTATGATCAGTGGCATTAGCATCTTGGGAACCCCATGCTGATGTAGAATGGCATAAAGATTATTCACTCTTGAATGACATGGGGGCGGCCATCTTGCCACACACCCAATAGTCCTGCTTACACATGAGAATTAGGAGGAGCTGTGCCAGCAGCAATCCATACTAAACTGAGAGCGATATATGCCTCCAAAACAAAGAGAAGCTTGAATAAAAAGCTGATGTAGCATAAGACATCTGTGTGAGGGGAGCCTTTACAATGTACCGCTATGGCTGCAGCTGCGCAAAAGCGCTCAACCAGGGGATACAATGTATTTTATTCAATGATGAGTCATTACAGCTAAAGGCTTACTACATCAGAAATAAGATATGATTGCACAGAGCTATGAGGCAATTTATTTCAGAATCATCTACTTCCTGTGTGTGACAAGATGGCCACTGCCATACATGTTTCGGAATGCAGAATCTACCTTCTATTCCAAAAATCTGCATGGTGTTAATACCTCTCAATAAGCTTATGTCACTAATTGCAACAAAGGTGCTTTAGGGGAACAATTTATTAGGCTTGATTTTTTGACTGGAGGTCCGCTTTAAACTTGCCTCACTAAACCTTTGATCACCATAGACATGAGCTCAGGCTGCACCAGAGTGTGCTGGGATTTCATTAAAGTAGACCAACACCCTCCATGGTGAGGGTGTTGGTATGCAGAGTGATGGAGCCCCCCGCACTTAACCCCCAGGTCACCCATGAACTTTACCTTAACATTGCTCCCCCACCGGGAATGAAGCCAATCACGGTTTTGTCACTGCCCACGTTTACGCCAGACAGCCATTCGCGGCACGGGAGCGAGGGTAAAGTTAACGGGAGACCTGAGGGATGTGCAGCATTCTGGATGCCCCCCCCCCCAGACTGTCAGATAGCAGTGGCACCGGGGAGGGTGTTGGTCAGCTTTAATTGACTAAGCACATGGCACTGCACAACGAATCCTGGCACCTACAACACATGCTTATTATGATGACAAAAGTTCATCAGTTTAATAATTGAAAATACACCTCTGGAGGTCACTTACAATACTTTTCTGTGTGGAATGCATGACAGGTAGATTTGGTGCTCTGGTGGTCATGCTAAATATTTAGTGCAGCCAGTGTGACTTCTGGTGTGCATCTGGTGTGGATTGCAACCTACATGCCAGTGCGCTTTATAACACACAATAAAATTCAAAAAAAGGCTATGGCTTACATTTTTCCCCAAAAAATCACGTGTACATGTGAGAGCACATATTTAAAGTTTAGGTACATTATTATTCCAGTGATGTAAGGATATATTTTTAAAGTTTTGAAATAACAGCACCTTATGGTCTATGCTAAAGATTTCACCATTTTTCTGCATAGCCCACATGGCCCATAGGATTCTGTTGTTTCCAAACAAATACCATTACCTCACTGGAAAAATGATGTACCTTACCTGTATAAAAGCCCCATCATGGGTAGATGTAATTTGGGGGAAAAGGGTAAAAAAAACATTGTTTTGCCCTTTTATTGTGTCTAAACACTAAAAAGCTCACAAGATCCACGTTGCAATCCACACCGCAATGCACACTGCAAGTCACAATGACTCCACCAAATAATTAGCATGACCCCCATAGATTTGTAGTTATTCCTTGCTTCAGCTTAAACCTGTTCTATTCCCTGGCCTAAACAAATCTGTGTGTCTTTAACCCCAAATTCTTAAATTGCTTCAGGCTGTTGTTTCTGTGCATAGGCCTTCAATATAGGCCAGTGGTACTTGCATCTACTGTAAGTGTGGGGTGGGCCCCCAGAGTCAGGTCTATTGGACACCCCAGTTCAACACTGTGTGTAGCCCTCATCCGACATACCTGCTTTACTTAGAAGCAGCACCCTGGGGTAGCCTGCCCAAGTTCGATCTGCCACCGTGGGATCCCAGATCGAACAGAGGGGTTCTACACAGCAGGACATTCCATATCGAAATGGGATGGCAAATATTGGGGGGGCTTAAGATTTCTAACAAGCCTTCAAGTATTACTTAACTTCATTTTTTATATAATTTACATATTTATATACTCTAATATATATATAAACACAGCACTGTGTTTTGCATGATTTATTTTACACAAGAATATGATTATAGTGCATGGCCGGCCTTTGGGGTGTGCGAGGTGTGCTGTCACATAGGGTGATATCCTAACCCAAGGAGCTCAACTGGAGCAGCAGGCCTCTCATTTTCAAAATATCCCCATGTAGTATAAAGCACGGGAATGCCAGTGCTCCGAAGCTGGCGCTATTGCCACAAGAATGATGCCAAATGGAGCACATCCTAAAAAAGGCCCATATAATCAGGTAATGAAAGAAAAAAATATATATACACACACACACACACACACACACACACACACACACTTTCTCATAAGGTTAGGAGTGTAGCAGGATAATACAGTAACAGTATACATTTGTAATCTTTTAATGTCTCATTCATGACTGGTTCCATTTAAACCCTCAGGAATGCAGACATGTGCTATACGTTATCTTTCTACATGTGTCTTTTTCTGGAAATACACCCTGAACAATGTCAGCATGTTGTAAAACACATGGCACAACTGTCACTATTTTAAAAAAATAGGTCACCCAAATTAATCATTAGAGGTACATTTTGAAAAGCGAAACCTTGTAATGGTTTCTTAGATGTGTCGGAGGCTCTGGTGATGACCTGGGGTAAGCTCCATTTGCTTTTGCTCCCAAGTCTACACATCTGCCAAAGCACATTCCTGCTTTCCCTTTCTGACTTAGTACATTTAGCGTTTCTAGAAATACATTTGGTAGGGTAACACCAGGGGGTAAATAGGTACACCTAATATTCCCAAATCAACAGAAAGTGGATGGTGGAAAGAAGGTCTTGCTGCAGGAGTCTCGAGGAGATGTCATAGGTGGCTAATTACATATTACCCATAACCCACCCATGGAAAAGAAAAGTCATGGGGCAGGCTTTCCTGCGTTTGGGTTGG
Organism: Gastrophryne carolinensis; assembly: GCA_027917425.1. NCBI lineage: Eukaryota > Metazoa > Chordata > Amphibia > Anura > Microhylidae > Gastrophryne > Gastrophryne carolinensis. The sequence continues at coordinate 271,206,775 of CM051239.1, read as the reverse complement.
AGGTCTATTTTGGGGGAAAAGAAAAATAATATGTTTTCCAACCATCAAGAACTAGACTTAACCTTCACAATAACAGCACTCCTTCCTTTTCTTAGTGCAACTGTCCAGAAATTTCTATATACTTAGGTTGACTAAGGAATGGTTTTGTCCAGTTATTTTTTACTGCTGTCTCTTTACTGTTGTCTTTGGTTGGGTAGTATTAGTGTCAGGTCCCATGGGACAAGCGCCTTCTGAGTAAGTCCGCAACCCCCAATTATTCACATATAGTCAAGCTTATATAGACGCTTTATACGTCTCACTGGGCACGGTTGCCCCCAGGACTTCGTAGCACAAAGGATGCAGACTTACAGGGAGGAAGGTGGATGAACCCGGAACGAGACTGGGCGAGATCGGGTAAGCAGGAGTCATACACGAGAGATTAGTCCAGACAAGTGTGACACCAAGGATGAGACGGAAGAGTAGTCAAAGTCGAGCCAGGGGTCAAGCCGGGAGGTCACGGGTACGCAGTACAAGGGAGCAGGCAAATCGTAGTCAGAAACAGGAAATGGTCGGTCCAGGCGGCAATCACGGGATGGTCAATACACAGCAAGATCAATACAGGAGTTCAGATATGGATAAACACACCCAGCAGCACGCTATCACGGGCAAGGAGTAAGTGTGGGGAAACGACCTTTATCTGATGGGAGCTAACTGGATTGGTTGGGGAGGGGGAATGTGGTGAGTGGTGCAACTTGGGAACCTTTGAGCTGATTGCCCAGTTTAACTCTACAGGGCGCTTAGCCATGGACACTCTGGGCTCATTGGCCCACTAACTCAGGGCTCATTGGCCCACTAACTCAGGGCTCAATGGCCCTTAACAAGCAGCCTCCGGCGGGCGCGCTGCCTGCAGCGCCGCCGGAGGTCGTAAGACAGCCATGTGAGCGCGAGCGCGTGAGCACAGGCTGTCAGTGAGGAGAGCCAGTGACGCAGAGAGGGGGCATGCCCGCTCGGCCCCGCTCGCTGTGGCGGCGCCTGACGGAGATGTGGAGCAGGGAGGGAGCCAGGCAACCGCCGGAGCCCGCGCCGCCTGCAGACAACACGGGACCGGCGAGAAGGTGAGTTGTTCGTGACACTACCCCCCCTTCACGAGGGGCCTCAGGACCCTTCCTAGGTTTGTCAGAATTGTCTCTATGGAATTTCTTAATCAAGACGTTGGCATGTACATCCCTAGCCGGAATCCAACATCTCTCCTCAGGACCAAAACCCTTCCAATCTATTAAATACTGTAATGAATTCCGAACCAATCAAGAGTCGGGAATTCTTTTAACCTCGTACTCAGGTTCATCTTCCACCACGACCGGAGGGGGAGATGACACCTGAACATTCCCGGTGGCTTTTAACAGGGATACGTGAAATGTACTCGGAATTTTCATGGACGGGGAAGCTTAACTTTAAAGGTAACATTGTTCAGTCTATGAATGATCGGAAAGGGACCAATATATCTAGGACCCAACTTCGGCGAGGGTTGTCGAAGAGCAATATTTTTAGTGGATACTCAAACCAAATCTCCCACCTGAAATTGTGGTTCTTGTGACCTATGTCGATCAGCGAAAGATTTATACCTAACTGAGGCTTTCCTAAGGTTTCCTTGTGCCTCAGACCAAACGTTTATTCTCTCTCGTAACCATTCCTCCAAGGCCGGCAAATTGGAGGAAGGGCCAGAGAGAGAAGAGGCCTTGGGATTCTTTCCGTAAAAAAGGCAAAAACTTAGTCGATTCGGTAGGCGCGTTATTAAAGGTGAATTCCGCAAACTCAATATATTCCGCCCACTGTTCTTGACGATCTGACACAAAGCAGCGCATTTATTTCTCCAAACACTGATTCACCCTCTCAGTCTGCCCGTTAGGGATAATAGGCTGAGGAAAGAGAAACCTTAATACCCAACCACGCACAAAACTCTTTCCAGAAGCGGGAAACAAATTGAACCCCCCGATCTGAAACTATATCCTGGTGTATGCCATGCTGACGGAAAACGTGTTTAATGAATAGTTGCACCAGCTCCGGTGCTGACGGAAGCTTTGCCAGGGGAATAAAATGCGCCATTTTAATGAAGCGATCGACCACCACCCAGATTACAGTATTACCCTGAGACTGTGGCAGGTCGACAATGAAATCCATGGATATGTGGGTCCAAGGTTCTCCGGGAATCTCCAGTGGTACTAACAACCCTGCTGGAGATCCATGGATTCCCTTATTACGACCACATACAGAACATGCTTCGACAAAGGCGGTCACGTCGCGTCTGATGGTTGGCCACCATACATGGCACTTGGCGAGAGCCAGCGTTTTCCGATACCCTAAGTGACCGACGGTCTTGGTGTCATGAAATTCTTGTAGAACGGAGAGACGCAAATGAGGTGGAACAAACTGACATCCAGGGGATTTCCCCAGAGGAGCATCAACCTGATACGTGATTAACGAGCTAGACAAATCTGGGGGAAGGGCACCGACTACACAACCTAAAGGTAAAATAGGTACTGTGGGATCGAATCAATCCTTACACTCTCCGAAATTGCGTGATAAGGCGTCCACCCTGGTATTCTTTGCTTCCAGCTTGAAGGTGATAATGAAATTAAAACGGGAGAAAAAGAGCGCCCAGCGAGCCTGACGAGAGTTGAGCCTTTTGGTTGATTCAATATACTCTAAGTTTTTGTGATCGGTATATACAGTAATGGGATGCAGAGAGCCTTCCAACCAATGTCGCCATTTCTCAAAGGCCAGTTTAATACCCAACAGTTCCCTATTCCCAACATCATAATTTTGTTCAGCAGGAGAGAATTTTCGCGCAAAGAAGGCACAGGGATTTAATCTCTCAGGATCACCTGAATACTGAGAGAGGACAGCACCCATGCCAAGTTTGGAGGCGTCTACTTCCAAAAGAAAAGGGCGATTTATATTGGGGTGGATCAAAACTGGAGCCGATGTAAAAGTTTCTTTTAAAGTCTGAAAGGCGCTTATTGCTGAGGGAGGCCAAATCTCAACAAAAGCCCCCTTCCGAGTTAGGGCCCACTATAGAAGAGAACCCCTTTATAAACCGCCTATAGAAGTTGGCAAATCCTATGAACCTCTGAAGAGCTTTTAGGGTTTTTGGTTGCTCCCACTCCAATACTGCGGACACCTTGGAGGGATCCATAACCAACCCAGGCTTAGAGATCAGATACCCCAAAAATGGAATTTCAGAAACCTCGAATACACACTTCGAAATTTTGGCATACAGACTGTTCTCCCGTAATCTTTGTAACACTGCCTTTACATGCTGGCGGTGTTCCAGCACCGAACGGGAGAAAATGAGGATATCGTCTAGATAGACCACCATAAATCAGCCCAAATAATCACGAAATATGTCGTTTACAAAATCTTGGAAGACCGCGGGAGCATTGCACAGACCAAAAGGCATAACCAAGTACTCGTAGTGCCCAACTTTTACATTAAAGGCTGTCTTCCATTCATCTCCCTGGCATATGCGAATGAGGTTATATACCCCTCTAAGATCAAGCTTTGAAAAAATCTGTGCCCCAGATACTTGGTTAAGGAGGTCGTCGATTAAAGGTAATGGGTATCTATTCTTTACCGTGATCTTATTTAGTCCCCGATAATCGATACAGGGACGTAAACCACCATTCTTCTTTTCGACATAGAAGAACCAGGCGCCAGCTGGTGAGGTAGAGGGGGCATAGTACCTGGTAGCAGATTGATGGGACAATTGTAGGCCCTATGTGGAGGAAGAGAGTCAGCGGATTTTTCTGAGAAAACATCCGCCCAATCTGCATAGGCCTCAAGAGAGACATGAGTTGATCTTAGGGCAGTACAAAAACAATGATCTAAGCAAAATGGACTTCATTTAACCAAGTCCTCAGATACCCAATTAACAACCGGGATTTTTAACCATGGAAATCCTAGTACTATAGGAGAAACAGGACTCTCCAAGATAAAAAATTCTAGCTTCTCGGAATGGGAGGAACCCACCACTAAATTCAAAAAAGGGGTTTTATAGGAAACCAATCCCCCCCACGATTGGTTCGTTATTGACAGCCAGGACACAAAGTGAATTTTCTAAGGGGATCAAAGGGATATTTAAAGTGGATGCAAGAGACCTATCCATCTGGAGAAAATAGCCTGGATCTGGAGCTACGAAACGCGTTGGGGACCTTCTCCTGGCAACCACCATTGAATTGGGGGGACTTCTCGGGATCCATATTCAGGTGCTGTGTTGTTTTCACTTTGTGTTCTTGCGATTTGTTGCGCAGTCATCTTGCTTCTCTTGACACATTGATTCAGTGCTTTTAGTGTGGGGATTATTATAGAGATATTTTGCACAATTCTTTCACTTATGCACTTTATTGTTGGATGAGTTGTATATATTTCTTCTATATATTATTTTTTCTGTACATTTTATTTGTGTGGTTTATATTTGTATTATGGATCTGCTTGGGATACCCCCAAAAATGGATTGTGTGTCTTGTATATGTTTTTTAATTTTTTTTAATAGATGTGTCTTAATGTAATGTTTTAAGTAAACTTATAATGAATATGAATTCGGGTAATTTTGGCATATTTGTTGATTGTGGTGGAGGTGGTGCTACTTTTTGGAGCTATTGGGGTGGTTGCTGGCACCACCACTACTTTTAGACCTATCCATGAAGTTGCCAGCCGCCCCACTATCAATGAAGGCGGTGACAGACATCCTGGAAGGTTCCCAAGAGATCATAGCGAGTAAAAGCAATCTATTTATATGAGGGAGTGGTACCTGATCGCCTAGATGAGTTCCCCCAACCGGATCTAGGCGCTGAAGTTTCCCACCGCCGGGGCTTTGTTAGGGCAATTTTTGGCGAAATGGCCGGAATTTCCGCAATACAGGCATAGCCCTTGCGATCTGCGTCTTATCTTCTCAGCCTGGGAGAGGTGAGTCACGCCAAGTTGCATGGGCTCCCCGGGTGCCAAAGAAGAAATGGCAGCCGAACCCCTAGGGCTGAATTCTTGACGAGGACCCCACGGCTGGTCCTTAACCTTTTCCACACGTCTCTCCCTGAGCCGTCTATCCACTCTGATATCTAGCTGCATGTATTCATCAAGACTCTTTGGCTGAGGGAATTAACTAAAGTATCCTTGATACTTTCTGAGAGCCCGATTCTGAACTGGCTGCACAGGGCTGGATCATTCCACTGGGAGTCGATGGCCGACCGCTTCCCTTGTTTTAAACTCCGCAACTGACTGCAAGGCATCATCGGTAGGTGCCAGTCCAAAGGCCCAGGTCTGTGGGTCACCTTGAAGGAGCGAGATGACTAGGCCCACCCTTTGTGTCTCAGACCCAGAGGAGTTGGGCCGCAGGCAGAAGTAAAGCTCACAAGAATTCTTGAAGTTAGAGAACTTTAAATGTTCTCCCAAAAATTTCACTGGAAGGGGAACCTTCGGCTCGACAGAGGAAACAGGTGCCAATGGTGCAGGTAATTGGCGACTTTCTTGCCTAGCGACTCGTTGGGCTAGTTGATTGATGGCGGTGGCCATAGCCTGCACCTGTTGCACAAGCTCTTCCATTGGGGCCCGTGATAATGTCAGGTCCCGTGGGACACCCGCCTTCTGAGTAAGTCCACAACCCCCAATATCCGCTGCTAGCTTCACCTATAGTCAAGCCCCTGTCTGCCGGGACGCTTTATACGCCTCACCAGGCACGGTTGCCACCAGGACTTCGTAGCACAAAGGATGCGGACTTACAGGGAGGAAGGCAGATGAACCCGGAACGAGACTGGGCAAGATCGGGTAAGCAGGGGTCATACACGAGAGATCAGTCCAGACAAGCGCGGCACCAAGGATGAGACGAAAGAGTTGTCAAAATCGAGCCAGGGGTCAAGCCGGGAGGTCATGGGTACGCAGTACAAGGGAGCAGGCAAATCGTAGTCAGAAGCAGGCAATGGTCGGTCCAGGCGGCAATCACAGGATGGTCAGTACAAAGCAAGATCAATACGGGAAGTTCAGATACGGACAAACACACCCAGCAGCATGCTATCACAGGCAAGGAGTAAGTGTGGGGAAACAACCTTTATCTGATGGGAGCTAACTGGATTGACTGGGGAGGGGGAATGTGGTGATTGGTGCAGCTTGGGAACCTTTGGGCTGATTGCCCAGTTTAACTCTACAGGGCGTTTAGCCTTGGACACTCTGGGCTCATTGGCCCACTAACTCAGGGCTCATTGGCCCACTAACTCAGGGCTCATTGGCCCTTAACAAGCAGCCTCCGGCGGGCGCGCTGCCTGCAGCGCCGCTGGAGGTCGTAAGACAGCCGTGTTCGCACGCGCTGTCAGTGAGGAGAGGCAGTGACGCGGAGAGAGGGCGTGCCCGCTCGGCCCCGCTCGCTCCAACGCCGCCTGACAGAGACGTGGCCGCCGAGTGGGGAGGGAGCCAGGCAGCCTCCGGAGCCTGCGCCGCCTGCAGAAGCCACGGAACTAGCGAGAAGCTGAGTTGTTCGTGACAATTAGTATGCACTAACACAACTGGGAGCAAGGGGGACAAACGTAGGCATCCGCAGAGATGAGGAAGGGGCAGTCATTCACAAACAAGCTAAGATATTTGTAGAAATATTATTTAGATAGATACAGTAGAACCTCTGGGGATTATTATTGCAAGGAAGGGTGCAATAATCCCATAGGCAAGACACAAACTGATATGAAAATCCACCAAATTTTTAAAAAATGGGTGTTGTTCCTAGTGCGGAGTGCATCCCGATTGCTGATGCTCCCTGCGCTTCACCGCCATTACACTTCAGAAATCTTACCTTTCTCCTCGGTCCGGGATAGTCCTGCAGACCATGTGATTGTTGCGGCTAATCACAGCGCTTGATTTCTCTGGGAACCCAGCAAAGTCCAACAGATTCCCAAAAGTGTGCAAACACACTCATCATAATATGTAGATACATGGGCGCTTAATTAGGTGGTAATATTTGCATCAAAGCTTTTGCATTCCCAATCAACGCTTTCCTTTGAGTGCTGGATCAAGGTCATTGGCTGCAATGACTAAAAGTTGAAAAAATTCTAGTAAAAATTTCAATTCATCATCAGATGGAAGACAATGAAAATCAATGGCACTGTTTTACTACAGAAAGAATTAAAGGATTAACATTTTTACGCCTTTTTACCAAACCAACACAGAAACAGTGCTCATATGCATCCCTCCCCAGGCAATTTTGATTGCTGCAGATAAAAATTTACCTTCCTCTAACTCCTGCTGGGGCCAATTTTAAATCAAGATGGTGGTTCATGCCTTTGCAGGCCACCTGCAAACAGGAAGTACTGCTGGGCTTCCTGTTACTTTGCATTGTCAGTTATGTCAGTTGGGAGTGGAAGCTTCAAAATGCCTGCTACTTTTCTTTTCAAACTGTGCCAGGCTGTTGGCTTGGTTTTAGTGTTCCTATGTGTGAATACCACATAGGGTGTACTCGTTTCTGGAAAAAGTCTTTCTTATCTTATTGAAGGATTACCTGGCGAACCTGCTCACCTCAAAACCCAGTTTTCAGTACTAGATGGTGTACATGGTGAGTGGGATTGCTCTGCTTAATACTTTAAAACTGAGGCAGAGAGCTCCCTAGATCTTAAAGTGGATTTCCAGTAACTACCCCCCCCAGCACACCCACCCCTAATGCAGAGGCAGAACAAATAAAAATCCTTACCTCATCCAGGATCCAGGCTGTCACCAGCACTTCTCCAGCTGCTGCATAGTGGCTTCTCAAGCTCTGAGCACGTCTGCCTACCCATTCAAGTGAATGAATGGGTGGCACTGTGCACAGAGAGGGAAAGCCGCTCTGTGCAGCAGATACAAGATGCTGAACCCAACGCTGGATCCTGGGCCATGTAAGGAGTTTTTTCTATTGTAACCCCCAGTCCTGCCACTGCCCTGCCACCCTCCCCGACACTAGGGTTACACTTAGATTCGACATCCACTTTATTTTCAAAATTTTTTATTTGAGACACATGAAAAGGTGTTCAACAGTCATATATTATGTTGCTTTACAACAGTGAGAGTAATTAGAATACCATATTGTAACACATCTCAGATCCTTTGATGTCGCTTGTTATCGTTGAGGTCCTCTTGATATTGCAAAATTGCACATCAACAGAGATGAGAAAATTAAAGCTTTCTTACTCCCCCAACTAAAGATTGTGTCTCATTTTTCCATATCTTATTATTTAGTACTGTTTAACACACTAAGGGGGTTATTTAAGAAACGCTAACGCCAGGTAGTGCCACGTAGCGTCGGGTGAACGCTGGGCACTGTATGTAAAGACCATGTTTATAAAAGTCAATCTGGTGGGCGGCTCTAATAGCGCCATGTAGCGTCACATGTATCAGTGTAAAGAGCCAGAGCTGTGTGTTCAGCCGCACCATGTAGTACCTGTCGTTCTTTATCGCTCTCCCATATATTTCAATGGTGCTTTATTTGGTTGTGTATAAATAGCATGATGTTCTAAATTTTTGGTTCAAATCATTGTGTGGCCTCTCCTGCCCAGCAACCAAACACTTTTATTGTGATTTTTTATGAAGAATTGTATGTGCAGGTCTGCCATTGCAGTGTCATTGTCACAGTTTTAAAACAATTCCATGTGTATTCTGGTGCTGGTGTATATGTGTTGAGAAACATACTTTTTGCACATAGTGCCTGACACTCGACGTTAAAGCGTCCAGTTTTAGAGCGCCGACGCTGGTTGTTTGTAGTTTCCTCTTAAATATGGGCCGAGTGCCGGATGCACTTAACTGGCGCTACCTATTGTTCACTGAAGCGTTGTCCTGTTGTTAGATGTAGCGTCCGTTACACCTAGCGTTCTCCATTGGCTCTGCAGTGAATCAGGGAGAACGCTTCTACAGTGCCCTCCAGACATCACATTTATCACTGCTGGACGGGATAGTACAGCGCCACTTGTTCACCCGCTAAGCTAGGTTATAGCGCCAGACACCCGCCTGCAGCGACACTTGCAGACACTCTACACCTCTACACAGACGCTCACATGGCAATACGTGGTGCTAGTCTTAATTTAGCCTCCCCGTGTAACTGTAAGTGACAAGGTGTGAGAAAAGAGGGGAAAGGGTAATAACTATTCATAAGGGCCTGAAACTCAATGCCCAATAACTCTTTCAATCAACAAATTCAGTTGTTTTACTTACTAAACATATGCATGTGTTTGCCACGTCATATCCACCACCTCTCCCCCAGTATACCTCCCTTCCTCATGCCATTCACCTTAAAACTGGATAGGCGGATCTCCAGAGGCCATTCTAGACAAGTACCAAGACGTCTGTCCAAAACATCAGTTTAAGTCATCAGTTTATGGTATATCCCGTGAAGTTGTTATAAAACTTTCCTACATGTTGAAGAACATCTCTACCCCCTCTCCTTGTTCTGGAGTGTCACAATCCATTCCATTTTAAAAAGGTGCCTTAACTAGTCCCCAGAATACCTCAAGTACAAGGGTTGTATAAAAAAAGTCTGCCATGCTGACCATAAAGCACTAACGTACTTAGTTAAACAACTAATTATGCTTCTACAGTTGCAATACTCCTTAATTATTTTAGAGAGAATTTGAAGAATTACAAATTGATTTTATGTGTTGACTGGATTTACTATCATGTTTTAGAAATAACAAAGTAATAGAGAGCTTTTTATTTATTATTTTACATTCTATGGTGTGCACTGGAGTAATCCCATCTAGGGCTTTCAGCCATACTTGTTTTTTCCCAGTTTCTGTAGGTAAAACATATTACGGACTGACACTTCCTTGTCAAATCCACTGCATACCCTAATACAGATCAAAGTTATGTCCCTTAAAAAGGTCATGGAAAGCACAGGGATAAAAATATCCTCCCTGTCAATCAAACAGAGTACCCCATCAAGATGATCTTGTGAGATAAGCTACCTTAGACATTTACTTTAAAATAAACTGCAATCATTGCTGTCAAGTGAAGTGACCCAACAATTCATTTGATTTGGTGATTACAGTAATACTGTGTGCCAGTAATAACTGACTGGTGTATCTTGACAGCTAGAGTGGCATTCATCTGACTGGTACCTATATCTTTCTGGTCTCCTTTGTATGAAGCTGCTTACACTTGTCACCTTGTCACCTGGATGTTTTTGCTTTTGCCCCTGAGTGAATAGGGTCTGTGATCTGCGTGCCTCCCTTTCTTCCTCTTGTAGTTGTGAGTAGAGGAGGGGGGCCGTCTCAGACTAGACAGTCTTGCAAAACTGACAACAGGTTGTGATGAGACAGCCCTGCCTCTCTCATCTACATAAAGGAGGAGGAGAAGGAAAGACAGGGGCTGTATAGGGAGCTGTCTACCTCTACCTGAAACTTGCTCCAGACCCTGAACTCATCACACGCTGTCAGCCAGCACAGGTATGTCACTCTCATACACATCCTATCTGTCATACATTTTCTCTCTCTATGCCTGTGTATTACTCCAAGCTTAACATCTTTATATGCCACAGGTCCCCCTTCTCTACATCCAAAACTTCACATTAGTCTACTCTGGTATCTGTGTACTTCTGCTGAGCTCCCTCTACCTCCTGTATATTACAACTTACTGTATTGTGTGACTGATATTTTACATATGCTTAGGTTTTGCATGCTTTAAGTTTTATATTACAAAGCAGCATTTATTTATTTACAATGTACAAGCATACTTAGGGTACATGTTTAGTGAATACAGGTGATTGAATGAATGATCCATAGAAGTGTGTGATTCATGCTGATTTGGCTCCTGGATATGTGGGAGGAGAATCAAAGGCAACTGCTATAGTACATTGCCTTAATAATTGACAAAAGTAGTGGATTACCATTTGTGTAGTGTAAAGTATGTGGCAAAATTAAACATTTGATTTTAACAGAGCAGCAATTGCTTACAGACTAGTTTTAACTTAAAATAAATGCCAATTATGAAAGAAGTGAATACAGTAGCTTGAGATAGAATCTATGGTTATAAATCTACTCACGAATATATAAATATATATATATATACTGTAGACAGTATATTTCTTTCAATGAAAGGCTATGTTCACACCTGTCCATGAATTCCTTTCTGCATTCACATTTTTTTATTTGCATTTTTGCTTGCATTTGCGCCTGTGTGTTAATAAATCCCTGTTTCAAAGGGGTGCATTTGCGCACAGGACGCATTAGGCAGGACTTTTTGCGGCTGCATTTTTCCCTTCTCTGCTGCACCGGAGAGGTGTGAAAGGGGCCATAGAAGTTCCATTAATAGATATTTTTGGGGGTACCGCTGCATCTGCCGCGAACGCCAAAACTCATGCGGTACCAGACAGGTGTAAACGAGGGCTAAGACTCAATCTTGTAACTTAGCCAATATTGATTTTGTTATTTTCTCATCATATATACAGTAGCACTGACACAGGTCCATCAGCATGCAGTGAATTTATATTAATATTCATAAATAGGAGGTTGATGGCAGAAGGAGACCACTTAGTCTGCCCTTGTGTGTAAATGTTTTCTTTATCTTAGGATATATGGATGTTTTTTTCAGACTATAAATCACTTACTGTTGATGTTTCCAGCCACTTCTCCTGAAGTTTGTTCCAATTATCTACCACTCTTTCAGTAAAATAATATTTTCTAAAATTGCTCCTGATCTTCCCCTTGTTCTATCATTAGGTTTCCTTTAAAGAAGAACAATTCCCTCCCGACCTTATTTAAACCTATTCAGACCCATTCATTTACTTATCTTGAAATCATTAATGCTTTTCTAATGGCATATGCACCAAGTAAATTAGTAAATATAATATAATTATCATAATTAATGATGTCCAGTGCATTGTGTGACCAATATACATATTCAAGAGTATCAGAGGTAATCTAGATTTCAGGTGCATTAAGCAAATTTTGCTTTTTATTTACAGTGTACAGATAACCTGGGCTGGTCATGTCCAAGGTCTGCAGCGACATGTATGATGAGTCTGACTGCATCTGTTCCTATGGAATGAAGCTGAATTGGGACATCAATGACCCCAAACTCCCACAGGTGGGTACAGCCCTGCCGGTCTGGTCTGCTGCTGTCACCTTGTGTGAAACACATAGCAATAATCACCTGGACTAAAACAACACACCTTACCTGGGAACTCTGAGTTCAAAGAGTCAGTGTCTCTACCCAGTGTTCTTTTAGGGTAAACCAAGCTTAGCAAATACTTTCACACTGCATGCATGGTGAATATTCCTGCTGTGTAACACAGAAACAAAGCACCTCCCAGCACCAATACATTATATCCCTTTGAGGATCATTTAATTCACCCTTGTGATGTCATTGGCCTCGATTCAATAAAGGTAGAACAAAAATTCTCATGGTAGTAAAAAATTCAATTCATGAGAAAAAAGCCTGAGAATTTCACTGTTACTGAATCACTAGATAAAAAGACAATGAAAGTCAATGGCAGCTTTTACTACAGTGTAGAATGGAGTAAACAGTTCTCTACTTTTCCTAGGAGTAAAAAAGTGCCATTGACTTTCATTGTCTTTTTATCTAGTGATTCGGCAACAGTGAAATTCTCAGGCTTTTTTCTCATGAATTGAATCTTTTACTACCATGAGAGTTTTTTTCTACCTTTATTGAGGCCATTGTGTTAAAATATAAAAACATGAAAAAGTGAACAAGGGCAATACATAACTATACAACTTTGAACATTTGACAAGTTTTGCTTCGGTTTAGACACAGTAGCATGACTTTCCTTTCTCTTTCGAAATATTATAATATAAAAACCCGCTAACCAAGGCCAAAATGTAACTGAATGACTCTAACCCTAAATTGTTATCCGCAAGACTGGATCCATGTGTATTGTAAAAGATTTTTACAAAGGGGAACAAACAGAAAAACATAAATAGGTGCATCTTAATACTGACTTCTTTTGGTTTAAATAGATAATAATCATATTCACAATGTGTTGTGGCATTGAAAAGGTATAACAAGGGCAGTTATGGACAAACAAACAATTACTTACATTTTAGAGGAGTGATCAGGCAGTTTCTGGCTCCTTAGTGTTCCCAGTTATTCAGCCCACTTAGCAGGGTTCCATCCACTCTCCGATACTCCCATACCAATCATGCTGATTTGAAACAGATTTCACTGTGGTCCTTCTGGGTGTGTGCGCCCATTGGTCTATTCCAAAAAGCTTGCTCCCTTCTGATTGAAGATTTGGTAGGGGAATGCACGTAGAGCCTTGCTGATGCAAGCAGAACCGATGGCTTGGGTGGTTGCAGCACTGCACTATTTTAGGTGGGGTGATGGTTTTTCATGGAGGAAACATGTCATAAACCTCTATAAATCTTGACCATTACAAGCAAAAGCATTAAGTTAGCATTAAAATAGAGTGTTAAAGTTAATGGATTTGTTAAAGTGTTAAAAATATTGCCAACTCAGTAAAGGATGTCTACCCTGAAGTGTAAAACCTTTTTTCATAAAAACCTGTACTGAAAGTTTTGAGAAGTTCTGCACGATGTAGCAAAAAAAGCAAAAAAATAGTTATTAACCCACTCTCTACTTTGCACTGCAGAGGTGCTGAAAAGTGCATAAACTTGCAGAACTTGTACAGCTTACCTAACTTAAAGTGGACCAACACCCAGGGGGGATCGGCCCGGGAATCTATAAGATCCCCGGGCTGATCAGATCCCTCCCCGCGGGGCATCCGAAATCGGGATGTCCCGCGGGGTGAAACCCCCCAGGACGCCCACAAACCTTACCTTAACCCCGTTCCAACGGCGCATGCGCGGGCCACGGCCACCCGCGACGGCCGTTTCGAATGGCCGGCGCGGGCGCGCTTCCTGTTAGAAGGAAGCGCGAGACGCGGCCTCCAGCGCTCAGAGCCGCTGTGGTTGGACGCCGCTTGTACGTGCATACCACAGCAGCTCTGAGCTCTCTGATTGGACGAGCGCCCGCGTAGGAGCGTGGGGAGGTGAGTGTTTATGGGCGTTCTGGGGGGTTTCACACAGCGGGGCACCCCCGATCGGGGTGCCCCACCGAAGTGGACCAAAACCCAGGATAGTCAAAATCCTGGGTGTTGGTCCACTTTAACCTCTAAACCTAACCAAGGCCATATATACACAGTGCAGTCTAACAATATCTCAAGATTATAGTTGGTACTGGCGTAACCAATCTTCTCAAGGGCGCACGCCACAAAGCTCAATACTGACTGTTTGTGATCCTTCCCCCTCGTCTTCACCCCTCTTCCTTTAGACTGTAAGCTCGCAAGGGCAGGGCTCTCTCCCCTATTGTATCTTGTACTCAGAATATCCATTGTCAACTCTGTAAAACTGCATTTGAATTATTATATGTACCGTATGTTTCTACCCTGTCTGTAATTACTACTTTGTAAAGCGCTATGGAAGATGATGGCGCTATATAAATAAACATTAATAATAATAATAATAATATATATATATATATATATATATATATAGGCCTGATTTACTATATATATATATATATATATACATATATACATATATATATATATGGGCCTGATTTACTATTTATTTAACATTCTGGCCTTTTACGCATTCAGCGTAGTATTGCTAAATAGTAGGTGCACATAACATATAGACTTACAGCACAAAAATGTACTTATTTTCATTAAACTAACAATGTGCGTCTGCTTGTACTGGCGCAGGACTTTTTTTTCTATGGAAAGTGAGAGCTCTGCACTAGTAGAAACAGGTTCACTGACCAGTTCTGCGCTGCTGTGTGCTGACAGTTTATTAAATGGCAGTTTTACCTGTTAAAGCTCAAATAGCAAAAAATAAATAAAAATAGATAAAAATATTTTTTTTTAGATTAATACATTAGCTACAATTTTGTTGCTGAACAGTGTAAAATACAAGATACTAAGCAATCTGATTATTCCATGCAGCACTGTAAAATGTAAAGTGTGAAAAACTCTGCCTGTTAGATTTGAAGACTTCACCAACCAGGTGTCTGATCAAGCTAAATAATGGGCTCATTTCAAATATTAACAGGGCAAGGACTACTATTAATAATCCACAAAATGATCTATTAAAGATCACCACAGGTGTGCATATTTGCATATGTGTGTGTGTGTGGGGGGGGGGGTTTACCTGATTTTCAGTTTTCTTTTATTTAAAAATCTAAATTTCCTGTGCTGTGATGGGAAAAAATATTTTTCAACCATGTAGATTTTTTTTTACGTTTGAAGAACCAAGCCTTTGGCTGGGAATTCAGGCAAATTTAGTTTTTTTCCCCTATAGGTAGCTGTTATTCACAAGTTCCAACAATATTAAAACAATCTGTATCTCACCTGTAAAAAAAACTGCCCCATGGCTTTTGAGTTTTAAATAAAAGAAATCTTTTTTTTTACATTTTGCTGAGTGAGGGCAAATTATCTGATTGTAATCTCTTTTGAGATTATTTTTCATTCCAATAATATATATATATATATATATATATATATATATATATATATATATATATATATATACTGTCTGTATAATTATATAAATGAATGTATGGGATGGAAAATAATTTTTCAGTTTAAGAAAGCAACAAAGGATCTAAGCCTCAATTATATAAATAAGTACTTATTCATTTGACCAGACTAACAGTATAACATTTTTTTTTTATTATTTGTATAAAATCACGATAAAATAAGGAAGAATAAATGATAGTGTGGATGTGGCACTGACATTGACCATAGCAAAGCCCTTGGCAATGGCAGCCAGACACTATTATTCCCACGGGGATCTGCATGTCTTCCTTTCCAATACAAGATGCTGTTCAGATGTTGCTGAGATCTCTAAAGCCTGGGATAAGGGAACATTCCTAAACGATCGGATACTCGGTGTTAGTTAGAAGCCGCTGGAGCGTGCAGCTATTGCCGGGACTGAGGCTTCATAAATCGCGCTGTCGGCGATAGTCCCTCCCGAGCACACTGAGCTGCTACTTCCAGTGAATTATCACTGACATTCAGTTATTATTTACATAGAGCTGACTTATCTCTAGTATTTCTAGTGTTCTAATTCACTAGCAACAAAGCTAATATATGCTGCCAATACAAGTTGCGATATCTTTTGTGACTCAGCTTCCATTAATTAGATCGATCGAATTGTTTCCTCCATAAGATTCTCCAAAAAACGCTTGTTTAATATTATATTCATAATTATGTCTAAGCAAAATATCTGACTAAAAACTGTGACGTGTAAATACAGCATTTATTTAATGATTAGCTATTTGAAGATATATATATATAATATTATTCAGATGTTTGAAACGTTCTCTTCAGGCAAATCAGTTTTTTCATAGTTACAGACATCTCTGCAATCATATAGAAAAATAAAATAAAAATAATAAAAAAAATGACCATGGAAAAAATGATAAATGTTGAGGTTTTGATATAATAAAGTAGATAAGGTATGTAAAAAATATAAAGAACAAAATATAATAAAAAATATTATCATGGGAAAAATGATAAATGTTGATGATTTGATATAATAATATAAAGAATGTATGTGAAAAATATAAAGAATAAAAAATAATACAAATTTTATCATGGGGGAAAAAAATAAATGTTGGTTTTGATATAATAATGTAAAGAAAGTATGTGAAAAATATAAAGAAAATGATCATAATTTGAATCCTGAAAATCGCCACGAGAGTTCTATTATGTTTGTGTTGATAAAAAACAAATCCAGAGGGTTATCCAAATTATTTGGAATATTTCTGGTGGGACTGAGAGGGTTATCCAAATGATTTTGATTTTTTGTTCAAAGGCTGAATTTTAGTTTTTTTTTTACACACAATAAGGTTAAATAAAAATATTTTTCTGCTATTTAAAAATTGAAATCTCCTGCACGTGCAATGGGCAGTTTTACTAGTGAGGTAGGTGTTTTATTTAAGAAATTACAAAATAACAGCAGCCTATAGGGGATTCTAAACATTAAAAATTAGCTTCTCCAAATGTGTTTGGATTTCCCTATTTTGAAATGTAATGTTTAAATAGAAGAAAATTATTGTGTGCTTGTGAGATTGTGAGAAAAATTATTGTGAGAAAAGCTCTGTATGCTTCAAACTCAGCTTCTCCTACGCAATTGGATAGGCTGATTTTTAGTGTGTTTCCCATAGGTTGCTGTTTTTAAACAGAAAACTAATTTTTTTTATTACTTTACTTCATTGTGTGTTAAGTGATAAAGCGCTCTGAATGTCTCTGCAAACTCGACCTTTCCCGAATAATCCAAAAATCATTTGGATAACCTTCTCGTACTATCATTAATTGCAAAATTGAAACGAATACACCTTATTTAGTTAGTATAATGATGGAAGCAAGGGCAACGGTATTAGGAATACTTCTATCTGGCTCTTAAACACATTTCCAATGCTAGAAAATAAAAAACAGACAAAAAGAAAGGGAAAGCTGGAATAGTAAACTGCTGTATACATGTAAACGCTGATTCTATGTAAATCACTTGGATGGTCATAATTTAAAATATAACCTGATTTATTCCCCCCCCCCCCCCCCAATCTAAAAGAATTAATTATATTTTTTCTGTTAGTAATGTTAGTATGGTGAGTAATTCATAGTTAGCTGGAAATAGTACATTTTTTCTACCTATATAACTATTACTGCTAATACTAGTTCTATTAAAATATTATTATCATTATTATTATGTTAACATGTTATTATGATGATTCATTTTCTCTTTCTTGTTCTTATCATAATAATTATTATTATAATTAAAAAGAGGAATAGTAAAATACTTTATTGTTACTAAAGCCTCTAATAATAATACGACCAATAGTGGTATTCTGTTTCTTCCTACTAATGTTGCCACTAACCAAAACAATGACCATAATAAATAATAAAATTATTAGATCTTGAATAAGGGCTTCCCCAACATGTAGGATCCTATACAATGTTTCTAGGGATTTGATCCTTCTTCCTTACCGAATTTTATGCACACTTTATAGGTTATTGCTTTTAAGTTATTTACAATAAAATACGGACTTGAGACATGTTATAGGGCCTATGAGAAGTGCTGGTACCTCAAAGTACCTCTTTGAAGAGACTTTAGAGTCGTTTAAAAGACATTTTCACTAAACACATTTGGACTGTTTCACAGGTCAGGTATTTCATTTTTACAGGGTGGTAGATAGTATATTTCTATCAAAAACTCTTAAAACTAAGCCTTTATAAACTTGAAAAAAACATTTGGATCTCTCTCTCTCTCTCTCTCTCTCTCTCTCTCTCTCTCTCTCTATATATATATATATATATATATATATATATATATATTTATTATGATACATAGATGAAAAAGTAGGATAATGGGATTGATTCAGAACTAGGTGACAATTCTCACTCCTTTTTTAGGAGACAAAACTTCCACCAACTTTTTGGGGGGCTGATTAAGAGTCAGGTGAAAACTTACACCTGGTAGACAATGAAGGTCAATGGCAGCTTTCTCTCTTAAAAAAGGAGAATTCTTGCCTGGTTCTGAATCGACCCTTATGTGTCCTATCCTGTTTCTGAATACCCCGAAGGGGGCTATTTGAACAATTTTGCACCTTACCTTTAGATCATTACAGGTCAAAATCCTTTTAATAGAAATTACTGTGTACTGAAAAATACACAAACTCTCTCAGCCTTTCCTACAATATCAGGCTCTCAAAACCATTCAAATAACCCCCATAGCGCATTTCGTCTGATAGAAAGTGCTTAGAGAAGACTGCTAATTGTTGTAGGAAATATTGGATTAGAAACTGGTGATTATGAGATCTAAAGGCTGTGAGTAAATCTCAGGTACAAGTCCCTTAATCCGATCTGTACACAGTGAAAGCATCTGCAAACACACTAATGGCAGCGTACAATGGCCAATGTGTCATCGCTTGGATTGGCCTGTTCATTGTCAACAGCCATCCGTTATCTATGGCCAAACATAGGATGCTGCCAGAACAAACAGCAGCACACGACTTATATCCAGCACTGCCACTGGCTGTCTGGCATCGCTTATAGGGTGGCTCATTGGATCTTGTGTCAACCTTAGTCTAAACTGTGTAAGGAATAAGCATCAGTTATGCCAATAAGATTATATCAGATAGATTATGTAAAAAGTATCACTGTTAGGTTAGGAGTAAGGCTTCAGGTTAGACTCTAAGATAGTTTTGTGTAGACTGGTCATTCTAATTTAACCTGCTATATAAGTAATAGTTTTAAGTCAGGGGCCCCTAACCTTTCTTACTATAATTGCTACATTCAACACTGAGAGATTGTTGGGAGCCACATTTGACCTGAATAGGCCATAGAAGACATATAACTGGAAATAGTTAAAATAAAAATAAAGTACATGAAAGCATCAAACTTGACAACTTAGGGGGCATGTTGTTTCCCCGCCCCATAAAATACTTGCCCCACATGAGTGGATCCCCTAGCCCCAAAGACATAAATGACCAAATCGAAACCAAGATGCTTCTGGGAGGCTGGTAAACAGAGTCGCACTTGAAGCCCGGTAAGCCAGTGCATTTCTGTAGCTGCCTGACTCTATTAACTGCATGCATGGTGCCTAGCCATGAGCATCATGTAACCCCCACCTCAAAGGTGTGCTAGATTGTTCTGATCTAGCAGAGAACTGCTGAACCCCAAAACAGGGGTCTGTGAGCAAACTGTGGCTTCCCAGCTCGTTGGGGACTCTCTGATCTAAGGTTTACCATTAGGTTGTTTGGTAGGAGTAGAGCTTTTCCTGGGGCATCCCATTTTGGGGCTGCACACTGTGTGAAACCCCCCAGAACACCAGGCGCACGGCACAGGTGCAGCCACTCGTCCAATCAGCTTCTATTAATGTGCCGTTAGAGAAGCTGAATTGAATCCTAGCCACACAAATCAGCGGCTCATGGTATCACTCGGCTTCTCTGGGGTGTGCACGGCCTCACAAGGCTTGGCCTTGCACAGCAGGGAAGGAAGAGAAGTGATGACACCACCCCCCCCCCCCCCCCCCCCCCACGATCATGGGATGCTGCCAGGGGTGGGAGCAAGCCTGTGGGTTTTGGTTCACATTAATGCCTTTAAAAACATTTTTTTCAGTTTGAGGCAGATCTAGGATGCAGGAATTGAGGAACAATATACATAAAACATTTTTAATTACTGTAACTGTAACCTCAATTTAGTGGTTGGGTGGCCTTGGGATAGTGCTTTGATTTTGTCAAGAGCAGAACAATTATATAATCTGGTGTAAACTGGCCTGGAAAATTCCTGGTGGGTGGTGCTGCAAACAGCATCAGAATTTAGAAGGCCAGTTGGATCACTAGCAAAATATCCTCAAGAAAAATATAGTAAGTCCAAAGTAGCACTGACTAATTAACAGATAAGGACAATCAAACTGGAAAATGTTAGTATTTTTGGTTCTTTAGGGTCCATTGGTGTGAAGATCTTTTGATATCTCTGATATAGACAGTTGTGTTAAATAACATGTCCTATTCATCAAGGGATTTTAAACAACTACAGGCTCTTTGCTGAATATCATAATATATTACCCAATAATACAAATTATATACAAATGATTTCCTTTGCCTTCATAGGATCTGAAGCAGTACGACAGTTTTCAGGAGTGGACAGATGGCTATGTTAGATTTATTTACAGTGGGGAGGAGAAGAATGCTCAACGACATCTTAGTGGATGGGCCATGAGAAATACCAACAACCATAACTGTCAGATCTTGAAGAAGTCCTGTTTGGGCGTGGTGGTGTGTAGCCGAAGTTGCACCTTGCCCAATGGAAGCAAATTACAACTGAGGCCAGCTATTTGTGACAAGGCACGCCAGAAACAACAAAGTAAGTAAAGCTAGAACTTTCAGTTACTATGAAGAACTTGACAACAACTTTTCCTTACCAATTTAGTAAATGTAAATGATTTTTTCCCCAAGTAGTCTTGGGCCGAATTGTTTTTAGGGGTGGGCGAGCAGGGAGCAGGGTGCTAAGGCCCTAGTATATTGGGGGGGGGGTTAATTCCAGTCTTCTTGTTTTCCGCAGATGGGTCAGGGCCACTTTTATTGGTGCCAGGCCCCCGATCCCTCATATTGGGCTCAGTCATGGGCAGGCAAAATTTATTTAGCTTTTGTAACGTCTGCTGCAGTTGATTTTACCTTAACAATGGCGTCCTATGGAGCTGCAGGCCGCCTGCAAAGAGGAAGTGCAGCTGGCTTTCCTGTCGCCATGCATTGTGGGTTATGTTGGTTAAATACAGGCTGCAGCACAAGTGGGAAGCTGGGAAAGTAAGCCTCAGAGGCCCTTCAAAATAGCCACTACCAGGAGAAAATTGGTGAGGCTGCGTTTCAGCTTTGAGTGGATGCAGAAGTAAATGTAAGTGCTGACAATGATTCAGTATCATGCATGCAGATGGGACAAGTGAGTTTAGAAATGTTTTTTTTTTCAACTGTGCCAGGCTTTTTGTCCAGTTTCAAACATGAATGAGCATCCAATAAGAAAGGTTGAATAATGTGTGTTGATACAAAGCTGATATGACTTTTTCCACAATCTTGGCTATAGTATATTGCTTCCTATATTGATGTACTCACAACTATTTTCATATTTCCTTATTTGTTACATTACAGAAAAATTATGCAGTAACTGTGGTGCTGGTCTCGAGTTAATTCCATGTCGTGGTCACAGTGGTTATCCTGTAACTAACTTCTGGCGTCCAGACGGAAAAGCCATATTTTTTCAGGTATGTACATTAAACAGAATTGTCATAGGAAACAGTATGAATCAGTGATATGAGCTGTGATACTTATAGCCTTGGTGGACTTGGCCCTGATCTGACCTTACTGTAATTAAATCAGAAATCCAAACTATAGGGTCATTTCATGGTCGGTGTTCAAAAACGCCCAGAAGGAGTGCAAACGATTTAGCATTTGCTTTGGTGCATGATTAATGGTTGTGGGTGCATGCCAAGCAAACAAAATGTGTTTGTCCACACCGTAGAAGGATAGAAACAATTATTATATTTGCTATCAGTGATCCTCATTTGCTGTTAGTCTTGTCAGTTCTTCAGACTCTTACTCAGGGGCATACATAGCCCATAGCAGGGCCCCCACCACAAACCCCACCATCATCAGATGACCCACACAAACCCCCCAACCCCCAAACTCCCTTGTGGGCACTCACTTGCCCAGTCCAACTGAGGCGGCCATCGTTGAAGATGCGGTGCATGTGCGTGGCGCTGGTGAAGACATGGGCATTCTCCGCGCCGGCAGCCCGTGCACAACGCCAGTGGAGAGACCGGATGGGAAGGAGGCGGCATGGCTAAGTAAGTAATGCTAGGGGCAGGTACATACCACAGGGGCGATGGAGGCAGCGTGCCCTGGGTCCCCTTGTTCCACGGGCCTGGGGGCACGTGCCTGCACTACCCCTTTGGTATGTACGCCCCTGCTCTTACCATCCGCCCAGAGATACACATTGCCACTTAGCAAAACAAAAAGAGCAGCTTTTTGGCCCTGGCCATTAAGCAGTGAACAATGACAGTACTTTTATCTCAGGTCATTTTATTTAGGAGTAACTGTGGCACTATAGCTTTAGCATGTATGTGTAATATATATATATGTATAAGAAGTTTCAAAGGTAGTATCCGAAGATGCAGATATATGTGTTCCTAAAATTGTGCTTCTTAATACTATTTCCTGTACCATCCATGCCTCTTACCATGGAAAAATTCCTAGCATGGACATTGTATATGTATGGCGAATAAAACATTTATTTATTCATTCATTCAAAACAAAAAAAGGATGTTAGGTTCGAAATAACCAAGGGGTAGTCACCTTTTGTACCCCACAGTTGATCGGGCTGATCCCTCGTCTGGCTCTCCATTGTCTCATCTGGAGCCCAGGTCCTCCATCGTCTGTACTTCGATTAGATGTGTACCATCTTCCCTCTGTGTCCCCTTTCTCAAGCCTGCAACACAGTACTGTCCGGGCCTTGTGTATCCTCCTCCATTTGGGGTTATGTTGCAGACGTGGGTTGTTTACGTGCTCTCTGTCATGTACCAGACTTCTCACGGCCTGGGTATTTGGTGGCTTGCCTCTCTGGTGGCAGGGTTGATGGGTTGTTCTGTCTTTTGTGTATATGTACCCAGCCTGCTACTCTGCTTACCTGTTCTCAGCCTGCGACTCCACGCCATGGTCCCGATTTGTGTCTATACTTACCAGTTTCCAGCCTGCTACTCGGCTTACCTGTTCACAGTTTGTGACCCGGCCCACCTATCCCCAGTCAGTAATCATTGCTATGTCCTTCAGAATGTAAGTTCGCAAGGGCAGGGGCCTCTCTCCTAATGTATTCCTTCATCTATGTGTTTAGTTACTCTTCTGTTATACCTGACTAATAATACCATGTTTATTATATGCATTAACATTATTGTTGTATTATAAGCATTTTACTTGTCTTATCGATCTTGTACAGCTCCAATAATATATATTTTCTATAGCAACCATTCTCTTATCACTGACCAGGGGTCACCTACCCAAAGGGAATTCAGGGAGAGTTCCTGGTGGGCCACAGTGTTTTGGGACATAATGGGCTGGCACCTCACCCAAATCCTTTGTCTAAACTCACTCAAACATCTTTCAACACCCCCTGCAGTACTGTAGCCTCAGCATCATGGCTATGGAGGGACCATAACCACTTCTGCCACAGTATCTGCCTCTATAATGCTAAAGCTTCAGTGACATCGCTGAATCATGTGATCATATCTACCCCAGCAATGCTATAGCCTTGGTTGATCAATGCACTTGTTGACAATCTAAAAGGAACCGTAGGGGTGGGGCTCAGCAGCTTGTGGCTGGTCATGAGCTGGCCAAAGTCTTGAGATTATCCCCCCCCCCCCATCACTTACTATGTACTAGTCTTGAGGCAGTGAGTAATGTAATGCGGTATTGTAATATATGAGGCTTGCTCAAGGACCAGCTCATCCCCACAAAACGCAACATTGAAAAAAAGACAAACTGATTGGCCCATCACAAGGTTTTATTACGTATATCTGGGAAAATGAGTCTGCCAATTCATCATTACTACTAACCTCAGAAAAGAGGTATTTGCCCGAGTGCTCGTTATGGCTGAGTACAAGGAATGCAGAAGAACATATCATTTAAAACAAGCACAGGCTAATCAGTCAAGCAGGGCATAGAGGACAGTGGGGATTACTAGTAAAAATAAGAATGTACTGTAAAGCGCTTTCACTATAATATTTGTATTTGGTTTATTTTTAGGCAAAAGGCGTTCATGATCACCCAAGACCAGAAAGTAAATCGGAAACAGAGGCTCGAAGAAGTGCCGTGAAACGCCATATGTCATCTTCTCACTTGTCCCAGAAAAAGAAGCTGTTGGAATCCGAGGTAAGGAAATACTGACAAGCACCAGCATAGTTTGGCTGTATTTAACCAGGGGAGTAGATACCATAGGGGCAGTGCAGATACACTGCCTCCATCGTCTGTGCGGTATGTACCTGCCCCTAGCAATACTTACCTAGCCATGGCGCCTCCTACCTGAAGGGGTTCTCCCACGGTGCCGCGGGCAAGCCCAGCTTCTCCAGCGGCACCACACCTGTGTCTTTGCCCGCATTCACCGGCAGGTGAGTATCCAGGGGAGGGGTTTGTGCATTTGTGCGGGTCAGCTGGTCGGGACCCCATCAGGGCTATGTACTCCCCTGTATTTAACCCTAACACTTCATTTTCTAGAACACCTGAGCTATAGCTTACCAACAAGATTTGTTCATGATGACAGTAATGATATAGTTAATGATGACAGTTAATATGTCACAGCATAATAGAACTAGCTTCTGATATGAAGCTACTCAAAATGCAGAATATTTAATAAATAAACTAGTTTGGATCTAACTAATCAACAATATATGTTCAAAAATTATTATTCTCACATGCTGACAAATAACCAGTTGTTAGTAGCCCAGTTAAACAATACTGTAGTAGTCTAGTAGTCCAGCTGATATATTTTTCCCATGACAGCATGAGTATATATAATTTTAATGGTTTGTAAAAAAATTGCTGTTCACTTTTAGTTTTAATTAGCATTTTAATTAGTTTTAATTTGCATGCAAATGTATATACAAGTGCAACTGTTAAAAAGCTCACAGCCACACAGCTTCACCTCTGTTTACCACCCAAATCCATAGCTTTGTCCCCCACTAGGGATGCCAAGGAACCAAGAGTGGACCACAGCTGGTCCATAACATGAATGTGCAGTGTGGAAGCATAGCCAGCTCCAACCTGGTGCCTCCTATAACTTAAATGTAATAATAAGTGTAAAAAGTAATACATATCCCTATCTGCTTCAAGTGCCCTGTGGTACACTTCTGTTTCCTTTCAGCTCCTATGATGACAGTGAGCAGGTTCTAGGCATGCTTTAGTCCTCCTTCAAACCTGAGCGTTTGGCTGCAATAGCTGGGCAATCCTGATTGTCCCACAATCACTGTGAGAGCGCTGCCCATGGCTACCTATGAGCCAGTTCATACACGCACTTGGCAATTGGGGGGGGGGGGGGCGATTGGGTTCACCCCACAAAAACACTGTGTTTTTTCTGTGATTGTGCTTGCGATTGCAGGAAATAGTGATCACAAGCCTGATGGTGGAAAAACGTCCACAAATCCTAGTTGCACTCGTTTGTGATAGGGATAATCACAATAGCGTAGGTGTGAAGCTGGCCTTAAATAGACATGTATAGGAAATTGATTATTTAATGCCATAACAGACCTCAAGCTTCTGAATTCCAAAATCAGTACATTTTTTGAGAACTGGAGCTGGAAATAGCTGCAGGGTTGAGAGGTGAGTATAGGTTTTTTGCCTTCACAAGAACATGGCATTGCCCATGGCAGTCTAAGGATTCAAGTCTATGGATTCATGTGTAGCTTTTCTTGTAGTAACCAAAATGTCTTGATGAATTGTAATGAATATTTTGGATAACATAATTGTTTTCCTTTTTAGGTGGGCAGATACAATGACAGTGGCGGCATTTTTCCCAACATCCATTCTTTACCTTGTATAGAAGGTCCAGAACGTTTCAGTCTTGTAGCAGAGGGAAGTTTTCCTCTCCCACCTCAGCACTATACCTCATTTCAGAATACCGACCCATTCAAATCAAATTATGACTCAGTTGGCTATCAAGGGGAATCTGTGTCAACATTTCCAAAATGTCCTGAGAGATTATATATGCCAAGAACGCCATGTAGTCACAATTTCCATGTTTCTGGCTACATAAACCCCAATTCCTACCCACCATTATATAAAGAATCTGTTGCGAATGTGCCAGAAAGTGACCGAGTTCAATTTAATGCGTCTCAAGCCAATGTTGGCATGCTAAATCCACATGAAAGGAGTTTTGATGGCACTGGTAAACATCATGGATGGAAGCAGATATTATCCAAACCAGGATATGCTGACAGAAGTGACTACGGCCAACTTCAACCTAATGTTGGTCATTCATACTACAACAGTGAATACCCCTGTAGATATGCAAGAACACCATCTCCAGCCTTGCAGACTGTTATAACAACTACCACCAAGGTTTCATATCAGGCCTACAAACCTCCTATAGTAAAGTATGGTGACAATGTATGTGATGTCAAGGCTTTGCCAAACTACGCACATGTACAAGATAGCTTATCAGAAAGTGTCTGTCCTGAAATGAAGGCCCATGATGACTTCAGTATTGTCAAAACTGCTTTGGGCTACCAAGAGCAGATAACCAAGTCTGAAAGAGTGGACAACCTGGACTTTTACCGATATGGGGGCTGTGTAGCTAATGGATTTTCAGGACAGCCTTACAGATATGAAAGTGCTGACTACTGACAGACAGACAGACAGACTGATAAATAATATTAAAATAAGTTATGTTCCTGTATAAAAGTAAATTCATGTTAGTCAGAGTACTTGTAACCAGCTTGGAGCAAACGACCATCATATTATATGTTACAAGTATCTACACAGCTTCCTGCAAAACCCCTGCACATGTGAAGTGAATTAGGGCTTTGAGCCATGTTGTGTTCAAACAACAAATTATAGCCATCCAGGGCTCCCATGATAGTTAACATTGCTGAGAAACCATCACAACTTTACCTTCTTTCATCATTTGTCAACTCCTCTCTGAGAGTTTTCAGTGAGACGCATGGTTTTTATATCATTTAAAGATTTCATGAGACAACATAACAGGCAAAACTTTTTTTCAGCAATTAAAGCTAAATTCCAAGATTATTTAATTGTGTTAGTGTTTGTAATATATTACAGGATATATTTACTGGTTATTTAGCAGATTTGTTGATTATTCAACCTACTTGTCTGTTGATAATTCAACTTACTTGTCAAGATCGGGAGAGGCATCATTACTCACAATATCCTGTCTCTGGTCTTTCATTGGAGTGCACTGTAAAGTAAATGAATAAAGGGGGTGGGAGCAGCTCAATCACTATTATTTTTACAAAATTATTATTATTATTCAGGGCCTGGGAACTAATTTACCGCCCAGTTTAACCCTCTCATCAACTAAATATCAAGCAACAAACATGTCTAGCTATGTGGAAAGACAGAGATTTGGTTGCAAATATCTGCAGATACATGTGGAAGCCACACTGCCCCGGCAAGGCACTCTGTGTTTAGTGTGGTCCCTACTCTTAATTCTGAGTCCCCAAAGTTGGGACATGCAATGCAGACAAATATCTGAGAGCTACTCACCTGGGAAGCTGCCAGCACTGTAAAGTACTAGCGGTGTGATTTGATGCATCCTTAGAATTGCTCCTTCCACACACAGAGCTCTATATCATTGATCTATACTTTAGGGATGAAATTGAGGTATTTAAAGGAGCACTATCACGAAATTGTGTAATATTAAAAACCTATATAAATATGTTGGCTAATGAGAGGAGGAGTCACTTATACACCCAAACTGAATAAAACTCCTGCCAAGAAGTTGTTTTCTTCTTCTGGTAGGAATAAAATCCAGGGGTGACAAGTTTAGTATATCATAGGTGACCCTGTCACCCGATTTTCTCTTCCTTCCATTATTATAAATAAAAAACAAACCTGGTTGGATTTTTCTTGATGCAGGGTGTATAAGTGACTTTTCCTTGCGCCATCCAGCATATTAATATGGATTTTTATTATTGGCCCATTTTTTTGCGATAGTGCTCCTTTAAGTATACATCTTCCCACAACAAAAGATACTTATTCTATTAACGATTTCCCATAACAAAAGGGAAGTGCTAAAAAGTTTTTCAATCAAAAATAAAATGTTTTATGTCGCATACCATTGTTTTTCATTGTCAACAAATGGGAGGACATAGTCTGCCCCGTGTTCAAGACTCAGGGCTCTATCATAGACAAAGTCCACTTTCATTACCTTTTATGAATTTTGCCCGCAGATCTAACACGAGGGTTGTGATAGGGATACCCGGATGCCCCAGCCACAGACCTCAGATGAAACTATCACAGAAGCATGAGGATCCCT
The DNA here is from genome assembly GCA_027917425.1 of Gastrophryne carolinensis. Lineage (NCBI taxonomy): Eukaryota > Metazoa > Chordata > Amphibia > Anura > Microhylidae > Gastrophryne > Gastrophryne carolinensis. The sequence goes on along the minus strand of CM051239.1, from coordinate 271,178,250 downwards.
ATGCTTAACTTTCACCCACCCCTGTGGCCTAATCGCACTCCCACAGTTCCAAAAGCCGCACTTCCAACTTCCGGGAGATGTACCGTAGTTTAAGAACAGGGGCCCACCTGTAATGACACCATTTACTTTACGGCACCTGGCTTCACATACCTGGGCTGTGGGGAACTGATCAAACCATGAAAGTGGAGGAAAGGTAAGAAGGAGGGCTTCATATGATTATGACACCCTGATCTAAGGCCTAAAGGAGACTAAATAGTTGTAGGTAAGAAATTATTTCTCACATGCCCTTGAATATCAGATTTCTAATTTGGTTGCATTTCTGTAGGATAAAAATAATCAATTAAAAACAATCACTGGGGGCCTGATTTATCCAGCACATTTGTCAGACAGTGCCATTTCAGTGCAAATTAGAGTAGTGCAATATATGATTTATACATTTTTAAGCATGTTGCTGCACTGCTAATATTTTAATAAATGTGCTTCTTGTAGTGCAGCAAGATGTACAACACTAAGAGGCCGATTTATTAATAGCGCCAGGTAGCGACAGATGAGCGGCAGTAGCGTTATTTTCACAGCGCCGGCTAGTATTCGCTGTGCTTGGCCGTTGTTCGGTTGTTGACAGCGACTCAGTCGGTGTGCGGTAATGATGAATACGGGGTTAGGAGTCGCTGTTTGACAGGTTCCGCGCTGTATGGGAGCGCATGACAGCGAATGGCCATAGCGAACGGCTCCCAGCATATTCATTAACAAATCACGCTCAAAAAATTCTCGCGCTGTGAAATGCTTGTTTAAACCCCAGAGCGCTGGCGGCGATGGGTTAAAAGTAGTTTTTTAACCCCCAAACAACCTTATTTTTGGATAAAAAAAATAAACAAGTTTTTATAAACATTTTGTAATATGAATACATTAATATCAGACCTGTAATATCAATTCTGCACAAATTTTTTTTTTTTTTTTTTACCTTAAAAAAAATATATAACATTGCAGAAGTGGTCACCGAATTTTTTACATTTAAAAAAAAAAAAAAAAAACATTAATATCGATTAATTATGAATATTTAAAGATTGCACCATTGAAATGCATTGGAGAGCGCCAGGTATGACCTCTCGCTATGATGGGATTAGCAGCGGCGCTGTTCGTTGAAGTCTGCTACATGATGAATCCTGCGCTAGCTGACGCTCTCGCCGGCGCTAGCCTCATTTAGCGTGATAAATGCGTGATTGTGTTCGCAGCCTGGCGCTCTGGAGTCGGTAGCCGCCGATAGCTGGCGATACCTGGCGCTAGTTAGACACTACCTGGCGCTATCCCTTGATAAATAAGGCCCTAAGAAAAAAAATCGATTCTATTCTATTTTTTACTACTCAATTACTAATTTGCACCGATGTGGCACTGTCTGGCAGGGGTGCTTGATAAATCAGGCCCAGTATTTTAGGTTTTGATCGTAATAGAATTTCTCTGCCCAAACCAAAATTCTATTTATTAGATTCATATAGTGTATATTATAATATATGAAACAGAAAATATATTTCTATTTCATTACAAATTATTATTCTTTCTTTTCACTGAGTTGGGTGTAGGGCTAAAGCAACACATATTTACAAAGCAGCTGTTAAAAAAAAGTGACAGATTTGGAAGAGACAAATCTATATCTACTACTGTCTTATGAGTATTATAAAACAAGAATACAAAGATGTGAAACAAAGGGATGTGCAATATCAAGTTGTAACAGCAAATTATCAGTGACAGACAAATACATATTAAGCTGTATCAGCAGCTTATGAATATTCCCGTAAAAATAATAATTTCTAATGTGTACATTTGTGCAATGATTTATTTGTTGTGGTTCTGTGCCAGTCAGTTTGAAATTGTATGTGTTGTATAGCAGATTGTGAAATACTAATGTAATGTTCCAAACAGTATCCATATTCTTGAGCATAGTAACTATGTAAATGGCTCAGCTGTTTTACATTGTTGGAGTTATTTGTAAAAAAAACTTCTATAATAAAAATAAATATGGAGTTTGTTTTTTTAGCCTGTGTATGTTTAAATGGTGCTTTTAAAGATATGTGTATTTGGGAACAGCAGAACAGCAGATGCCTAATTAGTTAGTTTAATCTATGGGGTTCTTGAGTGTCAGGGAGCTCCACTTACCCCCCACCCTTCATTTCTGCAATGTCTTATGGTCGGCGGCTGAGTTGACTGTTGCCCAGCCAGCATGTCAGTCTTGGGCACCGGTTCAGTAGGCATCCTCCTCCTCCGGCAGCCCACCTCTTATATGCCCTCCAGCTGTGATGTGCAGCCACTGAGGGGAAGTTTGAATAGGCCTATGATCCCAGGTTTTGCTCTAAGAGGACTTGACCAATCACCAGCACATTGCCCCTATAAAGCTTATCCAGATCATTCTATGATGCAGTTATATCTGTTGCCTCGATGTGTTTAGCTGTGTATTTGCTATCTGACCATGTATGACTATGAATCTTGATTGACCTTGTCTTTGCCTGCTCCTCTTGTACTGTTACTGTCTTCCTGTGATCGAACTTTGGCCTGTCTCCTGGTTCGGACTGTTCCACTTGTGTATGATGCTTGGCAATGTCTCAACTACATAGTTCATGGCCATCCTTTGGGGTGTGCGAGGTTGGCGCCATCCCAATCTCTCTGTATGCCAGGAGCTCTGAACTGGAGCAGCAGACCTCTCTTTTCCTAAATACCCTCATCTGTCTCCTTTCTTTTTTGCACCTTGATTTATAATACTCTTTAACCTTTTACCTTCTTGAATTTCCCTTTCATTTCACAATCTCTCAATTTTCCTTTATTTCTGAACCAGCTCTTTTTTCCTTGTGGATTCCACACTCCCTTCATCTTTCTCTTGTCACCTTCCCCCTGTCTGCCTCTCTTTTCAGGTTCACTTTCCTTCTTTTTTACCTTACCTCCATTGCAGTTTCTTTCCTTCTTTCTATATCTCTCTCTTTCCTTTGTTTTATTTGTCTTCTCTTTCTATCCCTTTTCAACTCTATTGCTTTTTCTCTCTTTCTTTTCCACTCTCTTGTTTGTCCACAATCCTCCAATCTCGATCTTGTTCATTCTCTCTCTTTCCCTCTTGTTTCTCCCACATTCCTTCCATCTTGCTCTCATTTCCACATGCTCTCTATCTTTCTCTTGTCACATTTCTTCAATCTCCTTCTCTCTCTCACTTTCTTTTTTTAAATCTTTGTTTTTCCTTTCTTTTTACCGCATTCCCTCAATCCTCTCTCTTTTCACTTTTTCCTCATACTGCACTCCTTTCTCCTCTCTCAATCTCTACTCCACATTTGCTCTTATATCTCTCTTGTCTACCTTCAGTCTTTCTTTTTTAGCGTTCCCTCTCTTTTTCTATCCCCATCTCTCTGTCTCTCTCTCTGTTACTCACTTTCCATTTTTATGCATGTGTCTGGAGGTTCCATCCTGAAAGCTTGCACAGGCAGCACTTACCCTAAGGCTGGCCCTGCGTGTGTCCCACCCATGAGAGCTGCCCACTTGCGCTCAGAGGGTATGGTGTGCACTATAAGTCCCCGGGGGCAACAGTGCCTAAGCATGCATCCCATAAAATGGGCACTTGTTCACTTCACTCTCACCTTCGGTCCACTGGCGCATGCTCGAGCAGTGTCCACATCCCCGCTATCCCATTAGCAGGGCGCATGTCCGCACCAGGCATTTGTGAATGGTCAGCGCAGGCACGCTCCCTGTTAGATGGATGTGAGGCCATGCATGCGCCATAGGACCAGAAAGAGGTGAGTTGGAGTGGGCGACCTGGGGGGGTTTCACACAGCGGGGGAAAGGACCAAAACCCGGGAAACTCTAAATCCTGGGTTTTGGTCCAATTTAAGGGTGAAGCAGGTAATATCCTTGATCAAAGGAAAACCACTTGAGCATAACTGTAGGTAGACAACCTCACTAAGACATAAGGAAAAATGAAAAAAGAAATATTGGTATAATAAAAAAATGGTTTTAATTTTAATCAGCGAGACATGTTAAAACTAAATTAAATGATAAATTCATGAATGAAATAGATTCATATATTTATTAAGTAAAATTCCTGGGTATTTGCATTTTTAGTTCTGTCTCAGGACATAGACATGTGTAGATATCACACATGTACAGTATGTTTCACTGCAGTGGCAACAATAAAGTAAGCAATAATTCATTTATACTATTCACAACAATGTGGCATCTCATATGTCTTTTTATTCAATTATATTTATTTTCTTTTAAGAGATCAATTAATGAACTCCATGTTAATGATTTTGGCTTCCCTTTGATTAGATGTAATTTTTGACAGGGGCTGAGGGGGTAGAGAGTTACTCTCTGTTATGGGAGTCACTGCCTACTGAAAGGATATGTTTGGATCCTTTTAGTTGGTTTTGGTCAGGGGCTCCCAAGCGCCAGTTTGCTTGCAAGTAAGATAATATATTTATTTATTAAGAGTGCAGTTTAATTAATTTACATATATACAAATACAGAAAACAAATTTTCATACAGTCATTATAACCTTACATATCCGGGTATAATGTTATGCCCGGGTAACGGGAATATCATAGAGTTCTTATGTTGTTAAGAGTGTTTGTAGGGTTATGCCTAAGTTGGTAGCATCCTGTTAGATCAAAAGGCTCAGTTTGTAGCAAGGGTGCGGGCCCTCGTTTGTAGCAAGTACGGTATATGATGCACGGACGCGTTTCGCCTGTTGGCTTCTTCAGCGTGCTAGTGGCCTGTCATGGGTGCAGGATGACATGGTACAATATTACAGGTATGTGTATAGTAGTTCACATGAATTATATAATCTTATTAAATAAGCTGTACTTACAGGTTATACTTGTCACTTGGTGCCTGCTGTTGCTGCAGAATGCAGAGTTGCTTTAAACTGTGTATGATCTACGGTTAGATATTGTGTAATTTTTGACAACCTAGGACATTTGAGCCTTAGAATGACGTTGTTGTGTTAAAGTCAAACAGGGTGCTCAAGTAATATTTCCCATGATACAAAGGGGTGCTTAGAATTCTTTGGCTTTCTCCATTTCTACTATTCCTCCAGAGGCTGTTTCACCATAAGTGAAGAGTAGTCATTTGCCAGGAATATTGTACCCTTTTCCAGGTAATCAACAAGCAAAGTTCCATCTTTGTCACAGAAGATATTCCCAATCACCTTGCTTTCTGAATACCTATAGGGTAAGTTCACTTTCAGCTGAATTTGGAAGCAGTTTTTACTATCTGCAATCTGCTGCCATTGGCAATGTACACCAAATCTGTACACCAGGAAGATAGAAGTGAGATGAGGGAGCTCACTCAACCTTACACATGCCCAGCAGCAGTGTTGTGTGTGTATAGGAGTCACATCTCTTGGTGTACAGACTTGGGGCCTTATTTATGATGTGTGCCATTTAGCATCTTTCTGGTGGCTCTAGCGACAATTTTGGAGTGCCCGAATTTTTGTCTTTTCTGGTGCTACGCTGTGCGCTACAATGGCACTAAAAGTCGCTGAACCAAAAAACGAATTAGCTTTGACAGTTGCACTAGGTAATAAATGGCCTGTGTCAGCTCCTGACTGCTGATTATCCCAGCGCCAGTGAGCGTCACTTTGTACCATCGTCATTTCGCTGCTGCACAGCGTATTTACAATTTTTTCCTCCCTGAAAAATTGGCGCTGTGTTTTTCAGTGCTGGTCAGCGTTTCATCATTACAGTTGCAAGAAATCACCACTGGGTACAAAGGAGGCAAATTTGACAGTGCGTTTAGGCTGCGTTTTAGTTGTTGTTGTCCAAAGCACACATTTGTTACAAAAAGAAGGCACGAAAAATGATTTTTCTATGAAATAATCTGACGACATCTAGGACCTGCGTTTCCATTATTAACAAGTCACAATGCAAATTCTGTACAATTAAATATATGTAATATTAATTATAAGCATTAAACACTTCAATCCAGTTCTGCCTATTGTGCTCTATGGGATCTTGACCTACAGCTCTGCAACCTTTTGGGCACTAATGTTAAATAAGACGCTAGCTGGCAGCCGCATCAGCGCAGCCTGTTTTTCATTCCTTAAATCACACGCTGAGTGCCAAGAAAGTGGCGGTGTGTGGGGCTGAGGCTTTATAAATAAGGCTTCCTGTGTATGCTGCCAAGGGCAATGGATTGCGGATAATGAAAACTGGTTTTATTAAACACACATTTTCATAACAGGAAAAAATAAAAAGACACTAGATAAGCTCAGCACCTTGAAGACATCATTTTGGCACAAAAATTACATTGTGCCATATTGCACTTCTGTGGAACTGGTACAATTTTGTTCAATTTTCCCAAAAACTATATAACTACAATCATAATAGCAAACCTCCTATAAAAGGGGGTCATGCTAATTTTTTGGTGAAGCCAATGTGACTCGCTGTGCGCATTGCGGTGAGTATTCCAACATGTTTCTCAGTGAGCATTTTAGCGTTTAGACACAGAAAAGTGCAAAAAAAGTTTGTTTTACCTTTTATCCCCAAAATGGGGCATTATGAGGGGTTAGGCACATCATATTTCCAATAAGGTAAGGGTATTTGTATTTAAGTATGGAAACAACAGCACCCTATGGGCTATGCAGATACAATGGTGAGATCCTCAGCATAGCCTATAGGATTCTGTTATTTCCAAATTTTAAAAAACTATCCTTACCTCAGTGGAAAAATGATGCATCTCACCTGTAAAAATGCCCCATTACATGTACAGGTGATATTTTGGGGAAAATGTAGGAAGGGCACTTTTTTTGTCTCACGAGATGCAGGTTGCAATCCACACTGCAATGCACACCGGAACTCACGCTGGCTTCACCAAATATTTAGCATTACCCCCAATGTATCCCCCTTCCTTCCCCGCACTAAGCCAGATTTGTGATAACAAAACTCACCTGGTCCTAGATTTTTCACCAGGTCCAATGCTGGTAGCAGAGCACTACAGGGGTTATGCAAAATATTTGGTAAAGCCAGTGTGACTTGTAGGGTGCATTGCAGTGTGCATTGCAATCTGCATCTCGGTGAGCTTTTTAGTGTTTAGACACAAAAAAGCGCAATACATTTTTTTTCTACCTCTACCCCCCCTCCCAATTGCCTGTACCTGTGATGTGGCATTTTTACATGTATGTCATTTTTCAAATGAGGAAATTATATATAGTTATTTGTAAAGGGGTTGTCCAGGCAAAAATAACAAACAACTGATATTTGGAGCATTTTCCCCTATTGGGAATCAAATAGGTGGATGATACTCCATCCAAGCCTCTCAGAGTGCCTAAGCTTCTGCCCCATTTACTGCATGAGCATTCACCATCTGTATTAGGCTTTTGAGATATGCCAGGATTCCGCAGGATCAGATATCAGGGCCGAGCTGCAGGGGACAAAAGGTGAGTATAGGATGTTTGATATTTTAGCTTGTACAAGGAATTTAAATCATTGATTTATTAAAACATGAAGAAAATTGGTAAAGCCTCCTATAAACAGTGTTTCTCCTATAACATTAATTGCTATGTTTGTGCTCTGGAGGCATATCAAGCTAAACACATGTGAATCAAGGATGCTCTATTTGTGGATAAGGATGTTTTCAACAATATGTTAGGCTGCATATTGGTTACAGTGGTTGCATGGTATTAGATGGCTAATCCAAGGGCCCAGTCTCAATCGGCAACACTCGATGAATAACGTTGCTCGCTGCTTCAGATCGGCCAACAAATCGTCAAGTGTTAATGGTCTTGCCAGTATATATAAAGGGGTTTGAATGTTCAAATAAAAAAACTAGAATGGCCAACCTAATATACAGAGTTTAAAGCTGGTCCAAATTGCAAATACCAGTAAAGACGATTAGTCCTAAACACATTTACTTCCTTCTAAGCAGAGATCCTGGGCATTTGTTCCAGAAATGCCAATGGAAAGGTGGACTTGTCTGAGTTTGATCATCTTGCAAAGACTAACAGTGAATGGCTGCTTTTTGGGACACATTTTTATACAGATGTCTGTATTATCCAGCAACATATTGTAACAGGTTAAACTGGACCTTCACCATGATTTATTGAAAAGCCTAAACTCTTAAAAAACGATTCCCCAGCATATAAAATTATTATATTTTAAGTTTTTGTCACTTACTTATTATTCTTTCCCCCAGTGGGCAGCAACTTTGTTCAGGACTTTAGGATACAGGTGCCGCCATCTTGACTCAGAAGCATCACATATACTGAGGAGAAGAGAGCAGGATAAAGTACAGGGGGACGGGTTATAGCTGTGCTTTGCTCAGACAGAGCAGAGCTGGGGTCAGGAAAAGGTCAGCAATCCCAGAATGCAGAGCAGCACAGTCAGAAGGCACTTCCTGTTTGCAGGCTGCCTGATGTCCCATGAGCCGCCATCTTGAATGTTTAAAGGCTCATAACATGCAGTAGATGCAGGTAGGATGATTTTTAATGTGAGCAATCTGTATGTACAGGGTGTGGGAAACATATAAAATAGACTAAATATAAATAGACTAAATAGAATAAATATGTCTCAAGTCATATATTTAAAGGAAACGCCATATTTTTGGAAACAACTAGCATTAGAACTTAAAAGAAGTCACAGGAAATTAGTCATCCAAGACCAACAAGTAGGATCACGCCAAAGCCCAAAGCTTGGAAAGGAGTTTATGTTTCATTGGCATCTATGCTGTATTTGGAAGGCCATCCTATACTTGTGGTAGTGCATGCTTTCATCTGTGCTCTGCCATATAAACATTTCCACTTGACTGATTAGTCAGGTGTGTAAATTCTGCATTTATCACACACTGACACAATGGTGTGCACTACAATTTATTTAGAAGAAAGCTGTGACAAGGAGGGAATGCTGACAAACTAAATGTAATCGCTGAACAGTTTAGCCACTTACCTTGCAATGGAAAAGGTAATAAAGTATTTCTTCGACTAGAGTAACTCATAACATTGTACATATGCATATTTTGTAGTTATATAGAGTTTAATGCAAATAGGAAAGGTAAAAACTGAAAAAATCATGAGTGCTAAGCCCTTTACTTGGATCAGATCTACCTGCAGGAGAATGCTGCTAAACAGCCCGTTATTATGAGCACTGACCCCCTACCTGTAGGTACCCTTGCTGTGTGGTGCACACAGACTATCTGGGGTCAGTGAGGTAGGAAGACTGATGAGCCAGTTTGTTTTTATACATTTCTCTGTCTGTCTGCAAAATACTAAATCATTGTCAGCACTTGCATTTGCTCCAGCATTCACTCAAAGCTGAAACAGTGCCTCACCAATCTTCTCTTGGCCACGGCCGTCTGGAAGGCTTCTTCATTTCTCAGTATCCCAACTGCGCTGCTTCCTGAACTTAAATGACACAACCCACAATGCAAAGCATCAGGAAACCCACAATAGTGTCCATTGGATGCTATTTTTTTTTGGGGGGGGGGATTGATTACGGCATTAATTGCCTAATGTGAAACTAAGGTCTATTGATGAGACAGCACCCTCTCTGGTATATAAGTGGAAAGTCCCCAAATGATATGGCAAATCTTTGCTCTTTTTTTCCTAAAAGGAAAAAGCCCCCCACCCTCCTAGGCTACCAGCTTGGAACACCAGGCATAGGTGCTGGTTTGCCCAGGGTCAGAAGCTACTTGGCTGGACTTCATCCTTGTTTGTACCAGCTCCTATGCCTTTGCACGCAGCTGAGTCCTTGCTGCAACTTGCTGGCAGGGTGAGGTGTTCTTTTCAGGTGGCGGATCTCTGGTGGCGGGCTCCAGCATCTGGTTCTCAGGGGGACCATCCCACCACCAGGGAATGACACTTCACCACTGGGGAGATGATTTTATACCTTAGGGACATAACTTGTGGTGACTTCCCCACTGGGTATGAATATGTTTTTACTTCCAATTGTGAATTGACACTTGTTCCCAAGGGACCAGTTCAAAGGGAAGGGGGGGGGGGGGGTCAACAAGCAATGATGGGAGGCTAGCCTGATCACACTTCCACTGCCTAGGAGGAGGAATGGACCCTTTTTTAAGCAGAAAAAAATCATACATTTAAAAAAATCTATGGGACTTAGATATTAGAGTCGATTCAGTGAGGAAAACTTCCATTCACCTTCATTGTCTACCTAGGTGGGTGATGCAGCAACTGGATGTAAATTTTCACCTGGTGCTGAATCACCCCCAAGGTACACAATGAAAATGAGTATCAGTTTTCTTTCCTAAAAAAAGTAGTGAATTTTCTCCCCTGATGCTCGACCCATTGTTGCTATTCTGGTAAAATTTAACACTGACCAGAATCCACAACACATCACTACTGAGAACTATAACGGTTGTTGACCCTTGGTTGTGCTTGAAAGGGGGTTATATGGTGAGAGGTCCAGGGTTGGTGAATATGCAGTAATTGGAAAAGGGGGAGGGGGAGGAGAGTTCTGGGCCACCCTTATCCCTCTAAGTTCACCCTATTCCCTGTCCTGCTCTGGGGGTTAACTATATGGTAGGTGATCCCATATTTGATTAGAAATCTAAAAAAGATTTATTAGTAGTAGAAATAATAATAATAATAATAGGTCAAATAGTTAAGTAAATCACATTGCTCATATTTATTGGTTGCTTATCATAACAAGTGACATTATATACAGTGTTTAGAAGAAAAGGATATCCAAGGTATGCGTTGTTTTTAAAGTTCTATTGAGTGTACGCCTTTTGCCAGAAAGTGGTTTTAATTTCATACATGTTTTTTTGGGTGACCCAGAGACGAGTGAGTGGGTACTGATGACCGACTCGGTAGCTTGGATTAGGAGCACTCAGTTTCATTATATGATATTTGTGGAGGATGGGGAAGGAGGGAGTACTGTCTTCTTCCCCCTCTATAAGTGTGGGAACCAGAGACGAGCGAATGGGTACTGATGATCGACTCAGTAGCTTGGATTAGGAGCACTCAGTTTCATGGTATGATATTTGTGGAGGACGGGGAAAGGGGGAGTACTCTCTTCTTCCCCCTCTATAAGTGTGGGAACCAGAGACGAGCGAATGGGTACTGATGACCGGCTCAGTAGCTTGGATTAGGAGCACTCAGTTTCATTATATGATATTTGTCGAGGACGGGGAAGGGGGCAGTACTGTCTTCTTCCTCCTCTATAAGTGTGGGACCCAGAGACGAGCGAGTGGGTACTAATGACCGGCTCGGTGGCTTGGATTAGGAGCACTCAATTTCATGGTATGATATTTGTGGAGGATGGAGAAGGGGGGCGTACTGTCTTCTTCCCCCTCTATTAGTGTGGGACCCAGAGATGAGTGAGTGGGTACTGGTGACCAGCTCGGTAGCTTGGATTAGGAGCACTCAGTTTCATTATATGATATTTGTGGAGGACGGGGAAGGGGGCAGTACTGTCTTCTTCCTCCTCTATAAGTGTGGGACCCAGAGACGAGTGAGTGGGTACTAATGACCGGCTCGGTGGCTTGGATTAGGAGCACTCAGTTTCATGGTATGATATTTGTGGAGGACGGGGAAGGGGGGAGTACTGTCTTCTTCCTACTCTATAAGTGTGGGACCCAGAGACGAGTGAGTGGGTACTAATGACCGGCTCGGTGGCTTGGATTAGGAGCACTCAGCTTCATAATATGATATTTGTGGAGGACGGGGAAGGGCGCAGTACTGTCTTCTTCCTCCTCTATAAGTGTGGGACCCAGAGACGAGTGAGTGGGTACTAATGACCGGCACGGTGGCTTGGATTAGGAGCACTCAGTTTCATGGTATGATATTTGTGGAGGACGGGGAAGGGGGGAGTACTGTCTTCTTCCTACTCTATAAGTGTGGGACCCAGAGACGAGTGAGTGGGTACTAATGACCGGCTCGGTAGCTTGGATTAGGAGCACTCAGCTTCATAATATGATATTTGTGGAGGACGGGGAAGGGCGCAGTACTGTCTTCTTCCTCCTCTATAAGTGTGGGACCCAGAGACGAGTGAGTGGGTACTAATGACCGGCACGGTGGCTTGGATTAGGAGCACTCAGTTTCATGGTATGATATTTGTGGAGGACGGGGAAGGGGGGAGTACTGTCTTCGTCCCCCTCTATAAGTGTGGGACCCAGAGACGAGTGAGTGGGTACTGATGACTGGCTCGGTGGCTTGGATTAGGAGCACTCAGTTTTATGGTATGATATTTGTGGGGACGGAGGAGGGGGGAGTACTGTCTCTCCCCCCCATAAGTGTGGGTCCTTAATATATGGTCTGCCATTTTTTTGTCTTGCTTTGGGGTATCTCTGTGTCACCCCAAAAACATGTATGAAATAGACCACCCAACTTTGGCTGCCAGCATGCCTGAAATAGACAACTTTCTCTGGGCATTAATCTCTGTGAAAGTTTAAAAGAAGGTAGAAAGTTTGCGTGGTATCAAGCCTGCAGCTGGAGCTCATTTTCTTGTTGTCCTACTTATAGTCATTTAGTAAAAGAAAAATGCAAACATGAAGTAGCGCTGCATGTATGAGTGAACTTAGAATGAACTCTTGTGTGTATTTTGCTGAGGAATCTTGTGTTCTGCCCCCGTTTCTTTTTATTTTTACTATACAATCATTTGCATCTTAAAATACTTACTGAAAAATACAATTACTACTAAACTCCGCTCCCCGCTCATGACATTGCCATGTGGTTCTGTAACTTGTTGCCCATGATGCAAAACTTTCTGTCACCGCTTTCTGGAAAGAAGATGTTCCAGGCCTGTCTTCTACTAGATTCCTGACACAAGAGAATGTCCTGTTTGGGGGAAAATGCATTTTGTGCAGGCAATTATTATATCTCCTGGGAATAGAGCTATCCCTAGCCAAATTATCGTATGTCTTTCTAATTTGAAAATGACCATAAAATTACAGTAGATTTTTTTTAGTCCATTGATGTGCCTTAAATGTGAGTAAATGATATAGCAGCCAATGAACACAGTAACCTGTTCCTCATTGCGCGGAGCGTGACTTCAGAGAACTAGCAGACAACAAGCCTTTCAAGCATAACGTTTTTTGATGGTAGCCATTAATTGGAAATGACTGGCCTGCAGGGATAAGTGTTAGCAAGATGAACTGTGTTCTGTCCTGACAGGGAAATTTTGTGAATACCACAACAATACTTTGAGCTATTGTAAAGATGTCTGTGCATTAGTTCCTGCCAGCCGCTTGACAAGCTAATTTGTCATATACAGCGCAACCACAAATATGCGTGGCTTTGCACTAATGAAGCCTTTTGTTCATGTGGTGAGACAAGAGAAAGGGATACCTATAATTACTCACCTTTCTTTCTATAAATGTAACAGCAACCCGAAGAAAAGGTCAAAAAGGAAAATTATTTTGGTGATGTAAACATACATCTGATTCATTTGTTATATATTTTACAGCATTATGTGACATGTCAGTGGGAGTCATCCTAAGGAAGTCTGTTACTGTATACTATTAATTATAACTGCTATTTCTATAATACAAAGCATTGTAGTTTTAATATTAAAATTGTATGTAAACATATACCGATATATAGAGATATATATATACATACATATATATTAATATATTATTATATTAATATGGGACATATACTTTATATATACTTTATTTTTGAAGTTATAAAATAACAGCATCCCATGGATAATCCAAACTAATTTGGGGAAATATGTTAGGATTCCCCATAAACTGCTGTCTATGCTGTTATTTTGTAATAAAAAAAAAAAATATATATATATATATATATATATATATATATATATATATTGTGATAAGTGTCCGGGATGGTCCTCTTCTGATGTCGAGGGACACGTATTTTGTCTTTATCCAATCAGGCAAACAGCAGAAAGTTCATTCAAGCTGACTCGAGGTCAGTTTTATTTGTAAAGGTTGCAAGTAAAAAATAAAGATAACACGGGAACAAAAGTAAATCCTTGCCTGTCCGGCACTTAACTATACAAGTGAAAACCCTCACTACTAGCTGGAGAGCTTCTCTCTGCCAACTTTAAAAACTACTTCCAGCAACCTTTTCTCACATGAGTCTCTCCACAGTCCTGGGCTGTGTCCTTCGCCCGAGAGAGAGACAGAGAGAGAGAGATCTGCCCCCTGACTTCCTCCTTTATTCAGCCTCTCATTCCCCCTAATTCATTACCTGACAGGTGAGAGGCTCAGCTATTACCTCACATAGGAAAGGAACCTGGGAGAAATATACCTGTCCTCTACTATCCGGCCTGCATGAATGTCACAATATATATACGGTATGCCATTGGTGCACCTCGACTGTAGAATTCTCTTTGCAGTGGAATATAATTTAATTTTACTTTATAATTTGCACTGCCCCTTCAAACTTAGCCTCTCCAGAAAAAAATCTAAATTATTTAAATAACCCTCCATAGATAGATAGATAGATAGATAGATAGATAGATAGATAGATCTACTCAAACCTGCCCAGGTGCCTGGAAGGTAGCTTTCAATTACATAAGGAACGTTGGGTCAGTCCCTTGGATTCATATTTCCTATGATGATTGGATGCTATCCTTCCATGCTAATGATATTTCGCACTTAGCACAAAATAAAGTAAAAAAAAAATAGTTTTCCTCTATAAAATCAAAATCCCCGACAGGATTCTCGGCCTTCTCCCCTTAGGGGGATATGTGACAACTATAAGTAATAAAGGAAACTCAAATCACCACATCTACCTCTGATGATTCAATTTTATAACCCTATTTTCCTGCCTGGCAGGGACTCTCCTGTGTCTTTTGCCTGGTGGCAAGCTTTTGGTCAAAAATTCCATGATTAGCTGGAACACTCCTAAAGAACGCCATCAGATTCCTAATGTTGAATGGTTCAGATATGGTCAACTGAAACACTGGTTGTCCCCGATGCTCAGAATAGCTCTGTAGTCTACTAATCTTTCCCCTTTTGAGCACACTTGTCTATGCTTATCTAGGTCCTCGCTTAATATCTTTAGTGTACACTCTAATCAACGCACCGATGGACAATACAAACCTATGTGCAAAAATGGGGATGTGACCTGAGAACTTCTAGGTCGGAAGAAGACTTGATAAAAATTTGGAATACTGCTGCCAAATGCTCAATTATCATAACTACCCTTGAGACAGCATACAAGGTTCTCATGAGGTGGTATCTTGTCCCCTCTAGGATAGCTAAAGCCCTCCAATCATATTCAGATAGGTGCTTCAGAGGCTGCAGTATAATGCTCCACATTTGGTGGTCCTGTCAGCTGGTGCTACATTTTTGGTCTTGGGTGACCCTTGGATGGCCCTTTTGTTTCAAAAAATAGACAAGCTTACCAATAACCAGCAAAAACTTGCTACCTTTATTATATTAGGAGCTCAACGATCTATAGCTGCAGCTTTGAGAAAACACTTTTCTGAATTTTGGGCTCCAATTGATATATTTATGGTTAACAAAAAACTGACTGCATTTTTACAGGACTAACACCATAAAGTCCTAAAACTTTGAGATCCCTGGTTGAAGTACGCTCACTCAACTACTCATCCAAGTAGTGTGGCTTCTTTGTGATTGCTCATAGCTGGTCGGGAGTCTCCCCTCTTTCCCCTCCCCTTTCGTCTCTCATTTTTCCCTACTCTACCGTCTCCTATTTTCTTAGGAACTCTACTCTGTTTGGTGAGTCCTGAGTTTTCACAAACTATTTGCTCCAGTTTTTCCTATTACCAGGGGCTGCGATCAAACAATTTTTAATTAGATTGTCTTTGTCAATTCTAAAACTATCAGGTGAAAAAAAACTCTGTGTTCATTTTGGATTAATATTAATGTTTATTGTTGTTGCCATGACAACCGGATAAAACATATGTATGACTTACTTTTGTTCCATTTGAAAATTAAATAACATTTTTGAAACAGAAAATGTAAAATCCCCTGTACATGTGTTTACTTTCACAGGTGAGGTGCAAATTATTTCTAATGATGTAGATATATTTTTAGAAGGTATAAAATAACAACAAGATATAAGGAATTAACCCTTTAAGTGCCAGCCTACCTTGAGATTTTGTCACCCTTTGTTGCCAGACCATTTTGCACTATTTTGCACTCCACGTGTTCAACTGTGATTTTTGAAGGGATTTCCCAGGAAAGTGATATATTGTTTTTTTTTCAGCAGAGTCTGGGCTTTAACATGAAATGTCTTGTTTGGCCTTTTTTTAGTGTATTCTCAATATTATTGGGTGAAATGTGTGCCAAAGAATAAAAAAAATCTATTTTTTTACAATTTGTAGTGTTTTTTTGTAATAAAAAATGTAAGTTTGTCAATAAAATCTTATTGTGTGAAAAAGCCCCATTTTTCCCGGTTACAGCGGTACCACATATGTATTGGTAGACACCCTTTCTTGCCCAGGAGACTCCCCCAAACTAAAAAAAAGACCTTTAGAAGATTTTCAGATAAAATACAACTGTGATATGCGCTATGCGCACCTTGCAGTTTTGCAAGAACAACAACCCTTTACATTTGAAATACCCCCTACAAACTATATATTCTCTGGAAGTACACGCCTCAAGCTTTCTAGGCGTACCAGGCTTGTTGACGCGGGTGGAGTTTTCTGGAAGTAATCCCTCAATCAATTCTTTGGTTGCACAGAGTTTCACTAAAGAAGAATAAAAAAGAAGAATCAAAGCCACATTTTCCTAAAACTATATGGAAACAAGAAAAAACAAGGTAAATCTGAAAAAGCAACATCTACCAAACATAACAATACCCAACATGCATAGGTCCTGTCAAGGGAAGAGTTGCCAAACACCCGCTAGCGTAGGTGACTTGCCAGCCCCAGCCTTGTGAACTGGTATAGGGATCTCATGGATCCCTTATCAGTTCACAAAGGGTTAACAGTAAAATAAAACACAAACACATAAAAAAAAAATGATTTTATTAAAAAAAATAATCTTTTTTTTTACTCACCTCCGATCATCAGCTCCTCTGTCCCTCGCTGATCCGATGACAGATGCCAGTGATCGGCAGCCAGAGGGGGAGGAGATCAGAGGATTTCCTGACCCCTCCTTTTCTCGCCACCGATCACCGGCATCTGACAGCTGAGAGGCCTAGAGCTGGCATGACACCTGTCGAGTGACGTCATTAGCCCCGGCCCTTGGGAGAAGAGGGGGAGAGAGCCTGGGGGGGGGGATCGGAGGCCCCCCGGGTGAAGAGTAGGGCCGGTGAGAGAGAGCAAACACGGAGGTGAGTAAATGTCATTTTTATTTTTACAGTAAAAGCCGGCATGGCTGAAATGGGGGGGGGGAGCTACCTATTCTGGGCATTCTCCTGCAGCTGGAGGAGCCCCGACAGGGGATCGGAGCCCCCCAGGCTGAAGAGGAGACGCGGACGGATCGAATCAGGTAAATGTTTTTGTTTTATTTTTCACGCGCTAGCAGGGGGCAAAGTCAGGCAC
Organism: Gastrophryne carolinensis; assembly: GCA_027917425.1. Lineage (NCBI taxonomy): Eukaryota > Metazoa > Chordata > Amphibia > Anura > Microhylidae > Gastrophryne > Gastrophryne carolinensis. The sequence continues at coordinate 271,160,842 of CM051239.1, read as the reverse complement.
GTAAAATTCACGTGGCTGGTGTTTAACGGTTGGAGAGGGAGCCACATAACTTTTACGTGGCTGGCAATAGAAGGGTTAAACATTTGAAAAGTCTAATTCTTGGATTCGCCATAGGCCATTGTTATTTTGTAATCTCGAATTATACAAATATTGTAACTCAGTAGTAGAACTTGCTCATTGTAGGTGTAGAGGATTTTCATTTTTAATTAGAAGGAAACTATTTTATGTGCTAGGTGATAAAAGCTCTTATTGCCTCTCCAGAAAAATCCAAAATCAACTGGATAACCCTCTAGTATTTTAGGCAAGATTTTAATGTGTGCTAACTGCTTTTCTGCCCAAACTGTCATATTAAATCAATCAGAGAAATGTTCATGACAATGCATAGTTATTTAGATCATGCAACTACTCTGTATAAGATGACATGTACAACTATAACTTTAATCTGGTACATTAGGACTAGGGCATTGCTACAGTCAATTGATAATAAATCACAATACTGCATCACTATGAACATATAATGAACACTGTGCTCATAGAGCCACAGACTAAAAAAACAGTATGACAAATTACTAGCAAATTACCGTATTTTTCGCCCTATAAGACGCACTTATTTTTCCCCAAAAGTGGGGGAAAAATGTCAGTGCGCCTTATCGGGCGAATGTAAAAAAAAAAAAAAAAATAAAAAATAAAAAAAAAAAATAAAAAAAAAAAAAACTCACCCGTCCCCGGCGCTCCCGTGTTGTCTGGCACACTGCGAGAGGCCAGAGGAGCGGCGGGGGCTCTGTCCCGGCCCCGCCGCTGCGATCGCTGTCTTTTCAGGCAGCGATGACAGCGGCAGGGCCAGAGACAGAGCCCATGCCGCTCCTCCATCTGCTGCCGGGCTCAGAGCACATGCGAGCACGAAGGTCCCGGCAGTGGGTGGGCGTGGCCTGCACCGGCGCCGGCCACGCCCACCCGCTGCCCGGACCTTCGTGATCGCATGTGGGGGAGCAGATGGAGGAGCGGCAGGGGCTCTGTCTCTGGCCCCGCCGCTGTCATCGCTGCCTGAAAAGACAGCGATCGCAGCGGCGGGGCCGGGACAGAGCCAGCTCGTGAATGGGGTGGGCGTGGCCTGCGTCGACGCTGCGGCGCAGGCCACGCCCACCCCATTCACGGAGCCGGCCGCTCAGCGCAGCGGTGTCAGCGGACAGGTGAGTTTAAGTTTTTTTTTTTTTTACCATGGCGCCTGCCTGTACTAATGGGGGGAGGGGGGTGGGATTAGGGGGAGAGCGGCCACACAGCCTATGGGAATGGGAGGAGGGGGGTGCCACACAGCCTTTGGGAATGGGGGGAGGGGTATGCCACACAGCCTATGGGAATGGGGGGATGGGGATGCCACACAGCCTATGGGAATGGGGGGATGGGGATGCCACACAGCCTATGGGGATGGGGGGAGGGGGATGCCACACAGCCTTTGGGAATGGGGGGAGGGGTATGCCACACAGCCTATGGGAATGGGGGGAGGGGGATGCCACACAGCCTATGGGAATGGGGGGATGGGGATGCCACACAGCCTTTGGGAATTGGGGGAGGGGTATGCCACACAGACTATGGGAATGGGGGGAGGGGTATGCCACACAGCCTATGGGAATGGGGGGATGGGGATGCCACACAGCCTATGGGAATGGGGAGATGGGGATACCACACAGCCTATGGGAATGGGAGGAGGGGGGTGCCACACAGCCTTTGGGAATGGGGGGAGGGGTATGCCACACAGCCTATGGGAATGGGGGGATGGGGATACCACACAGCCTATGGGAATGGGAGGAGGGGGGTGCCACACAGCCTTTGGGAATGGGGGGAGGGGTATGCCACACAGCCTACGGGAATGGGGAGAGGGGGATGCCACACAGCCTATGGGAATGGGGGGATGGGGATGCCACACAGCCTTTGGGAATGGGGGGAGGGGTATGCCACACAGCCTATGGGAATGGGGGGATGGGGATACCACACAGCCTATGGGAATGGGAGGAGGGGGGTGCCACACAGCCTTTGGGAATGGGGGGAGGGGTATGCCACACAGCCTATGGGAATGGGGGGAGGGGGATGCCACACTGCCTATGGGAATGGGGGGAGGGGTATGCCACACAGCCTATGGGAATGGGGGGAGGGGTATGCCACACAGCCTATGGGAATGGGAGGAGGGGGGTGCCACACAGCCTTTGGGAATGGGGGGAGGGGTATGCCACACTGCCTATGGGAATGGGGGGATGGGGATGCCACACTGCCTATGGGAATGGGGGGAGGGGGATGCCACACAGCCTTTGGGAATGGGGGGAGGGGTATGCCACACAGCCTATGGGAATGGGGGGATGGGGATGCCACACTGCCTATGGGAATGGGGAGAGAGGGATGCCACACAGCCTATACTAATGGGGGGAGGGGGAAAGCCACACAGCCTATGGGAATGTGGGGAGAGGGGGATGCCACACAGCCAATGGGTATATGGGGAATGGGAGGGGGGGATGCCACACTGGATATACAGGGAATGGGATGGGGGCATGGTACACTGTCTATGGAATGGGGGCATCCCACACTGCCTATGGGAATTGGATAGGGGAATGCCACACTGTCTGTAATGGTGCGTTTTTGGTTTAAAATTTTTTTTTCTTATTTTCTTCCCCCAAATCCTAGGTGCGTCTTATGGGCAGGTGCGTCTTATAGGGCGAAAAATACGGTATATATAGTACAAATACTAGCTTCTAATAATAATAAAACTGGCAAGTCAAAAGTTTAAAATATTAGTAGCTTACCTTTTATCGGGTAGCTGGAGTGCTGTGATTTCTCCTCTGTCTGTCTCCTTAGTGAGGAAATCACTTCCTCACTAAGCTTTCAGTCCCCACCCTGCTGACCTGGTCCATCAATTAATCCAGTGGACCAAGAACGGAAACACTCCCACTTCCTGCCCAGACGTCCTAATTGGCTTCCTCTGCAGCTCTGAAACCCCACCCTCCTCTCTCCACATCACATCGCTGTTGCCACACCCACTGTTTCTCTTCATTTTTTCCCGCGATTTCCAATGTTCTAATACTTTTTAAGATAACTTAGGAACTACAGGGTCTTTTCAAAACCAGATTGAAGTTTAGGAAAGTGCAACGTGTAGCCTGAGACAACGGGACAACAATAGGGCTTGCCTTTAGTATAACAAAAATATTTTTAAAGTGCAATAGTGTCAGTCATTGTTTTGTAGTCCTTCCATCGTACATCTTGATGTTATACCCTGGTGATCTGCTTCTGGGTGCAGACAGAGACCCTGCTATGCTGAATATTTGGTGAAGCTTTTGGATGTGATTGGAATTCACAGTTTTACTGTAAACAACACCAACAGCCTGGCACAGATGAAAAATAAAACTCCCAAAAATGTCTTGCCCATCTGCATTGATGATACTCAATCATTGTCAGCACTTACATTTGCTCCGGCATCCATGCAAAGCTGAAATGCTGCTTCCCTATTTTTCTCCTGGCCATTTCAGGGAACCCAGGAGGCTTCTTACTTTCCCAGCATTCCAATCATGCTGCTGCTGATCTTAAATGGCATAACCCACAATTTAAAGCAGCAGGAAACCCAGCGGCAGTTCCTTTCTGTACTGGTGTTGATCCAGTTATACAATTTTAAAAATGGCAGGTGCGGGTGAAAGCTTAGAATTTTTTGCCCTTTTGTGTGTCAAAATGAAAATGATCACTTGGAAGCAGGTTGCAACCACACCAGAAATCACACCCAAAGTGAACATTGCTTCGCCAAATGCACGACTGCCACTGCAAACACATTAACATCAGAATGGCTGACTGAATGAATTAATGAGATTGGATGCAGTCTAACCTGCTCTACAGTGATGTTAACGCTGCGGGGGAGAGGTCAATACATGTCTACACTGCAGGTGCCACATAGTAAGTACTTGCAGATTTATCAATGAACAACATATTTGGTCAAGGTGGGGGGGAGGGACTATGTTAAGGGCTTATGTCTATTTTTGATAATGTATATATTAACTTCAGATGCAGACCAAAATGCACTTCCTTACCCTTCATGCTATACGGGGGGGGGGGGGGGGGAGCGCTACTATTCAACATGGAGGCTCATTCATTACTAACACCAGGTATTGGCAGATGAGCGTCTGTATAGCGGCGCTTAAAGCGACCGCTAGTAGACGCTGTAAGAAGGTATCGTGTGCTGTAACAGAGCGCCTCAGTCGCTGTAGTAGCCTGGCTGGCATTGATGAATGGGATATATGTTGGGCGCTCTAACACCAGTACAGCACTGCAGGGAGTGAAAGGTAGCGCCAGCTCAGTGTGACCGACTCTCATCGACCCACACCACACTTTGGTGCTCTAAAAATGGTTGCTATAGCACAGAGCGCCAGACACTGTGTGATTACAGTCTGTTTTTGAACACATATCTACCAGTAACAAAGTGAGAACACATGGAATTACATTGTTTTAACACTGTGACATTAACACTTTAGTGTCAGACCTGTAATGACAATTCTGCCTAAAAATCGTAAAAATCTAGAGTTTTCAAAAATGACTTTTTCTAGGCCAGGAGAGGTCACACAATTATTTCAAAAAAAAGAACTGAACGTCCATTGAAATGTATGGGAGAGCGACAGGTAGCGAAAGGTAATACCTGGTGCTCTGGAAGCTAGAGCGCTGACGCTATACACTGAGCCGCCTGTAATAATACATCAGACGCTACATGGCGCTGTTAGAGTCGCTCACCAGATTCGCTTTCATAGATGTGGTTTTGCCTACAGCGCCCAGTGTTCACCAGACGCTGCCTGCCGCTACAAGGCACTACCTGCCGCTATCCCTTGATGAATAACCCCCTTAGTGATAGTGGTTAATAGTAATCAATCTGGCCTATGAATCTGCAGGATCAAGGGACCAGTAAGTATTGTTAGTTCCTAATCCATGGTCAGGTTTGTTACTCTCACGCAAAAATGCCTGCACAGAGTTGGATTTTAAAGTGACCATCCACTCTGATCTTTTGCCAAATCTTTTCAAAGAGTTCTGTGATATCTCATGCTTACATCCTATGCTTAAAGAGAGAGCAGGAAGAAAAAAGGAATTCCCAGTAACAGACATATTAGACCAATGAGGGCAACAGCAAAACACACATCACACCGCATTCTCCTGTGTAGTGGCATCAAAGTGGAGTGATAGGACAAATTGGGGATTTAAATTACGGAAATCTATGAGAGTTGTGATAGCTTGCACAATGCAAAGGATATACATAAGGGCACAATTGGTAAACAAGGAAACTGCGATGGAAAGGGCCGGCTGTGTGTTTTGTTATGCATTGAAAGGTGTGACTATTTGTGCGGTTTGTTGGGCTGGAGTATAATAAACACATTGCATGCACACCTGTCGGGGCAGAATGTTTTGTCTTGTTCAGCACACCCTAAGACAACCAGGTGGAAAGTGACCCCTTAATGATCAGTTGCTCTGTTCTGATAGAAATACAGGTAAAATAATTATTCTTAATATCTAAGAAGTTGCAATTAATTAGATTATTACAGTTTTTGATTACAAAATGTTACAGATACCTAGAGGCTGATTCATTACTAATGCCAGGTATCAGCAGATGAGCGTCTGTATAGTGGCACTTAGAGCGACCGCTAATAGACGCTGTAAACATGTATCGAACCAATTTGCCAATTATGGTTCTTTACAAAGACGGGGAGGCCGATTCATTAATAGCGGCAGGTAGCGACAGTTGAGCGACTGTAGCAGTATTTTCACAGCGCCCGCTAGTAGTCGCTGTGCTTGGCCATTGTTCGGTTGTTGATACTGAGTCGGTGTGCAGTAATGTTGAATACGGGGTGACGAGTCGCTATTTGACAGGTTCCGCAATGTATGGGTGCGCATGATAGCGACTGGTCAGAGCGACCGGCTCCCACCATATTCATCAAAAAATCACGCTCAAAAAATTATCGCGCTGTGAAATGCATGTTTAAACCCCAGAGCGCTGGCGGCGATGTGTTAAAAGTAGTTTTTTAACCCCCAAACCACCATATTTTTGGAAACCCAAAAATAATTTTTTTACCTTAAAAAAATTATCTAACATGGCAGAAGTGGTCACAGAATTTTTCACATTTAAAAAAAAAAAAACATTAATAACAATTAATTATGAATATTTAAAGATTGTTCCATTGAAATGCATTGGAGAGCGCCAGGTAGCGAGAGATCATACCTGTCGCTGTTCAAGGTCGGGCGCTGGCGCTGTGGGCTGAGGCTGGAATAATGATGAATGAGTGGCTATCTGGCGCTATCTCAGTCGCTAAGCAGGATCGGCTTGATAAATGTGTGATTGTGGTGGGGAGCCGGCGTTCTCGTGGCGGTGCCCGTCATTACCGGTCGCTCACCAGTCGCTACCTGTCGCTATTCCTTCATAAATAAGGGCCATGGACTTCTGAGGCGTCTCCGGGAACCATGCACCCACACACTAGGAGTATTATTTGGGTAAGAGGGTGGCAGAAACTGTTCTGCTGTAAACATGTCGGGCGCTGTAACAGAGCGCCTCAGTCGCTGTAGTAACCTGGCAGGCATTGATGATTGTGATGTATGTTGGGCACTCTAACACCAGTACAGCGCTGCAGCGAGTGAAAGGTAGTGCCGGCTCAGTGTGACCGACTTTCAGCGCTCCACACCATACTTATCAAAAAAGCACTGAGCCAAAAGGTAATACCTGGCGCTCTGGAAGCTAGAGCGCTGGCGCTTTATTCTGAGCAGCCTGTAATAATACTAATATATTAAATATATTAATTATTAATACTATAATTTTTTGACAAGCTGAAAAGATTGACCCTCTATTTTACCGCTGCTGATTGGTGTCTCATCATTACAGTTACAGGATATCATTGTTGGGGACAACAGGGACAAACTTCACAGTGAGTTTAGTCTGCTTTTTAGTTGTTGTGAAAGTACACATTGGTATAAAAAATACGCCTTTGAAAATGATTTACAAGAAATTAATAAAATAAAATTTGGCATCTAAGTCCTGCAATTACATTATTGACAAGCCACCAAAACAAGTTCTGTACAAATAAATGTCTGTAATATTATTCATAGGTAGGGATGGGTGAACTCACTGAAGCTAGTGTTCGACAAGTTTGGCTGAACTTGCCGCTAAAGTCCGGCTCGGGACTTCTGACTGGACGCGACCCCCACCCTGAGCCCCATGGCAGTCAATGGGGACCTGAATTTGGTGGACCAAAAATGGCTGTAAAATAGGTGTAGCAAGGGCTATAGGGATGCAAATCAAGGGGAGCACCCGGGTGATTGCCCTGCACAAAATGGGCTGGGGAAAGTACTCAAAATAATAACAGAAAACTAAAAAATTAAAGAAATGCATAAGTAAATGAAAACATCAAAATATAAATATTTTAAGCAGTGTCAGGCAAATCATGGGGTAACACCAAGGAGATTGTCCTGCACAAAATGGGGTAGGGAAAGTATTCAAAATAACAGAAAACTAAACAATTAAAGAAATACAAACAAAAATAGCGTAAAAATATAAATAAAATATACATTTTTCACAAGTGTCAGACTCAGAGGCCAATTTGGGGGTAGCAATTGCCCTGCACAAAATGGACTAGGGAAAGTACTCCAAATAATAACAGAAAATAGACAATAGATATTTAATTGACCGGATAAGTAAGTGGTTGGGGGGGGGGGGTCTGGGACACTGAATAATCCATAAATGTCCATGGCCAGGAACCTGCAAAGCAAACAGAAAAACATTATTAGTATTAATATTATGCCTATATAAAGCCCGTTTCTTCTCTTACATTTCTGGGTCAACTCATGAGAATGTTCTGCGGTGGTCAGAGCCATCTGAGAGACCACTGTGGCATGCCAGGCTTAATCATGCTGAGAGCACCAAGGGGCAGACGGGATCTATTTTGCCACTTATGTGCATGATCCTGTCCTTTTCCTGCAGCATCTCAGACCGGCTGTGTGACCCCCCCCCCCCCCCCCGACGGCTGCATCCCTGCATCTTTGAGCTGTTTGCGCGCGCCTTTGTCCAGCCATTTCAATAGGCTGGGGATGGGAACAGGGGATGCGGCCACTCTCACTCCTTTGGCTGAAGCCCTGCATGTAAACAGAGCCATGTGCGAGCATTACATATGCCTGCTCATGCGCTGTTTGACGGGGCAAGCTGAGATTGTATAGGCACTCTGGGAGGATTCACACAGTGAGGCATCCCAATTCAGGATGCCCCCCCCCCGGGGCACGGAACAAAACCCGGGATAGTCCAAATTTTTGTCCCTCGTTAATATTTGGATTCAAGTTAATCTTATTTTGAAAGAGGTATATCACAGTCTTAAAAAACGGGGAGGCCGATTCATTAATAGCGCCAGGTAGCGACAGATGAGCGACTGTAGCAGTATTTTCACAGCGCCCGCTAGTAGTCGCTGTGCTTGGCCGTTGTTCGGTTGTTGACAGCGACTCAGTCGGTGTGCGGTAATGTTGAATATTGGGTGAGGAGTCGCTATTTGACAGGTTCCGCGCTGTATGGGAGCGCATGATAGCGAATGGCCATAGCGAACGGCTCCCACCATATTCATTAACAAATCACACTCAAAAAATTCTCACGCTGTGAAATGCATGCTTAAACCCCAAAGCGCTGGCGGCGATGGGTTAAAAGTAGTTTTTTAACCCCCAAACAACCATATTTTTTGAAACCAAAAAAAAACAAGTTTATAAAAACATTTTGTAATATGAATACAATAATATCAGTCCTGTAATATCAATTCTGCACAAATTTTTTTTTTATTTTTTTTTTACCTTAAAAAAATATCTAACGTGGCAGAAGTGGTCACAGAAATTTTCACATTAAAAAAAAAAAAAATTATTAACAATTAATTATGAATATTTAAAGATTGTCCCATTGAAATGCATTGGAGAGCGCCAGGTAGCGATAGGTCATACCTGACGCTGTTCAAGGTCGCTCGCTGGCGCTGTGGGCTGAGGCTGGAATAATGATGAATGAGTGGCTATCTGGCGCTATCTCAGTCGCTAAGCAGGATTGGCTTGATAAATGTGTGATTGTGGTGGGGAGCCGGCATTCTCGTGGCGGTGACCGTCATTACCGTTCGCTCACCAGTCGCTACCTGGCGCTATCCCTTTTGGGATACACTTGAAGATCTGCAACCACACAACTTCTGTAAGCTATCAGTGAAGCATAGGCAGATAGCAACATAGGCAGATAGCCAGTCCAAGCCTTAAAAAGTGAGGCAGAGCCAGGAAATGGTGGCCTGTTCTGACTTTTTACTAGCCAATATAGTTTACATACTGTAGAAAGGCAACACATGAACACGCGTTTAAAAATAGCACTTGCCACATTATCCGCATGAATGTGATTAATAAAGCAGAACAAAATCTCTGCTAAAAATATGATTAATGTTGCCACTAAAGGCACCACTTCACATCATTAACTGTGCTAAGCAAAATAAAACCATGTTGAAGAATCTTGCTCAGCACCTATACTTTGATCATGAAAGCAACGCTAATGAGAACATTTGTGGAAGCCGAATCACCTTCTAGGTTAAAAAGTGATAAATAACACATCTCAATCTTTTTAATGTTTTGTTTCGCTTTTGTTTTTGGTGTTTCACGTGCATAAAATGACTTGGTTCATAGATAATATTGAACAAGAAACACAGTTAGTGAATCATTCAAAACTTCAGAAGTGTACTTTGGATGATTTTTGTCTTTTATGAGTCACGTTGTTCTCGAAAAACAATTTTCAGATGTGGTCCCATTGCCGCTCATCTCACCTTCTTCAGCTTTACCTATGTACTGATGTATCTCAATAACAATACTAAAACGTGGTCCAAAGAATTAAACATAAAAGTCAGCACCGTCACTAGGCATTAGAAGACCCACAGTACCAGCTGGTAAGGGGATAGTAAACCCCCACGCCAAAAAGAAACACTGGATTTTGCAGGCCGCTACTCTACCTCTAGCTGCGACACAAGCTCCCAGGATGGTGGCCACCAGTTCGGCAAGACCTCCGTCCTCACAAGCAGGGCCGGCTACAGGTTTATGTGGGCCCTCAGGTGGCATTGTCTCAGTGGGCCCCTTTGCCGTGGGTAGTCAGGGGTCTATATATTGTAAGGCCAAAACTAAGAAGGGCTGCTTGCCCTCCGACCCCCTATTGGAGCTATTTTTTTGTTTGGTCCCATATGAATGGGGAAGTATTGAGGAAGAGGGAGGCTGAGGGAACATAGATGAATGGGACAGAGCTAAGAGAACAAGGATAGATAGGTCAGGGCTCAGGGGATAAAGATGGATGCGGCAAGGCTGAGTGGATAGGGAAAGATGGGTCAGGGCTCAAGGGATAGGAATGAATGGGTCAGGGCTCAGGGGATAGGGATGAATGGGGAAAAGCTGAGTGGATAGGGAAATATGGGTCAGGGCAAAATGAATATGAATGAATGGGTCAGGGCTAAGGGGACAGGGATGGATGAGGCAGAGGTGACATACAACCAATGGGGCAGAGCTGAAGAGACAGGGATGGATGGAGCAGAGAGACAGAGAAAGGAAGGGTGTGCAGTTCTTTAACCACATTGTGCCAGCTGTCAGTGGGCCCCCCTGAAGGGTGGGGCCCTTGGCAGCTGACTGGGCTTGCCAGGTGCTGACGCCGGCCCTGCTCACAAGCCAACATAGTTGATGACCAAGACTGCACTTTTGAGTGCTCATCTCCTGCTCCCTATGAAGTGCTCACAGTCTCCAGATTCCAGGTACTCTTGGACCAAACTCTGGATTACATTGCTGGGAGAATTACAGGGAGATTAAAATAAACAAGTACTCCAGGGAGTTTGCAGATCTGGGAGAGAATCTATCTATTAGAGCACAGACTGAACCACACGACCACGATCCTGGGGGGGCATGACGAAGACCTAGAGTCCCTGCAATCAGAGATACAATTTTTATCTAAATTAGAGCACTGGGAGAATAGATCCCATAGGTCTTGTCTGAAAGCATATTGGGCTTACAGTCAACAGCCATGGCACAGAAGCCTGCCCCAGACATCCCAAACAATCCCATTGGGTTTGATCGCATACACTGTGCGCTGATCAGGCAACAATTAGATGGTCCCCTGTGGTATGCATTCCCTTTTACAGATACAGACCTGTCTTTTATCAATAATCTGACACAAACTACAATTTAAAAAAAATAAATTAACAAAAAAAATCCATCTTATCTGGCAGGTGGCATGCTAGCCACCACTACATGTGCATTAGTATAGGGTCCCTTGGACCCTTTTACAGTTCATGAACAGTTTAAAAAATACAGTTTCAAAATGAAAAAAACTCACCTCTACCACGTCTTCCTTCATCAAAATAACTCACCTTTACCACATCCTCTCTGCAGGTCCGCCAGGTTTAGGGCTTCTTCTGGTCTCGCAGCTGTCATCTTCATTATGCCATGGAATGGCTGTGCAGCCAGTTCGCTGGCATCATCTGTAGTTAAGGGGACACAGGTCCCCCTTCCTTCTTCCTTACCAGCCTGCCAAGCTAATGCTGGGCCTTCTTCAGAAGAAACCTTTTATACTACAGAGGTGCAGCCTCTGTGGTATCCCCTCATGTGACTAATGATGTCACTGGAGGGGAGGGGCATGGAGGGAATTTCCTGAGAAATCTACCACCTTCAAAATTCTTGCATCCATTCAACTTCTGAGTTTATAAAGAGTTTCTGCTTGAGTTTCTTTGTTCACAAAGAAAAAAGTAAAATAAAAAAACACACAAAAATAATAATACATTTAATTTAACATTACTCACACCTCCGCTTCCTTCCTTCCTTCCTTCTTCTGTCCCCGTTGGGCAATGTTCCATTATAGGCATTGTGGGACATTCCTCAATACATTCAGTGAGTGACACCCCCCATTACAGGCAGTGTAAAACGGGGCATCCCCCCCCTTTACAGCCAGTGAGGGTCATCCCGCTATTACAGGCAGTGAGGGGCATCTCTCAATACAATTAGTGAGTGGCATCCTTCCATTACAGGCAGTAAAGGACAGTGTATGGCATCCCCCCTCCCCCAAAAGCTGGAGAGTGGCAGGAAGTTTGAATGTGAGAAGTGGCGGCAATGTTCTATACTCACCAGAGGAGCTGTCGGGATTTAACAGGAAGCAATGCTGTGGAGAGGGGAGGAGGAGAGGTTGTCTGAGGCTAGCACTGAGTGCAGTAACAGGGGGGTTCTCCCCCACAGAAGAAATGGTTTCTCCCTGGGTGATTGGAGCCATCACCCGGGCTATTTTTAAAAGATCACTATCTCACAATCTGGAGAAGAAGACAGATTTTAAATATACTTGGCATGTATATAAGAAATGTGGAGCAAAGTAAATGTGCACCAAAAAATAAGTTACATGTTATCATTTTCCAACTGTTAACTGTTTAAAAATAGCCAGGGTTACGGCTATTAGGGAGAAACAATTTCTTCTGTGGGGGTGAACCCCCCCACTACTGCACTCAGTGCTAGCCTCAGACAACCTTTCTCCCTTGGCTCTCCACAGCATCGGTGCTTCCAGAAGTCTTCTGCCAAATCACCTTACTTTCTGCTCTCCCGCTCTCAGGAGAGTACAGAACATAGTGCTGCTGACGCTGCCGCCACCACTGCCTCTTACACATACACACACACACACTCATGCACACACACTCACATATTCAAACTTGCCAGCGCTCCCCAGTTGCTGCAGCAATAGTTCTGGGTGACTAGGGTTTTCATTGGACGCTGACCAGAAGAGCCACATCCAAGAGCCGCCACAGCAACCGGGGGAACGCTGGTAAGTTTCAATGTGTGTGTGTGTTGGGCGGTGGCAATAGCAGCAGCAGCAGTGGCGGGCAGGCAGGCAGGCATAAATTGGTTACCCTGCTCGCCCGCTGCCTTATTGCCCAGCTTTTTAGGGGAGGGACACACACTGCCCCTCACTGCCTGTAATGGAGGGATGCCCCTCATTGCCTGTAATGGGGGATGCCCCTCATTGCCTGTAATGAGGACTGCCCCTCACTGCCATTAATGGAGGGATGCCCTCAATAGTGGCAATGAGGGATGCCCCTCACTTTCTGTAATGGAGGGATGCCCCACTGGTGGTAATGAGGGATGGCCCTCACTGCCTGTAATGGTAAGATGCCTCTAACTGACTGTATTGAGGAATGCTCTTTACTCCCTGTGATGGACGGATGCCACTCACTGGCTGTAATAAGGGATGCCCCCTCATGACCTGTAATGGAGGGATGCCACTCACTGGCTGCAATGAGGAATGCCCCTTGTTTGGCCATTCAACAGCATCTGCAGCAGAGCGCTGTGGCCAGTAGGCAGCAGGCATGCAGGTGCGTGTCTTTCCTGTTTTTTAATCTACCGCCTGATGGCTGTGGCTGTGATCAAGGGGTTCTTCTTCTTCTGCCCCAGGAACGATCTGGAGTATGGAGGGGAGCTAGGCTTAGAATTGGTTAGCTTCCAGCATGGTTTGCAGACAGGATCAGGCGAGGTGAAATGTCCGCACAGCTCAAAGCCCTATTAGCTAGTACAGTGCATGCATACGGTGAGGCGAAGGACTGGCTGACAGGCACTAGTGGTGTTACTAGGAGACCGGCGGGTGCAGGCAGGGACCAGACAGCACCTAACTGGACTCCTTTGTGCAAATAATGGATGTACTGAGACTGTCACTCAGCTATTCTTTTATGTAGTGATATAAACTGTGCAGTTTTTGGCTTATTTTACATATAGTTTAATTACTATTTTGTAAGACACTTAACATTTTTTTCTTCCACAAATTTCGTGATAGTGCTCCTTTAATATAATGTTTTTTTGTGTGGTGTTTTTTGCTGTGGTCCAAGGGTTCAAGTCCAGTTCAAAGTGTTTGGGAGGGCATCATGCAACTTGACAATAGCAGTGACTGCTTGCTGATACCCCCGGCCTGATTACCTACACCCCTACCGGTCAAGGAGTTGCAAAAGAGCCCTTCATTGTGAATGAGGCCCTTATTTAACAAGGGATAGCGCCAGGTTGCGAATGGTGAGCGAACGGTAATGACGCTCACCGCCACGAGAACGCCGGCTCCCCTCCGCAATCACACATTTATCAAGCCGATCCTGCTTAGCGACTGACAGAGCGCCAGATAGCGAATTATTCATCATTATTCCAGCCTCACTCCACAGCGCCAGCGAGCGACCTTGAACAGCGACAGGTATGACCTCTCGCTACCTGGCGCTCTCCAATGCATTTCAATGGAGCAATCTTTAAATATTCATAATTAATTGCTATTAATTTTTTCTTTTTTTTTTTAAATGTCAAAAATTCTGTGACCACTTCTGCAATATTAGTTTTTTTTTTAAGGTAAAAAAAAATAAAAAATAAATTTGTGCAGAATCGATATTACAGGTCTGATATTAATGTATTATTCATATTACAAAATGTTTGGAAAAACATGTTTTTTTTTTTTTCAAAAAATATGGTTGTTTGGGGGTTAAAAAACTACTTTTAACACATCGCTGCCAGCGCTCTGGGGTTTAAACAAGCATTTCACAGCGCGAGAATTTTTGGAGCGTGATTTGTTAATGAATATGCTGGGAGCCGTTCGCTATGGCCGTTCGCTGTCATGCGCTCCCATACAGCGCGGAACCTGTCAAACAGCGACTCCTAACCCCGTATTCAACATTACCGCACACCGACTGAGTCGCTCTCAACAGTCGAACAACGCCCAAGCACAGCGAATACTAGCGGGCGCTGTGAAAATAACGCTACTGTCGCTCATCTGTCGCTACCTGCCGCTATTAATGAATCAGCCTGTGAGTCTGCCCTGTGGGACTGCAGCAGAAAATGCAGATGACATTGCGGGCGGTATTGTGGGCACCTGTGTTTTATCTCTAAAACCACATCTACTCTAAAAGGTCCCTTGTAAATAGACTTTAATAGATATTGCGTTTATGGCACTTTTATTAAAAGCACATCTGCTAATAGATATCCATTGAATGGTGCTGCAATTTTCATTGACTAATTACAGTATTTGGGGTTTTTGTATTAGTTTTGGGTCGACATGGAAGCTTATATGACATTTGGCTATGCTCATTCATGAACAAACTCTAGTTAATGTAGAAGAGCCCGAGCAAATGGCAGCTTTTAGTCTCTAACCACCTGCGCCTCATACACTAGATGAGTTAAAAAAACAAGAATGGCCATCTGCCTTCGAGTCAGTTTCATATTGAGATGGAAATACAAACAAATACAAGCCATGTTAACATTTTTTACAAATGGTTTTCAAGTGAAATATAATATATAAAAGTCTCAGATAGGCTAACCATATGACAGCTGGGGTCACCTTGCTCTAAATGGCTACACTATGAGTTTTATATAGCTTTAAAGAACAAAAACTGTTGTACTTTTGCATTCTGTACTTTGGTTTAAAAAAAAATAGATCGCAAAGAAAAGCTACAAGCATGTGAACCCACCAGAACGCCACACTCAGAGTGCCACCATCTTTCCATGTGCATACTGGCTCTTACTCTTAAATGTCAACATAAACTGAAACATAAAAGGTATGACTTGGTGGATAGAGAGAGACATTTTAGTGAAGTACTCAGGCTATTCATTATTTTTCATCTTCTTCAACTAAAAGTAATAGAGAGAAAGGTCTATGGAGGCATATTTATAGGAAACAAGAAATATAGGGGTTGTCATTGGTAATTTTCTTTCATTTCAAATATTTTTATTGAGCCAATCTAGTATACAATAAAGTGTACTGTTCTTGTGTTAAATCACCATTTACATGTGTTATTAAATCCCAATTTGGGATGCTCCGCTGTTTGTATACCCCTAGGATCGATGGTAAAAACTTACCCTCTCGGTATTCCCACTGGGCAGCCAATCAGAGCAATCTGGATGTATTCCCCGTTTGCCTCTAGCTGGGTGTGTGCCCACGCTAGCCATTCCCAAATGCCTGCCACTGTAAGCTCCTAGATAAAGGTATAGCAGGGCCACTGGCCATGCCTGTGCCGTGGGATGAGTTAATAGGGCAATCAACTGAATTTCAGACAATGGGGAATCCCTATAATGTCAATTACTACCCACAGCACTGCTAATAGCAATTTTCCTGGGACGATGAAGGTCCTTTAGTGGTCCAACAAGGAAAGCTCTTCTATCATCAATACAGTTATCTCAAAATGATCCTTTTCTGTGCCTTGTTGACTTGGAGCAGTAGCTTATCTGTAGTGCTTCATGTCCCATTACTTTTACCCCCAGTGGCTTGAGTACCACCAAAGAGGAGCTTCAGTACCACCAATGTTTTGCGTTTTTTAATTTCTGAGCTCTACGAATCCGCTTTCTGCCTCCATCACACTGATGAATTCTTTCAAATCGGAACAAAAAACCTACCAGTGGCTTGCCAGAAATCGAAAAGATTCCAGGGTCAACCGCTGGCTTTTCCTTGCTGTGTGAAACCCCTGAGGGTGCCTGTAAAAACTCACCCTTTCCAACTCAAATGATTGCTGGTTCAGTGTCTTCAGCGGAGGAGAGAACATCTCCCTCCCTGCTGCAAGGAGGGGCCTTTTATACATGAGAATAAGATGACATCAGCTCACTCCATCAGTGTAAAAGACCCATTCTTGCGGTGGGAGTGAGAAGCTGAAGTTGAGGGTGTAGAAGTAGAAGTTATATTTTATTTGAAAATCTCATTAACTGCTTTTTTCATTTTGCAGTGTCTTCTGGCCAGGAACTAGGGTCTACCAATAGATATGTGGTAGTGTAATCAGGAGGAATGGAGCTTTTAAACTTGAAAACATATAGAGCCTGATTAAGCAAACATAGAGACCCTGATTAAAGTGGACCAACACCCACCGGTGATCGGCCCGGGAATCTATAAGATTCCCGGGCCGATCACCTCCCTCCCCGCGGGACATCCGAGATCGGGATGTCCCGCGGGGTGAAACCCCCCCAAACACCCCCAAACTCCTTACTTCCGCCGCCTCCCTCGCGCCCCTCTAGACGTGCGCGCCCCCGTCAAGAGGGACGCGCGGGCGGCGGCGGCGGAGGAGCCACTTGTCCGCAGCTTGTCCGTCGGTGCGAGGAGAGGTGAGTTCGGGGGGTTCGGGGGGGGTTTCACACAGCGGGGCACCCCGATCGGGGGTGCCCCACCGAAGTGGACCAAGACCCAGGATAGTCAAAATCCTGGGTGTTGATCCACTTTAAGCAAACGTTATCAAGTCTAAAAGACTCCAAGGCGTTAAAGTTTCACTCCTTGGGGCATCCCAGATTGGGAAACGCCTCGATTAGCCTGGCAGAGCTGGCCCTCCCCTCCCCCCTGATGGTGGTCCAGAAAATCCCCCCGCCCTGCCACCCTCTATCCCCGCGCCCTGCCACTGAAGCAGCGCTAACAATTAAAATAAGAAAGGACACTTGGCTGCAGGCAGAATCCAGCGGCGAAATCGGGCAGTGTTACAGATTGCTGAAAATCTGTCTGGCTGCTAGCAAGTAAATGGGCGGGCGGGAATGCATGCAATGCCGGGAGCATCGGCACCCAGCAGCCGGGCCTGGTCTTCAGCAAGATGGCGGTGGAAGATTGGGCAGAATCTGCGACACTGCCCGATTTCACAGCTTGATTACGCCTGAAGGTAACTGTCTTTTTTATTTTACTTATTAGCGTTGCTTCAGCACTAATAGAGGTTGGCAGGGCAGGAGGTATTTTTATATTAGTAAAACGGGGCTGGAGTGGCTCTTTAATACCACTCAGCACCAATATTTTTGCCTCAGTGGCACTCTGTGTTTGAAAAAAACAGGCATCACCGATAGCAACATACATTTTGCAATGCTGGGTGCTCTTGTTTAAGCTGTCCTGGTTTATAGTGGCACTGAAGGTTAACATCCCATAGAGCACAATGGGCAGAACTGTATTGAAGTGTTTTATGCTTAGAATTAATATTTTTTGTACAGAACTTTCATTGTGACTTGTCAAAAATGGAAACGCAGAACCTAGATGTCGCCAAATGTCAATTTATTTTTTTCCTAGAATGTATTTATTTTTTTCCTAAAATTGTTTTTCATGGCTTCTTTTGCTTAGCAATGTGTAATTTGGTCAACAATTAAAACGCAGCATAAACGCACTGTAAAGTTTGTCCCCTTTGTCCCCAGCAGTGATATCTTGTAAGTGTAACAATGAAATGACGACCAGCACCAGTAAAATACAGTGCCAATCTTTTCAGCATGCCAAAAATTAACAAATACACTATGAAGCGCCGAAAAGGCAGTGATACGAAGTGGTTCTCACTCGTACTGGTATAATCAGTCGGGTCCAACAGGCGCTCACACAGGCCAGCCAATACGGGGAGGCCGATTCATTAATAGCGCCAGGTAGCGACAGATGAGCGCCAGTAGCGTGATTTTCACTGCGCCCGCTAGTATTCTCTGTGCTTGGCTGTTGTTCGCTTGTTGACAGCGACTCAGTCGGTGTGCGGTAATGTTGAATACGGGGTTAGGAGTCGCTGTTTCACAGGTTCCGCGCTGTATGGGTGCGCCTGACAGCGAATGGTCATAGCGAACGGCTCCCAGCATATTCATTAACAAATCACGCTCCAAAAATTCTCGCGCTGTGAAATGCTTGTTTAAACCCCTGAGCGCTGGCGGCGATAGCTTAAAAGTAGTTTTTAACCCCCAAACAACCATATTTTTTGATTATAAAATTAAACAAGTTTTTCTAAACATTTTGTAATATGAATACATTAATATCAGACCTGTAATATCAATTCTGCACAAATAATTTTTTTTTTTTTTTACCTTAAAAAAAAAAAACTAACATTGCCGAAGTGGTCACAGAATTTTTGACATTTAAAAAAAAAAAAAAAAAAACATTCATATCAATGAATTATGAATATTTAAAGATTGCTCCATTGAAATGCATTGGAGAGCACCAGGTAGCGAGAGGTCATACCTGGCGCTGTGATGGGATTAGCAGCGGCGCTGTTCGTTGCAGTCCGCTACATGATGAATCCCGCGCTAGCTGACGCTCTCGCCAGCGCTAGCTTCATTTAGCGTGATAAATGCGTGATTGTGTCCGCCGCCTGGCGTTCTGGAGTTGGTAGCCGCCGATAGCTGGCGCTACCTGGCACTAGTGTGACACTACCTGGCGCTATCGCTTGATGAATAAGGGCCCTAGTGCAACAATCAAACCTAATTAGAGACCGATTCATTAATAGCGGCAGGTAGCGACAGTTGAGCGACTGTAGCGGCATTTTCAGAGCGCACGCTAGTAGTCGCTGTGCTTGGCCGTTGTTCGGTAGTTGATAGCGACTCAATCGGTTTGCCGTAATGTTGAATATTGGGAGAGGAGTCGCTGTTTGACAGGTTCCGCGCTGTATGGGAGCGCATGATAGCGACTGGTCAGAGCGACCGGCTTCCACCATATTCATTAACAAATCACGCTCAAAAAATTCTCGCGCTGTGAAATGCATGTTTAACCCTTTAACCGCCAGCCTATCTTGAGATTTTGTCACCCTTTGTTGCCAGACCATTTTGCACTATTTTGCGCTCCACATGTTCAACGGTGATTTTTGAAGGGATTTCCCAGTATTTCCCTGGAAAATTATATATTGTTTTTTTCAGTACAGTCTGGGCTTTAACATGAAGTGTCTTGTTTGTAAGATTGTCAGTGTTTTTTAAATATTTTTGTGGAAAATATGTTAAAAAAAAAACAAAGAAACATTTTTTTACAATTTGTAGTGCATTTTCTTAATAAAACATGCAAGTTGTTCCAGAAAATCATATTGTGTGTAAAAGCCCTATTCCTCCCGATTGCAACAGTACCACATATGTATTGGTAGACATCCTTTCCTGCCCAGGAGACAAACTAAAAACTAAAAAAAAAAAACTAAAAACTAAAAAGAGCGACTGAGCCAATTTTCAAAGAAAACACAACCATTTTGCTCTCCTTGCGGTTTTTCAACAAAAACACCACTTTTCAATTGAAATACCCCCCACAAACCATATGTTCCCTGAAAGTACATACCTCCAGGGTTCTAGGCGTACCAGGCTTATGGTTGTAGCTGCAGCTTTCTGGGCGCAAGCCTTCCCGAAACTCACTGGTTGTACCGGATTTCCCTAAAAAAATTGCAAAAATGCAGAATTAAGACCAAATTTTCCTATAAAAAACCTGCGCTAACCAAAAAAAACAAACCAAATCTGAAACTGCAAGGTCCCCTGAACAGAACAATACCCAACATGCATAGCTACCTCCAAGGGTAGGGTTGCCAATTACCCCAAAGCAAAGCGTATGCATAACAGGCATTTCACTTAAAATTTGCTGCTCTGCAGACAAAGTGCGCACCTTGCGCTTTTTCAACCAAAACACCACTTTTCAATTAAAATACCCCCCCCAAACCATATGTTCTCTGAAAGTACATACCTCCAGGGTTCTAGGCGTACCAGGCTTATGGTTGTAGCTGCAGCTTTCTGGGCGCAAGCCTTCCCGAAACTCACTGGTTGTACCGGATTTCCCTAAAAAAATAGCAAAAATGCAGAATTAAGACCAAATTTTCCTATAAAAAACCTGCGCTAACCAAAAAAAACTAACCAAATCTGAAACTGCAAGGTCCCCTGAACAGAACAATACCCAACATGCATAGCTACCTCCAAGGGTAGGGTTGCCAATTACCCCAAAGCAAAGCGTATGCATAACAGGCATTTCACTTGAAATTTCCTGCTCTGCAGACAAAGTACGCACCTTGCGCTTTTTCAACCAAAACATCACTTTTCAATTAAAATACCCCCCACAAACCATCTGAAAGTACATACCTCAAGGGTTCTAGATGTACCAGGCTTGTTGTTGTTGTAGTACATCTCATAGTAATGAGATCCATTCACAAAAAACGGAGATCTCAGGTAGATCTCCGTTTGTTGTCAATGAATCCCATTACTATTAGATTCAAACATAAAAAAATTGTCTCCTACGGCCACCCACCCCTCAAAAACATACAGATCCCAATTGCAGGCAGTGAGGGGCATCCCAATTGCAGGCAGTGAGGGGCATCCCAATTGCAGGCAGTGAGGGGCATCCCAATTGCAGGCAGTGAGGGGCATCCCAATTGCAGGCAGTGAAGGGCATCCCAATTGCAGGCAGTGAAGGGCATCCCAATTGCAGGCAGTGAGGGCATCCCAATTGCAGGCAGTGAAGGGCATCCCAATTGCAGGCAGTGAAGGGCATCCCAATTGCATGCAGTGAAGGGCATCCCAATTGCATGCAGTGAAGGGCATCCCAATTGCATGCAGTGAAGGGCATCCCAATTGCAGGCAGTAAGGTCCCCCTCCCCCATATTTGAATCTCATAGTAATGAGATCCATTCACAAAAAACGGCGATCTCAGATAGATCGCCATTTTTTGTCAGTGAATCTCATTACTATGAGATTCAAACGTAAAGAAAAACATACAGACCCCCTCCCCACACATTCACTTACCTGTGATCGAGGAGAAAGAAGCTGGTCACCCCCCCCGCGCCCTGGACTGACAGATGACGCCGGCGGCCGCATGATGCATGGAGAGAGCAGGGGGCGCCGGCTGATGACATCTGCCGTGCGCCCCCCGCTGATTGGTCCGGGGGGGTGATCGGGTGACTTGGGTCACCCACAGGTCACCTCCCCCTGACCCCTGCACAGGAAGATGACGCCGGCGGCCGCATGATCCCTGGAAAGAGCAGGGGGCGCCGGCTGATGACAGCTGCCGTGCGCCCCCTGCTGATTGGTCCGGGGGGTGATCGGGTGACTTGGGTCACCCACAGGTCACCTCCCCCTGACCCCTGGACTCCCTTCTTCACAATTCGTCGGCAACTGGCCCGCTGATGCCCCCCTGATGCCCGTAAGGTAAGGGAACGCCAGCCACGTAAAATTTACGTGGCTGGCGGTTAACTGCAGGAGAGGCAGCCACGTAAATTTTACGTGGCTGGCGTTTAAAGGGTTAAACCCCAGAGCGCTGGCGGCGATGGGTTAAAAGTAGTTTTTTAACCCCCAAACAACCATATTTTTGGAAACCCCAAAAAACAAGTTTTATTTTTTAATTTTTTTTACCTTAAAAAAATTATTTAAAATGGCAGAAGTGGTCACAGAATTTTTCACATTTAAAAAAAAAAAAATTAATAACAATTAATTATGAATATTTAAAGATTGTTCCATTGAAATGCATTGGAGAGCGCCAGGTAGCGAGAGGTCATACCTGTCGCTGTTCAAGGTCGGACGCTGGCGCTGTGGGCTGAGGCTGGAATAGTGATGAATGAGTGGCTATATGGCGCTATCTCAGTCGCTAAGCAGGATTGCCTTGATAAATGTGTGATTGTGGTGGGGAGCTGGCGTTCTCGTGGCGGGGCCTGTCATTACCGGCCGCTCACCAGTCGCTACCTGTCGCTATTCCTTCATAAATAAGGGCCTATGTTAACACTGGGCACTGTGTCTTCCAGCGCTATTCTGCCAAAATAGCAGCACCAATAAAGAAAGAGATGCCAGCAAAATGACGCTAAACGGCGCACTTCTAAAACCGGACCTTCAGCATGATTTAATGAAAAGCCCAAACCCTTAAAAAACTATTCCCCAACATCTAAAATTTATATATATTAAGTTTTTTTAGTCACACAGTCAGAAGACACTTCCTGTTTGCAGGCTGCCTGATGCTCGATGAGCCGCCATATTGGATGTTTAAAGGCTCATACCATGCAGTAGATGCATGTTATGGATGATTTTTAATGTGAGCAATCTGTATGTACAGTGTGTGGGAAACATATAAGATATGCTCTTATTCAGGGTGAAATACTGTACCTTACAAATGATTTCACAGCCTTCCTAAAATTTTTAATAAGTACATCGCTATAATTTAGCATGTTCAGGTGCTGAAGCACATCATTAATCATTTGTACAGCAACAATGTATTTTATCATCATTACATGGATTTTTCAACACGGAAAGTATGACAGGTCAAGAATGAAATGACAGAAAAGCATCAATCTAAACCTCACGACAGGTGAGCCTGTTTAACATAACAAGTTAGGAGTTGAACTACACAAGAATTTAATCTGATGTTTTGTCTGTAGGGCCTTTCCAATAGGGAAGAAAATTGCCAGAAACTGGTTAAAAGTCACAGTAGTGTCATACTAAATAACTCCCATTGTTTGACTCTAACTAACTTACTAACATGCTCTTGGAATTAGCTATAGGTTATCAATAAATATTTGATACGGATGTGCATGTACTGTCCAAACCTTTTCCAATGAGTGAATGATATTTTTACAAGGCTTAAAAACAACAGCATCCTGTAGGCTATGCAGAAACAAATCATCACATTTTATCTGCATAGCCCATTGGGTTGCTTACCTCATTGGAACATTTATGTATCTCACCTGTAAAAATGCCCCATAGCAGATACAGGAGATGTTTGGGGGAAGAATTCATAAAAACATACTTTCTTCTTTACAATTTCTTTTGTGTGTTCAAGATAAAAAAAAAAGCTGACTCGGATGCAGATTGCTATTCACATCTAAAAGTACACCCAAAGTTACCCTTGCTTCACCAAATAATTAGCATGACCTCCATAGTGATAGAGACAGGTGGAAAAAAGGTGGGAGCAAAGCAATACAGGGAACTTGGGAAACACCAAAAGGGCATAAAAAGAGAGATACATGGCGCACAGAAAAGAGGAAGAAAACTAAAGGAAAGTAGAAAAAGCACAAAAACCTGAAGTAGGGGAGGAAATGCGAGAAAGAGAGAGAGAAGGAAAGGGTTAGAGGGAAGATGACCAGAGACAGAGGCAGGGGAAATGGGGAAAAAAGACATGAAGGGAATGAAAAATAGAAAGGGAAGGGAATGTGCAAATTCAAAGTGAGATGGTCCTCATTTGAACGGGGTGATAAGGAAAGTGAGAGCAATAACTTGTCAAACAGAGAAATGGTGGAAGAGAAAGGCAAGAAGACAAGGACAAAAAAGGAAACAATGTGAGTAAGAGAAAACTGCTGGCGATAGAGAAAGGCAAATGACAGAGGCAGCTGAGAGACTTTGCCCTGTGTTATGCCTAAGCAAATTAGATTGCCAGACAAGCGGGGACATTTTAGAATACGAAATGGAACGCTAAAGCGGCTCTTAGCCAGGAGGCTATTTTTTCCCTAGTGTCCAAAGCTGTGATCACTACTAGGAGTCTTCAGAAAGCTGAAAGCACCAGGAACAGGGATACAGGCGGGAGACTGTGACACCGACCAGGAAGTGTGCAGTTGGAAGCACAGGCTGGTAATGGATTAGAAACAAGTGTTCAGAGTAGCAGGTGGGCAGAGTTACAGACTGGGAACATACATAACATAAGCTATCCAAATGTCCACGCCACCAGAGAGGCAAGCAACCGACCACAAAGGACGTGGGAGTTCAGGTACTTGACAGAGAGATCATAACTAACCCATGTCTTCAGTCAAGCTACCAATGGTGGAGATTGCACAGGGCCCCAGGCAGTCCTGTGGTGTTTGCAGACTTGAGGAAGAGGAGACACAGAGCAGACAGTAGAGAGAACAGAAAAACACTCACAACAAGTAGCAGAAGACCTAAGCCCAGTACAGGCTACAGACAGCCTGGGCCCCTGTGCAGGGAACAGAAGGCTAGGTCCAATAGCAGGACAGAGTAACACGATTACCAGAGGGCTGGAGAGCACATGGACACACAGGAAGTATAAGGCAATGATCCAGCATGGCCGCAGGGCTACACACAAACCTTTATAGGGAAGTCAGAGGAGAGCATTAGAAACAAATGTGAGAGGGGAGGGAACACTAAACAGACAAAACACATAAACATAACAGACTAATACAAACAATACAGCAGGTGGCTTAACAGGCTGCAGACTTTCAGAGACAACAGACCACACATCATTGGTTCAAGGCCTCATACCCATCAGTCCTCACAGAATGTTTGAATGACGCCTTTTGGCACCCCCTTCTGGAGATATTCGGATGGCAGCACGCTGCCAGCTGGTTTCTGATGCACAGCATTGGGCACTGTGATTTAGCATGTGCATCCAGCATTCAGCATGCAGGAAATGTATTTGGTGCCACATCACCAAGGCTCGGATAGCCTTGCTGTCTGGCAACTGCTGGGCAGTGACAGTCACATGAAGCTGCCAGCTGATTGGGGATGGTTTATTTACAAGTCATTTCAAGGAATTCCCAGTTTGTGCTTGCTGTTCCAGCCCTGCCCTGTGAGTTTTATCTGCTTTCCCTCCTGCTGCTCAGCTGCCAAACCATGTCTGACCATGTCCAGTGCCAAGCTCTGCTGACGACCCATGCCAAGCCATTTGAAGATCAGTTCCAAATTAGATCATGCCCACTGCCAAGTTGTTGAACTGTGCCACGTCTGCTACTGGCCATTGTCCCAGGTTGATTTTACAGCCACGTCTTATTTTATCATCGCTGGGGTATCATTAAGCCTATGTGTTTGCAATGCTTTAGGAGTTCCAAAGCTCCAAATAAGGTAGATGGCTTGTAGACTGTATTGGTGGCAACTGTGGTGATCCGTTACAGTTGCAGTACAGCATGCCACAGACAACATGTCTTACCTCCCATTTCTGCTAAGCTGCTGTGTCAGAAGGGTTTTGTTGTTGAATTATCAGCTCTTCAAATCTATGGCCTAAAACATCTCTCAAGCTTGTGTGACTCACAGAAACAATGTTACATTTCAGTCTCTGAAAGAAAATGTGTGCCAGTCTTCACTGCATTTTCAGTTTCAGGCAGCAAAAGGAAATATGTTTTTCCTGGCAGATTACTGTGCAGCAAACTAAAAGAAACATACAAGCACAGAAGTGGGCTAGCTTCCCACTGCAGACAAAGGGGATGGTGAGTACCACACAGTGTCATGCAGAAGGGTTGAAGTTTTAACTGACATTTGTGGAAAAAGGTGGTCATACAGAAGCTGGAGGATTTTGCCTCAAAAAGTGTATAGAACTTAGCTTGAACAGATTAAGGGCCTTATTCATGAAGGATAGCGACAGGTAGTGCCTGTACAGCGACAGGTAGCGGCAGGTAAACGTCGGGCATGGCACGCAATTACACATTTATGAAGCCGAATCTGGTGAGCGACTGGTACAACGCCATGTAGCATACGATTCATCATTATCCCAGGCTCAGCGTACAGCGCCGGCGTTCATCCTTGCAGAACGCCATGTCTTACCTGTCGTTACCTGGCGCTTTCCCATACATTTCTATGGACAATCCTTAAATCCCTTTCCAGATCCCAATTTTTTTTCCCTAAAAAAAACCACAAACCTTCTGACATGTATTCTGGGCAAGAAAATTACATTTTTGAAAACTTTTTGGATTAATAATATTTTTATGCAGAATTGTCCTTACAGGTGTTCATGTTACAATGTTATAACAATGTAATTCCATATGTTTTCGCTTTGTTACTAGTGGATACATGTTCAAAAACACCCTTTAATCACACAGCCTCTGGTGCTATGGGCTAAAATTACATGATTTTGAGCGGCGCCGATGTTTGTGGCAGTTTTTTTGATGAATGTGGTGTGAGTCAGTTGCACTGAGCTGACCTTACGGATCGCTCACAAACGGCGTAGTAATGCGCCTTACATATCATATTCATCAATGCCGGACAGCGACTGAGGCGCTCTGAAACAATGACCCATGGCCGAGCACAGCGACTACTATGGGTGCTCTGAAATCCGTCTACAGACGCTCATCTGTCGCTACCTGGCGCCTGTCCTTCAACAGCATGGGAGGTAAGGAAACCATGTTTTAATATTGTTGTTAGCCTGGAGAAATCCTCTTACTTTTCTTTCACCTTCTTCTATTTTGCCCACTCTTCTTTAATTATAACTTGCCATGTCCTACCATGCTTTGTCTCATACTTTGAACAAGTAAAATTCAATATTAATAATAAAATGCATACAGTGTAAGTATACACATATGCTGTAATATTTACTCTTTAATCTTTTAACTGCAAGCTCTTGAAGTTTACAAGGCTGCTTGTCCATCTGCCATCCATGTAAATTTCACGTGCCTGACGCTTCCCCTATTTACAGCCTAAAAAAAGCTCATCTCCTTTCGGAATCCACTCTTCCCCTGGGGGGCCTCCGATCCTGGGTCTTCAGCGGGGCAGAGAATACCAGTTCGCGTGCACCAGCTTCTTACAGCTCTCTCTCTGCCACAGACGTCAGTGCACTCTGCTGATATAAAAGGTCCCTCCCTGCAGCGAAAGCGAGGGATGAAGCTCGAGTGATCGGCGGAAGCTGGGAGCAGGACACCAATCCTCCACCCCGTTCCTGGTTTCCTCTGCTCACTTCTGGCTATCAGAAGAAGCAATAGACAGCTCAGAACAGCAGCGATCGGTGATGGAAAGAGGTAAGTAGTAAAGAATAAAAAAATATATAGGAATATTTAGGTGTGTTTTTTATTACACTTAACCCTTTGTGAACTGGTAAGTCACCAGTAAGCGGCTGACTTGCCATAATTCCCCGCCCAAAGGGGTCCCCCCCCCTTTCCAGCCAAACCCTCCTGGGCACCCGCTATATGGGCTGGTAGCCGGTCTATTAGCCCCTATAGCTGGCACCCAGGATGGTTCAGCTGGAAAGGGGGACCCCAAGCTGTTTAATAAAATGTTGAGGGTTTAATATGATTTTCTTAAAAAACTTACATTTTTTTTGGTAAAAAAAAAAAGCTACAAAATGTAAAAAATTGATTTGTTTAAAAAATGTTTCCGCATATTTCACCCAAAGATATTGAGAACGCGCTGAAAAAGTTACAAACAATACTTTTTATGCCCAAATTCTGCTAAAAAATAAAATATATTTTTCCTGAAAATTCCTGCAAAAATCACAGTTAAACACATAGCGTAAAATGGCTGAAAATGGCCTGGCAACAGAGGGTGACAAATTCTCTAGGTAGGCTAGCAGTTAAAGTTAAGTAGCTAAGTTAAAGAGTTTTTAAACAAGCAGTCTATATATATATATATATATATATATATATATATATATATATATATATATATGTATTTCACCTGATAATGAACCAGGTATCTCCTTCGACTGTAAAACAATATTCTTCTGTTACACTTTGGCTGGCCATGACACTAGCAGCAACTTGTGTAAACAGAGAGGCAATGCAGCTGCGTAAGATCTATGGCTTGTGTTTTCAAACATCTCATCGCCCTTATTTTGATTTTTGTTTTTTATCATCCTGGTTCATAGAAAAAGGAAGTCACTTGACTGATTGTTATGTCTGTGTTGTTAATTGAATTACTAATTGATCTTCAGATCTAACTAACCCAGCAGATCTGTGTTGTGATGCTGAGTATTGGCAAATAAAGGTACTTGGCTTTTTTAGGAAGTGTTAAGTATAGCCTCTTGTAGCAGGCTTAGGCCCTTATTTATGAAGGAATAGCGACAGGTAGCGACTGGTGAGCGGCCGGTAATGACGGGCACCGCCACGAGAACGCCGGCTCCCCACCACAATCACACATTTATCAAGCCAATCCTGCTTAGCGACTGAGATAGCGCCAGATAGCCACTCATTCATCATTATTCCAGCCTCAGCCCACAGCGCCAGCGTCCGACCTTGAACAGCGACAGGTATGACCTCTCGCTACCTGGCGCTCTCCAATGCATTTCAATGGAACAATCTTTAAATATTCATAATTAATTGTTATTAATGTTTTTTTTTTTTTTTTTTACATGTGAAAAATTCTGTGACCACTTCTGCCATGTTAGTAAATTTTTTTAAGGTAAAAAAAAAAAAAAAAAATTGTGCAGAATTGATATTACAGGTCTGATATTATTGTATTCATTCATTCATTTTTTTGGTTTCCAAAAATATGGTGGTTTGGGGGTTAAAAAACTACTTTTAACACATCGCCGCCAGCACTCTGGGGTTTAAACATGCATTTCACAGCGCAAGAATTTTTTGAGCGTGATTTTTTGATGAATGTGGTGGGAGCCGGTCGCTCTGACCAGTCGCTATCATGCGCACCCATACATCGCGGAACCTGTCAAATAGCGACTCGTCACCCCGTATTCAACATTACTGCACACTGACTCATTCGCTATCAACAACCGAACAACGGCCAAGCACAGCGACTACTAGCGGGCGCTGTGAAAATACTGCTACAGTCGCTCAACTGTCGCTACCTGCCGCTATTAATGAATCGGCCTCTTAGTTATAGAGGAAAGCGATATCCATGCAACATTGTTCTAAAAAGTTGAAAACATGTCCTAATTGATTATTGATTATTATTGAGATTATTAAATAAATCTGCTAAAAATGTGTAATTATGATCATTTGTATGTACAACCAGCTGTGCCTTTGACAATAGTAATATAATAATACAATATAATTATATACATAACAATAAGGGACATCAGTTTTTCTATTTTCTATGGTTCTCAAATCTTGCATGCATATGTTTTGCATAGTTATTCCCCCCCCCCCCCCAAAAAAAAAAACAACCCCATTAATGCATACTGAAATTGTTGTACAAGATAAAGTATACATTTCCATTAATGATAAAAAAAAACCCTATTAAAATAATAGTATTATTTTTTTAGTAAAATCGTTTTTGTGGCTTCTTTTTCTTATCAATGTGTACTTTGCAGCTCAACAACTAAAATGCAGCCTAAATGCACTGTAAAGTGTGCCCCTTGTTCACAGCAATGATCCCCTGGTAACTGTAATGATGAAATGCTGACCAGCGCCTGTTACATACAGCGCCAATTATTTAGCGTGGCAAAATGAAGAAATACAGCGTATAGCGCCTAAAAGATGGCGGTACAGATTGGCGCTCACTGCCACTGTTATAATTGATACGTATAATGATCCAACAGGTGGTGAAACAGCCTGATCAATATCTGATGCCTCAATCCAAGGTATTGTGACTTACAGTGCAATTCTGTAAAAACAACAGCGTATTTAAATCAGGCGCATCAATGCAAGCAAACGATGCAACTTCATAAATAGGGCCCCTAAGGGGAACCTGGCTTCCCCAAATAATTAGCATTACACGCCATGCTGGACTACCCCTGGAGTTATCACTGCAATATCTGCAATCTGTTGCTATTGGCAACCATACCCCAAATCTAGTAAGCCCTGTACACACAACACTGCTGCTGGGCATGTGTAAGGTTGAGTGACTTCCTTCACCTCAGCAGTGTTCTGTGTGTAACGGCTCACTTCTCTCTTTTTGGAGACCTTGGAGCACAGTCGCCAATAGCAATAGAATGCAGAAAACTGCTTCCATAACACACACATTTGCAAACATAATAAAAAATAAAATAAATAAATACTAGGTGAGATCAGCACCTTGAGGAAATCCTTTTGGCACAGAAAAATATGCACTTTCAATTATACTTTAATTACTCACAAAAAAGTGAGCCAAATCTTGTGTCTGAATCAGTCTACGATGGTGGTTGTGCAAATTATTTGGTGAAGTTCAACTTTGGGTGTGCCTTGCTGTATTTCATCCTGCATCTGAGTGACTTTTTTATTTTACTACACAAGAAAATTTCAGTTTTTTTTTAAATCAATGCATGTGTGACTTTTTGCTGGACTTTTTTTTTTTTTAATTTGTTTTTTTTTTTACTATCTAATTAGTGGTTCAGTGAAAATCAAGGGCGTCGCTGTGTGCTTTTATGTTATCACAGTCAATAATTAGTTAATTAATTATGAGGCCGATTCATTAATAGCGCCAGGTAGCGACAGATGAGCGACAGTAGCGGTATTTTCACAGCGCACGCTGTGCTTGGCCGTTGTTCGGCTGTTGACAGCGACTCAGTCGGTGTGCGGTAATGTTGAATACGGGGTTAGGAGTCGCTGTTTGACAGGTTCCGCGCTGTATGGGAGCGCATGACAGCGAATGGCCATAGCGAACGGCTCCCAGCATATTCATTAACAAATCACGCTCAAAAAATTCTCGCGCTGTGAAATGCTTGTTTAAACCCCAGAGCGCTGGCGGCGATGGGTTAAAAGTAGTTTTTTAACGCCCAAATAACCATATTTTTGGGAAAAAAAAAACAAGTTTTTCAAAACATTTTGTAATATGAATACATTAATATCAGACCTGTAATATCAATTCTGCACAATTATTTTTTTTTTTTTTACCTTAAAAAAAATATATAACATTGCAGAAGTGGTCACAGAATTTTTGACATTAAAAAAAAAAAAACATAATAGCAATTAATTAAGAATATTTTAAGATTGCTCCATTGAAATGCATTGGAGAGCGCCTGTCGCTGTTCAAGGTCACTCCCTGGCACTGTGGGGGGAGGCTGGAATAAAGTCGCTAAGCAGGATCGGCTTGATAAATGTGTGATTGCGGAGGGGAGCCGGCGTTCTTGTGGCGGTGAGCGTCATTACCGTTCGCTCACCATTCGCTACCTGGCGCTATCCCTTGTTAAATAAGGGCCTAAGTTCACCCCTGCTTAGATGCAGGTTCCAATTCATACCTCAAAGCTCACCCAAAGTTGGATTTGCTCCACAAAATAATTAACATGGACCTTGGAGGAAAGTAGAGGGAAGTAAGTGAGTTTTTTACACCCCCAGCCTCTTACATATCCCCTTAGAGGTTGATTTAGCACCACATATTGCCATTTGAGCGTCTATGTAGCGGCACTTAGAGCGCTAGCTAGTGGACGCTGCAAGGCGGTGTCTGGCGCTATAACCTGGCGTAGCAGCCGGACAAGTGACACTGTAGTATCTTGTCCAGCATTGATAAATGTGATGTCTGAAGGGCGCTGTAGAAGCACTCTCCCTCAACCAATGCATATGTAGTGCCCTGAGGAAAAGCTGCCCACAGCAATGCTGTCACGGACCGGGTGGAGCGGACTTGGATATGGATCCGCTTTGACTGTGGAACTGATGGCGAGTGCCCTGTCAGGGGAGCGGAGTCTAAGAGGCCACCGGTATTCTCCAGAGCCCACCGCAAGGCAGGTTGGTCTTGTAGCGGCGAGTGACCCCCAGGTTGCTACCCCCCAACAGCGGCCCAGTTCCACAGTTAGCCGAGGTTCAGCGTTGTGCACAGGGGCAGGCAAAAGACGTAGTGAGTACAGGCAGAGGTCAGGGCTGGCAGCACAGGTTCATGGTAAAGGTGAGTAGCCAAGGTCGGGGCAGGCAGCAAAGGTTCAGAGTCGGGGACAGGCAGAGGTCGGTACACGGGTGAGCAATCCAAAAGTAACTGATTTACAACTGGCATGGAAAGACCAAGATCCGGCACTAATGGAAAGCAAGTGCCCCTTTAAATAGGGGAAGTGGATGCAGGATTGGATGACCAGACACCAATCAGTGGTGTACAGGCCCTTTAAATCTCAGGAATCCGATGCGCGCTCCTTCTAGTGGACGGAGACGTGCGCGCACCTGACCATGCGAGGAGGAAGCATGGGGGGAAGGGAGACGGCTGGGAGCAGCCAAGGAGGTGACGGAAGTGCTGTGAGATGGATTACGGCTGGATGCAGCCATGGAGGTAAGTGAAGTGCTGCGAGATGGGCGCGCAGCGCTCGCCCTAACAAATGCTACATCTAGCAACAGGACAGCGCTGCAACCAACGATAAGTAGGGCCAGATAAGTGCGACGCTGAAGCCCATGTTTAAGAAAATCAAACACAAAACCAGCCGTGCTCTAAAACCAGGCGCTGAGTGCCAGACGCTGTTTGTTTTTCAACACATATACACCAGCACCAGAAAACATAAGGAATTACATTGTTTTAACACTGTAACAATGACACTGCAATGGCGGCCCAACACATACAATGCTGCATAAAAAAAAAATAAATATAACAATAAAAGTTTTTGGTTGCTGGGCAGGAGAGGTCACCTAATGATTTGATCCTAAAATTGAGAAAAAAAATAAAAAAAACTCTTTTTATACACAAGCAAATAAAACATTGTATGGGATAACACTACTGAGCGACAGGTGCTACATGGTGCTGCTGTACATCGCCGGCGCTTTACACTGAGCCGCCACTAGTGATACATGTGATGCTACATGACGCTATTAGAGGTCCTCACCAGATTGACTTTCATATATATGGTTTTCACATACAGAGCCCAGCGTTCACCTGGCGCGGCATGGTACTACATGGCACTACCTGGCACTACCTAGCATAGCGTTTCTTAAATAACCCCCTTCATCTGGTCACCTGCTCCATATCTGGGTCAGTGGGAGCATTTTGTAGGTAGCTTTGTGTTTTGTTAAATCACGAGCTACAGAAGACAGCACAGAACTCCAGAAGACATGGAGTGACTTGGTGACTCTTGATGTTTAGGTTTGATTTTCCATCGGAAAGCGATGGGAAAAGCTTATCTGAGGTCCTAAAACACTAAAAGAGTTAAGAAGCGGCAACTCTGTAACTGGCAAGACAGTTGGGACAGTGTAATTGGACACCAAACCCAAAAGCTGAGTCAGAAATCAGCTAGCAAAAGTGTCTGCACAACAAAGGCTATCAGTGACCTGCATCTGCTGTGTACATGCAAAGAAAATCATTTCAAGGTCATTTCCCAGGTATTTCTCTGGTGCAACACATCATAAATCAAGAGGTGCATCTGGATGTCACTATACCACGGAAATGTCCGGACACAAGGAAAGAAAATACATAACAATTACAGGGAAGACCTCTTAATATTAATATTAATATTACCCTAGTAAATAAATAAAGAGAAAAATGTATCTTAGATGTGTCTTTGTGATGTTTTTTAAAGTGGACCTAAAACCCAGGATTCAGACTATACTGAGTTATTGGTCCCTTTTTTCTGGGGCATCCCACTTTGGGATATGTGAAAACTTACCTTTTCAGAGATCTCACAGCGTATGTGCGGGCTCTTGTCCAAGCATCATTGTCTGTCATGCTTATTAATGTGTGGCATACAGCTCTGTTTGGAGAATGAACTCTGGAATAGAGAAAGGGGAGTGGCTGCATCCCTGGTCTCCCTGCAACCTGCAGTGGGCTCCTACTCCCAACCTATATTATAGACGCTAAAAACTCTGACCAGCTGACCCTGGAACCTAAAAGACTTCAGGCCGCTAGACTGCCTCCTAGGAGAATCTTAAATTGGACCAAAACCTAGGATTTTGACTATCCTGGGTCATGGTCCTTACTCCCGAGCACCCCGATCAGGGATGCCAGCTGTGTGGCACCCAATCCCACTCACCCTTCCTCTGCCCTAAGGCGCATGTGCAGCTTCTTGTCCAATCAGCGCGCTCGGATCCGCTCACGTTAGTGCGTCTAAGAAGAGCTGATCCGAGCGCGCTGACGGTCACATCCCCCGCCATTCAAAAATGCCTGGCGCAGGCACGCGCCCTGCTGAAGTGATTGCGGCTTGCGCACGTGCCGTTAAATATGTGAAAGGATTTAATAAGGTTCAGGAGGGAAGTGTTTTTAAGAAGAAACTTAATGATAGAACAAGAGGGCACAACCTGAAGCTAGTCGGGAGGAAGATGAGGAGGAATGTTAAAAAATATTATTTTACAGAAAGAGTAGTAGATTCTTGGAACAAACTTCCAGCAGAGGTAGTTGAAAACTCAACAGTCACTGAATTTAAACATGCCTGGGATAAGCACACATCTATCCTAAGATAAAGTGCACATACAGTTACATAAGGGCAGACTAGATGGACCGTATGGTCTCCTTCTGCCGTCAACCTTCTATGTATGTTTCTATGTTTTTATGCATAAACATGAGGTGTATGTGGCAGTTTGGCTTGTAGTGCATTCAGATGTATAGCATTTATTATAACTGATAAGGATGACCCTCAACGCTGAGCTGGGTGTAATTCATTTTCTGCACCAACCTTGCTGCTCCCTTAGGGCAAATACTCCTAATCCTAATATTAATAAGAGACGTGCCTGTAAGGAACTGCACTATGTATAGTTCACATAACAGTGAGGTTACCATTCTTACTTCAGTAACATTCCAAAGGTTCAGTTAGCCTGATTTCTGCTTAACCCATGCTAGCTGTCAGGGACTTTCTTTTATTCACTAGCACTTTGTATTTCCTGATAAACCCTATAGAACCCTATAGAACTTGCTCCCTTCTGATGACTGATGCATGCACGATGAGGCCCA
Source organism: Gastrophryne carolinensis (assembly GCA_027917425.1). Classification (NCBI taxonomy): domain Eukaryota; kingdom Metazoa; phylum Chordata; class Amphibia; order Anura; family Microhylidae; genus Gastrophryne; species Gastrophryne carolinensis. The sequence goes on along the minus strand of CM051239.1, from coordinate 271,125,745 downwards.
GCAAAGGGGAGAGAATTTATTAAGAAATATAAAGCAGTCTATAAGACTATGGCCATTAATATCCCTCTTTTGGTAGGGCATCTAGATTTGTGAAATCCCCCTGACCGCATAGCGTATGCACAGGCTACATTCCCACTCACCTCCAACTGAGGTGGGTACCGGTGCCAGGCAAGTCTAAATGGCTGGCATGGGTACCTGGAAGTGCGGGGGAGTGGCCAGCGACTGAAGTCTGAATGGCATAGCAAAACTGAATCGAGCACCGTGCTGCTGATTGGTTGCCAGCCTAAGTATGCAATGTGGGATTACTAAAGAGCTGAGTTCACAGGCGATCTGGGGGAATACACACAACAGGGCACCCCAAATCAGGATTAGAAGGAACTGGCAGACTGATTCATCACTAACGCCAGGTAGCGACAAATGAGCGTCTGTAGCAGGCAGGCGTGGGTTCATAGTCAGTCGCTGTGCAGTAATGATGAATACATTGTGAGGAGTCGCTATTTGACCAGTACAGCGCTGTATGGGAGAGCATGTTAGCGACTGGTCAGTGCGACCGACTCACAACATATTCATTAAAAAAACATCCTCACAAAACTCCGGCACTGAAAAAAAGCTTCTATGAAGCCCAGAGTGCCAGAGGCTGTGTATTTAAAGTCTGTTTTTCAGCATGTAACAAAGCGAAAACATATGGAATTACATTGTAAGAACATTGTAACATGAACACTTTAATGCCAGACCTGTAATGTCATTTCTGCAGAAATATATAAAACATGAACAATTTTGGAAAAAATGGCTTTTTCTATGCCAGAAGAGGTCACAACATTATTTGAGATTTTTTGAAAAAAACAAAAACCCTGTTTAAAGAGAAGAAAAGTATCGTCCATTGAAATCGCGACAGGTAGCGAGAGGTCATACCTGGCGCTGTGCAAGGCTGAACGTCGGCGCTGTACGCTGAGGCTGGGATAATGATGATCCTGACGCTACATGGCGTTATCCCAGTCGCTCAACAGATTCTGCTTGATAAATTGCAATTGATGTCATTGCGTGCCGTATCCAGCGTTCACCTGTCGCTACCTGTCATTTACAAGGTACTACCTGACGCTATCCCTTCATAAATAAGGGCCAAAATTCTGGGTTTTGTTTATCTTTAAACAATAAAGGCCCAGTGGTACTGCCAATGTTACTGGTCGGCAAGGCTGATTCATTACTAGCGCCAGGTACCGACAGATGAGCGTCTGTAGCAAGGCATTGAGAGCGACCGTTAGTAGTCGCTGTGCTCGGCCATCGTTCGCTGTTTCAGAGCGTCTCAGTCGCTGGCCGGCATTGAAGAATATATTGTGTGAGTCGCTCTAACACAGTCGCTCTAACACGCCAGCTCAGTGCGACGACTCATCAAAAATAGCCTCAAGCAGCACCGGCGCTCAAAATCAAGTTGTTGTAGCCCAGAGCGCCAAAGGCTATGTGATTAAAGTCTGTTTTTGAACATGTATCCACTAGTAACAAAGCGAAAACATACGGAATTACATTGTTATAACATTGTAATATGAACACTTTAATACCAGACCTGTAATGACAATTCTGCATAAAAAATATTATAAATCAAAAAAGTTTTAAAAAATGACTTTTCCAAGGCTATGAGAGGTCACACAATTATTTGATCATTTAAAAAAATATAAAATAAAACCCTGTTTAAAGAGAATAAGAGGATCGTCCATTGAAATGTATGGGAGAGCGACAGGTAGCGACAGGTAATACCAGGCGCCGGCGCTATACGGTGAGCCATCTGTGATGATGAATCGGTCGCTACCTGTCCCTGCCAGTCGTTACCTGGCACTATGGCTTGATAAATAAAGCCCTAAGTGATAACAATGAAAATCATCATATAGAAGGCATTAGTAAGGAGTGCATAGCCCAGTGATGACTGAATATAGAAATCCAAAATGTATTTTAGATGGTGATGAGAGTAAAGATAACAAGTGAACACTAACATTACAGTTCCGCTTAGGTATGTGATTTTCCTCATTGCATGTAGCTATTTCCTCTGCTGAAATCCCAGGTTAGCTAATTGCATACAATAGAAATTTTCTAAAAGACTGCTATATGTGGGGACAGGAAATTGTGAAGCAGGAAGCCACTTTCTACATGGAACCTATAAGCCTGCCCTGAGCAATGCATGGGAATCCAGGGGGAATATCTCAAGGCCTTTTTAAGCAAGCAGTACATTCGTCATACCTTCAAACTTTTCAGGGTGGGAAAGAGAGACAATAAGCCACGCCCCCACCTTGAGGGATGGATAGGAGATAAGTTGTAACAGTAACAACAATATAAACACTTTGAATAGGCAATTGAATCATTTATTGATGCAGATCTGCATGATAATCCTCAAAGAGGGACAAACAGAAACAGCGAGGGAAGGGGGAAAAGGACTCAAGAGGGACAGTCCATCCAAATCAGGAACAGTTGGGAGGTATGCGATTTATTAGTGACTGACAGAAAGAAAAGGCACTTTTATAATAATTGTATTGCAACATTGGATGAAGAAACCTAGGGCCCTTTTATACTATCCAGACGGGCAGGCTGATTCACTAATAGCGCCAGGTAGCAACAGATGAGCGTCTGTATTGCGGAGCTATGAACGACCGCTAGTGGCCGCCCCGATCAGCCATCAGTCGTTATTACAGGTCTCCTCAGTCGCTACTTGCCGTTATTGGTAATCACGCTGCCAATGTTAAATATGATGTTTCAAATTTGCATTAGAGGCGCTGTTGAGTTGTTACACCGCCTGAGCGTTTCTATGCTGTTGTATATAAATCAATCTTTCAAAGTTAAAATTCTGCAATCTCATAAGCCAAATAATGGCTAAAGGTTGGGGGGTACCCCACTATTCACACCCCCAAAAGGTACTGAACAGAGTCTTATAACTGCACCACAAGAAAGGTAAAGTTAATATGTATTGTTTATTAATCTCAATCAAATGTTAAAAAAGTTCATTTTTTACATAGAAGACAAACTGTTAAAAAACATTATACAACATACTAAAATATATACTGCCAAGAGGGGGCGCTAATAAGCCTTACTGCCATGGTGTTGAATATGGATAAGAAAATTCATATACACAGTGTATCAAAATCTATATAAAAATACATGAAAAGGGCCAACTCTAATAAAGTGCTAAGTGCTAACCCCAAAAGTACATCAATTACTAATAGAGCTCAGTGCAAAAAAAGGATTCCAATATTGCCCTGCACAAGAGGGCAATAACACAAATCAATAAACAAAGCAGTGCAAGGTAAAAGAAACAATTACTTATCAATCAGAGAGTGCAGAGCGGCAGCAGGCGTCCCCCCCCCGTTTTGCGCAAGCCCACGCGTTTCGAGACGTGGGTCTCTTTATCGAGGCAGAGTGCCAATCATAAGCCAAATAACATAACCAGATATTTTAAATAAAAATCAAAAATATTTTTATTGAAGCATATATTTTTGGGCAAAAAACCCAGTTGAACTTGAGTCTTTCTGCTCTCAATGTCCAGGGTGCCTTATTTGAATTCCCCATAGAGATAAATACAGAGCTGATAACTCATCCTAGCATGATAGATTCAGCACAAGGAAGAGTTTACTTGGGCTTGTTAGAAAATATAGAGCAGGCTGAATAAAAGATACAGTTCATCACAGCCAGCCTGAGAGAATTTTCCTTTAACATTCTTCATTCAATCATAGGTTTCGCAGCACGGGGACTTTGATGACCTGTAATCTAAGGAAAAACCCATTTATGCTACTTCACACAACCAGAAGCCATCAGACTGGCTTTACGCCCCCTTATATACCTACTAAAAATATGCAATGGAGCGGGCATGTGTAGGTATGTAGGGGCATTAACAAGTATACAAGGTAAGCATACAGATGCTGGCACAGGACAGGGGACCTGCGTGGGCACACTGGACTCACACAGAGGCCCTGAGGGTAATAAAAGTTGAGTATAGGCTTTCTTTGTTTTATGCCTGGATAGGACTTTGGAGGTGGAAAGTCTCTCAAAGTTAATTAAAGGCAAATTGGATTATCCTCATGTTAATGAAGACTCGTAACTACAGATCAGTTTCATTGCAGCTGCATCTTATCTATAATGGATAAAGAACAAGGTGTGCTATGCAAAAAATGTTCAACAAAAATATCTGATGGAATTACTATTACACAGATATGGGTTGCAGCTAATGTGCAGACAAATCAATGTTGAAGAGCTTGAATATATACACTCTATCTCTCTCTCTAAGTACTGTATGTATATATTTTATACAGTGTGGTGCTGTGCACCGATTGCGAGTCCATCTAAGCACCCCTTCTGTTCCTTTAGTTGCACATTAACATGCATGGCCAAAGAAGCTGATTGGAGTAGACCCATGCCTGTGAAGTGGAAACGCCGGTGAGGTATGTATACCTCACTCCATAGAGAAACCGGGGAGGTGGCCACTCTTACATTGTTAATACGACTGAAAAAATGTCCATCAAGTTCAACCAAGGGTGTTGGAGTAAGAAAAGTTTTTTTATTTTATTTATTTATTTATTTATTTTTACTGATAACAGCTAATAGTAACTGTTAATGTTATTTCCTTCTAAATAATCTAATCCTTTTTGGAAGCTGTCAGCGGCTGATGCTGTAACAAGCTTCTCTGGGAGGTTATTCTACAGATTTATAGTTCTTATGGTAAAAAATGATTTTCGGCTCCGGAGATTGAATTTCCTTTTTTCCATGAAAGGGAGTGCCCCCTTGTCTTTAGAGAGGATATTACCTGAAATAGTGTTTCCCTGTATATTTTGTATTGCCCATTTATACATTTATTTATACAAGTTAATCATGCCCCCCCTTAGTCTTCCAAACTACTTAACAGATTTAATTCTCATAATCTTTCCTCATAACTAAGATCCTTTATTCCCCTTATTAGTTTGGTGGCTCTCCTCTACACCCTTTCCATAGTCAGAGCATCCTTTATATGAACTTAAGAACTAGTGCCCAGAACTTGACAGCATATTCCAGGTGAGGGTGCACCAGTGTCTTGTAAAGAGGCCAAATTACATCCTTACCCCGTGATTCCATGCCTCTTTAAATGCATGATAATATATTGGTGGCCTTGGAAGCAGCTGCTTAACATTGCATGCTGTTATTTAGCCTGTGGTCTACCAGTGCCCCCAGATCCTTCTCAACAAGTGATACTCCCCCGAGGATATATGTGGCCATCAGGATGTTAGACCCCAAGTGCATGACTTTACATTTCTCCACATTGAACTTCATCTCCCAAGTGGATTTCCAGACACTCAAAGCCTCAGTGGTATCTTCTGTGTTGGCTCCTTCTCTTCATTCCCAGGGACCATTTGCCCAATATCATTAATTAGGGCACCTACCTGTTCTGATTTAGTTTTCTCCAATTTATTTAAAAAATGTTTAGAGTTTGGTTTGCTTTCTTTGACCAAATCTCTTTCATGTTTTGCTTATTTCTTTCTTACATGCTTTATTAAACTAATTTATACTTTTCAAGTTACAGCTTCGAGCACAGCCTTGTAATTTTCAAATGCCCTTTTCTTGAACTTTATCGCCCTTTTAACTGCAGGTGTCAGCCAGGGGGGATTTAATTTTAGCTGCTTATATTTGTTACCCATAGGCATACATTTTGCAGCGTTGGTACTCACAATTGATTTAAAGCACTTTTGGCATCTGTATTCTTATTTCTCAACAGATGCTCCCAGTCTTATGTCCTGGAGTGCTGCTCTGAGCCTGGGGAAGTCTTCTTTCCTAAAATTCAGGTCATCATCATTTAATATTCAATCCAAAAGAGCATCACCCCTAGTTGGTGCGTCAGTGATCTAGTTCAAATAGTTATTTTGTAGCAAGCTGAGGAATGCGCTCCCCCTTGTAGTAGAAGCAGAACCATGTCTCCAGTCAATACCTGGATAGCTGGTTGGGTGCATGGTGAGCCCATTAGAATGAGTCTAAGAACATGAGCAGACTGTGAGACAAAAATACAAAATAGCAAAGCATGGATAAACCAGTGGCAAAGAAAAGAATCCAGGAAACACCTAGAAAGGCCTGGGAAAGGTACAGGAAAGTTGTCATTGTTGGAGAGTTTGTGCAACAGCTTACAGCTTGTCTTTGTATGTGATCTGCATCTATATTGCTAGAATAATGCAGTGTACACTTATGACAGTAGATGGCGCTGTTACATATATCTATGTATATATCTATCTGGATTTGACTCCACTGCACCCAGCTCTCACACTCTGAAACAGTGATCTGTACCAAATTTGAAAGCAAAATAAAGTCAAAGGAAGCTTAATCGAACTGAAGATGAAGAACCGAATGGGAGATGCCAGGGCACCATTTATGTTCCTTAGAAGCCAACCAAAAGGGCTACCTAAAGCTCTTTGTAGAGAATTTCCATTTAAAGGCGAAAAAGACACAAGAATTTGACTTTCTGATATAAACACATTGGCTAATAAGAGTAAGGGTCACTTATACACCCGAACTAAATTAAACTACAGCCAAGCTTGTGGTTTTCCTCTCTTGGAAATAAAATCCAGGTGTGCCGGGTTCCATTCACCTCCTGATTTCCTTATCCTTCCAAAAAAAACAAGCCTGGCAGGATATTTTTTGATGCTTGGTGTATAAGTCACCCTCGACTCCTCCAGCATGTTTATATGGATTTATATCATTGGGCCATTTTTTCTTGATAGTCCTCCTTTAACATGTGCTTAGCAATTAGGTAGAAAACTTTAAGCCGTAGCCTTTACAAATTTGCAGACAAAATATAATCAGATTTCAGAAAATGTTATGCTTTTCAAAGAGACAGGAGATCCAGAGGAAACCAGAAAAGCAGAAAAACAAGCCGCTCTATGACTTACTAATGTTTGGAAATGCACTGTTTAGCCTCATGATGAAGATCTACGCTTATACTGGGTAGGGGCCTTTTATAAATGAATATTGAAAATCTGTTTTAAACGCATATTTCAAAGAACATGTCATGTTTTACAGATTAAAAAATGTATGTGAAATTTACATTTGACAGTGTACTTTGAAACACAATAAAATAGGGAAAGCTATCCAAATGCATTTGAGAGCCTATGCAATTTTTTTTTAACTCGGTACACAATTTAAGAATAAAGTTATTATATTATTAAATTTTTTAAAAGGAAAAGCCCTTTTAGCTGCTGGTCTATAGCGGAAGAATTATGATAATAAGTTAGACTTTTGTTTGACATATTTGTAGTAAAAATGTCTACACAACAGCAGCCTATGGGCCTATACAGAATCCTATAAGAACTACTACTACTTGTAGAGTATCAGTTTTGATGTATTAGAATACCCCAAGGGAGATATTATAAGTTAAATTTGTACTGAAAATATTGGCCTTATTAAAAAATTACTTCACTTGTAGGGCTGATTGTCAAGCCCCGTGGGACACTCGCCTTCAGTTGAGCCCACAACCCCCAATCTCCACTGCTGCTTCTGCCCATTCGCAGGGACGCTAGATATGCCTCACAGGACACGGTTGCCCCCAGGACTTAGGTAGCACAAAGCATGCAGACTTACAGGGTGAAGACTGATGAACCAAGGACTAGACTGGGTTCATCTGTCTGCTGGCCAGGGTCTTACACGTGAAGCCAGTCGTCAAGATATGTGGCACCAAGGAGAGTAGCAGAAAAAGGGTCAAAGTCGGTTGGTTAGGGAGTTTGCGGTTCAGAGTATAAGACGTGCTTGGGCTCAGGCGGGCGTCGGTCCAGGCATCGATCCAAGGAGACCGGGGAGCAGGTAAGATCATTGTGACACTGATCTATAGCGAAAAACAACCAGGTTAAGAGATTTTTTTTACTATATACTTACTTTTTTATACTTTAGAAAGGAATATTTTACACTGTATTTTGATTTACATTGAAAGTAAGCTTGTCCAAAAATTGCAGTGGTCCTCAAAAATCATAACTACATAGTTATTCCTTTAACTGTTTAAATGGGCAGTTATATAGTGTTATTTGTATAGTCTATATAGTGTTATCTGTTGGAGTAATAAATATCTAAATATACCAGGAAAAAAGAAGGGGCATCTACCACACGGACATCATTTTTAGTGTGTCGGCGCCTTTTGGAAAATATGTTTGTGTTTTTTTTCTTACTTACACTTTACTTTTGAAGTGATACGGGGTCTCAATACATGCACCACCAATGGCCAGGATGCTGTCGGTGGCCTATAATGCATAAGGGCTGGTAATGCCTATGACTGCCCTTGAGGCTCGGTATTAACAGCCCCTATGTTTGGTTTGCTGGGTTAGTAAGCTTTATAGGGGGATAATAGGTTTAATAAATACTCGTACAGTGAATGTAGGGATGGCTTCATTAGTGCTCTATACTTTTCTTGTCTTACCTTCTCAGCTTCTTCAACAATAATTGAGTGGTTCTTCTATCTACATATGAGCCACATAATGCACAATCATAGCTGATTTCAACTAAATGCAGCATGCAATTTATCTAATTTCACCTTATATTCAGACATATGGGTTGATTCAAAGAAACATGTAACAGCTTGGATTTGGCTCACGATCATCCTATTTTTTACGTCCGCTCGTGCGTTCGTATGAACTTGCGAGTGATTCAATAAGCAAATACGTTTCTATCCTAAAAGATACGTCCGTTCGTATGATATCTCCCGAACTTGCCTCAGTCAGTTGCCAATCGTAAAAATCACGTTCATGTGCTCACCTGTTGCGGCGGCAGCCTGTTTTTTCGGCTGCTTCCATCGTCAACCTCTTCCAATTACTTGCGTTTGCCTCTGGTTTTCATTGGTTTTTGGCCTCTTAGATTCGTGCGTTCGTATGTTTATAAGATCTTGCGCATGCGCACCCTCAACCAGAAACTTACATAAACCCCTTAGCGGCTGCATCCCACTTCATTTCTCGGTCCCTCAAACTTACCTAAACCCCTTAGCGGCTGCATCCAACTTCATTTCTCGGTCCCTCAAACTTACCTAAACCCCTTAGTGGCTGCATCCCACTTCATTTCTCGGTCCCTCAAACTTACCTAAACCCCTTAGCGGCTGCATCCAACTTCATTTCTCGGTCCCTCAAACTTACCTAAACCCCTTAGCGCTTGCATCCAACTTCATTTCTCGGTCCCTCAAACTTACCTAAACCCCTTAGTGTCTGCATCCCACTTCATTTCTCGGTCCCTCAAACTTACCTAAACCCCATAGCGGCTGCATCCAACTTCATTTCTCGGTCCCTCAAACTTACCTAAACCCCTTAGTGGCTGCATCCCACTTCATTTCTCGGTCCCTCAAACTTACCTAAACCCCTTAGCGGCTGCATCCCACTTCATTTCTCGGTCCCTCAAACTTACCTAAACCCCTTAGTGGCTGCATCCCACTTCATTTCTCGGTCCCTCAAACTTACCTAAACCCCTTAGTGGCTGCATCCAACTTCATTTCTCGGTCCCTCAAACTTACCTAAACCCCTTAGCGGCTGCATCCCACTTCATTTCTCGGTCCCTCAAACTTACCTAAACCCCTTAGCGGCTGCATCCAACTTCATTTCTCGGTCCCTAAAACGTAAGAATATCACATAATTTACATATGTCTATATGTTTCGAAGTGTGTTGTTTCTGGTTTGTGTAATTTTTTGGGTGTGTGCATCTTAGAAAAGACACATTTTGGAAGGCTTAAAATATAATTTATTTAAAATTTTTTCTTATTTTTTTGAGGAATAATTGTAAAAATTTTTTGGGTTTTGCCCAAGTAAAAACACCTAAAATTGTTTTTTTTTTTTTAACTGGAAACCTTTTTTTTTTTTTGGATTTTGTTTTTTTTTTTTTAAAAACAACTTTTTTGGTTTTTCACCAAACCAATTAAAAAATTTTTAAAATTTGTAAACATTTCACAACAACTGGAAGAAAGGAGCCAGGACCAAGGGCACTAATCCTCCTCGTCTTCTTCATCTGTTGGCCCCAACGTCGCCTGTATGGCCAGCAGCTCGGCCACCAACTCCTTAATTCTTTTTTTTTTTCCCGCCAAGGTTTGGGGGATCATCCCTGTAACCAATAGAGAAATAAACATAAATAGGAGTCCCAGACCGGTTTGTATGCTGGAAATAGATTTAGGGTTAATCAAATACATGTAAATGCATGACATATGTCGTTCTTCAAAGGGATACAGTTAATGCATTTCCCACAGGTAAGTGTTTAAACTCCTTAAACCGGACCTTCAACATTATTTAATGAAAACCAAAAACTATTCACAAATGATTCTGCACCACCTCAAAGTTAGTTAGGGTTTTTTGGGGATTACAGCGCCGCCATCTGGACTCTGAAGCATAACACTTAATGAGGAGTGGAGAGTTGGATAAAGTACAGGGGAGTAGGTTACAGTGGTGCGTTGGGAATCCAGAGCATAGCTGGGTTGAGGGAAAGGTCATCACTCACACAATGCATGGCAGCACCTTCCTTTTTTCAATCTGTATCCCATGCTGCCTGTAAATATTGTGCATTCCATATTCCCCAATATTGGTTTTTTTCTGTCTAATAACATGCATTAGATGGGTGAAGGGTGTTTTTCCATGTTTCTAATCTGTAGGTACAGTGTGATGGCTAAGTCTTTGGTTCTTAATACTAGTTAGGGTCCTCTTTAAGCTAACGAAGTGCCCACATGAAAGTGTGAACTACACATTGGCTACGCCTTTAGTTATGTGTGTGTTATTAGCTAACCAAACCTTAATATGAATAATGGCATGGAGACTTACGGAGTTGGTGGCCGACAGATGGCTGGTTGGGGCCAACAGGCTGCCCTTGGTCCTGGCTCTGCTGTGAAGAAGTCCCTGGAGAAACATGTGACATTTGGTTAGTATTTGTAGAGAGTCACTATCCCCAACATATCTGGCTCCCAGTCTGGCTGACATCACTCACCTTCGCCAGGATCTCCTTCCAGCATCTCTGCTGCCTCCTCCTCCACTATCTCACCCGCTCCAGAAGCTTCTACAAATACATAATAAAGGATAACTTAGTTTTTGGCCTGCCATGTATATCTTTGTGCCTATACATGAAGAGTGACATACCAGAGCCTTCCCCATGCGTGGCCAGGTATGACTCCACGCCCACGCGCCTTGGCCCCTCCTCTGTGGTAAGGTCCAGGGGCTGGTCTGAGGAGGCCACAGAGGAGGGGTAGGTCCGTCGCCCGGGAGATCCACCACCTTCACTCACAGATGCAGAGTCATGCAGCACTGGTCGGCCTGTACGTCTCCGGGTGCGGCGAATTCTGAAATCCATTTCCAACACTACCAAAGAAAAGTCCTTATAAATAAAGGCATAACTTAGACATTTGGAACATATACCATGCAATTGCTTTGTACTTACTTGGGAAATGGATCCCAAAAAACCTCCGCACCCGGGGCATGTGCAGACGCTTCAGGTCCGACCAATGCTGCATTATCTGGGTGTGAGTGAAGGTGGTGCTGATCACACGGTGGATCTCGGCGATGATCTCCCGGGCGATGTCCCTTTTCTCGCACACATTGGGCGCGAAGTCATACCGGCGCTGAAGCATGATCTGAAAAACATAATGGACACAGAGCTTTTACTTTTACACACAGACCCATATGTGTTGCATCACAAGTTGAGTATTTAATGTCATTAACACACACATTTCGAATGGCCGCCATTTTTGGGGAGTGCCTTAAAGAGGACGTTGACTGTGATTGTCAGTCTGGTCTTATGTTATATGTATCACACACCATGTACATACAGATAATAGCCAACATCAAGAATCAGGCCACCTGCATCTATGGCATGTTAGGATGGTTTAAACATCCAAGATGTAGCCTAATGCTTAGGCTTTTGGACCACGTGTGTGGCTTCCCGTTGTGTTTTTATGGCTTAGGACAACAGTGTTCCGCAAACATCCGCATCAAGGTCCGAGTCAGGCCAGGTTTGACAGCTCGCCCCGCTACTCCACAGGTTAATTAACTGTTGCTAAGCCGGAGCAATTGGGCGAATTAGGACATCAGCATAGACAGGTGAAAACGTGGCCAGGCTCGGCCCTTGAGGATGAAGTGTGAGGAGCCAGTGATTAAACATTAAGAGACCCCAAACTAGTTCCCAACGTATCATTTACATTTAGGCCATCATTGACTATTCTATTAAAATGCACAGGCAGCCACTTACCAGCATGAGGATCTCTTCCTGTTGACGGGTGAAGATAGTGGGCGCCATCTTTAGTCTTCTTCCAGGCAGCAGATAAGTGAAACCCCAGCGGTTTCCTGGTTCCGCTCGAACGTACGTTCGTACGAGCGCGTAGTCGTGCGCATAGGCGTCACACGCTGGGCTCATTATTTAAAGGTCCCTTCCCCCCAAGCTCATTCTCTTTGAGCATTTCTGTACGATGGCACCAAAAAAGGCGATCAGCAAACGACCACAGGCAAGCAAGACCGCGGAGGGCCCCACCACAAGGTCCCAGCAAGCTGGGCGAAAACTGAGATCCAAGACTCCCACCTCGGCCCCACCAAGGGACCCTGGACCCTCAGGTACCCAAAAAAGGGGCCCCAAGCCTCGTGCCCCTCCTGCAGCCAAAAAGCTGGCAACTGCAGCAGCCACCACCTCTGCCCCCAGAACAGGCAGCACCAGTGAGCCCACACCGGCCATGCCTTCAAGTAGGGCAGTTCGGAAACCCATGCCCCGCAGCAGGGCCCGAACCCCATCCAGGGCCCGAAGTACAGGCAGAGGGCGAAGAACACAATCCAGGGCACGAAGCCCAGACAGGGCCCGAACCCCATCCAGGGCCCGAAGCCCATCCAGGCCCCGAAGCCCATCCAGAGGCCGCAGATCACAAACCAGGGCCAGAAGCCCCTACAGGCCCAGACGAACCCAATCCAGGGCCAGAAGCCCCTACAGGGCCCGCAGATCACAAACCAGGGCCAGAAGCCCCGACAGGCCCAGAAGAACCCCATCCAGGGCCAGAAGCCCCGACAGGCCCAGACGAACCCCATCCAGGGCCAGAAGCCCCTACAGGGCCCGCAGATCACAAACCAGGGCCAGAAGCCCCGACAGGCCCAGACGAACCCCATCCAGGGCCAGAAGCCCCGACAGGCCCAGACGAACCCCATCCAGGGCCAGAAGCCCCTACAGGCCCAGACGAACCCCATCCAGGGCCAGAAGCCCCTACAGGCCCAGAAGAACCCCATCCAGGGCCAGAAGCCCCGACAGGCCCAGAAGAACCCCATCCAGGGCCAGAAGCCCCTACAGGCCCAGACGAACCCCATCCAGGGCCAGAAGCCCCTACAGGCCCAGACGAACCCCATCCAGGGCCAGAAGCCCCTACAGGCCCAGACGAACCCCATCCAGGGCCAGAAGCCCCTACAGGCCCAGAAGAACCCCATCCAGGGCCAGAAGCCCCGACAGGCCCAGAAGAACCCCATCCAGGGCCAGAAGCCCCTACAGGCCCAGACGAACCCCATCCAGGGCCAGAAGCCCCTACAGGCCCAGAAGAACCCCATCCAGGGCAAGAAGCCCCGACAGGCCCAGAAGAACCCCATCCAGGGCCAGAAGCCCCTACAGGCCCAGACGAACCCAATCCAGGGCCAGAAGCCCCCGACCTGGCACCAGCCGGGAACCTAGCCCCCCAAGAGGGCCCCGAATTGCCCCCATGACCACATCTACACCTGGAAGTTCGGTGGCCAGCCACGCAAGAACACCCAGTCCCTTGGCCAGTCCAGTCCAGTCATTGGGAAGCCACCAATCCGGCCATTCCCCTACCCAGCCCCAGGCCATAATGTCACCACATGTGTCTGCACACATGGAGGAGCAGCCAAGCCAACCATCTGGCCGCACATTGCGCCGCGGCCAGTTGAGTGGGAGATTCTCCCATGACCAAAATATGGCATTGGCTAGTGGCCTTACATTATACTATGACGAGCTATATGGGAGCAAATCCAAACACACCACCAAGCAGCGCAAGATGGAATTGTTTGAAACCATCCTCCGACAAGTAAATGCAGCGGGGGAAGAGAGGAAAGATGTGTCCCAAATTCTGAAGAAAATCTCTGATCTGAAGTATGCTGTACGGCAAAAAGAAATTAAAAGGCATAATTACAGGTAACTAAATGTTTACGCTAAATCTAATGTTTTGGATGTACTGTATGCACCTTTTCTGACGACCAAACGCTTTTCTCTTTTCAGCATGAAAACTGGCGGTGGCTTTCCATCTAAATTGGAGTTTACCCCTGCTGAGGAGATTGTGCTTGGACTTCTCCATCCGGTCGCGGTCGGTGGACATGCTGGTCTAAGGGACACAGACTCACCGACCCGTACCCACGGTGAGTACTCTTAAATCTGCATGTTTGCCTGTTTGCTAAATAATCTACAGTTCACTAGTAACAAGCTAACGGGATGCCCCTATGGTTTGCCTTGCTTGGCCTCGCACTACTGTGGCTGTTTGTGTCCTCTTTTTGGCCCTGGGAATCACACATTTAGGCCCACAGCCATTATGGCAAAGTTCAAATGTCCAATTGTATTGTTAAAGTCATGAAGTTTCGCAAGATAAGTGAGAAATTTTGAATCAATCACAAAACACACATCATTATGTATGGGTTGCCTTTTGCTTGTGTGAGTTGTGTTTGAGTTAACAATTTAATTAGCCACCCACAAACATATGTGACCAAGAGCAGCGAGACTCAAATGGCGGCCCGGGGTCCCAATGCGGACCTTGGCACCACATTCAAGGACCCCTGCCCAGACAGCCCTGCACTCAGTTACTTCTGTGTTGACGTGCTCAGAGCTGCCCCCTTGATCGGCCATGTAGTGGTTGGTCTCCTGCCCAATGTCATGGCTCCGTGAAACATAGCATTGCAATATGAAGTACTGCCCAGGAAGTGGCATTGCAAGGTACACAGTAACTTATTTAAATTTTCACTGGCCACAATCGTGTCCCGCTGCCCCTGCTCTGGCCCATGTGCCACAGTCCCCCCATGCCCCCCCCCCACATAAGCCCCATACATTTGTAACAGATTGGCTCCATCCATCCCATCACCATCAATACGTTAACTCCCCCCTTTAGACATCCAATCCCTGTCCCCTCAGCTCTGGCCCATCCAGCCCAGCAAGGGCAAGCAGCCTTTATTAGTTGGCACTTAGAAATCTCCAGCCCCTCCACCAGTGTCTTTATTTTTAACTAGACACCCCCTGCGTCAGCACCATGGCCAGACATTCACCTCTCACCACATACCTTTAAATGGGCGTTTCAAACAATTGTTTGAGTACCCCGGACCTAGCGAATGGTAGGCTAAATCCAAAAATGTGCCTTGAAAGTTGGATGCTGACTGGGTACACTTCATGACTTAGAACTGAGGTCACTTAGCAGTTTGTCCGAGCCATTGCACCTATGTAAACTTGCGTGGGTTTGAACAAAGGTCACCATTGCTCTAGAGTTGAATAATATTACAAATAGAGCTATATTTGATTACCTATCAAAAAAAAGGTTATGTGTGTGTGTTTACGTGGTATTTTTTTCTCTTCTTCAGCCCAGCATGATCCCTCAGCAAGGGTAAACTCACCCCCCAGTTTGGTTATGCCTACCAGGTCCGTACAGCATCGGAGCCCAGATCAGAGATTTTCGGTAAGTTAATTTAGTAGCATAAATACTAACAAGTGCTTAAGAATGTGTTAAACTGTTGAAATCCTAAATTGGGACGCAAACTTAGCCTTTTTTTTTTGGATATGTCCCTACAGACCCGCACACTCATGGAAGAGATCCAGGACATGGAGGAAGATGATGATGTCTCCGTACAGGGCACGTCGGATGAACTCCCCCTGGGTCCCAATTTGGAACTGCTCGATAATGTTTCTCTGGCCAATCCTCAGCAGCAGAGTGAATCTCCATCCATTGTGCTTGCACATGGGGAGACTGACACTACAGTCCCCAGTGTTCACTCTGCTGCTGAGGATTTGCAAAGCAGGCCGGTTGCTGTTGAGGGTACGACACCACGCGGCAGGGCACGCCCAAGAGCCAGGGTAATTGTGCGGCGGACGCCATTACGCCGCCCCACAATTTCCCAGGGGAGGCAGAGTGCCCTGCTTCAATTATGGACCCAACAAAGGGACTCTTATGACGCCCAGCTCGTTACAGAGCGTGAGCAAAGGCATGCCGACATGGTGAACATCCATACCAGTCTACAGGGCATCCTCGCGGAGTTGCGTACCCTCAACAGCAACGTGGCCAATGCAAGTAATGGCATCCAGTCAGCCATGGCTGAGATGACCAATATGCAGAGAAACATTGTGGAGCAGTTTCAAATTCACAATGCTGCCATGGCCCAGGCTAGGTCCCATTCCCATGGACCTCCACCTGGACCTCCACCTGGGTATTATGGGCAGCCACCCTATTAAGCCATGGGTGTGTGGGACATCTTTTCTCTTAACCCCCACTGTATTTACTTGTCCTTTGAGGTTTCAAACAATCCATTTTGTGTTGCTCTGGCAGGTTGTGTTTTGTATTTGCTCCCATATAGCTCCTTAGAGTAATGCTTAAGGCCACTAGCCAATGCCATAGGTCTATGTGGAGTTTATCTGGCCACTTATGGCTTTACCTATGTATTTGGTTGGTGCTCCTCCTGTTTGCAGACATGTTTGTGTGACATTATGGCCATGCCCAAATATCCCTGGGCACAGGCAATATTAATGACTGGACTAGGCTGGCCTTTGGACTGGGTGTCCTTGTTTGGTTGTGCCACTAACTTCCAGGTGTAGATGTGCTCGATGTTTTTTTTAATGTTATCCATTTGTTACCACAGATGTATGTGGACTGATTTCTGTTAACCACTATAATTTTTCATTTGCTAAGTAAAACAAAAATTTCACTTCCAATACTTGTGGCGTTTTTAGTGGGAAGACTTTTTTAACAGCTTGGGCTAAACCAGATAATTTTGGTTGGAAGAGGTGTAACAATGCACAGCGAAAGCTAAGGAAACTACATGAAATACATTAGGCAACAATTAAGGTCGAAATGTTTTACTTAGAGGTAATGCCACATTAGGGCAAAACAACATATGTTTCCAAAAGGATAACACAGACATACAGAATGGTGAGACAGGGAAAAAAGTTAACTAAAATGCTGGCTGATCAGGTTGGCTCGAACAGATTGGCCAGACTCACTGGGGGGGCCCCTCAAAATTCTCGGCTTCATCCTCGACGGCTGAAGAGGGCAGGCTGTCCACATAACGTGGGACACGTTCCATGATGGCAAAATTGTGCAAAACAGCACATGCCATTATAATGTCGATCACTTTCTTGGGATCATATTGCAGGGCCCCCCCAGTATGGTCAAGGCAACGAAAACGTGTCTTCAGCAGACCAAAGGCCCTCTCCACAACAGCCCGGGTCTTGCGATGCGCACGGTTATACGCTTCCTGAGAGGCATCCTGGGGCCGCAGCACAGGCGTCATGAGCCAGGGTAGAAGTGGGTACCCGGAATCACCTTAAACAGAGAATTAAATGTAATCAAAATTAAAAAGGCAACACAACCAACACCCAAAATTTCACAGATATCATAATGATGTAAGGTAAAGTGTTCCCAAAAAAATACAGGGCACATTAGGGCCCACAAAAATTGCACTAAGGTATCACCTAAATAAAAATGGCACTTCTATATACCAATTAATTAACAAACATCTGCACGGCCAAGGGTATTTGTATTTTACATATATTTGTAGTTTTCAGACATGTTACAATTAGGATGCTGCGGAGGGCCTATCCACATTTCTCTGGAAACTACAATGTATGCAGTTTAAGTCCACTTTGACATTTAACGACCAATAGTCCCAAAGGAGCCAAAGGTCAAAGATCCCTATCCACATTTCTCTGGAAACTACAATGTATGCAGTTTAAGTCCACTTTGACATTTAAAGACCAATAGTCCCAAAGGAGCCAAAGGTCAAAAGATCCTTGGGTATAAACTCCAAACCAATATATTTAGGCACAAGGAACTTACAGACATCCTAACTAAAGGGAAAACATTCTGAAGGCCACAGCGAGACAAGGATTTTTAGGGTAAGTTCCTAATATATGAGCCAAGAAAAATGCAGTTGTACGCTTCTGTAAATTTATCCTTAAAAAACATATCAACAAATACAAGATTAATGCCACATTTAATAACACACAAATAGGACACACTTACCAAGCAGCCATGCCCCCGAAAATTCACCTGCCTCAAATCTCCGAAACAACCCAGATCGCCGGAGGATATAGGAGTCGTGGGACGATCCGGGGTAGCCGGCAAGGACACTCATAAACCGCATATCCGGACCAACCACGGCCTGGACATTAAGTGAGTGTCCCATTTTACGATTCCTTAAGGCAAAAACATACAAAAAGGGTAATTGATATTTGACCCAAACTAATAAATTAACCACAAAACATGTCTGCACTCTATTGGGAAAGACTAATGAAAAGCCGAGATAAAGCAGCTACACAAATGAGGGATAAACAAATATGCTGCCGCAAAGGAAAACAGGTTACATGACACGTTGGGCAACATAATAACCAATCTCAATACCTATATATATACTCGTCGGCTGCCCTAGGTACGAGTGCCACATGTGTGCAGTCAATTGCACCAATAACGTTGGGCATGTCGGCCACATTATAAAACCCAAGCTTAATGGCGTTTCTGGCTGCCATATCATCAGGAAAATAAATATATTTTTGAGTTATGGCAGCCATGCCTTCCAAAAATTTAGATAGTGCGCGGCTCAGCGTAGGCTGTGACATCCCCACGGAGAGGGCACCCAGCCTCTGGAACGAGCCGTTCGCCAAAAATTGCAGGCAGCCAAGCATCTTGGTCATACCTGAAATTGCATGCCCCTTCCTTGTGGTGCGGGCTAACCATGGCCGCAGCTCACTATATAATTTATGGAGGGAAGCGCGATTAAGCCTGGTCAGCTCGAACAGCTCAACATCATTCATGCTATCGATGTTCATGCGACGACGCAGGGGCAATCTGCTCTCAGACATCTCGATCAACTCAATGCCAAAAAGCATAAGCCCTTGATGTGCCACAAACTCGCTCCGCTCCATCCTACTCCCGAGGCCAAATAGCTGCCGGCAAACATTTCGTAAAGCAGCTCTTTAATGGGCTTCAAAACAATTAGCAATCACCTCTCTGAATTGGGCGCAAGCCCATGTGAAGGACGTAAAAAATAGGATCGGACGCAAATAATACGATTTGGACGGGAAAAACACACGAACTAACGCAAATTATACGATTCTCGTACGAAATGCGTATGTTCATATACGTCTATGCGCGAACGATCGTGCGAATACGAAATGGCCAAAAAAACCAGAAAAAATGACAAACACCCACCCAAACTTACGATTCTCGATACGAAATCACTTAACTTTTGCTCTTTGAATCGAGGGGATACTGTATACTTTAGGTCCTGCCAACCCCACCACAATGATCACATGCACCACAATGCATCCAGGAACGACAATATTGTTACCAAGATTTATCCAGCACTTATGCCAGACAGTGCCACATCGGTGCAAATTTCAAGTAGTGAAAAATATAATTTATATTTTTGTTTACACTTGTGCATGTTGCTGTACTGCAAGAAAGACATTTTTTTTGTTTCAATATTTTTATTAAAGCTTTGAAATTCCAACATTACAGATATACGAAATGTATGCATTATGATACCATCCCACGCAGGGGAGGTGAGAAGGAACAGCTGACAGTGCATATGATTACACATAGATTATGTTGGCATTTTAATGATTTGCAATGGATACAAGTTAAAGCAGTGAACGACAGCGTATCGCAGTCTGAAGGGAGGAAAAAAAATAAAAACTGGAGGGAAGGGAAGAGGTTGGGGGGGGGAGAGGTCAGGGGGGAGGGGTCAAGGAGCTCCCACACTCCACCAGCCTACGTATCTGGATGCTACAGCCTCCACGGGGGCTCGCCAGGCCAAGCGAATCTCATCCAGGGCTCCCATAGAGGAATTTATCGTGAGTGTCGGCCAGAATACTGGACAACCTCTCGTTGATGAGAAACCCATTCATTCTGGTCGACACCTCTGAGATTGGGGTAAATTGTTTTTTCCAGGCTTTGGCTATGGCCTGTTTGGCCGCCAAGAGGAGGTAGACAAAAAGTCTATGCTGTTTGCTGTTGAGCTCCTGGGGCTTACAGTGCAGGAGGGCAACCCAGGGGTCTCTTTTCATGTTGGTTTGGAAGACGTCGTTAGCCAGCCTATATACCTGATTCCAGAAGCGGGCCAACATGGGACAAGTCCACCATGTATGGAGGAAGTCCCCTTCCGCACTGCAGCCCCTGAAGCACGTTTTAGACTGTCCCGGGAACATCCTGCTCAGCCGACCCGGCACCAGGTACCAGCGAAGCATTACCTTATAGGCCGTTTCAGTCGTCAGGACGTTGATTGAGCATTTGGAGGAGTTGGACCATATCTCCGCAAATCCCCCCTCGCTCTGACATGGGCCCAGGTCTTTCTCCCAGCTACTGACGTACCCGTGAGTCTCGGGTCCGGCTATATTTAATGCTGAATATAGTAAAGAGATAGTCCCTCTCCTGAATGGGTCATTAATGCATAATTCCTCGAAGGGAGTCCTCATCCGGAAAGGGGGGTGCAGCTTTGTTAGGGGCAAAATCCAGTGTCGTAACTGAATGTAATGAAAGTATTCCCTGCCCGGGACTCCGTACTTCTCTTGCAGGTCCTGAAAGGACCCGAAGCCCCCCACCACGAGTAGGTCTGCTATCTTATATATGCCCCGGTCCTGCCACCATTTAAAGGCCAGTCTATTTTGTTCCCCTGGGGGGAAGTTGGGGTTATCCCACAAATGGGCCAGGGGGGTATGTGGGGACATCAGGGAGGCTGAGTACCTCACTGAGTCCCACACAGCTAGGGAATGCTTCATTAATGGGCTGAGTGTCTTAGGTCTATGTCCCTGATCCATCGAAAGACATTTATTAAAACATTAATGGTGCAGCAACATGCAAACAGAAATTTAGAAATCCCATTTTGCCCTTATCTATCTGATAGAACTGCTTGATAAATCAGTTCCAAAATACAGTTTAGTAGTTTGCAATGCTGTACACTGTAAAAGGTGTGCTCTGCAAAAAAAATACTTTTTATTAAAATGCTAGCACACTACCATGATGGATTTTTTTAAAGCCTATGACGTGGTGAGACACAGTTATTGAGAGTCTCTCAAAACTGTTAAATGCAATCCATGTGAAACAAAATTGGAAAGACACAATAACGTAAAATACAATTTTGTATTCCCTTAAACTACATAATAATAATAGTTCCCTTAAACCACATAATAATAAGCACAACATAGCTGTATCAATGTACTTGTTTAGATTGGTAGTAATATTAGCATGTACCCCCTTTCCAAGTTTATCTATGCCCCCCCTTTCCCCGACACTATGTGTCACTCTAATTTCCTTGTATGTAATGTACCGTACTTTGTGAATAATAAACAGTTTGTGATTTGCCAAAGAGCATCTCTACATAGTTATTCTTTTAAAAGGGGCAGTTATATACTGTCATGATACAGTGTTATGTGTTGGAGTAAAAAATACCTTTTTTTCAAATTCTTTTTGCGCCTTATTATGAAATGGTGGAAGCTGGAGATTAGGGGAATGTCTGACATGGGAATTCTTGTCTCACTAGCGAATGAAAAGCAAAAATGTCCTTTCCTCCTGAGGAGGCAAGAAACTGCTGGGTGTTTGGGTGCAGATTAAGATCAGAGTGTCAGGATATTGTCTGGCAGGTGCTAAATGACTATTTCTTCATCTGTATAGAACATTTAGACCCTTATTTACCAACCAGCTGTCTGTGCCAGGATACTTGAAAGATTTCGGATGCATTAGAAGGGGAACGTATCTTCTTCTATAATTGGAAGCTGTCCAAAGTCACAGCACTGCTTAAAAATGATAAAGCATAAAGTACATGGTCTCAGAGTCGTTTAGTTCCAATGTGCCAGCAAATATTTTTCACCTACTGAAAAGCTTTTATGTTTTCTTGAAAGTTGAATTACAGAGGATTTCATTTTGTTACACAGATTGACATAAATAGATTTTTCATGTCAATGTTAAACAGGTCACTAAGCAGAAATATAAAGTGATGTAAAATGAAAATAAATATGGAATCATTGGTATCAACCCCCTCACTATTTAGTAGATGCACTTCAAAACCGACTAGATGTACTTTTACCCTCGCAGCACCAAGAGTCCTTGCAGCCTATATTCCCCACTTCCCCCAATTGGGTTTGCCAGGCCAGCAATGATGTGCAAGAACACAATAGGCTTCTGGTGGTCACATGGAGTAGTGAAAAAGTGAGGTAACAGAGGTGAGTAGGTGCTGCCATTATCGGTTGGGTGGGTTCAGTCAAAAGTGACTGTAGGAACTCTTATAATCGCAGCATAAGGGTATCCCCAGTTCCTATAGTCAGTTTTGACTAGAGACTCTATTTAAAGAGGACCAACACCTGTTTTAGAGAGTCTGGTCATGCCCTCTCTGTACATATGTCCCCTGCAAACTTTTTACCTGATCCTTGCTCCCCCATCAAGACTGTGCCCCGTAATTGGCCACGACCGATTACGTGGTCCAGAGTCTTTTCAGCTCCTGCCATTTGGTCAAAATGTACTCCTCTCTCTGTTTGAAGGACTGGCTACTGCTAATGTAAAATACTGCCTTTCCTTTCTTCTCAATCCCCTGCATGCCCCCAGCTTGGATAAAATGCAGATTTATTTAAAGAACACTGGGAGTGAGAAAACAAAAAGGCAATGGAACATTGCCTATATAATATGGTGCTATATAGGGTTATAGGGGTCCCAAAAATGTGCAGCAGCAGCCATGAGGAGCATAAAGGGTGGGCAAGCAACACAGTGGAAGAAAACATTTTGCAATTATTTATTGAATATAAACATTTTTGGAGGAATCAAAAGAAAAGGTGAGTTTATGGGCGATCTAGGGGGATACACAAAGCGTGCACACAGAAATACAGGAACAAAACCCAGGATAGTGAAAATTCCTCTTAATTTTATGTAAGGGCTAATGCCAGTTGCCTTCTGTCAACCCATGACAGCTACGCCATGCTGAGGAAAAGCAAGCAAAACAAAAGTTATTTATGGTAAATCTTTTTTAGGTAAAATAGCAAAGACCTTGTGAACTTCTGAACTGTAACCAGGTCAGTTTCGGAACTGTAACCAGCTGAGTTTTTTGAAGTAGTTCTTGTAAACACTAACATATGTTTAATTATTCCTATTTTTACTACCATTGCTTCTATTATTTCAGTAAGGTCTAATAAATATTGTTCCAATCTAGCATCCATCATGGCAAATTAGAAAAATCCTTTCCAAGAACTCAGTTTGTTCAACTAACGGAGTCCTTCTTTTCATTTGTAAAATATAAAATAATTGCAAAATATAAAACATTCAGTAGCAAGCTAAGCCTTGATAAAGTTGTGGACAGCAACTAAACGCGCTGGCGGCAGCAGTGGCGGCTTCCCTACCCGGGTCACATCTTGGATCTGCGCCCCCCTTCATACCTGCTACCAGCCGAGGAGGTACCGAGGACTGGTGAGGGTCGCTTCCTATTTTAACCGCTTGTCAATTTTATTCCTTATGTGAGTGTAATGTCTGTCATTATTTAGAAGTTTTTTTTAAACGGTATCACGCTAGATCGCTACTTTCTTTGATTCTTTTATGTGTACTGGAGGAATTATACTCGGATTGTACCCATATTCCCTCCTGCTATTCTTTGAGGCGGGATTGGATTGCAATCGATGTTGGGCATCAATCTGACAGTTGGATACGGTTACTACTTATACTCTGGTAAGGGCTTTTTCGAAACGGTGAAGGGCTACATTGCAGGTGTTTGGACTGAAGTGACCCCAACTCATCCCCTTTGGAGAGTTGCATGCGCACTGAGACTTGTTTTGAATGTCTTTTTTGGACCGATTTAACCTTTATTTAATTAATCTTTAAGGACCTTAAAAAATTCTATATGTTGCTCTGTGCTTGATTTGTTATATGTTGTTATTTAACCTTTTGGGATAAGAGGGTTATAGCACGTGAAGCACTACTAAATTGATTTAACTTGAATCTTTAGTATAAGAATATATATATTTTCTTATTTTGTAGCGCAGTATTTTCTACTCTTTATTCAGTAGCAAGCATTCACTCAATGATTGCTGCCTGAAACCAGGGGCACCAAATGTGGCAGCAGATGGCAAAGCTGGAAGGCTTACCTGGGATAGTAGCCTTTGCTGATACACAATGGTGACCTGGAAAGTGTTGGGGAAAAGACATGGCTGGGCAGGCAGTGGTCAGCAATGACAAGGCAAGATTAAACCCAGTCTAGGCAGAGATGTGCTCGGACAGGAGGTGGTCAGTAACCAAGCAAGGCATGGGTAAACACAAACTTAGTAGAGATGTAGTTATACAATGTAGGGTTAGAAACGGGCAAGGCAGGGGTCAATCCAGCTTGGCATACACTGCCAGGCTGATTCATTACTAGCCCCAGCTATCGGCAGATGAGTGTATGTACAGAGGCGCTAAGAGCAACCGCTAGTATACCGGCTATCGGGCGCTGTAACAGAGCACCTCACTCGCTGTAGTAACCTGGCCGGCATTGATAAATAAGATGTATGTTGGAAGTTCTAACACTAGTACAGTGTTGCAGCTCATTGGGACCGACTCTCAGTAACTCTCTCTCACCATATTTAACAAAAAAACACACACACACAGCGTCGGCGCTCTGGATCTGGTCGCTATAGCATAGAGCACCAGACGCTGTATGATTAAAGTCTGTTTTTGAACACATATCCACCAGTAACAAAGCGAAAACACATGGAATTAAATTCTTGTAACATTGTGACATTAATCTACTTTAATGCCAGACCTGAAATGACAATTCTGGGAGTGGTGCATTGAAATCCTTAAGATTCAAACGACAATTCTGCATATAAATATAAAAAATCAAAAATGTTTTCAAAAATGACTTTTTATAGACCAGGAGAGGTCACACAATTATTTGAGAGAAAAACAAAATTATTAAAAACAAAAAAACCTGATTAAACAGAAGAAAAGGAACGTCCATTGAAATGTATGGGAGAGTGAGAGGTAGCGACAGGTAATACCTGGAGCTCTGGAAGCTAGAGCGCCGGCGCTATACACTGATCCACCTGTAATGATGAATCGGACGCTACATGGCGCTGTTAGAGTCGCTCACCAGAATCGCTTTCATAAATGTTGTATTGCGTACAGCGTTCACCGTACAGCGTTCATTGCGTTCAGCGTTGCTGCCTGCCGCTACGAGGCACTACCTGCCGCTATCCCTTGATGAATAAACCCCTTGGTCAGACAAGGCATGGCCAGCACTCGGCAAGACAAGTGTTAAACTGGCTTGGTAGGGATGTGGTAAGAGAAGTCAGGGTCACAAAAGACAGGGCAGAAAATAGTATTTAGCGGGACAGGACAGAAACAATGTACATGCATTCCATCTTCCAATCAGCATGTTGGAGAGGCTGCAGGTGATGCGCCAGACAATGCTACTGAAAGCCGTGCTTCCTGTAGGCGATGCTGCTCGGCGGTTGCCAGGACAGCATGGAAGCAGCAGCCACAGCCACGGCCCAGCCTCCACTCCCTACCCCCATGTTGCTCTGTTGAGGAGTGGAGGGGCATCTTTTAATTGTCTGGCTTAGGCAGCAAAAAGGCTAAGCTCACCCCTAATCTCACAGCGCTATGTATTGGGATGGGAGTTAAAATATTGAGTTGCATTATCCCTCCTGCTGTGACTATATAGTCGCTCTAAAAAAAGCTTCCTGGTAAGAGTTACATAAGGGTCGATTCAGCATTGTGAGCCAAGGCATTTACATATTTTTCATGAGTAAAACCCATTTACTCACATTTTTCCCTTTCTCCCGAATCAGCAGAGCTTTTTTTTAGATGAGCTATTTATTTTAGTACATTTCTGTAAGGAGTCAGATCCTACAACGAAATTGACTCAAAAGGTGTAATTGTGTGTGATTCAGGGTTGTCAGGGTTAAAATGTGTACAATCAGGTTTTTATAAGACGTTCTTTTTCGCCTGTCAAAAGCATGAGTAAAATGCAGACTAACTGACATGCTTTTTTCATTGAAAAAGCCATGATGCCATTGCTGGCATGGTTTTTATCAATGAAAATGACAGCTGGCATTTTTATTTATTTTTCTTTATAACCAACTTAATAAAATTAAAAAAAAATGTGTAGCCCCATGAATAGCCAACCAGCCTGGGCACTAGGCAAAAAGAATGTTAACCCCCTTGGCTGGCCCCTGTCCCTGTGGATATACTAGTCCTCTTCCAGGGGTGTCATGGGCATGGGGATCTTCCGCACCCCAGTGTCCCAAATGGGGGTGTAGGTAATCGAGCGGAGCACCGCCATGTCATCCACCAATGCCAGCAGCCCCTTAACCTATGAACTGGTATAGGGGTCCCTGGACCCCTTACCAGTTCACCTCATGTAGTAAAAGAATTACACACAAGCATTTAATATTCTAAATTTCACTACCTATCGGTCCGTGTTTTCTTTCTTCTGTCTTCCTCTGTTCCGATGGGGTCTTCCTATTCTGGCACCCCGACTTCTCTTCATCTTCATGGCTCTTTAGAGCCCCACCGCCCTCTTCTTTAGGTGGCATAGTCTTTTGTAGAATGGAGGGGACACAGGTCCCCTCCTCTTTCC
The DNA here is from genome assembly GCA_027917425.1 of Gastrophryne carolinensis. Taxonomy (NCBI): domain Eukaryota; kingdom Metazoa; phylum Chordata; class Amphibia; order Anura; family Microhylidae; genus Gastrophryne; species Gastrophryne carolinensis. Next base: position 271,098,995 of record CM051239.1, on the reverse strand, counting down.
ATCCTGGCTCCCAGCCTGGGATTGAGACAGGAGCAGGGGGGGGCAGACCTTTAATACAGCGAGGCGGAGCCTCTCTGGAATCTTCCCCATGTGACTACATATGTCACAGGAGGAGGGGGGTGGAGGGGGTCTCTGGAATCTTCCCCATGTGACTACATATGTCACAGGAGGAGGGAAGTGGAGGGGGTTAAGTCTACCTGGCCGGCATCATTACTTAAGGTGTCAGCGCGGGACAGTTTTAGGGGAAAAGTAAGTATCAGTTAATTAAGATTAATAAAACATTTAGAAAATGTGTGTATGTTTAGTTTCCTACTTACACTTTACCTTTGAACCAGTAAGAGGTCCCTTTACACACACCACCAAGTGACAGTGGTAAGGATGGGCCCGGTGGGCAATAGCATAGTTCTGGTGCTCTGCACATGTGTCAAACTCGCGGCCCTCCAAGCCTTTTTATGTGGCCTTCTGACTGATGCCAGACAGCAGTAGCTGGCTGAAAGCCCCTCTCGCCAGCCTAGTTACTCCTAGATTTCTGATACCGGCAGCACATATTTGCACCTGTGTGTGGTGCCGCGCTGGTACGTGGTATTTCACTGTGGAGCACAGTACTGCCCCCAGACGTGATACCTAAAAAATTGCTGTTGTGCACTTTTTTATGTTCTGGGACATAAGAGAGTAGTGTAGTGTAGGGTCTGTGTATATGTGCACCCAGCTCTCACCTCACAAGGGGGGTTCACCTAACCCACTCAACAACAGCAGGGGTTATTGCCAAGTAGACATGGAAAAAATTATTGGGCTGGCCAGGGCAAAATAAGTCAGCGTTTGCATCTGTCCTGGGCAAAATATTTTTGTATCTGACTTGGGCAAAATAATTCTGCATCTGTCTTGGGCAAAATAATTCTGTGGCTATCCTAGGCAAAATAATTCAGTGTTTGCATGTGTCCTGAGCAAAATAATTATGTATCTGTTACCATACATTTAAATAGTCATTATTGCATTTTGTTTTGGGTTTGGTATTAACCTGCCCTTTGAAGGCAACCCAAATGCTGGTAAGCTTAAAAGAGGGGAGGCCACACCTTTTTTCAGATTTTTTTAGTGGGAATATTCTGAAAAAATTAGCCCTTCCCACCACTCGCCCCTCTAAAGCTTACCAACCCGGCAAACCAAGCATAGAGGCTGATAATCCCAGGGCTAAATAGCTGAATCAACTGACCCAAATGCTAGGCCTTACCAGCCCTTATGCCCTATAGACTTTTTTTGGACATCTTTGGAAATTAATGATCAGATCTCTAGTGAGTGGCTAGGCAGGCCAAAGATCATTTCGATAACTACACAGTTTTTCTCTTTTGGCAGAACAATCAGTTTAAGTTTAATTTTCTTATGGTGAGTCTAAAACTTCATGATAACATTACTTCATCTAGAGAGCAAGACAGCACAACAATACTAAATAAATAATCTCTACATTGTTATGCCAAAGAGTATTTCTATACAAAAGTTGTAATAGGGAGGGGTAAATAAAGGGGTAAATAGAGAGGGGTAAATAAATCAGATGTCGTAGTACAGAAAAATAAATTACGAAATGGTTAGCTGTATTTTTGGAAACCCAAAAATGCCCCCCACCCACCCCAGCAGCTGGTCAGCATTGGCATAGTTTTCAAAGCAGCCACGTCCTGTGGCACTTTTTGAGAGAGCGGATTGGCTCTCTCAAAAGTGCCGCTGTGACGAAGGACAGCCAGCTAGCCGCATCCCAGACACGCTGTTTGGGCACACACGCTCCCACGTCCAGTCATTCAGAAAGACTGGGCGCAGGCGCACGCACAGCTGAAGAGAAGCAGGGGATATGGCGCCAGCAGAGATAACATTGCGGGACCTACAGGGTTCAAGATCACCGGCCTCCGGGGGATTTCACACAGCGGGACATCCGATGTAGGATGCCCCGGGGGCAGGCTAGTGGCCGGGCCTGGACTCTTTTAGAATCCAGAGCAAGGCTGCGAGGCTTTTGACCCGTTTTAATAACTTCACTGTCATCTCCCATCCTGTAATTTTAGAATAAATCTTGAATATTGTTAAATATTGTTTTTCGGCACACCAATAGTTAAAAATAAGAGAGAAATTCAGCGGGTGCTAAACTGGTCCTGAGGGGCCTCACCACCTATGCACCTCCTACAGATACGCTAGAACTACAGAAATGGATCAGAAGCACACCAAAGTTCATTTGCAAGTAAAAAAGTTCATTTGCAGCAAAAATATATACATATGTACACATACATTTCTCAAGAAAAATCGCAAAGCCTTGACAAAGGAGCCGTGTGCTCTAGAACGTGGGCATTGTCATTTTGCAATCACAGGTTATATTTCACTCATTGGTAATGTCTTTTTTCTATATTCTGTAACACATTATGATGTAACTTGGGGTCATGATTACCCACTATTGCTATGTATTGAATTCTGTTGGTTCGCTTCTGGTATGATGCAGGGCAATTGTTACACTTGTCTGACCAGAAATTACTCTATAGCATTCTAATTACTGTTTGTATATCTTAGAGGTTCATTATTTCCTTGTCGTATAACTATAGCCCGCAATGTATACCACTCATCAGGATCGTGACAATATCACCCAATAGATTTGACGGTAATGGTTGTTACCTTTCATAGTTTTTCTTTGTATACAGTACATGTTAGTGCTTATATATATGACTTCTTTGCTATTTTTTGAGGTGAACAACATGCTCCTGATGACAACGTGATCCCAATATATGCTCATTGTATCCGTTTTCTTGAGAAATGTATGTGTACATATGTATATATTTTTGCTTGCTGTGATACTTCAATACATTTTTTACTTGCAAATGAACTTTGGTGTGCTTCTGATCCATTTCTATAGTTCTTGAATAAATCTTGAATTCAATGATCAAATAAAACGGATCAGTGAGTTAGTCCATATCACATGGCTCAGTTAAATTCAACACCTTATATGTTTGATTGTCTACAGCTCTAGGTACCTTATAGTGCAACTATCAAGGAGAAAAAAAAAACGAACTATTCCAGACTAAAACCTGTTGGTCCACATAATTACTCAAAGTCACTCTTAAAGGACCAAAAATCCTAAAACACAAGTGTGCTTTTCTTAAAACACTATTCATAATATTTACAGGTATTTGCACATCCTGGGAGCTTATCAGATGGTGAGATTTTTAAGATAATGCTGTAAATGCAAGAATGCATAGTTTTTTTTCACACAAAGTAGACTTATTTCCAGTATCTGCACTGAAGGACCCTGCAGCCACATTTAAAATATGAATTTTTGTAGAAATTCCTTGGATGCATTCTGGGCCTGTATTTCTATGTCCGCTGCCCTGCTGTAAAATGCAAAAGGGTGGCCACAGTATTCCAGCTGTGCCCAATATAGAATTAAAAAGGCAAACCTTGGTGCTGCCAAGGTAATGTGCTTCCTCCATGTTGCCTGTGTGCCACTGTGTGCAGGCTCTCTACATTATAGCGGTGTTACCCTATGGTAGGCCAATGTTAGCCATATTTCTCCCTAGTGGCTAAGCCATTTTGCAAAATGTACTTTTTGTTAACATACAGTATATAATACATGCATATTGCTAACATGAGACATGTAGAAAGATTTTGTTAAAGAGGAGCAAAACCAGCCCTAGAATCTACAAAACATCTAGTCTACATCCCAAATTGGAATGCCCCGGCGACACAGAACAAAACTGGAAATAAACCCTTGGGTTTTGTTCCTCCTTAAATAAGTAAAAAATAGTGGTTAGATAACATGTCTATTGAACTCTACCTCTTTTTCCACCTGTGGCCCATTTTATGTGCAAGTCCGAATTTTGTTTTTTAATTCGTTTTCTTTAAAGTTTGCTTAGGTAATGCAAGCAAAAAAAAAAAATACAAACCACTTTGCACATCTAGTTGTTTTGTCGGTTGTGTGTGTTTTGGCTTGAAGCAACATAGATGTCAGACTGATGGATGAGCTGTTCATAATATGTAAGCTGTCATTCACTTTGCCTTTCAGAAAAAAAGGGCATCCATCTAGACAAAAACTTGACAATCATATAAGAGGAAGTAACTAATTACAGGTGATACAGTAGTGTACTTGGAAAAGTGTCTTGTTACTCAAACAAATGATGGGTACATGCATGAAATGAAAGTTTAATTACAGTTTACAAAAATGTACCAGACAATTGTTCAGGACCCACAAAATTATTTGATCATCATCATGATTGAAAGCAAATGTCCAGATTGGAGCTTGGATGTTCACCCTGGATGTCCCCCCTAAGTTGGGATGCTCCCTGCCATCCTTTGCCCCAGTGAGAGCCAGCTGTGGGTGGGAAAGACAGTAAGCCACTGCATATAGGTTTAAAAATGTGGGCGCCTCCAGGAAACAGAGGAGTGTGTAAATTCTGAGTGAAGAGTATTCTGTATCCCCTGTTTGTAGCCTGCATGTATGCATGGGTAGGTCTAGTTGTTCTTGGGGAGAAGGGTTCAGGTAGTGGGCATTGGGGGGAAAGAGCTGAAGGGAGTGGACGTTCAGGCTATCCCCTTTAATAGTCAAAGGTTATGACCAAAAAACAATGAAAGTGACTTGTACAACTAATATATGTAAGATTTGTAGATGTATGTTTGCAACAGACGATGAAAGACCAGATGATCCCTTTCAGTTATGCAAAGATATCCTTTTGAAAACTAGTTTCACATAGCAGCTTGTCAAGCTAACTCCTCTTAGGGCCCTGATTTATCAAGCACTTCTTCCAGATAGGGCAACATCGGTGCAAATTAGAGTAGTAAAAATATAATAAACGGGGAGGCCGATTCATTAATAGCGCCAGGTAGCGACAGATGAGCGCCAGTAGCGTTATTTTCACAGCGCACGCTAGTATTCGCTGTGCTTGCCCGTTGTTCGGCTGTTGACAGCGACTCAGTCGGTGTGCAGTAATGTTGAATAAGGGGTTAGGAGTCGATGTTTCACAGGTTCCGCGCTGTATGGGAGCGCATGACAGCGAATGGCCATAGCGAACGGCTCCCAGCATATTCATTAACAAATCACGCTCAAAAAATTCTCGCGCTGTGAAATGCTTGTTTAAACCCCAGAGCGCTGGCGGCGATGGGTTAAAAGTAGTTTTTTAACCCCCAACCATATTTTTGGTTAAAAAAAAAACATGTTTTTTCAAACATTTTGTAATATGAATACATCAATATCAGACCTGTAATATCAATTCTGCACATTTTTTTTTTTTTTTTTTTTACCTTAAAAAAAATATCTAACATTGCAGAAGTGGTCACAGAATTTTTGCCATTTAAAAAAAAAAAAAAAAATTAATAGCAATTAATTATGAATATTTAAAGATTGCTCCATTGAAATGCATTGGAGAGCACCAGGTAGCGAGAGGTCATACCTGTCGCTGTTCAAGGTCGCTCGCTGGCGCTGTGGGGTGAGGCTAATGATGAATGATTCGCTATCTGGCGCTCTGTCAGTCGCTAAGCAGGATCGGCTTGATAAATGTGTGATTGCAGAGGGGAGCCGGCGTTCTCGTGGCGGTGACCGTCATTACCGTTCGCTCACCATTCGCTACCTGGCGCTATCCCTTGTTAAATAAGGGCCTATTTGTCTTTCACACTTGCGCATGTTGCTGTACTACAAGAAGCACATTTACTAAAGCATTAGCAGTGCAGCAACATGCTGAAAAAAATATAAATTATAATGCACTACCCTAATTTGCATTGAAATGGCATGCACAGAAGTGCTTGAGAAAATCAGGCCCTTAAACATCCTCCAGGGTAAAATCAGGTTTGCTTGTCCCTAAAATGATTAGCCCTTTGCTAAATAAATTACTGCACCATCTACAGATGCTTACATGTTTTGCCATTTTAGCTAAGCTTATTGTTTTTATAACCAAACTAAACATTTTTCACCCATTTTCTGAAAGAGGCGCCTCTTTCCAGGCCAGGACACCATAAACCAAGCATATGTGAAAACTAACATCTCCTTTTACCAAACAGACATATTAAGACAGATTTCCAAGATTAAAATAAACTACTTTCAAGGAAGAGTATGTGCTTCACTGACAAGTAACAGATTGTAAAGCATAATTTGCCCATAAGACAACATTTTGATATAGGCTTTGCAATGTATCCCTCCAGCAGTAAATGGTTCTACATGGAATACCAAGGAATGACATTCCAAAGAGAGACAAATGAGGCGTTCTGACAGCGGTTGACAGCTGGCTTTTGTTCGAACTTCTTAGGGTAGCATGACAATGGCATTTTGAGAAATAAACAAAGTTTAGGTGCAAACTTTAAAGGAAGTCGCCCCCCTTTTTATGTAAAAGAATCCTCTGGAACTGTTGGACCGAGGTTTTCTATACACACATGGCACATTCTGAGGACTGGGGAGGTGAGCTGGAGTGAATGAAGCCAACCGCTGCTAAAAGATTCGAGTCGCGTCCAAATTCATTTGTCAAAACATGTACACAAACAAGGCAGTTACACACTGTCAACATTTCAGCATTTTAAGACAAGCTTACAAAACACAAAGAGTAATAATCCTTTTTGTTTAAATTGATGAGCTATATAAAAGACACATTACAAACAATTAAATAGGAATTGTTGAACCTAAATCATAACACCAATTATTCAAACAATTATGCTTACCTCCTTGGAAAAATGATGCACCTCAACTGTAAAAATGCTCCATTGCATGTGCAGGTTTTTTAGGAAAAATTAGAACAAAACTTTTTTTTCTCCATTTTTTGTGTGTTAAATTTAAAAAGCTTACCAAGGTGCAGTCGAATGTGCTTCACCAAATCCTTAGTATGATCTACATTGTAATTGTCAAGCGAGATCTGTAGTTATTTTTTACATTTGAGGAAGACAGTCAAAATTATTATTCATTTTGGATGACTGTGTTTTTTATTATTATAAAAGAACAATATAACACTATGGTAATGAACATAATATTTGTATTGTACACCTTTGTTATGCTGGTTTGAAGCTTTCACTTGTACTTAACCTCTCTACCACAATCTAATTGTGGTGCCCCTGCACAACATCATGGCTGTACCATTCTGCACATTAGTCTAAAGCAAGTCTAAACCAAAAGAATACAGTATTAAATAGAGAGTCCAGGCAGTAAAATAAAAATGGCACTTACCCGCCAGGCCGCAGGCCTGATCACATGAAATACTGCAGGCCCCGTAGTCTGGTTTCAGTGTTGTCAGCCCCAGTGCCAACAGTACACTTTTCCTCCAGCTTTGCCCCATGCTGAAACTCTTTACCCCTCAGTCCCATGCTGAATTCAAATCAGTGATGACATTAGCAAACAACCTTGCAATACACCCCCTTTCGCCAATCAAGAGGGAAGCCCGCTCCTACATGGCTAAGCAACAATGGAAACAGAGTGAGGCTGGGGGATAAGCGTGATGATGTCATGAGAGCTAAACCTGGAGGACAGCAGCCTGCAGCATTGGCAGGTGTGGACTATTAAAGAGGAACTTTGAATGCCCTGGAGTCTAAAAACCCTATGGCCGCCTGAGTTCCACTCCTTGGGGCATCCTGAATTGGGAAGCCCCACTGCATGAAACCACCCAGATTGCCTGTTTCATTCACCTGGTCCTGGAGTCCTTGCCATGTCTTGGTGCCGTGGCTGCATCCACACTCACCTGTAGCTGTGCACGCACCTTCACCAGGCCTTTCTAAATGGGCTGTACAGACACGCCACAGCTAGAGCAGGGGCTGTGGCCAGCAGGCGCGCTCAGCCCCATTCTACTCCCTTAGCTGCTCCTCTCAGTGCAGAGCCAAAGGGAGTCGAGCGAAAAGAACACTGAAGAATCACCACGTTCGGTTTAAGCCACGCTTGCGCCATGGGAGCGATAGGAAGATACGTTTTTACGTCGACCTGTGGGGAAACACACAGCAGTGCATCCCAAAACAGAATGCCCTGCCTCAGAGGAACTATATCCGGGAAAGTGAAATTCCCAGGTGTTGGCCTTCTTTAACATATTTTTTGATTTCCTGGACAGGGACTTCAATGCCTTTCAGTGTTTTCACCTATTATGGAAGTCCATCCTTAAATAGCAGGCTGCTGCACTGATTGGCTGCCTAAAGGAGTTGATAGCTTTCTAGAAAACACTGACCTGTACTAGCCCCACTGGCAATTTGGGAGCCCTGTGCTGTAAAGGTGAGGCTGTTTTTGTTTAGAGGGGTGAATTCTTTTTTGATTTGACAAGGTTGGACTTTCAAACTCAAGTTATTTGTCGTGAACTTCAGCTGACAAGCTCAGTTTAGCATATAAAGCAACAGGTCACTTCTGACCTGTTTGTCTCTCCATGTTGGCTGTGACAAACACCCTAATTGGGCTTTATCTTAAAGGGATTGAACACCCAAATAAAAAAAACAAAAGGGTATTCACATTTTGTCCACCACAGCTGATCAATCCTAATCCAGAGATCAGCAACCCACCTGATCACTGCATCAGCCAGACCCAAACTCCAGTCGAACTTTCATGACAGGATCATGCCCTCCACCTTCAGTCACAGGAACACATGCTAACCTGCTGCCCAAGGGCCAAATGTGGCACTCTGAGCCATCTGATGTGGCCCATGACCTGCTGTGGGGAAAGTGGGAGAGATGTAAATGTAAATATGTAAAGGTGGTTACAAAGGGATACAGTAAGGATGGGCGATTGAACGGAAAGTGCTATAGAAAGCGATGGCTTGGAGGAACGCAGGGACATTGATTGTACAACATCTTTGGCAGAATAATTTGATAAATGACCCATGCTTGCCTAAAGGTTGAGCACCCCTTCTCTATAGCCATTAAGCACATAGGCTTATATGGGCAACTGGACACCTACCAAAGTGCATCTCGCATGTGTGGACCATGTGTGGACCACACTTTACGTAAGAAAGAACAACATGCTCTGTTTGTTTGTCTCTCACCTTTGTAATTCAAATTCTCAACGAAAATCTATTAAAAAGTAACTTAGCGTACATTTTCACAGACAGGTTAATTGTCCAAATGATTTAGTCCCATTGGAGCCTGGAGAGGTGAGTATTTTCTGGCTTCCTAGGGGGTTTCACACAGCGGGGCATGCCCTGGGGGCATGGAACAAAACCCAGGAATGTAAAATTCCCAGGTTTTGTTCCACTTTAAGGTATTTGTATAGTCCCATTTATAGCCTATTTTTGTTTCCACATGCCGGCGTTAAGGCGATGAGCGATACATTTTATGTCAAATATCATCATATGACGCTCGACCAATGAGCAAATTCTCGGTGATAGCTTGATTGCAGCTGGCATTTCCATGGATCAGTTATCATCTTGATGTGTTTGCTTTAACTATTACTTTGCAAATCTTTTTGTGGAAATGGGCTTTAACAAGTCATTCTGTCCATCCTGTAAGTGACTCTCTGGCCTGCACTTATCATGGGATTTGTGATTGTTGGCACACAGGTGCGCTTCTGATCTATCCTGGGGCTGGAGTTACACTTGATGCTCTTCTCTAACTCTTTCTTTCTCTCTCTGTGATAAAGACAAGCTATATAAATATATATAAATGTTAAAAATTGTATGTATGAATCTACTCCTAGGAATTCTTAGGAGGCTTCTATGTGGCAGTAGGTTGACCCCTATTAAAATCAACGGGCTGACAAGCACATACATACAGCAAATTCCAGGATTTTCATGATATTCAGCTCTAAATACTCAGTTGGGACAGGTGGGGACCTCAAATGAATAATGTACTTGGCTATCAGCCACAATATGCTGAAAGATGTCTTTTATTGTTACCTGTATTCCAATGTTTCATCCTGTTCATCATATAGACACACAGGACAAACCTGATGAAGGGCTCGTATTATGGATTAGAATCTTGAAGTTTAAAGACCAGTTTCATACGAAGGGCTTGGAGTTTTCCTTCACAGCAAGTAACCAACCTTGCAGCTGCACTCTCGGAATTCCTTGGATCTGACGCTGACATTGCCTGGCAACCATCGGGTGTTGTCTCGTGGAATCCCCTTCCGTCGGTCAACCTCTGGTGGCATCATCACTCTCTAGGAACGAGTATTTTTCAGCGAGCGTACTGTTCCAGATTTCTGTGAAGTGTTTTGATATTCTGCCAAGCCTTGTTGCTAACCCTGCCATGTCTGACTACATATTCCACCAAGCCCTGTTGCAGACCTGCCACACTTGGCCACGTCCTGTGCCAAGCCCTGTTGCCAGACCTGCCAAGTCTGACCATGCCTACTTCTATGTTTGAATTACCTGTACCATCCGCTCTGGAAGCCTTTCTAGATTGACCCCTCTGCCTTGCTGTTGACTTGGGACTACCTGGTTTCAGATCACTACCATCAAGCGGCCTTACCCAGTGCTGTTCCAGTGCTAGCTCCAAGCTCTGACTACTGTCTACCCCACGTCTCAACAAACGCAGCCTGAAATAGGTGGGCAATTGACTGTGCATTACTGATGATCCATTACACATACATACTTCTAATAAGCACCTCAACTTTATTGCAAAATTCACAATTTCCCAAGAGAACATTATTTTCACTCAATCCCTTAATTCATTGGGACACATAAATGATACATTTTTTACATGAGCCACATAATAAACGGAAAGCCAAACCTTCTTTGGTTTCCCCATTGCATTTGTAGCCCTGTCACCTTTCAAAATTCAGGCTCTATAGAGGTGCTTAAGGTGGCTTTAGCACTACAAGAAATCCTGGGGCAGTTTGTCCCTCAAGCACTACGGCAACCAGACCATCACGTGATCCCCAGCAACACCAGTTCTGTGACTAGATTGGGGTTAGCGAAGAAATAAATGGGAGAGTGTTGTTTTCATTTGAAAGTATATGTCCTCTTTAATACTTTAACTGCCAGCCTAATACTTTAACTGCCAGCCTACCTAGAGATTTTGTCTCTCTGTTGCCAGGTCATTTCCACCATTTTGGACTATACATGTTTAACTGTGATTTTTGCAGGAAATTCCAGGGAATTCCTAGGAAAATTATATATTGTGAAGTGTCTTGGTTGTATTTCTTTCAATGCTTTCACAATATTTATGGATATAAAAAAATTAAATATTCTTTTTTTTACATTTTCTAGCTTTTTCTAAAATTAAAAATGTAATTATATATATTTATATATATTTCAATAAAATCATAGTGCGAGTAAAAGCCTCATTCCTCATGTTTAAAATGGTACCACATATGTATTGGTAGACACCCTTTCCTGGCCAGAACACACCCCAAACTGAAACATGTGACTGGAACCCCCAGTCAAAAATGACCAGCTCTGGGACATCTGGTTCGGGATGCTCCATGGAGCCAACTGTAAAAGCCAGCCTGAGACTGGACAAAGCTACCTACCACAATGACACCTCTATTACAGTTGGAAACACTTCTGTAGTCATGGGGGTGACTTTAGTATGACAGTAAGCAAAATACGTTTTTCTCTTCTAATTTTTGGAAGACTAAAGGTGGCAAAGTGAACTGACAAGTAAAGCAGGATGTAGGCTTGGGTGTTGTCCAGTAAATCGTGACTTGCACAAGAGAGATGTCCCTTTAACACAGACAACAAGGTATACGTGCTGGGAAGTGATGACACAAAGGCAACTGGAGGAGGCCCATCATCAGGACAGCAATTAGCACACCTGCATTCCTGGAACACTTTCAAAGTTTCGAGCCTACCTGCTAAGTGCTCAGTGACTGTCGCATCCAAACTTGGCTTTCTACACCTCATTTCTATGCCCTACTTAAAGTTGAAGTTCAGGAAAGTTGAAATAAAAGTTGTGGAAACACTAAGGAAGACAAAAGTGGGGCTGATTTTTTATTTACATGTGCAAATATATGTGTTACTGTTATTGGTCCCATTACTGATAAATAACTAGCCCCACTGATAAGCACAGATGACTGATATTTATACTTATTCCAATGCTATATCTAAAGATTGAGATGCATCATGTAAGAAAATGCAGTCAAATGAAAAACTAAGCAAACTTCGGGATAATTCTGAACACAACCACAGCCAGTTGAAGGTGAATGCAACCGCATTTATTTTTATTTCAGTTTGCTTTTCTATTGAAATGTACAGCTTATAGGTGACATTAACAGTGGAATAAGTTCTGACCTTATTCTTCTCGGTCTGATTTTTTACATGAAAAAAAAAATGTTAAGGGGGTGTGTAGACTTTTTATATCCGCTGTATAACCAATGTATGTTCCTTATGTATATCAATTAAACTGGCCAGTTAGATAGCTCATTCAGTCAAATATTTTTCTCTGCTAACATCTCACATGCTTCTATTAAGACGCTATTCTCCTACCAAGGGTTACCTGCTTCACTTATATCTAGATATAATGAAATAAAGTGCATGTGACAAGTGGAACATGTCCATGTTCTCATTTGAATTAAAGAATTGTACCTAATGGGTTTATAATTGAAAAGACAGCCCATGTTCTAAACCAGTTAGACCATGGGCTAACCACTAATGATATCTTTACTCTGTGTAAGGTACAGGTTTAACATACTGGCGAACCAGCTTTCCTAAAAGTCACTTTTGCCCCAGACAGCTCCTTACAATGGAAGTAAAAACAGTGATTAAAGAGGTGAGCGCTTTTGTTTTTTGGTAATTGTCTTCACACTGAGTGTGAATTTTACCTAGAGCAAGACAAAACTTTACAAAAGAAAGGGCAGCGCTAATGCTAGGATAAAAGGAGAAGCGTGACATTGACATATCGTTCTGGTCTCTGTCACTTACAGCTGGTGCAGGAGACTGTTACAAGACACTTAAGAAAATAAAAGGGAAAAGAATATCAAAACTGAATTTTATTAAGAAACATTATTTACATCCGATGATACACATATAAATGTCAGGATCACCATAAAAGCCTTGATTCAATAAACTTGCCTTAAAGGAGATGGAAACCGATTTTTAAATCCCAGGCTCTACCCCCTGCCCAACAGTCTTGAGCGATCCTGCCGGATTGGCGGTGGGGCAGTTTTTTTTAAAAAGCAGGTTTTCTATCATGCAGTCCTATTCTGATCGCTGACTGGCTGATCTCAAGGTGCCAGAGGAGGTGCTGCATAAGGTCGGATGATGCGCACTGGCAGGCTGGCTGCATCCCCAGCTTTCATGCTAGGCACACAACTGCAGGGCAGCCGGGGATGTGGCGGTCAGCGAATACAACGTCGCTGAAGCTGCTGGTTCCCATGAGTAAACCGGCAGTGAGTACACCTCAGTCCCCTGCCAAAATCGAGTGCTGTGATTGGCCATCATGGTCGTGTGGTTGCTGGTGATCAGAAACCTGGAAGCATCCTGCAGACCACGCGAACGCGAAGGCCAATCACATCACTCAATTTCACATTGGGACCAAGAAGAAAGATAGTATTTCTCAAGTGTAATGGGGATAATGCACAAGTCAATCTCCGTCAGGTGTTATTTTTGGACAACTGTTATGTTTTCATCTGATCTAGAAATGATGGTTTTATGGAACCTCACAAATTCTCTCTCAATATATACACAAACTGGGGAGTATATTAAAAGGGCCTCTGCTAAAAACCACTACATTACATAGTACCTAAAACAAGTTTGTTATTCTTGCACCCAACTCAAAATTCTCATTTTTTAAATAAATTGATGCATAGAAAAACATTGGAGTTTAACACAATCTTGTTATCTTGCTATTATGTAATATTTGTGGTTGTGTAGGTATCCTCTACAATCCGTCGATCAGATATGTGTGTTACATGTTTCCAAGAAAAGCATTCACATAAAGTTAAAGAAGAAGGTATCAATTTTTCTAGGTAACATTACTTTCACTGAAATGATATTTAACATACTGACATCACTGGAATGTGTCTGCTCCAATGTGAATAACCTGCCCTGGGAAAAATGGTCAAACTTTCCAGAAAAAAAATAGATATAGCTATAATGTATTGAAATAAAGAAGACCATGTCAGATAACTATGACTTTTTTTATGATGTGTATTATGCTTACTTAAGAGAACAGCAGCTTAAGCTGTGGATCAACAGTCAAAAATGAATTAAATCAGACCAACACAACAAACAGTGCTCATATGCATCCCTCCCAGGGCAATAAAAATATATTTATCTTTTCCTAACACCTACTGGGATAAGTTTTAAAAACAAGATGGCTACTCATGGGCTTGCAGGCCACCTGCAAACAAGAAGTCATGCTGGGCTTCCTGTTGCTGTGTATTTCAGTTATGTCAATTGGAAGAGGAAGCTTCAAAATGGCTGTGCCAGGCTGTTGGTCCGGTATAAAGATACAACTATGGCAGACCATTTCAGCCTGGCCAATCACCTCTTTTACAAATATGGCTCAGGTTTCAGGAATAAATTTTGACAGGAAACTGATCCTAGACAATTTGTTTCTTTCGGAAAGCTGTTATCTAATGACTGTTCCTAGATTTAGGCTTAACTTGACAAATTCGTTGATTGGTCAATTCTTTAAAATATAATAACATATGTTTAAAAGGAGGGCCAGTCTTAAAACAGACCTAGTTTTAAAAAAGTACTTACCCTGTCCTGTAAATGTAGCTTTGGCATTGCAGGGCATTATGAGCGATATTTTGCTTACCAACTTGTTTGTTTTTCCTGAAGTTAAATTTTATTTTTTTTCATGTATACTATTTTGCCCTCTTATCTCTGTAAGTTTAATACAGAAGAGAAAATGTACCTTTGTCAGGCTCTGATTCAGACCAAAAGGGTAGGAGGTCGAAATAATGTAGTAACATTATGTGCTATGCTTCAAGTTACTCACAATTCTCTAACCCCTCCTTAGATTCTTTCCACATCGATCACCGATGTACAGCTCACATACTTCCCTTTTCTCAATCAATCCAACCCTTTATGGCCTAGGGTGCATCACAAAAACCAAGCTCACAAATCACTAAATAACTTGCTTTTCCTAACCATTCTTTGAATTTTATCATCTGGAGATATTTTACCTAAAGCAGGTCCACCTGCTGATTATGCAAACTCTTTCAACAACTTACAGAGAAACTGGGGCTAAGGCAGGACGGGGTGTTACAAACTTCCGCACCTGGGATCCGGCTTGGTCATTGGTGCATCTGCAGAGACAGTAAGCGGGATGGCTTCTCCCACTCTGTGTGCCCTTTTGCTCACCCTTTCAAGTGAATGGACAGACAATGGATGTGCACAAAGCAAAGGGCAAGGTAAGGCCTTTTTTCTTTGTTACCCCCCTGCCCTGCCTCAGCGCCTCTAGTGCTACCCTAGACTAGACTACACTCCCCTATATTTAAACATTTTCCTTACTAATTCTCCTCACTGAAACGTGGATTCAGCAATCTGACACTGCCTCTCATGCTGCCTTGGCCTATAGTGATTTACATTTTTTGCATATAGCTTGATCTGAAGACAGACATGGCAGTGGAATCGGCTTAATACTTTCCCCTCAATGCACCTTTCAGGTCATTCCACTAGTACCATCACTCTCATTCCCATCTTTTGAGATCCACACCCTCGGACTCCTTTAACCCTTTAACTGCCAGCCTACCTTGAGATTTTGTCACCCTTTGTTGTTAGACCATTTTGCACTATTTTGTACTCCCCATGTTCAACTGTGATTTTTGAAGGGATTTCCCAGGAAAGTGATATATTGTTTCTTTCAGCAGAGTCTGGGCTTTAATATGAAATGTCTTGTTTGTCATTTTCTAAGTGTATTCTCAATATTTTTGGGTGAAATATGTGCAAAAAAACCCCAAAAACATTTTTTTACAATTAGTAGTTTTTTTTGTAATAAAAAATGTAAGTTTGTCAATAAAATCTTATTGCGTGTGAAACCCCCAAATCTCTCGGTTACAGCAGTACCACATATGTATTGGTAGACACCCTTTCCTGCCCAGGAGACTCCCCCAAACTGAAACAACGGTTTAGGAGTGTTACAGCGAGCACCGCGCACCCATCTTGCGGCGCTTCCTGCTCTCCCTCCTTACCGGCTTCGGGCTGCGGGTCCCCGGCTTCCGGCGCGACGGTTGGCCGCGCGCCGACTGCTGTCGGCGTCCTCCACCTCGCTCTGTCTCCTCCCTGGTGCGTGCACGTCCCCGTCCACTAGGGGGCGCGCGGTTTTTTTTAAATTTAAAGGGCCAGTTCACCTTTGGTTGGTGGCCTTTCATTCCACTTCCCCTATTTAAAGGGGCACTTCCTTCCTTCTAGTGCTGGATCTTGGTTTTCCTATGGTTACTGAACTTCAGTTGTTTCCTGTATTGCTCACCCTTGTACCAACCTTTGCCTGTCCCCGTTCTGAACCTTCTCTGCCTGTCCCGACCTGGGCTACTTACCTTCGACCTCGTGATTGTGCTGCCTGCCCCGACCTCCGCTTGAACTTGACCTCGCCTTTTTGCCTGCCTCCTTGGTACCACGCATTACCTCGGCTGACTGTGTGTCTGAGCCGCTGTTGGGGGGTAGCGACCTGGGGGTCACTCGCCGCTACAAGTCCAACCTGCCTTGCGGCGGGCTCTGGTGAATACCGGTGGCCTCTTAGACTCCGCTTCCCTGACACAGCACTAGCTATCAGTACACAGCCAAAGCGGATCCACACCTGTGCAACCACATCCTGCTCGTGACAGTAAGATCCGGCCATGGATCCCGCTGAGGTGCCACTGCTTGATGTCACTGAACTACCTAGTGGCTATGCAGTCTCGACAAATTAATCAGCTCTCCGCCATGGTTCAGCAGCTCTTATCGATTCAGCAGCAGCAGTTGCCACCGCCACAGCCTCCAGTAGCATCTGCCTCTAGAATCCATCTCTCCTTGCCGACTAAGTTTGACGGGGATGCCAAGTTATGTCGAGGCTTCCTTACCCAGTGTTCCATGCATTTGGAAATGTTGGCGGACCAATTCCCCACGGAACATGCCAAGGTGTTTGTTATTAGTCTGCTCTCTGGGAAGGCGCTGGCATCTGAATTGTCTTGGAATAATGAGGCCTTATGTGCCTCCTTGAAGAAAGGACTGTCTAGCAATATTAAAGATGCTCTAGCTGCACGTGATTTGCCTACATCTTTGTCTGATCTCATTCATTTGGCCACACGCATCGATGTACGTTTTTTTTGTGAGACAGGAGGAATTCCGCCTGGAAAGAGACTCTCAGCGCCCTAGGAGGGCATCCCGTTTGGCTCCTGTGTTTCAACATCCTTTGTCCACACCAGCGCCGTCCAGCGAGGAGGCCATGCAGGTGGACCAATCTCGCTTAACCCAGCAGGAGAGAACTCGCAGGAGGAATGAGAATCTCTGCCTGTATTGTGCTGGCTCAGAAAGATTGTTCTATTCGCCTGCCATGACAGGGAAACGAGCGTACCTAGTGAATGTAGGAGAGGCGTCCCTAGGTGTGTATGCTACCTCTCCACGGCTTACGATTCCTGTGCAACTTACTGTCGCAGCTACCATCTCCTTGAACTTGTCAGCCTTTTTGGATTCTGGCTCTGCAGGGAATTTTATCGAGGCCTCCTTGGTTAATAAATATAACATCTCTGTGAACTGCCTCGCAAAGCCCCTATTTATCACTTCGGTCAATGGTGATAGGCTTGATTGCACCGTGCGTTATCGCACAGTACCCCTCCTTTTAAAGATTGGACTTTTTCACCAAGAGAACATTGAGCTCTACGTGCTTCCTCATTGTACCTCTCAGATTCTTCTCGGCCTACCCTGGCTTCAACGTCATGATCCCACTCTTGATTGGAGTACCCGCGAAATCAAGAGTTGGAGTGCAACCTGCTTCCAGAAGTGTTTGAAGTCCGTTCCTGTCAGACCTGTTACTGCTTCTGCTCCACTTCCCGGCCTGCCTGCGATCTATCAGGCTTTCTCTAATGTGTTCTGCAAAAAGCAAGCGGAGGTACTTCCGCCTCATCACCCCTATGATTGCCCTATCGACCTCCTGCCGGGTACCACTCCACCTCGTGGCAGAATCTATCCCCATTTGGCTCCAGAGACGCAGGCAATGTCAGAGTACATACAGGAAAATCTCCAAAGGGGCTTCATACGGAAGTCTTCCTCTCCAGCAGGAAGAGGGTTCTTTTTTGTGGCCAAGAAAGATGGCTCTCTCCGCCCCTGCATTGACTATCGTGGCCTCAACAAGATTACCGTAAAAAATCGGTACCCTTTACCTTTGATCGACTTTGTGGTGCCAAGATCTTCACTAAGCTCGACCTGAGAGGGGCCTATAATCTGATACGTATACATAAGGGTGATGAGTGGAAGACACCCGCGATGGCCACTTCAAATACATAGTGATGCCCTTTGGGCTTTGCAATGCACCCGCCGTATTCCAGGAATACGTGAACGACATATTCCGGGACTTGCTTTACTCCTGTGAGGTAGTGTATCTGGACGATATATTCATCTTCTAATCCTGAAGAACATCACCGCCACGTCCGGCAAGTCCTGTCTCGCCTCTGCCTACATCGCTTATACGCCAAGTTGGAGAAGTGCATATTTGACCATACCACTCTACCATTTCTTGGGTACATTGTTTCTGGTCGAGGTATCCAGATGGACCTCAGCAAGTTAAAGGCAGTGTTGGATTGGCCATGCCCTTCTGGGGTACGGGCTATCCAATGCTTTTTGGGCTTCGCTAATTATTATTGCCAGTTCATTCCCCACTTTTCGACTTTGGTTGCGCCTATTGTGGCTCTCACGAAGAAGAACGTCAATTCTAAGTCATGGCCTCCTCAAGCTGAAGAGGCCTTTAATACTCTTAAACATGCCTTCTCTTCTGCTCCGGTACTTTCAAGACCGGATCCAACTAGACCTTTTTCCCTTGAGGTAGATGTCTCCTCCACTGGAGCTGGAGCCGTGCTTACTCAAAAATCTGCTACTGGCAGGACTCTCACCTGCGGTTTCTTCTTGAAAACGTTTTCTCCAGCAGAGAGGAATTACTCCATTGGAGATGGGGAATTACTCGCTATCAAGTTAGCATTGGAGGAGTGGAGACATCTTTTGGAAGGTTCAGTCCATCTTGTTTCCATCTTTACTGACCACAAAAATCTGTCTTACTTAGAAACTGCCCATCGATTAAACCCTCGACTAGCCCAATGGTCGTTGTTTTTCGCCCGTTTAAACTTTCAAATTCACTTCCGTCCAGCTGCCAAGAACATCAGGGCGGACGCCCTTTCTCGCTCTTCAGACTTCTCCGGGTCTGAATCCACCCCACAGCATATTATCTCTCCTCAGTGCCTTGTCCACTCTGCTCCCGCTTCTTTGGTACAGGCACCATCTGGAAAGACCTATGTGCCTCCTCGCCAACGTTGCAGAATATTAAAATGGGGACATTCTTCTCATGTAGCCGGCCATGCTGGTATCAGAAAATCTTGTTCTCTCATTTCCAGATATTATTGGTGGCCCTCTCTAGAGAAGGACGTGACGGAATTCATTCAGGCTTGTACCATCTGTGCACGTGACAAGACTCCTCATTTAAGACCTGCAGGTTTACTTCTTCCCCTACCTATTCCAAATACTCCTTGGTCTCACATTGCTATGGACTTTATTTCTGACCTTCCTTCTTCGCATGGTAACACCGTTATTCGGGTAGTAGTGGATAGGTTTTCTAAGATGGCGCATTTTACACCTTTGCCTGGCCTTCCTTCGGCTCCTCAGCTGGCAAAACACTTGCTTGTGCATATCTTTCGTCTTCATGGGCTGCCTACGCACATCGTGTGTGACAGGGGAATACAATTTGTTTCTAAGTTCTGGAGGGCTCTTTGTAAACAACTAAAGATTAAGTTGGATTTTTCCTCTGCTTATCATCCCCAGTCTAACGGTCAAGTGGAACGGATTAATCAAGTCCTCGGCCATTATCTTCGCCATTTTGTATCTGCGCATCAAGATGACTGGGTTGACCTTCTACCCTGGGCGTAATTCTCATATAACTTTAAGGATTCTGAATCTTCAAGAAAATCCCCGTTCTTTGTGGTGTACGGTCGTCATCCTCTTCTGCCACTGCCCTTGTCCACGTCTTCTGTTCCCGCCGTGGAAGAACTCATACAGGATTTTTCCACTATTTGGCAAGAGACTCAACGTGCT
The DNA here is from genome assembly GCA_027917425.1 of Gastrophryne carolinensis. Taxonomy (NCBI): domain Eukaryota; kingdom Metazoa; phylum Chordata; class Amphibia; order Anura; family Microhylidae; genus Gastrophryne; species Gastrophryne carolinensis. The sequence goes on along the minus strand of CM051239.1, from coordinate 271,078,929 downwards.
CTTTTTCAAGCTTCCGCTCGTATGAAAATTAACGCTGATAAAAAGAGAAGAGTTCCTCCCATTTACTCTCCTGGAGATAAGGTGTGGCTTTTGGCAAAATACATCCGCTTCCGAATTCCCAGCTACAAACTGGGTCCTCGCTACCTGGGCCCTTATAAGATCAAGCAACAGATCAATTCGGTTTGCTATAAGCTTCACCTTCCAGCATCTCTTCGTATCCCCAACTCCTTACACGTCTCTCTTTTGAAGCCAGTGATTTGCAATCGTTTTTCTCTGATCTTGGTGCCCGCTCCAATTTCTGGTACCGCGGACGCTTTTTACGGTGAAAGAGATCCTGGCCTCTAAGGTCTCCACAAGCAAAAAAATATTTTTTGGTCGACTGGGAAGGCTGTGGCCCGGAGGAAAGATCTTGGCAACCCGAGGAGAACATTCTGGACCATAGTCTCATCTCGGATTTTCTTGGTCCCAAAAAGGGGGGAGGCCCAAGGGGGGGCACTGTTAGGGCGAGCGCCACGCACCCATCTTGCGGCGCTTCCCGCTCTCCCTCCTTACCGGCTTCGGGCGGCGGGTCCCCGGCTTCCGGCGTGGCCAGCCGACTGCTCTCGGCCGCCCTCCACCTCGCTCTGTCTCCTCCCTGGTGCACACACGTCCCCGTCCACTAGGGGGTGCACGTGCCAATTTTTTAAAATTTGAAGGGCCATATTTAAAGGGGCACTTCCTTCCTTCTAGTGTCGGATCTTGGTCTTCCTATGGTTACTGAACGTCAGTTGTTTCCTGTATTGCTCACCCGTGTACCGGCCTTTGCCTGTCCCTGACTCTGAACCTTCTCTGCCTGTCCCGACCTGGGCTACTTACCTTCGACCTCGTGATTGTGCTGCCAGCCCTGACCTCCGCTTGAGCTTGACTTCGCCTTTTTGCCTGCCTCCTCGGTACCACCCATGACTGACTGTGTGTCTGAGCCTCTGTTGAGGGGGTAGAGACCTGGGGGTCACTCACCGCTACAAGTCCAACCTGCCTTGCGGCGGGCTCTGGTGAATACCGGTGGCCTCTTAGACTCCGCTTCTCTGACATGGCACTAGCTATCAGTACACAGCCAAAGCGGATCCACACCTGTGCCACCACATCCGGCTCATGACAAGGAGATTTTCAGATAAAATACAACTATGCTATGCAATATGCGCACCTTTCAGTTTTTCAAGAAAAACAACCCTTTACATTTGAAACACCCCCCGACAAACTATATATTCTCTGGAAGTACACACATCAGGCTTTCTAGGCATACCAGGCTTGTTGACATGGGTGCAGTTTTCTGGAAGTAATCCCTCAATGTATTCTTTGGTTGCACAGGGTTTCCCTAAAAAAGAATAAAAAAGCAGAATAAAAACCACATGTTCCTAAAAAAACTATTTGCAAACAAGAAAAAAACTGAAAATCTGAAAAAGCAAGGTCCCCCAAACAGAACAATATCCAACATGCATAGGTACTGTCAAGGGAAGAGTTGCCAAAAACACCAAAGTAAAGCATGTGCGTAACGGTAATTTTACTTCAAAATTTTAGCTCTGCAGACAAAGTGTGCACCTTGTGCTTTTTCTACCAAAACAACCTTTTACATTTGGAATACCCCCATAAACCATATATTCCCTGAAAGTACACATGTTAAGCTTTCTAAGCGTACCCAGATTGTTGTAGTGGGCTTTCTGGAAGTAATATCTCAAAGAATTCTTAGGTTGCTCAGGGTTTCACTAAAAAATGTATAAAAAAGCAGAATAAAAAACACCTTTTCCTAAAATATTAATTTGCAAATAAGAACAAAAACAAGCTAAATCTGAAAGTGCAAGGTCCCCCGAGCAGAACAATTCCCAACATGCATAGGTACCTGTAACCTTTTAACTGCCAGCCTACTTGAGATTTTGTCACCCTCTGCTGACAGGATATTTTGTCACCATTTTGCGTGATGTTTAACTGTGATTTTTGCAGGAATTTCCAAGAAAAATGGCATATTTTCTTTTTGCGGCAGAGTTTCGGCTTTAACATGAAATGTCTTGTTTGTATTTTTTCTACAGTTTTTTTATATATTTTTAAGTAAATAAGTAAAAAAATAAAATAAAATAAATATATATTTTTTAAATTGTCTCCTTTATTTTAACTAAAACATTTATTTTATTAAAGAAAACTACTTATACAAAATAGCAGGCACAGCTTTGAATATTGATAACTGAGCGTGCTGCCCGACCCGTCAAGCTACTAGAGGCACCTCTGGTATTTTACATATATGTATATAAGGGTAGGTGGACCTGAATAGATGGCTACTATGCATATTTAACTATGTCTGGTATTGTATAGAGAAATAAGACAACACATGCTTCTTGAATATATATTTAGTTGAGTTACACTTCGTTTATAGTTGACCTTGGTAGCATGGCTGAGCGGAAATATCTGCCTCCCCCCCCCCCCCCCCTTTATGTGCAGCCTTCCTCTCTGAAGTCCGGGCTGTTATGCTGGTGGAGCCCAGCCCCTCCCCTTTAGCCGATGATACCAGCCGGGTCATCATGGGGGGCGGGCTCTGCCAGCTGATGGCTGGCCAGGATTGATTGATTTGATCTTGCTGAGAGGGGGCTCGGCTGTACATATGGTGCTTAACCACCACTCATCACTACAGTTGATGAGCGGGTCCTTGTCCAATAGGACGCGCTGCATCAGGGGGTGGGAGTTACACCTTGCACTGGGTGGGAGGGAGGGGGAGGGAGGAGGATGGGCTGATGCTCTGCCATGCCACATAAAAGGAGACACCATTCAAAGAGACAGCACCCCTGGAGAAGCTGTAGCGGATCGGCGGAACGCGTGGGGTCTACTGCCTTCAATCCACTGCCTGATGATTAGTCACGTTTGACCACAAGGACAGTATGATCTTTACTTTTTCTTTCCAGTGATTGCTTACTACCTCAGCTCCCTTATACAGCCCTCTGCACTAACAGCCCTTTTGTGTATTGGGTTTACATTGGGGGTCTCATCCCCTGCTTTACTTGGTGAATATAGCCCTCTTTAGCATTTGCACTTTAGATTTGATTGATTGCACAGGTTTATGGTCTTGACGAATTATTTGTAGTAATTACCTTTTTATACTTGTATTTTTTGCACAAAGTGGAGTAATTGAACACTCACTTGAGTAATTAGAAATATATATAAAAAAATATATATATATTATATATATATATATTTTTTTTCCTTGGGCTATTTGTGGAGCTATTTAATACTGATTTCTATTTTTACTTTTTGATACCTTGTGGTCTTCTATAATATGGATTGCTAAGTATTTTAGCATAACAGGAATAGTGGATGAATTGATTTTAACATTGTCTTTGTGTTGCATGTGTGTTTTTATTTTTGCTATAGTGTAACATTTAATAAAATATTATTATTTTATGGTATTTGTGGAGTTGTGCCCCTTTCTTATGACCCTTGTCAATTTGGTTTGGCCCAATTGCATGTGAAAGCCCCTATTGCATGTGAAAGCCTCATTTCTCCCGATTACAATGATACCACATATGTATCGGTAGCCCCCCGTTCCTGTCCAGGAGACCCCCTAAACTGAAAAGAGCACTTTATAACATTTACAAATAAAATACAACTACTATCCACACTATAAAGGGTAAAATAAAAAGAAATTGGTGTGGGGGGGACCCCATTTTTTGGGGGAATTTTAAGGGTTAAAAACCCTTAAAATTCTAAAAAAAATGGCGTGAGGTTCCCCCTACCCAGCATAACCAGCCCAGGCACCAGCTATGGGGCTTGTAGAACAGGGTGCAGGGCCAGCTTTGATGGCCCCCCGCCCTGCCAGCTACAAGACCCAAAGCCTAATAGCCATGGGTTCTTCTGCCCCCCCGGGCTTTGGGGAGGCAGGTAATGGGGGGTCTCGGGGTTAATGGCAAGTCACCCAATAGCCGCAGGTGACTTGCCAGACCCAGAGCCTTGTGAACTGGGGGGAATAGGGGTCTCATGGATCCCTTACCAGTTCACAAAGGATCCATCCCAGAGCACTGTGTCCCACGCTGATCACTTTGGCTTCTGCTCTCCTGCTGCTGCTGGAAGCCTTTTATACCTACTGGGTTACAGGTAACATAGGGTTAATTTAAGAAAAAAATGACATAGTGTCCCCCCTCCCGCGGAGGGGGACCCCATTTTTTGGGGAATTTTAAGGGTTAAAACCCTTAAAAATCCAAAGAAAAAATGGAGTGAGGTCCCCCCTACAAAGCTTAACCAGCCTGTGACCAGCTATGGGGGCTTGTAGAACAGGGCGCAGGGGCCAGCTTTGGTGGCCCTTGGCCCTGCAGGCTACAAGCCGGCATAGCCTAGGGCCACGCCTCTTCTGCCCCCCCTGGGCTTTGGGGAGGCAGGTAATAGGAGGGCTCGGGGGTTAAGCCCCCGAGCCTTGTGAACTTGTATAGGGGTCTCATGGACCCTTACCAGTTCACAAAGGGTTAACATCCACCCCGCCCCCGAAGCTACGGAGGGAGGAGGGCTGTTAGGCCCCCCCTGTGAAGAGGAGAGCCGGCGGGAGCGATCGGGCACGAAGGTGAGTAAATGTCATTTTTTTTCTTTTTTTTACAGGCAATTCCGGTGGCTGGGTAAACGGGGGGGGGGGGCACCCTATTTTGGACACTCCCCTGCAGCCGGAGGAACCCCAACGGGTGATCGGAGCCCCTCTGGTTGAAGAGGAGGCCCAGATGGATCAAACGAGGGGTCAGGAGAGTGTCTTTTTTTTTTTAACTTTTTCTGCTAGCGGGGGGGGGCCAGGCACGTAAAATTTACATGGTTGGCGGTTAACTGCAGGGGAGGCAGCCACGTAAATTTTACGTGGCTGGCGTTTAAAGGGTTAACTCACTCTCCCTCAGACTTGGATTTATTTAGTGATCCCCTGGCTCGCTCACCCACCCAGTTTTTGGATCACTTTGTAGCTGGGCTTCCGCACTTCTTCCAACCCTTATTTTTGAGGACTTCAACATCCCCCTGGAAAACCATAGATCCTAATCTACCCCAAAAATGATATCTCTTACCTCATCTCTTGGTCTTACACAACTTAACAAAACCACAAAAATGGCACATTTGACCCGATCTTGGTCTGACGTTGCTCAGTCCCCCTCCCACTCTCTGACCATAACCTTCTCTAAAAATCTCAAAAGCATCCTTGATAAACTAACACTCCCTACACTCAGAGAACAAAGCAACCCTGGCACACAACCCAAACTCCAGAAATATCTAACATTACAAATGAATGCTTTCCACTTATAACTCGGCCCTCCATCTCACTAAACAAACTTATTTTACTAATCTGATCTCCTCATTAACTAAAAATCCTATCCCACCTTAGTCCTAAAGTGCAGACACCTTACACTGACCTCTATGCTGAAGATCTAGCCACCTTCTTTTCTACAGCACCTCACTTGGCTCACTCTCCTTATTCGACCCAGTCACAGAAGAAGTCTCCAGACTCCTCTATTCCTCTTGCCATACCACATGAACATCTAACCCCATTCCCTCAAACCTACTCCAGTCTCCCCCCCGCTGTTACTACCCACCTAACCAAAATGTTTAACCTCCATCTCTCTTCTGGCATCTTCCCTTCTGTCATAATTCCTCTATGAAAAAAAAACTTTCCTTGACCAATCCAGTGCAACAAACTATAGACCTGTCTCTAGTCTCCCCTTCATCTCTAAACTCCTGCAACCCTTGGTATACTTGCACCTCATGCACTATCCCTCAAACAACTCTTTGATCCATTGCAATCTGGTTTCCGCACTCATTCTTCTTGATCTCTCAGCAGCATTTGACACATTTGAACAGCATGTCCTACTCAGTATGCTTCAATCTATTGACCTTAAAGTGCTACTGCAAGCAAAATGTAATTGTTACATCATTGCAGTGGGCTACATTTGGCACTGTCCTAAACTGTCTTCCATTTTTAAATTACAGAAGAAATGGCTGAGATATTGAGGATTACAGAATCACTATATGATTTCTCTTATGAAAAAAGTGGGTGTGGCCCTTGGCTCTGTGATGCTACATAATAATCCGCTCTCTGTGCTAACAGCAATGTGATGAATCTGGAGGAGAATGAGACAGAGGCAGAGGGAGGGGCAGAAGGATTGGAGGATGTGATGAAAAAAAGAGAATGTCATTGGATGAACATGGCCAAGCAATCCCATGGTACATATGCCTCCTTTTATCCAATCACTATGCTGTGCATATTAATACAGGGCATGGGACTCATTTTGCCCACAGAACCCAGCATAAAGAGTTTGAAGCAGTTGACTTCCTGTAGTGTGGCAGCGCATCAGCCAGGAAAGCCTGTGCATGTACTTCAGGGCCAGAAAATAAAAGTTTTAGTCCCAATTCAAAAATTACTGTTTTAATCAGTAATCAGGGCTGGGAGTCGGCAGCTTGACCACTGTGCCCTGGTCTCCCAGCCCCCCATATCTCCTGCCTTGAGGGAGAAGGGGGGACTGCATGCTATTTTTCTCTTTTACATGGGGTTTAACCCTTAATAGTGCGCATAGTAATTGCATTTATTTAGAAAATCTCCTAAAGCGCTCTTTCAGTTTGCATTGTCTCCTGGGCAGGAAAGGATGTCTACCGATACATATGTGGTACTGTTGTAATTGGGCTTTTACACACAATAGGATGGATTGGTACATTTGTTGTTGCACCAATTTGCTCATTAGGGTTGGCCAATGAGCCTGAAATTTTCCACTCGCACCATTTTGGAACACCAAACTGTCTCCGGCACCTGATTTATGGTATGTTTAGAGGGCAGTAAAGTGTGCAGAAGATTTGAATTGTGACGTTCCTCCAGCAAATAGGTGGAGGAGACTGCCGAATCCAATGAGTAAAAGGCTTATTCAATTCCAAAAACACATGCCAGCAGCGTGTTTTTGAACAATGAAAGTGTCAGCCACAGGTTCTTTTTTCGGGATTGAACCTTGGTTTTTGTTAAAAAAAATGATAAGTTGTCCAAAAGTCCAAACGTTGTCCAAAATCACAAAAATTAGGGCCAAAACAACAAAAATGTGGATATTGGACCCCAAACTTTAGCAAAAACACAAATAATAAAAAAAGATGTTATATTTAAAATAAAATATTATATTTTAATATTTTAATTTTATATTTTAATATAAAAAGTTAAATTATTAAGCATTTAAAGGAATATCTGGAACAAAACATTGGGCAAAAAATGTTAAGGGTTAACTGGAATCAGAATATCCTCTAAAATATCTCCAGAGAATACACTACAAAATGGCGAATAGAGCTTTGGAGAAAACACAGAAGTTGAAGAGATCAAATTACTATGGAGAAACAGTAAAGGAAAGAAGGGAAACATAGGAGACCATCTGCAGCAGTTAAGCGCTTAGCCGGCCAAATTCACCTGAGCATTTTTGCACACTGACCATGAATCAACTCTAATATGGTTTTCAGTAACATAGTAAAGGAAGCCCAAGAACAAGCTAAAATGATAGATGTATAACTTACCGTGATCAGAAATTGAGCGCTCCAGTGGTACCCCCCAGTTCAGGATGGCAGCCATGTTAAGTTTAATGCTCACAGCCATTGCAATAGAGGGGGTGGTGCCGAGGAAGGATCATGTGGGAACACCAACTCCACTTTGGTATCCATGTTCTTTGCAAACCTAGAATTACAAGTTTCAGATGTGCTGGTAGTAACCAATGATAATTTAACAATACATTTGTCTGAGCTAAGAAAGTTCGTCTTTAGGACCAGGGACATACATAGCCCTGATGGGGCCCCATAGCAGCACCCCCCTGCCCCAGTCAGTCTAAGGCATGCAGCGGCGATAGAAAGTGAGTGTGCGTCGATGACAGAGATGCGAGCATGCACACGCAGGGACGAGGGAGTCGCAGGTTTTGCAGCATGGAGGAAGGAGGCGACATGGCTGGGTAAGTAAAGTAGAGTAGAGTACATACTATAGAGGCGGTGGAGGCAGCTTGCGCCAGACCCCTTGTTCCATGGGCCCGAAGAGCACTGCTTCTGCACTGTCTCTACGTATGTACACCACCGTTTAGGACACTGGAGGCATTGCTGTAAAAACAGCAATCTATTTATCTATCTATATTCAACATTAGCCACTGTAGGTCTAAGCCAGCGGCAGACTGGGGACAAATATCAAGCAAGCCCATGACCCACTCAGGAGCAGCTAAGCACTCATGTGCTTCCCAAAACACCTTTTCAATTCTAGACTGCTCACAAACCCCCATCAAGGGTATCCACATGGGAGCAAGGATGGACCTCTGTAAATCCTATTCAAATCTCCATGCATATATCCAGCTCGACCCAAGTCCCAACTTTTACTGCGAGTATTTAAAAACATAAAAACCCTCTCAAAGGTTACGCGTTTCAGGGAGTAACCCGTTAGTTATACCACTGTACCAAAATGTGCTTTCCAGGCTGTCAACTATTACCTTGATCATACAAGGATATAGCAATGCAGGGAAAGATAATTGGATATGCCCACTTCTGAAGAGGAAGTGATTGCAATTTTTTAGTAAAAAACAAAAAAAAGTATAAAAATGTAAATAGTTCTGACCCCTTTTAGCAAAGATTATGAACCTATAATCTTGAGTTAGAACTCATATTTACAATAAATTCAGTACCAGCCCTTTTAATCAGCTCACCTTGTGAATTTCAGAGAAGAAAATACTTTTTTTGTGGTTGAGTTAATATGGAATCAATTTATCTGTCAGCAGAATTTAAATATACATTCAGGTGAACAGGTTACAGGATGCACACAGAAAATGTTTATAAACTGGCTTCTGTCTTGGCGTCTCTGATGTGTCTACACAGGTGTATTACTGATATGGCCGCTCCTTCACCTTTCAGCTTGGCTTGCTGTGTACGCCAACTACAAATGGTTTTGCCTCTTATCTGCATACTTCCCTGCTGAGACTATTTGTACTAATGATAAAAACATTGGCATAACTATTACATGAATGCGGCCTCAGTCAAAATAAGTTACTTGCCTGAAGTTCATCTCTAAATCTGGAATTTTTTTTTCTATAGGGTGAGCTAAAAAGAAGTACTAGGCTTCCAATGATCCTGAGACCAAACTGCTAAAGGGGGTAAGAATTAGAGCTTTGAGCGTCTATGATGTAATTGGTTGGATAAAACCTCACTTCCTGTTCCATCTCCAGAAACATGACATTAGTTGCAAAGAAATGATGAGATGCCATCAACAAGACCAAGAGGTAGGGGTGCACAGCTCAAAATACAAGGTTCCAATGCTAGTGATACCCCTCTGTTTTTTACGCAAAAGGCTTTTCTGTTAGAAATTCTGGTTTGACCTGTATGAGGTGTTGCTGGATCTCCCCAACTATATCACAGATAGACACAGACAAGTCCACTTTCATAATTACTGCACATAAAACTAAACAATTTGTGAGGGTCACCACCTTTTTGGCCCTGATGACAATCATAGGTTCTATGAAATGAACAAGTCAATCCGCTGCTTTTAAGGCCATCAACATCCCCTCATGTCATGGACAACAAGAGAGAAATCATCTATCTGGATTACGAGATAAAGTTTTTTGCCATGGGTTTCTTTAAAAAAATCTTATGAAGGGTGACAAACGAGAAAGGCCAATTAAGAGAGATAAGGGATGATATGATCCCCCTAAATAAGATAAGTGAGTTCCAAGAAAAATGATTCACCTTAAAGTCAGCAGAGAAGACACCGGGGTATACAGTGGTAGGGAAAAAAGTTTTAAACCGTACCAACAGCCCTGCACAGTTAAAAGGAAAACTCCCCAAAGCTCACTTGCCCCATCTGCATGATACAGAATCATTGTCAGCACTTACATCTACTGTTGCATCTAGTCTCTTGGTTGCAGCCATCTTGGAGCACCCAGGAGGCTTCTTGCTTTCCCAGCATCCCAGCAGTGCTGCTGCTTGGAGCTTGGAGCTTGGAGACATATCCCACAATGCAAAGTGGCAGGAAACCCAGTGGCACTTCCTTTATGTGCAGCCATCTGATTTACCTTGGGGAGGGATCCAGAGTGTTGGTCTGGTTTAAGCTCCAGCTGATGAAAGGGGGGGCAGGGGACTCTGGATCATATCACATATAACAAAGGAATGAGGTGAGTAAAGAATAATTAATGTCATTTACTCTGGCTGTGTTTGTTTTTTTACAGTTAACCCTTTGTGAACTGGTAAGGGATCCATGAGACCCGTATACCAGTTTACAAGGCTTGGGCACTGGCAAGTCACTAGCGGCAAGAAGATGGCCTGCAATTAACTTCCACCCCCCCATTACCTGCCTCCCCAAAGCCTGGGGGAGGCAGAAGATCCAGCGAAGGCTGTGCAGGCTTGTAGCCTTCAGGGCCGGGACTACAGAGGCTGGCCTCTACGTCCCGGTTTACAAGCCCTGCATAGCTGGTACCTGTGCTGGTTTTGCTGGGAAGGGGGGAACCCACGCCATTTAAAAAATGTTTTTAGAGTTTTTAACCCTTAAAAATGTTTAAAAAGGCCTCCAGAAAGGGGCCCCTATGTAATTTTTTTAAAATTGACCCTTTATGTCCTGTCACCCAACAGGTATAAAAGGCTTCCAGCAGCAGCAGCAGCAGAGCTGAAACCAGAGTGCTCGGGGTGGTTCAGAGGTAAATATTAAAAAAAAATGTCTTGCTGTGTGTGTGTTTGTGTGCTCCTTTTTACATTTAACCCATTGTGAACTGGTAAGGGGTCCATTAGATTCCATACCAGTTCACAAAGCTTGAGGGGCTGGCAAATCATCTGCGGCAATCGGGTTACTTGCCATTAACCCCCGACCCGATTACCTGCCTCCCCAAAGCCCTGAGGGGCAGAAGAGCCCACGAAGGCTATGCGGGCTTGTAGCCTTCAGGGCTGGGGGCCACCAAGGCTGGCCCCTGCACCCTGGTCTACAAGGCCCGCATAGTTGGTGCCTGGGCGGATTTTATTAGGACCACACATTAATTTTTTTTTTAACCCTTTATAGTGTGAATTATAGTTGTTTAATTTATTTGTAAATGTTATAAAGTGCTCTTCTCAGTTTGGGGGGTCTCCTGGGCAGGAACGGGGGCTAGTGATACATTCGTGGTACCGTTGTAATTGGGAGAAATGGGGCTTTCAAACGCAACATGGTTTTCTTGAATAAAATACATGTTTTATTTAAAATAAACAAGATAATGTAAAAAAATTTTTTTTTTTCACTGAAAATATATTTAAAAAACACTGGAAAAAATGACAAACAAGACATTTTATGTTAAAGTCCAAACTTTCAAGTAGGTTGGCAGTTGAAATGGTTAAAAGACCCTATGTTATTATGGTATTATTCTGTTTGGAGGACCTTGCGCTTTCATATTTGTATAGCTTGTTTTTTTCTTGTTTCAATATTGATATTTTATAAAAAAAAATTGTATTCTGTTTTTTTATACATTTTTGTGGGGCGTATTTAAAAAGCGCAAGGTGCAGATTTTGTCTGCAGAGCTGAAATTTGCAACTCTTCTCTTGACAGTACTTATGCATGTTTGGTATTGTTCTGTTTTTTGGCTTTGATTTTGCATTTTAATATTTTTTTTAGGGAAACCCTGTGCAACCAAATAGCTCGTCAAGGGATTACTTCCAGGAAATTGTGCCCACATCAACAAGCCCAGTATGCCTAAAAACCTTGAGGTGTGTACTTAGAGAATATATAGTTTGTAAAATAGAGAACCCGTGATCTTTCTTAAAGATAGGGCCCTGCAATGTGCTGGGCCTGGCATGTTCCCTATGTTCCAGTGAATAGAGCTGTGTGCTCAAATGCGTGCTCCAGGGAGAACATTAAGGTCAAATCATGGTCGTGCACCAATGTATTTGCGCACACTTTTCATGTGCATAAATGGTTCACTCACATTTTCCCCTTCCTCGCGATTCATGAGACGCATCTTTTGTGCGCTTATGTAATTAAAGTTGACCAACACCCAGCAGGATCGGTCTGGGCCGATCCAATCCCTCCCCGCGAGGCATTCAAAATCGGGATGCCCCGCTGTGTGAAACCCCCCAGGACGCCCGCAAACCTTACCTAAATCCCGGTCCAACGGCGAATGCGTGTCAAAGCGACGTCTTAGCTCAGCGGCTCCGAGCACACTGGTGCCCGCATTTTGCGCATCTCTCTAGCAGGGCGCATGCCAGCACCAGCCAATGGCCGGCTCTCTCCCTGTTAGAGGGAAGCGTGAGATGCGGCCGCCAGTGTGCTCGGAGCCACTGAGCTAAGACGTTGCTTTGACGCGAATAGCTCAGTGGCTCCGAGCACGCTGACTGGAAGAGCAGCCGCACATGCGCCGTAGGAGCGGGGTGAGGTGAGTTGAAGCTAGCGATCTGGGGGGTTTCACATAGCGGGGCACCCCCGATCGGGGTGCCTCGGGGAAATGGATCAAAACCCAGGATAGTCAAAATCCTGGGTGTTGGTCCACTTTAAGGGATTGTGGAGGTGAAAAGTGTGTGCAAATTAGTTAGTTTCATGCCATTTTCCCCCAGCAAGTAGCAGCAGAAAAATGCAGCCTAACTGACCTGCTCATTTAATTCAATAAACACATGTAGGCACTAGCCGACATGTTTGTTATGAATGAAAGTGTAATCTGCAAGTTATTTTTCAGAATTTGTAACTATTTTTAAAAAATGTTTTCATAGTTTGAAAAGTTGACAAATATAATATTGTTTTAAGCTACCCCCCTCCCCGAAGGTGAACATTTTGCCACAAATGTTCTATTTAAATGAAAAAAAAGAAACAATGTTAGTATCTCAATTATTAAGCACTAAGGGATATAGAGAACATCTGGGCCAAACATTGGGAAATACAACACTGTAGGCCAACAGGAATCAAGATATCGCCAAATAAAACACTACACATGAAACCAAGGAGAACATAGCTGCCACAGGGAATCCACTACAGACTGAAGAATAGAGATTTGCCTCAAACGCAGAAGCTGGAGGGACAAATTGGCCACTGCTAAACAGTAAAGGTGTGGGAGAAACATAGGGGCCTTAGGAACCAGTGACTGGCTTAGCCAGCAAAATAGCCATAAAGCTGGGCCATTTCTGCATGAAAATTAGCTGTATTTCATACGCAAAGTACAAGTTTGCAAAAGAATTGGAAACTTGCAATTGCACTTCATGCCTCCCATTTTGTGCGATGCGCACCTGTGTAAAAAGTTCACACGGTGCCAAGAATCGTGTGCCGAGTCACACGTTTCCGCAAGTGGAAGCACGGCGCATGGTTTGTGGGTTTTTATAGGTTTGCTTATAAAGTAAAAATTGTGTTTATGTGATTTAACATGATAAAAACAGCACCTAATAAAATAAAGGATTATCAAAGTCCCTTTTTGAAGATGTACTCTTATCCATGCATTATATCGCATGCAATCTAAAGCTGCACTATATTGCAGGAATTATTTCTACCCCAAATAGCAAAAATCTGAATGGAGCTATTGAATGTAATGTCACTCTCTTAACATTTTGTATACACAGTTAAGGGCACCATTTGGTGTGTTACAGTACAAAAACTGGCAGATATGACAGTAGCCTAAATGTTTCTTTCATGTCCTCTTTTCTTTTCTTTTGCACACCATGACTGCGCATTAGCTTAGACAATCTAAACACCATATTTGCTTACTTACCTAAACCCATTAATCCTATAAAGGACACATTTACAGCAGCAGGGAAAATAGAGACGTAATTCTGTGACAAGGAACAAACTGTGCGCAAAGATTCTATTTATTTAGACAAATAACCTGAGCATTCTTCTTCAGTGGAAGAATGTTAGCTGTCAAAATCTCAGCCATGCATACAGATGGAAACCACATTGATTATCTCACTTCTATCTATATAATTTAGACTAGAGGGTAGGCTCATACAGTATGTGAATGATGTCATGCTTGTTGTATCTTATTTGTACTCTTTGCATTCTATTGAATTTGATTTGAATCTTTTCGTTTTATGTATGTTAATAGAAAGTGCGCTATTGAACCCTTTCCCCCATTATCATTTTTTATTTTGCAGCGTGCTCATTATCTAAATATTAGAATGTGAGGGATTTGTAGATGATTCAATTTGCCAAGGGGGAGTAGTAGGTGGTAAAAATCAGTTTGGCATTTGGTCAGTCTGCTGAAGTATTTCTCAGCCTCCTTCTTTCACAGCTAAAACAAGTGTCCAGAGGAGTAGCTAGGCTTTCTGGCACCCGGGGCAAACATTCTAAATTGTGCTCCCCACCTGTTCTCAGGCCCCCCTTTAGCGCTCCCTGACCTGCTGTACCCTTGCCTGCTTCCTTCTAGCTGCGTCCCTGCAAGGGTCACATGACACCACTGGAGAGGCTGGGAAATGAAGTTCACTGGAGCTTTCAGTGAGCATGTATGCTATCTACAAGCCCAAATCTGCAATTAACACCCAAGGCTATGCCCGTCTTCTCATACTGCCACTGCAGGTGAGAGATGTTCAGGAGTGGGTGGAAGGTAAGTGGGGTGTCTCACACCCGAGGGCACCCCTTATCTGAAGTCTGTGGGGATAAATCCTGCAGCCAGAAAGTACTAAATGCACCCTTTTCAGTAGACTGGGGCTTTTACTGGCTCTGGCTAGCCTATGGTCAGTCCATAAGCTGCTAAGCCTCTGCCCCAAATGTGCTTCCCAGCTGGAGTTTATTCATTTATTTATATAGTGCCATCATCTTCCATAGCGCTTTACAAGGTGATACAAGTTACAAACCAAATTATGTGAGCACAAGAGACAATAGGAGAGAGAGAGCCCTGCCCTTGCGAGCTTACAGTCTAAAGGATGGGGGGTGGATCACAAGTGGTAGAGCTTGGATGTGGCAGCATATGCCCAGTGAAAGTTATAGGAGTTGCTTAAGCAAGGTTATTTGCTTGTCCGAAGAGGTGAGTTTTCAGGGCACTTTTAAAGGCTTAGAGCATTGGAGAGTGATTAATTGAGTGGTGGGGGGGTGAGTTCCAGAAGAGGTGGGGAGGCACAGAAGTCTTGAAGGCGGGAGTGTGAGGTGGTAACCAAGGAGACAGGAGAATGTCAGAGGCAGAGCGGAGGTTACATCTGGGTTTGTATCACTGGATCAAAGATGAAATGTAGCCTGGGGTCTGGCTAGAAAGAGCTTTGTAGGTTAGTGTTAGAAGTTTGAACTGAACCCTCTGAGAGACAGGTAACCAGTGGAGGGATTGACAGAGGGGAGCAGAGCTGGAGAAGTGTTAGGAGAGGTGGATTAGGTGAGCAGAATAGAGTTCCGAATAAATTGGAGGGGAGCCAGTCTGTTTGTTGGTAGACCGCAAAGGAGGGTGTTACATGCACTAACATTTTAGTGGTATCAGGTGAGAGGAAGGGATGGGTGAGGGAGATGTTTTGAAATTGGAGTTGACAGGTGGTGGCTAGGGAGTGAATGTGAGGTGTGAATGAGAGAGGTAGTATTACAGGGAAACATCATGGACAAGGGTGAATATGACTATTCTTAAAGAGGAAGTCCAAGCATGTTTTCTCCCCCCCACCCCCTTCCCCTGGCCTCCTGGATGCGGGAGATGTTTTGAAATTGGAGGTGACAGGAGGTGGCTAGGGAGTGAATGTGAGGTGTGAATGAGAGGGAGGTAGCATTACAGGGACACATCATGGACAAGGGTAAATATCGCTATTCTTAAAGAGGAAGTCCAAGCATTTATTATCTCTCCCCCCACCCCCTTCCCCTGTGTTAAGCCCAATTTGGACAATAACATAAAAACAAACTTGATGGAGGTCAGGCAAACTGCACGGAAGCTGTAGCTGGTACATTCAGTGACGGGTCAGTCAGCCAATCCTGTACAGCAGTGTGACTGTACTGGTCACTGGTACTCAAGCCCACAGCTACTATGCATAGCCCCATCTTGCCTTATGACAGTCCCTGCTGGCATAAGGAGAGAATTTTGGCAATCAGATGAGTTTTTTATTTTTACTATCTAAACTGAGGGAGGGAGGGGGTTACAAAAAGCTTGAGATGCCCCCTTAGCCATGATGCTAAGGCTATAGCATTGCAGGGGCTGAGCATAGCCTGGTGTATCTTGGCTGGAAGGGGTACACTGGGGCTGGTAGGCAGAGAGTGTAGGGGGTGTTAGAAGTGAAATCTGTGAATTCCTGAATTGCAGAACTGTCTCTGTGTGAGATGGGTTGCATGTCGGTTATGCCCAGTTTAGGCCCTAAAGCAGTGTGGCCCACATGGATTTTTTTCTGTGCTTGCGATCGTCAGCCAGTCCCTGTTTCTGAAAGACAAGACCAAAGTTAAATTAGTTAGCTATGTAAGTAAGTGTTATGCTTTGAATGCATACGTAGCCTGAAGTCTTTATTTTATTACATAAATAAAATGGATGAATAGGGATCATGATGATGAGGAGTATGATGGGGGGGGGGGGAAGCTGGCTGAGGGTCTGAACACTCAGAAACAAAGAGGTCGCTCGTGCATGGTCACCTTTAGTGTACATACACCGTACTACAGACAATCTGGGGCAGGGAGACAATTATATTTTTGACTCACAGAAAGGTGAAGACTATGTAAACAAATCAGCTCAGTCTTCAGACTCCATGATAACATCAGGTTAAAATGTCTGACAGGAGAATCCATTAGCTGTCTATGACTTCCTGTGACTCTTAGCAACTCTACAATACTATGCTGAAAATGCCAGACTGAAATATGTCCAAACAACAATAATTAACATGCTGCTAAAATAATTTGACAGCAGACAATGTATGTCCAAACAAGTCAGGCCAGAATATTACCCTCGGACAGCATATACAATCACTTGTCATGTTAAGACACAAAATGACAGAATTCCTATGGAAAAGGTGCAAAAGAAATGGAAATGTGAAGATCTTTTTTTCAGTTAGATGCATCCTACAGATGAGGTACTAATATCGAATTGCTTTTCAGGATAATTTTTTTGTAGCCCACAAACTGCGCAAGATAATGCATATTGCCTTGGCATAGTTTTATGTCAAGTAAAGGCATCCAAAACGCATTGCTTTACTAATCCTGAAGTGGATCTAATGTTAAAAAAGATTACTTCAGGCCTGCTGTGCTGTAACCCTGCCCCTGGTTGCATCGGTTTGTATTGCCTGCCTGCTAAATACCCCCACGGTACAGACATACTATACTTTCCTTTTCCTCATGATGCCCCATCTAAGGGGACCCTGAGGAGACGGCTGCACAATGTGGTGCACCTCATTCGGTGAAAGCTGCTGTACCTGTGTACAGCTGTTTCCTGCATCTTCAGAGCTTCACAATGAAAAGGTAAGTGTGTTTGAATTGTGAGGCTATTAAAGAGGGCAAACACCTGTTTTTAACAAAATGTGACTGAGGAAGCAAGGTGCATGCATAGGGGGCATCAGCTATTGGGATGCCACCCTGTGCTCATCCCAGCTGCCATCAACACCCATTTTATATAACAAATGGTGTTGAAATGCTTAAAATGAACAGCCAGACTTGAGGGTGGGGCGATACTGCAGGGTAAAAGTCCACTGAAGGTGACACTGTGGTGACTTAAAGGCCATTTCTAGGAAAATAATTACCAGCCTACAAGGACTATTTAGGATTGGGGTAGGAGTAGTGAGGAACTATTGTGACTGATCAGTATAATGGGACGATGAGCCCAGATTGGAAAGCCCCTCCCCACTTTCCAAAGAATAAGAAATAAAATCTAAGTTCACATTCCAAAGACAAGATGGCTTCGTAGGAGAACGCCACATCCTGAGGTTGCCCGGATGTGACCTACTGCACCTGTGTGGAATGTGCTTGCCCGATAAGTTTGGACCAATCTGTACGTTTGATTAAAATCATTGCCTTTTATAGTATTACTGTATTATGTTAATAGCCTATAAGCTTGATTACATAGATTCCTGTTTTGTATATTTGTATGAATAAAGCTTGCCTGTAGAGAGGGGGCAGAAGCGCTTCTCTGGGGTATATGCTGTTAATTACCACTGTGTGTATTGACTTCATACTGCATAACCATTAAGCAACTAGGAACCGGCCGAGGTGAAAGATCTACAGGGCAGCACACAGTGCCCACATCAATGTCACCAGGATTTTCATTATCCTTGGGATTGTTCCTATCCACGGAGCAACCCAATTTGCGTGTCCCCCCAGGGTTCGTGGGTTTTAGTCACTGGATACTCCCCTTCAGCTGTGCAGCACCATTTTACCCCCTCTTCACTAAGGCGGTGGTGGTAATATTAACAAACTTGTAAAAAAATAACCTAAATGTAGGCCTGAAGGTCCAAAATAGGTGGCAGAATACTTGTCCATGTTACTTTTGTACAAACATTGAAGTGACATTAAACCTGTTTTGTCCCCCCCCCCCCCCAACCCCCCCACCCCCATGGCAGCAACAACAAAATTCAAATTCCAGTATCGGAAAATAGCAGTCACAACAACACAAACAGTAACCACCTGGCAGACTGATCAGCAGAAGGCAGGAGCTGACTTTGACACTGGTGCTCCATCTGAAGCAGGTGCTTCGGTGCCCTTGGGCCGCCTCCTTTTGTATTAAAGGGAAAGTCCAGGCAATGGAAAGGAGCTTCTCTGAGTCTTTTCTCCATGCTGTGAATGCTGTTGAAGGTTTACAATGTTTGCCCCTCCTTTCCTTTCCATTTTTCCATGACCCTGCTTCATGACCAGCAAGCGCTAATGCTGTAGCTTGCCGGCCTCACTCATGCCTGGAGCGCTGGGGGACAGGGGTGACCATGAGCCCACTTTTGTATGTGGTTGTAGAAAAATGGAAAAAAAAGTTGTTCTTTGGCAAACCTGTTACAGTATCTACAGTGTGCTGCAGGAAATGGAAGAGAGGCACATGGGGCAGGCTTCAGGGGAGCTCCTCGTTGCCTTGTTATTGCCATTGTCTGGATAGTGCCTTTAATTTCTTTCTTTCTTGCACAATGTGTAATACTGTATGCCCAGCTATTTACTGTTTTTCTATTGCAGTTTTAAAAATAAAATGTTATTTTGCATTTCTAATATATTATATAAAGAATTTCCCCCACCCTCATCTGTTCAGTTCTATTTTGGTCAGATGTATACAGACATTTGGCATTAACCTTCACAAGTTTTGCTTGCCAGTCTGCACTAGCAAAACAGTTAGCTATTGTCTATATAGTTCTGGCAGCCTTCGTTGGTTGCTGACTGTGTAAGTAGGGTAGACAAAGATGCAGCATGTGCATTGAACTGAATTTAGAGAAGGCTTTGTAGTCCCTGAGGGTAGTATATGGAGGTAGTGACACCTGGTGGGTGAAGTCAGTGATGCACAGATGTAAAAAATAAATCAGTAATGAGTGTGACTAACATATAATAATAACAAATATAAAAACCATTGGGAACTATATATAAAATATATTATTTTTTCTTTTAAATGTATATTTCCCTCTAATTAACAAGCAATACATGCCCACAACAAGAGCAGCCTTGCACTGGGAGGTACAGAAATGTGTGGGCCAAAGGCATTTCTAAATCAAGTCAGGAAAGTGATGAACGACAACCACTTTCAAATGGAAATGTATATATATATATATATATAATTTCTATAAAATGATTCATTCATGTTATAATTAAAGTGGACCAACACCCAGGATTTTCACTATCCTGGGTGTTGGTCCACTTCCGCGGGGTACCCCGATCGGACAAGCGACGGATAAGCAGCCGCCGCCGCCTCTCGCGCGGCGGCTTATCCGTCGTTTGTCCGTCGCCGATAAGGTACGTTTTTAGGGGCTTTCTGGGGGGTTTCACACAGCGGGGCATCCCGATTTCGGATGCCCGCGGGGAGGGAGCTGATCGGCCCGGGAATCTTATAGATTCCTGGGCCGATCAGGGGTGGGTGTTGGTCCACTTTAATCTAACTAATGATAAAGCTATTGTGTTACTAGTTAAATAAGATACTGTCGATGCTTGGGTTTGCCCGAACTTTAGTGAAAGGTTTGGTTCATGACCCAAACTTGACACGGATTCCTGAAGAAATCATTCACCCGAACAGGTTGTTATAATGGCTAGGGGCAGGGGCGTATATAGCACTGTTAGGGCCCCATCCCCCAATCATCAGTACATACACCCCCTCGTGGACACTCAATGGCGGGGTCCGCAACATATTCCATTGTGTGGCATGAGTGGCGTGCGCCGTGTGCGCGGTGTCGGCAGAGATGCAGGGCGCGCATGACACTGATGGGAACGGCAAGCAGGATGGAGGCGGCATGGCGGGGTAAGTATGCGCAGGTACTGTACATACTACAGAGGAGGTAGAGGAAGCGTGTTCCACGGGCCCAGGGGCACGTTCCTGCACAGCCCCTATGGTATGTATACCCCTGACTAGGGGCCTGCTGTGGGTGGCCATTTGCGTTGCATTGCGTTTTAAAAAATCCTGCATGCAATCTTTCCAACTCAATGCAAACCCAGCTCCAAAGAAGTCTATGGGAACGCAAGTAAAGTACAGAGGGGTTAGGAGCTTTAGGATGCTGTGAGTGAGTTTCTCAAAATCTAAGATTATATGTAAATTCCTTATAAAGTAAAGCGTTGGTTTTTATTCTATTTCTGGGTGTGATTGAGCTGGGAAGGACTTTTCATGGCGCAACTCTATGAGCCATTGGCGCACTCTGCTGTAGTCAGAGCCAGCTGTGCGACCACTGCGGCTTACTGTGCTTACTTGTGATGAAAGGTCCAAGGAACAGAGTGGCTTTTAGACTACATCTTTACATGGTCCTGGAGAAACTGAACTGAAAGGAGGGCAATCTTTGGAACCCTGCTACAGCTGCCACCCAGCAGAAAATGGAGGCGAGGCACATGAGACTGGCAGTAGGTGAGCTGCTTGTTGTCTTGCTATCACTGTTGCCTGGATAGTCCCTCACAACCAAGCTCTCTTCTTAGTTAAGCACATGCCCAGGTTGTGCCGCTCCACTCCTCTATAGAGCAATTTGCCTGGCTCCTTCAAATGATGAGAGCAGCAGCGATGTGGGGGGGGGGGGGGGGGGGTAGGGGGCAGGGCTACTGCCACCAAGCCATAAGAGTTTGACTGCAAAAACATAAAAGCATGCGGAACGAAAGCAGCGCCCACCATCTCCGATGAACTGCTAACAAGATAGTACAATAATTAGTCATAGTAAAAAATACAATCCTGTGAAACTCACCTGTAGAATTGTTTTTGAATATATCCAGTCCAGGTCGTCCCAGAAGTGATGACAGTTGGGTAATCCACCGCTAGGTGGCACTTGACTGCAGGATCAAAAGCTGTAGCTCCTCCCGGCCCCCTATAAAAGCAGATGTCTCTCTATGATTCCCCAGTGGTTAAACAGCAGTAAGAAAAGAGACAGGCCGGGAGACCAAATGTGGTGCCCATTTTTAAAAAGGGCTCTAGGTCTTCTCCGGGCAATTACAGACCTGTTAGCTTAACATCCATTGTGGGGAAATTGCTTGAGGGACTATTAAGGGACAACATACACAAATATGTAACTATCCATAATATTATAAGTGACAACCAACACGGTTTTACTAAGGACAGAAGCTGCCAAACTAACCTGATTGGCTTCTATGAGGAGGTGAGTAGAAGCCTGACAGAGGGGCGGCTGTGGATATAGTTTTTCTGGATTTTGCAAAAGCATTTGACACTGTCCCCCATAGCCGCTTATTGGGGAAATTGAGATCTTCAGGATTAGAAAACGCAGTTTGTAACTGGATTGAAAACTGGCTGAAGGATCGTGTGCAGAGAGTTGTGGTTAATGATACCTACTCTGAATGGTTACCAGTTGTAAGCGGTGTACCCCAGGGTTCAGTGCTGGGCCCACTATTATTCAACTTGTTTATAAACGACATAGAAGATGGAATTAAAAGCACTGTATCTATTTTTGCAGATGACACAAAGATATGTAGCACAGTGCAGTCTATTGAAGATGTTCACAAGCTTCAGGCTGACTTGGACTCATTGAGTGTCTGGGCATCCACTTGGCAAATGAAGTTCAATGTGGAAAAATGTAAAGTCATGCACTTGGGGTCTAATAACCCGAAGGCAACATATGTCCTCGGGGGGAGTAAAACTGGGAGAGTCACTTGTTGAGAAGGATCTGGGGGTACTAGTAGATCACAGACTAAATAACAGCATGCAATGCCAAGCAGCTGCTTCCAAGGCCACCAAGATACTATCGTGCATTAAAAGAGGCATGGAATCACAGGATAGAGATGTAATTTTGCCTCTTTACAAGGCACTGGTGCGCCCTCACCTGGAATATACCGTCCAGTTCTGGGCACCCGTTCATAGAAAGGACGCCCTGACTCTGGAAAGGGTGCAAAGGAGAGCCACCAAACTAATAAAGGGAATGAAAGATCTTAGTTATGAGGAAAGATTACGAGAATTAAATCTGTTTAGTCTTGAGAGGAGGCGATTGCGGGGGGACATGATTAACTTGTATAAATATATAAATGGACCATACAAAAAATATGGGGGAACACTATTTCACGTAAAATCCTCTCTAAGGACAAGGGGGCACTGCCTTCGATTGGAAAAAAAGAAATTTAGTCTCCGGAGGCGACAATCGTTTTTTACCATAAGAACTATAAATCTATGGAATAGCCTCCCACAGAAGCTTGTTACAGCATCAACCGCTGACAGCTTCAAAAAAGGATTAGATGCTTATTTTGAAGAAAATAACATTAACAGTTACTACTAGTGGTTATCAATAAAAAAAAAGACAAAAAATAAAATAAATTGCTTCCCCTATGAAATAAAAAATAACTTCCCCCTACCCCAACACCCTTGGTTGAACTTGATGGACATATGTCTTTTTTCAACCGTATTAACTATGTAACTATGTAACCAAGAAACCATGTTATTTCACATAGCTTCAGCATGTACTCTCTCCATCAAAACTAGGGACAACGGTCCAATACAAAAAGGCAATCACCATAACAGGCAACCAGTGATAATGAATAAGGGAGGGGTGGGATGACCTGGACTGGATATATTCAAAAACAATTCTACAGGTGAGTTTCACAGAATTGTATTTTTCATGTGTAATTTGTGATGACAGTTGGGACATCCAAAAGCAGTGTCCATTAGGGCGGAGTCCCCAGTGCGAAACAACATGTAGTTAATTTCAGTACCACCTGAAGCACTTTTCGGCCAAAGACAGCATAAGCCGAGGCCCTAACATCAACCTTGTAAATCTTTGTGAAGGTATGAACGGAAGACCAAGTGGCGGCCTTACAAACTTGTTCAACAGAGGCCTGGTGCTGAAAAGCCCAGGAAGCACCAATAGCTCTAGTAGAATGAGCTGTATCACGAAAAGGGGGTTCCTTCCCCTTGGCAGAATATGCTTGCACCACCGCCTGTCTGATCCACTTATTGAGAGTGGACTTGGCCGGAGGCAAGCCCTCCGTATCATCAGGGAGCCATGTATCCTCATCCGAGGAAGAACCAGGCCCACTGTCAAGGCCAACAGAATAATCCACCGTGGGGATGGAGTCCTCATGCAACTCGCCCTCCTCCACGGAGCCGGGGCCTCCAAAGAGATCATCATCATCTCCATCATTATCAGAATAGACTGGCTCAATATGCCACCTCTAACTTGTGGCCTTCTTAGCAGCCGAGCAAGAGATCAGTTTCTCAAGGCTAGCCACCCGATAAGCCAAATCAGAATGGGACCCCCTACTGGCTTCCCCCTCGCTGGGGGCTGAGAGCAAGCGTGGGGGTTCTGGAGAGGCCGCAGGCAATAACGGGCTAGGGGCAGATATGCTCGCCCAATTATGCTCCAAAATAACACTGTCCCATGTGCTAGCACCGCACATTGGACAGAGCTTCACCCGCCCCGATGGGGCCCCTAACTCACTATCCCCAGAAGCCTCCATTAAGGTGGTTTGAGTAATGGTTTGAGCATGGATAAATTGTAGAGTTTCAAATTGGAATGCCCCAGGAGAGATCTTTCCCACAGCTCTGAAGTCTTTTAGAACAGGAGGGGGTTTTGGTAGCAGAAAGGATGTCCAATAAATAACGGGATGACTAGCTGCCTTACAAAGCATAAAGCCAGGAGTCCCTCCCACCCAGGACTGAAGGGGTTACACAGTGTGCTGGCTTCTTTCCACAAGCCGACTTCTCTCCTATGCTGGCAGGGCCCCAAGTGCCTTGAAAGAGAATTTATACCACCAAACTTTTTTACATATTTAAACTTACAGCGTTTTTCACTATCCTGGTGACAGGATTTTCACTATCCTGGTGACAGGTCACTTTACCTGGGATATCCAATTTGGGATGCCCCGCTGTGTGAAACCTGTAAGATCACCCATACATTTCAAATTTCTTCTGTTCTCACAATGTATGCATGCAATCTCATCCAATCAGCGCTTTATGCCGTGCATACGATTGCAGGAATAAAGCATTGTTTTGGACAGTGATTTGGTTAAATTGAAGTTAAATCCACTAGTTAAATCCACTGTTTTGGCCAGTGGATCAAAACCCAGGATACAATCCGATTTGGGATACCCCACTGTGAGAAACCACCAGGTTTGCTTCTCTTCTCTACGTTCGTACAGGACACATGTACAGGCTCTCCTCCAATCAGCATTCTATGCAGTGAATATGCATAAAAGGCTTAGAATCCTGATAGTAAGCAGAGTCAAGCACTTAGAAATGCTGGTATATCTTCAACCAGGGTCAGCTCCAGGTTTATGTGGGCCCTTGGGTGAAAGTCTCAGCAGGCCCCTTTGTATTGTGTTCGGACACACATGGCAGTAAATCTACAGGTGTGGTGAATATTGCCCCTCTGCTGCAGTTCCCTCTTAAAGGGAAAGTCCACTTTCATAGACTTACTCCAAAGACCTCAGAGCAGACCACTTACCTGCCACCCAGGTGCCACTATCTGCTGACGTCTTTTCATGGACTTTCACTTTAAGGCAAGTTTTCCTGTCAAAATACAAACACTTAAAGTGGACCAAAACCCAGGATTTTGACTATTCTGGTTTTTGGTCCATGTCCCGCTGTGTAAAAACCCCCAGGTCACCTGAACAAACTCACCTCTTCCCGTTCCTACAACATATGCACGGGCGCTCAGCCAATCAGCACGCTTGGATCCACTCAAGCCCCTTCTTTCAGGAGCTTGTCTAATGCGAGTGGATCAGAGCACACTGGTGGCCCCATCCCCGCTACCCTTTAACATGGAGCATGCCTTTGCCAGCGAGCTGGGATGTTTCACACAGCAGGGCATCCCGATTCTGCATGCCTTAGGGGGGAGGGAATCCAGTGGCCCGCTACACTTATCTTACTTCCCGGTCCAACAACGCATGCGCGGGCCGCATCCCTGCTATCCCTCTAGCAGGGCGCATGCCCCTGTGAATGGCCGGAGCGGGTACGCTCCCTGTTAGAGGGAAGCTTGTGATGCAGCCGCCAGCGTGCTCGGAGTCGCTGTGCTGTCGGTTTAGATGTCCATAGCTCAGCGGTCGCGAATGCGCTGTAGGACCGCGGTGAGGTGCGTTGATGTGGGAGATCTGGGGGGTTTCACATAGTGGGGCACCCTCGATCGGGGTGCCCCGGGGGGAAGGAACAAAACCCAGGATAGCTAAAATCTTGAGTTTTGGTCCACTTTAAACGGGACGCTCAGCCAGCTCGTGGGAGCGACAGAAAGTTGAGTGACCTAGGGGCATACACACAGTGGACATCCCAATATGGGATGCCCCCCTGAGAGGAACAACACCCCAAAAAGTGAAAATCATGTGTGTTGTTCCTCTTTAAGACGCCAAGTGTTCCAGTCCCTCCTCCTGGCATAGCTGTCCTGTCTGACAAGGAAAGAAGAAATGGAAGAACGGAATGAATGTAATAAATGAAAAGAAAGAAAGAAGGAAAATGAGTAACAGAAAAACAGAAGGAATGACAAAAAAGAAGAAACAATAGGAATGACAAAAAAGATTAAACAATAGAAGGAATGACACAAAATAGAAGGGACAAAAGAAAAAAAGAACGAATGAGGCAAAGAAAGAAGGAATAACAATGAAATAAAAGGAATAAGAGAAAGAAGAAATGACAGGGAGAAATAGAAGGAAAGAGATGGAACGACACAAAAAAATTAAAACGAATGGAAGTTATGACAAAGATAAATTGAAGAAAAAAGATGATAAATGACAAAAGGAAAGAAAGTGGGAGAAAGAAACAATCACCTGAAGGCCAGTCTGCCCCTGGCTGATGACCAGTCTTAATTACTCCATAGGAGGGAATGACCGGTTTACTATTGGGGAAGAGGTGTGTCACATGACTAACATGAGGTGGGCCCCCCAAGGCTCAAGGGCCCCGGGTCCTGCCCTGCTAAGCCCAGTGCTGACGCCAGCCCTGCCTTCACCCGCTGCATCCAAATTGGGATGCCCCGGAGCAGGCAGTGCCTAGGTAAGGCACATTGCAGAAGGGGACCATCCTGTTCCATACAAGTATATGCAACGTTGTGCCTCTTCTTAGCAACAGGTAGTGCCCCATTCTCACAACTGAGCCCAATATGCGGCATGAGGGCTTTTTCTCACGGCCTGCACCACTAACAATGCCCCTGACCAGATAACAGAATTGCTGGTTTATCACAATTGTCCCCTATCGGCTTCCATGCGCTCACAGAAGAAAGAGCACTCACTCCTCCCTCCCTTGGTTTTAACCTGATGGCGTCATCTCGCTTCATGCCCCTCCCACCCGAGCTGTCTCTTGTAACCACGGAGACGAGAAGAGTCACACTCTGCGAAGAAACCTGGGGAGCGCTGGAGCCTGTCACGTGACTCAACAGAGTCCCTGAACCCCGGGAGAGCAGGTGAGGGGGGCTGTGCTAATGGCGCCTTGTCACAGGATGTGTCCTCACACCGAGCCTATGTGTACAACACCTGTTGTGTTCACTGTGCGGGGTGTTTCTGTAAACAATATGGTGCACTGGGATACAGCTATAGGGGTGGATATATATATATATATATATATATATATATATATATAAATAATATTGGGCTGTGTTTTGTGCTGGTAACTGTAACCTTGATAAATGAATTGCGTGTGTGCCTGTGTATTGGGTTTGGTGTAAATCTTCCTGCTGCTTCCCTGCTTGCAATTTTCCAGGAATTATATGTGGTTTTCAATGTCAATGTATTATCAATTAAGCACCTACTTAATTTGAGAAGAATTCAGTAAATTAGGAATAAACCTTATTCCCGCACTTATGTTTATTGCTGTACTATAGTTATTATTGTAAGTGATTATTTAAAGGAGCACTATCATGAAATTGTGTAATGTTAAAAACCCATATAAACACGATGGTTAATGAGGGGAGAGGTCACTCATACACCCGAACTGAATAAAACTCCCGCCAAGCTTGTGGTTTATTCTCACCTGGTAGAAACAAAATCCAGGGGTGACAGGTTTAGGCTATGAGGGGTGACAGAGCCTGTCACCCTGGCTGTCCTTTTCCTTCCATTAAAATAAAAGAAACAAGCCTGGCATGATATTTCTTGATGTCATGTGTATAAGTGACCTGTCCTCCCGCCATCCTGCATATTTATATGGATTTTTATTATTGGGCCATTTTTTCGCGATAGTGCTCCTTTAAATAAATATATATGTTTTTAAAATTACATAGAGCAGCTTTAGTCATTAAAGCAGACCAAAACCCATTTTGGGTTCCCCTGGATTCTTTTCCTTTCAGCAATCCCACAGCACTTAGCAGCATTCCCGGCATCTCTCCGGCTAGTGGCCGGCGGGGACGCAACCAAACGGCAGAATAGATGGACTGGAATTAATATTAATCCATACTAATTGGCTGCTAGGCCACACATGTGCAGCGGGAGCGAGTTAAGAATTCCGAAATCAGACCAAACCCAAGGGGTGTGAAAGACTTGTGTGTGGGGCAAATTGAGGGATTCAACACCCACTCTGTATGTGACAGTCAAGATTGCTGGCACACCCCCAAAATAACCTTCAGTTTCATTTACATTCACCTTGAGTCCCCCCCCCCCCCCACACACACACACACACAATTGTCTTTTATGCTTTTATGCCACTGACTGAGACCCCAGCCATGTGACACCCCCCCCCCCCCCCATGGCCAATTGTGGGGCTGGATTTTGCATGGTTATCGTGGTGGAGGTAAGGGAACCAGGGTTTTGGGCGGGCGCCAACAATCTTGATGCCCCCCACAACTGTCACATTGTCATTCAACACCCATTTTCTAAAATTTTCACTTTACAGGTTTTCGTTCCTCGCCATAGGAAAATCCTTATTTTGGATGCACCCCTGTGTGAAACTCAGGAAATGCTGCAGTGCTTACCTTTGCAGTGATCCCACGGTTTGTGTGTGGGCTCTCTTCCAGTCAATGTCACACATGTTAATTAATGAGCGGCATAGAAAGTTTAATGAGTAGCGGCAAGCAGCCATGCCCCACTTCCATCCGGCTCTGTGTGCTCTTGCCAGCCATTCAGAGTGTGCAGCAGCCAAAGGAACACTGTGGATCTGGTCGCGGGTTTGCCTAGAATGGTACTGAGGTGTTTACAATTAGGGATGCCTTGCTAGGATGGAGACCACTGAGTCTAGCCTTATAGATTGTAGGCTGGTGGTTGCTCCTCTTGAAGTACATATGATTTAATTTTTTCTAAAAAACAGCTTATACTCACCGATTTGGGATGCCCAGCTGTGTGAAACACACCTTGCCTGCATTCCCATGGTGCAGCTATCTTCCAATCAGCTTATTCAGCCAGGCATATTAACGTGCAGCTGGAAAAGCTGAATGGAACTTATATTATATAAGTACCAACGCAGCAATTTAACCTGATGTCTCTGGTACCGGGGAGATGAAAAAAAACCAAATGCTTGTAGTGGAAAGATGACGAGTGCTACCTCCTACCATGTGTTTTAGTTGCCTTTTCTAATAAATATTTTGAGCTAGGCGCAGAATCCCCCAATTGCAGGCAGTGTGTCATTCCCCCTATCCCATTCCCCATAGGCAGTGTGTCATTCCTCCCTCCCATTCCCCATTTTAGGCAGTGTGTCATTCCCCCCTCCCCATTGGCAGTGTGTCATTCCCCCCTCCTATTCCCCAGTATAGGCAGTGTGGCATTTTTCCTATCCCATTCCCCATAGGCATTGTGGCATTCTCCGCCATCCCATCCCCCATAGGCAGTGTGGCATTCCCCTCTTCCATTCCGTATAGGCAGTGTGGCATTCCCCTCTTCCATTCCGTATAGGCAGTGTGGCATTCTCCCCATCCCATTCCCTATAGGCAGTGTGGCATCCCCCCTCCCATTCCCCATACAGGCAGTGTGGCATCCCTACCTCGCATTCCCCATAGCCAATGTGGCATTTCCCCATCTAATTCCCATTAGGCAGTGTGGCATTCCCCCCTCCCATTCCCCATAGGCAGTGTGACATTCCCCATAGGCAGTGTGACATTCCCCATAGGCAGTGTGACATTCCCCCATCTAATTCCCTACAGGCAGTGTGGCAATCCCCCTCCGATTCTCCATAGGCAGTGTGGCATTCCCCCCATTTTATTCCCCATAGGCAGTGTGGCATTCCCCATAGCCAATGTGGCATTTCCCCATCCAATTCCCATAAGGCAGTGTGTCATTCCCCCCTCCCATTCCCCATAGGCAGTGTGGCATTCTCTGCCATCCCATCCCCCATAGGCAGTGTGGCATTCCCCTCTTCCATTCCGTATAGGCAGTGTGGCATTCCCCTCTTCCATTGCCCATAGGCATTGTGGCATTCTCCCCATCCCATTCCCTATAGGCAGTGTGGCATTTCCCCCATCCCATTCCCTATAGGCAGTGTGGCATCCCTACCTCGCATTCCCCATAGCCAATCTGGCATTTCCCCATCCAATTCCCATTAGGCAGTGTGGCATTTCCCCCTCCCATTCCTCATAGGCAGTGTGGCATTCCCCCCTCCCATTCCCCATAGGCAGTGTGACATTCCCCATAGGCAGTGTGACATTCCCCATAGGCAGTGTGACATTCCCCATAGGCAGTGTGACATTCCCCCATCTAATTCCCTACAGGCAGTGTGGCAATCCCCCTCCGATTCTTCATAGGCAGTGTGGCATTCCCCCCATTTTATTCCCCATAGGCAGTGTGGCATTCCCCCCCCCATCCCATTCCCCATAGCCAATGTGGCATTTCCCCATCCAATTCCCATTAGGCAGTGTGTCATTCCCCCCTCCCATTCCCCATAGGCAGTGTGTCATTCCTCCCTCCCATTCCCCATGGCAGTGTGGCCTTCCCCCCCATCCCATTTCCCATAGGAAGTGTGGCATTCTCCCCATCCCATTCCCTATAGGCAGTGTGGCATCCCTACCTTGCATTCCCCATAGCCAATGTGGCAGTCCCCCATCCAATTCTTTTTAGGCAGTATGGAAATACCCCCCTCCCGTTCCCCATAGGGAGTGTGACATTCCCCCCTCCTGTTCCCCATAGGGAGTGTGACATTTCCCCCTCCTATGTTCTATATCTTATAGGCATTCCCTCCCATTTCCCATAGGCAGTGTGGCATTTCCACCATCCAATTACATGTAGGCAGTGTGCCATTCTCCCCTTCCATTCCCCACAGGCAGAAAAAACAAGCTATCTACTAACTAAAAAAAAAAAAGGAAACTCACACTGCCCGCTCCCATGCTGGCCGGACTGCCAGAATATGGAAAAGCAGAAAGCTTTTCTGGCGCAGTGCATGCCAGGACCCAGCTCCGTGCAGCAGGTGGGCGAGGCCTGCACCAAGCTTCCATTGAGGCGCAGATGCAGGCCACGGACACTCGCTGCATGGAGCTGGGTGCTGCTGTGTGTATGCGCCGAGCAGCGCGGGAGCGGGTGATTGTGAGTTTCCTTTTTTTCGTTATTTATTTTACATTCTGCTTAATTGGCATATCGTTGTGGGAAGCTGGATTGCTGCTGTACTGATTGGCTGACTAAGCTGTCAGTCTCATTTGGGGCTATGATTATTAGTTGTGAAAAAATCACTTTATGAGATAAAAGCCTGGGAATTTCACTGCTACTGAATCACCAGATATGAAAACAATGAATGGCACTTTTTACTCCTGAGAAAAGTAGAGAACACTGTAGTAAAAAGTGCCATTGCCTTTCTTTGTCTTCATATCTGGTGATACATCAATAGTGAAATTCTTTTTTTTTTTTCTCATAAAGTACATTTTTTTACTACCATGAGAATACTTTTCAACTCTTGATGAATCAAGGCCTATGCCTATTTATTGGGCTCTTTACGGCCTCTAGCTGTACGCACAACTGGCCTTTTTGAATAGGTGGGACGAGCACATGACATCCAGGAGGTGAGCGCCGTACTCGACTCCTTTCGGTACTACTCGACGGGGCACCTGAGTCTGTGCAGTGGAAGGTGAATGAATGGGGTGACCTGGAGGGGATCCAATTTGGGATGCCCCCACTGAGAAGAACAACACCCCGAAAACTGAAAATCAGGTGTGTTATTTCTCTTTAGAGCTTCCTAACATGTCTGTGTGCATTACACTGCTGACAGCCAGACTACAAAAGTTAAAAAAGTAACTTTTGGTAAGTAGCCCACTGCATTGAATACAGTTTAGTGTGTATTTTTTCTGTGCAATTTCTCATTTATTCTGGCCAGGTCTGTAGTAATAAGTCAAGACAGCTAGAGTTAGTGACATTTTTCTTGTAGATGTTTTGCTAGTCATAAACTCTATTTCTCAGTTTAGAAAGAAAGTAGGCATGTTACTATAGTTTACCTCCGGCATCAGAGAGGGTAAGCTCACCCCTGATGAGGGAATCTATATTAATAAACCCTGGCCTATGTATGTGTTTAAAATCATTGTCCAGACACTGCTGTTGACCTAATACCCAAGTAGCTCTACACATCCTCATGCTACCAGTATGTTTTTTTTCCTTTAAACATGAAGTTTGCAATGCAGAGAAAACTTACTTTATGTTTTGTACTGATTTCTACGCTACCCAGGAGGTGTAGTACTCCCTGGGAGTACTTCTTGTATTAGCATGAGCCTTTCCTTTAGCGTGCAGACAGATCTGGACAGCTCAGTATTGACAAGATGGGGAAAAGAGTGATTGTTTAGCAGCCCAGAGGGGGCGGAATAGAGGCATACATTCTAAATGGAGGGGCAGTCCATTGTCCAGGGCGATCACCTAGGCTGATGGACCATTCCCGGGGGAGGGGGGATTGGGTGCCAAGCGGAACCCGGAAAGGAGTGATCATCGGGATGAAAGTGAAAGCTAAAGACAATGGACATGGTAAGATTTAACCCTTGCCTGGACAATACTTTAATTCAATAACCGCTATTGTTCCTCATAATATGATATTGATACTGAAGGGGTAGGGTTAATATTATCAGGCCTATTTATCAAACCTGATGAGACTGGAGCACTTTTGAGTATTTCTAAATGAATAAACATAGCATGGACAGTCATTAACTGTGCTTCTGGATAAAGCACTGGTACTAACAAAGTTTATGGATTATAGCAAGTCTCATCTGATTTAATAAAAACAACCTCCTTGGCATAGGCCAATCCCCCTCTGTTAGCAGCGTTGCGCTGAGCTTGAGTGACTGCTTAAAGTGGACCAACACCGAGAGGTGATCGGCCCGGAAATCTATAAGATTCCCGGGCCGATCACCTCCCACCCCGCGGGACATCCGAGATCGGGATGTCCCGCGGGGTGAAACCCCCCAAAAAACCCCCAAACACCTTACCTGACCCTCGCGCCCCTGTAGGCGTGCTCGCACCCGCGCCGGCCGTCTGCGAATGGCCGGCGGGGGCGCGCGCGCGCCGAAAGTGACGCGAGGGAGGCGGCGGCGGCGGCAGCCGCTTGGACGTTCCTGATCCCCGCCTGGACGTTGGCGGGGATTGGACCGTCCAGTCACGTGGGAGCGGGGACAGGTAAGATTTTGGGGCTTTCTGGGGGGTTTCACACAGCGGGGCACCCCCGATCGGGGTGCCCCGCCGAAGTGGACCAAAACCCAGGATAGTCAAAATCCTGGGTGTTGGTCCACTTTAATCATTCAATCAGTGCATTAGCACAAAAACTATATTAAAAGTAGTGTTGCTGTACTGATTTGGGTTAATAAGGGGACATTATCATTGAAATGGGGTTGATTATATCTTGCATAAGTATAAGAAACCACTTACATTGTATATATCAAAGGACCATCCTACACCCTATTACCAGGTGCAGCATCTAACTCCGCACCTTAGTCGACCTCTGCTGTCAATCCTTAGTCTCACTGTGCTAGTCAGAGTCACTGAAATCACCCAGACAATCCCTGGCATTTGTTCAAGTCTGCATGCTTTACCTCTATCAGCTTCAGACCACACATTGCAGCCTACCAGGCCACAGCTGCCCTCAAGGGACTTCATGGTGGACACCTAAGGCTGAAAAGACTGACAGACAAGTGGAACAAAATAGGGAAAGAGTGGCAGATTGTCTGGGCACAAGGCTACGTTGGGAGTTGTCAGATAATCCTAAAATGGACATCAGGACCAAGGGGTACACGTAATAGGGTAAACATCCAAGCTAAGGTCAGCAGTGAACAGTCAATCTTCTGAGTGTTGCAACAAAGTTTTTTGCATAAACCAAGTTGGTGTGTAGCTAGGGGTTAGCCTATGTTCAGAGTATACAGTTGCAGATGAACTGTGTTATTCTAAGTATACAGCACGTCTTGTTCCAGAATATTCCTTACACATGGGTAATACATCCACAAGATGGCACTGGACTGCAGAAAACAGCTTGTGGCTCCTCCCGGCCCTATATAAGTCAGGGACCTCCTACAAAATCCCCAGTTTTAATCTGCAGTCTGGACTGCGAAGATAGAAGATGGCTCTCTATATACGCAGGCGAGCGGGGCTTAGCAGCCTGCGACCCTGTAGGACTATTACCACCCGTTCTGGACCCACTGCCTCCCAGCCTCGGCTGACTAGTTCGGGTGAAGGTAGGACAGCACCGGGGTTAGGTGCTTGAGGAGCGCTGCACCAACCTGCTTTGACAGGGTAGGCGGTATAGGCCTGTGGTGAGCCTTGTGGGATGCCCCCTCCCGGGGTTTCCCTTAACCCCTACCCCTCTTAGGTATCTGCCCCCTCCTCTCACTTTGTTTCACTGAGCCCCCCCCTTCCTTCGCTCTGCCCAGGGAGATCTCGGGGGAGGGGGGGGGGCGTGTGTGCGGTATGTCAAGCAGCCTGAATGTTCACTTGCTTGTGCCAGAATTGGTGTATCCTGCATGTCTCACTTAATGTGTTTTTACTGGTAACCGCCGCTGCGCGTTTGTACAGCGCTCCACGGACGGTGGCGACATAACCTCAGGCTCTGCCGCGTCGTCCTTGGACGGCGGGATCACGTGGGTGCGATTCGCTCTACAAATGATGTTTTCTGCATCAGTTCTCTAGTGGCCCGCCCCTCGAGGTATATGCGGACGCCATTTTTACCTCCCTCGTGATGCGTGTCTGCTGTTTCCTACCGCGGTCCGTGAGTGCCCCAGCGGGGTGGATTGTCATAATTTTTTTTTACTGTATTCTTATGGGGATGTCTTCTTAGGTCTTTCAGGCGGGTAGACCTCATTGTGGTTTCTCCCGGTCCTCCCCCTTTTGATTTTGGGCTATTACTATTATATCTCCCACGTCCCTAGCGGGTTCTTGGGGCATCCCGGGTTGCTATCATTAGCGTTAACCCTATATTGGCTATTGTGCCACTATAATCACCATATGGAGGCTTCTGGGGATAATGTGCTTGGGGTTCCTTTGGGACAAGCCCGGCTATGTGTTGTGTGTGAAGTATCCCCTATAAGTGATGATGTCAGGGTCTGTGTACCCTGCGCCCAGCAGGTACTTGCACTGCAGTCTGGGTTGCCTGTTACTGGTGCGGCGCCCCCTCTGGCTTCGCCTACCCCCCCACGCTTACATCTGACTCCCACCGAGGGGCATAATAGCGGGGAGTCTCAACCTGATTTAGCTGCACGGGTGGCCTGCATTGAAAAACATCTTGCTGGGTCTACCCCAGGTAAGGCTTCTGCTAAGAAGCGGCATTTATCACCAGCAGTTTACCTCTTCCCTGTAGAAGACGAGGGCCCTTACTCACTCTCAGGTCCTTACCCCCTTGAGGAGGGGGAATTATTTTCTGATTCGGAATCCTCTGAGGAACAACCTAAGATTTACGGTAGTACTGGGACTACCTTCGGGGAAGACCGTGGTCTCCTAATGACACTGACAGATTGCTGAGTCATATTTTTGAAGTGCTTTGTATTTCTCCCCCGGCAGGGGCTCCGCAGCAGCAGGGCGAGCTTTTTCATACGGTTAAGCCACGCTGGGAGTTCCCTGAGCAGTCTCACTTTAATAATCTAGTGCTCAGGGAATGGGAACGGCCTAGCAAGCTGCCAGGGGTGCCTAAGAGTTGGGACAAGAGGTATCCCTTTCCTGCTGATGTTGTTAAACGTTGGTCATGTCCTCCCAAGGTGGATGCGCCCCTTCTCAGGTTGTCCAATACATCTGTCATGCATTCTCCTGACACTACTACCCTGAGGGATGGGGAGGACCGGCGCTTGGACCAATTTGCCTGTCATGCCTTTGCCTGTGTGGGGACGGCGCTGCGCCCGATTTGTGCCTCTGCTATTACGGCTATTGCCATTAAAGGGGTGCTTAAGTGTCTCTTGGACGGGGCATCTGAGGATGTGGGTAGAGAAGAGTATAGATCTCTACTGCTTTGTGAGGAATTTATTGCATATATTCTGTCTGCTATGGATGATGCCATTAGAATGTGTGCCTTGTTGGTGGCTATATGCCGCTCTGTCTGGCTACATCAATGGGTAGCTGATAATGCAGCTAAGAAAGCTCTCACTGGTTTCCCTTTCAAGGGCCTGCGTCTCTTTGGTGAGAGCTTGGATTTGTTTGCCGGGGTGGCAGGTTACCTCAACGTAGGAGGCCGTCCCAGTCCTTTCGGGGGATGGGTGCCTTTCTCCCATCCTTCCGTGGTTCTAGAACTGGCCGAGGAGTCTCCTTTACTGGGGTCCATGGAGATCACTGGGGAAGGGGCAGAAGACATTGCCGTCCTGGCCTCTCCTGGGGTCCCACGCCAAAATCCTTACCCAAGCCCCCTCAGGCATGAAGGGGCACCCTCACCCATCCGGGTGGGGGGACGGCTCCGGCTCTTTGCTCACGTCTGGAGGCTTCACGTCTCAGACCGGTGGATTCGGGAGGTAGTGTCCTCCGGTTACAAGATAGAGTTTGCTGCCTGGCAGCCCCCAAGATTCATCAAATCCCGGATGGCTCAAAACCCCCTGTCGGCTCAGGGTCTGTGCCTTGCTGTCCAAATCCTTCTGGAGTCGGGGGTCATCTGCCAGGTGCCTTCGAGGGAAAGGGGCAGAGGCTACTATTCCAATCTTTTCATTGTCCCCAAAATAGACGGGTCCATCAGACCTATCCTGGATTTAAAGTGCCTCAACAAATTTGTCAGATCCAGACACTTTCGCATGGAGACTCTGCGCTCAGCTGTCAATTCTCTACGCCCGGGCAACTTCATGACCTCTGTAGACATCAAAGACGCTTACCTTCATGTACCAATCTTTCCAGGTCATCAGAGATTCCTCAGGTTCGCTCTGGAGGATCAGCACTACCAATTTGTGGCCTTACCTTTCGGTCTCACCTCGACTCACCAAGGTGCTGGCGGGCGTACTGGCTCTGCTGAGATGTCAGGGCATTCGCATTCTTCCTTACTTAGACGACATTCTCATCACTTGTCAGTCCTTCCAGCAGGCCGAGCTGGTTATCCAGCTGGTGGTGTCTACACTGGAGTCCTTTGGCTGGGTGATCAACCATCCCAAGTCTTTCCTGTCACCGTCAATGGTGAGGTCCTTTCTGGGCATGACTCTGGATACATCTCAGGTCAAGATCTTTCTCCCACAGCAGAAGGTGGAGAATCTTCAGGCCCTAGCCAGGCTTCTTATGTATTCCCCTCATCCCTCCATCTGGCATGGGATGCAGTTGGTGGGCCTGATGGTGTCTTGCTTCGAGGTGGTTCCATACGCTCAGTTTCACATGAGACCCCTTCAAATTCACCTTTTGTCAGTTTGGGATGGGGACCCTCGGTCCCTGGATCAGGTGCTGGTTCTGTCCCCCCTGGCCAGACGGTCTCTCTCGTGGTGGCTAGACTCAAGAAACCTGTTGGTGGGCAGATCCTTTCTGGCCTTGTGCTGGGAAACAGTCACCACAGATGCCAGCCTGACAGGTTGGGGGGGCTTCTGGAAATCCCTGAAATTCCAGGGTCAGTGGGACCCTCAGGAGGCCTACACCCCTATCAACATTCTGGAATTGAGGGTGATAAGGTTGGTTCTCGCCCAATTGACTCAACACCTTCGAGGTCGGGCGGTTCAGGTCCGCTCGGACAACCAGACGGCGATTGCCTACATCAATCATCAGGGGGCAAGAGGGCCCTCAAGGAAGTGTCCCTGATACTGTCTTGGGCGGAGGAGAATGTTCCCTGCATCTCAGCCGTGTACATCCCGGGGATGGAGAATCTGGAGGCAGACTCCCTCAGCAGGGGGACTTCTCGTCTGGGAGAATGGTCCCTCAGCAGCAGGGTGTTTCGCTCCCTGTGCCACTGCTGGGGTCAGCTAGATGTGGATCTGTTTGCGTCCCGTCACAATCACAAGCTTCCAGTCTTTGTCTCTCTGTCACAGGACCCTCTGGCCTTGGCCACAGATGCTCTAGCAATGTCTTGGAAGAACTTTCAGCTTCTCTATGTGTTTCCTCCTTCCCTCTGCTGGGCAGGGTGTTGTGCAAGATTGCTCAGGAAGGGGTACCAACCATTCTGGTGGCCCCCTGTTGGCCAAGAAGGGTGTGGTTCGCAGACGTCGTGCAGTTGGCAGTAGATCAGTATGCTCTGCCCAAGGATCCAGACCTGCTCACTCAGGGGCAGCTATGCCATCCCAATTTACAAACGCTGGCTTTGACGGCCTGGCTGCTGAAACCTCCATCCTGATGGAGAAGGGGCTGCCTGCCTCTGTTGTTAATACTATGATTTGGGCTAGGAAGAAGTCCTCGTCATCCATCTACTATAGGGTATGGCATGCTTACATTGACTGGTGTGAGTCTAAGTCGCTTCCCTGTCGGGTGTTTTCTATCCCCAGGATTCTGGAATTCTTGCAACATGGTTTGGATTTGGGTCTTCAGCTTAGTTCTCTCAAAGGTCATGTTTCTGCCTTGGCCATTTTCTTCCAAAGATCCTTTTCTCACCATCGTCTGGTCAGGACCTTCTTCCAGGGAGTTACTCACGTGCGTCCGCCACGTAAGCTTATGTTACCAGTCTGGGATTTGAACTTGGTCTTATCTGCATTACAGGGGTCTCCCTTTGAGCCTTTGCGTTAGGCCCCTTTGTCCATTTTGACACTTAAGGTAGCCTTTTTGGTGGCTATCACTTCTGTTAGGCGTGTTTCTGAGTTGGCGGCGCTTTCCATCAAACCTCCTTACTTTTTCTAAGTTTTACAAGGTTGATGTTAAGGCCTCAGCTGATGCTGCTTTTGGTCACAAAGTTCTGCAGGCGGCAGTGGTTTAAACTGTCTGCTGTTACTTTCGGGGATCCCACCCTACCTTACGGACACTGCTATTGGATGTCCCATGTGTAAGGAATATTCTGGAACAGGACGTGCTGTATACTTAGAATAATACAATTCTGTGATTACTCACCTGTAGGATTGGTATTATATGTATACAGCACGTCCTGTTCCACCCCACCCTTGTTATCATTATTCTTATTTACCTCTGTATGGTGATTGTCATATGTTCATTTTTGAGGTTCTTGTTCTCCCGGCTTCTTGTTAACTGCTTGTAAATACTGGGGAATTTGTGGGAGGTCCCTGACTTATATAGGGCCGGGAAGGGCCACAAGCTGTTTTCTGCAGTCCAGCACCATCTTGTGGATGTATTACCCATGTATAAGGAATATTCTGGAACAGGACGTGCTGTATACGTATAATACCAATTCTACATGTGAGTAATCACAGAATTGTATTTTTGAGCTGCGTTTTTTGCAGATACAGATCTATAGTATAGAAACGGGATACATTTGTATCAAGGAGTATTTTGCAGGAGAAAACATGTGCACAAACAGGTTTTTATGAGTTGGCAAATTCACTAACTGACATGCTTTCTGCAATTGCTGACATATTTCAATGTTTCAATGACAATTGCAGCTGGTATTTGCTTTTTGTTTGGTTTAAATATATTTCTAAAATAAAAAAGAGCTAACTTGCCCGGGTACCAGACATAATGGCTGGTAACCCTGGCCTTCCCCTGGCCTTGCCGGTATACCAGCCCTTATGCCCTTCTGTATGGGTTCGGGGCCCTTCCAGGGGTGCTCTGGGTACCAGACCCATATTAAAGGGCATAAGGGCTGGTATACTTGCAAGGCCAGGAGCCGGCTGGGTGGCCTCTGAATCCTGAGATACCAGCCCTTATGCTTGGTGCCCGGGCTAGTTGGCTTTTTTTTGGGGGGGGTACACAATTATTTTTTAATTTTAGTAAGATGGCATGGCTTTTAAGAAAGAAATGAATGCAAGTTGTAAAATGAAGCGCATGAAGAGCTAATGTACTCATGGCTTTGGAAGCATATACGTTATTGTGGCACATACACCCATGAGTACAGTTCCACATTCGCAAAGGATTGCGCATGGTCCAGGAGGATTTAGTGCACCCTGCTGAATGGACCTTTAAAAATATACTCACTTAGTCCACACTGGGAGTCGTTTACTCTACTGGAAGCCCTTGTTCTGTTGCATCAGCTGCTGTATTTGGGATGCCCTTCACTGCCTGTAATGTGGGATACAGCTCACTGCCTGTAATGTCTGTAATGGTGTGATTGGGGGAATTCTGCATACTGGTGTATTTTTAGCACACAGTTTGGTTAAGAATATTTTTTTTTTCTAATTTTTCTCCTCCAAATCCTGGGTGCATCTTATAGGGTGAAAACTACGGTATATATAATATATGTCATATACGTTTTTTTCTTTTCTACTCTTGCGCAACCTTTTTAAGGTAGGAGCCATGGTTGGAATATGGTAAAGATCTAGAAGCTTCCACTCTGGCCCTCTTTTACAACACCGTTTGATGCCATATGTCAGGAAGAAACAGAAAATAGTTGATCTCCCCATTCTGGCATAGTCTGTGTAGACATATATGTATGTGAACAAATGTTGAGCTGCCCTCTATTTGTCCTTTGTCTAATTCGTCTCTAATCTCAAGTAAGGTGATTACCATTTAGTGTGTCACTAAGACTGAGGACAGCCTGCTCACAATTGGATTTCCTTTTATCCGGGCTCCTTGGAGGAGACCAATTTTCTTAAGTGAGTAAAAAATGGACAGCAGTTGGAACTCTGCAGATTATTCCATGTTGGGAAATCTTGCAGCCATATGAATGATTACTCAGGGATTGCCTGTCTTCTGAATGTTTTCACGTATTCATTTCTGCCAATAATAAAGATAGCAGAAATGTTTAAAGCAATTTTGAGTTCTACAACCATGCTGGGTTTGCCTGACACCAGTTTGAAACAGGCTTACCTCCCAAGTGTCCATCTTGACTATCCTGGGTTTCGGTCCTTTCCCCCAGGGCACCCTGATCCGGGTTGACCGCTGTGTGAACCCCCCCCCCCCCCCCCCCAAGTTTCCCAGTCTAACTCTCCTTTCTCTGGCCTATGGTGCATGCGCAGCCTCTTGTATGATCAGTATGCTTAGGTCAGCTCGTCTAAGACTCTGCTCTGAGTCTAGCGGAGCCCAGCACACCGGTTGCTTCACTGCTGCCTTCTAAAGGAGTGTGCCTGTGCCAGCCATTCACAAATGCCTGCCTCGGGCCTGCACCCCGCTAAAGGTACAGCGGGCGGCCGTTGCTCGCGCATGTGCCGTTGGATGGGGGGGGAAGGTGGGTGGTTTCAAACAGCAGGGCATCCTGAATCTGAATCAAGCTATAGATTCCAGGGATGCCAGTCTTGGGTTTTGGTCCACTTTAAAGCCATGGAACAATGTGTGCTACTTAGATTATCACGCTGTTAGGGCCAAGAGTAATGGTAG
The DNA here is from genome assembly GCA_027917425.1 of Gastrophryne carolinensis. NCBI lineage: Eukaryota > Metazoa > Chordata > Amphibia > Anura > Microhylidae > Gastrophryne > Gastrophryne carolinensis. Next base: position 271,037,852 of record CM051239.1, on the reverse strand, counting down.
GGATAATTAAAGATCATGTGATCAAAGCTGTGATATGATCCGATAAGGTAACCATGTACAGGTGGTGGAGGTGCATTCGCTGAAACATTAGCAGCAGAACTAGGTCACATCCAGTTCCTGTAGTTCAAATCCCTAACCTTACATCCAGAAAGAATAAGCTACTAATCCAACAGACATGTGGGAAATTATATAGACGTGATATTAAGATTTTTTTTTTTGTGTGCATAAAATGGCATTTTTAGCATTAGTAAAACTTAAAGTAGCCCAAAACCCAGTATTTTGAATATCCTGGGTTATGGTCCTTACCCCGGGACACCCCAATCAGGGATGCCCTGCTGTGTAAAATCTGACCCTTCCCGGTCCTACAATGCATGCGCGACCTCTCGTCCAATCAGCAAAGCCGGATCTGCTCCCGCCCCTTCATCTAAGAGCTCATCTAAAGCGAGCAGATCCAAGCGCGCTGGCGGCTGCATCCCCCACTACCCTCTAACAAGGGGGTGCCCATGCTGGCTACTCACAAATGCCTGGCACGTGCCCTGCTAAAGGGATAGTGGGAATGCGGCTGCTGCAAGTGCACGTACCATTGGACTGGGAAAGAAGGTGAGTTTTCAGGCGACCTGGGAGGTTTTACACAGCGGGGCATTCCAATTCAGTTGGGGCGTGGGCTGTGGTCCTAATAGTATTGACCAACCATATAACAACCAAAAGTCACTCACCTTTTGTTCCCTGCAGCTGATCGGTCTGACTCTGGCAACTCAACTGATCCCACACCGGCCAGGGCCCAGAACAGTAGTCCGAAACGAATCAGTGTCGGAATAGCACCCCTGCCATGCGTAACAGACATGCTAACATGCCCCCTCTCCGTGCATTGCAGTGAAGGTGGTGTGCCAAGGCCTGACACAACCCCTTTATTGTAGTGAATGGAGAGGGCATGGTAGCGATCCTGTGACTGGTATTGGAGTGGGGAGTGGGATCAAGCTTTACATGGAAGTGTCACCAACTGTTTTTCAGGCCCCAGGTGTTTTGGAATGTGATCCATTGATCAGATGAGTTGCTGATCAACGTAGTTGTACCATCCAATGTGGTGGAGGAAAGGTGAGTACCCTTTTTTGTTTTGTTATGTTCAATCACTTTAAAGGGATTATTCAAGCTAAGTGTAAATACAAATGGTTGTTTACCTTGCTGCCATGTAAAAGATCTATCCTGGTGAGCTGTTAAATAAAGCTGTTTTGTGCTGATGTGCTGCGTTTCATACTGGGAAAAGACATTTGTATATTTTACTGCATCAGTGCTGCAGTGCACCTTCAAAAGATAAAGGGACTCTTTAAGCAAAAACATTTCAATGGCAGGAGCATGAACACGCCACCATTGGGATGAAAACAATCAGTGCTTCTTGCAGTAAGAAGGTGTATTTTTAGCGTATATGGCAGTTTTGTTTTTTGTAATAAGTTCCTACAATGAGCATAAGGATGTCAGTTGCCTTGCAATGCCACAAAGCAGGGGATGCCGCTTTAGGCTCTTTCTGTGGGGCAACCACAGGTGACCAGGAGTACGTCACTGGGCCGCAGGCGAGGTAATCCTTTTTTTCTCTGCACCCCCCGTCTTGTCTCAGCACCTGGGGAGGGTAGCAGGGCAGGGGTTAGAGGATTACTGAACTTTCACTTTGAGGTGGAACAAAACCTAGGATTTTGACTATCCTGGGTTTTGGTACTTGCTCCCAGGGCAACCCAATCCGGGTAACCCCGCTGTGTGAAACCCCTCAGGTTGCCCAATCTAACGCACCTTTTCTCTGTCCTACAGTGCATTGCCTCTTGTCCAGTCAGCATGCTCATATATGCTCCCACACCCAGTCTTCTAAGACTTGGCTCCAGCCAAGTCTAGCCGAGCGCGCTGGCTGGTGCATCCCCACTACCCTCTAGAAGGGAGCCTGCCCACACCATCCATCCACAAATGTTTGGCACGGGCGCGCACCCTCCTAAAGCTATAGCAGGGAGCAGCCACTACAGGCGCATGCACCATTGGAACGGGGGAGAAGGCTTTGCCTTGTTTATAGTTCCAGGAGCAACTGCATTCTGACAGAGAGGGAGCAGCCATGACGAGGTGAGCCATTGAATGACTGTTCATTCACTATGTTTAGAGTCTCTGTGTGTGTATATATATAATTAATCTTCCTGCCTGCAGGTTGCAGTGTTCCCGTTTCAGCCCTATTGACTCCTGTGCTGATAACACACTCTCCAGCTGGCTGTCGGTGTGCTTTCTGTGGTGGGCACTCACATGTACACTAGGGATTGGATGGGAAATGTGCTCTTGGCTTTGGAACGGTAACAGTAAAATTCACCTTTCCTCGGGCCAACGGTGCATGCAAGTGCTCTCGTCCGATAATCCAATCGGAGCCCTTTGCAGTATTTACATCCTTCAGCAAACGGCCCTGATTGCCTTTGATGGGGAGCGTGCGCTGCTGCACCCCTGACAGCCTGCACGCTCTCGCTCCAGCCTATTTCAATTGCTGGGGCTGGAGAACACGCACCCCACCCGGGGTTCGGCAGTGCGTGTTTCACATTGAAAACAATCAGATCTGATTGGACGAGAACCTGCACATGCACCATTGAAAGATGAGTCATTACCGGCGAACTTGGGTGTTTCACACAGTGGGGGGGAAAGTTTACTGGCATTGACAGCAACTACTATTGAAACTAGCATTCAGGAGTGGACTTCCACTACACATTTTATATAATATATATATATATATATATTATATTGTGATGATTAGCTCTGGTAGACAGCAGGATGTTTGCAGTATAGAGGCTCAGAGGCGAAAAGTTAAACTTAAAGTCCGTGTTTATTCACACCAAAATCCATAAAAGCATATGCCCCTTCGGGTTACATCACCTTTTCAGGAAAATGCAGCATAAGTCAATCAGACAGGCAAACGGCGTTTTTAGTCCTTGGGCAAAGTTGCTGCTTTGCCAACGAATCCACCTTGGGTCCGCATGAAACCGCCTGCATAGGAGTTTTCAGCCAGGCTCACAGAGTCTCACTTCACAAGTGAGCTCCAGTCACAGACAGTGCACAGCTGATTCCCCAGGCTATTTATGCGGCCTGTAAAACCCGGACCTGGGTAGTGGGATGGAGTCCCACCCTGCTCTACTCCATCCCAGTAAAACAGTCCCGGGTTAGCCTTTCAGCTATGCTAACTTCAGCACCAGACTGCCATTAGCAGCTGATGCTAGGAAACAAAACACATAGTTTTACTGCACCAAGGCCAGGTACCTTGGTGCCACATACCTTCTGTCAATGACGGCCCCTTGCACCTTACCACTATATATATATATATATATATATATATATATATATATATATATATATATATATATTCAGGATCAGGGTTGCTAATGGCAATGACAGACTCTGGAAACAGTTCTTAGCTGAAGTAACAAGGTTTATTGAAGACAATGATCAATTCAAAGTATAATGCAGGGTGCAGTAAATTCAGCAACAAAACAGCAATTTCTTTACTGGTTATAGCAACATCCAGTGTCTGGTAGCTACAGAGTATAACAAGTCCTCGATATAACAGGTCCACATTCAGGGCATGCAGTGGTCCTCAACCCTGTCCTCAAGGCCCACCAACATGTCATGTTTTTTGGATCTTCAAATAGCCAGCTCTATTGCTCTAAAACAGCACTAATTACTCTACCTGTGCATCTTTGTGGAGATCTGCAAAACCTGGCCTGTTGGTGGGCTTTGAGGACAGGGTTGGGGACCCCTGCCTAAAGCATTGAAGGCAACAGCCTCCTGGACTTCTCATCTCATCCAGGCTAGCATTCTGGGAGAAATATATATATATAGTGTGTGTGTGTGTGTGTGTGTGTGTGTGTGTGACCACAGAGAGCATTTTAACAAAGCTGATTGTCCTTTAGGTGCATTCTTCTGTATCTTTGGTGATAAGCCACCCTCATTGTTTGTGTAAATGAAAAGCTCACCACTGCAGTCACACTTTTAATAGGACCTCCAACAGTAGTTTGTTAAACAATAACTGGAATTTCTGGGCTAGCAGTAGAGGCATGTGTTTGTTGATAGTGTAGCCTGGCAATTGGCACTTCTGCTGTCTTGTTTGTTGTGTTACTGTATTTCTTTCAGATCCTAAGGTGGACTTTTGCACCATCTATTCCCCACTAGGGGGGGTCTGATTTTACAAACCAAAACTCAGGCTTTTAGTCTGTGCCCATACCCACAACCCTCTGTCCCACTCCCACTATGTAAAAGAAAAAAAAGTAATTAGTTTACCCCTCAGTTACCCAAACACCATTCCTGGTATCCCATGGGTGAACATTCTATTGCAGAGCTATATTATACCATAGATTTCAGGCTCATTCTTTCCACTTTTGTCTTATTTTCCTTCCAAATAGGGATGGAAGCAATGGTCCACTTAGTCTCACAATACAACAATAATAAATAAAACAGATACAATTAATAATTCTGACCCAATGCCTCAACCTATCCAACACTTAAACCAATCCAATATGAGTCCCCAGAGCTGACCCCCTTCCCCCCACTATCCTGTTTGCCAGATTTGATAGTTGTTTACTTACTGTCTGATCCTAAGCCTAGACTTTATGATTCAGAAGTGTCTTTGGCTCTGGTTGTCTCATGGACTGTGACGCATTTCACCCTGACCACCTCCCTCTCTTTCCTGTAGCCTCTGTTAGGTTGCCACTGCCCTGAGCTTTCTAGGTCAGAATAAGTGCGCACACTGCAGCATCGCAGGCTGAAATAAAATAATTACTTAGCTGTCTATGCCCTACCACTAGGGCCCTAAGTCAAGGGCATGTGAAACCGGCTTGAAGTGACCAAAACTAATTGAGTTGGCCTTCTGGCTATGGGATATCCCAAAATTTGAAACCTCTTGGTTTCCCCATATACTCCCCTCAAACCCTCTTCTTTGAAAGAGCTTTGCCACACTCCACAGTAATCCCCCCCCCCCCCCAGCCTCTCCAGCCTGGCTGGAAGACATACAGTTCTGTTGCACACGGCAAGAGTGCAGAGTGGGAAGGCCACTAGAGCAGCGATACTCAACTGGCGGACCCCTGCCCTGACAGCCCTACACTCTTTTATTGCGCCATGCTCAGAGCTGTCCCCTTGATCGGCAATTTAGTGCTTAGTCTCCTTGCCAGTGTCCTGTCCCCCCAGCTTTGCCCCATCCATCCCTGTCCCGCCATCTCTGCCCCATCCATCCCTGTCCCGCCATCTCTGCCCCATCCATCCCTGTCCCGCCATCTCTGCCCCATCCATCCCTGTCCCGCCATCTCTGCCCCATCCATCCCTGTCCCACCATCTCTGCCCCATCCATCCCTGTCCGCCATCTCTGCCCCATCCATCCCTGTCCGCCATCTCTGCCCCATCCATCCCTGTCCACCATCTCTGCCCCATCCATCCCTGTCCCGCCATCTCTGCCCCATCCATCCCTGTCCCGCCATCTCTGCCCCATCCATTCCTGCCCCCCCTAGCTCAGCCCCATCCATCCCTGTCCTGCCATCTCTGCCCCATCCATTCCTGTCCCGCCATCTCTGCCCCATCCATCCCTGTCCCACCATCTCTGCCCCATCCATCCCTGTCCCGCCATCTCTGCCCCATCCATCCCTGTCCCGCCATCTCTGCCCCATCCATCCCTGTCCCACCATCTCTGCCCCATCCATCCCTGTCCCGCCATCTCTGCCCCATCCATCCCTGTCCCGCCATCTCTGCCCCATCCATCCCTGTCCCGCCATCTCTGCCCCATCCATCCCTGTCCCGCCATCTCTGCCCCATCCATTCCTGCCCCCCCTAGCTCAGCCCCATCCATCCCTGTCCTGCCATCTCTGCCCCATCCATCCCTGTCCCACCATCTCTGCCCCCCCTAGCTCAGCCCCATCCATCCCTGTCCTGCCATCTCTGCCCCATCCATCCCTGTCCCACCATCTCTGCCCCATCCATCCCTGTCCCGCCATCTCTGCCCCATCCATCCCTGTCCCGCCATCTCTGCCCCATCCATTCCTGCCCCCCCTAGCTCAGCCCCATCCATCCCTGTCCCGCCATCTCTGCCCCATCCATCCCTGTCCCGCCATCTCTGCCCCATCCATCCCTGTCCCGCCATCTCTGCCCCATCCATCCCTGTCCCGCCATCTCTGCCCCATCCATCCCTGTCCCGCCATCTCTGCCCTATCCGTTCCTGTTATGTCTTGTGTGTGCCATTTACTTGGATCAGGGGAGAAGGTGAGTTTACTGGGAGACCTGGGTGTTTCACACAGTGGGGCATCTCAAATCTAGATGCTCTGGTGGGAGGGAATCAAGTGTACCTGGAGTCTTCTAGATTCCCGGGCTTTCGGGTTTTGGTCCATTTTAAAGGGATTCAGCAGGCAGTGGCGAGTGTTGGTCCATTATATAGGGCTACACCTGGCAATATCCTAAACTTTTTTTCCATTTAAAAAAAAAAAGCTTTTGCTACTGAGATAAACTGAGATAAAATGTTACCTTCAGTCTATCGTTGTCACCTACAGAGCTGGTGCTTGTGCGCAAGCTGAAAGTGGGCCAAGGCCGGCCCTTACTCACAGGAGACAAAGGATTTATATTTGTTGACCATCAAAGCAGAGTTCAGGGGGAGGGGGGAAATCAGACTCTGTAAATCTTGCTCCAGTGCTACTTTGCCGTGCTGCCAGCGCTCAGGTGGGCATGGCATTTCAGTTGCCGGTACATCACTACCCACAGAAGCACCAGGCAGCCAATTGTGGGTGGCAGTGAGGGTCAAAGGTAAGGATTATGGGCGCTCTGGGGGGGGGGGTGCTCGACGAGAGCATGCACGCTACGGGGTGTTCGGACGCTTGTACGTCTCATTGCAGAGGTGCAGAGCTATTGGCATAATGACGTATGCACAGCAAACAACTCTGAATGGACGAGAGCCCGTGCATGTGCCATAGGACCCGGAAGAGGTGAGTTTTACTGGGCAATCTGGGGCTTCACACAGCTGGGCACGGAACAAAACCCAGGATGGTCAAAATGCTTTAGGAGGTGGGGGGCTGTAGGTTTTATTAAAGTGATGCTGCAGGGATAGGTAATTGTTACCCCATATTGGGGTTTACATGTTCAGCCAATGAACTTCTCTTTCCCAAAACAGCCCAGCCGAGTAGCTCCTCCCACCCAAACTGGAAACACAAATTGGACATGATTAAATACTCCACCCCTTCCTCCCAGACCTCAGTGTTTTTTCCGGAAACAAGCTGGATTCTTCGTCCTGTTTATTGTTTTTTTCCTAGGGAGAATGGCAGGTCCGGACTCCCTCTCCACTCTCTTGCAGGCTGGGGGGTTCGGATGGCCTTCTACTGCTACAGACGGAGATCCCCCTTTGGATGCCACAACCCCCCCACCCCCGGAGCTAGTCCCGGTGGCTGTCTCCAGGTTGATCCAAGTTTTGGGCTTCATCCCTTGGATACTCGCGCAGGGGGGGTGGGGGTGGGCAAGTAAGTAATAGACTTAGTATTTGGTAAGTTTCGGCTTCTGGTCTTCCTCAAGGCACTGCTGACAGGGGGCGGCTGTGTTCTGTTCCCGGTTGCCGGTCGGGAACCACGTGTTTCTTTAGGCTGCCCACCAGCGGCCATACTGTTTTCAGGTGGGAGGGCGGGGGGGCACGCATGTGCCTGATCCAGAAGTGACGCTCCGCCCCAGCTAAGTGTACCGTATTTCTCCTCCTCTTCCAGATTCATTACATTGCTGTCAGAGAGCTGATTATTATGCAGCATCACAAAGCTAAGGGCCACACCCACCTTTTTCATAAGAGAAATCATAAGGTGAACCTGTAAACCCCAATATCTTGGCCATTTATTTTCCATTTAAAAACGGAAAACAGTTTAGGCCAGTTCCAAATGTAGCCTGATGCAATGGAATAACAATTACCTTTGCCTGCAGTAGCAATTTAACCCATTGCATGGCGAGTCCCCTGAAAATTGTACATGTGTAAGTGGAAAGTAACAGCCGCATTTGTGGCAGTGTATGCACAGGGGGTGGCTGATAACAGGACTGCGTCATCCTTCGATCTGGCTCTGTTGCAGTTTTGGCAGTTTTGGCAGTCTTGCCGATGAATAGCACCACACTGCAGAATCTAACAGTACACATGAATATACGCATATTGGTATCCTTTTGGCCAAACAAAATGATGACCTGACATTTTATTTTTTTCCTTTCAGATTCTTTTTGTTGCCATGGCAGAATGACTTGAAGATCACCAGCTTCTATCAGCCTCATATCTGGTTTCTTCAGTCACCCTGAAAACATGTGCACATGTATATTTTGCACTCTCGGTTTTGATTATAAGACTACTTAGCAGTTATTAGCAGTTTTAGCTCCTCTTCTAGTTACACTCAATGAAGCATTTCAAACAACGTTATAAAAATGAACCGCTATACAACAATGAAGCAGCTCGGCGATGGCACATACGGAAGTGTGCTGATGGGGAAAAGCAATGAGTCTGGAGAACTAGTGGCCATCAAAAGGTAACTACATTGTGTTTTTCTAATAATACAGCAATAATATAGGATTACGGATAAGACTAATATAGTGTACAGTATGGCCTTTTTTATGAAAAGGTTTTGTGTAAGAACGCTCTTTATTGCTTAAAGGGGAACAAAACCCATAAAATGTTCCCCACTCTCTGTGGCCTATCTGAATGGAGCTGCAGGGAAGCTGGGGATGTGGCCGCTGGCCAAGAAAATAATGTGGGAGCTGCAGAGACACAGCAGGATGTCCCGCGGGACAGGTTACTGGCCCACCCTGGAGTCTTTTAGTCTGAATGGCTGTGGCAGGAGCGTGCGCACAGCCCGAAGATGCAGGAGATGGGGCCCACTTGCGCTCCCCATTAAAAACCATCAAAGCAGTTTGCCGAATGACATAGTCAAAGCAAACGGTGCGCCTTTGAACAGGAAAGAGGTTATTTATTATGGGCAAACTGGGAGATTTCACTCAGCAGGGTATGCCGAAATGGGATCTTTTAAAATCCAGGGCTGGCCACTCAGGGTTTTGTTCCGCTTTAATTCCTTTATTGTGTGCCAAAATTACATTCAAGTTGCTGAGCTTATCTGTTCATTTTGTTAATTTTTTTTTATGCTCGAGAAAATGGTTTCTTTTAAAATACAGAGCTGCAAACAATAAGGTCAATTCAGAGCCAGGTGAGAATTCTCACTCCTTTTTCAGGAGAGAAAACTGGCATTCACTTTCTTTGTCTACCGGGGTAAATTTTCACCAGGCTCTGAATCAGCCCAAGGTAGACAGTGAAAGTGAATGACAGTTTTCTCTCCTAAATAAAGGAGGGAGATTTCTCACCTGGCTCTGAATCGACCCCTACGAGTTTACCCTAGCAACCCTACAGGAACTGGTGCGTTTGGTGTAGGTTCTTGACTCTGGCTTGCTAATCATCTGATTGGCTGGGGCTGAGATGACACTTCACTTGAGCTCACAGGTTTAACCCCCTGCTGCTCTAATTCAGGTGAGGGGATCACATGGTTGTGTTCCAGTAGCTAAAGGATTACTGGCAGCACTCTCACCTAGGGAGGGATGTCTCATTAGTGCTGCCTGATTCTTCTGCGCTCTGCTGTGTAGGGGAGGGAGCTCAGCCTTGTCAGTGGAAGGATTCTGGAATTTGTTGGCAGAAGCTATACTAAAGGGCTTTACTCAAGGCTAGGAAAGCCACTCGCACTTTAATAACAGAGCCACAGAAATCTAAATATATATATGGGGCAGGCACTGCTCGCGCATTCGCTGTTGAATCGTGGAGAAGGTGAGTTTACTGGACGACCTGGGGGTTTCCCACAGCGGAGCATCCCTAATCTGGATGCTCCGGGGGAGGAAATCAAGCAGCCTTGGAATCTTATAGATTCCAGAGAAAAGGTGAATTTACTGGGTGACCTGGGGGTTTCCCACAGCGGAGCATCCCGAATCTGGATGCTCCGGGGGAGGAAATCAAGCAGCCTTGGAATCTTATAGATTCCAGAGAAAAGGTGAATTTACTGGGTGACCTGGGGGTTTCACACAGCTGGGCATCCCTAATCTGGATGCTCCGGGGGAGGAAATCAAGCAGCCTTGGAATCTTATAGATTCCAGAGAAAAGGTGAATTTACTGGGTGACCTGGGGGTTTCACACAGCTGGGCATCCCGAATCTGGATGCTCCAGGGGAGGAAATCAAGCAGCCTTGGAATCTTATAGATTCCAGAGAAAAGGTGAATTTACTGGGTGACCTGGGGGTTTCACACAGCTGGGCATCCCGAATCTGGATGCTCCGGGGGAGGAAATCAAGCAGCCTTGGAATCTTATAGATTCCAGAGAAAAGGTGAATTTACTGGGTGACCTGGGGGTTTCGCACAGCTGGGCATCCCGAATCTGGATGCTCCAGGGGAGGAAATCAAGCAGCCTTGGAATCTTATAGATTCCAGGGGGAAAAGGTGAGTTTACTGGGCGACCTGGGGAGTTTCCCACAGCGGGGCATCCCTAGTCTGGATGGCCCGGGGGGAAGAAATCCAGCAGCTCTGGAATCTAGATCCCAGGGCCATGGGTCCTAGGTTTTGGTCCACTTTTAAACTGGAACAACACCCTCAAAATAAGTTTTTTGCTTCTGGATTGCACACCCACGTTATCCTATTATATAGCTATATATATATTTGTGGTCAATATGAAAGTGCTCACCTTTTTCATCTTATGTATGGGGGCACCTGGGGCATCTGTGCCCGGCAAAGCAGAAGACGCTTAGGCTGGCAATCCAGAAGCGCCGCTCAGCTTCTGAGTGAGTGGTGTGCTCCCGCTTGCTGTGAAAGCGCTGTCCTCTCAATGGGCCATAGCACGGTTGTTGCCCCCCCCACCTTCCAACTGGGCATGTGCAGGCAGCGCTTTCAGAGCTGAGGAGCAGAGCAGCGCTTCCGAATTGCTGGCCACAGATGTCCCAGGGACCACAAAAATTGTGTTTTACAGAAAAAAAGTGAACACTTTCATATTGGCAGCAATCCAGATGCAGAAAACGCATTTTGGGGGTGGTGTTCCGCTTTAAATAGCCTACTTAAAACAAGCCCAGATCTATTTGCCTGGTAATTTTGTATGCAATTATTATTATTTTATTTTTATTTTTTTGCAGAATGAAAAGAAAGTTCTATTCTTGGGAAGAATGTATGAATTTAAGAGAAGTAAAGGTAAATGATCTAAGGAATGATATTATAATGTATATAGTATACACTATATATAGCGTGTGTGTGTGTGTGTGTATATGTGTACAAGCATACAAATGATTGCTCCTCCCGCCATATTAACTAGGATACCTGTGCCTGTGAAAAGAGACAACTAGGATACCTGTGCCTGTGGAAAGAGACTGGTGGTCCCTTACATGAGGGATTCCGGCACCACACACTCCAGTAAAACTAGACATTTATTCTAAGTATGTTACACACCCCGCTTCAAGACATTCATTACATGTGGGTATACTGACCTGTAGATGGCGATCATGCAGAGATGTCAATAAAAAAAGTAAGACCCTCCCGGTCCATAAATACCTGGGACCTCCCACTCATTCCCCAGTCTTTCATCTCTGCAGAGGCGAGCAAGTCAGAAGATGGATGTCTCCTCCTTGCAGGTAGCCGGGATGACTCCCGGCCCTCTAGTTGATCTATTCCTGACCTGATTCTTTATTGATCTTACTGCCTCCCAGCCTAGGCTGCTGGTCCGGGCAATGGTAGATGGCACCCTAGGTGCTCAAGAGCTACGCTCTGCCGTGAGACCCCATAACAAGGGGTAGGCGGCTAACCGCGTTGGTGACCCCGGTTTGGGATGCCCTGTCCCTTGGCCTCCCACCCTAGCATGGAATCCCCCTCTCCCGGATACCCTTAGAGGGGGGGGGGGGGCCTGGTCCCTTATAGATCCCTTCTTTATTTTATGTGTGTGTGTGCTTTAACTTGACATACGCTTATGCGGCGCCGGCCCCGGTGTTAGTCATGGCGGCTGTCCGATGGTACAGGGGGAGCCTCTTCCCCTCAGGGCGGGGCTGGGCACTCGCGCGCGAACGCCATGGCCCGCCTCCATGCGGCGGGCGCCGCGGTTCAGGTCCCGGCTTCTGGCCGGGAGCGACGGGGGAGGGGCGGGGCCGGGCGCGACGCGCGAACCGTGCCGGCCCGCCCTCCCCTTTTCCTTCTGCTTACGCGCCTTTTCATTCCACTGCCAGGCGTGCAGCGTGTCGGTTGGTGAGTGGCCTGTGGCCATTAGTTTTTTCTTAGTAATCATGCCCCTCCTTGGGGTTGCTTGGCAACGCTTCTATTATTGACAATTCCTATGTGGTCTGATTGCTGTGTTTGTTTGTGTGTTCCAGGTGGACCATTGTGCCTATTAAAGGGGGATTCTCCCAGTCCTAGGGTCTCTGGTTAAATTTAGGGGTCTGTAAATTCCTCCCACGCGGGACTCACCATATGGAGGCTTCCCCGGATACTGGGCTTGTGCCCCCCTCGGGGCAATCCAGGCTGTGTTTGGGGTGTGGGGCATCCCTTTTGGGGGATGATGTATTTCTTTGTGTACCCTGTGCACAGCGGTCTATTACGCGGCAGACTGGATCTCCGGCGTCTGGTTCTGCTCCGCCAGTTTCCTCCCCATCTCCCCCTCTCTTGACACGTACCCCATGTGATATGGTCATTGGCGGGGAGTCGCAATCTGAGGTGTGTGCCAGATTGGCCAATCTTGAAAAATTGTTTTCCAGTGCCGTTGCCAAAAAGGCCACGGCAAAGCGAAAACATTTGTATACTGCCACGCAGGCCTTTGATATGGAGGAGTTTGACTCCCTGGATTGGTCTGATTGCTCCCCGCGTGAGAAAGGGGAGCTGTATGAGCTCCTGGCTCATATGTTTGAGGTCCTGGCTATTTCTCCTGAAGGGGGAGTTCTTTGAGGTGACCAAGCCGCGCTTGGAATTTCCTTATCAAAAGCATTTTGATGGTATCATTCTCAAGGAATGGGAGAGGCCGACTCGGCTTCCGGGTGTCCCTCCGGGTTGGGACAAAAACTATAAATTTTCGGCGGACGCGCTGAGGCACTGGTCGTCGTCGCCCCCCCCCCCCCTCCCCAAGGTGGATGCTCCTGTTTTGGGGTTGTCCAGTTCCTCAATCCTGCATTCTCCGGAGTGCACTACTCTCAAGGATGGTGAGGGTAAACGCATTGACCAGATGGCTTGTCATGGTTTTGCCAGTGTTGGGTCGGACTTGCGGCCGGTTTGTGCTTCAGTGCTTTTATTGGTAGCTGCCAGGTCGGTTGTTAGAAGACTGTTGACCTCTTCCGGGCTTGACCCGGCTAGTGAGGAGTTTGCCGACCTTAAGCGCTGTGAGTTATTTTTGTCCTTTGTGCTGTCCACCTTGGACGACACATTGGTGATGTGTAGCAGAGCTTCGGCCTTGCTTGTGGCTGTCCGGCGGTCGGTTTGGTTACACCAGTGGGCGGCTGATTTTGTGTCCAAGAAGTCGCTTACGGCCCTTCTCTTTGTGGGGTTGCGGCTCTTTAAAATTGGATTCGGTGGCAAAGGGAGGTAAGTTACCTCAGCGTAAGAAGCAGCGTCGCCCCTTTCGGGGGGCGGCTTACTTCTCTCAGTCCTTTCGTGGGGCTAGAGTTGGCAGGGGTTCGGCTTTCCCCTCGTCCAGAGGTGATTCCTGGCCTAGGGGCAGGGGTCGGGCCTGTCCAGGACATAGTTGGGGCTCCAAGCCTAGAGCGGCTGCCAAGCCGGCTCAGCAATGAGGGGGCGCCCTCACCCTTGCGGGTGGGGGGATGGCTGCAACTCTTCTCCCGGGTCTGGGTCGAGTGGTGTCTTCCGGTTACAAGCTGGAGTTCGAGTTCCGGCCCCCTCCCAGATTCTTCAGGTCTCGGGTGCCGTCAGATCCTCTGGACGCCCAGGGGCTTCGGGCGGTGGTAGCAAATCTCTTGGACCTGGCTGTCATCTGTCCGGTGCCCCCCTCAGACCGGGGCCTGGGCTTCTATTCCAATTTGTTCACGGTGCCCGAGAAGGACGGATCCGTTCGTCCCATTCTGGATCTGAAGTTGCTCAACAGGTTCGCCCGTCCCCGGAAGTTCCGTATGGAAACTCTGCGCTCAGCCATCCACTCACTTCGTCAGGGGGACTTCATGACATCCATAGACATCAAGGATGCTTCGCTGCATATTCCAATATTTCCGGCACACCAGAGATTTCTCGGGTTTGTCGTGGAAAATCTGCATTTTCAGTTTGTGGCACTTCCGTTTGGCCTTACCTCGGCTCCAAGGGTTTTTACCAAGGTGTTGGCAGGAGTGATGGCCATCCTCAGAGCCAGGGGTATACGCATCGTGCCTTATCTGGACGACCTTCTCATCATGGCGTCTTCCCTCAGTCAGGCGCAGATGGATACCAGGACCATGGTGTCCACTCTGGAGAGTTTCGGTTGGGTGATCAACTATCCCAAGTCCTGCCTCTCTCCCTCCAGGGTGGTGGAGTTCCTGGGAATGTCTCTGGATACTTCTCAGGCCAGGGTTTTCCTCCCCCGAGCCAAGGTTCCTCTGATTCAGGAATTGACTCAGCGTCTCCTATCTATCCCCTGCCCGTCCATTCGGCTAGGGATGCGACTGGTGGGATTGATGGTGGCATCGTTCAAGGCGGTTCCCTTTGCCCAGTTTCACACAAGGACGCTCCATCTCTTGGCGGCCTGGGACGGGTCCCCGCTGTCATTGGATCGGTCCTTTCTGATGTTCCCCCGGGTGCGGCGTTCCCTTCGGTGGTGGCTGAAACCAAGCAATCTGACGAGGGGCAGGTCTTTTCTGACCCCTCGTTGGGAGATGGTCACCACGGACGCCAGCCTGTCTGGTTGGGGGGGGGGATTTTGGAAGGATCTTCAGTTTCAGGGACTGTGGGGGCCTCAGGAGGCTCACGATCCCATCAATGTTCTGGAGTTGAGAGCCATCAGGTTGGTTCTGGCTCACTTGACTCCTCAGTTGCGGGGACTACCGGTTCAAGTTCGGTCGGACAATCGGACGGCGGTCGCCTACATCAATCACCAGGGAGGGACTCGCAGCAGGCGTGCCCTCAGGGAAGTGTCTTTGATCCTGGATTGGGCAGAGGGCAATGTCCCATGCATCTCGGCAGTGTACATTCCGGGAGTGGAGAACACGGAGGCGGACTCCCTGAGCAGGGGGTCATCTCGCCGGGGGGAATGGTCGCTCAGCCCCAAGGTGTTTCGATCGCTTTGCCACCGGTGGGGGACTCCGGAGGGGGACCTCTTTGCCTCTCGTCACAATCACAAGCTTCCGGTATTTGTGTCTCTCTCGCGGGATGCGGATGCCATGTCTCTGAACTGGAGGGATCTGGGGTTTCTATACCTGTTCCCTCCGTTGCCCATAGTGGGCAAAGTGGTGCGCAAGCTGGCCCTAGAGGGCACATCTGCAATCCTGGTGGCTCCAAGGTGGCCAAGACAGGTTTGGTTCGCAGACGTGGTAAGGATCAGTTAGTTCTGCCCCTTCTGCCGGATCTACTCACTCAGGGTCCACTGCTCTACCCCAATTTACTAACGCTCCATCTTGAAGGAGGAAGGTCTTTCTGATGCTGTCATTCAGACTCTGGTTAGGGCTAGAAAGAAGTCCTCCTCTGCCATCTACTATAGGATTTGGAGGTCTTTTATATTGATTGGTGTGAGGTCAGGGTCTTGCCTTGCAGGGCGTTTTCTATCACTAGGGTCTTGGAATTTCTGCAACATGGTTTGGAATGGGAGAGGCCGACTCGGCTTCCGGGTGTCCCTCCGGGTTGGGACAAAAACTATCAATTTCCGGCGGACGCGCTGAGGCACTGGTCGTCGTCGCCCCCCCCCCCCCCTCCCCAAGGTGGATGCTCCTGTTTTGGGGTTGTCCAGTTCCTCAATCCTGCATTCTCCGGAGTGCACTATTCAATCCTGCATTCTCCGGAGTGCACTACTCTCAAGGAGGGTGAGGGTAAACGCATTGACCAGATGGCTTGTCATGGTTTTGCCAGTGTTGGGTCGGCCTTGCGGCCGGTTTGTGCTTCAGCGCTTTTATTGGTAGCTGCCAGGTCGGTTGTTAGAGGACTGTTGACCTCTTCCGGGCTTGACCCGGCTAGTGAGGAGTTTGCCGACCTTAAGCGCTGTGAGTTATTTTTGTCCTTTGTGCTGTCCACCTTGGACGACACATTGGTGATGTGTAGCAGAGCTTCGGCCTTGCTTGTGGCTGTCCGGCGGTCGGTTTGGTTACACCAGTGGGCGGCTGATTTTGTGTCCAAGAAGTCGCTTACGGCCCTTCCCTTTATGGGGTTGCGGCTCTTTGGAGAAAAATTGGATTCGGTGGCAAAGGGAGGTAAGTTACCTCAGCGTAAGAAGCAGCGTCGCCCCTTTCGGGGGGCGGCTTACTTCTCTCAGTCCTTTCGTGGGGCTAGAGTTGGCAGGGGTTCGGCTTTCCCCTCGTCCAGAGGTGATTCCTGGCCTAGGGGCAGGGGTCGGGCCTGTCCAGGACATAGTTGGGGCTCCAAGCCTAGAGCGGCTGCCAAGCCGGCTCAGCAATGAGGGGGCGCCCTCACCCTTGCGGGTGGGGGGATGGCTGCAACTCTTCTCCCGGGTCTGGGTCGAGTGGTGTCTTCCGGTTACAAGCTGGAGTTCGAGTTCCGGCCCCCTCCCAGATTCTTCAGGTCTCGGGTGCCGTCAGATCCTCTGGACGCCCAGGGGCTTCGGGCGGCGGTAGCAAATCTCTTGGACCTGGCTGTCATCTGTCCGGTGCCCCCCTCAGACCGGGGCCTGGGCTTCTATTCCAATTTGTTCACGGTGCCCGAGAAGGACGGATCCGTTCGTCCCATTCTGGATCTGAAGTTGCTCAACAGGTTCGCCCGTCCCCGGAAGTTCCGTATGGAAACTCTGCGCTCAGCCATCCACTCACTTCGTCAGGGGGACTTCATGACATCCATAGACATCAAGGATGCTTCGCTGCATATTCCAATATTTCCGGCACACCAGAGATTTCTCAGGTTTGTCGTGGAAAATCTGCATTTTCAGTTTGTGGCACTTCCGTTTGGCCTTACCTCGGCTCCAAGGGTTTTTACCAAGGTGTTGGCAGGAGTGATGGCCATCCTCAGAGCCAGGGGTATACGCATCGTGCCTTATCTGGACGACCTTCTCATCATGGCGTCTTCCCTCAGTCAGGCGCAGATGGATACCAGGACCATGGTGTCCACTCTGGAGAGTTTCGGTTGGGTGATCAACTATCCCAAGTCCTGCCTCTCTCCCTCCAGGGTGGTGGAGTTCCTGGGAATGTCTCTGGATACTTCTCAGGCCAGGGTGTTCCTCCCCCGAGCCAAGGTTCCTCTGATTCAGGAATTGACTCAGCATCTCCTATCTATCCCCTGCCCGTCCATTCGGCTAGGGATGCGACTGGTGGGATTGATGGTGGCATCGTTCGAGGCGGTTCCCTTTGCCCAGTTTCACACAAGGACGCTCCAGCTCCATCTCTTGGCGGCCTGGGACGGGTCCCCGCTGTCATTGGATCAGTCCTTTCTGATGTTCCCCCGGGTGCGGCGTTCCCTTCGGTGGTGGCTGAAACCAAGCAATCTGACGAGGGGCAGGTCTTTTCTGACCCCTCGTTGGGAGATGGTCACCACGGACGCCAGCCTGTCTGGTTGGGGGGGGGGATTTTGGAAGGATCTTCAGTTTCAGGGACTGTGGGGCCTCAGGAGGCTCACGATCCCATCAATGTTCTGGAGTTGAGAGCCATCAGGTTGGTTCTGGCTCACTTGACTCCTCAGTTGCGGGGACTACCGGTTCAAGTTCGGTCGGACAATCGGACGGCGGTCGCCTACATCAATCACCAGGGAGGGACTCGCAGCAGGCGTGCCCTCAGGGAAGTGTCTTTGATCCTGGATTGGGCAGAGGGCAATGTCCCATGCATCTCGGCAGTGTACATTCCGGGAGTGGAGAACACGGAGGCGGACTCCCTGAGCAGGGGGTCATCTCGCCGGGGGGAATGGTCGCTCAGCCCCAAGGTGTTTCGGTCGCTTTGCCACCGGTGGGGGACTCTGGAGGTGGACGTCTTTGCCTCTCGTCACAATCACAAGCTTCCGGCATTTGTGTCTCTCTCGCGGGATGCGGATGCCATGTCTCTGAACTGGAGGGATCTGGGGTTTCTATACCTGTTCCCTCCGTTGCCCATAGTGGGCAAAGTGGTGCGCAAGCTGGCCCTAGAGGGCACGTCTGCAATCCTGGTGGCTCCAAGGTGGCCAAGACAGGTTTGGTTCGCAGACGTGGTAAGGATCAGTTAGTTCTGCCCCTTCTGCCGGATCTACTCACTCAGGGTCCACTGCTCTACCCCAATTTACTAACGCTCCATCTTGAGGGAGGAATGTCTTTCTGATGCTGTCATTCAGACTCTGGTTAGGG
The DNA here is from genome assembly GCA_027917425.1 of Gastrophryne carolinensis. Classification (NCBI taxonomy): domain Eukaryota; kingdom Metazoa; phylum Chordata; class Amphibia; order Anura; family Microhylidae; genus Gastrophryne; species Gastrophryne carolinensis. The sequence continues at coordinate 271,019,422 of CM051239.1, read as the reverse complement.
CTAGAAAGAAGTCCTCCTCTGCCATCTACTATAGGATTTGGAGGTCTTTTATATTGATTGGTGTGAGGTCAGGGTCTTGCCTTGCAGGGCGTTTTCTATCACTAGGGTCTTGGAATTTCTGCAACATGGTTTGGACCTAGGTTTGCAGCTTAGTACACTGAAAGGGCATGTTTCTGCCCTGGCGGTTTTCTTTCAAAAGTCTTTTGCTCTTCATCCTCTGGTTAAGACCTTTTTCCAGGGGGTTACGCATGTGCGGCCTCCTAGGAAGCCTTTGCTCCCAGTTTGGGATTTGAATTTGGTTCTTTCTGCCTTGCAGGGTCCTCCTTTTGAACCTTTTCAGGATATTGCACTTTCTACGCTTACTCAGAAGGTTGTTTTTCTGGTTGCCATCACTTCTGTTCGGCGTGTATCGGAGTTGGCAGCCTTGTCCATTAAAGCACAAAGAAGGTTGTTTTTCTGGTTGCCATCACTTCTGTTCGGCGTGTATCGGAGTTGGCAGCCTTGTCCATTAAGGCCTCTTACTTTGAGAGGCATCAGGACAAGGTTGTTTTCCGCTTCAAGCCAGATTTCCTTCCTAAGGTGGTCTCTGCTTTTCATCTTAATCAGGACATTGTTCTACCCTGCTTGTGTCCTAAGCCTAGCAATGACAAGGAGAGGGTTTTGCATTCTTTGGATGTGGTTCGCTGTGTGAAGTACTATTTGGTGGCTACTTCCCCTTTTCTTAGGACTAACACCCTTTTTGTGGTGCCCTCTGGGCCTAGGAAAGGTTTGGCTCCTGCCAAGTCTTCCATTAGTAAATGGATTCGCCAGGCCATTGTTGGGGCCTATTCTGCTAAGGGGAAGAGTTCGTGTTTTCGTGTTACTGCTCATTCTACTCGTGCTGTTGGGGCGTCCTGGGCTTTCCAGCACCAGGCCTCTGTTGAGCAGGTTTGTAAGGCTGCTACTTGGTCTTCGGTTCACACTTTTTCCAAGTTTTACAAGGTTGATGTGCGGGCCTCAGCGGATGCTGTTTTTGGCCGCAAGGTTCTGCAAGCTGCGGTGGTTTAAGTTTGTGCCTTGTTGCCTTGTTTTTGGATCCCCGCCATTTATGGACACTGCTATTGGATGTCCCACATGTAATGAATGTCTTGAAGCGGGGTGTGTGACATACTTAGAATAATACCATTTTGTGAATGTCACACACCCGCTTCACCCTGCCCTTTGTTAGTTTTTAATTGGCTTTCCTGGTCCCTTTACCTTACTGCTATCTTTATACTGGGGAATGAGTGGGAGGTCCCAGGTATTTATGGACCGGGAGGGTCTTACTTTTTTTACTGACATCTCTGCAAGATTGCCATCTACAGGTCAGTATACCCACATGTAATGAATGTCTTGAAGCGGGGTGTGTGACATACTTATAACACCCATTTTACTTATAACACCCATTTTACAGGTGAGTATTCACAAAATGGTATTATTTGTTGGGCACCTTATTGCCTGTTGGCCCATCACTGCAATTTTAATGAAGGAAATAAATGTCTAGTTTTACTGGAGTGTGTGGTGCCGGAATCCCTCATGTGAGTATATGTGTACAAGACCATGTAGCATCATTTTTGGGGTTGTACTATGCACTAGTATTACACATGTGGCTTAATTTAACAAATTACAATCATTGGTATTTGTTACATTTTGCAATTCAAGGGATTTTCCAGGGAACTGCATAGACCCTATAATCACATTGTCCTAAGACATTCCCCACTTCTTTCTTCTGTTTTTTTTTTCAAAACAATGCCCCCCCCCAAAAAAAAAAAAAACAGAGAAAATGTATTTTGAAACTTTCAGTCATTTTTAAGATAACCAGCCAGCGGCTGTGCCCCTCTCCAATACAATAGCAGCTAGCTTGTTTATATCTGCATACTAATCACAATGCTGCAATACCCATGTGGCCACAGGAGGCAGAGTTATAGACCACCATTCAAGCCCTATGATTGGGGGTCTGCTACAAGGGGAATCAGGTAGAGTGCCAGGTGTCTGCTTCTGGGTACTGCTGCAAGGTTACAAGATGGAGATCTTACAAGGGCAGATATGAGGAGGCATGCTACCGGATCATGGATTTTACATTTTGCCTGGACAGTCCCTTTAAAGCGGACCTTCACCCTGAATTAGAGCATATCTTATATGTTTCTCACACCCTGTACATACAGAATGCTCACATTAAAAATCATCATCCTACCTGCATCTACTGTATGTTATGAACCTTTAAACATCCAAGATGGCAGCTCATAAAGCATCAGGCTCCCTGCAAACAGAAAGTGTCTTCTGACTGTGGTGCACTGCATTCTGGGATTGCCGTCCTTTACCTGACCCCAGCTCTGCTCTGTCTGTGCAAAGCACAGCTATAACCCCATCCCGCTTTATCCCGCTCTCCTCTCCTCTGTATGTGTGATGCTTTTGAGTCAAGATGACGGCGCCCGTATCCTAGAGTCCTGAACAGAGTTGCAGCCCGGTGGAGGAACCCCTTTGACCACAAGGAATAGATTTACAAATGGCAGTGGATCAATCACCGGTTTGGCCGCCCATGGAGTCCAAAAGATGTGTGATGTCCCACTGTATGAACCCCCCCAAATTGGCCCGTAATCGCTTACCTTTCCACTGGTCCCGGGTGGTGGCCACATTCCTGGCACCCTGCAGCTTCACATAGGCTGGCCACTAGAGCACATGCACTTTGCATGGAAACCGGGGATGCGGCTGCACCAGCTCCCTCTGCCACTGCTCAGTTCTATCCAAAGATTTATATCTAATGCTAATGCACGGCATAAAGTGCTGATTGGACGAGAACCCGCACATGTTCCGTGAGAACAGTGGAAAGGTAATTGTCGTGGGCGATCTGGGGGGTTTCACACAGTGGGGCATCCCAAATCTGGATGCCCCAGGTAAGAGGACCAATCACCAGTCAAAATAATGGTGATTGGTCCACTTTAAGGGACATCTAGTGATGCAGAAAATAGCCAGGTTCTTGCATGGAACAATTTTAATATCAACTGCACAACCAAGGCTAGATCAAGTGAGGTGGAGGCCCCTTGGCAGAAAGTCTGGTTGGGGTCCCCTAGGTAACTGTAGCTCAAATATATAGAATCTTCATCTACACAAAGCAGGATTTAGAAAGGTAAATTTCAAAAAATGACAATAATTTTAGCCTACATGCATGTTTTTAACTAAAGAGAGTAGCAGTTATTTGATTGTACAATAGGTCTAATGACATTGTTTCTGTATTAATTAATAGTCTTTATGACCTGTGCCTTTAGCAAGTTCTCACTCAATGACCCTGAGCAGTGTTAAAGGTACGTGTGGCCTCAGCAATCAACTTGAACACCAGGGCCATATTTACCTTAAAGCCTGTGCCTAGGGTGGCCAAGCTGCACAGGGTGGCACCTCTGCAGCATTATAATCTTTTCATTTACATGTTAAATCATTGGTGGCTAAACAGCTGGCCCCGACACCCGCTATGCAATGCCGTCTATTTCCACAATAAATAATTGACGACTGAGCTTCTGGAAGCCCGCCCAATACAATAAGGTCTATTTACATAGGATTGGTGGCTCAGCTTTGATCTATCTATTCCTCTATCATCCATCAATTTATTTCTATGTCTATCTGTCTGTCTATGTCTCTGCCCATCCAACTTTGTATCTCTCTGTTTTTCAGTTCATTAATCTGTGGTCTAGCTATGCATATATGTATATATCTTATCTCCATCCAATTTATATCTATCTCTTACATCCCTTTATCCCACCATTCCATTTTCTTTTTAATGTTCCTTTTCTTCTTTTCCTATGTCTGTTGTCTCTCCTCCCCTTCCCTTTGGTTTTCTTTCTTAGCTTTACTTATTAAAGGAGCACTATTGCGAAATTTAGTATTATATTAAAAAAACATATAAACACATCGGCTAATGAGAGGAGGGCTCACTTATACACCTAAACTGAATAAAACTCCCGCCAAGCTTGTGGTTTATTCTCTCATGATAGTAATAAAATCCAGGGGTGAAAGGCTATGTCACCCCTGATAGATTAACCTATCACCCCTGATGTCCTATTCTAAGTATACAGTATGTCCTGCTCCAGATATAATACTTACACTTGGGTTATCCTCCGCCAGATGGCGCTGTGCACTGCAGACATGCAAAAAAACAGGCTCCTCCCGGCCCTTCATATACCCAGGGACCTCCCACAAATCCCCAGATTTCTCTGCAGTGCTGACTGCAAAGACATGAAGTATCACTCTCTCGCAGGTGAGCGGGGCTTTACAGCCTGCGGCCCTGTTGGACGACTCCCACCCGTCCTATTTGTGATGTGCCTCCCAGCCTGGGCTGCGCTGGTCGGGTGAAGGTAGGCAGCACCATGCGTGCTTAACGGAGCCATGCTCCACCGCAGTCCCCCACCAAAGGGTAGGGTTTAGGCTGATGGTGAGCCTTTAGGAGATGCCCCTCCCGCTTAATTGTCACACGCCCCGTGTAGCGGTGGACCCTGTGTAAAGGGTCGCCATCCTCCCTCGTTCCCCCCCCCTAGCCCGGGGGGGAAAGAAAGGGGGGGGAGGGGTTTGTGAGTATGGCGGCCTCAGTGTACCCTATTACACGCTTATGGCCTCAGTGTCATGTTTGACTGGGAATGGATGTCAGAGCCACGCTGTGTTCTTTTTACTTATTGGTAGCCGCGCCCCTTCTATATGGCCGTACAGCACTGGCGGCAGTGGTTTTGTTGATGCTGCGGCGTCTTTTCTTAGCCTGTAGTGGCTCTGCTGCGGTAATCCACTCAATCTTTCCTTCAGGCGTCACTGCCCTGTTTTTTCTCTATGAGCTTCTCCGGGGGGGGGGGGGGGAGGGCCTGACTTGACGCGCTCCGTGTCACGGTTTGGCGCGCTTCGTGTCACCATCAGCTCTGGCCCGCCCTTCGAGGATCGTTTGGCGCCATTCTTGCTCGCACGCGCGCGTGGTAAAGACCGCCCTTCCCCCGCTGTCTGTAAGTACCCTCGCGGGCGACCTTATATTATCCTTATACTACCTGTATCTTACCTTTATTACACCTTGCGCATGGCTCTGACATTCCTGTTCCTCTTATGTCTTTCAGACCGTGAACTCCAGTGGCTTCTCCCGGCCCGGTGTATCTCCCGGTTGAGACTATTAAAAATTACTCCCACTTACCCGCGGGTTATTGGGGCATCCAGGGTAGCTTACAGCGTCAATCCCCCCTGGCCTATTGTGCCGATACAATCACCATATGGAGGCGTCCCAGGATATTGTAAACGGGGTTCCTTCGGGACAAGCCCGTCTATGTGTAGCTTGTGGGGTCTTCCCTAGCAGCGGTGACAATGCACGGGTCTGTGTTCCTTGTGCACAGCAGGCGTTATCGGTTCTTCCCGCCTCTTCAGGGGCTGGGCCTGCATCTCGCCTCACTTCACCTACTCCCCCAAGCCTGAGTCTAACCCCCAATACAAGCGGGGATTCTCATCCTGATATGGCTACTAGACTGGCCAGTGTTGAAAGATTGCTTGCTAGCTCGCTAGCGCGTAAGGCCACCGCTAAGGCCCTGATTCTGCTCTTTTCCCTATGGAATCTGATGACTTGTTGCAGCCTTATGGCCACCCCCCCTGGGATGAAGGGGAGCTGTTCTCTGACTCGGGGTCATGACGAGGAGTCAAGGGGTCATGACGTGTCTGGTTCCGAGCACTGGACCTCGGATGATATTGACAGACTGCTGGCTCAGATATTTGAAGTTTTGTCCATCTCTCCCCCTGTTGCGGCTCCCAGGCAAAGGGGTGAGCTTTTTCAAACTGCTAAGGCTCGTCTTGAATTTCCAGAGCAAACCCATTTCAATAGCCTCGTGCTTAAAGAATGGGAACATCCCAGCAGACTGCCTGGGATCCCTAAGAGTGTGGATAGAAAGTATCCCTTCCCGGCTGACTTGGTTAAGTGCTGGTCATCGCCCCCCGAGGTCGATGCTCCTATTCTAGGGTTGTCTAACACCTCTATTATGCACTCCCCTAACACTACTACGCTGCGGGACTCTGAGGACCGGCGTATCGATCAATTGGCATGCCATGCCTTTGCATTTGGGGGAGCGACCTTGCACCCGGTTTGCGCCTTAGCCATTACGGCAGTAGCGCTCAGGGCCATGGTCAGGAATGCACTCGATGGCACAGATGAGTTGCCCTCTGATACTGTCAATACTCTGTCTAACTGTGATGTGTTTATAAACTATATCCTGTCTGCATCGGATGATGCTATAAGGATGTGTGCCAGATCTTCTGCCTTGGTGGTAGCTATACGCCGCGCGGTTTGGTTGCGACAGTGGGCTGCTGACAATGCCGCTAAGAAAGCCCTTACTGGGCTTCCATTTAAGGGGCTGCGCCTGTTTGGAGACCGTCTAGACCTCTTCGCCAAAGGAGGCAAATTGCCCCTGCGCAGGCGGCAGATTCGGCCCTTTCGAGGCCAGGGCACCCTTTCAATCCCCTACCGCGGGGCTAAACAGGGCAAAGGGGTGTCCTTCGCGGGGCCCCGCGCAGATTCCTGGCACAGGAATAGAGGACGCCATCCCGGTTCCTCCTGGGGGCCCAAGCCCAAAGCCCCTCCCAAGACCCCTCAGGCATGAGGGGGCGCCCTCGCCCGTCAGGGTGGGGGGACGTCTGCAGCACTTCGAGCATGTCTGGAGGCGCCACGTCTCAGACCGGTGGATTCAGGAGGTAGTGTCCTCCGGCTAAAAGATAGAATTTGCTGTTCGGCCCCCCACCAGATTCATTGGGTCCCGAATCCCTCAGGACCCTGCCTCAGCTCAGGTCCTGTTGCTGGCCGTGCAGGGTCTCCTGGATCTAGGGGTCATTTGCAAGGTCCCCTTGGGAGACAGGGGCACTGGGTTCTACTCCAACCTTTTCACAGTACCCAAGAAGGATAGGTCAGTCAGGCCCATTCTGGATTTAAAAATCCTCAACAAATTTTTCAAGAACAGGCATTTTCGCATGGAAACTCTGCACTCGGCCATTGGCTCCCTGCGCCCAGGGGACTTTATGACGTCAGTAAACATCAAGGATGCTTACCTTCACGTCCCGGTGTTTCCAGGACACCAAAGGTTTCTCAGATTTGCACTGAAAGATCAGCATTACCAATTTGTGGCCTTGCCATTCGGCCTCACGTCGGCTCCCAGGATGTTCACCAAGGTGCTGGCAGGGGTGATGTCCCTGATAAGGCTAAGGGGCATACGCGTGCTGCCCTACCTGGACGACATCCTCATCACCTCTCGGTCTCTGCGGCAGGCAGAGTTGGACACTCAACTGGTAGTGTCCACCCTGGAGTCCTTCAGCTGGGTGATCAATTACCCCAAGTCCTCTCTGTCCCCCTCCTTGGTGACTGAGTTCCTGGGAATGATTCTGGATACGGTTCAGTCACGGATATTCCTTCCTCAACAGAAGGTGGAAGCTCTGACTGCGCAGGCCAGGTTCCTGCTCTCGTGCCCACAGCCTTCCATCAGGCAGGGTATGCAGCTGGTGGGCCTGATGGTGGTGAGCTTTGAGGCGGTGCCCTTTGCTCAGTTCCATTTGAGACCTCTGCAGCGTCACCTTCTGTCGGTATGGGACAAGAACCCAGCGTCCTTGGACGGGGTCTGTGTGCTTCCCCCCTCGGTCAGACGGTCCCTTGCGTGGTGGCTGTACCTCGGGAACTTGATAGGGGGCAGGACTTTTCTGGCCCCTTCCTGGGAGACGGTCACAACGGATGCCAGTCTGTCAGGTTGGGGGGGATTCTGGAAGTCCCTGCACTTCCAGGGGACGTGTGGTCCTCAGGAGGCCCATTTACCCATCAATATTCTGGAATTGCGGGCAGTCCGGTTGGTACTGGAGCGGTTTACCCAACACCTGAGGGGTCTGTCGGTCCAGGTACGCTCAGACAACAGGACGGCGGTTGCCTACATCAACCATCAGGGAGGGGCCCGGAGCAGGGGTGCCCTCCAGGAGGTGTCTCAGATTCTGACATGGGCGGAGGCCAATGTACAATGCATTTCGGCTGTTTACATTCCGGGGGCGGAGAATCTGCTTGCAGATGCTCCGAGCAGGGAGACGTCCCGTCAGGGAGAGTGGTCCCTCTGCAACAGGGTATTCCAGTCCCTGTGTCACCGTTGGGGTCTACCGGATGTGGACCTGTTTGCGTCCCGTCACAACCACAAGCTCCCGGCCTTCGTGTGCCTGTCTCAGGACCCTCTGGCCTTGGCCACGGATGCCCTGTCCATGTCATGGAAGGAGTTTCGGCTCCTGTATGTATTTCCACCATTGCCCCTGCTGAGCAGGGTTCTGCGCAAGATTGCTCTATAGGGGGTGCCTGTGATTCTAGTGGCCCCCCGGTGGCCAAGAAGAGTGTGGTTCGCAGACGTGGTTCAAATGGCAGTAGACCAGTACGATCTGACAGGGGTGCCAGATCTGCTAACTCAGGGCTCCCTACGCCATCCCAATTTACAAACGCTGGCTTTGACGGCTTGGCTGCTGAAACCTCCATCTTGATGGAGAAGGGTTTGTCTGCCTCTGTGGTAAGTACTATGGTGCAGGCTAGGAAGAAGACTTCTGCTGCTATCTATTATGGAGTATGGCGTACCTACATTGACTGGTGTGAGTCTAGGTCTCTTCCCTGTAGGGAGTTCTCTGTCCCCAGGGTTCTGGAGTTCTTACAGCATGGTTTGGAGTTGGGTCTAAAACTCAGTACTTTGAAGGGTCAGGTTTCTGCCCTGTCCGTTTTCTTTCAGAAAACCTTTGCTCAACATCATTTGGTTAAGACCTTCTTTCAGGGGGTCACTCATGCGCGTCCCCCTCGTAAACCTGTGGTCCCCGTTTGGGATTTAAACTTGGTTTTATCTGCCTTGCAGGGTGCTCCCTTTGAGCCTATTCAAGATGCTGCTCTGGCTGTTCTTACTCTCAAGGCTGTCTTTTTGGTGGCCATAACTTCGGTTAGGCGTGTGTCTGAGCTGGCTGCTCTTTCCATTCAGTCTCCCTACTATGAGAGACACCAGGACAAGGTGGTGTTCCGTTTCAAGCCGGATTTTCTGCCTAAGGTTGTGTCTGCTTTTCATTTGAATCAGGACATTGTTCTTCCCTCCTTGTGTCCCAATCCTAGTAATGACAAGGGAAGGGTTCTGCATTCCCTGGATGTGGTCAGGTGTTTGAAGTATTACCTGGTTGTCACTGCGGCTTTCAGGAAGACTGATGCTCTCTTCGTTGTGTCTTCTGGGCCTAGGAAGGGTTTGGCTCCTGCCAAGTCTACTATGAGCAAGTGGATCCGTCAGGCTGTGGTTCAAGCCTATTCTGCTAAGGGAAGGAGTCCTCCTTTCCGTCTTACTGCTCATTCTACTCGTGCTGTTGGGGCCTCTTGGGCCTTCCAGCACCAGGCTTCTGTGGAACAGATTTGCAAGGCCGCTATTTGGTCTTCTGTTCACACCTTTTCAAAGTTTTAAAAGGTTGATGTTCGGGCCTCAGCTGATGCTGCGTTTGGCCACAAGGTTTTGCAGGCGGTTGTAGTTTAAGCTACGTGCCGTTGCCTTTTTTGTAGGGGAACCCACCCTACTTTTATGGACACTGCTATTGGATGTCCCAAGTGTAAGTATTATATCTGGAGCAGGACATACTGTATACTTAGAATAATACAATTCTGTGAAATACTCACCTGTAGAATTGGTATTATACGTATACAGTACGTCCTGCTCCACCCCACCCTGGTTTTTGCATTATTCTGGATCCCCTGTATGGTGATTGTTGTTTTGGTTATCATTACCAGTTGTTTTGGTGGTTGGTTTCTCCCGGCTTCTGGTTCACTGCTTTTCAATGCTGGGGGTTTGTGGGAGGTCCCTGGGTATATGAAGGGCCGGGAGGAGCTGCAGTGCACAGCGCCCTCTGGCGGAGGATAACCCAAGTGTAAGTATTATATCTGGAGCAGGATGTGCTGTATACGTATAATACCAATTCTACAGGTGAATATTTCACAGAATTGTATTTTTCCATCCATTAAAAGAAAGTAAAACAAGCCTGACTGGATATTTCCTGATGCCGGGTGTATAAGTGCCCTCTTCTCTCGCCATCCAGCATATTTATATGGATTTTTATTATTGGCCCATTTTTTTGGCGATAGTGTTCCTTTAACTCCATTTACTTTATTTACCACCTTCCTTCACCTTCTCCTCTTTCTCCTCCCACTCTCTCCTCTTTTTCCTTCTCTACCTTGATCCCTTTATTCTCACCCCTCCCCCCACTATTCTCTTTCTCCTCTTTCCCCCTTTCACACTTTACTTTACCTCCTTCTTCCATCTTTTACTTAAACAGGAACAACCAAATTCAGTGTTGTCCCAATTTAGTTTGCACACTGCGTACTGCCTAGACCCACCTCACTAAAACTCACCTTTTCCGGGACTTCTTCTGTTGGTCAGTGGTTGGTCCTGGCCTGACCGCCAGCACTCAGTGGGTGTTAAGTGGGGCCTCAATGCAGCATGAGATCCCAGAAGAGGTGAGTAATTGCACCAGGTAAAGGGCTTCACATGAGGTCCCAGCAAATTCTCACAACTGTTTAGAGGTGGTCATTGCTACATGTGCCCTGTCTGCTCTTATCTATCATAGTGCTGGTGAAAGTTGGGAGCCTGTTGACTATGTTCTAGCTTATGACATTCCTACTGTTGGCTTCCCACCCACTTGCATTGCAATCACATATACCTTCTGTGACAAAGCTATGACTGTCTGTCACAAAAGGCAGTTGCAACCACGATGAGTGTCAGCAGTGTGAGACTGGGTTGTCTTGGGCCCACCAGTAGAACCACTGTCCTAAATAAATGGTGGGAGCTCTGGTTGGCCTTCCTTTAAAATTTGGGTATACCAAGTTTAAGCAATGTTTATAGCAGCCCTGTGTTTTGCTGCATAACCAATGTCAATGCCTCTGTGTATTTCTGTGCATGTTCCTATCTCTGGGTTAGGGCTGTATCCCCATTACCTGATATAATGTCTGGGAGCTCTTTTAGCCATAAGATCATAAGGATTATGCAAAAAATTGTGTTATTTTACCTTAAGTGTACATGTAACCTGTGTATTGGCCGTGTAAAGGCATGGGGCATCAGTGTCCCACTGTGTGAAACCTCCCAGATCACCCCTTTAAACTCACCTCTTCCTGGTCCAATGGCGCATGCGCAGGCTCTCGACCAATCTGAGCTGTTCGCAGTGCATATTAATTGCTTCGGCTAATAGGATTGAGATTGAGGATGCGTCCCCTGCACCACACTCCCGTGGTGCTGGGAGCCCAATGGTAGTTGGGAGCTGCAGGAAGAGGCAAGTGCTGCAGCGCCCCTGAGGGTTTCACACAGCGGGGATTCCCGATCTAGGATGCCCCGGGGAAAGACTAGCGGTCAGCCCTGGATTTTTTTTAGATACCAAGGACAACCGAAATATAAGAAAAGTATGGGGGGCTTGTGTCACAAGTGCCCCCCATACCTCCCCTTGAACATTCCCCCCCAAACCTGTAAGAAGGCGCGGCTGGAATGATGGAGCGATTTCTCAGCTTTGCATGGATGTGTGGAGGATGGAGGCTGCTGCCTGAGAGCACGCCTCTTGCTTCCGGGAGGTGACCACGCCCCCTTGGCAAGCAAGAGCCCATACATGCTGGTGGTCAATGCTGGGGGAGAGATTAAGAGAAAGAGTGAGAGAGGGGGGGCAACACTGACAGTTCTGTTTTTTCAACATTGCCATGATCAGCAGTTCATCGGCAGACCCGCTGCCACGCGATCGAGTTATGGCGGTGGGCGGCAAGGGGTTTTGCTCTGCAGGCATCCGGCCGCCACCATGTGACATGTCACCCCAGTCGTTACACCACTGGCTATCATATCATATCTTCCCATATTGTGATTCGATTCCTTTAGTGCATTAACTGTCACTGAAGGAAGCATGGGTCTCGAGGTCAAGGCAACCGGGTTCGATTAAAATCATGGCTATTGCCAAATGTCCCTAGGTAAGGATAACGCAGCTGGTAGTCACCGCATTACCCACACTACCCGCTAAATAAGAACATTTATTTGTGGCTATGATGTAATCGATATATAATCATTATAAATCATTCATCCATTAGTCAATATTGTGTATGTTATTTCTTTAGTCTCTGAAGAAGCTAAACCATGCCAATGTAATTAAATTAAAAGAAGTCATCCGAGAGAACGATCAACTCTATTTTGTATTTGAATATATGAAGGAAAATCTGTATCAGTTGATGAAAGACAGGTAAGATTGTTTAAACGAGGTGTGCAGCAACTGTAACTTTTTATTTAGTTGGTTCTGTTCTGAAAACACTGTATACATCACATGCCCCCATAATCAAACCATTCCTTGACTTCAAATTCCATATGATTGCACGCTAAAATGGAACCAAAGTCAAGTAAATATTTAGGTTTGTTGAGTAGCCTTCTCCCAGTGCATCCCAATTTGAGATGAGCTGCTCCACCAGCAGCACCAAATACATGGAGAATGAATATAACAGTTTTTTTTGCTTAGAGAAGACCATCAGGTTGGTTTAATACCAGCACAGATGTGGAGCGCTTGCACTTTCGGGCGAGTGACCCGCATCCGCCTGAGAAAAGCTGCCCTATGAGCGCTACGCAAAAGACTTGCCTGCAGCTTCTTGAGGCTGCAGCGCTTGTGATTCCACTCCATTGTGTGGAGGACGCAAACGCTAAGCCCTCCAGACGCTAAAGACTGCGAATGTGGGGCACTCACCCAATAGCATGAGCGCCCTGCAATCATGCTGGTGTGAAACCAGCAAAAGAAAAAAAAGTTTAATATATTGCCCTCCTAAACCTTCCCCCCAGTCAGCACTGCCATATGTTGTTAGAGAGGGCTTAACCCTATGCAGATGTTGTGAAATATATTTGCAGATGATGCCCTCTTGAATTGTATGTGAGTGGCCATCTTGCTACACTCCTGAAAGCCTTACGTACTGAGCATGAGGGGGGTGGGCCGACACAAGGTGCACTGCAACTGAGCTGGAAGCATCCTCATAATCAGCACATCCACTTAGAGATATGTTACCTGTTTTCACACAGAATGTTAGGAGATAAAATATTTCTCTAGCTGGCTGAATTGATCAAAAAAAGTACCCTGTAGTGGGCCTGTGGGATTCGGTCTCTCCACACAGGGCAAAGCTGCAGTGTGCATGTGTGATTCTGTCTCTCCACACAGGGCAGGCTGCCGGGTGGAGGCTGAAGCAAAGCTTGGAGTTTTGCTAAAAGCTGCCCACACCAAAGTGAGAGAGATTTATGCCTCAGGAGCATGGGACAGCATCTCTGTCATGATGCGCACGCACATGCACGGCGGATCAAAAACTGGTGGAGAAGAGGAATGGTGTGTCTGTGAGGTAGGCTATGTAAATCTATGGTTTGGCATAGCAGATCATTACAACAGTGTTTTTTTAAAGAGCTTCTGAGCAATGATAAGTCATTACAATTTGACAATTTGTGGTTTTCTACTTCTGGCTAGTGATAAGAGATGATTTCACTGGGATTTTAAGCAGTCCAACACCCATTTTCCAGCAAATGGTCCACACTTGGATTGCTTTGGGTTGCTGGAGCCCCCGCTCGTCCATAACCCCTTGTAGCACGGAACAATGATTCCTCAGTGAAATGTGGCCCTGTGGTTCGCCACCAGTGATCAATTGGTTCGAAGCTGCTTCCGCTTTTCTGGATGTCCACTGTTACTGCCGGACTGACAGAACTTGGAGCCACATTCCACTGGAGGATAGTGGGCCTTAAGCTATATGGAGGCCTCCTAAGCCTTTCCAAGTGCAGTCCAGCACCCATTTGCTGAGAAATGGGCGTTGAGCGGCTTTGAGACTGGGTTTTTCAGAAGCAGGGCTTAGCAAGATGGCAGTTCAGGAGTGCATTGTCTTCATGCTATTAAAAGACATCTGCATGGGGTATAATAATAAAAACCTGCATAGTGAGATGAGGGGTCACCTATACAGCCCAACTGAAAAAAATCCCACCAAGTTTGTGATTTTATTCTCCTGGGGTGGTAGGTGTTTGAACGTACCATTCTACTTTTCCAGGTGTACAGCATGGCTTGCTTCATTTCAATTCTTTACATGTGGGTAATCCGCCACAGGTGGCGCAATCGACTGCAGGAAGACTTGTGGCCCCTCCCAGGCCCATAAAAGGGCCAGAATTACCCAGAAGACCCCAGTCTTCTCCTGCAGTCTGGCTGCGAAGATGCTCTCTTTCTCTCTCTCCATGGACTTCGCAGATAAGCGGGGCATTACTAGCCCGTCGGCCTCTGCAAGCCCTATTCCCACCTGCTTCCGGGACCCTTCTTGCCTCCCAGCCATGGCTGCAGATCAGGTGCAGGTAGGGGAACGCCGAGGGTCAGGCGTTCAGCAGAGCTATGCTCTGGGCCGCAGACTCTTCCTCAGAGTAAGCAGGCCATAGGCTATAGTGAGCCTATAGGCGGGGGGAGGGGAGGAACCACCCCTTTTTTTTCCCTTTTCATTATGTGTCCCACATGCTTTAATCTTGTGCTTTTTATGCTGTGTGTGTTTTTTATCTCACAATATACTTACCTTCCCCGCTCCTGCTCCTCTACGTTATGGCGTCGGGGGGGGGCACCCCTTGAGGTGTTGCTTGGGCAGGCCGGCACCACTCTCCTCACAGAGTTTCCTGAGGTAAAGTTCCTGTTTTTACCTCATGCCGTCGCTCCTTGGTCTGCTGACAGGCTGCACAGGCTCTTCGCAGGCTCTTCAACTGGCTCCCTGGTCCGTGAGTCCGGTCTTTTCTTGTTGGTACCTTTTTTATTATTGTGTTTTATATTGGCTGTGCATGCGCTGTGGGATGCTTATCTGCTCCCTTTTGTGTCTTTCAGAGTCCCATATTATTCTTGTGGTTCCTCCCGGTCCATACACCCCCCCTCCACCCTCCCCTCCACCCTTTCCTCCACCCTTTCCTCCACCCTTTCCTGCCCTGTGGGTTAGGGTGCTGAGAGAATAATTGGGGTTTTTTCTGTACGGTTCTGGGCCGTCTTAGTGCCTTGAGACCCGTCTTTCTTATCATAATCACCATAATGGAGGCTTCTGGCAGTAGCAGGCTTGGGAACCCCCCCCCCCGGGATTTGCTAAGCTTTGTCTTTTGTGTGGTACATGCCCGCTGAGTGGTTGCAATGTGGTTTGTGTGCCCTGCGCCCAGAGTGCTATTGCGGATCAGGATGGGGCGAGTGTTGCCGGCCCCAGTCCCATTGCTCTTCCGGCCTCGCCGACTCCCCCGTGCCTGCTTCTGGCCCCTAGTGAGGGAGAGGCCAGCAGGGACTCGCGTAGTAATTTTGAGCTCAGACTGGCTAGCATTGAGCATCAGTTGGCATGTTCGGCCACTGGCAAGGCCAAGATTAAGAAGCTGCATTTGGAGCCTGCTCGCCCCATTCTTGCCAATGAGGATTATGAGGCCTTCGGGGGCCGAGATTCCGCTGAGGAGGGGGAGTTGCTCCAGGGGTCTGACTCCTCCGGGGGTAGTCGGGGGGGACCTTGACAGTCAGCACGGGTCTTCATCTGATGAGGACGAGTGGCCCCAGGATGATACTGAGCAGCTGTTGTCGGCGGTACTTGTTGTTCCTCCTTAGGCGGCCAAGAAGAAACAGGGGGAACTTTTTCGGGCGGAGAGACAGCGCCTTGTCTTTCCTGAACAAGGCCACTTCTCTAAGATGGTTTTTAAGGAATGGGAGAAGCCTAATAGGTTGCCGTCGTGCCTAGGGGTCTGGACAGACTGTATCCCTTATCGGGGGATTTGGTTCGCCTATGGTCCCATTCTCCGGAAGTGGATGCTCCTGTTCTGGGGCTCTCCAATACCTCTGTTATGCCGTCTCCTGAGACTTCCTCCTTGCGTGATCATGTTGACAGGCGCATGAATCAGCTAGCCAGTCACGCCTTCACTTCTGTGGGAACCGGTCTGTGCCCTGTCTGTGCTGCGGCCATTGTTTCCATGGCCATTAAGAAGAAGGTAAGGCGTCTCGCGGATATTGCCAAATCTCACAAGCGAGCAGAGGAGTATGGAGAGCTTTTGACTTGTATGGACTTCCTTGCCTTTGTTTTATCGGCCATGGATGACGCTGTCCGTTTTGGTGGTAGAGCTTCGGCTGCGATGGTCGCGCTGCGTCGCTCTATCTGGTTACGACAGTGGGCAGCGGATGCTGCCGCCAAAAAAGCTCTCACAGGTATTCCCTTCCTGGGACTTCGGCTGTTCGGGGAACGGTTGGACCTCCTGGCTAAGGATGGGAGACTTCCTCAACGTCAGAAGCAGGTACGCCCTTTTTGGGGCTCTTTTTCCTTTCGTCCCTCTCGGGTAGGACGAGGATCTTCCTTTTCTGATGGCCGCAGAGACTCATGGGGGCGAGGTAGAGCCCGAGGTCGTCCCGGCCTTGCCTGGGGATCCAAGCCCCCCTTCCAAGGCCCCTCAGGCATGAGGGAACGCCCTCACCCAGCCGGGTGGGGGGACAGCTTCGGCTCTTTGCTCACGTCTGGAGGCAACACGTCTGGGACCGGTGGATTCAGGAGGTTGATCCTCTGGATACAAGATAGAGCTGGCAGCTTGGCCGCCCCCAAGATTCATTTGGTCCTGGATCTCCCAAAATCCTGTGACAGCGCAGGGCCTGAGGCTGGCCGTTCAACATCTTCTGTCATCAGGTGTGGTTTGCCATGTGCCTCTTCAAGAACGAAGGCGGGGGTTCTACTCCAACCTGTTCACGGTGCCCAAGAAGGACCGTTCCCTGAGACCCATCCTGGATCTAAAGGGTCTCAACAGATTTGTCAGGTTCAAACACTTCCGCAAGGAGACCTTACGGTCGGCGGTGAGCTCTCTTTGGCCAGGCGATTTCATGACCACTGGGGACTTCAAGGATGCCTATCTGCACGTTCCTGTCTTCCTGGGACACCAGAGGTTCCTGAGGTTCGCTCTGGGGGATCAACACTACCAGTTTGTGGCCTTGCCGTTCGGCATCACCTCGGCCCCCCGGGTGTTCAAGGTGCTGGCGGGTGTCATGGCCCTTCTGAGGAGCCAGGGCATTCGCGTTCCTCCTTACTTGGACGACCTTTTGATTGCAGCTCCATCTTTGCATCAGGCAGAGAGGGATACTCGGATGGTAGTGTCCACCCTCGAGTCCTTCGGTTGGGAATTATCCCAAGTTTTCTCTCTCTCCTTCATCGGTAAGATCCTTCCTGGGTATGACGCTGGATACTTCTCAGGTCAAGGTGTTTCTTCCTCAGCAGAAGGTGGAGGGCCTTCAGATGCAGGCGTGGGCCTTGTTTGCTTGCCCTCATCCCTCCATCCGTCTGGGGAAGCAGTTGGTGGGTCTCATGGTGTCTTGCTTCGAGGCTGTGCCTTTCGCTCAGTTCCACATGAAACACATTCAGTTGAATCTCTTGACCGTCTGGTATCGGAGTCAGGGGTCCTTGGAGCAGGAATTCGCTCTATCCCCTCTGGCCAGACAGTCCCTCTCGTGGTGGCTGGACTCGAGGAATCTTCTAGTGGGCAGGTCCTTTTTGCCTCTGTGCTGGGAGATTGTCACCACAGACGCCAGTCTGACCGGTTGGGGAGGGGTTTGGCAATCGCTGAAATTCCAGGGCCAGTGGGGTCCTCAGGAGGCCCACGCGCCTATCAATATCTTGGAGTTGAGAGCGATCAGGTCTGTTCTCTTCCACTTGACTCCCCATCTTCGGGGGCGTGCGATCCAGGTCCGCTCGGACAGTCAGACGGCGGTCGCCTACATCAATCATCAGGGAGGGACTCGGAGCAAACGAGCCCTCAAGGAAGTGTCCATGAAATTGTCTTGGGCGGAGGAGACGGTTCCCTCCATCTCGGCAGTTTACATCCCCAGGGTGGAGAACCAGGAGGCAGATGCCCTGAGCAGAGGGACGTCTCGCCTAGGGGAATGGTCTCTCAGCAACATGGTCTTTCATGCCCTGTGTCGCCGCTGGGGTCAGCCGGACGTGGACTTGTTTGCGTCCCGTCACAATCACAAGCTTCCGAGATTCGTATCCCTGTCGAGATCCTCTGGCTTTTGCCACGGATGCGCTGGCATTTCCTTGGAAGGAGTTTCGACTCCCTTATGTCTTTCCTCCCTTCCCTCTGTTGGATCGTGTGTTGCGCAAGATAGCCCAGGAGGGGGTACCGACCATCCTAGTGGCCCCCTGCTGGCCGAGGAGGGTATAGTTTGCAGACGTCATCCAGATGGCGGTGGATCAGTACGTCCTGCCCGACGTTCCAGAGCTCCTCACTCGGGGACAGCTGCGCCACCCCAGTTTACAAACGTTGGCTGCTGAAACCTCCATCCTGATGAATAAGGGTTTGCCGGCTTCGGTCGTCAGTACTATGTTTCAGGCTCGGAAAAAAATCCTCTTCTATGATTTATTACAGGGTCTGGCACGCTTACATTGCCTGGTGTGAGTCTAAGGCCTTCCCTTGCCTCACCTTCTCCCTTTCCAGGATTCTGGAGTTTCTTCAACATGGTCTAGAATCGGGTCTACAATTGAGTACCCTCAAGGGACAAGTTTCTGCCTTGGCAATTTTTTTCCAAAGATCTTTCGCTAATCATAGACTTGTCAAAACCTTTTGTCCAGGGAGTCACTCATGTACCTCCACCGCGTAAGCCTCTGCTACTGGTGTGGGATTTGAACTTGGTGCTTTCTGCTCTTCAGGGTCCCCCTACAAGCCCCTGTGCGATGCTGCTTTTTCTATTCTGACTATTAAGGTGGCCTTTTTGGTTTCTATCACTTCGGTGCGTCGCGTCTCTGAGCTGGCGGCGCTTTCCATGAAACCTCCTTATTTTGAGCAGCATCAGGATAAGGTGGTGTTCCGTCTTAGGCCGGAATTCTTGCCCAAGGTTGTTTCTGCCTTTCATCTCAATGAGGATATTGTCTTACCTTCCTATTGTCCTGCCCCTACTAATTCCAAGGAACGGAACCTTCATTCTCTGGATGTGGTCAGGGCACTCAAGTATTATTTGGTCGCCACTGAGTCATTTCAGAAGACTGATTCTCTTTTTGTCCTACCTTCCGGACCAGCCAAATACACTATCAGTAAGTGGATTAGACAGGCAGTGGTGCAAGCATACTCTGCTAAGGGGAAGGAACCCCCTTTCGGTGTTACAGCTCACTCCACTAGGGCTATTGGTGCCTCTTGGGCCTTCCAGCACCAGGCTTCAGTTGAACAGGTTTGTAAGGCCGCTACTTGGTCTTCGGTTCATACTTTTTCGAAGTTTTACAAGGTTGATGTTAAGGCCTCAGCTGACGCTGTTTTTGGCCGCAAGGTGTTTCAGGCGGTAGTGGCTTGAACTGCCTGCCATTGCTTTCTGGGGATCCCACCCTTCTTTTTTGGACTCTGCTGTTGGAGGTCCCACATGTAAAGAATTGAAATGAAGCAAGCCGTGCTGTACACCTGGAAAAATACAATTCTGTGATCACTCACCTGTAGAATTGTTTTTACGGTGTACAGCTCGGCTTGCTTCATCCCACCCTTGTTATCGTTGTTCTATTTTGCCTTGTTATAGTGTTTTTTGTTGAGAGAGTTTCCTTTTAGTGGGCTGTGTTTTACTAACATGGTCCTTGCCTCCGGGCTTCTTGCATTACTGCTTTCAAACACTTGGGTCTTCTGGGTAATTCTGGCCCTTTTATGGTCCTGCAGTCGATTGCGCCACCTGTGGCGGATTACCCACATGTAAAGAATTGAAATGAAGCAAGCCGTACTGTACACCGTAAAAACAATTCTACAGGTGAGTAATCACAGAATTGTATTTTTACAGGGTGGATCTCCTGAGCCAGTTCGTGGGGAGCAACAGCATTACCCACTCTAGATATCTGCTCAAAGCTTTGTATGATGGGTATAAGCCTCTTCATACATCAGCATTACAATAGCATTAAGCTGTTATTCAGCACAGGCTGGATCAGTGGACCATTTTGTTGAGCAGATCTCCCATGTAAAAACAGAATGTTACATTCAAAACCTGTCACCCCTGATGCTTCTATCCTCAAGTTAAAGAAACAACCTTAGCTGGGGGAACTATGCAGATGAAAGGTTCCACTTCTGATTCAATGCCAAAATAAAAAGCCCCACCCATCCCCGTGACCCTATTATTGTTTGTGTTTCCTCAGGAAGCAGACAATGCTGTTCGAGTACTGAAGCAATGGTGTTTAGGGGAGAGTATTTTTCCCTGAATATGTTTTGGTCGTGTGGAATTTTTTTTATTTTTTTATTTTTCCTTAGGTCCTGTCTCAGATGAGGGGGATTAGGTCCATAAGAGTTCTCTGGGAGTACCATGAGAAACAATGGGCCTTGTTTTTTTCTAATTTTGCAGACAAGGTGGCCTCAGTGTAGGTCAGCGCGGGCCTCTTAAGTAAGTAAGTAGTTTTTTTTGGGGGGGGGGGTTAAAGGTTACCAGCTGCTAGATGGCTTGCTAGCCGACCTCTTGTAATAGCACGGATCCTCACGCAGATGCGGGTAAGAAAGGGTGCAGGGTCAAGGCGTGCTCGCTGCCATATGACCTGAGAGGTCCTGAGGAGACGATATCTCTATTTTTGTATTTTTTTTTTTTTTGTTAGCAGCACAGTTGACCACAGTGTGCTGCTCTGTAAGTATACGTGTTTATGTGGGGGTTTCCAGATGCTAGACTGCATGCTGGCCCCACCTCTTTGTCTACCGCTCTCCTCCCACAGATGCAGGTCAGGTGCGGTCAAGTCACTCCAACGCCATGCTAGACCATTTTTTCGAGAGTAGTAGTAGATCTGATTGCGCTTGTTTTTTTCTGTTGTGAGCAGTGGGTGATTTTTTTTCATACAGTGAATGGCAGAGTTTGCTCAGAAGAGGGATTATATGGGTTTCCACCCCAGTATAATCTAGAAAAGCACTGTTGGCTTGATGGCTGCATTTGTGGACAGTGCATACATACCCTGCTGTGTTTTTCTACAAACTTGCCAGTGGTAACCCTGCTGCTTGCTAATATGGTAAAACATTATTATAACAGATGATTCTATGCTATGAATAAGAGTTACCTGATGCCTGTGTCTTGGCTGGTGTAGTCTCGTTGATTAGAAGTCCTGCTGGTCTGGCTCACACACACTGTAATGTGTTACTACAAGTCTTACCAGTGGTAACCTTTCTGGATGCAAATATGGTTACATGTTGTTGTAATAGTTGATTCTATACTATGAATTAGAGTGGCTCATCATGCCATATTGCTATGTGCAAAAAATGTAAACTCTATATACTATACATTTTATGCTATTAGTGTAAAGGAAAATGTAAGTAGCAGAAAGAGTCTTTCACTGCTCTGGTAGGATCAGTGTTCACATTCTACTTGTGATGGCTCGAGTTTTCTTTAATTTAAGTGGACTGAGACTCCCTTACAACCCCCAAATAGGTGGGAATGTGCTCAGTATGAGACCTTTTTTCATGACTCAATCGGGCAGACCTTCGATCAGACCTCCATAGAGTGGGGGTGTGGGAATGATGACACACAAACAGATTCTGGGGAAGCTATACTTCTTTTTGGTATATAATTATTAGCAAAATAAGTAGGCCACAGGCATCAAATCACTTTTAAAGTGGACCAACACCCAGGCTGATCGGCCCGGGAATCTTATGATCAGATCCCTCCCCGTGGGCCATCCGAAATCGGGATGCCCTGCTGTGTGAATCCCCCAGGACGCCCCATTCACATTACCTTACTCCCGTTCCAACAGCGCATGCGCGGACCGCGGGCGCATCTCGCGCTTCTCTCTAGCAGGGCCGTTTGTGAATGGCCGTCGCGGACGCGCTCCCTGTTAGAGGGAAGCTCGAGATGCGGCTGCGGCTGTGGTTGTCCATCCCTTATACGTGCATACCACAGCGGCTCTGAGCGCGCTGATTGGACGAGGCCCATGCATGCGCCGTAGGAGCGGGGTGAGATGAGTTTTTTTCTGCCATTCTGGGGGGTTTCACGCAGCGGGGTGCCCCGCGGAAGTGGACCAAAACCCAGGATAGTGAAAATCCTGGGTGTTGGTCCACTTTAAAGAAAAAAAGAATAATATTTTGCTGTTAAAATAATATACCAGACCTGTCAGGCACTCCCTGCAGGTGCACTCCTGAACATCTGAGTACCGTACCCCAGGGGGTACTTAGGCTTTTTATTCTTTGTTTGGCCTTGTGATGGAACATGTGGTATGCTCCTTACAAGTCTAGATCAGGGGTACTCAACTACTTGCAGCGGAAGTCTGATTACCGGGTTCTGTTGTTGGATGAAGGTCCGAGCTGAACACTAACACTAAAGAAACTTACTCCCTAGTAATAAGCCCAATTTTAGGGTTAGGTAAGGATGCAGGTCAGTAACTGGGAAGGGGATGTTAGGTGAGGGGTGCAGGGCAGTGGCTGGGCAGGGGGTTAGGTAAAGAGGAACATCACGCCCAATTTTGACATTTTGGGATGTCCCCACCATTTTCTCTCTAATCTACATCTTCCTTTAAGTATAGGAGATGAGCGGGTGAGGAGGACAAGATGTTTTAGGCAGCGGGTATCCCAAATCAGAATAGGGGGCCCTTCAATAACTTTTGCTATGGGGCCCTGTGAAATCTATGTACGCCCCTGCTCAAATCCAGGATATCAGAATAGTCCCTCATGTTGGAGGGTTCTGTCATTTGTTTTTCCTTGTGAGGAACCTTGGCAGTTAATACCTGGAATGCCTATGGGATTGAATGGAGTTCAGTCAGTGAATACTGCAGGAACAAAGATTTCCTCACTTCTTGTGGAAATAATCAATTCTGTCATTTGGACCCTTGGGATTCTTTAACTCTCTAAACTTTAGGAAGTCGGTATCCTTTTTTCTCTCATATGGAGGGGCATTTCCCGTGTTTTGCCTGTCTTCCTTTATTTCTTAGGAAGCTCAATCACAGGGGAGCCTTAGGATTACTAATCTTCCAATCCATTCCAGGCCGTCCTTAATCATTACACCTGGGTAATTCCTGCCGGAGGGCGTAGACTGCAAGATAAACAAAAAGGTGTGGCCCTTCCCGGCCCCATAAGTAGCAGCTGCCTCTAATCAAGACCAGTTTCATTTCTTGCAGTAGATGTAGACTGTGAAGATCGTTTGGATTTCTCTCTCTCAAGATTAGGTGTTGGCAGAAAGCATGGGATACACCCTGTCTGCTTCCTGCACAACCTTATTCCCACAGATTCCTCTAACCCAACTCTATTCTTTCCCAGCTTTTGCTGTTTTGGGGTCCGTGAACGTAAGGTGAAGCACCGGGGTCTGGGGTGCTTTTCAGAGTGTATACCGTCTGGGCTGCAGGCTTTCTTTATAAAGAAAGTCAGCCGCAGGTTTTTGTCTGGTGAGCCTGATTGGGGGGACCAAGGGATTTTCCCTTTTTTGTCTTTATTGCTCTTTCCCATGTGTTTAAGCTGGGGTTGTTGGCAGCAAAAAGGGGCTGCTCTGAGCCATTGCACTGCCACCCTCAAGTGGACCTAAACCTTTTGGCAGGTCATTTTGTTTGTTTTTTAATACTGTTTTTTATAGTTTTATGTTTAAATCTATACTATTATAGATTGGGAAAGGGCAAATATAATATTACTATATAATTTATATATATGGTGGTTACCCCCCAGAGGACTCGCAGTAGTCTTGTGACTGTCGAGAACTGTTATATACTTGGTCTCGGATCCCCAGGGTCGCAGACTAGTATTATTAAATTCACCATGGCGGAGGCATCTGGGGTAGTTGGATCTGGTCTGGTGATTTACGCCATGTCCAGTATGCATGCAGTGGCACTGGACAAGGATAGCATGGTGTGCAGGGATTATGCTACGGTTGTAGTGGATAGGAAGACAGTTGTCTCCTCCCTGAAGGCTGCTCTGACCCCTGTCGCCAGTGCTTTCTGAGACTTAAAAACCCCCTTTGCAGCCTGCATGCGGACCTAAACTTTTAGTGAGGCTACTAAGAAGGTTTATGAAAAAAAAAAAGATTCCTCTGAGTGTATTGAAGAGGATATTGTGGCTGCCATAATCTCCTTCTGAGTCTTTAAACTCTGTTGGCAGCCCTCAAGTGATCCTAAACCTATAGAGTCATCATGGAGTATTGGCTACTAAATGGGTTTTAAAGAAAATAGTATTCTAAGTATACAGCACGTCCTGTTCCAGAAGATATTCCTTACACTTGGGATATACTCCAGTAGATTGCGCTGGACTGCAGAGACAGAAAAGTGGCTCCTCCCAGCCCCATATATACCCGGGACCTCCCACAAAATCCCCAGTTCTTCTCTGCAGTCCTGGCTGCGATGACTAGAAGATGGCTCTCTCTACTCGCAGGTGAGCGGGGCTATTAGCCTGCGGCCCTGTAGGACTATTCCCACCCGTTTCCTTCTACTGCCTCCCAGCTCAGGCTGCTCTGGTTCGGTGAAGGTAGGCAGCACCGCTGTCAGTTGCTAAGGAG
The DNA here is from genome assembly GCA_027917425.1 of Gastrophryne carolinensis. NCBI lineage: Eukaryota > Metazoa > Chordata > Amphibia > Anura > Microhylidae > Gastrophryne > Gastrophryne carolinensis. The sequence continues at coordinate 270,994,969 of CM051239.1, read as the reverse complement.
CGCTGCTCCAACCGCAGTCCCCCACTAGGCGGTATAGGCCCATGGTGAGCCTTATGGGATGCCCCTCCCGCATTTATTGCCCCTCGCCCCCTGTCCCCACAGTTGGCTCCCTTTAGGCTGGCCGTTGCTTCCCCCTCGCTCTCCCTTGTAGTTCTCGGGGGGGCGCATGTCTTTGCTATATATATTGTGTGTTGTGTTTGATCCCTGTTGAATTGATTGCACTGTTTTTTTTCGCCGCCGCACGTTTGTACTGCGCTCCGCGGTCAGCGGTGGCATCGCCTCAGGCGTTGCTGCGCCATCATTGGCTGGTCTTGTCAGGTGGGCTCATTTTCGCGCTCTTCGGGGGGGGCGGGCCTTGCGGATGACGCGTTTTGCATCACTGTCTCTGCGGCCTGCCCCTCGAGGTATATGCAGGCGCCATTTTAATTCTCTGCTGCGTGTGCCTGGCGTCTCACTATCGCGGTCCGTAAGTGTCCCTGCGGTCTGATTTATTTATGTACATATCTGTATTGCATATCGCTTAAGGGATCTTTTGCTTATGTCTTGCAGGCGGGTCAAACTTTGTGGTTTCTCCCGGTCCTATCCCCTCTATTTAGTGTTAACTCTTATTGGAGGGCTATTACATACCATTACTCCCACTTCCCTAGCGGGTTATTGGGGCATCCCGGGTTGCTTTTACTAGCGTCAATCCCTATTGGCCTGTTGTGCCGTGATAATCACCATATGGAGGCTTCTCAGGATAATGTGCTCGGGGTTCCTTCGGGACAAGCCCGGCTGTGTGTGGCGTGTGGGGTAACCCCTATAAGTGATGATGCAGGTACTTACCCTGCTGTCTGGTTTACCTGCGGCTGGTCCTAGTGCTGCGCCCCCTCTGGCTTCGCCTGCCCCCCCATGCTTACACCTGACTCCCAGTGAGGTGCATACCAGTGGGGAGTCTCAACCTGATTTGGCTACCAGAGTAGCCAGCATTGAAAGGCATATTGCTGGTTCTGGTCCGCATAAGGCTCCTGCTAAGCGGCGGCATCTGGCACCCGGTGTTACTCTCTTTCCTATGGAAGCTGAGGAGTTTTTTGATGTTACTGGTTATACGCCCCCGGAACAAGGGGAATTATTCTCTGATTCAGAATCATCTGAGGATCAGCCTAGGGGTTATGCTGAGTCTGGGTCTGACCCATGGGCTTCAGAAGATTATACTGACAGACTTTTGGCTCAAATATTTGAAGTACTCTGTATCTCTCCTCCTGCCGTGGCCCCGTGGCAGCCAGGGGAGCTGTTTCATACTGTTAAGCCACGTTTGGAGTCTCCTGAACAAACTCACTGATTCTCAAGGAGTGGGAACGGCCTAGCCGGCTTCCCGGGGTACCAAAGAGTTGGGATAAGAGGTATCCCTTTCCTGCTGAAATGGTTAAACGTTGGTCATGTCCTCCAGAGGTGGATGCACCAGTTCTCGGGTTGTCTAACACATCTGTCATGCATTCCCCTGACACCACTACATTGAGAGATGGGGAAGACAGGCGCATGGATCAGCTGGCTAGCCATGCCTTTGCCTGTGTTGGGACCGTGCTCTGTCCGGTCTGTGCCTCTGCTATCACGGCTGTTGCTATTAAAAGCCTGCTCAGGGGTCTCTTGGATGGGGCCCCTGATGATGCTGGGAGTGAAGAGTATAGAGCTCTTCTGCGTTGTGAGGAATTTGTTGCATATGTTCTCTCTGCCCTGGATGATACCATCAGAATGTGTGGCAGAGCTTCTGCCTTGTTGGTGGCGTTACACCGCTCAGTCTGGTTGCGCCAAAAAGGCCCTCACTAGGGTTTCCCTTCAAGGGGATGCGCCTCTTTGGGGAACATTTGGACCTGTTTGCTAAGGGTGGCAAATTACCTCAGCGTAGAAGGCAGCCCCGGTCCTTTCGGGTTTCAGGTGCCTTTTCTCCTTCCTTTAGGGGCTCCAGAATTGGACGAGGAGCTTCCTTTGCGGGAGCCCGTGGAGATTTTTGGGGCAGGGGTAGAGAACGTGGCCGCCCTGGCCCCCCCTGGGGTCCCAAGACTTATCGCTTCTCAATCCTTCCATCAGGCAGAGCTGGACTCTCAGAGGGTGGTGTCCACACTGGAGTCATTCGGCTGGGTGATCAATCACCCCAAATCTTCCCTGTCTCCTTCTATGGTGAAGTCTTTTCTGGGCATAATTCTGGATTCAGCTCGGGTCAAGATCTTTCTTCCTCAGCAGAAGGTGGAGGTCCTTCAAGAGAAAGTTCAGCTCTTGCTGTCTTGTCCCCATCCATCCATCAGGCAGGGAATGCAGCTGGTGGGCCTGATGGTGTCCTGCTTTGAGGCGGTCCCATATGCTCAGTTCCACATGAGGCCTCTTCAGCTTCACCTCTTGTCAGTATGGGATCGGGGATCGGGACCCTGTGTCCTTGGATCAGGCGTTTGTCTTGTCCCCTCAGGTCAGGCGGTCTCTAGTGTGGTGGCTGGTCTCAGGGAACCTGCTGGGGGGCAGGTCCTTTCTGGCCCCCTGCTGGGAGACTGTCACCACGGATGCCAGATTGACAGGTTAGGGGGGATTCTGGAAGTCCCTGAAATTCCAGGGTCAGTGGGGCCCCCAGGAGGCCCATGCCCCTATCAACATTCTGTAATTGAGGGCAATCAGGTTGGTTCTCGCCCACCCTGTTCAGGTCCACTCGGACAACCAGACGGCGGTTGCCTACATCAATCATCAGGGAGGGACCCGGAGCAAGAGGGCCCTCAAGGAAGTGTCCCTGATACGGTCCTAGGCGGCGCTTTCCATCAAGCCTCTATTTTGAGAGACACCAGGACAAGGTGGTGTTTCGTTTTACGCCAGATTTTCTGCCTAAGGTTGTTCCTGCATTTCATCTCAATCAAGACATTGTTTTGCCTTCTCTGTGTCCTAATCCCAGTAACCCTAAGGAAAGGGTTTTGCATTCTTTGGACGTAGTCAGAACTTCTATTTGTCAGAAGTTCTATTTGGTGGCTACTGAACCCTTCAGGAAGACTGATGCTCTCTTTGTGCTTCTGTCTGGACCTAAGAAGGGTCTGGCTCCAGCTAAGTCTGCTATCAGCAAGTGGATCCGTCAGGCTGTGATACAGGCCGACTCTGCTGAGGGGAAGGAGCCTCCCTTCCGCCTTACTGCTCATTCTACTCGTGCTATTGGTGCCTCTTGGGCTTTTCAGCACCAGGCTTCTGTTGAACAAGTTTGCAAGGCCACTACTTGGTCTTCCTCTTTTCATACTTTTTCTAAGTTTTACAAGGTTGATGCTGCTTTTGGCCGCAAGGTTATATCACTTGGGAGTATATCCCAAGTGTAAAGAATATCTTCTGGAACAGGACATGCTGTATACATATAATACCAATTCTACAGGTGAGTAATCATAGAATTGTATTTTTTTCCTCCGAGTTGAAGAGGATATTGTCGCTGTCATAGTCTCCTGAGTCTTTAAAATCTGTTGGCAGCACTCAAGTGGTCCTAAACCTATAGAGATTCATAATGGAGTATTGGCTACTAAAAAGGTTTTAAAGAAAATATTTTTTCCTCTGAGTTGAAGAGGTTATTGTGGCTGTATTATAGTCTCCTTCTGAGTCTTTAAACTCTGTCGGCAGCCCTCAAATGGTGTATTGGCTACTAGAAAGGTAATAAGAATGAGGAAGGGGATATTGTGGCTGCCATAGTCTCTCAGGAAGTTATCCCTTGGAAGAATTCATCCAGTAGGGGCTTGGATTCAGAGTCCTCTACACAAGGGGGTGCTCGGTTAAGGAGAAGATGGATGGTTGATTTCCTCCATTCTGGAGGATGTTGCGGGGCATACGCTTTATTATAATCTGATCCATTGGGAATGGCAGGTCAGGTTGTCTTCCGACCATTCCTAAAGTACTAGATACTATGTATCCTTTTCCTCCAGATCAGATTGAATTATGGTCTCACCCTCCTGTGGTGGACACTCTGGGGCCAGGTCTCTTTAAGATTTTGGTTATGCCATCCTCTGATATTGCTTCTTCAAAGGATCCAGCTGATAAGCGCGTGGATCAGGTGGCATGTTGTGCGTTTATGGGGTTGACCTTGTGGCCGGCCTGTGCTACATCCATAGCATTTTTTGGTAGCAGGAGGTTGTTAAAACAACTGGACTCTAAGCCTTGTATGGCTCGTTCATGGAAGCCATGCTCCCAGTTGATCAAAGCCAGTTGGCTCTAACAGGTATGTGATGCAGGCTATGGAGGTTTGATCTGGTTGTGGGCCAGAGGCCTAGCTCTGGTGGTCGCCTTAAGGCATGCTTTATGGCTTAAGCAATGGCCAGCTGACATAGCCTCTAAAAAGGAATATGACAGGACTCTGTTTGGGGAGTGCTTGATTGACTTGGTAAAGCATGCTACTAGTGGTAAGTCATTTAATCTGCCACAGAAGCCGAAGTCTAATACTGTTTCAGCAGGGCCTCTAATACTCCGGGGTTCCGTCTAGAGGTTCGGCCTCTTCGGGATACCGAAGATCATTTTTTTTTTTTTTTGGAATAAGACAAAGTTCCAAACTAAGGCAATAGTTGTCTGGCAAAATAAAGCCAGACCCCCTTCGAATGCATGAAGGGATGCCCCTGCCCTTGAGGTGTGGGGGGAAAGCTTCTGCATTTGTATCATATTTGCAGGCTTCATGTAACAGATATTTGGATACAGAAAGTTGTATCCTCAGGTTACAAAATCAAATAAGGAACCAGACCCCATCAGAGATCTCTGGTCAGGGGTATCCCGAATTCAGTAGAAAGCAGAAGCATTGAGATCTGCTGTATCTCACCTTTTTTAGAGATTGGGGTTTTTATAACCACAGGGTATATATAAGGATGCATACCTACATTGTAGTAGGTGGCCTACTTCTTCAGTTTGTGGTGCTACCCTTCGGTCCATCATCAGCACCAAGGGTGTTTACCAAGGTGTTGGCAGGTCTCATGTTTTTCTCTAAGAAGTCAGGGATACATGGTTGATATGGGCCCCATCATGTCAGGGGGCCCAGAGGGATATCTTTGCCTAGCTTCAAGAGTTATTCTTTTCTGGGAATGTCATGACATGTCTCAGGCAAAGGTGCTTTTTCCAACACAGAAGTGACTCTTACTTCAGACCAGGGTACAGGGTCTCTTGTCTTGCCCTCACCCGACGATTCATCAAGAAATGTGTCTGTTGGGCCTGATGGTATCTTGCTTGAGTCAGTACCTTTTGCACTGTTTTCACAAGACCCCTGCAGATAGAATTGCTTACAATCTGGGATCGAGACCCACACACTTTGGATCACTCTTTTTGCATGACACCATCAGCAAGGCAGTCCCTGGTCCTTAGCCTCTTCAGATCCGCAAATCCTTTCTTCCAGTACAGTGGAAGATCATCACCATGGATGCCAGTCTATCTGGTTGGGGGAGTGTCATGGTGTCACAAACGATCCAGGGACAGTGGAGTCCGAAGGAGAGCAGAATCTCCAAAAAGATCCTGGAACTGAGAGCTATTCTATTGTATACAGACATTGGACATCCCATCTGATGGGGCATCCTGTCCGGATTCAAACAGACAATTGGACGGCGGTGGTATATATCAACCACCATGAGTTCATCAGAAGCAGTAAAGCCATGATGGAAGTGAGATGGGTTTTTACTTGGGCAGAGAAACCGTTTCCATGTCTCTTGGTGGTACACATACCTGGAGTGGACAACTTGTAGGCCGATCATCTCAGCAGAACGGTCCTACATCAGAGGGAATGGTCTCTTAGCCAGAGGGTTTTTTAATCCCTATGCATGTGCTGGGGGATCCCAGACATAGACATAGATCTCTTGCATCTTCTAACAATAGCAACAGATGTCCTGACTCTTCAGTGGTCCGCATTCAAGCTTCTTTATGCATTTCCCTCCGATTTCACTCCTGGGTCGAGTACTAAAAAATATTTAGCTCACAAGGGAGTCCCAACCATTCTGGTGGCTCCTTGGTGACGAGAAGAAGCTGGTTCTCAGACATAGTAAGGATGTCACAGGGCAACTTGTGGAGGCGACGATCCAGATCTTCTCACACAGGGGCCTCTAAGGCATCCCAAATCACAAGTTCTGGCTTGGGAGGCCTGGCTATTGAATCCTTTATCTTGGAAGAAAGGGTTTTTTCTGCCAGAGTCATCCAGACTATGATTTAGGCCAGGAAGAAATCTTCATCAAGTGATCTACTATAGCCTGGCAAGCATTTATAGTCTGGCAAGCATTTATCGCATGGTGCAAATCCAGGGGTTCGCTTGTAGTACTGTTCTGTTTACAGAATATATTGATTTTTTTGCAGAAGTCTTCAATTGAGGACAAATATCTGCTATCTATCTTTCAGAAACCCATAGCTGAGAATGTTTTTTTCAGAACTTGTTTTACAAGAAGTCGCTCATGTGCGGCCTCCTCATAATCCACTTCTGCCCGCTTGGGACCTGAACCTCCTTTTTGAACTATGGTAGATGCGTCATTAAGTCTAAGGGCGCTTATGGTTATCATTAGTAGCAATAACCTCAGCAGGCGGGTTTCTGAATTAGCAGCTTATCAGTAAGCCTTGTTATTTGAGTGTTTTAGGATTTTCTTCCTAAAGGTATCTTTTCTTTTTAATGAAGAGATGGGTTTGCCTTCCTTATGTCCTGCTCCAGTGTCTGATAAGGAAGGGGTGTTCTTCACTGTTTGGATGTAGTGAGTGCACTAAGTTATTATCTCATTACTACACAATCTTTCCATAGTTTGGACTTCTTATGTCATACCTGAGGGTCCACGGAAAGGTCTTCCACCAGCAAAATCTGCCATCAGTTGATGGATTAGACAGACAGTGGTAAGAGTCTATTCTGCCAAGGGGAAGGAGCCCCTTGTTTGGGTCACAGCTCTTTCCACTAGGGCCATTGGTGCTTCCTGGGCCTTTCAGCATCAGGCCTCGGTGGAATAGGTTTGTAAAGCTGCCACCTGGTTTTCGGTTCATACATTTACCAAATTTTACAAGGTAGATGTTAGGGCCTCAGCTTACACTGTATTTGGTCGAAAAGTACTTCAGGCGGTAGTGAATTGAACTACCTGCTGTTCCACGTTGGGGATCCTGCCCATATTAGGCACTGCTTTTGGATGTCCAAGGTGTAATGATTAAGGACGGCCTGGAATGGATTGGAAGAAAAAACACAATTTTGTGATACTCACCTGTAGAATTGGTTTTTCTGTTAATCCATTCGAGGCCGTCCGGCCTGCCCCTTTTTGGGGTTCATTATATCCTTGATGTTATTTTTATGGTGTTTATTCCATTTGGCATTGTGAAATGGGGAAAAAAAAAAGAAAAAGAAAAGAGGAGAATTTTTTCGAGAGAAAACAAGAGTTTGGTGTGAGGTAACATTGTCTCCTAGAGTTGGGCCTCCCGGCCTTGCCTCTTGGTATATGATTTACTGCTTTTTAATTACTGGTCTTGATTAGAGGCAGCTGCTACTTATGGGGCCGGAAGGGGCCACATCTTTTTTATCTTGCAGTCTACACCCTCCGGGCAGGAATTACCCAGGTGTAATGATTAGGGACGGCATGGAATGGATTAACAGAAAAAACTATTCTACAGGTGAGTATCACAGAATTGTATTTTTTTTCATCTCAAAGGAGTGGGGTAACCCACTTTTATCTCACTAGTCAGATTTATGACCTCAACCAGACATCACATCAGAAAGGTTTCAGGTCAATTCATCAATTTTAATATGGAAAACTTAAATACAAACAAAGCATTAAAATTGCACCTTTCTCCACATAATACATTACACAAGTGTTTAGTTACACAGTTTGGATCCTCCTTTTTTTTTTTTTTTTTTTTAACCAAAGAGTGACTAAATTTCACTCTTTCATTGATTCACAGTGATACCACAGGTCTTGTCTTCTAGCTCAGGGTCTTGTTACACATCCAAACCCAGCCTGGTTTGGTTTTCTAATTGAAGCGTTTCTTTGAAGGGGAAAGGCTTCTCAGACGGGGTTGTCATTATCACTTTTTTCCAGCAAGCCGGTTACTATTCTTTTCCTTTTTCTTTCTGTTGGCCTCTTTTCGAACCAGACCAAGGAAAGAGGGTGTCCTTCAGAGGGGACAGGCCATCATTCTAGCTTATGAAGTGAGTTCCTCCTCCAGTGATGATCAAGACTAAAGCCAGACCTTTGTCTTCTGATCTGTGGAAGCTCATTGGGATATAGAGATATCTACTGAATGGCAACTTGGTCTTCCTAAGATGTGTCTATTCTTCATAAATTGGTTTGATGTGCTCATTTCTCAAGAGTTGAGTTTTGGATTCAAGGTCTGCAAGCAATCGTCCCACCCTAACATATGCACACAGTATGAGAGTAGTTTATCGATATCTCTCCATAGTCACCGGTCCGAAGAATAACTTGGGAAAAATCGGGTTAGACTTACCGGTAACTCTATTAGTAGTTATCCTTCGGACCGGTGCATACGACCCACCCTTGTTCGAGTACACAGTTTGTTGTTGTTTTTGGACTTTTTTGGACAAGTTTTTTAATAGACTGTTATCACTGAGTCTTCTCTGTTTCACCTCTGGTCTCCTGTGCTCATCTATTCTTAGTATACAGTACGTCCTGCTCCAGATAGATTACTTACACTTGGGTTATCCTCCGCCAGATGGCGCTGCACTGCAGAGACATGTAAAAACAGGCTCCTCCCGGCCCCTCAAATACCCAGGGACCTCCCACAAATCCCCAGATTTCTCTGCAGTGCTTACTGCGAAGACATGAAATTATCACTCTCTCGCAGGTGAGCGGGGCTTTTAGCCTGTGGCCCTGTTGAACTATTCCCACCCGTTCCTCATTTGATGTGCCTCCCAGCCTGGGCTGCGCTGGTCGGGTGAAGGTAGGCAGCACCATGTGTTCTTAAGGAGCGCTGCTTCACCGCAATCCCCCACCAAAGGGTAGGCGGTATAGGCTGATGGTGAGCCTTCATGGGATGCCCCTCCCGCATTATTGCCCCATGCCCCGTGTAGCGGTGGGTCCTGTACAGAGGGCCGCCATCCTCCCTCATTCTCCCTGTAGCCTTCGGGTGAGAAGAAGGGGGGGAGGGGTGTGTGTGTGTGAGAGCGTGTATCGTGATTCGTGTATACGGCTTTTTGTCATGTTTCCTTGTACTAGTATATGTGGTGTCAGCTGCCACGCTGACTTGTCTTTTTACTATGGTAAATGCCGCTGCCGCGCGCGTCTTCTCCTTCATTTAGATGTTCCGCGCCGGGCGGCGGCGTTACCTCAGATGCTTATGCTTTCTCATTGGCTGCTTGTCTGTGGCCTTGCACTCTTCGGGGGGGGGCGGGGCCTGGCTTGGCACGCTATGCATCATGGCTCGCTTTGGCCCGCCCTTCGAGGTACTCGCGGCGCCATTTTCTGTCAGATCGCTCGCGCGTGTGTGACGGTTCTGCTTACCGCGGTCCGTAAGTGCCCTTGCGGGCGGCTCTATACTCTTTGTAGTGTGTTTGGTTCTGACACCCCCTCTTCCCATTGTGTCTTTCAGACGGGTGAATCCATTGGCTTCTCCCGGCCCGGTGTAATTGATAGGGGCCTTGTAAAATTACTCCCACTTCCCTAGTGGGTCATTGGGGCATCCAGGGTTGCTTATAGCGTAAATCCCTACTGGCATATTGTGCCTAATAATCACCATATGGAGGCATCCCAGGATAATGTTACCGGGGTCCCCTTGGGACAAGACCGGCTGTGTGTAGCGTGTGGGCAGCCTCATGCTGACTCTGACAAGGCATGGGTCTGTGTACCCTGTGCTGAGCAGGCGTTTGCATTGCAATCTGGTCTGCCAGTGGCTGCACCTCGTTTCTCTTCACCTTCTCCCCCAAGCTTAAATCTCACTCCTGTTGAGTTGCATACTAGTGGGGATTCTTAGCCTGAGGTGTCTTCTACACTGGCTACTGCTGAACAGATTATTGCGAGGTCCTTAGCGCGTAAGGGCCCTGGGAAGAAGCGGCTCTTGGCGCCTAATGTTACTGTTTTCCCTATGGGAGCTGAGGAGTTTATGGACCTGTGTGGCTATACCCCGTCTGATGAAGGGGAGCTCCTTTCTGACTCAGGCTCATCTGCTGAGGGACCAAGGGGTCATGACGATTCTGGCTCTGACCCCCTGGTCCCGGATGACAGATTATTGACCCAGATCTTTGAGGCGCTGTCTATCTCTCTTCCTGTTGAGGCTCCCAGGCAAAGAGGGGAGCCTCTCCATACAGCTAAATCGCATTTGGAATTTCCAGGGCAGGCACATTTCCATAACTTTGTGCTCAAGGAATGGGAGCGCCCCTGTAAACCTCCCGGGGTTCCAAAGAGTTGGGATAGGAAGTATCCCTTTAAAGCTGAGGTGGTTAAATGTTGGCCATCTCCCCCCGAGGTGGATGCCCAGATTCTAGGGCTGTCTAGCACCCCTGTCATGCATTCCCTTGCTTCTACCACCCTGCGGGATGCTGAGGACCGACGCATTGACCAGCTGGCCTCCCACGCCTTTGCATGTGCGGGGACGGCGCTGCGCCCGGTCTGTGCCTCTGTCATTGCTGCTGCGGCCACTAGATCCCTTATCAGAAATATGATGCATAGTGCCCCTGATGATTTTCCTTGTGAGGTGTTCAATGCACTCTCCAGTTGTGCTGCCTTTGTAAATTTTGTCCTTGCAGCACTGGATGACACCATCAGATTGTGTGCCAGAACTTCTGCCCTCGTGGTGGCTATACGCCGCTCTGTTTGGCTGCGCCAGTGGGCTGCTGACATGGCTGCAAAGAAGGCCCTCGCTGGGCTTCCATTTAGGGGGCTAGGTCTGTTTGGGGACCGTCTGGACCTTTTTATTTAAGGAGGTAAGTTACCCCAGCGCAGACGCCAGTCCCGGCTCTTTCGGGGTCAGGGTTCCTCCTCCTCCCCTTACCGTGGGGCAGGACAGGGAAGGGGGTGGCATCTTTCCCTGGGGCCCGGGGAGTTTTCTGAGGTAGAGGCAGAGGACGTGGACGTCCTGGCTCCTCCTGGGGTCCCAAAGCCAAATCTTCTCCCAAGCCCCATCAGGCATGATCGGGCGCCCTCGCCCATCTGGGTGGGGGGACGGCTGCAGCACTTCACTCTCGTCTGGAGGCTTCTGGTCTCAGACCGGTGGATTCAGGAGGTAGTGTCCTCCGGTTACAAGTTGGAGGTTGCTGCTGATCCCCCACCAAAATTCATCAGGTCCCGGATTCCTCAGGGCCCTGTGTCAGCTCAGGAGCTAGTGTATGCTGTGCAAGGCCTCCTGGAGCTGGGGGTCATCTGCCAGGTGCCTTTAAGAGAAAGAGGGCATGTGTTTATTTCATCCAATCTATTTACAGTATCTCAAAAAAGATGGTTCTGTCAGGTCCATCCTGGGCTTAAAGATTCTCAATAAGTTTGGTCATGGACAGGCGCTTTCGCATGGAGACTCTACGCTTTGCTGCCAGTTCCCTGCGCAAGGGGGATTTCATGACTTCTATGGACATCAAAGATGCTTACCTTCATATTCCTGTGCTCCCAGGTCATCTCAAATTCCTCAGGTTCGCTCTGATGATTCAACATTACTAAGTTGTGGCCTTGGCCTTCGGCCTCACTTCAGCTTCCAGGGTGTTCACCAAGGTGCTGGCTGGCGGGATGTCTCTACTCAGACGTCAGGGTGTCAGCGTGCTTCCCTATCTGGATGACATCCTCATCACTTCTTAGTCTCTACATCAGGCAGAGTTGGATACTCAGCTGGTGGTGCCCATTCTGGAGTCATTGGGATGGGTGATCAACCTCCCCAAGTCCTCACTGTCCACTTCCTTGGAAACTCCATTCCTAGGATGGAATCTGGATACGGTTCAGGTAAGGATCTTCCTGCCTCAACAGAGGGTGGACAATCTGATTGCACAGGCTCTCCTAGCTTGTGCCCATCCATCCAGTAGGCAGGGGATGCAGCTGGGGGGCCTGATGGTGGCGTGCTTCGCAGCGGTTCCTTGGGCTCAGTTCCACTTGAGGCCTCTGTAGCTTCTCCTATTGTCTGTATGGGACAAGGACCCAGCGTCCCTGGACAGGGTCTGTGTGCTCTCCCCCCCTGGTCAGGAGGTCCCTCTTGGGGTGGATGGACTCAAGGAACCTGTTGAGGGGCAGTCCCTTTCTTGTCCTTCCTGGGACATGGAGCCCTCAGGAGGCCCACACTCCTATCTATGTCTTGGAGCTGCGAGCGCTCAGGTTAGTTTAGGTTCGCTTGACTGCTCATCTTCAGGGCCTGCCTGTCTAGGGGCGCCCGGACAACCAGACGGCAGTTGCCTACATTAATCGTCTGGGAGGGACCCGGAGCAGGAGGGCCCTCCAGGTGGTGTTCCTCTTCCTGACCTGGGTGGAGGACAATGTTCCCTGCATATCAGTGGTGTTCATTCCGGGGGTGAAAATTCTGCTGGCAGACCCTCTGAGCAGGGGGACCTTTCACTAGGGAGAATGGTCCCTCTGCAACAGGGTTCTTTCAATCTCTGTGCCACTGTTGGGTTCAGACAGCTGTGGATCTGTTTGAGTCCCGTCACAATCTCAAGCTCTTGGCTGTTTGTCTCCCTGTCCCAGGATACTCTGGCCTTGACCTCGGATGTTTTTACACTGTCATGGCTGGACATTCAGTTCCTGTATGTCTTTTCCCCCGTCCCCCCTGCTGTGCAGGGTTCGGTGCAAGATTGCTCTGGTAGGGGTGCCAGCGATTCTGGTGGCCAAGAAGAGTGGGGTTCGCAGATGTGGTGCAGATGGCAGTAGACCAGTATGTTCTGCCAGGAGTGCCAGATCTGCTCACTCAGGGCCCCTTACGCCATCCCAGTTTACAAACTCTAGCTTTGACGGCCTGGCTGCTGAAACCTCCATCTTGATGGAGAAAGGCTTGTCTGCCTCGGTGGTTGAGACCATGGTGAAGGCTAGGAAGAAAACCTCTTCTTCCATCTATTATAGGGTATGGCGTACCTACATTGATTGGTGTGAGTCTAGGTCTCTTCCCTGTAGGGAGTTCTCAGTCCCCAGGGTTCTGGAGTTTTTACTGCATGGGTTGGAGTTGGATCTAAAACTCAGTACTCTGAAGGGTCAGGTTTATGCCCTGTCTGTCTTCTTTCAGAAGTCTTTTGCTCAGCATTCCTTGGTTAAGACTTTCTTTCAGGGGGTCACTCATGTGCGTCCCCCACGTAAACCTATGGTCCCTGTTTGGGATTTGAACTTGGTTCTGTCTGCCTTGCAGGGTGCTCCCTTTGAGCCTATTCAGGATGCTGCTCTGGCTGTTCTTACCCTCAAGGTTGTCTTTCTGGTGGCCATAACTTCGGTCAGGCGTGTGTCTGAGCTGGCGGCTCTGTCTATTCAGCCCCCATACTATGAGAGACACCAGGACAAGGTGGTGTTCCGCTTTAAGCCAGACTTTCTGCCTAAGGTGGTGTCTGCTTTTCATTTAAATCAAGATATTGTTCTTCCTTCATTGTGCCCTAATCCTAGCAACGCTAAGGAAAGGGTTCTGCATTCCTTGGATGTGGTCAGGTGTCTGAAGTATTACCTGGTAGTCACTGCGTCCTTCAGGAAAACTGATGCTCTTTTTGTGGTCCCTTCTGGGCCCAGGAAGGGTTTGGCTCCTGCCAAGTCTACTATTAGCAAATGGATTCGCCAGGCTGTGATTCAGGCCTATTCTGCTAAGGGTAGGAATCCTTCCTTCCGTCTTACTGCTCATTCCACTCGTGCTATTGGTGCCTCTTGGGCCTTCCAGCACCAGGCTTTTGTTGAACAAGTTTGCAAGGCCGCTACCTGGTCTTCTGTTCATACCTTTTCAAAGTTTTACAAGGTTGATGTTAGGGCCTCAGCTGATGCTGTTTTTGGCCGCAAGGTTTTGCAGGTGGCAGTGGTTTAAACTGTCAGCTGCTACCTTTTTTGTTGTGGATCCCACCCTACTTTTATGGACACTGCTATTGGATGTCCCAAGTGTAAGTAATCTATCTGGAGCAGGACGTACTGTATACTAAGAATAATACAATTCTGTGAAATACTCACTTGTAGAATTGATATTATAAGTATACAGTACGTCCTGCTCCACCCCACCCTTGGTTTTGCATTATTCTGGATCCCCTGTATGGTGATTGTTATCATTGTTATAGTTACCAGTTTGGGTGGTTAAATTCTCCCGGCTTCTCGTTCACTGCTTTTCAAGGCTGGGGATTTGTGGGAGGTCCCTGGGTATTTGAGGGGCCGGGAGGAGCCTGTTTTTACATGTCTCTGCAGTGCAGCGCCATCTGGTGGAGGATAACCCAAGTGTAAGTAATCTATCTGGAGCAGGACGTACTGTATACTTATAATATCAATTCTACAGGTGAGTATTTCACAGAATTGTATTTTCTCTGAACATATTAAAGGCCAGGGGGATAGGTGGGGCTTTTTATTCTGGCATGTGGTTTGTGTTTCTGGATGTAGGCGGAACCCTTCATCTTCATAGTCACCGGTCTTAAGGATATCTAGAAAAAGTTACCAGTAAGTCTAACCTGATTTTTATCTATCGAACTACGGTGCAGTGGATATAAAAATTCTATACTCCCTGTTGAAATACCAGGTTTTCGCTAAATAATAACCTTAAGAATAATTTCCGAACTTTTCACACCAGAACTGAAATCATTAGAGGAGGAAAATCAAACTGCCAAACTCTGTTGCAGAAGTGTGAATGTAAACAATGTTAGAGATCAGGCTGTAATTGCACACCTTAGATAATGAAGAAAAGGTCCTAATAAGGTTGGAGCGTGGTTGATGGGGTTCAAAGTATAGCAAAGAGTGTCCACTCACTGCACACGACCCGAAAATGTTTAGACCAAGGGCTATACGCCTTTAATGATAGTGACAAAGTGATATACAAAAAGTTAAAAGAATGGCTCACATAAGAAAGCATGAGCATAATATGCAGAAAAAATGCAATGTTGACCGCTAGGTGGCGCTATGGTACATATGCTGGGGAACACTGTGCTTAGTTATAGAGAAAATGCCAGGCAAACAGATGATTGCACAATAATGGCAGACCAGAGATATGTTATGCTGAAGAGATAGCACAGTGATTCCCTTCATTAAGAGCAGATATATAATACATAGACATCAGTGGTACACAGTAAATAAACCAGAAACAGATATAATGTTATCAATGTTACTAAACAAGCTAACAAGCAGAGTACCTAGTGGAAGTGACAGCAGAAACCCTTAACGCTTTGGTGTGTAAACCTTCGTCAGGGAGAGCGGTATCTATGCTGCTCACAGTCAGCCTTATATAAGGAAATGGAAATGCAGAACTCCAGCAAAATGGCGCCAACAGTGGTGCAGGTTATGTCGCCGGATGATGACGTCCTCAGCAGGCACACTGTCAGATCCCGGCCAGCCCATGGTGAAGAGGCAGTATTGCCATCAAGCTCAGGGATGGTGCACGGGGTCAGGCAGGTGCTGCCCAGTGGGCACAGTATGTAAAGGGAGCGAAGTGAACCTTAAAGATGGCAGCTGCCTAACCAGCATCAGGAGGTACAGCATGTATAACCACAAAGATGGCCGCTGCAAAGTGAGCAACGGAAGTCCTGCACAAAAATAGAGGCGTCAGCAGCAAGTTCCATAGTCTTGTGAAGAAAACCAAGAAGATGGCCGTCGTTTAGTAGGCGACAGAAGTCCTTACATTGGCAGGAAGTGACCTCATCTTGCTGAGGAACAGAGCTGGATGTAGTCCTTATGTAGTCAGTAATACAACCAAAAAGATGGCGGGCGCCAAAGCAGGAGACAGGAGGGTGGAGGACGGCCTGTATGTAGAATTTACTACAAAAGCTGGAGGTGTAGAGGCGAATGCAGTGGCAGAAAAGCCACAAGCGGGATAACTCATCATGCTGTATTGCTGATCAAGCTCCATTGGCTGTGCAGGAAATATTTAAAGAGACAGGCACGTAATTATTAGTAATTATTACCAATAATTATGTGTCTTTATATATTTCCTGCAGCATTACTGACTTGCCCCATTCTACATCAATGTCTCTACATCTGCTGAGGGCATTTCCCTTTCACATGGATAGGTCAGTAGACCTATGGATAGTAAGGACCTCCGTCACCTACTAAACGGCTGCCGTCTTCTTGGTTTTCTTCACAAGACTATGGAACTTCCTGCTAACGCCTCTATTTGTTTGCAGGACTTCTGTCGCTCACTTTGTGGCGGCCATCTTTGTGGTTAGACACACTGTACCTCCTAACACTGGTTAGATGGCTGCTATCTCTAAGGTTCACTTTGCTCCCTTTATATACTGTGCCCACTGAGCGGCACCTGCCTGACTTCATGCGCCATACCTGAGCTTGATAGCAATACTGCCTCTTCACCCTGGGCTGGCCGGGATCTGACAGTGCGCTCTCCAATGATGTCATCATCGAGCGCCATAACGTGTACCACTGTTGGGGCCATTTTGCTGATGTTCTGCATTTTCATTTCCCTATATAAGGCTGCCTGTGAGCAGCATAGATACCGCTCTCCCTCCTGATGAAGGTTTACACACCCAAATGTTGAGGGTTTCTGGTGTCACTTCCACTAGGTACTCAGCTTGTTAGCTTGTTTAGTCTTTTTGATAAGATTATATCTGTTTTTGCTTTATTTACTGTGTACCACTAATGTCTATGTATTCTATACCTGCTTTTGATGAATGGAGTCACTGTGCTATTTCTTCTGCATAATATACCTCTGGTCTGCCATCATTGTGCAGTCACAGTGAATTCTGTTTGCCCAGCCTGTTCTCTATAACTAAGCACAGTGTTCCCCAGCATATGTACCATAGCGCCACCTAGCGGTCAGCATTGCATTTTTTTCTGCATATTATTCACATGTTTTCTACTGTGAGCCCGTCTTTTTGTATGACACTTTGTCACTATCATTAAAAGCTTGTTATTTTTTGCATAGTCTTATGTCTGGGTCGTCATAGCATATAGCCCTTGGTCTAAAGTGCAGAAGTGTGACTGCCCTCTTATAACTGGGGGTTGTGTTCATTATTAGCCAATCACAGTTAAACGCATGTTAAATAGCAGCCAGTAAACACCTGCCATAAATTATAGTGATTCACCCCATATAAAGTTCACTTGTTCTAATAGGACTTTCCAGACATACATTGGAACACAAATTCCACCTGCCATCAATTCCAATGTCTCCTGACTCTATAGAACCCGCACTTATCTAGTTATTTACTTTTTGCAGATGAGATAAAAAGGTGTTTGTAAAAATACAATAGAATAATAAGGGTAATTAATATGTTGGTGTAGCATGCATGGGCGTGAAATGAGCTAGACTAATAAATTAGTCTTTTACCAGGTTCATTATAGGCTAAGCATGTGGTTATCAGAACCACCGCATGGTCACCAGTGCCTTTTATTAGGTATTCCTGTTATAATTATTTAATAATATAATAAGTATTGGCACCTGGCTGCTATTTTCTTGAAGACGTGGCTAAATCTCTTGGCTTTTTCATTTGCCTCATATAATCCGGTCTCATTGCCCTGGCTTATCATTTCCATACCATAACCTTGATGACTGACAGTCCCCACAGACGTTAACCATATAGCGTACAATGTGGTCACTTAAAGGGATTGTCCAAGCAACAACATAAAAAGTCTATACTCACGTTTTGTCCCCCGCAGCTCCCACTGGTGGTGGATAAGAGTGAATCTGTCCCCCATTGCTGGTGGCCTCCATCAAGCCTTGTTTACACACCAACCTGCCGCTATTCATTGCAAGGAAAGGAATCGCCATGAATGGATTAAAGTGGACCAACACCCAGGGGTGATCGGCCCGGAAATCTATAAGATTCCCGGGCCGATCACCCCCCACCCCGCGGGACATCCGAGATCGGGATGTCCCGCGGGGTGAAACCCCCCAGAAACCCCAAAAACACCTTACCTGATCCGCCGCCGCCGCCTCCCGCGCACCCCTCCAGACGTGCGCGCGCCCGCGCCGGCCCTCTGTGAATGGCCGGCGGGGGCGCGCGCGCGCCGAGAGTGACGCGCGGGAGGCGGCGGCGGCGGAAGCGGCCTGGACGTTCCTGATCCCCGCCTGGACGTTGGCGGGGATTGGCTGCGGCGCTCACGTGGGAGCGTTGAGAGGTGAGTTTTTTGGGGTTTCTGGGGGGTTTCACACAGCGGGGCACCCCCGATCGGGGTGCCCCGCCGAAGTGGACCAAAACCCAGGATAGTCAAAATCCTGGGTGTTGGTCCACTTTAAGCATGTTGCGGGGGGGGGATAAAACCATCTTGATGGACTACTCTGCTCCGAAGGACAGAATCGCTTATCGATAAGATAAGCTGCGGGGGACAGAAGAGGAGTATAGGCCTTTTGGGTTCTTGTCTGGACAGGGAATTTGAAATCATTATTTTTTAAGTGTTTAATTTGTCTCTTCACAGAAATAAATTGTTTCCTGAGTCAATCATCAGAAACATTATGTATCAGATTTTACAAGGCCTAGCCTTTATCCATAAGCACGGTAGGTGTATAAGGAGAGCGAGAAAAAGACACTTCAAAGCTCTACACAGGTTTTCTTTATTGGTGATGTATGTTCTTCATCTCTGGGAATAGTCTGCACACCACCCACAGAGGACATAAAGCTTCATCAAAAGCATGAAAGAGATTCCACCAATGGCAGGGCTTAGCCAGTGTGTAGGTATAACTAGAGGTAAAAAAAGGATTTCTGTAGTAATAAGTAAAGGCAATGGGACTGGTATAATTCTGGAAGATGTTTCTCGAGCCAGCTGGCTTTGTCACTTGATGAGAAAAAGCTTTTAGAAAAATCCTGCTAGTTCCCTTGCCTTGACTTATTACTACAGAGAGACAGGGCCATGACCTGGGTGACTGACAATCACCACATACTGCAAATAGCACGATGTATCTGAGGAAAGATCTCGCTTCTGTATGTTTCTACCAGTCTTCCTTACCTATGCTCTTTTATTTCTGTTTCTTACCTTAACTTGCTAAGGTACCATTGATACCATTGTGACGCAGGGAAAATACTAGTAAGTCACTGGGCATGTTGTTTAGCTGTCCAGCTTTAAAGGACAATGATCATTAAAAATGAAATGCTGTTATGTGATGGGCTATAGAAAAAGACATATTTGACATATATACTTTGTTTAAACCAGACCAAAACCCTTACAGGGAACAGTGGCCATTTGCATCCCTCCCCAGGGCTGTTCACATTGCTGTACATATAAATGAATTTACCTTTTTGTGACTCCTGCCATGGTCAATTCCCCCCCCCCCCCCAATGGTGTCCTATAGATGTGAAGTGCTGCTGGGATGCTGGTAAAAGAAGAAGCCTCCTGGGTGCTTCAAGATGGCCCGACCGTTTCAGTTTCAGCTTTGAGTGGATGCAGGAGTTTTTTTTTCTTTTTTTCAACTGTTCAAAGCTGTTGGTTCCAGTTTGAAGAAACGTTTTCCCACTTAAAGTTTGAAAAAGCACTACGCCATCAGAAAGAAATGGATGTCATCAGAAAGGGACAGGGCTGAGCAGCCTGACAGGGGGAGCAGCATGTGTTTGCTCACTAAGATTTTAAGTACTGCACAGACACACAGATCCCGAGAAGCCCCGGCCCTTCATAAGTTTCCTGAGATAATTAAAGCTCAGAACACATAAGCCATTGAAAGCATTGAAAATGTAAAGCGGAAAAAAGCGGAACTAAAAGATTCCAGGGCCGACCATTGGCCTTCCCCCCTAAGACCTATATAAGACCAAAAGTGCTCACCTATATAAAAAAAAGTCATATAAACAATAAACTGACATTCAAATACATCATATTCATCATGTCATAAGCAAAGATCATAAAGTGAGTGGACTTAAATTTGCTAGAATGAGCACCATGTGTCTGCTATGTGTCTCCCCCAAGCATTCCACTTCCGTGGCGATTTGTCAAGGAGGATGTTAAAGTGATGATGGATGAGACAGGGCTTGTGCATGGGTGTCATCCCAACCTGGGGAAGGGGGCACCAGAAGCCCTCATCTGGATCAGCAGGCCTCTCTTTTTTTTTTTTTCCGTCTGAGCTGGTGGCGGCGGAGGTGCGTGCGCGCCGAACGGTCTTTGTACGGGGGCCCCACTGTGGGCCTCCCAGTGGCATTGTGGATCGCAGGGGCATCATCCTATCAGACGGCTGTCGCCTACATCAATCACCAGGGCGGGACTCGGAGCAAGCGAGCCCTCAAGGAGGTGACCCAGATTCTGACTTGGGCAGAGGAGAATGTTCCCTGCATCTTGGCGGTTTACATCCCCGGGGTAGAAAACCTGGAGGCAGACTCCCTGAGCAGGAACGCCTCATGCCTGGGGGAATGGTCTCTCAGCAACAAGACCTTTCACTCTCTGTGTCTCCGCTGGGGTCAGCCGGACGTGGACCTGTTTGCATCCAGACACAATGACAAGCTCCCAAGGTTCATCTCCCTGTCAAGAGATCCTCTGGCCTTTGCCACAGACGCTCTGGCAATTCCTTGGATGGAGTGCAGGCTCCTTTATGCGTTTCCACTCCTGGGCCGAGTGCTGCGTAAGATAGCCCAGGAAGGGCTACCAACCATCCTAGTGGCTCCTCGCTGGCCGAGAAGGAGTTGGTTTGCGGACACAGTTCAGATGTCAGTGGATCGATACATCATGCCCGACGACCCAGGGCTTCTCACACAGGGGTCGCTGCGGCACCCCAATTTACAGACGCTGGATTTGATGGCCTGGCTATTGAAACCTCAATCCTGACGGAGAAGGGGCTGTCGGCCACACTTGTGCATACCATGATTCAGGCACGGAAGAAGTCTTCCTCCATGATATACTACAGAGTTTGGCACGCTTATATTGCTTGGTGCGAGTCCAAGAGTCTCCCTTGCCGCACATTCTCTATCTCTAGGATTCTGGAGTTTTTACAACACGGCTTAGACTTGGGTCTCCAGCTGAGCACCCTCAAGGGCCAGGTCTCGGCCTTAGCCATATTCTTCCAGAGATCCATTGCCAACCATAGGTTGATCAAGACTTTTTTTCAGGGAGTCACCCATGTCTGTCCCCCGCGTAAGTCAGTAATACCGGTGTGGGACTTGAATTTTGTACTGTCTGCTCTTCAGGGTTCTCCCTTCGAGCCTTTGTGCGATGCTGCATTGTCTATTTTGAGTCTTAAAGTGGTCTTTTTGGTAGCGATCACCTCGGTGCGTCGCGTATCAGAGCTGGCCGCGCTTGTATGAAGCCTCCCTATTTTGAGCGGCATAAGGATAAGGTGGTTTTTTGCTTTTAAACCTGATTTTTTGCCTAAGGTCGTTTCTCCCTTTCACCTTAATGAGGAAGTTGTCTTGCCTTCCTTGTGTCCAGCACCGACTAATTCTAAGGAAAGGACCCTCCATGCCTTGGATGTGGTCAGAGCCATTAAGTATTACCTGGTTGCGACTTAATCCTTCAGGAAATCAGATTTGCTCTTTGTCCTATCAGAGGGTTCTAGGAAAGGTTTGCCACCAGCCAAGTCCACTCTCAGTAGGTGGATCAGACAGGCGGTGGTGCAAGCATATTCTGCCAAGGGGAAGGAACCCCCTTTTCGGATCACAGTTCATTCTACCAGAGCTATTGGTGCCTCTTGGGCTTTTCAGCACCAGGCATCTGTTGAACAACACTTGGTCTTCTGTTCATACCTTTACAAAGTTTTACAAGGTGGATGTCAGGGCCTCAGCTGACGCTGTCTTTGGCCGAAAGGTGCTTCAGACCCTAGTGAAATGAACTACATTCTGTTCCACACTGGGGATCCCGCCCTATATGGACAATGCTTTTGGATGTCCCAACTGTCATCATTTCTGGGACGACCTGGACTGGATATAGGGAAAAATACAATTCTGTGAAACTCACCTGTAGAATTGTTTTTGAGTATATCCAGTCCAGGTCATCCCACCCCGCCCTTGTTCATTATCTCTGTTTGCCTGTTATGGTGATTACCATTGTATTCTTGGACTTGTCGTCCTTAAAGTTCTTGTTGGAGAGAGTACAAGCTGAAGCTATGTGAAGTAACATGGTTTCTTGGCCTCCCGGCCTGTCTCTTCTTGGTGCTTTTTAACCACTGGGAAATGATAGAGAGACACCGGCTTTTATAGGGGGCCGGGAGGAGCGACAGCTTTTGAACTTGCAGTCGAGCACCCCCTGGGGGCGGAATACCCACATGTCATCACTCTGGGACGACCTGGAATGGATATACTCAAAAACAATTCTACAGGTGAGTTTCACAGAATTGTATTTTTTTTATTCGTCTTTCTTTCTTTCTTTCGCTCTCTTTCACTTTCTTTCTCTCCCTCTCTTTCTCTTTTGCTTTCTTTCTTTTTTTCTTTCTCTCTCGCTCTCTCCTTCTTTCTTCCTTTGTTTCTCTCTTTCTTCCTTCCTCTACATCCCCATTCAACTAATTTTCTCTCTTTCTTTCGTTGTTCTCCCTCTTGCTTTTCTTTCTCTTTTTTCATTCGTCTTTCTTTCTTACTCTCTTTCTCTCTTTCACATTATTTCTTTCTTTCTTCCTTCCTCTACATCCCTATTCAACTCTCTCTCATTCTCTCTCTCTCTCTCTCTCTCTCTCTCTCTCTCTTTCTTTCGTTTTTCTCCCTATTTCTTTTCTTTCTCTCTTTTTTTCATTCTTCTTTCTTTCTTACTCTCTCTGTCTTTCACTTTTTTCTCTCGCTTTCTTATACTCTTTCTATACTATTCTTTCTCTCTCTCTCCCCCTCCCTTTCTTTCTCTCTCTCCCTAACTTTCTTTCCCTCTCACAGTCTTTCTTTCTCTATCTCTCTCTCCCCCTCTTTTGCATGTTTCCTCTGTAACTCGCTCTCCATTTTGCTTGTGTGTCTTCATGGGGCACTATCCTGAAATTTTGCACAGGGCAACATTTACCCTAAGGATGGCACTGGGCTTGAACTTTGTGTGTCTGAAGACACAGCACTGTGCTTGACAGCTTTGCGAGCAGACACATGCTTTCTTTCCCTTTCCTTCCCTTGTCTGGTTGCTCAACCCTGCACAGGTGAAGATTATTTTTAGTTGAAATTTGTGTTGTAGTCTAACATATACAAGCATTCAATGTTCACATGTGTTGTCCTTTAAATCGACACATACAGTTAGGTCCATAAATATTTGGACAGAGGCAACATTTTTCTCATCTTGGTTCTGTACATCACCACAATGAATTTTAAACAAAACAATTCAGATGCAGTTGAAATTCACACTTTCAGCTTTTTATTCAGCGGGTTGAACAAATAGATTGCATAAAAAATGGGAGAAACTAAAGCCATTTTCAAACCCAATCCCCCTCATTTCAGGGGTTCAAAAGTAATTGGACAAAATAAAAAACTGTAAATAAAATGTTAATTTCTAATACTTGGTCGGAAACCCTTTGCTGGCAATGACTGCCTGAAGTCTTGAACTTATGGACGGCACCAGACACGGTTTTCTTCCTTTTTAATGCTCTGCCAGGCCTTTACTGCAGCAGTTTTCAGCGGCCATTTGTTTGTGGGCCTTTTTCTCTGCAGTTTAGTCTTTAACAAGTGAAATGCAGCTCATTTGGGTTGAGATCAGGTGACTGACTTGGCCATTCAAGAATATTCCACATCTTTGCTTTAATAAACTTCTGAGCAGCTTTGGCATTGTCCATCTGTATTATGAAACGCTGAGCAATCCTTTTGGCTGCATTTGGCATGGAGAGCTCCTTTGACCGCATGTTTTATGTATATAATAACAAAGGAATAGTCCCCACCTGTCCAAGAAACAGCATATGAGTCAAGTTCCCAATTACTTTTTTGTACCTACATGTAAAACAGAAAAAACCTGTGCTTTTGACTTTCCTGGGTTTTGTTCTGTTCCTTTGGAGGCATCCCGATTTGGGATGCCCTGCTGTGTGAAACCCCCCATTTCGCCCAGTTAACTCACCTCCCCTCGGTCCAGCGGCACATGCGTGGGCGCTTGGCCAATGAGAGCCATTTGGCAAATGGCTCTCATTGACTATAATGGGTAGCGGGAGCTCATTAATCCTGGGGATGCAGCAGCCGCGCTCCCCATTGACAACAATGAGAGCCACCTGACAAATTATGGCATTTCATCGGGCGTCTCCCATTGGACGAGAGCCCACGCATGCGCCGTTTGACCAGAGAAAGGCACCCTGGAGGGTTTCACATAGTGAGGAATCCGATGCCCTGGGGGAAAGCCAGTGGCTGGCCCTGGAATCTTTTAGATTCCAAGCCGGCTGCTGGTGGGCTTTGCTCTACTTTAAGGGGCTGAAACTCCAAAACCCTTCATCCAATTTTAATATGGAAACCCTCAAATGAAAGCTAAAAGTCTGGATTTTATGTCCCTGTCCATTATATAACTATAACTTGAATATGTTTCAGTAAACAAGTTAAAAATAACTACATTTTTGTCAGTGTCCAAATATTTATGGACCAAACAGTACCACATTTGCATTGAACACAAATGCGAATAGGACACAGATGTGTTCCAGACCAGTTTACATTTTTTTTAAGGAGCGGTCTTAATGGTATCAATGGTGTTGGTGATGTCATTCTTCCTTTCTAGACTCTTTTCATTCTGTTTTCTTTTTTCTTTTCATGCTTTTTCTTTTCCTGCGTGGCTGTCCTGGCAGAGAGAATAAGATGTTTACTGAGAATGAGATCAGAAACATTATGTTTCAGGTGCTGTCAGGCTTGGCCTTTGTGCACAAACATGGTAAGCAATGGGGCCACTGATTCCTGGCCATACTGTGCTAGGAGAAGTTACTAAACAGTTTGCCGTATTAACAAAAACCTTTCCAGGATTTCTATTTTGTGTACTGTATGCCAGTGCAGCATTTTATAACGTTCTGTACACCACTTTTGACAATCAAATGCCCCCCTTTTTTTTCTTGACACCTCTTCCTCCCCAGTCTCTTAACAGTGAGCTCAATTGAAGCCAATAAGAGGAGTTTTGCCAGGTGGCTAGTTGAAAATCCTCTATGATTTTTGCTGTGTACACTTCTTTTTTTTAGCTGATCATTTTTATACATTTGTCCTACCTTTTTTTATTTTTTTTTTTTTTATACATTTTCATACATTTTTTCATAAATATGCATAAAATGGGTTTTGGTGTTCAAAAGAGGCAAGGCAAAAAACTTGTCTTATTCTCTGTGACACTTTTTGATGTTTGTTTTCTATGTACAACCTGCTTCAAACAAGGGATTTTT
Organism: Gastrophryne carolinensis; assembly: GCA_027917425.1. Lineage (NCBI taxonomy): Eukaryota > Metazoa > Chordata > Amphibia > Anura > Microhylidae > Gastrophryne > Gastrophryne carolinensis. The sequence goes on along the minus strand of CM051239.1, from coordinate 270,969,766 downwards.
CTTACCATGTCTAGTACAGTAACCTATGTGACAGTTGTAAAGCTGATGCTCATGGCACTTAAAGTGGATCAAAACCCATGTGACCAGAGCATAGAATTTAAAAGATTTCAGGGCCGCCTGGTAGCCTGCCCCCCGGGACATCTTGCTATAAGATGCCCCGGGGGCAGGAAACCCCCCCAGAATCACTGGTAAACTACCAGGCTTCCCTGTAGCTGTGTATGCTCTAGCGCCCAGCCTTTCTGTGTGGCTGGGCACAAGGGTGTGTGCACCCCCAGACAGAGTGCCCGGGATGCAGCCAGCTGCACCTAATCATGACCAAGCCAAGCAGCGATCTCAAAAATGCCGCAGAGGGTCAAATAAAAACCATTTATTTGAAAACCATGGTATTGGGACGGGGATTTTGCTCCGCTTTAAAGGGATATTCCAGGCAAAGGGTTGAATTAGCCTGCTTTCTGCTTTTCTCATGCTGACTGTCAGGAGCTGCATCTTTCATCCAGTCTGCCTTATAGTTCTCAATAACTCCCAGTGGATTCCTTCTCTACCTACAGGGTCCCCTCAGCAGCAGACGAGGGCTCATTTATGCATCTTTTAAGGTGAGGGTCTCCTCAAAAGTCATAGAGGCCAATTCATTAATAGCGCCAGGTAGCGACAGATGAGCGACAGTAGCGTTATTTTCACAGCACCCGCTAGTAGTCGCTGTGCTTGGCCGTTGTTCGGTTGTTGACAGCGACTCAGTCGGTGTGCGGTAATGTTGAATACGGGGTTAGGAGTCGCTGTTTGACAGGTTCCGCGCTGTATGGGAGCGCATGACAGCGAATGGCCATAGCGAACGGCTCCCAGCATATTCATTAACAAATCACGCTCCAAAAATTCTTGCGCTGTGAAATGCATGTTTAAACCCCAGAGCGCTGGCGGCGATGGGTTAAAAGTAGTTTTTTAGCCCCCAAACAACCGTATTTTTAGTAAAAAACAAACAAACATGTTTTTCAAAACATTTTGTAATATGAATACATTAATATCAGACCTGTAATATCAATTCTGCACAAATTTTTTTTTTTTTTTTCCCTTAAAAAAAAATCTAACATTGCAGAAGTGGTCACAGAATTTTTGACATTTAAAAAAAAAAAAAAAAAAAATTAATAATGAATATTTAAAGATTGTTCCATTGAAATGCATTGGAGAGCGCCAGGTAGCGAGAGGTCATACCTGTCGCTGTTCAAGGTCGCTCGCTGCCGCTGTGGGGTGAGGCTGGAATAATGATGAATGATTCGCTATCTGGCGCTCTGTCAGTCGCTAAGCAGGATCGGCTTCATAAATGTGTGATTGCGGAGGGGAGCCGACGTTCTCGTGGCGGTGAGCGTCATTACCGTTCGCTCACCATTCGCTACCTGGCGCTATCCCTTGTTAAATAAGGGCCATAGTTTATTTTGGGGACTCTGAAAAATGAGTCAGCTGAAGGGAGCAAGTTCTATAGAATTTATAAGGGAATGCAAAGTGCTGGGAATAAAAGATGCAGCCCCCGACATCCAGCATGGGGCAAACAGAAAGCAGGTTAATTTAATCCTGTGCCTGGAATGGCTAAGCTAAAAAAAATACTAATTCTCTGCCTCAGCCTGCTCTAGCCTGGTTGAATAAAGCTTTCCTGTGGCATTCCTGCTCCCTGGCGATCCTCCAGTCACAGTGACTGACCATGGCCTGGTTTACTTACTGTAATGAAGGGGTTGTGCAAGGCAGCACATGCCTTCCATTGCAGTCAATGGTGTGGGCATGACCAGTCGCTGTGACTAGCGCCAGATGGTCACCACTGATCTGAACTGTCAGTCTGCATGCTGTGGGACCTGATCTCAGGCTTTTTGCCTGGACTGCCTGGACTGCTGCGAAATATGCCATAATGCTTCTGGAATATGTATGTATATATACTGTGTTAAAATTCTGGAGAACTTACCTGCAAAAAGACATTAGTCAAATAGAACGGGTCCAAAGGCGGGCAACAAAAATGGTGGAAGGACCTAAACCTAAAACTAATCAGGAGAGACTTAAAGAACTTAATTTGTACAGTCTGGAGGAAAGAAGGGAGAGGGGGGACATGATTGAGACCTTTAAATATGTGAAAGGATTCAATAAGTTTCAGGAGGGAAGTGTTTTTAAGAAGAAGCTTAAAGGAGCAGTATCGCGAATTTTTCTTGGTGACTTATATTTAAATGGTACTTTGAATGTAGATAAGTGTTGGAGTAAGAATTACAAATGTAGAAAAAAATTATGTGTGTGTTGAGCAGCTGGAGACTAATAGCTCATGTTTATGTCCTGTCAGTGTCGGGCGCCGACACTCTGGCCTGTTCCACACTGAGGAGAGGGGTGCAACAATGTATCAGTTCCACGCTGAGGAGAATGTATCAAAGTCTCAGCTGTTCAGTGCTGGCAGCCGTCCAGCATCAGATAACAACATTGCAACGTTGCCTGGCCAGAACTTATATCTAAAACAGAGAGAAAAGCTCTAGAAGTCATTTAGCTGATTTTGACAGTTTTCCCTTCATGTTGGCTCTGCTGCAAAATTGTTCAGTTTACCATTTTCTCTTTTTTTTCCATATGATCTTTCTTTCAGCTTTGTGTGTTTTGAGCAAAGCCCAACCCAGGATTTTCACTATCTGGAGTTTTGTTTTGTGCCCCTAGGGGCATCCCGACTTGGGATGCCCTGATATGTAAAATCCCCAAGTTCGCCTGTGAAAACGTACCTTTCCCTGTCCCACAGCGCATGCGCGGGTCTCATCCAATCAGATCTGTTTGCACACAGATGGGGAGCCTGAGCAGTAACCTTCCTGTCTGCCCGGCCTGTCTAAATGACTATCTGCGTGAGCGCACCAGAAAAATGGGGGGATCTGTGGTTATCCAGGGGTCGTTTCACACAGTGGGCATCCTGATTTAGAGTGGGGTTTCGTTCCACTTTAATACTTTTAGATTTTCCTGCACAGTTATTCAAAGAAGAATTTCAGTAGTTTTCAGTCAGTTTAGTTTATTTTGTATAGATTTTACACATTTGAGTCACCTGGTCTCATAACAAAAGCAGCACCTCACACACACACAGCCGTTACCACTGATTACAGTGTCAGCCTATGAGGTAAAGTGTTGCTAGGAGACCAGTGGGCTAAATGAAGCAGCTCACTAAAAACAACCCAGCAGATCCCCCTATTCAGCAAATGGACTGAGCTATTATAATTATACAATTTAAAAGAGAGGCATATATTTTTTTTCTTTTTCTATCGCCAGATTATTTATACACATGTTATAAGCTATTGTATGGCTATTTAATTATTTATCTTTTTTAATGCAAATTTCGCGATACTGCTCCTTTAATGATAGAACAAGGGGGCACAACCTAAAGCTAGTCGGGGGGAAGATCAGGAGCAATGTTAGAAAATATTATTTTACAGAAAGAGTAGTAGATGCTTGGAACAAACTTCCAGCAGAGGTAGTTGAAAAATCAACAGTCACTGAATTTAAAGTGGACCAACACCCGATGCTGATCGGCCCGGGAATCTATAAGGGGGGGCGCACCGCCGTGTGAAAGCCCCGAAATCCCTACCTGCTCCTCGATCCAGAGGCGCATCCCTCTAGCAGGGCGCGCACCCGTGCCGGCCGTTTGCGAATGACCAGCGCGGGCACGCTCCCTGTAAGAGTGACGCGCGGGAGGCGGCGGCGGGCGCACTCGCTTGTCCGGCGGCGGGGATTGGCTGCAGCGGGAACAGGTGAGTTTTTGGGGCTTTCTGGGGGGGTTTCACACAGCGGGGCACCCACCGAAGTGGACCAAAACCCTGGGATAAGCATACATCTATCCTAAGATAAAGAGTACATACAGCATACACATAAGGGCAGACTAGATGGACCGTATGGTCTCCTTCTGCTGTCAGCTTTCTATGTTTCTATGCCTTTTTATATTTCTTTTAGCAATCATCAGGGATATGATAGAGTGTGTTTATAGTTTCATTATAAAACACTATTTTCATTTTTCCTGGAAAACTAAGGGGTAGAATTATTGCAAGTAGAATGCCTCAAGCAAACATGATAACCAAAAAATATGTTCCTCCCACAAATCCGCATTGTATTCTTAAACTGGTCCTTCAGCAACATTTAATGAAAAGCCCAAACCTTAAAAAAAAAACAATTCCCCAGCATCAAAAATGAATATATTTTGAGTTTTTAGTCGCTTACTTATAATTCTTTCCCCCGCTGGGCCTCAGCTCTGTTCAGGACTCTAGGATATGGGCGGCACCATCTTGCCCCAGAAGCATCACATATTGAGGAAAGGAGGGGTGGAAAGTGCAGGGGGGAGGGGTTATAGCTGTGCTTCGCTCAGACAGAGCAGAGCTGGGGTCATGAAAAGGACAGCAATTCCAGAATGCAAAGCAGCACAGTCAGTAGACACTTCCTGTCTTCAGGCAGCCTGAGACTCAACAGGCCGCCATCTTGGATGTTAAAAACCGCAATAGGTGCAGGTAGGATGCTTTTTAATGTGTGCAATCTATGTAGGGGGTGGGGGAAACATACAATATAGATTCTTATTCAGGGTGAAGGTCCACTTTAACAAAGCTTTGCAGGAGGAAGCAGCCCTTCATTTCATAGAAGTATGATATTAAATAGGGATGTACGATCACAGTACAGTCTGTATTATCAGTCATTTGCAGAGGGGTCTGGTCTAGCCATTATTCCTCATCAGTGATGGCTCTGAGAGAGTATTCAAACACCGCAGAGCAGGCGAGGGTCTACTGTACAATGTTCCACAGCAGAGTGTGGCTTTTGTTATCTGCAACCACAACCCCTCCTGGTTACAATGTACCACAGCAGGGAGCTGGTTGGCTTTTACATTGTACAGCACAGTAGCACACTTGCTGCTGCTACCCTTGTAAATGAAATAAATCTGATTCTAGTGATCATTTTATCATGTTTGGCTGGGAGTACTACTTTAACACAGCAGCATCCTTCTTTAAGGCTGGTTTCACACCATGCGGATGCGGGGGTGCTCGTGCTTTCTGTCTATGAAAATCTGCCCATAGTAATCTATGAGCACTTTCACCTAATCTTCAGGAGTTTGCAGAGCACTCTGAGCCCTGCCAGCAGGATCTTGAGGCCGCAGCACATGCGGCTGAGTAATGAATGCAAACGCTAACACCGCGAACGCCCGCAGTTGCGCTTGTGTGAAACCAGCCTAAATAAACCTTGTTTATTTCTGTGTTATTGCTTTGTTTACCTTATATCTGTTCCATTTACATAGAAACATAGAAGGTTGACGGCAGAAGGAGACCATACGGTCCATCTAGTCTGCCCTTATGTGTATGCTGTATGTACTCTTTATCTTAGGATAGATGTGTGCTTATCCCAGGCATGTTTAAATTCAGTGACTGTTGATTTTTCAACTACCTCTGCTGGAAGTTTGTTCCAAGCATCTACTACTCTTTCTGTGAAATAATATTTTCTAACATTGCTCCTGATCTTCCCCCCGACTAGCTTCAGCTTCATTTATTTTATTACTGTATATATTAGCTTGTATATGTATATCTTTACTCATAACCTTTCTCATGCTGGATTAGGGTTTTTTCATCGGGATATGAAACCTGAAAATCTTTTATGTATGGGCCCTGAGCTTGTGAAAATAGCAGATTTTGGCTTAGTGCGGGAACTAAGATCCCAACCACCTTATACAGATTATGTGTCTACTAGATGGTAAGTTACCTACTGTTCTTTTCATACATATCATTACAATGAGTGTATGTATATCTCTAGGGTGAAAGTTATTGTTTGGATTTATTAGATTTTAAAGGTCAGCTGTTGTCACCTACTTGCCTAACTACCCTGCATCTTTGGTCCACATGGCGCTGGATGCCTAAACATTGCACGTCTTTAGCTGCCCACTTCAGTAAGCCCTGGAGCTGATGGAGGAGAGCTCTGTCACATGAAGACTCAACATTTCAGCAGCTTTATAATCAGTCATAGTTTAAAGATTGGGTCTCCTAAGCCTTTGCATGACATAGGAGGCAGTGACTGCCAATTATATCCTTTTTAAAATGTGAGTTTCCTTGGCCACAAAGATGTTCAAATGATTCTGTCTTTGTAAATCCCTGAAATGAAACACATTTACAAATAAGCTCTGTAATGTGGTGTGTGTGTGTGTGTGTGGTGTGTTTGAGTTGTGAGTTGAGTGACTGTGGGTGCATTAAAGCTTATCTTAGTCAAAAATTACTTTAGGCCCCACAAATATATCTCTAATGCAGCGCTGACAAGGCGCCTCACTGGCATTAAGTTGAAATGGAGGGTGTATGTCCGCTTTAAACCTGACCTTCAGCATCATTTAATGAAAAGCCCAAACCTTTAAAAAACTATTCCCCAACATCTAAAATTAATATATTTTACATTTTAGTCACTTTTTATTCTTTCTCCCACTGAGCTGCAACTCTGTTCAAGACTCTAGGATTTGTGTGCCGCCATCTTGCCTCAGAAGTATCACATCCTGAGGAGAGCTTGGGGGGGGGGGGGGGGGGTCAGGGGTAGGTTATAGCTGTGCTTTGCACAGACAGAGCAGAGCTGGGATCAGGATAAGGACAGCAATCCCAGAATGCAGATCAGCACAGTCAGAAGACACTTCCTCTTTGCAGGCAGCTCAGACTCCATGGGCCGCCATCTTGGATGTTCAAAGGCTCATAAAATGCAGTAGATGCAGGTAGGATGATTTTTAATGTGGGCAACCTGTAAGTATAGGGTGGGGGAAACTAATTCAGGGTGAAGGTCTGGTTTAACTGCCTTTTTCTGTCATTAAACATTAAAGGAGCATTATTACGAAATTGTGTAATATTAAAATTCCATATAAACATATTGGCTAATGAATGGAGGGGTCAATTATACAGTTGAACTGTATACAACTATTGCCAAGCTTGTGGTTTATTCACTCACGGTAGGAATAAAATCCAGGGCTGACAGGTTTAGTGTATGAGGAGTGACAGAGCCTGTGAATCGTGATGCCCTCTTACTTACATTAATATTTTGGACATTCCCCTAGTGACTGTTTGCATGTTGTTCTTTTACAGGTACAGGGCTCCAGAGGTGCTGCTTAGATCTTTAACATACAGCTCTCCCATAGACATCTGGGCAGTTGGGAGCATCATGGCTGAATTGTACACACTTAGACCTCTCTTTCCTGGAACAAGTGAAGTTGATATGGTCTTTAAAATATGCCAGGTTGTAGGCACACCCAAAAAAGTAAGTCTTTGTCTTAGATTAAGATGAATCAAGGCTATTGGATATTGAATTCAGCATGCCTCTTCATGATATATAGTCCAGTTCCCTTTATTTACCCCAATCGGGGTGCCCCGCAGTTAGGGGTCTGATCGGTCCGGGAATCTTATAGATTCCCGGGCCGAACATGGGATGGTGTAGGTCCACTTTAAGCCCTATTCAGTCAATCATTTCTTATTCCATTCCAAAGCTAGATTGATCTAATAAAAATGTGCATGTACAGACTTTAAAACATTATTATTGTTGCCCTATAGAGTGATTGGCCTGAAGGATATCAACTTGCGGCAGCCATGAATTTCCGCTTTCCTCAATGTGTTCCTATTAACCTGAAAACTCTAATACCTAATGCTAGCGAGGAGGCGTTGACACTACTGAGAGACATGCTACTGTGGGACCCTAAGAAACGTCCAACAGCCAGTCAGGTAATTGATACCTCATGTTTTACTACTTATCAGCATTAAAAGGTTATCTAGGCAAATGTAAGCTAGCCCACCTGCGCTAAGCCTGACTGGGGGGGGGGGGGGGGGGGTAGAAAAAGAAACTATGTACCTGGCTTTCCAATTTCATGGTGTGGGGACACCTGAAGTATTGCTTCTGCTTGGACTTTTGGCGGCTGGCTGGGGCACATACTCAGAGCAGCTTCAATGGTGGATCCAGAGCTTCAGACTGAGCTCCTTCCTATTGGGGGGATCTGGAGGCCAGATACTCACAGTAGAGTTTTACCTAATCCCAATCCTTATCTGTGGATAAGGGGGCTGAAAATGTCATCTCTTAGGTCTGATATGATTTGATAACATGTACATGTTTGGCCTAGTTCTCGTAAGGTGGAAAGATTTTTCACCATAGCAACTTTAGATCAGAGAATTTGTCAATAAGAGAAACTGCAAAAATAAGGATAATTTACAAAATACAGAATGAAAGAGACAGTCCAAACAGAACCAGAAAAACACATACTCTCCTTTTGTCTGCAGCTGATCAGTCCAAGTCTGGTACTAAAGAACTTACTGGGTCTTGAGTTCTGCAACATGCCCAATTGACCACTTCTCCGACCATTGTGGAGCACTCCCCACCCATAAAAATCAGCATAAAGATTAAGCAGTTTAAAGTGTACCAAAACCTGGGATTTTGACTATCCAGGCCCCAATATGGCATGCCCCCCTGTGTGAAACTCCCCAGGTCGCCCCGTAAACTCACATTTGCCTGGTCCAACTGTGTATGTGTGAGCTCTTGTCCAATCAGTTGGCTGTGCTTGTCAAAATCGGCTAAAACTTGGCTAAGGGCCGAGCCTAGCCGAGAGGAGCCGAACGCAGCAGATGGTGAGTTTTACAGGAGATTTCACTTCAGGGGTTTCACACAGAGGGGCATTGCGAATCCAGGGCCACTTTTGGTCCACTTTAAGAATGAGGAATATAACAAACATATTTTTCTACATTTCTATTTAAATAATGTTAATAAAATGTACAAATTAAATGCATGACTTGAAGTAGTCAATGATATAGAATAATTCCTTTGCTCCTGTACCAAGGCTTTAAGGTACCCATATTTTCAAGTTGGACAAGCACTGGGTCCTCCAGCACAAGCTCTAGAACAGAAAAGGCCTGTGAACAAGCCCTCAGCACCCAGCGAGCAGCAGCCATTATCTGGGATAAAAAAGCAAGCTTCCTCTCCACCTAATGTACCAGAGAAAACATCAAATGCCTCCCCTGCCCCATACAGACCCCTACAGCAAATCCAGCTGCCACAAAGCACAGCTGACACCCAGTTGCCGTCCAAGCCTGTGCAAGCAACTCTGCCAGACATCAGCAAAACCATTTCACCGGTAAGTAGTGAGTACATGTTTTGCTTTAGACTAGATTGCTACTTACTAAAGAACGCAAAAAAAAAGTCTGAATATATGTTTTACATTTCTATTATTTAGATTGTTATCCTTAGCAAGTTTTGACCCTTACAGAAACAATAAATAAAAAAAAGAAGAGTTTAGGAAATTGCTTCCCCTCTTGTTATCAGTGGCATAAGCAGTGTGAGAGGGCTGAATCTCATGCAGATGTTGTGGAACGGCATAAAGATTATTCGCTCTTGAATTCAATAGGGGCGGCCATCTTGCCACACACCTTATAGTCCTACTTAAACATGAGAATTTGGGGGAGCTGTGCCAGCAGCAATTTACACCAAATTGAGAGAGAGAGAGAGAGATGCCTCAGAAACAAGGAGAAGCTTGCCTCTCATTTTTCACACACACAAGCACTCAATAAACATCTAATGTAGCAAGAGAAATCTGTGTGAGAGGAGCCATTACAATGTATCTCTATGGCATTCGCAAAAGTATCCAGTACAGTGTATTTAGAATATGCCAGCCATTGGCCCTGGCTACTGAGAAATATAAATTTGACCTACATATTGATTGTAATATGCGGAACAATGAATTGTTGAGATAATTCAAATATTTAACTGTTTTCAGAAGCCAGACTCAAACGGACCACAGAAAAGCACTGTTAACTTAAAACATGGAAGGCGGCGTTGGGGCCAATCTGTTCTGAAGGACAGCTGGGATGATTTTGACAATGACTTTGGAATGTCTTTCTCAAAGAAGCCCAGCATGACCATGGTTAAGGAAAACAAGAATGAAGATTTTAGGTGGGTCCTATATATACATCTATTTGTCGGTGCATTTTGGTTTCTTCTGAAACAGGAGCAACAACTGGCCTAAAGTCTATAGGACTCTAATAAGTCCTATAAGACTCTAGGGCCTGCCTTCCTTTTGGGGCATCCCCCCAAATCGCCCATAAGGTCACCTCGCTAGGTGTTCCCACAGAGCATGTGCAGGCTGCTGCTTCCATGTGCTTGGCACAGGAACGTGGAGCTGAGCTCAGAGCACAGCAAAAGTTGAATAGAACACAAGCTGGCTGCCTGCGTCTGTGCTGTAGGGTGGAGGGCAAGGTGAGTTTATGGGCAATTTGGGGGATACGCACAGGCAGGATAGTGAAAATCCCATGTTATGTTCCTCTTTAAAAAGAAAGTCTGGTCAAAAATGACTAGGCTCCCTCTTTAATATGCAACAGCAGGGCAGCAGTAAATGGTTGAGAATCAATGCAGATGGAGCTGAAGGTAGCTGTGATACCTTTTACAGGGTCCTTCTACAGCAGCCATAGACCCACCTATCTGGCTTGTATGAACATCGGGTGCACAGTAATGTGCATGGCCATCAGATAGTCTGCTTGTGGTCATGTGGGGCGTGGAACCCTAGAGAGGTATCAGGCGACCCTGTTCTCTGTGTTACTGGGTGCTGATGCACATACAGGCTGCCCGCGGCTGTATATTAGATGACTAGACTTTCTCATTAAAATCTGTAACAAGCCATTAGTGTCTGGTCACTTCATTATTGGCCTTAAAGAGTATTGCTATGCTCAGCAGTGGCTATGTATACCAAATATTATGCACTTCCTGTCTGCTGAATTTTGTTGGCTCTATTCTAAGCATACAGCACGTCCTGCTCCCACAAATCCCCAGATTTCTCTGCAGTGCTGAACTGCGAAGACATGAAGTATCACTCTCTCGCAGGCGACTGGGGCTTTACAGCCCGAGGCCCTGCGGGACTATTTCCACCCGTCCTCTTTGTGAAGAATATACCTCCCAGCCTGGGCTGCGTTGGTCGGGTGAAGGTAGGCGGCACCGTGTGTGCTTGACGGAGCCATGCTCCACCGCAATCCCCCACCATAGGGTAGGCAGTTTAGGCTGATGGTGAGCCTCTAGTGGATGCCCCTCCCGCATTATTGCCCCGTACCCCGGGTAGTGCTGGACGCTGTGTAAAGGGTCGCCATCCTCCCTCATTTCCCCAACTAGTTAGGGGGAAAAGAAAGGGGGGGTTATGTGTGTGGCGGTCCCAGTGTACCAGTATGTCACGCTTATGGCCTTATTTCTGCCCTTCATTAACATTGAGATGTCAGAGCCGCGCTGCTTGCTCATTATTCAGTTTTCGGCTGCCGCCTTATGTCTTATACATAGTTTGCTGCGTCGTCTAGATGCTGTGGCGCCTTTTCCTTACTAGATGTAACGGTTTTTCTACGAATCCTTAAGCGTGTGATTGTATCCTTGCCTTGCCATTACCTCAGAGCTTCGCGCTCTTCGGAGTGGGCGGGGACTTGAATTGGCGTGCTCCGCGTCACGGACGAGCATCGAGCCCGCCCTTCGAGGTTCGCTGGGCGCCATTTTGTTGATCTTCGCGCGCGTGGTGGCGGTTCCCCTCCTCCCTTGGTCTGTAAGTGCCCTCGCGGGTGACTCCTTTTTATATGTTTTTCCAGCTGCGCATGGCTCTGACCCCCATTCTTCTCCTTATGTCTTTCAGATGCCAAGATTCCGGTGGCATCTCCCGGCCTGATATATATCTTTAACGGGTTCACATTTAAATTCTCCCACATTCCTAGCAGGTCTTGGGGCATCCAGGGTTGCTTACAGCATAAATCCCTGCTGGCATATTGTTTAGATAATCACCATATGGAGGCATCTCAGAATTATGTGTCCGGGGTCCCGCAGGGACAAGACCGGCTGTGTACTGCGTGTGGACAACCCCATGCTGATGCTGACAGAGCGCGGGTCTGCGGACCGTGTGCTGAACAAGTACTGGCCTTGCAATCAGGTTTACCAGTGGCTGCACCTCGCTTCAATACACCTGTCTCCCCGTGTTTAAATCTCACTCCTGAGGAGTCGCACTCGAGCGGGGATGACCAGCAGGTGGTGCCGCGCAGGCTACCTACGGCTGAGCAGGTGATGTCTAGTCTGGCGGAGCGCTTGGGCACTGGAAAGAAGCGGTCCCTGACGCCTCCTGGTTCTATGTTTCCCGCTGAAACTGAAGAGTCTGCTGCTATGCAGGACCCTGATCCTTCTGATGAAGGTGAACTTTTCTCAGGTTCCAGTTCCTCAGACGAGATACCTTGGAGCCGGGACAATTCTGGCCCTGATTCCTGGGGCCTGTGTGACACTGATTAATTACTCATTAAGATCTTTGAAGCACTGTCCATCTCTCCTCCGGGAGAGTCTCCCAAGCCCAAGAGGGAGAGTTTCCACACGGGGACGCCGCGCTTGGAATTTCTGGAGCAGGATAATTTCCAGGCTCTTATATCTAAGGAATGGGAATCACCTTGTAAACTTACAGGGGTTCCGGGGGTCTGGGATTGGAAGTACCCTTTTCCCCCTGATGTGGTTGACTGCTGGTCAGTCCCTCCCGAGGTGGATGCACCTATTATTGGGGTTGCTAACCCTCCCTTCATGACATCTTCTACTCATCGTACCCTTCGGGATGCTGAGGACCGGCGCATTGACAGACTGGCTTCCCACGCCTCCTCGTGTGCAGGGACGGCTCTGCGCCCGGTCTGTGCCGTGGCCATCACGGCGGTGGCGGCCAGGACTCTTCTTAGGAAGATACTTGATCACCAGCCCAAGGATCTCCCTTGGGAGGTCTTTAATGCACTTTCCGATTGTGAGGTTTATCCTCTCAGCGATGGATGACACTATTAAGATGTGCGCTAAAACCTCTGTTCTTGTGGTAGCTATTCACCGCCTGCTTTGGCTGCGACAGTGGGGGGCTGACGATGATACAAAAAAGGCTCTTACTGGCCTTCCTTTCAGAGGACGACGCTTATTTGGGGCCCGTTTGGACCTTTTTGGAAAAAAGGGTAAGGCACCCTCGCACAGAAGGCCGTCTCGGCCTCCTAGGGGCAGGGACACCCCTCCCCCTCCCTACGTTAGTGTCAAGCGTGAACCAGAAGTGTGCTTACAGCTCTTTGGAGTGGAGGCCCGCCCCAGGGGGGGCAGGCAACGCCCTGGGACCTCCGGCAGGGCGAAGTCCAAATCTGCCAAAACCGCACAAGCATGAAGGGACGCCCTCGCCCTTTTGGGCGAGGGGACTGCTGCAGCACTTGGCTCCTATCGCAGGGCGCCAGGCTTCTTTCAGGTTGTTACAGGAGGTAGTCCCCCTGGATGCAGAATGGAGTTTTCTGGGCGGTCTCTTTATGAGGTTGTCAGGGTTCTTCTAGTCCCTGTTTTCTCTTCGGGAGTTGAGGCAGGCCGAGTTCGGCTTGCAGGGTCTGGGCTCTCTTACAGGTTGGCCCCTTGACTTGTGATTGCATCCACGTTACCTTTTCCCTCTGGGATGAGGCAGTCTGACCCGGGCTGGCCTTATGGGCCTTGCAGTTATACCTTCACAGGCACTTCCTACATGGTGTCTATCTGTTGGGCCACAGGCGCTCTTGTCCAGTGGGCCTCTCGATGCCCGTGTGGATCTACGATCTTTTTTTGGTCTCCTGTGCCTTCAGGACACCGAGGCCATTACTAGCCAGTATTGAAGGACCATCTCTGCGGATTGGGGTCTTGTTTTTGGTTCCTCTCCTGCTCCCAGACGGCTCACCAAGGCGAGTGTGAGAGTGATGTCTTGGACGTGTCCATGTGGCGTCCGCGCTAGGTTCTACTTGATTGTTTTTCTTCACTCCCAATTTCTGCGTCAGGCCGTGTTGGCTATTGACTTGTGGCTCCTTTTGGGAGTCTTTTGGATTGGTGCTCAGGCACCTCACTTACTTAGTGTCCCCTGGTTCGGTGTCTCCCTACGGGGTAGCATTTAGATTTGGTTCATGCTAGAGCCTTCCTTCTTCAAAATGTGGACTTATTATGGAAAGGGCTTTGCCTCCTTTTGATGTCACCTTACCTTCACCTTGCAGCTGGTGGGCCTGTTGGTGGCGGCCCAGATGCTGTCCCTTATTCTCAGAAGCCCTTGGGCCCTGCGACACCTTAGGTTACTTATCCCGGACAGGGTTCCAGCACCCCTGGAACTAGGTCAGTACGCTTCCCCCTTGTTAAGGGGGTTCCTCTTGAGGTTGTAAATTCAAGGAGTATTTCTGGGACCGTTCCCTTCCTTCTTGCTTCTCCCTGTAGGTGGTCACCATGGGTACCAAGTCTTGCAGATTGACTGGGGGGATTTATTTCTTCTGAAACCCCCCGTGATTCCTAAGGGAGGCCCCTTAGGGGGTCCATTTTCAGTCTGTTTTTTTGGATTGACACAGTGAGCCTTTGGTGGGCTCTAATTTGCTGGACTACTCCTCTTCAGGACTTGTCTTTTTTTGGGGACTCTCGGTCAGTCTGAGGACAGTGGCCTGTCCTTTTTATCTGTGAAGGTCTCGGAAAAGGTTGATCCTTCAAGAAGGTTCTGGTTCTGATCTAAGTGGGGGTTTACATTCCTCGCACTTCATTGGTATTAGCTTCGATGGCTGTCCTCCTGTGGCAGGAGGTTCTATTCTAGTGTCTCACTGAGTCCTTACCGGTGTGGCCTTGTGGGGCCCCGTTGCTATTACAGGGACTCTGCCCTGGATTATTGTCCCAGAACTCTCTGGCCTTGGCCATGGGGGCCTATTATTGCCTTTCTGTCAAGAACATTATATTCTATATGTCTTACCTTCTTTCACCCCGCTAGGCGGGGTTCTGCACAAGATTGCTGTAGAAAGAGAGAACCGTTATGCTGGGGCCCTGGGTGGCCCAGTGGGGTGTGGTTCGCAGATTCTGCTGAGGACAGTCGTCCTGTATGCTCTTTCACGAGGGCTGTTCTGCCTATTCAGGCTCCTTACTATGTCGCCCCCATCTACAGGCCTTTTAGGCGATTGGACGGTTTGCTCTTCACCCTATTGGAGATGGGTATCCTTGGGTGTCTTGTCTCTATTGGAGGGCTAGGCCTAGCTCCCTCCTCTTCTTCTCCCTTTTCTGCCGGCTATGTTGGATGTGGTTCTAATTTGCCTTGTTTGGACTGGCTCTCCAGCGGGATGTTCTCCGTTCCCTGGGTCCTAGAGTGATTACAGCACGGCTGAAGTTGGCTCCCCAACTCAGTTCCCTTAAGGTTTTCAGGGCTTGCCCTGTTCGCCTACTGCAGAAGTCTAGTTCAACCTTCTGTGTTGAGCATTCCTCAGGGGTTGCTTAGGTGCATTCCCCTGGGAATTCTATGCTCCCCTTTGGGGGGATTACTTATCCTGAAGGCCTGCTAAGGCTTCCCTTGGGTCTTATTCAGGTTCTTGTCTGACCTGTTCCTTCCCTCATATCGCTCTTCTGGGGCGGTTGCTCCAGTCAGAAGTGTGCCATAAAGGATGGCTCTGTTAGCGGTCCTAGTCATTATATATATATTTGTTTATATATCTGTACACCATGAGGCGGGGGTGCTCCGCCTTACGCCGAGTTTGGGTCCAGGCGGTGTTTTTATTCTCCTTTATTCTAGAGGTTAGAGCATTGCTCTCGTTGCTCTTGGTAGCATGGTTGCGGGTGACAGCGCTTTTACTGTTGGCTGTGCCTTTTTTCATGGGGATCCCACCCTACTTTATGGACACTGCTATTGGATGTCCCACATGTAATTACTATATCTGGAGCAGGACGTGCTGTATGCTTAGAATAATACAATTCTGTGAAATACTCACCTGTAGAATTGGTATTATACGCATACAGCACGTCCTGCTCCACCCCACCATGGTTTCACGTTGTTCTAGATCCCCTGTATGGTGATTGTTATCATTGATATTATTGCCATTTTCTGGGTGGTTGGTTTCTCCCGGCTTCTCTTTCTCACTGCTTTTCAATGCTGGGGATTTGTGGGAGGTCCCTCGGTATATGTAGGGCCGGGAGGAGCCTGTTTTCTACATGTCTGCAGTGAACACGCCCTCAGGTGGAGGATTACCCACATGTAATTACTATATCTGGAGCCGGACGTACTGTATGCCTATAATACCAATTCTACAGGTGAGTATTTCACAGAATTGTATTTTTTACCAACAGATGATGTATGGCCATTGTATTCTTGTGCGTACATAGAAATTTGTGCTCCACATTTTTTTAGTCCCTTCAGTCAAAACAACACACACATGTGAACCAGAACCGTGTACACTGTAGGGGGCAGTGAGCGCTCACACATGCCAAGAGTGGTGGGATACTCTAGTGACGGCGCCCAGTGAGCAATGGAGGGTTAGGTGCCTTTCTCAGGATCATTTCAGTTATGCCCCAGCCAGGAACTGAACCTGCAACCCTCCAGTCACAAGGTTGACTAAAACGTTTCCACAGCTAAGCGTGCATTGCCAGGGGCTGGGCAGACAGCTGATAGCCTGGTAAGTAGTTGCATGGTACTGTTAGCATCTGTATAGTAGGTGTCTCTAGATAGGTAATCACTCTAGTGATGTATAAACTTCATAGGCTTAGTTATGCAAAGGTTCTCATTTGTCAAGCTATCTGTAGGAATAAATTGTACTTTCTGTTTTAATTTTCTCGACTAGTTATCTGATTGACTTGCACATTTCAGACTCTGCCTGGTCCTAAGGTCTTTCAGACTCCAGAGCCAGGTTCTGGTCCAGTTTAAATAGGACTCTGTAGGCAAAGTGCATAAACTATCATTCAGCAGCTCACCTCCTAATGGCTGCCCTCTCCCTTCCTGTCAGAATACACCTGCTCCCAGAACTAGAAACAAGGCAGAGTGGTGGCAACCCCCCTGATTTTTTTCGCCATAGACCACCAATCATAGTGCTCGAGTGGTGGTCTATAGCTCCACCCGCTATTTCAGCTCTGCAAGAACAAGCATAATAGTATTGCAGCCACAGCCAGCACAGCCTTGTGCCTTCCACCTTCAGTGGTGGGATGAAATAGAATATGAAGAGCCATCATGCCTTTCTGTGTGCTTGTGGTTGTGACTAGGTGTCGCAAACACAGCTTTGGGACAAGACAATAGAGCCGAGTCTGTACCACCCGGTCCTCAGAGTGTGGATTAGAAATGACACTGCTGGTGTGTAACAACGTATTCTAACCCATGTATAAAAATGCCTGTGTCCAAAGCAAGATACCTTTGGCTGTTACAGAGCCTGCCTGTTATGCTGATTGCGTGGCATCACAGAACCGAGGGCCACACCCACATATTTCAAAAGGGAAATCATAAGATGAAACTGTAAACCTTGATGTCTCGCCCATTTCTTCTTCAATTGCCTTTGCCTGCTGTTAAGCCTGCAGTGTGTATAGAGCACGTCCTGTTCCAGAATATTCTTTGTACATGGGTAATACATCCACAAGATGGCGCTGGACTGCAGAAAACAGCTTGTGGCTCCTCCCGGCCCTATATAAGTCAGGGACCTCCCACAAAATCCCCAGTTTTAATCTGCAGTCTGGACTGCGAAGATAGAAGATGGCTCTCTATATACGCAGGCGAGCGGGGCTTACCAGCCTGCGGCCCTGCAGGACTACTACCACCCTTTCTGGACCCACTGCCTCCCAGCCTCGGCTGACTGGTTCGGGTGAAGGTAGGACAGCACCCGGGTTAGGTGCTTGAGGAGCGCTGCTCCGACCGCAGTCCCTTGACAGGGTAGGCGGTATAGGCCTATGGTGAGCCTTGTGGGATGCCCCCTCCTGCTCCCGGGGTTTCCCTTTAACCCCTACCCCCCTTAGGTATCTGCCCTCTCCTCTCATTTTGTTTCACTGAGTAGCCCCCTTCCTTCGCTCTCCCTGGAGATCTCGGGGGGGGGGCGTGTGGGCGGTATGTCAAGCAGCCTGAATGTTTTCTTGCTTGTAAAGATGGGGATAACGTGCTTGGGGTTCCTTCGGGACAAGCCCGGCTATGAGTTGTGTGTGAAGTATCCCCTATAAGTGATGATGTCAGGGTGTGTGTACCCTGCGCCCAGCAGGTACTTGCACTGCAGCCTGGGTTGCCTGTTACTGGTGCGGTGCCCCCTCAGGCTTCGCCTACCCCCCCACGCGTACATCTGACCCCCTCCGAGGGGCATAATAGCGGGGAGTCTCAATCTGATTAGCTGCACGGGTGGCCAGCATTGAAAAACATCTTGCTGGGTCTGCCCCGCGTAAGGCTTCTGCTAAGAAGTGGCATTTATCACCCGCGGTTTCCATCTTCCCTGTAGAAGACGAGGGCCCTTACTCACTCTCCGGTCCTTACCCCCTTGAGGAGGGGGAATTATTTTCTGATTCGGAATCCTCTGAGGAACAACCTAAGATTTACAGTAGTACTGGGACTCCTTTTGGGGAAGACCCGTGGTCCCCTGATGACACTGACAGGCTGCTGAGTCATATTTTTGAAGTGCTTTGTATTTTTCCCCCGGCAGTGGCCCCGCAGAAGCAGGGCGAGCTTTTTCATACGGTTAAGCCACGCTAGGAGTTCCCTGAGCAGTCTCACTAACCCTTTAACCGCCAGCCTACCTGGAGTTTTTGTTACGCTTTGTTGCCAGACCATTTTTCACTATTTTGTACTATGCATGTTCAACTGTGATTTTAGAAGGGATTTCCAGGGATTTCCCAGAAAAATGATATATTGTTTTTTTCAGCAGAGTCTGGGCTTTAACATGAAATGTCTTGTTTGTCATTTTTTAAGTGTATTCTTAATATTTTGGGGTGAGATATGTGCAAAAAAATAAAAAAAATCTATTTTTTACCATTTGTAGTGTTTTTTTGTAATAAAAAATTTAAGTTTGTCATTAAAATATTATTGCGTGTGAAATCCCAATTTCTCCCGGTTACAACGGCACCACATATGTATTGGTAGATGCCCTTTCCTGCCCAGGAGACCACCCCAAACTGAAACAGCGCTTTAAGAGATTTTCAGATCAAATACAGCTATGCTAAGCGCTATGTGCACCTTGCAGTTTTTCAATAAAAACAACCCTTTACATTTGAAATACCCCCCACAACCTATATATTCTCTGGAAGTACACACCTCAAGCTTTTTAGGCATACCAGGCTTGTTGATGTTGCCACAGTTTTCTGGAAGTTCTCCCTCAATGTATTCTTTGGTTACACAGAGCTTCCCTAAAAAAAGGATAAAAAAGCAGAATCAAAGCCACATTTTTCTGAAGAAAACTAGATACAAACAAGAAAAAACAAGTTAATCTAAAAAAGCAACATCCCCCGAACAGAACGATACCAAACATGCATAGCTACTGTCAAGGGAAGAGTTGCCAAACACCCCAAAGTAAAGCTTTTGCACAACGGTAATTTTGCTTGAAAATTTCAGCTCTGCAGACAAAGTGGCACCTTGCGCTTTTTCTACCAAAACAACCCTTTACATTTGGAATACCCGCCACAAACCATATATTTCCTGAAAGTACACATAAGCTTTCTAAGCATACCCAGCATGTTGTAGTGGGCCCATCTTTCTGGAAGTAATCCCTCAAAGAATTCGTTGGTCGCACAGGGTTTCCTTAAAAAATGTATAATAAAGCAGAATAAAAAAAGAGTTTTCCTAAAATATCAATATGCAAACAAGAAAAAACAAGCTAAATCTGAAAGCGCAAAATCCCCCGAGCAGAACGATACCCAACATGCATAGGTACTACTAACCCTTTTAACTGCCAGCCTACTTGAGGCTTTGTCACCCTCTCTTGACAGGTCATTTTTCACCATTTTGCGCTATGCTTAACTGTGATTTTCGCAGGAATTTCCAGGAAAATCATATATTTTATTTTTGCAGCAGAGTTTAGGCTTTAACATTAAAATGTCTTGTTTGTAATTAAACAAAAAAAATAAACATTTTTTTTTTAGAAAATTGTCTCCTTTATTTCAAATAAAACACTTGTTTTATTAAAGAAAACCATATTGCATGTGAAAGCCCCATTTCTCCCGATTACAACGGTACCACATATGTATCGGTAGCCCCCTGTTACTGTTCAGAAGACCCCCCCCCAAACTGAAAAAACACTTTATAACATGTAAAAATAAAATACAACTACAATCCACACTATAAAGGGTTAAATCAAGAACAAAAATTGGTGTGGGTTTCCCCTTCCCGGGGGGGAGGTAACCCCCATTTTTTTTTTTATTTTAAGGGTTAAAAACCCTTAAAAATTCCCATAAAAAAATGACATGGGCCCCCCCCTATCCAGCATAACCAGCCCAGGGATTGTAGAACAGGGCGCAGGGGCCAGCTTTGGTGGCCCCCCGCCCTGCCAAGAACAAGCCCGCACCGCCTAAATCAGCCCGGGCCCTTCTGCCCCCCCTGGGCTTCGGGGAGGCAGGTAATAGGGGGGCCGGGGTTAATGGCAAGTCACCCGCTAGCCGCAGGTGACTTGGCAGCCCCCAAGCCTTGTGAACTGGTATAGGGGTCCCATGGACTCCTTACAAGTTCACAATGGGTTAAATTGGACCAACACCCAGGGCTGATCAGCCCCGGAATCTATAAGATTCCTGGACCGTTCTATTCCCTCCCCCCGGGGCATCCAAAATCAGGATGCCCCTCTGTGTGAAACCCCCCTGAAACACCTGCTACCATTTACTTGAATCCGGTCCTACGGCGCAAGCGCAGGCCACATCACCGCTATCCCTCTAGCAGGACGCGTGCCCAGGCCGGCTATTTATGAATGGCCGCTGCGGGCACGCTCCCTGTTAGAGGGAAGTGGGGGATGCGGCCGCCAGCGCGCTCAGAGCGGCTGAGCTTAGATGTCTCTTAGACGTCCATAACTCAGCCGCTCTGAGCGTGCTGATTGGACGAGCGGGCGCGCAAGCGCCGTAGGACCCGGGTGAGGTGAGTTATTGTGGGTGATCGGGGGGGGTTTCACACAGCGGGGCATCCCCAATCGGGATGCCCCAGGGGAAAGGACCAATACCCAGGATAGTCAAAATCCTGGGTGTTGGTCCACTTTAAATGTAAAAAAAAAACACACCACACCACAAAATGCTGGAAGCATTTATTGCCAGCTGGGTGACAGGACATAAAAACCCTTGAAAATCCCCCCAAAAAATGACGTAGGGTCCCCCCTACCCAGCGTTACTGACCCGGGCCAGCTATGGGGGCTTGTAGAACGCTGGCCCCTTGCCCTGCAGGCTACTAGCCCGCATAGCCACTTGGTGGCCCGGGCCCTTCTGCCCCCCCCTGGCCTTTGGGGAGGCAGGTAATGGGGGGCTGAGGTTAATGGCAAGTCACCCGCTAGCCCGCAGGTGACTTGCCAGACTCAGAGCCTTGTGAGCTGGTACAGGGGTCTCATAGACCCCTTACCAGCTCACAAAGGGTTAACTGTAAAAAAAAGACCACACACAAAATGATTTTATTAAAACTTACCTTCGATTGTAAGCTCTTGTCCCTCGCTGCTCTGATGACAGATGCTGGTGATCGGCATCCAGAGAAGGGGGAGGCAGGAGATCAGAGGATCTCCTGCCACCTCCTTCCCCGGGCACCGATCACAGGCATCTGACAGCTGAGAACGCTGAAGCCGGTGATCGGGGGCCGTGATGACGTCATTAGCCCCGCCCTTTAGCGGCAAGATGGCGGCCGCCATCGAGAAGGAAAGGGGAGAGTGCCTCCCGGGCTCTCTCCTGAAGATCCGTAAGTCCTGGGGGGATCGGAGGCCCCCTAGGTGAAGAGGAGGGTCGGCGGGAGCCACCGCACACGCAGGTAAGTAAATGTAATTTTTATTTATTGATTTTTTTTACAGGAAAGTCAGTGGCAGCTGAAACGGGGGGGGGGGTGCACCCTAGTCCGGGCCCTCCCCTGCACGCGGAGGAGGTCCGACGGACGATCGAAGCACACCATCTTAAAGAGGAGACCCGGCCGAATGAAACGGGGGGTCAGGTGAGTCTTTTTTTTTTTTTTTTTGGCAGTTAGCAGGGGGAAAGCCAGGTACGTAAAATTTACGTAGCTGGCGTTTAACGACAGGAGAGGCAGCTACGTGAATTTTACGTAGCTGGCGTTTAAAGGGTTAATAATCTAGTGCTCAAGGAATGGGAACGGCCTAGCAAGCTGATATTGTTAAGCGTTGGTCATGTCCTCCCGAGGTGGATGCGCCCGTTCTCGGGTTGTCCAATACATCTGTCATGCATTCTCCTGATACTACTACCCTGCAGGATGGGGAGGACCGGCGCTTGGACCAACTGGCCGGTCACGCCTATGCCTGTGTGGGGACGGCTCTGCGCCCGATTTGTGCCTCTGCTATTACGGCTATTGCCATTAAAGGGGTGCTTAAGTGTCTCTTGGACTGGGCATCTGAGGATGCGGGTAGAGAAGAGTATAGATCTCTACTGCTTTGTTAGGAATTTATTGCATGTCTGCTATGGATGATGCCATTACAATGTGTGGTAGAACTTCTGCCTTGTTGGTGGCTATACGACGCTCTGTCTGGCTATGTCAATGGGTAGCTGATAATGCTGCTAAGAAAGCTCTCACTGGTTTCCCTTTCAAGGGCCTGCATCTCTTTGGGGAGCACTTGGATTTGTTTGCCAGGGGTGGCAGGTTACCTCAACGTAGGAGGCCGTCCCCGTCCTTTCGGGAAATGGGTGCCTTTCTCCCATCCTTCCGTGGTTCCAGAACTGGCCGAGGAGTCTCCTTTACTGGGGTCCGAGGAGATCACTGGGGAAGGGGCAGAGGACGTGGCCGTCCTGGCCTATCCTGGGGTCCCAAGCCAAAATCATCACCCAAGCCCCCTCAGGCATGAAGGGGCGCCCTCACCCATCCACCATCCAGGTGGGGGGACGGCTCCGGCTCTTTGCTCGCCTCTGGAGGCTCCACGTCTCAGACCGGTGGATTCAGGCGGTAGTGTCCTCCGGTTACAAGATAGAGTTTGCTGCCTGGCCGCCCCCAAGATTCATCAAATCCCGGATAGCTCAAAACCCCTGTCAGCTCAGGGTCTGTGCCTTGCTGTCCAAAACCTTCTGGAGTCGGGAGTCATCTGCCAGGTGCCTTTGAGGGAAAGGGGCAGAGGCTACTATTCCACAATCTTTTCATTGTTCCCAAAAAAGACGGGTCCATCAGACCTATCCTGGATTTAAAGTGCCTCAACAAATTTGTCAGATCCAGACACTTTCGCATGGAGACTCTGCGCTCAGCTGTCAATTCCCTACGCCCGGGCGACTTCATGACCTCTGTAGACATCAAAGATGCTTACCTTCATGTACCAATCTTTCCATGTCATCAGAGATTCCTCAGGTTCGCTCTGGAGGATCAGCACTATCAATTTGTGGCCTTACCTTTCGGGCTCACCTCGGCTCCCAGGGTATTCACCAAGGTGCTGGCGGGCGTACTGGCTCTGCTGAGATCTCAGGGCATTCACATCCTTCCTTACTTGGACGACATTCTCATCACTTCTCAGTCCTTCCAGCAGGCCGAGCTGGATATCCAGCTGGTGGTGTCCGCACTGGAGTCCTTTGGCTAGATGATCAACCATCCCAAGTCTTTCCTGTCACCGTCAATGGTGAGGTCCTTTCTGGGCATGACTCTGGATACATCTCAGGTCAAGATCCTTCTCCCTCAGCAGAAGGTGGAGAATCTTCAGACCCTAGCCAGGCGTCTTCTGTCTTCCCCCTCATCGCTCCATCCGGCAGGGGATGCAGTTGGTGGGCCTGATGGTGTGCTGCTTCGAGGCGGATCCTTACGCTCAGTTTCACATGAGACCCCTTCAAATTCACCTCTTGTCAGTTTGGGATCGGGACCCTCGGTACCTGGATCAGGTGCTGGTTCTGTCCCCCCTGGCCAGACGGTCTCTCTCGTGGTGGCTGGACTCAAGAAACCTGTTGGTGGGCAGATACTTTCTGGCCCCGAGCTGGGAGACAGTCACCACAGATGCCAGCCTGACAGGTTGGGGGGGCTTCTGGAAATCCCTGAAATTCCAGGGTCAGTGGGGCCCTCAGGAGGCCTACACCCCTATCAACATTCTGGAATT
Source organism: Gastrophryne carolinensis (assembly GCA_027917425.1). Taxonomy (NCBI): domain Eukaryota; kingdom Metazoa; phylum Chordata; class Amphibia; order Anura; family Microhylidae; genus Gastrophryne; species Gastrophryne carolinensis. The sequence goes on along the minus strand of CM051239.1, from coordinate 270,945,836 downwards.
GAGGGCGATAAAGTTGGTTCTCGCCCAATTGGCTCCACACCTTCGAGGTCGGGCGGTTCAGGTCCGCTCGGACAACCAGACGGCGATTGCCTACATCAGTCATCCGGGAGGGACCCAGAGCAAGAGGGCCCTCAAGGAAGTGTCCCTGAAACTGTCTTGGGCGGAGGAGAATGTTCCCTGCATCTCAGCCGTGTACATCTCGGGGGTGGAGAATCTGGAGGTAGACTCCTTCAGCAAGGGGACTTCTCATCTGGGAGAATGGTCCCTCAGCAGCAGGGTGTTTCACTCCCTGTGCCACCGTTGGGGTCAGCCAGATGTGGATCTGTTTGCGTCCTGTCACAATCACAAGCTTCCAGTCTTTGTCTCTCTGTCACAGGACCTTCTGGCCTTGGCCACGGATGCTCTAGCAATGTCTTGGAAGAGCTTTCAGCTTCTCTATGTGTTTCCTCCTTTCCCTCTGCTGGGCAGGGTGTTGCGCAAGATTGCTCAGGAAGGGGTACCAGCCATTCTGGCGGCCCCCTGTTGGCCAAGAAGGGTGTGGTTCGCAGACGTCGTACAGTTGGCAGTAGATCAGTATTCTCTGCCCAAGGATCCAGACCTGCCCACTCATGGCAGCTACGCCATCCCAATTTACAAACGCTGGCTTTGACGGCCTGGCTGCTGAAACCTCCATCCTGATGGAGAAGGGGTTGCCTGCCTCTATAGTTAATACTATGAATCGGGCTAGGAAGCAGTCCTCGTCATCCATCTACTATAGGGTAGGGCATGCTTACATTGACTGGTGTAAGTCTAAGTCGCTTCCGTGTCGGGTGTTCTCTATCCCCAGGATTCTGTAATTTTTGCAACATGGTTTGGATTTGGGTCTTCAGCTTAGTACCCTCAAAGGTCATGTTTCTGCTTTGGCCGTATTCTTCCAATGATCCTTTGCTAACCATCGTCTGGTCAAGATCTTCTTCCAGGGGGTTCCTCACGTAAGCCTATGTTACCAGTCTGGGATTTGAACTTGGTCTTATCTGCATTACAAGGGTCTCCCTTTGAACCTTTGCGTGAGGCCCCTTTGTCCGTATTGACGCTTAAGGTAGCCTTTTTGGTGGCTATCACTTCTGTTAGGCGTGCTTCTGAGTTGGCGGTGGTTTCCATCAAACCTCCTTACTTTGAGAGACACCAGGACAAGGTGGGGTTTCGTTTTAAGCCAGATTTTCTGCCTAAGGTTGTGTCTGCTTTTCATCTCAATCAGGACATTGTGTTGCCTTCTCTTTGCCCTAATCCTAGTAATCCTAAGGAGCGGGTTTTACATTTTCTGGATGTGGTCAGAACTCTGAAGTTCTATTTGGTGGCTACTGAATCCTTCAGGAAGACTGATGCTCTTTTTGTGCTCCTGTCTGGACCTAAGAAAGGTCTGGCTCCAGCTAAGTCCACTATCAGCAAGTGGATCTGTCAGGCTGTGGTACAGGCCTACTCTGCTAAGGGGAAGGAGCCTCCCTTCCACCTTACTGCTCATTCTACTCATGCTATTGGTGCCTCTTGGGCTTTTCAGCACCCAAGCTTCTGTTGAACAAGTTTGCAAGGCCGCAACTTGGTCTCCTGTTCATACTTTTTATAAGTTTTACAAGGTTGATGTTGAGGCCTCAGCTGATGCTGCCTTTGGTCGCAAAGCTCTGCAGGCGGCAGTGGTTTAAACTGTCTGCTGTTACTTTTGCACCCTACCTTACGGACACTGCTATTGGATGTCCCATGTGTAAGGAATATTCTGGAACAGGACGTGCTGTATACTTAGAATAATACAATTCTGTGATTACTCACCTGTAGAATTGGTATTATACGTATACAGCACATCCTGTTCCATCCCACCCTTGTTATCATTATTCTTAGTTACCTCTGTATGGTGATTGTTCATATGTTTATTTTTGACGTTCTTGTTCTCCCGGCTTCTTGTTAACTGCTTGTAAATATTGGAGATTTTGTGGGAGGTCCCTGACTTATATAGGGCCGGGAGGAGCCACAAGCTGTTTTCTGCAGTCCAGCGCCATCTTGTGGATGTATTACCCATGTGTAAGGAATATTCTGGAACAGGACGTGCTGTATACGTATAATACCAATTCTACAGGTGAGTAATCACAGAATTGTATTTTTAGCCTTTAATATCAATTTTCTTTATGAGTAATTACAACATGCCTCATACTACATTTAACTACTTTAAGGGAAAGGGGGATCATAGGTTGGATCTGATGTCTGGAAGGACTTTGGGGTGCCTTTGAATTGTAAAGTTAGAAGCAGTTCATGATCACTTACAACAATTGATTAATCTGGATGTTGCTATGTACAGTAAGAGTTTCCTAAAGCTAGTTGTTACTGTAAGTCAAAGTAACTTAATAAGACACTTGCCTTCCCTCATAGTCCTGTGAGCTGTCACACACTCGTTTTAAAGGTGGAACAGCACATTAGTCTCCTGGCATGTACGTGTCTAGTACTGATGGCACATCGATGCTCATGTGGTGATCCCTGTTCCATCAGCCCAGGACCACTGCAGCCTGCTGGATTGATTTTTTTGTTTTAGGTATTAATGGAAAGAGCAAAAATGCATTGTACACTAAATACAACATTATCTTCAGCTTTGCAGATGCCGTTTCTAATGACATAAAGAAAAGTTCAAATGAAGCTGGAGCAAGGACAGACTCTGGAAAGACCCTATCGGCCAAACAGCATTACCTCAGACAGTCACGATATCTACCAGGTAATACAATGGCTCCTATTGGCAAATGGACATAGGCCTATAAAGCACCCGCATAAAGGTTGGGAACTAAGTCCAGTTATATTTAAACTGGACCTTCAGCATGATTTAATGAAAACCCAAACCCTTAAAAAACTATTCCCCAGCATCTAAAATTAATATATTTTACGTTTTTAGTCACTCAACCCTGTTCAGTTAGAAGCAGGACTCTAGGATATGGGCGCCGCCATCTTGACTCAGAAGCATCACATACTGAGGAGAGGAGAGTGGGATAAAGTGCAGGGTTGGGGTTATAGCTGTGCTTTTTTAGCTGTGCTTTTATAGCTGAGCAGAGCTGGGGTCAGGGAAACAACAGCAATCCCATGCACGCAGAGCAACACAATTGGAAGACACTTCATGTTTGCAGGCTGCCTGATGCCCCATGAGCCGCCATATTGGATGTTTAAAGGCTCATAACATGCAGTAGATGCAGGTAGGATAATTTTTTTATGTGAGCAATCGGTATGTACAGGGTGTGGGAAACATATAAAATATGACCTTATTCAGGGTGAAGGTCCGCTTTAATATCTTCTATGTCTTTATAAAAATCTCAGTGAAGAGACTATTTGCCCACTTCATTAGCATTCTCTGCTACTGAAGTAGTCAGGCCTCAGCAAACCACCGCCAGGAGTAGCAACAGACATGGCACAAAGCATAATAGGTTGAAAAAAATGGATCTGCATGTTTCATTAATAGTTCACCTCATATGAGGTTCTTTTTTCTCTAAAATAAAGGCTTTTTCCCAAAACATCCTCCAGGATGGCCCAGCCGAGTAGCTCCTCCCACCTGAACCAGAAACACAAACTGGACATGATTAAATACCCCGCCCGTTCCTCCTGGACCTCAGTGTTTTCCCAACATGTCCTCCATGACGGCCCAGCCAAGTAGCTCCTCCCACCTAAACCGGAAACACAAACTGAACATGATTAAATACCTTGCACTTTCCTCCTGGACCTCAGTGTTTTCCCAACATGTCCTCCATGACGGCCCAGCCGAGTAGCTCCTCCCACCTAAGCCGGAAACACAAACTAGACATGATTAAATACCCCGCCCCTTCCTTCTGGACCTCAGTGTTTTCCCAACATGTCCTCCATGACGGCCCAGCCGAGCAGCTCCTCCCACCTGAACCAGAAACACAAACTGGACATGATTAAATACCCCGCCCCTTCCTCCTGGACCTCAGTGTTTTCCCAACATGTCCTCCATGACGGCCCAGCCGAGTAGCTCCTCCCACCTAAGCCGGAAACACAAACTGAACATGATTAAATACCCCGCCCCTTCCTCCTGGACCTCAGTGTTTTCCCAACATGTCCTCCATGACGGCCCAGCCGAGTAGCTCCTCCCACCTAAGCCGGAAACACAAACTGAACATGATTAAATACCCTGCACCTTCCTCCTGGACCTTAGTGTTTTCCCAACATGTCCTCCATGACGGCCCAGCCGAGTAGCTCCTCCCACCTAAGCCGGAAACACAAACTAGACATGATTAAATACCCCGCCCCTTCCTCCTGGACCTCAGTGTTTTCCTCTCTGGAAACAAGCTGGATTCTTCCTGTTTATAGTTTTTTTCGCAGGGAGAATGGCGTGTTTGGACTCCCTCTCTGCTATCTAGCAGGCTGGGGGGGGGGTCCGCCTTCTGCTGCTACAGTCGGAGATTTCCCTTCCACTTTTGAATGCCACCCCCGGAGGAAATACCCTGTCCCGGATGGGACCCAGTCTTGGGCTTGGATCCCACCCATTCCCCTATAGGCTAGCTGGGAATGCAGGGTGATGGTGGTTACTACGGCCACCCACCCACCTCTACCCCTTGGATTTTCGTGCGGGGGGGCGGGCAGATAAGTATGGACTTACCTTGGAGGGGTAAGTCCCAGCATCAGGTGGTCATGGGAACACTTTTAAACGCTAGTCGGTTCCCAGACGCTGGGCGGGAACCACGTGTTTCTTCCTAAAGCCGACGGCAGCTATACTGTTTGTGACAGGGGCATTTGCATTTGCAAGAGAAATGTAGATACATCTATGTGTATGCACCCAAACAGTGATCATCTGGTGTAGATCTCTCTGATTTACATGGCTGTTCCTCACTATGGGGCATCAAAAATCTGAATGCCTTCATGGGAAGCTACTTATCCGGACCAAAAGTCTAATCGAACATTTTGTTTTGTTGCTAGAGAGAGAATTTCCATTTAATAGAAAAAAAAAAACTGTGTCAGTGGAACTGAAAAGTGGTGACGATCGCAAAATTTTAATCTCCTGTGCCACTGACACCCCCTAATGCATGTGACCTTTATGGCTTCCTGTTTTGGTCATTGCATACAGAATTAGAGGCTGCAAATAGGTTATTCTATGTAAAGTATATTAATAAGATTTAGTCATACTCAAAAACAACGAGCAATCCACGTTTCCCATAATGCCTCTCACCACAATCTGCGTTTCCCTCATTTTATTACTGTTGGCATCATTCATTTAAGTCTGTGTTGTTTAGTGTTTACATGTGTAACTATAAGATTCAGAATTGTACTATGCCTGCAGAAAAATCTAAAAGTTTTAAAGCTTGCACTTTCAGTCTATTAAAGCAGACCTCCAGACAAGAAAATAAAGTTTAGTAATTTGCTTCCCCCTTTGATGATCAGTGGTGTATGGCGCTTGAGAGGGCTTACCCCCTAATCCCATGCAGATGTTGTAGAATAGCTGTGCTCCTAGAATTACATGGGAGCCGCCATATTGGGTCACACCTGAGACACATGATTTCATGAGTGAGGGGGGTGGGGGAAAGCTTTTACTAGCAAATAGACACACCGCAGTTGAGCTGGGAGCTTCCTTATAATCAGCCCAACTGTCCAGAGAGATTTGATCTATTTCCACACATAATGTATAGAAGGATAAACAATTCTTAGCTGGCTGCATTGGAGATCTGCATGGCTGCAGTATGTTTGTGTGATATTGTCTCCCCACTCTGGGCAACCTAGAGCTTTGGATTTTCTATCAGCAGCCCACACCAAATTGACTGAGATTTACCTCAGAAAAGGGACCAGCATCTTTCATATTACACACACAAGCTGAATAACTAGCTGGTAACTATGTATCAATCAATATAAGTCAATGGGTTCCGCTGCCACAACCAGCTAAGAATTGTTTATCATTCTATCCATAATGTGTGGAAATAGATCAAATCTCTCTGGCTGATTATAAGGAAGCTCCCAGCTCAACTGCAGTGTGTCTTTTAAATGTTGTGTTTACATGTTGCATACCTCACAACCGCCCCGATTTGGGCGGGACTGTCCCGGAATGGCTAGGCTGTCCCATGTCCCACCCGATTAGGGCGGAGTCCCGCAAGGTCCCGCAATTAGCGACCAGTTGGAAGGCACGTTTTCATTGCTGAACACTGCCTGTGCTGTGGGCTCCCAGCGATGACTAATGCAGCACGTGTGTACAGACAGTTATACTTCCTAGTCCAGGTGAGCCATGCCTTAGCCCTAAGTGCAGGGGCAGACAGTGGGGCACTGTATTCACATGTGAGCTTTGCCCATGGTGGGCTTTGTATAAACTCGCTGATGTAAACACACACACACAGAAAAGCAGAGTGCGGGGAAGGAAAGTGCTGCCTTCAGCTGTCTGCTGCGGCTGTCGTGTGAATGGTGAGCCCCCCCCACCACTCACCATTGGTTGGGAGGTATGATGATGTTGTTACAATGTTTTAAGAGCTTTCTGAGCAGTGCTGAGTCATTACAGCTGATGGGTTTTTACCTCTGGCCAGAGATGAAGCATTATTTCACAGAGATTTAGGGTAATTTGTTTTTTCACAATCATGCCTGTCAGAATTCTGGCAAGGTGGCTGCCCCATGCAGTTCAATAGCATTTAATCTCCCTGCTATCCCACAACATCTCAATGTAGTTAAGCCCTCTCAAATGTATTGCCCTCTCAAATGTATTACACCACTGATTGCAGGGGAGCAATTTACTAAACTTTGATTTTTTTGACTAAAGGTCTGTTTTAATTTGACTATTAAAATGTTTTGCTTTTAAACAATTTACTAGTTTAGTTATATGCAATCATGTCCGACGTACAAGCTGTGCTGTTGCACAGGGCACCATCCTGATCTCTCTGTAAATGGGCACAGGCTAAGGATTTTTCTCCCGGACAACAGTAAAATGATCATGCAACAATCAGTTTTAGCTTTTATTTCTGTGTCAAGCTACAGGTAGGTGCAAGCTGTACTTGGTTTTCCTAGCATTTTCTTTCAGCATGCTGCTATGGATTTACACTTTGAGCCTGATTTATAAAGCAGTACAACATGGTGTATCACATGAGTGTACAAGATCGCAGCCCATCATAGGTGAAAAAACAGATTTAGCAATTTTTTCCAGCCTTCATGCATGCAAAACAGATATTTACTAAACTGTTAGTGTACAGCAGCGCAGCACTTGTCAGTGCGCTGGTTTTTACTGGCGCAGGGCTCCCCATTTCTACAGGATATAATGGGAATTGAGAGCCCTGCACAAGTACAAGCAGGCGCACAGTGTTAGTTTCTTGAACGAATGTGAATTGCAGGCGTACTCTGGCACAGCTTATGTGGAAGGGCAGCTTGCTACTAGTAAGCAGAACTATGCTGGGGATTTTACACTGCGGTTTGCTCAGAACCAGCATCATGGAACGCACCTAGGTGAGCCCTGTGCTGTCGAGAAGGGCGCACTGTAAAAAAAAAAAAAAAAAAAGTAGTAAATCAGGCCCTTTACGTATATAAACTAAAAAATATTTTATCTTTGATGAACCAGTTTGAAATATAGTGCTGTTTTCCTGCATTTAGGTATGAACCCCAAAAATGCCGGACTGGTATCTGCTAATAATAAGGCAAACAACTTCACCTGGGGCAGCGCGCTCTCCACCAAACCTCTGGCACCTATTGGCGGTGGAGTGACCTTTCACAGGAACAATGCAGGTAACCATGGCATCAGAGGAGCACAATTAGAAGTGTGTATGTTCTCATTGTAGTGCCTTCATGGCTAACTCCACTAGACCTCACTAATAGTTTCATGCAATTTCATTTCCTCTGTCAGGGGCACATCATATATAGCATGTCAGCGAAAACTTTGCTGTACCTACAGTAACTATGCCAGACTTATGCTATAAATATATTCAATATAATTATTAATATTATATTGTGAATAAATCATTTATAATGTTCATGTTATATAAGGCAAGCTTTTAGTGCCTCTATTCAGGACTCTGGGATACAGCCGCTGCCATCTTGCCTCAGAAGGCAAGCAGTTTCTTCCCAGCATCAAGTGCTAAGGAGAGGGGGGCAGGGGTGGTTATTGCTGTGCACAGACAGAGCAGAGCTGGGTCAGGAAAAGGACAGCAATCCCAGAATGCAGAGCGGCATAGTCAGTAGACACTTCCTTTCTGTAGGCAGCCTGAGACTACATGGGCCACCATCTCGGATGTTTAAGAGCTCAGAAAATGCACTAGGTGCATGTAGAACGCACAGTGTGGGCAATCTGTGTGTACAGGGTGTGGGGAACATACAAGATAGTCTCATTCAGGGTGAGTGTCCGGTTTAACTGGGCGGGGGGTATGCAGCAATGTTCAGGGGTTCGCCAACTGGAACTAGTCTGGTGTATGATTTTATAGTAAAATAGTATAGATTTAATAGTAAAACATTCTTTCTTACGTTACAAGGTTTATTTTACTTATTTTATTAACAATAACAATTGATCTCCTCCTTGGGGGTACTTGGTTGTAAGCACTTGTTGCTAGGGGGTACTTGGCATAAAAAGATTGAGGACCACTGCTATAGGGGATACCTGTTACGATTCTAGAGGGTTTATACTCTTTAAGGATGGATACATGGAATTTAAAGCACAACAAAACCAGGGATTTTTTCTTTAATGCATGGCACGGCCCGCTTCGGTATTCATAACAGATGGGTTATTCCGCCACAAGGTGGTGCAGTGGCACTGCAGAAAGCTGTGGCAGAACCCGGCTCCCTATAAAAACGGGATTAACCATAGAGTTCCCAGTGTTTCCTCTGCAGTGCTACTGCGAAGTTAGAAGATGGCTCTCTCTCTTGCGCAGGTGAGCGGGGCAACCAAGCCTGCGGCCCTGCATGTCTATTTCCATCCGTTTCTGGACCCTCACTGCCTCCCAGCCTCGTCTGACAGATCGGGTAGAAGGTAGAAGAGCACTAGGGTCAAGTGCTCCTGGAGCGCAGCTCCAAGCCGCAGACCCTATACCACAAAGGGTAGCTGGCCATGGGCTTTATGGTGAGCCCATTAGGGATGCGGAGTTCTGTCTCTGGGCCTAGGATGGCTTCTGAGCGGGTGAGTGGTTTGGAGACTATGTCCCCTTATTTTTATTTTGGGGTCCCTCCCCTCCCCCCTTGTTTTTAGCGGCCGCGCCGCTTTGTACCATGCTCCGCGGCTGTGGGCGCTATCGGCTGAGGTGATTTTGCTTAGTCATGGCGCCGGTTTTCGCGCTCTTCGGGGGGGACAGGACCGGTTGATGACGCATATTGCGTCGTCTCCCTGTGGCCCGCCCCTCGAGGTACCTCTGCCGGCGCCATTTTGATTGAGTTGCGCGTCTGGTTTTCTCCCTTACTGGCTGAAGCGCTGCATACTCTGGTGTTTCGCCTTGTCCTGTGGTCTGTGCCTGAGTGACCCCACGGTGTCTTTGGTTTGTGAGTCCCCCTTGGGGGGGTTTATTACATTTGGGGTGTATGCTCTGCGGGATGCTCATGTGGCTCATGTCTTTCAAGCGGGATACCATTGGGTTGTGGTTTCTCCCGGCTCCACTCCTTCCTCCCTCTCATTCCCCCCTTCACTGTCTTCTGGGGGCATCCCTTGGAAGGTCCTGCCGGGTGGCTCTTGTATAGCCTTAACCCACTGTTGGCCTATTGCGCCTGTGTTAATCACCATATGGAGGCTTCTGGGGATAGCGTGCTTGGGGGTCCTTCGGGGAAAGCCCGGCTGTGTTCCATGTGTGGGGTATCCCCTGTGAGTAACAGTGTCACGGTGTGCGTGCCGCGCGCTGAAATTGTCCTTGCGCTCCAGGTTGGTTTGCCTGCTTCGCTGCCTAGCTCTGCGCATCCCTCAGCTTCACCTACTCCCCCGCTCCGACAATTGGGCCCTAGTGCGGGGGATATTAGTAGAGAGTCACACTCTGATTTGGCTATACGGGTGGCCAGCATTGAGAAGCAGCTTGCCAGGTCTGTTCCTAGGAAGGCCTCTGGCAAGAAGCGGCACCTGACTTCAACTCCCTCACGCTCTACAGAGAAGTATGAAGAATTTGATGTCACTGCTGGACGTTATTCCCTAGAGGAAGGGGAACTGCCTCTGGACTCTGACTCCTCTGGGGACCAACAGGAGGTTTGTGACAGTGACCCTGAATCAGGGGATTCATGGTATCCTGATGACACTGGTAATTTACTACTGTCTCACATTTTTGAAATTTTGCACATTGCCCCCCCTGGGGAGGCTAAAAGGAAACAGGGGGGGCTTTTTCGTCCTGGAGTTCCCTGAGCAAGAACATTTCACTTTCTTGGTGCTTAAAGCATGGGAACGTCGAACAAGCTACCTGCTATGCCCAAGGGTTTGGATAAAAGGTATCCCTTTCCTGCTGATCTTGTTAGAAGATGGTCAGTTCCCCCGGAAGTGGACGCTCCCGTGCTAGGCTTGTCCAATACTTCGGTCATGCCTTCCCCGGACACTACCACTCTGCGGGGCAGTGAGGATAGGCGCATGGATCAGCTGGCCTGCCATGCCTTTACCTGTGTGGGGGCTGGCTTACGCCCGGTCTGCGCCACGGCTATTACGTCTATTGCCCTTAAGTCACTGCTCAAGCGCCTCCTTGATGGCACTTCAGCTTGTAGAGGGGGTGAAGAGTTTAGGACTCTCTTGGTTTGCTCTGACTTTGTGGCCTTTATCCTCCATGCTTTGGATGATGTGCGGTTGAGCGGCAGGGCCTCTGCGCTCTTGGTGGCTATGCGCCGCTCTGTCTGGTTGCGGCAGTGGGCAGCTGACGCTGCTGCTAAGAAGGCCCTCACTGGTCTCCCTTTCGCGGGGCTGCGGCTCTTTGGGGAGCGTCTTGATGTTTTAGCCAAGGATGGCAGGCTGCCTCAGCGTAGGAGGCAGTCTCTGCCTTTCCAGGGGTCTTCTGCCCCCCTCTCCTCCTTTCGTGCTCCCAGAGGAGGCCGGGGCTCCCTCCTCCCCAGTGGTCGTAGAGATTCTTGGGGCTGTGGCAGACCCCACGGTCATCCCGGTCTCTCCTGGAACTCCAAGCCCAAACCCTCTCCCAAGCCCCCTCAGGCGCCCTCACCCATTTGCTCACGTCTGGAGGCTTCACGTCTCAGACCGTTACAGGATACAGGAGGGGGTGTCCTCCAGTTACAAGATAGAGTTTGCAGTCTGGCCCCCCCAAGATTCCTCAGGTCCCGGATATCTTTAGACCCCCTATCTGCCCAGGGGTTGCGTCTGGTGGTTCAATGCCTGTTAGAGTCAGGAGTCATTTGTTTGTCTCTCTGTCTCAAGATCCTCTAGCCTTGGATGCCTTGGCAATTCCTTGGACTGAGTTCCGGCTTCTCTATGTGTTCCCTCCGTTCCCTCTCCTGGGCAGGGTCTTGCGCAGGATAGTCCAAGAGCGGGTACCAGCCATCCTAGTGGCCCCTTGTTGGCCAAGAAGGGTTTGGTTCGCAGACGTCGTGCAGTCGGCAGTAGACTGGTACGTCTCGCCCAAGGATCCAGATCTCCTCACTCAGGGGCAGCTACGCCATCCCAATTTACAAACGCTGGCTTTAACGGCTTGGCTGCTGAAACCTCCATCTTGAAGGAAAAGGGGTTACCTGCTTCTGTTGTTGATACCATGATTAGGGCTAGGAAGAAGTCCTCGTCTTCCATCTATTACAGGGTCTGGCATGCTTACATTGCCTGGTGTGAGTCCAAGTCTCTTCCCTGTAGGGTGTTTTCTATTCCTAGGATTTTGGAATTCTTGCAACATGGTTTGGATTTGGGCCTTCAACTTAGTACCCTTAAAGGCCATGTTTCAGCTCTGGCAATTTTTTTCCAAAGATCTTTTGCCAATCACCGGCTGGTCAAAACTTTTTTCCAAGGTGTTTCTCATGTGCGTCCACCCCGTAAGCTTCCAGTCTGGGATCTGAATCTGGAGTTGTCTGCTATGCAAGGGCCTCCCTTTGAACCTGTCCATGAGGCCGCCTTGCCTATTTTGACTCCTAATGTAGCCTTTTTGATGGCTATCACGAGTTTCTGAGCTAGCGGCGCTTTCCATCAAGTCTACTTATTTTGAGAGGCATCAGGATAAGGTGGTGTTTTGGCTTAAGCCAGACTTCTTGCCTAAGGTTGTGTCTGCCTTTCATCTCAATCAGGACATCGTCTTGCCTTCATTGTGCCGTAATCCTGCTAATTCCAAGGTGTGAACACTGCATTCCCTGGATGTGGTTAGGGCTCTGAAGTTTTATTTGGTTGCTACAGAGACTTTCAGGAAGTCTGATGCTCTGTTTGTTCTCACTTCTGGACCAAGGAAGGGTTTGCCTCCGGCTAAATCCACTATCAGCAAGTGGATCCGTCAGGCGGTGGTTCAAGCCTATTCTGCTAAGGGAAAGAATCCTCCCTTTAGAATTACGGCTCATTCCACTCGTGCTATTGGTGCCTCTTGGGCTTTTCAGCACCAGGCTTCTGTTGAACAAGTTTGCAAGGCTGCTACTTGGTCTTCTGTTCATACCTTTTCCAAGTTCCAAGGTTGATGTTAAGGCCTCAGTGGATGCTGCTTTTGGTCGCAAGGTGCTTCAGGTGGTAGTGACTTGAACTACTGGCTGTTGCTCTTTGGGGATCCCACCCTACTTTTGGACACTGCTTTTGGATGTCCCATCTGTTATGAATACCGAAGCGGGCCGTGCCATGCATTAAAGAAAAAAGCCTCTTTCTGGTGATTGTTCCAAGTTAATTTGGGTTTTTCTTACCTTTGTTACATTCCTTTGTTCCCTCCCGGCTTCTTGTCTTACTGCTCGTCTACGTTGGGAACTCTATGGTTAATCCCGTTTTTATAGGGAGCCGGGAGCTGCCACAGCTTTCTGCAGTACCACTGCGCCACCTTGTGGCGGAATAACCCATCTGTTATGAATAACGAAGCGGGCCGTGCCATGCAAGAACAAAAACAATTCTACAGTTCACAGAATTGCTTTTTTCCTGCCACCTACTGATTTGGGGTGCCCTGCTGTGTGAAACCCCTAGATCATATCTCATATAAACTCATCTTTCCCTAGTCCTATGGCACATGCCATTAGCACAGAGACTTTAGCCGTGCATATTTATTCTTTGGCAAACTGCTCTGTTTACCGCGATCGGGAGCGCAAGCGGCTATATCCCCAGGTGCAGGCATGCTCCCATCGCCAACCTAAATAGCTGGGGGCGGGAGCACGCCACAGGCCAAAGATGCTGGGGATCACAAATATTTACACTAGCAAGGGAGCCAGGGAGAAGTTGAGTTTTGTGATGACCCGGGGACGGGAATATGGCCCCGGGGAAAGGCCAGCGGTCCTGATGGTTTTGATCCACTTTAAAGAACTGCTAGCATAAATGCATGATGCAAAATCCTAAAGCTTCCACCTATTTCATCCATAGACCTATAATGAGGACTAGGGGTGGGTGCTAAATGATTCATGTTTAAGGCTGAAGATGTGAGGCACAACTGGTCCTGTGCTGAAGAGGCAGAGAGCACAGCCTTTCCCTGCCTGTGTCACGATTCCCTGTCATCCAAAATTATGTATGTGCACATTCCAGGGCATGCTGGTGATTGTAGTTACCTGACAGCTGGGGTGAGGGCTAGACAAAGGGAAGGAACTGTTGCTCTCAGATATGCCTTATTAACAATTAGTAAAGAAAAATATAGATCTACAAAGCTTCAACTCTTGCCCTAATAGGTAAATCACTAACATACTGAGTTAAATATCCACATAATAGCTTATCAGAATATTCTGTCTAATGAGATATTATCGTTATTTGGAATGCCCCACCATGCTGAGGCTGGGTTTCCTTATTTTATCCTTCAGCACTGATGGCTGCTGCCTTGGAACAGGGGTTTGCCAGGAGGCCTTATACAGCACTGTGTGCAGTGTCCACCCCGTGCAGCTGGATAGTCGCCAGCAGTCATGTGGGGCGCTAGACAGCAGGGAAAGGCGAGTATGTAGCGAGACCCAGTCTGGGGTTTCCCGTTAGTTCCAGTGTGGTGGGGCATCCCAAATTGGACCTCCAGTCAAGTCCAGTTTTAAAATTTTGTTTGATTTTGTCTATACTATATCCCTGTTAATAAAAGCCTGTTATCTGAATTCATTGATCAATAGAAATACTGAAAGACAAAGCCCAAAACCAGCCAAATGAAGGCAAAATAGATTTGTGTCACTGGTGCAGAACCCCCTTATTTTGATTATGATGACACTCAAGGTTTTATTTTAAGTGGACTTCCTGTTTCTGGAAACCAAGCACGATGTAGAGCTAATTCTTTCCCAAATGCAGCATAGCCAGTAAAATGACCCCCCACCCACAATGCATTTTTAAGACTGACGCCACGTGAAATAAGACAAACTGCAATCAGAAATGTGAGCTTACCAAATGGATGACATTTTGCATTGTATGACAGGTTATTTCACCTCCCCAGGCTCCCTAGGAGGATTTCCAGGCCCTGCCTATAATACAACAGGAGGATATGTTCCCTCTTTTCAAAAGAAGGAGGTTGGATCTGCAGGACAGAGGATACAGCTAGCACCAATTGGACCCACCACAAGTAAGAGATTGCTCTGTGAAAATAGCAAAGCAATAGAAAAAAGACAACAAAGACGTAGCCCCACTGCTGACCAGGCTACACTCACTTCACTGAGCAGCAAGAAAGACAAACTTATATAAATCAAATTATACAAATCTTATATAAATCAACTTGTTTCACATAAACCAAGAACATAAATAACTTGACAATGATAAGGAAAACAAAGTAAGCTTCAGCATAAGCCCAGCCTGGAGCGTCCATTAGTAGCCTCACAAATGGAACTGCTGACTTAAAGTGCACCTATACTCAGGAAGGTGGTCACCTTCCTTCCCCAGTTCTGTGTTCCAAAACAGCTTGTGTACTGTAACTGAACTGGGGGTAGGGCTGCTCGGCCAGGGAGCAATACGGCCGACTGCACACAGTTCTGTTGTTATGAATATTGGGCAAAGGTTCTAGTATAAAAAAAAAAAAACTAACCAGGCTGTTTTGTGGCATGGGCTGGGGATGGAAGGAGATGACGTAAACTTCCCTCTGAGTTTAGGTGTACTTTAAAGAGAAGCCACACCTGGGAATTTCACTCTACCGGGTATTTGTTCCTCTCAGAAGAGGCATCCTGATTTGGGATGCCCTGCTGTATTTACCCCCCCAGGTCGCCATTAAAACTTACCTTCTCGTCATTTCCACGGTGCAGCCACAGCCGAAACCGAGCGTGCTGAGTGGCCCGTTCAACCAATCAGCGCTCTCCGTGACGCTCGGCAGCCCAAGGAAGGAAGCTGTTTCCCCCGCTCAATCTCTAGCTGTGGGCATGCTCACACCGCTCATTGAGAAAGCCACAGCTAGAGGGGAGCAGGTGTGCGGCCGCAGCACTTAGACGCGGTTAGACGGCGGTGGAACGGGCGACCTGGGGTGTTTTGTACAGCTGGGCATCCCAATTCAGGATGCCCAAGGAGTGGGGCTCGATATATTCCAAGTATACAGCACGTCCTGTTCCAGAATATTCCTTACACATGGGTAATACATCCACAAGATGGCGCTGGACTGCAGAAAACAACTTGTGGCTCCTCCCGGCCCCATATAAGTCAGGGTCCTCCCACAAATTCCCCAGTTCTTATCTGCAGTCTGGGCTGCAAAGATAGAAGATGGCTCTCTATGTTGCGCAGGTGAGCGGGGCTTATCTGCCTGCGGCCCTGCAGGACTATTCCCACCCGTTCTGAACCATACCAATGCCTCGGCTGACAAGGTTCGGGTGAAGGTAGGTCAGTAAGCACCAGGTTAGGTGCTGAGGAGCACTGCTCCTACCGCAGTCCCTGCGGTTTAGGCTGATGGTGGGCCTTTATGGGTTTTGCCAGGCTCCTGTGCTGTTTAACCCTTCCCCCCCCAGGTGCCCCTTCCCACCCTACCCTCCCCCCACCCTTTTTCTCTAGGGCTGATAATCCCTTAAATTCCTTGCCTCGCTCTCCCTCGGGGAGATCTCCGGGGGGGGGGGGGGTTACTGGTGCTGGTGGTCTGCACGATTGTTGGTGTGTTTTTCACCGTGTACACCGCGCGCTTGTACCGCGGACGACGGCGACATTGCTATTGGCTGGCCGCATCACGTGGGGCGCAATTCGCGCTCTTCGGGGGGGGGGCGGGCTCTGTGGATGACGTTTTTGTATCACGTCTCCACGGCCCGCCCCTCGAGGTCTCTGCAGGCGCCATTTTACCCTCTCCTTGTGCTGCGTGCGCTGCTGGCTCCCTGCGGTCTGTGAGTACCCCTGCGGGGTGGTTCTCCTGTGGTTTTTTTCCTTAGTGTATATTCTTATGGGAATGTTTTTTATGTCTTTCAGGCAGGTTACAACTTTAACATCTGTGGTTTCTCCCGACCCTCTCCCCTCGCTGTCTCCAACTTCCCTAGCGGGTCCTTGGGGCATCCCGGGTAGCTTTTTAGCGTTAACCCTTACTGGCCTGTTGTGCCACTCAAATCACCATATGGAGGCTTCTGGGGATTATATGCTTGGGGTTCCTTTGGGACAAGCCCGGCTATGTGTTGCGTGTGGGGTATGCCCTATAAGTGATGATGTCAGGGTTTGCGTACCCTTCGCCCAGCGGGTGCTTGTGCTGCAGTCTGGGTTGTCTGTTACTGGGCCTGGTGCTGCGCCCCCTCTGGCTTCGAGGGGCATACTAGCGGGGAGTCTCAACCTGATTTGGCTGCACGGGTGGCCAGCATTAAGAAACATATTACTGGGTCTGCCCTGCGTAAGGCTTCTGCTAAGAAGCGGCATTTATCTCCCGCTGTTTCCCTCTTCCCTGTTGAGGCTGAGGAAGTTCCTGACGTTCCTGGTTATTGTCCCCTTGAGGAGGGGGAATAATTTTATGATTCAGAATCATCTGAGGAACAGCCTAAGATTTATGGCGGTACCGGGTCTCCTTTTGGAGAAGACCCATGGTCCTCAGATGACACTGACAGGCTTTTGTCTCACATTTTTGAAGTGCTTTGTATTTCCCCTCCTGCAGTGGCTCCGCAGCAGCAGGGCGAGCTTTTTCATATGGTTAAACCACGCTTGGAGTTCCCGGAGCAGTCTCACTTTAATAATCTGGTGCTCAAAGAATGGGAACGGCCTAGCAAGCTCCCTGGGGTGCCCAAGAGTTGGGACAAAAGGTATCCATTTCCTGCTGATGTGATTAAGCGTTGGTCATGTCCTCCTGAGGTGGACGTGCCCGTTCTGGGGCTGTCATGCATTCTCCTGACATACTACCCTGAGGGATGGTGAGGACCGGCGCATGGACCAGCTGGCTTGTCATGCTTTTGCCTGTGTGGGGACCGTGCTGCGCCCGGTTTGTGCCTCTGCCATTACAGCTATTGCTATTAAAGGGCTGCTTAAGAGTCCATTAGAAGGGGCCTCTGATGACGCAGGAGGAGAAGAGTATAGATCTCTCATGCTTTGCTATAAATTTGTTGCATATGTTCTTTCTGCCATGGATGATACCATTAGAATGTGTGAAAGGACATCTGCCCTTTTGGTGGCTATAAACTGCTCTGTTTGTCTGCGTCAGTGGGCTGCTGATAATGCTGCTAAGACTGCTCTCACTGGTTTTCCCTTTAAGGGGCTGCGCCTCTTTGGGGAACGCTTGGACTTGTTTGCCAGGGGCAGTAGGTTACCTCAACGTAGGAGGCCCTCACGGTCCTTTCGGGGGACGGGTGCCTTTCTCCCTTCCTTCCGTGGTTCCAGAACTGGTCAGGGAGTCTCCTTTGCTGGGGCTCGCGGAGACCATTGGGGCAGGGGACGGGGCCGGCCCCTGCTGGGGTCCCAAGCCAAAGTCCTCCCCAAAGCCCCCTCAGGCATGAAGGGGCGCCCTCACCCATCCGGGTGGAGGGATGGCTTCGGCTCTTTCCTCACGTCTGGAGGCTTCACGTCTCAGACCTGTGGGTTCAGAAGGTAGTATCCTCCAGTTACAAGATAGAGTTTGCAGCCTGATCACCCCCAAGATTCGTCAAATCCCGGATTGGCTCAAAACTCCTGTCAGCTCAGGGGCTGTGCCTTGCTGTCCAAAACCTTCTGGAGTTGGGGGTCATCTGCCCGGTACCTTTCAGGGAAAGGGGCAGAGGCTTCAATTCCAATCTTTTCACTGTCCCCAAAAAGGACGGGTCCCTCAACAAGTTTGTCAGATTCAAGCATTTTCGCATGGAAACGCTGCGCTCTGCAGTCAATTCTCTGCGCCCGAGCGACTTCATGACATCTGTAGACATCAAGGACGCTTACCTTCATGTACCAATCTTTCCAGATCATCAGAGATTCCTCAGGTTCACTCTGGAGGATCAGCACTACCAATTTGTGGCCTTAGCTTTCGGGCTCACCTCGGCTCCCAGGGTATTCACCAAGGTTCTGGCGGGCATAATGGCTCTGCTGAGATCTCAGGGCATTCGCATCCTTCCTTACTTGGACGACATTCTCATCACGTCTCAGTCCTTCCAGCAGGCCGAGCTGGATACCCAGCTGGTGGTGTCCACACTGGAGTCCTTCGGCTGGGTGATCAATCACCCCAAGTCTTACCTGTCCCCGTCACTATTGAGGTTCTTTCGGGGCATGACTCTGGATACATCTCAGGTCAAGATTCTTCTCCCTCAGCAGAAGGTGAAGAGTCTTCAAGCTCAAGCCCAGCTTCTTCTGTTTTGCCCTCATCCCTCCATCCGGCAGGGGATGCAGCTGGTGGGCCTGATGGTGTCTTGCTTCGAGGCGGTTCCATGCGCTCAGTTTCACATGAGGCCTCTTCAACTTCACCTCTTGTCAGTATGAGATCGGGACCCTGTGTCCCTGTTCTGTCCCCTCCGGCCAGGCGTTCTCTCTCATGGTGGCTGGATTCAAGGAACCTGTTGGTGGGCAGATCCTTTCTGGCCCCTTGCTGGGAGACAGTCACCACAGATGCCAGTCTGACAGGTTGGGGGGGCTTCTGGAAGTCCTTGAAATTCCAGGGTCAGTGGGGCCCCCAGGAGGCCCATACCCCTATCAACATTCTGGAACTGAGGGCAGTGAGGTTGGTTCTCACACAATTGACTCTCCACCTTTGGGCTCGGGCTGTTCAGATCCGCTTTGACAACCAGACGGCGGTTGCCTACATCAATCATAAGGGGGTATCTGATTCTGTTCTGGGCGGAGGAGAATGTTCCCTGCATCTCGGCAATGTACATCCCGGGGGTGGAAAATCTGGAAGCGGACTCCCTGAGCAGGGGGACTTCTCGTCTGGGAGAATGGTCACTCAGCATCAGGGTGTTTCGCTCTCTGTGCCACCACTGGGGTCAGCCGGATGTGGATCTGTTTGCGTCCCGTCACAATCACAAGCTTCCAGCTGTTGTCTCTCTGTCCCAGGACCTTCTGGCCCTAGCCATGGATGCACTTGCATTGTCTTGGAAGAGCTTTCAGCTTCTCTGTGTTCCCTCTGTTTCCTCTGCTGGGCAGGGTGCTGCGCAAGTTAGCCCAGGAAGGGGTGCCAACCATTCTGGTTGCCCCCTGTTGGCCAAGAAGAGTGTGGTTCGCAGACATTGTGCAGTTGGCAGTAGATCAGTACGCCCTGGCCAAGTTTCCAGATCTGCTCACTCAGGGGCAGCTACGCCATCCCAATTTGCAAATGCTGGCTTTCATGGCCTAGCTGCTGAAACCTCCATCTTGATGGAAAAGGGGCTGCCTGCTTCTGTTGTTAATACCATGATTTGGGCTAGGAAGAAGTCCTCGTCCTCAATCTACCATAGGGTATGGCATGCTTACATTGACTGGTGTTGAGTCTAAGTCGCTTCCCTATAGGGTGTTTTCTATCCCCAGGATTCTGGAATTCCTGCAACGTGGTTTGGATTTGGGTCATTAACTTAGTACCCTCAAAGGTCATGTTTCAGCTTTGGCCATTTTCTTCCAAAGATCCTTTGCCATTTTTTCAGGGGGTTACTCACGTAAGCCTGTTACCAGTCTGGGATTTGAATTTGGTCTTATCTGCCTTGCAGGGGTCTCCCTTTGAGCCCTTGCGTGAGGCCCCTTTGTCCATTTTGATGCTTAAGGTAGTCTTTTTGGTGGCTATCACTTCTGTTAGGCGTGTTTCTGAGTTGGCGGCGCTTTCCATCAAACCTCCTTACTTTGAGAGACACCAGGACAAGGTGGTGTTTCGTTTTAAGCCACATTTTCTGCCTAAGGTTGTGTCTGCTTTTCATCTCAATCAGGACATTGTTTTGCCTTCTCTGTGCCCTAATCCTAGTAACCCTAAGGAGCGGGTCTTACATTTTCTGGATGTGGTCAGGACCTTGAAGTTCTATTTGGTGGCTACTGAATCCTTCAGAAAGACTGATGCTCTTTTTGTTCTCCCTTCTGGGCCAAAGAAGGGTTTGGCTCCGGCTAAGTCCACTATCAGCAAGTGGATCCGTCAGGCTGTGATTCAGGCCTATTCTGCTAAGGGGAAGGAACCTCCCTTCCGCCTTACTGCTCATTCTACTCGTGCTATTGGTGCCTCTTGGGCTTTTCAGCACCAGGCTTCTGTTGAACAAGTTTGCAAGGCCGCTACTTAGTCTTCTGTTCGTTACTTTTTCTAAGTTCTACAAGGTTGATGTTAGGGCCTCAGCTGATGCTGCTTTTGGTCGCAAAGTTCTGCAGGCGGCAGTGGTCTAATCTGCCCGCTGTTACCTTTGGGGATCCCACCCTACCTTACGGACACTGCTATTGGATGTCCCATGTGTAAGTAATATTCTGGAACAGGATGTGCTGTATACTTGGAATAATACAATTCTGTGATTACTCACCTGTAGAATTGGTATTATAAGTATACAGCACGTCCTGTTCCAGAATATTCCTTACACATGGGTAATTACCTCTGTATGGTGATTGTTCAAATGTTCATTTTGGATTTTTGTTATTATTGTTTCTCCCGGCGTCTTGTTAACTGCTTGTCAATACTGGGGAATTTGTGGGAGGTCCCTGACTTATATGGGGCCGGGAGGAGCCACAAGTTTTCTGCAGTCCAGCGCCATCTTGTGGATGTATTACCCATGTGTAAGGAATATCCTGGAACAGGACGTGCTGTACACTTTTAATACCAATTTTACAGGTGAGTAATCACAGAATTGTATTTTTAGATTCCAGGGCTCCCATCTCAACTCCCCTAGCAGCACTTGGGGTCGCTGCATCCCTTAACACCCCCAGATTGCGATCTTGCAAATGCAAGAAAAAGAGGTAGCAAACTTACGGTGCACATGCTCGTATGTCACTTACACATCTTGCATTACCAACAGTGACAAATGAGGGTTGCTGTCACCAATGGAATGTAGAAGAGTATTTGCTTGACGCCTGATTTCAAAGGCTCTTGATGAGGACCGAAATACCAGAATGGATAAGGGTTAAAGGAGGCCTTTTGCCTGAAGGTCTGCCTTATTTTTTCTACAACCAGGCAAGTTTGTGTGTCCAGAATCACTGGCATGAGAGTTGCATGAGTTTGTGCTGAGCATCTACATAAAGTTGTGTAGGTAACAGCGGACATACAGTGTATATAGAAATGAAATCGATATGAATGGGCAAGCTACTTCAACATAAGAATCAAGTACTAATAAAAGAGTAGCATGTCTTAAATGTTGGTTATAGAGGGTTCCACACCCTGCAGGGTGGTATGGGACCACTGCTTATGCCTGGGGTCGCAATCCCAAATTCAGGACCCTGAACTTACTACTTCTGGGAGGCCCTTCCAGGCACGAGCAATGGCGTGGTCACTACAAAATAGGTTACAACATTTCTAATAGAGATAGTAACAGGTATTGACCACCCAAATAAAAAAAAAAAAAAAAAAGGGTGCTCACCTTATATTTCCCCAAGGCTGATTGGTCCTACTGCAACGATCAGCAACTCACCCTGGCTGGATCGCATCCTGCGCCTAATTTTATATTTATGGAATTTAGAGTTGTATATCTCAAATTACATAATTTGTTACATATAAAAAGATCATTAAAACACTATGGGGTAGATTCAGTGCCATGTGAGAAGACTATATTCTTAGTATACAGTACGTCCTGCTCCAAATCTAATACTTACACTTGGGGATATACTCCGTCAGATGGTGCTGGACTGCAGAGACATCGAAAATAGGCTCCTCCCGGCCCCTCAAATACCCAGGGACCTCCCACAAATCCCCAGAATTTCTCTGCAGTCTGGCTGCAAAGGACAAGAAATGTCTCTCTACTCGCAGGTGAGCTGGGCTATTAGCCCGCGGCCCTGTAGGACTATTCCCACCCGTTCCACTAGTAATATGCCTCCCAGCCTTGGCTGCACTGGTCGGGTGAAGGTAGGCAGCACCGCTGTTAGGTGCTTAGGAGCGCTGCTCCACCGCAATCTCCCACCAAAGGGTAGGCGGTTCAGGCTTATGGTGAGCCTCTATGGGATGCCCCTCCCGCACTAGTACCCCCTTGCCCCTGCCCATCGGTGGGCCCTGTTTAAGTGGCCGCTGTCCTCCCTCAGCCTCCTTGTAGCCTTCGGGGGAAAACAGGGGGGGGGGGGGGCGTGTGTAAATATGTATGCTATGCATTCTGTGTTTTACATTCTGTTTAGTCTTGTGTCAGCTGCCATGCTGACTTGTCTTTACTGTCTTTTTAAAATTGCCGCCGCAGCGTGCTGACTTGGTTCCGCGCTTGGCGTCGGCATTACCTCAGGCGCTGGTGCGCCATCATTGGCTGCTTGCACGTTCTGGCTTCGGGGGGTCTTTGGCACGCTCCACGTCATCGCTGATATCGGCCCGCCCCTCGAGGTATACCGATGCCATCTTTATCCTGCTTGGTTGGCCCATGCGTGACGGACCCCTACCTACCGCAGTCCGTAAGTGCCCCCGCAGGCGGCTTTATATCTTTCACTTTTGTTACTGTGTGCTTACAGGTCTTGTCTGCTTATGTCTTTCAGGCGGGGCGAACCATTTTGGCTTCTCCCGATCCTGTATTAGTATATAACTTGTAGGCTTTGTAAAAATAATACTCCCACTTCCCTAGCGGGTTATTGGGGCATCCGGGGTTGCTATATAGCATTATTCCCTATCGGCGTATAGCGCCGCTATAATCACCATATGGAGGCATCCCAGGATAATGTGACTGGGGTCCCTTCGGGACAAGACCGGCTGTGTGTAGCGTGTGGGCAGCCTCATGCTGACGCTGGCAAGGCGTGGGTCTGTGTACCCTGTGCTGAGCAGGTGCTTGCATTGCAATCTGGCCTGCCAGTGGCTGCACCTCGCTTCACTTCGCCTACTCCCCCGAGCTTAAACCTCACTCCTACTGAGTTGCATACTAGTGGGGATTCTCAGCCTGATGTGTCTTCTAGACTGGCTACTGTTGAGCAGTTGATTGCTAAGTCCTTAGCGCGTAAGGCCCCTGCTAAGAAGCGGCACTTGATGCCTAATGTCACTGTTTTCCCTATGGGAACTGAGGAGTTTTGGAATCTTTGTGGCTATACCCCGTCTGATGAAGGGGAGCTCTTTTCTAATTCAGGCTCATCTGATGAGAGACCAAGGGGTCATGACGATTCTGGCTCTGACCCCTGGGCCCCGGATGACACTGACAGATTGACCCAGATTTTTGAGGTTCTGTCCATCTCTCTCCCTGTTGAGGCTCCCAGGCAAAGAGGGGAGCTTTTCCATACAGCAAAATCACGTTTGGAATTTCCCGAGCAGGCACATTTTCATAACCTTGTGCTCAAGGAATGGGAGCGCCCCAGTAAACTTCCCGAGGTCCCAAAAAGTTGGGATAGGAAGTATCCCTTTCCTGCTGAGGTGGTTAAATGTTGGTCATTCCCCCCCCCGATGGTGGATGCCCCGATCCTAGGGCTATCTAACACCTCTGTCATGCATTCCCCTGATTCTATTACCCTGCGGGATGCTGAGGACCGGCGCATTGACCAGCTGGCATCCCACGCCTTTGCATGTGCGGGGACAGCGCTGCGCCCGGTCTGTGCCTCTGCCATTACTGCTGTGGCCACTAGAACCCTTATCAGAAATATGCTTGATAGTGCCCCTGATGATTTGCCTTGTGAGGTGTTTAATGCACTCTCCAGTTGTGATGTTTTTGTAAAATGTGTCCTCTCAGCATTGGATGACACCATCAGAATGTGTGCCAGAACTTCTGCCCTCATGGTGGCTATACGCCGCTCGGTTTGGCTGCGCCAGTGGGCTGCTGACAATGCTGCCAAGAAGGCCCTCACTGGGTTTCCCTTTAAAGGACTGCGCCTGTTTGGGGACCGCCTGGACCTTTTTGCTAAGGGAGGCAGGTTACCCCAGCGCAGGCGGCAACCTCGGCCCTTTCGGGGTCAGGGTTCCTTCTCCTCCCCTTACCATGGTGCAAGACAGGGAAGGGGGGTTGCCTTTCCTGGGGCCCGGGGAGATTTCTGGGGTAGAGGCAGAGGACGTGGACGTTCTGGCTCCTCCTGGGGTCCCAAAGCAAAATCCTCTCCCAAGCCCCCTCAGGCATGATGGGGCGCCCTCACCCATCCGAGTGGGGGCACGGCTGCAGCACTTCGCTCACGTCTGGAGGCTTCATGTCTCAGACCGGTGGATTCAGGAGGTAGTGTCCTCCGGTTACAAGTTGGAGTTTGCTGCCAGTCCCCTTCCAAGATTCATCAGATCCCGGATTCCTCAGGACCCTGTGTCAGCTCAGGAGCTAGTGCAAGCAGTGCAAGGCCTCCTGGAGCTGGGGTCATCTGCCAGGTCCCCTTAAGAGAAAAAGGCAAGGGCTTTTATTCCAACCTATTCACAGTACCCAAAAAAGATGGTTCAGTCAGGCCCATCCTGGACTTGAAGACCCTCAACAAGTTTGTCAGGGGCAGGCGCTTTCGCATGGAAATTCTGCGCTCTGCCATCAGTTCCCTGCCCCAAGGGGATTTCATGACTTCTGTGGACATCAAAGATGCTTATCTTCATATTCCTGTGTTCCCAGGTCATCAAAGGTTCCTCAGGTTCGCTCTGATGGATCAACACCAGTTTGTGGCCTTGCCCTTCGGCCTCACTTCAGCTCCCAGGGTGTTCACCAAGGTGCTGGCTGGCGGGATGTCTCTGCTCAGATGTCAGGGCGTCCACGTGCTTCCCTATCTGGACGACATTCTCATCACTTCCCAGTCTCTACATCAAGCAGAGTTGGATACTCAGCTGGTGGTGTCCACTCTGGAGTCATTTGGATGGGTGATCAACCACCCCAAGTCCTCACAGTCCCCTTCCTTGGTAACTCCATTCCTAGGAATGAATCTGGATACAGTTCAGGCAAGGATCTTCCTTCCTCAACAGAAGGTGGACAGTATGATTGCACAGGCTCAGTCCCTCCTAGCTTGTCCCCATCCCTCCATCAGGCAGGGGATGCAGCTGGTGGGCCTGATGGTGGCATGCACTTCACCTATTGTCAGTATGGGACAAGGACCCAGCGTCCCTGGACAGGGTCTGTGTGCTCTCCCCCCTGGTCAGGAGGTCCATCTCGTGGTGGATGGACTCAAGGAACCTGTTCGGGGGCAGATCCTTTCTTGCCCCTTCCTGGGAGACGATCACCACGGATGCCAGTCTGTCAGGTTGGGGGGTTTCTGGAAGTCCCTGCGGTTCCAAGGGAGGTGGGGCCCTCAGGAGGCCCACACACCTATCAATGTCTTGGAACTGCGGGCGATCAGGCTAGTTCTGGCTCACTTGACTACTCACCTTCGGGTCCTGCCTGTTCAGGTGCACTCGGACAACCAGACGGCAGTTGCCTACATCAGTCATTAGGGAGGGACCCGGAGCAAGGGGGCCCTCCAGGAAGCGTCTCTGATCCTGACTTGGGCGGAGGCCAATGTCCCCTGCATATCAGCTGTGTACATCCTGGGGGTGGAAAATCGCCTGGCGGACTCCCGCGAGGGGGACCTCTCGACAGGGGTCCCTATGCAGCAGGGTGTTTCAATCTCTGTGTCACCATTGGGGCCAACCAGATGTGGATCTGTTTGCGTCCTGCCACAATCACAAGCTCCCAGCTTTTGTCTCTCTGTCCCGGGATCCTCTGGCCTTGACCTCGGATGCGCTAGCAATGTCATGGCAGGACTTTCAGTTCCTGTATGTCTTCCCTCCAATCCCCCTGCTGGGCAGGGTTCTGCGCAAGATAGCTCAGGAGGGGGTGCCAGCAATCCTGGTGGCCCCCAGGTGGCCAAGAAGAGTGTGGTTCGCAGACATGGTACAGCTGGCAGTAGATCAGTACGCTCTGCCCTTGGTGCCAGATCTGCTTACTCAGGGCTCACTACGCCATCCCAATTTACAAACTCTGGCTTTGACAGCTTGGCTGCTGAAACTTCCATCTTGATGGAGAAGGGGCTGTCTTCCTCGGTTGTGGATACTTTGATTAAAGCTAGGAAGAAGTCTTCCTCTTCCATTTATTACAGGGTTTGGCGTGCCTACATTGACTGGTGTGAGTCTAAGTCTCTTCCCTGTCGTGTCTTCTCTATTCCCAGGATTCTGGAGTTCCTGCAGCATGGGTTGGAGATGGGGCTCCAACTCAGTACTCTGAGGGGTCAGGTTTCTGCCTTGGCTATTTTCTTCCAAAAGTCCTTGGCTCAGCACCCTCTGATCAGGACTTTTTTCCAGGGGGTCACTCATGTGCGCCCCCCACGTAAGCCTATGGTGCCTGTTTGGGATCTGAACTTGGTTCTGTCAGCCTTGCAGGGTGCTCCCTTTGAACCTGTGCAGGATGCTGCCTTGGCCATTCTTACGCTCAAGGTTGTATTTCTGGTGGCTATCACTTCTGTCAGGCGTGTGTCTGAGTTTTCCATTCAGCCCCCCTACTATGAGAGGCACCAGGACAAGGTGGTGTTTCGTTTCAAACCTGACTTTCTGCCTAAGGTAGTGTCTGTCTTTCATTTGAATCAGGATATTGTTCTTCCTTCTTTGTGCCCTAATCCTAGTAATGCTAAGGAGAGGGTTTTGCACTCTTTGGATGTGGTTAGGTGTCTGAAGTACTATCTGGTGGCTACTGCACCTTTCAGGAAAACTGATGCTCTTTTTGTGGTCCCTTCTGGTCCTAGGAAGGGTTTGGCTCCTGCCAAGTCTACTATCAGCAAATGGATCCGTCAGGCTGTGATTCAGGCCTACTCTGCTAAGGGGAAGAATCCTCCCTTCTGCCTTACTGCTCATTCCACTCATGCTATTGGTGCCTCTTGGGCTTTTCAGCACCAGGCTTCTGTTGAACAAGTTTGCAAGGCCGCTACTTGGTCTTCTGTTCATACCTTTTCAAAGTTTTACAAGGTTGATGTTAAGGCCTCAGCTGATGCTGCTTTTGACCGAAAGGTTCTGCAGGCGGCAGTGGTTTAAACTGTCTGCTGCTGATTTTTCTTGGGGATCCCACCCTACTTTATGGACACTGCTATTGGATGTCCCAAGTATTAGATTTGGAGCAGGACGTACTGTGTACTAAGAATAATACAATTCTGTGATTACTCACCTGTAGAATTGGTATTATGAGTATACAGTACGTTCTGCTCCAACCCACCCTTGGTTTGCATTTTCTTGGATCCCCTGTATGGTGATTGTTATCATTGTTATAGTTGATAGTTTGGATTGTTTAATTCTCCCAGCTTCTCATTAACTGCTTTTCAATGCTGGGGATTTGTGGGAGGTCCCTGGGTATTTGAGAGGCCGGGAGGAGCCTATTTTCGATGTCTCTGCAGTCCAGCGCCATCTGGCGGAGTATATCCCCAAGTGTAAGTATTAGATTTGGAGCAGGACGTACTGTATACTCATAATACCAATTCTGCAGGTGAGTAATCACAGAATTGTATTTTTAGGAGCAAAAACTGCCATTCACTTTCATTGTCTGCCTTGGGGCCGATGCAACAACTGGGTCTAAAATTTCACCTGGTGTTGAATCAGCCCCAAAGTAAACAATGAAAGTGAATGGCAGTTTTCTCTCCTAAAAAATGAGTTTTCACACCTGGCTGTAGATCGACCACTATATGCACTGATCTAGTAAGAGAACCTGTTATACAGCAAAGCATCCCTTCTACTAGTAATGTGACAGCACATCCTCTTTTAATACATGCTGTGGTGTTTGTCTTTTCATAATTTATTTCATTTTTCTTTTTTTCAACTTTCCTTCATCTTTTTCTATTTCTTTTATTATACACATGTAGCAGATTTACCAGGTGATGCTGTGACTGGCAAACCAAAAATTCTTAAACCTAAACCCACCTGGCAAAAGGCAGTGATTGAGAATAGCTCAGGTAATCTGCCTCCTTATTCTCATTTCCTTTCTTCCTTCCTTCATCCACCTCTCATCCTTTCCTCACTCCTATTGTCTTGTATCAGATGCAGGATCGTATTCCATCTTTGCAAGAGTGTAGGTACACTTCAAGCGGAACTTTAGTTAAAAAGCCTGCCCTGCGCTGATGTTTACAAAGCAAAATAAAAACATACCTTAACCAGGTGCAAGCACCGCTCCTCCGGCGCTCTGGAACATGGGTGCCGCAGTCTTGGCTGGAAGACACAGAGCCAGTGTGTAAATGGACGGCAGGAGCACATGCAGAGGCAGGGGATGCGGCGTCTCCAGTGTATGTGCGGTGGCAGCGAAAGACTGGGAGAAGGACGCGGGCACCTGGTTAAGATATGGGGTTTTTTTCTTTGTAACCCCCCCCCCCCCCCCCCATCCTGGCTTAGATCCAGGGTAGCGTGGCAGGGTGGAGCGGGGGGGCTTTTTTTTAACTGAGGTTCCGCTTTCAGTAAGATGACTGCAATTTAGTCCACAACCTCCATTGCATCATTGCAGTAAATAGGGCATATCTATGTGCATTCAGTGATTTGCCCCCTCCCCCCGACATATATCTGCATATGGGCTCTGTGGGCATGGCCAACAACCATAATGGGGATTCATATCTATTAGGAGGGCCTAGCTGGACATAAAAAGGAAACTCTTAGCACGTGCCTCAGGCTTAAAGTGGGGCTAAAGCAGGACCTAAATGACTTTAGCTCCAGAAGAAATCTTCCTTAGGGAACATTCTGATTTGTAATCCCCCCACTGTGCTAAAGCGGACCAACCCCCCCCAAAAAAAAAAAATATAATCTATTTTTTCTCCCCCTCCCCAGGTACACCACAGTTTGGTTGTTTTCTGCCCTCAATGCTGCTTGGTATCCCTGTTATAATGATTTTCATTTTCTATGCCGTTGGTTTCTAACAGGATACCATTGTTCAAAACTAGCTGTTTAAGCCCCCCTCCTCGCAATTACAGCCTATTGAAAACCTTTCTAGAACAAAGATAAGACCCAAAAGATTTAATTTTTCCCCAGTTTTCCCTTTGAAGCCAAAATCGTTTGTAAGTATTTTTATCCAATTTATTACAAGGACACTAAGGGGTGTTTCTTTTTTAAATGTAACCTTCCATAGGACGTGGTTGGTCCTCTGGGTGATCCTGTACCCAGATAGGAAGTTTATGTCATCATCTTCTATCCTCAGCCCAGTCCCCCAAAACAGGCTGTTTATTTTTTCTAAAGGCTTTGCCCAGTATCCATAATAACACTTAACAGGAAGCAGTATGATGCAGAATGGCAGCCATATGCTAATTTACTTATAAGTCCAAACCCTAATGACTTAACACTCTCTGAAATGTGCATGTTCAGATATCTGATCGGTCTGTTCTGTCTTTAGATTATGACGCGTGGAAACCAAAAGCTGTGCGAGCACAACTCCCCGGCCCATCTATCAAGCCTGCCGCTAAAACCTTTTCTGTATTAAACCGAGCTCAGCCAATACATGGGAGGACAGACTGGATCGCCAAGTATGGTGGTCATCGTTGATATACCCAGGGATTGCTTATGTTACAGAACTTCTGCGGAAGCGCTATTCGGCTTTTCTTCTAGGAATAACATCTGCCAAATAATTGTGACTATGGGACACAACACCTAAGGGCTGTGTAAGGCATTGATTCAAGTTATACAGTGTTCTTCTAGACAGGGTCTCTTTAACCACTGATGACTTTTAGTTTGATAGCATCAAATCTCTAGATTATTAGTATACAGAGCTGTACATATTCTCGGAGCTCCCTTCCAAAATGCCTTGCTTTGTATTCTGCACACAACACTTGGGATTTCTTCATTCATATTTGGGTCTCCTGTTTGAGGGCGCAGAAACTATTCTATCACCTGGTCCTAACTTCTTTATTTTCTAGACCATTCACATTAAAGAGGAACAAACCCCATTATTCTCACTCTCCCAGGTTTTGTTCCTTGTCCCCATTTGGGATGCCTCACTATTTACCCCCCCCCCTTCCATCCCCCCAGATTGTCCTATATTTTCTTCCAAAATATGTGTGGCTCTCCTCCAATCATCTATGCTGTGCATATTAATGAGCAGCACGCAACGAATAGAAGGAGAGCGTCCAGCACTCCCGCAGTAGCTGGAGGGATGCCACCACGGACTGAGGATACGCCGTTGGATAGCCGGAAAGGTAAGTACAAAGAAGGAGACCAGCCCTAGAATCTTATAGCAGCTCTATCGCAAAAGAAAATCTAATAATAATAAAAAAAAAGGATAAATATGCAGTGGATGGGTTACCCAGAGCGGGAGCTAGGCTTTCTGGCACCCGGGGCAAAGAGTCAAAATGGCGCCCCCACCTGTTCTCAGCCCCTCTTTGGCGCCTTCCTGACCTACTGCACCCTGGGCAAGTGCCCCCCCTAGCTACGCCCCTGGGGTTACCTACCTGTAAAAACATTTTTTCCTTTTACTGTAAGGAAAAAGCATCAGGGCTTGTGCATGTAGGATTCTGCTTTTACAGGACAGACCTGCTCAACACTAATGGTCTGTTCTGTGCTGAAATAATGGCTTATTGCTTTTGCAATTCTCATGATGTATGTACTTTTACCCACCATGAAATGTTTTGGCTTAATATAAGAGTGATTATAGCAATGGTTTCCCACAAGCTAATTCAGGAGACAAGCACTTAAAGCGGTACAAAACCCAGCAAAGCCGGCCATGGAGTCTAAGATTCCACTGTCAGGTGCTGGCCTTCCTCTTGGGCATTCCAAATCAAGATGCCCCGCTGTGTGACCCCCTCCCCCCGATCTCAGTCGCCATAAACAGAGCTGTTTGACGAGCATTACATATGCAAGGCAATTGGCTTTGATTGGATGAGAATCTGCACATGCACCGTAGGAATGGAAAGAGGTGACCTTTTCGGTGGGGATCCCTGGTTTTGTTTCGCTTTAAGAATTAAGCAGTTCTACCCTGTAAATGTGGATTGCTATTGGCAGGGAACCGCGGGTCACGTGACCCAACTATAAACCAGGGACCTCCAGACACACAGACCGCGTTCCCCAATAACCCTTGTCCGCGCCCTCCTATCAGGAATACCAGGCCCAAAGCCTGCGGACACACAGATTCTTGGTTTAAGGCAAACAGATCGCTCAAGTTAAAATTTAAGTTTTAATGCTATAAGCACGCTAGGCAGTGATAACAAACAAACATTTGGCTATGATGGAATTTGAAATGATACAGATGATACAAATGCTGTTCTGAGACGGTTACAGGATAGAGTGAGTTACACGGAGAAACACTAGTCAGTTACCTTAATATGCAGTTTGCAGAATAGTTGTGATGGAGAGCTCTCACAAGAGGTAAGTGAAGAGCTTACAGATGATTTAGGACACATCCAGCACACTGCCGCGAGACCCCTCCAGAGAATGACAACCTTCTCATCCCCTTGCCCTGCCTTTAAGCACGGTCTCTGCCCTTCCACCCCTCACAGACACAGATCCTGGATCATTCCTTGAAGCATCACACCTTTCCAGGGAAGAAGCAAGCAGCTCCTCTGTGTCTCAGTAAGGTGTTGGGAAAGCAGCCGGGGAGCAGCAGGAAAGCAGCAGGAGGGGGCTTTGAAGCTCAAACTGCCTGTTCGGAAGTGTCAGGACCCCATGCCCATATATGGACTTCCTTTTCCTGCTTAAAGGGGGATGCCGCATCAGTGATAAAATGCAATGTAATATTTGCCCCATTCCTCACACCTCCCCCTCTAAAAGGGCGCTAAGGGGCAGCACTTCCTGGTGCTGGCCCGTGCGCCCTTGTGCCCACTATCCCTGTCTGTAAAACTCCACGGCAGTATCCACCCTGTCAGCCCAGGTGGGTGACAAGGCCATTGAATGTGGGTGGCATAGTCCACTGACACTGGTACGAACCTCTTTCTGTGCGGCAGAGTTTTCGGTGGGCTGCTGGGATTTGCCCTGCCACCCTCACCCTCTGACAGGTATGGTACCAATGGCAGTGGGCAGCCAGGTCAGGCCCCACTTGCTTTTTGGTGATCCCTATGCGCCCAATCATCCAGCTGTCTAAGGCATCGCACTTCTTGGCCGTGGACGGATAGGGAACCACCAGCTGCTGATCCTCAGGCCACTCTCCTGGTGACCCTGGCTTGACCATCATTTGGTACAGCCACTCTTGTCTCCAGACCACCCGTCTGGTGGCTGGGCCCAAGTGGAGCTGCATCTCCTGTTTGGGGAGAACTCTCTGGTGGTCATCAGTGTCTGATGCTACCCCACATCTCTGCCTAGACATGGTCGGGACCACCATGTCCTCAGTCAGTTTCACGGGACCCACCTCTGGGCTTCCGCCTGTCTCAGCAGCCTCTTGGGAGGAAGGGAAGGTGCTGTCAGTCCCCTGAGGGGATTCTGGGCCCCTGCGGTGCTTGTCAGCGGTTTCAGCTGCTGACGTCCCAGATAGCACCTGCTCCTCCACTACTTCCACTCAAATTGCCGGTTCAGGCAGAATACCCTGGTCCCTTAACACCCTGGGTGTGATGAAACCCTGCAGTGGGGAATTACCTAGGGGTCCCATCTCTCCATGGACACCCCTCACCCCACCTGCAGGTTCCACCGCCACTGCTTTTTGGCCTGGACTGGTCTTCTCGGGTTGAGGTGCCAGGAACCCCGGACGTGGGGTGGTTGGAATAGATCATCCCATCCCCTGTCCGTTTCCCAGGACCTCCCTCTGGACCTCCGTCAGCCCTGGCAGCCACTTGGTTTGGAGGAAGGGAGCTATTAGACCCCAGCGGGGCCCCTAGGCTACCAGCGCTCCCACTATGCACGATAGTGGCCGGAGCCGCTGTGGCCTCAGGTAATGCCTGTCCCCCTTCCATTCCTATCCAAACCGCCAGTCCAGACAGACCAGCCTGGCCCTCTGACACCCCAGGGGTGGAGAAACCCTGCAATGTGGACTTACCTAGGGGTCCCACATCTCCTGGAACAGCCCTCACCTCAGTCGCAGTTCCCTCACCAGCTGCTGGGTAACCCTCCTTCCTCTGGGAGGAAGAAGCACACTTTATACTACCTACCCCCACATTCCCTGTAGCAGGTAGGTTACAAACATAACTCATATTAATTGCACACCTTGGAGTATACATGTTATTACATTCTGGGGGACCAGACCTTGGGGGTTCAGTGGCCACATACTGAAACACTAGTCTGTCCCTAGCAAAACACTGGCAGGGATATCGACGATACCCCCACCTCCCGCACACCCAGCCGTGCACCCCAGTCCAAATAAACCTTTGCCATGGGAATGCCAATGCACCTCCCTCAATTCCGGAGACTGAGACAGTCTTTCCAGGGATGAAGTCCGGTGGGGACACCATCTCGGGGCGCACAAGAGTCGTCTCCGCGCCTGTGTCCCTAAGTCCCACGGCCACAGCTTGGCCCACAGTGACGAGTTGCAAGTTGTCCCGGGACCTCCCAGCACCCCTACCCACATACAGCACAGTGGAGGAGTTCTGGGATGGGCCCTGCTGGCGCTGAGGACATGCGGCCTTGAAGTGTCCAGGTTGGTTGCAGTGGTGACAACGTTGGGGCCCCCCTTGTCGGGAGTAGGGACAGGGGTCTTGGGCTGATGGGCATGGACAACAGACGCCAGCGGCGGCTTACCCACTCTCCAGCTGACAGGTTGGCGGGGCTCCTGGGCTCTGTTGTGACTGTAATCATCAGCGAGGTTTGCCGTTGCTGAGGCTCCTTTGGGCAGAAATTGCTGCAGATCCTCGGGGCAATTCCAGGGGAACTGTTCTGTGGCAATCAGCTCCTTCAGTTGCTGAATGGTGGTGATTTCTAAGCCAGTAGTCCACTGCTTCACTGCTCTCTGTAGCGCCCTCATGTGGTCAGCCCAGCTGTCGGTGGGGCCCCGTCGCAAACTCCGCAGTTTCTTGCGATAAAATTCCGGGAAATTCTCCGCACGCAACTTTGGGGCCTGGTTCTCAGGGGGCCAGCTACCAGCTGTGCTGGGTTGAGGGTGCTGAAGCTTTAGCTGCAGTACTTGGAGCTGGTGTTCATGGTGTTCAGTTTGCTCCCGGCGCTCAGCAGCCTCCATGAGGACCTCATAGGTGGCACGGTCTCCAGACCGTAGACTTGCCAGAGCAGCGTGCAGGAGAGCATCTGAGCCTGCTTGGCTGGGGGGACCAGCAGGCGGGGCACGGTCCTCTGGGATGCTGGTGACTGGCTTCTGGGAGAGCCACATCCCTGCTTCTGGCCCTGGTACCACTTGCCATGCCTGCAGCTGCTGGTCACTGACAGATATTGCACACTGTTGTAATCACACAACCTACTGTAACCACTCTCAGAATTTGCCTAGTGTTGATCTGATCTTAAGATCCCAGCAACAGAAAAGCCACTGCTGGTAATCTTTAGTGTATGAGAGTATGGGGCCCACACTCACACTATTTGCCTTATCCCACCACTGCCACCAATTTGTCAGGGAACTGCGGGTCACGTGATCCAACTATAAACCAGGGACCTCGGGACACACAGACCGCGTTCCCCAATAACCCTTGTCCGCGCCCTCCTATCAGGAATACCAGGCCCAAAGCCTGCGGACACACAGATTCTTGGTTTAAGGCAAACGGATCGCTCAAGTTAAAATTTAAGTTTTAATGCTATAAGCACACTAGGCAGTGATAACAAACATTTGGCTATGATGGAATATGAAATTATACAGA
This sequence comes from Gastrophryne carolinensis, assembly GCA_027917425.1. Taxonomy (NCBI): domain Eukaryota; kingdom Metazoa; phylum Chordata; class Amphibia; order Anura; family Microhylidae; genus Gastrophryne; species Gastrophryne carolinensis. The sequence goes on along the minus strand of CM051239.1, from coordinate 270,910,864 downwards.
TGATACAAATGCTGTTCTGAGACGGTTACAGGATAGAGTGAGTTACACGGAGAAACACTAGTTAGTTACCTTAATATTTAGTTTGCAGAGTAGTTGTGATGGAGAGCTCTCACAAGAGGTAAGTGAAGAGCTTACAGATGATTTGGGACACCTCCAGCACACTGCCGCGAGACCCCTCCAGAGAATGACAACCTTCTCATCCCCTTGCCCTGCCTTTAAGCACAGTCTCTGCCCCTCCACCCCTCACAGACACAGATCCTGGATCATTCCTTTGAAGCACCAGGTTATCACACCTTTCCAGGGTAGAAGCAAGCAGGCTCCTCTGCGTCTCAGTAAGGTGTTGGGAAAGCAGCCGGGGAGCAGCAGGAAAGCAACAGGAGGGGGCTTTGAAGCTCAAACTGCCTGTTCGGAAGTGTCAGAACCTCCTTCCCATATATGGATTTCCTTTTCCTGCTGGCCTTGTAATGGCAGACTTTTGCTAAGAAGAGAGAACCTTAAAGGGGGATGCCGCATCAGTGATAAAATGCAATGTAATATTTGCCCCATTCCTCACAGCTATGTTCAAAGACATGTCGCCCATGTTTATTCTTCCTTCCAGTAAAGGAAAAGAACACGCTTAGATTTATTTTAATTCAGGGTTAATATAAAATCCTCTTATCTGGCATGTTTAGATGGAGTTTAATATTAGATATTTTTGCAATTGTTCACCTTTAACAGGTTAAAGCGCCACAAAACCCCTTGCTCCCAGCACTTGGGTAAGCTTCTGGGTGGCCCTATAAACAAAGTGCGGGGTCCTGGCACACAGGCTGAGGCTGCTGCACAGCAACAGAGGACAGTAGGAGTCATCTGTCAGGTGAGCTCCTCACTCCCAAGAGAGGAGATATTGATCATATTTAAAGCACAACCTGGGATTTGTTCCTTAACCCCCGGACATACTGATTTGGGATACCCCGCTGTGTAAAACCCTCAGATCACCCAGTAAAACTAACCTCTTCCCTGTCCTATAGCAAATCCGCAGGCTCTCGTCCAGTCAGAGCCATTGCGATGCATATGTCATTCAGCAATTAAATGATTAAATGTAGACTAGACTTACGCTTTAAAGCATGCCCATGCCCCCAATACAAATTTTATCCCACTGGGTCAACACGCCCATTATACTTTTATCAGACTAAGATGTTTACTTACTGCAGTAAAAATACATGAATATAGGAACATTTAAAAAAAAACTATTTATTGTACCTACCAGCCTAGAAATAGAAAGGATTTTAATGTATTAATATATTTTTATTCTGTATATACAGGAATAGAAGAGTAATAAAAATACTTTCCTGATAACGTTCTTAAAAGTGTCACTGTTTAACAATAAATGTTCCTAATGCAGCGTTGCCCAACCTGCGGCTAGCGGGGACCTCCACACCAGGGGCGCGTGATTGCTGCGCTTAGGATGGCCAGCCGGTAATACACATGAATTGCGGCTGCTCCCTGTTGCCGCAATAGATAGTTCGTTGGCCAGGTGAGAAAAATACCATTTTGTGATTACTTACCTGTAAAATGGGTAAGTAACCCACCCTGCTTCGGAAATATTCATTACACGTGGGTTATGTCCAGTAGAGGGCAAACTTCTGCAGAGATGACTAGAAAAAAGAAGCCCCTCCCGGCCCATAAGTACCTGGGACCTCCCACACATTCCCCAGTATAAGAAAGCAGTAAGGGGACCAGGAAGAGCAAATAAAATCTATGAGAAAAAAGTATCACCATATAGAGGATCCAAGATACAACTCAGGGTGGGCCGAAGCAGGGTGTGAGACATACTTACAATAACCATTTTACAAGTATGTCTCACACCCTGCTTCGGAAATATTCATTACACGTGGGACATCCAATAGCAGTGTCCAAAAAGGGTGGGGATCCCAACAGGCAAAAGTGCACAAATTAAACCACTGCAGCTTGTAGAACTTTGCGGCCAAAAACAGCATCCGCTGAGGCCCGCACATCAACCTTATAAAAACTTGGAAAAAGTTATGAACAGACGACCAAGTAGCAGCCGTACAAACTTGTTCCACAGAAGCCTGGTGCTGAAAAGCCCAGGAAGCCCCAACAGTACAAGTAGAATGAGCAGTGATCTGAAAAGGGGGGTCCCTCCCCTTGGCAATATAGGCCCCAACAATGGCCAGACATATCCATTTACTAATGGTAGACTTGACGGCGCCAAACCCTCCTTGGGCCCAGAGGGCACCACAAACAAGGCGTCCGTCCTACAGAAAAGAGAAGTAGCCGCCAAATAGTACTTCACGCAACAATCATCCAAAGAGTGCAGGGCCCTCTCCTTGTCATTGCTAGGCTTAGGACACAAGGAAAAGAGAACCACAGAACCAAAATTCAAATCCCAAACAGGCAGAACGCTTTCAAGGGGGCCGCACATGAGTGACCCCCTGGAAAAAAAATTTTAACCAAAGGATGAAGAACAAAGGACCTTAGAAAGGAGACCCCCAGGGCAGAGACCTGCCCTTTCAAGGTACTAAGCTGGAGCCCCAGGTCCAGACCATGTTGAAGAAAATCCAAAATCCTAGGGATCGAAAACACCCTGCAAGGCAAGGCCCTAGCCTCACACCAATCAATATAGGACCTCCAAGACCTGTAGTAGATGTTAGCTAGCCCTATCAAGTGTCTGAATCACAGCATCAGACAAACCTTCTTCTTTTAAGATGGAGGAGGTTTCAGCAGCCACGCTGCCAAAACCAGCGTTGTAAATTGTGGTACGAACCAAACCTGTCTTGGCCACCCTGGGGCCACCAGAATTGCTGGTACACCCTCTTGAGCCAGCCTGCGCACCACCTTGCCCACCACGGAGAAGGGGGAAAAAGGTACAGGAACCCCAGATCCCTCCAGGCAAGAGACAAGGCGTCCACTGCCAGGGCCAGAGGATCCTGAGACAGAGACACCAACATTGGGAGCTTGCGGTTGTGACGTGAAGCAGAGATCCACCTCCAGAAACCCCCATGTGCGACAGAGGGACCGGAATACCATGTGAATGAGAAACCATTCCCCTCGGCGAGAGGATCCCCTGCTCAGGGAGAGTCCGCCTCCGTGTTTTCCACTCCCGGAATGTACACTGCTGAAATGTATGGAACATCGCTCTCCGCCCATGCAAGAATCAGAAAAACTTCCCTGAGGGCACTCCTGCTGCAAGTCCCCCCTTGGTGATTGATGTAAGCTATCGCAGTTCGAGTGTCTGATCGAACCTGAACCGGCAAAACTTGGATGATGCTCCAAGGACGTTGATGGGAGATGTGCGCCTCCTGAGGACACAACAGCCCCTGGAACTGATGTTTCTTCCAGAACCCCCCCCCCCCCCAGCCCGACAGGCTGGCATCCGTGGTGACCGTCTCCCAACAAGGGGCCAGAAAAGATCTGCCCCTCAGCAAAATCCTCGGTTCTAGCCACCACTGAAAAGACTGCCGAACCAGGGGAGACATCACAAATGACTGATCCAAAGTCAGAGGGCATCTGTCCCAAGCCGACAACAGATGGAGTTGAAGAGGCCTCATGTGAAACTGAACAAAAGGAACCGCCTCGAAAAAGGCCACCATCAATCCCACCAGCCTCATCCCTTGCCGGAAGCACGAGCGAGGGATGGACAGAAGAAGAAGACGTATCAGATCTTGAACCGTCTCCACCTTCGACGGAGGTAGGAACACCCTGGTCGAATGGTATCCAGATTCATGCCCAGAAAGGAAACCTCCCCTGACGGGGAGAGAGAAGACTTGGGATAGTCGATCACCCAACTGAACCTCTCCAGCCTTGACACCACCAACCTGGTGTCCAGCCCCGCTTGACCGAGAGAGGATGCCTTGATGAGAAGGATGTCCAGATACGGCACAATGCGAACGCCCTGGGCTCTGAGAAGGGCCATTATCCCCGCCAGCACCTTGGTGAACACCCTTGGTGCCGAGGTCAGCCCAAAAGGAAGAGCCACAAACTGATAGTGCTGATCTCCCACCACAAATCTGAGAAACCGCTGGTGTCCTGGGAAGATCGGCACATGAAGGTAAGCATCCTTGATGTCTATGGACGTCATAAAGTCCCCTGGACGAAGAGAGTTGATGGCCGAGGGCAGAGTCTCTATGCGAAATTTCTTGGTTCTGATGAACCTGTTGAGAATCTTTAGATCCAGAATGGGTCTTATGGAGCCATCCTTTTTGGGGACTGTAAAAAAGTTGGAGTAATAGCCCCGGCCTCTCCCTGTGGAGGGCACCAGGCAAACTACCCCCATGTCCCGAAGGTTTTGCACTGCCAAGAAAAGCCCCTGCGCGGCCCGGGGGTTCGAAGAAACCCGAGACCAAAGGAATCTGTGAGGAGGCCGGTACTCGAACTCCAGCTTGTACCCGGAAGAGACCACTTCCAGGATCCAGTTGTCTGTGACCTCCCGGGTCCAGACCTGGGCGAAGAGCCGAAGCCGTCCCCCCACCCGCGAGGGTAAGGGCGCCCCCTCAATGCTGAGAGGGTTTGGCAGCAGCCTTAGGTTTGGTACCCCAGGCAGTCCCGGGACGGACACGTCCTCTGCCCCTATCCCAGGAATCACCTCTGAACGCAGAGTAAGCAACTCCCCTGCTTGCTTGAGAGCCACGAAAGGAGCCTGCACCCCGAAAAGGCCAGGGCTGCTTATTGCGTTGTGGCAATTCTCCTCCTTTCGCCACCGAGTCCAATTTATCTCCAAACAGGCGCATACCCAAGAAAGGCAGCCCTGCAAACGCCTTCTTTGCCGCAATGTCAGCCGCCCATTGGCGCAACCAAACCAATTGGCGTATAGCCACAAGCAAAGCCGAGGTTCTACTACTCATGCATATTGTACAGACAAAGCTGATAAGACAAAGGTCAGGAACAAATCACACAGCGAAAGTGCTGCAAATTCATCACTAGCAGGGTTAAGGTGGGGACCATTCAACAGGCCCCTAATTACAGATCTGGTAGCCACAGCCGTGAGAGCTGAAGCACACACAGGACACAAGACCGAACCCACACTGGCAAAGGCATGTGACGCCATTTGGTCAAGACGTCGGTCCTCACTATCCTTCAGAGTAGTGGAGTCTGGAGAGTGCACAACCGATGTGTTGGACAAACCCAGAATCGGAGCTTCGACCTCAGGAGGTGACGACCAGCGCTTCACCGTGTCCACAGGAAAGGGATACTTCCTATCCCACCCCTGAGGGGTACCGGGAAACCGGCTGAGCTTTTCCCATTCCTTAAGAATCAAATTGTCAAAATGCTTCTGATCCGGAAACTCCAAGCACGGCTTAGTGGCCCCAAAAAATTCCCCCTTTTGCGTAGGGGCCTCCGCAGGCGGAGAAATAGCAAGCACCTCAAAAATATGAACCAGAAGTCTGGGGGTATCCCCGTATCCCCACGCTCCTGCCCAGCATCAGCATCCAGGTACTGCTGATCGTCAGAACCATCAGATTCTGACAACAATTCCCCTTCTTCCAGCGGGGAATAATCAGACCAATCAAAGGAGTCGTATTCCCCATAATCAAAACCCGGCGCAGCCGGTGCCAAATGCCTTCTCTTAGCTGCGGCCTTCCAGGCCGCAGAGCTAGCAATCAATTTTCCAACGTTGGCCAATCTAGCACAGACATCAGATTGCGACTCCCCGCTAATGACATCACTTGGGGTCAGAATCAGGCGTGGTGGTGTAGGTGATGAGGCCGGCGGCGCTGACCCAGACTGCCGCGTAATGGCCTGCTGTGCACATGGAAAGCAAATAAGCACATCATGCCCCGCAAGGGATGCCCCACACAATGCCGGGGGTTGCCCCGAAGGGATCCTGAGACCGGTATCCTGGGAAGCCTCCATATGGGGATTTTTTATGGTAGTCGCAATGACCAGTGGGAATTACGCTAGTAAGCTACCGGGGATGCCCCTTAACGTCTGTTAGTGGGAGGATTTTTAATGCCCAAATTTGAGAGAGGGAGTTAAGGATCGGGAGAAAACCCCCCTTTTGTCTATATCAAGGAAGGTATGCCCCCTAGAAGACATAGCAAAAAAGGGGGTACCATAAGAAATCCAAAAAGCCATGTACAGCAAGCAAACTTCTATAAATATATAATATTAATGCATATAAAAATAGCACACATGTAGCATCACAAGGCACCCTCAAGACACACATTCCGTTTGTACAGAGAACAAACAGTTAATGCCATGACACAACAGTTTACAAGCCCCGCAGGGCACTCACAGTTTATGACCAAGGAAAATGATGTCCAGCTCGCAGCAACAGCACCAAGCCGAGTGAGGGAGAAGAAGAAGGGCGGGCCAGCGCGGATCGCGCACCGCACGTGGCCCCGCCCCCTCCTGTGGAAGATCGGTGAGCCGCGGTTCCCAGTCATTAGTTGGGAACCGCCGAGAGCGCCAAAAGAGAGGGGCGGGCAGCATCAGCGCGCCCGGCCCCGCCCCCTCTCCTGACTAAGGAGAAGACCAAAAAGCATGGCCGCGCTCCCAGCAAGGCTGCGGAGCCGGCCCGGTATCCAGGTCGCCGTCCAGCTGGACGCGGCCTGGCACAAGTAAAAGCATGCCACTCACACACACACACCCATACGTACTGGCAGCTATCCGGCTAGGACAAAGACTGAGGTAAAAATAGGAGGAACAGGCCCCCCCTCCCCCATGATCCAGGGATTCAGGGAGCAACAGACAGGGGATGATCCCAAGCCACCTAAAGCAGCGCAGGGAAATTACGGACAGGGCATCCCAAACCAGGATCCCGAACCTGGTATCCGCCTACCCCTTTTTGGGGGTCTCACGGAGGAGTATGACTCCTAGTTAGTACACCACTAGGGTGTAAACTACCCTCGCCCGGACCTACAGCCGAGGCTGGGAGGCATATGGGCTTACTAAAAACGAGTTCCGGGCAGAAATAGGAATAAACTGGCCGGGTGAGAACCTGGCTTACCTGCAAAGAAGGAGACACAGCCATCTTCTGACTTGCTCGCCGTCTGCAGAGACGATAACTGGGGAATGTGTGGGAGGTCCCAGGTATTTATGGGCCGGGAGGGGCTTCTTTTTTCTAGTCATCTCTGCAGAAGTTCGCCCTCTACTGGACATAACCCACGTGTAATGAATATTTCCGAAGCAGGGTGTGAGACATACTTAGAATAGTATCATGGCACTGCCCGCTGTCACACTGGGCACCACCGCCATCTGAGGCAGTCCAGTACACACATTTATCGTCGGCTGAGAGGGCACCACCTGCGCCACTGCCCAGGTCAGAGAGTGTCATCACTGTGTCAGCACTGCGCCTCTCAGATTTGCACCAATGATCCTGGGGGTGACAGAGATAGCAGTAGCCTTGCACACATTGCAGGCTGGCAGGTGAGTAACACAGTCTGCACAATAGCCTCATTGAGACCTTAAATGTAAACAAAACCAGAAATCAGGACTATACTGGGTTTTGTTCCGTGCCCTGGGGGCATCCAGAACTGTGATGACCTGCTGTGTGAAACCCCCTAGGTGCCCAGTACAACTCACCTCTTCCCAGTCTAACAGCGCACATGTGGGCTCTCGTCCAACAGGCTTCAATGGGGATCAAGAGCGGCTGCATCCCCAGCAGTGCGCACAGCCAGATACTGGATGAAGCCACTCTCGCTCCCCATTGTGGAGGCTTTCACTAAATTACATAGGTGTGGCAAACGGCTCTGAATGGACGAGAGCCTATGCATGTGCCATTGGTCCAGGGAAAGCTGAGTGCATATCAGCGACCTGGAGGGTTTCACAGTGGGGCATCCTAATTAGGGATGCCCTTTCCAGATACTTCCTGTTTGCCATCGTTTATAAGGCTTCTACGGTCTCTACACATTGAATGTGGCTCGCGACCATGTCCCGGTTCTGAATGTGGCTCTCAAGGTAAGAAAGGTTGGGGACCACTGTCTGTATGTGTATCTCTATAAGACCACAAGCTTAACCCTATTATTGGTGGTCTATGCCTTAGTCTAGTTTCAGGAGCAGCTGTGTTCTGACAGGAAGGGGGAGAGCGCAGCCATGATGAGGTGAGCTGCTGAATGACACTTTGCCTACAGTCCCTTTAAGAAAACCACTTGTCGGTGAGGCTAACCAGCAAAAACAGCTTGAAATTGCTAGGGAGCATGAAGATTGGATTGGCGTAATGGAAGGTCATGTGGTCTGATGAGTCCAGATTAACCCTGTTCCAGAGTGATTGTTACATCAGGGTAATAAGGGAGATGGTTGAAGTGATGCACCCATCATGCTTACTGCCTATTGTAGAGGGTTGTGGGGGGCAGTGCCATGATCTGGGGTTGCTGCAGTTAGTCAGCTCTAGGTTCAGCAACATTATGTGCTCAAAGAATGAGGTCAGCTGACTCCCTGAATATACTGAGCGACCAGGGTACTCCAACAATGGATTATTCTAAGAATACAGCACGTCCTGTTCCAGAAGATATTCCTTACTCTTGGGTTATACATCCAGTAGATAGCGCTATACATCTAGTAGATGGCGCTGGACTGCAGAGACAGAAAAGTGGCTCCTCCCGGCCCCATATATACCAGGGACCTCCCACAAATTCCCCAGTTCTACTCTGCAGTCTGGGCTGCGATGACTAGAAGATGGCTCTCTACTCGCAGGTGAGCGGGGCTATTAGCCTGCTGCCCTGTAGCACTATTCCCACCCATTTCCTTTTACTGCCTCCCAGCTTAGGCTGCACTGGTTCGGGTGAAGGTAGGCAGCACCGCTGTCAGGTGCTAAGGAGCGCTGCTCCAACCGCAGTCCCCCACCAAAGGGTAGGCGGTATAGGCTCATGGTGAGCCTTATGGGATGCCCCTCCCGCATATTCTGGCCCTCGCCCCCTGTCCCCGCAGTTGGCTCCCTTTAGGCTATCCTTCGCTTTCCCTGGTAAATCTCGGGGGGGGGGGGGGGGGGGGTGCATTCTTGACTATATAGTTGTGTGATGATCCCTCTTGAATTGATTGCACTGGTTTCTTTTGCCGCCGCCGCCGCACGCTTGTACTACGCTCCGCGGTCGGCGGCGACATCGCTGTCATTGGCTGGCCTTGTCAGGTAGGTGCTTTTTCGCGCTCTTCGGGGGGGGGGGGGGGCCTTGTGGCTGACGCGTTCTGCATCACTGTCTCCGCCGCCCGCCCCTCGAGGTATATGCGGGCGCCATTTTAGCTCTCTGCTGTGTGTGCCTGGCGTATCCCTATCGCGGTCCGTAAGTACCCCTGCGGGCTGATTTATTTTGTATTTCTCTGTCTTGCATATTGCTTATGGGATCCTTTTGCTTATGTCTTGCAGGCGGGTCAAACTTTGTGGTTTCTCCCGGTCCTATCCCCTCTATTTAGTATTAACTCTTATTGGAGGGCTATTGTATTCCCTTACCTCCCACTTCCCTAGCGGGTTATTGGGGCATCCCGGGTTGCTTTTATTAGCGTCAATCCCTATTGGCCTGTTGTGCCATGATAATCACCATATGGAGTCTTCTCGGGATAATGTGCTTGGGGTTCCTTCGGGACAAGCCCGACTGTGTGTGGCGTGTGGGGTATCCCCTGTCAGTGACATCATCAGGGTTTGTGTACCCTGCGCCCAGCAGACGCTTGCGCTGCAGTCTGGGTTACCTGCGGCTGGGCCTAGTGCTGCGGCCCTCTGGCTTCGCCTACCCCCCCCCCACGCTTACACCTGACTCCCAGTGAGGTGCATACCAGTGGGGAGTCTCAACCTGATTTGGCTGCCTGGGTAGCCAGCATTGAAAGGCCGGGTCTGGTCCGCGTATTGCTCCTGCTAAGCGGCGGCATCTGGCACCCGGTGTTACTCTCTTTCCTGTGGAAGCTGAGGAGTTTTTGATATTACTGGATATACCCCCCTGGAAGAAGGGGAATTATTCTCTGATTCAGAATCATCTGAGGATGAGCCTAGGGGTTATGCTGAGTCTGGGTCTGACCCACGGGCTTCAGATGATACTGACAGACTTCTGGCTCACATATTTGAAGTACTCTGTATCTCTCCCCCTGCCGTGGCTCCAAGGCAGCAGGGGGAGCTGTTTCATACTGTTAAACCACGCTTAAAGTTTCCTGAACAATCTCATTTTAATAATCTGATGCTCAAAGAGTGGGAACGGCCTAGCAGGCTTCCCAGGGTACCAAAGAGTTGGGATAAGAGGTATCCCTTTCCCGCTGAGATGGTTAAACGTTGGTCATGTCCTCCCGAGGTGGATGCCCCATTTCTGGGATTGTCTAACACATCCGTCATGCATTCCCCTGACTCTACTACACTGAGGGATGGGGAGGACAGGCACATTGACCAGCTGACTTGCCATGCCTTTGCCTGTGTGGGGACCGCGCTCCGTCCAGTCTGTGCCTCTGCCATTATGGCTGTTGCTCATGCGTCTCTTAGATGGGGCTCCTGATGATGCAGGTAGTGAAGAGTATAGAGCTCTTCTGCATTGTGAGGAATTCGTTGCATACAGTATGTTCTCTCTGCCTTGGATGATACCATTAGAATGTGTGGCAGAGCATCTGCCTTGTTGGTGGCGATACACCGCTCAGTCTTGCTGCGCCAGTGGGCAGCTGACAACGCTGCTAAGAAGGCTGTCACTGGGTTTCCCTTCAAGGGGCTGCGCCTCTTTGGGGAACGTTTGGACTTGTTTGCTAAGGGAGGCAAGTTGCCTTAGCGTAGAAGGCAGCGCTGGTCCTTTCGGGGTTCAGGTGCCTTTTCTTTTTCCTTCAGGGGCTCCAGAATTGGACAGGGAGCTTCCTTTGCTGGAGCCCGTGGAGATTTTTGGGGCAGAGGACGTGGCCGCCCTGGGGTCCCAAGCCCCCTCAGGCATGAAGGGGCGCCCTGACCCATCCGGGTGGGGAGGCGGCTTCAGCTCTTGGCTCATGTCTGGAGGCGTCATGTCTCAGACCAGTGGATTCAGGAGGTAGTATCCTCCAGTTACAAGATAGAGTTGGCAGCCTGGCCGCCCCCAAGATTCATCAAATCTGGGTTAGCTCAAAACCCCTTGTCAGCTCAGGGTCTGTCCCTGGCCATCCAAGGCCTTCTAGAACTAGGTGTCATCTGCTGGGTGCCCTTGAGGGAAAGGGGCAAAGGCTATTATTCCAATCTTTTCATTGTTCCCAAAAATACAATTCTGTGAAATACTCACCTGTAGAATTGGTATTATAAGTATACAGTACGTCCTGCTCCAGATAGATTACTTACACTTGGGTTATCCTCCGCCAGATGGCGCTGCACTGCAGAGACATGTAAAACAGTCTCCTCCCGGCCCCTCAAATACCCGGGGACCTCCCACAAATCCCCAGCATTGAAAAGCAGTGAACAAGAAGCCGGGAGAATTCAACCACCAAAAACTGGTAACTATAACAATGATAACAATCACCATACAGGGGATCCAGAATAATGCAAAAACCAGGGTGGGGTGGAACAGGATGTACTGTATACTTATAATATCAATTCTACAGGTGAGTATTTCACAGAATTGTATTATTCTTAGTATACAGTACGTCCTGCTCCAGATATAATACTTACACTTAGGACATCCAATAGCAGTGTCCATAAAGTAGGGTGGAATCCCCAACAAAAAAGGTAACAGCAGACAGTTTAAACCACTGCCGCCGGCAAAACCTTGCGGCCAAAAACAGCATCAGCTGAGGCCCTAACATCAACCTTGTAAAACTTTGAAAAGGTATGAACAGAAGACCAAGTAGCAGCCTTGCAAACTTGTTCAACAGAAGCCTGGTGCTGGAAGGCCCAAGAGGCACCAATAGCACGAGTAGAATGAGCAGTAAGGCGGAAAGGAGGACTCCTCCCCTTAGCAGAATAGGCCTGAATCACAGCCTGATGAATCCATTTGCTGATAGTAGACTTGGCAGGAGCCAAACCCTTCCTAGGACCAGAAGGGACCACAAAAAGAGCATCAGTTTTCCTGAAGGACGCAGTGACTACCAGGTAATACTTCAGACACCTGACCACATCCAAGGAATGCAGAACCCTTTCCTTAGTGTTGCTAGGATTAGGACACAATGAAGGAAGAACAATATCTTGGTTCAAATGAAAAGCAGACACCACCTTAGGCAGAAAGCCCGGCTTAAAGCGGAACACCACCTTATCCTGGTGTCTCTCAAAGTATGGGGGCTGGATAGACAGAGCCGCCAGCTCAGACACACGCCTGACCGAAGTAATAGCCACCAGAAAGGCAACCTTGAGGGTAAGTACAGCCAGAGCAGCATCCTGAATAGGTTCAAAGGGAGCACCCTGCAAGGCAGACAAAACCAAGTTCAAATCCCAAACAGGGACCATAGGTTTCCGTGGGGGACGCGCATGAGTGACCCCCTGAAAGAAAGTCTTAACCAAAGAATGCTGAGCAAAAGACTTCTGAAAGAAGACAGACAGGGCAGAAACCTGACCCTTCAGAGTACTGAGTTGGAGACCCGACTCCAACCCATGCTGTAAAAACTCCAGAACCCTGGGGACTGAGAACACCCGACAGGGAAGAGACCTAGACTCACACCAATCAATGTAGGTACGCCATACCCTATAATAGATGGAAGAAGAAGTTTCCTTCCTAGCCTTCACCATGGTCTCAGCCACCGAGGCAGACAAGCCTTTCTCCATCAAGATGGAGGTTTCAGCAGCCAGGCCGTCAAAGCCAGAGTTTGTAAATTGGGATGGCGTAAGGGACCCCGAGTGAGCAGATCTGGCACCACTGGCAGAACGTACTGGTCTACTGCCATCTGCACCACGTCTGCGAACCACACTCTTCTTGGCCACCTGGGGGCCACCAGAATCACTGGCACCCCTTCCAGAGCAATCTTGCGCAGGACCCTGCCCAGCAGGGGGAAGGGAGGAAAGACATACAGGAGCCGAAATTCCCGCCATGACATGGACAGAGCATCTGTGGCCAAGGCCAGAGGATCCTGAGACAGGGAGACAAAGGCCGGGAGCTTGTGATTGTGACGGGATGCAAACAGATCCACATCCGGTAGACCCCAACGGTGACACAGGGACTGGAATACCCTGTTGCAGAGGGACCACTCTCCCTGACGAGAGGTCCCCCTGCTCAGAGAGTCTGCCAGTAGATTCTCTTCCCCGGGATGTACACAGCCGAAATGCATTGAACATTGGCCTCCGCCCATGTCAGAATCCGCAACACCTCCTGGAGGGCCCCCCTGCTCCAGGTCCCTCCCTGATGGTTGATGTAGGCAACCGCCGTCCTGTTGTCTGAGCGCACCTGCACAGACAGACCCCTCAGGTGATTGGTCAACTGCTCCAGTACCAACCTGATCGCCCGTAGTTCCAGAATGTTGATAGGCAAGTGGGCCTCCTGAGGGCCCCACCTCCCCTGGAACCGCAGGGACTTCCAGAATCCCCCCCATCCTGACAGACTGGCATCCGTGGTGACCGTCTCCCAGGAGGGGGCCGGAAAGGACCTGCCCCCCAGCAAGTTCCAGGGATCCAGCCACCACGAAAGGGACCGCCTGACCAAGGGGGGGAGCACACAGACCCCGTCCAAGGACGTTGGGTCCTTGTCCCATACTGACAGAAGGTGAAGTTGTAGAGGCCTCAAATGGAACTGAGCAAAAGGCACCGCCTCGAAGCACGCCACCATCAGGCCCACCAACTGCATTCCCTGCCTGAGGGTGGGCTGGGGACACGACAGCAGGAACCTCACCTGCGCAGTTAGAGCTTCCACCTTCTGTTGAGGAAGGAATATCCTTGACTGAACCGTATCCAGAATCATTCCCAGGAACGGGGTCACCGAGGAAGGGGACAGAGAGGACTTGCGGTGATTGATCACCCAGCCGAAGGACTCCAGGGTGGACACCACCAGCTGAGTGTCCAACTCTGCCTGCTGTAGAGACCGAGAGGAGATGAGCACGTCGTCCAGGTAGGGCAGCACGCGTATGCCCCTTGACCTCAGCAGAGACATCACTCCCGCCAGCACCTTGGTGAACACTCTGGGAGCTGAAGTGAGGCCAAATGGCAAGGCCACAAATTGGTAATGTTGATCTTCCAACGCAAATCTGAGAAACCTTTGGTGTCCTGAGAACACAGGCATGTGAAGGTAAGCGTCTTTGATGTCCACAGACGTCATGAAATCCCCTGGGCGCAGGGAGCTGATGGCCGAGCGCAGAGTTTCCATGCGAAAGCGCCTGTTCTTGACAAATTTGTTGGGGATCTTTAAATCCAGAATGGGCCTGACTGACCCATCTTTTTTGGGAACTGTGAAAAGGTTGGAATAGAACCCCTTGCCTCTTTCTCTTAAGGGAACCCTGCAAATGACCCCCAAACCCAGAAGGCCTTGCACGGCCTGCATCAAAACCTGAGCTGAGACAGGGTCCTGGGGGATCCGGGACCTGATGAATCTTGGGGGGGGCCGCACAGCAAACTCTATCTTGTAACCAGAGGACACTACCTCCTGAATCCACCGGTCTGAGACGTGGTGCCTCCAGACGTGAGCAAAGTGCTGTAGACGTCCCCCCACCCTGACGGGCGAGGGCGCCCCATCATGTCTGAGGGGGCTTGGGAGAGGATTTGGGCTTAGACCCCTATCAGGAGCCAGAACGTCGTCCTCTGCTCCTATGCCAGGAATCAGCACAAGCCCCCGCGAAGGACACCCCTTTTCCCTGCTTAGCACCACGGTAGGGGAGTGAGAGGGAGCCCTGGCCCCGAAATGGCCGAGACTGCCGCCTGCGCTGGGGTAACTTACCTCCTTTAGCAAAAAGGTCTAGGCGGTCCCCAAACAGGCATAGCCCCTTAAATGGAAGCCCAGTAAGGACCTTCTTTGCAGCACCGCGCGGCGTATAGCTACCACCAAGGCAGAAGTTCTCGCACACATCCTAATGGCATCATCCAAGGCAGATAGGATAAAGTTTACAAACACATCACAGTTAGACAGTGCATTAAACGTTTCAGGTGGCAAATCATCAGAAGCACCGTCAAGTACACTTCTGATCAGGGCCCTGAGTGCCACAGATGTAATGGCCGAGGCGCAAACCGGGCGCAGCGCCGTCCCCACAAATGCAAAGGCATGGCATGCCAATTGGTCAATGCGCCGGTCCTCGGCATCCCGCAGAGTAGTAGAGTCAGGGGAGTGCATAATAGAGGTGTTAGACAGCCCTAGAATAGGAGCATCCACCTCGGGAGGCGATGACCAGCACTTGACCATATCAGCAGGAAAGGGATACTTTCTGTCCCAACTCTTAGGTATACCGGGAAGTCTACTGGGGCGTTCTCACTCCTTAAGCACAAGGTTATTGAAATGGGTTTGCTCTGGAAATTCCAAACGAGCCTTAGCAGTATGAAAAAGCTCACCCCTTTGCCTGGGAGCCGCACCAGGGGGAGAGATGGACAGAACCTCGAAAATCTGAACCAGCAGTCTGTCAGTATCATCCGGGGCCCAGGAGTCAGAGCCAGAATCGTCATGACCCCTGGGTCTCTCGTCCGATGACCCTGAATCAGAGAACAGCTCCCCTTCGTCCGAGGGGGTGTAGCCACATAGATGCAAAAACTCATCAGACTCCATAGGGAAAAGAGTGGCATCAGGGGTTAAGTGACGCTTTTTAGCGGTGGCCTTACGCGCTAAAGTATTAGCAATCAATTTTTCAACACTGGCCAGTCTAGCAGACACATCAGTTTGAGAATCCCCGCTTGTATGCAATGCAATGGGGGTGAGACTCAAGCTTGGGGGAGTAGGTGAAGTGAGACGATGTGCAGGCCCAGCCACAGGAGGGGCGGGTTGCAACGTTAGCGCCTGCTGTGCGCAAGGAACACAGACCCGTGCACTGTCACCGCTGATAGGTGAGACCCCACAAGCTACACACAGCCAGGCTTGTCCCGAAGGAAGATAGATAAATGTTCCGACTCCGACTCCTCAGTTTTTTGTACTTCCAACTCCGACTCCCCGACTCCTCTGTATTAATATGTGAATGTATTTTATACATTCCTTGTACTTCCGACTCCGACTCCTCTGTATTAATATGTGAATGGATTTTATACATTCCTTGTACTTCCGACTCCTCTGTATTAATATGTGAATGTATTTTATACATTCCTTGAAGGAAAGAAAGGCAACATACATGTCATTACTTCTAGCAGAGATAGTTGGGCAGAAGCTGCCTTCTCCTTTCTGTGTGCTGATCTTCTGCTGAAGATAGGGCAGTGGGAGGATCCAGAAAGGGGCCTTTATTATAAAACATGATTTCCCTAGTAGAATCCCATAGTCATGTTTAAAGTTTAAGCTAACAATCGAAGTTTACAAGTTTTTATAGCCTTTTGCTGAATGGCAGCAGTTTTTCCAATGGTACAGCTTCAGTCTTGAACTATTGATCCTCCATTCCCTTCACTTATACAAGTGTCTCTAGTCCTGCAAAAACATATTTACTTAATCCCTTCTCAGTGAGAGGCTAGGTTACCAATGGGTTCCCTGTAACAGCAGAACACAACACTATGCAAAGTATAAGTATTGCCGCTTCTAATTGTGCGTTGCGTGCCATATAGTGAAGCACATGAAAAGCATGCTTCTTCACGGTCGTTTTGCGGTTACGTGAGGCACTGCATGCATTGCTCTTTATTCTTACAATAGAGAAGTCATTAATTATAACTTTTTGTGAATTGGGACATTTAAACTTGCCAAATCAAAATTTAGTAGGAGTCGGAGTCGGTGCATTGTTTGCCGACTCCGACTCCAGGTACCCAAAATTTCCTCCGACTCCTCGACTCCGACTCCACAGGCCTGGAAGGAACCCCGGTCACATTATCCTGGGATGCCTCCATATGGTGATTATAAGGCACAATATGATGCTGTAAAGCAACCCTGGATGCCCCAATGACCCGCTAGGGAAGTGGGAGTAATTATACTAGGCCCAACTATCAATTACACCGGGCCGGGAGAAGCCACTGGATTCACCTGTCTGAAAGACACAATGAGAAGAAGGGGCGTCAAAACCATACACTGTAGGAATGAGCATAAAGTCACCCGCGAGGGCACTTAAGGACCGCGGTAGGTAGAACCATCACACACGCGACCTGACAAAATTGGCGCCGAGCGAACCTCGAAGGGTGGGCAGAGCGGGGCGTGACGCAGAGCGCACCAAGCCAGGCCCCGCCCCCCCTGAAGAGTGCGAAGCCCACAGACAAGCAGCCAATGAGAACGCAGAAGCGTCTGAGGCAACGCTGCCGCCCGGCGCGGAACATCCAAATGAAGGAAAGGACGCGCGCGGCGGCGGCAATTGTAATAGTAAAAAAGACAAGTCAGCGCGGCGGCTGACACCACATATACTAGTCAAAACAGACAAAAAGCCAAATGCACGAATGACAAACACACTCACCCACACCCCCCCTTCTTTCCCCCCCGAAGGCTACAGGGAGAATGAGGGAGGATGGCGGCCCTCTGTACGGGACCCACCGCTACACGGGGCAATAAAGCGGGAGGGGCATCCCATAAAGGCTCACCATCAGCCTATACCGCCTACCGTTTGGTGGGGGATTGCGGTGGAGCAGCGCTCCATAAGCACGCATGGTGCTGCCTACCTTCACCCGACCAGCGCAGCCCAGGCTGGGAGGCACATCAAACGAGGAACGGGTGGGAATAGTCCAACAGGGCCGCAGGCTAATAGCACCACTCACCTGCGAGAGAGTGATAATTTCATGTCTTCGCAGTCAGCACTGCAGAGAAATCTGGGGATTTGTGGGAGGTCCCCGGGTATTTGAGGTGCCGGGAGGAACCTGTTTTACATGTCTTTGCAGTGCAGCGCCATCTGGCGGAGGATAACCCAAGTGTAAGTAATCTATCTGGAGCAGGACGTACTGTATACTAAGAATAAGGATGGGTCCATCAGACCTATCCTGGATTTGAAGCTCCTCAACAAATTTGTCAGATTCAGACACTTTCGCATGGAGACTCTGCGCTCAGCTGTGACTTACGCCCAGGGGACTTCATGACCTCTGTAGACATCAAGGATGCTTACCTTCACATACCTATCTTTCCAGGTCATCAGAGATTCCTCAGGTTCGCTCTGGAGGATCAGCACTACCAATTTGTGGCCTTGCCCTTCGGGCTCACCTCGGCTCCCAGGGTATTCACCAAGGTGCTGGCAGGAGTGATGGCTCTGCTGAGATCTCAGGGCATTCGCATTCTTCCCTACTTGGACGACATGCTTATCGCTTCTCAGTCCTTCCATCAGGCAGAGCTGGACACTCGGCGGGTGGTGTCCACACTGGAGTCATTCAGCTGGGTGATCAACCACCCCAAATCTTCCCTGTCTCCTTCCATGGTAAAGTCTTTTCTGGGCATGATTCTGGATTCATTTCGGGTCAAGATATTTCTTCCTCAGCAGAAGGTGGAGAGTCTTCAAGAGAAAGCTCAGCTCCTTCTGTCTTGTCCTCATCCATCCATCAGGCAGGGAATGCAGCTGGTGGGCCTGATGGTGTCCTGTTTCGAGGCGGTTCCATATGCTCAGTTTCACATGAGGCCTCTTCAGCTTTACCCCTTGTCAGTATGGGATCGGGACCCTGTGTCCTTGGATCAGGTGTTTGTCCTGTCCCCTCTGGTCAGGCGGTCTCTATCGTGGTGGCTGGACTCAAGGAACCTGTTGGCCCCCTGCTGGGAGACAGTCACCACGGATGCCAGTCTGATAGGTTGGGATTTTGGAAGTCCCTGAAATTCCAGGGTCAGTGTGGCCCTCAGGAGGCCCATACCCCTATCAACATTCTGGAATTGAGGGCTTGGTTCTTGCCCACCTAACCCCACACCTGCGGGGTCGGGCTGTTCAGGTCCGCTCGGACAACCAGACGGCAGTTGCCTACATCAATCATCAGGGAGGGACCCGGAGCAAGAGGGCCCTCAAGGAAGTGTTTCCTGATATTGTCCTGGGCGGAGGAGAATGTTCCCTGCATCTCAGCTGTGTACATCCCGGGGGTGGAGAATCTGGAGGCAGACTCTGAGCAGGGGGACCTCTCGTCTGGGAGAATGGTCCCTCAGCAGCAGGGTGTTTCGCCCCCTGTGCCATCGCTGGGGTCAGCCGGATGTGGATCTGTTGGCATCCCGTCACAATCACAAGCTTCCAGTCTTTGTCTCTCTGTCCCAGGATCCTCTGGCCTTGGTCATGGATGCCTTGGCGATGTCTTGGACGGGGTTTCAGCTCCTGTATGTGTTTCCCCCTTTTCCCCTGCTGGGCAGGGTGTTGCGCAAGATAGCTCAGGAGAGGGTGCCAGCCATACTGGTGGCCCCCTGTTGGCCAAGAAGAGTGTGGTTCGCAGACTTCATGCAGCTGGCAGTAGATCAGTACGCCATGCCCTGGGTTCCAGATCTGCTCATTCAGGGGCACCTACGCCACCCCAATTTACAAACGCTGGGTTTGACGGCCTGGCTGTTGAAACCTTCATCTTGATGGAAAAAGGGCTGCCTGCCTCGGTGGTAAATACCATGATCAGGGCTAGGAAAAGGTCCTCTTCTTCCATCTACTACAGGGTTTGGTGTACTTACATTGACTGGTGTGAGTCTAACTCGCTTCCCTGTCATGTGTTTTCTATACCTAGGATCCTGGAGTTTCTGCAACATGGTTTGGATCTGGGTCTTCAGCTTACTCTGAAAGGTCATGTTTCTGCCTTGGTCATTTTTTTTCCAAAGATCCTTTGCTCTGCATCCCCTGGTTAAGACCTTCTTCCGGGGGGTTACTCACGTGCGTCCCCCATGTAAGCCTATGTTACCAGCCTGGGACTTGAACTTGGTCTTTTCTGCCCTGCAGGGTTTTCCCTTTGAGCCCTTGCAAGGGGCCCCTTTGTCCATTCTTACGATTAAGGTGGTCTTTTTGGTGGCCATCAATTCTGTTAGGCGTGTTTCTGAGTTGGCGGCGCTTTCCATCAAGCCTCCTTATTTTGAGAGACACCAGGACAAGGTGGGGTTTCGTTTTAAGCCAGATTTTCTGCCTAAGGTTGTTTCTGCCTTTCATCTCAATCAGGACATTGTTTTGCCTTCTCTGTGCCCTAATCCTAGTAATCCTAAGGAGAGGGTTTTACACTCTCTGGATATGGTCAGGATCCTGAAGTTCTATTTGGTGGCTTCTGAATCTTTCAGGAAGACTGACGCTCTCTTTGTGCTCCCGTCTGGACCTAAGAAGGGTCTGGCTCCGGCTAAGTCCACTATCAGCAAGTGGATCCGTCAGGCTGTGATACAGGCCTTCTCTGCTAAGAAGAAGGAGCCTCCCTTCCGCCTTACTGCTCATTCTACTCGTGCTATTGGTGCATCTTGGGCTTTTCAGCACCAAGCTTCTGTTGAACAAGTTTGCAAGGCCGCCACTTGGTCTTCTGTTCATACTTTTTCTAAGTTCTACAAGGTTGATGTTAAAGCCTCAGCTGATGCTGCCTTTGGCCGCAAAGTTCTGCAGGCGGCAGTGGTTTAAACTGTCTGCTGTTACTTTTGGGGATCCCACCTTACCTTACGGACACTGCTATTGGATGTCCCAAGAGTAAGGAATATCTTCTGGAACAGGACGTGCTGTATACTTAGAATAATACAATTCTGTGATTACTCACCTGTAGAATTGGTATTATATGTATACAGCACGTCCTGTTCCACCCCACCCTTGTTATTATTCTTAGTTACCTCTTTATGGTGGTTTAATTCCTTATGATGGTTATAGTTCTCCTGGTTCATTTAACTGCTTTTCAATACTGGGGAATTTGTGGGAGGTCCCTGGTATATATGGGGCCAGGAGGAGCCACTTTTCTGTCTCTGCAGTCCAGCGCCATCTACTGGATGTATAGCGCCATCTACTGGATGTATAACCCAAGAGTAAGGAATATCTTCTGGAACAGGACGTGCTGTATACATATAATACCAATTCTACAGGTGAGTAATCACAGAATTGTATTTTTCGTTTCCTGATGGCATGGTCATATTAATCGGGCTCAAATTGAGGAAGAGTGGTTCAGGGAGCATGAGACAAAATTTTCACACATAGATTGACCTGAACCCCAGATTTGTGGTGCGCTGGGGAACATTGGTCCAAATCTCTCATCATCAATACAAGATCTTGGAGGAAAAGTGATGAAACTCCGGACAGAAATAAATGCTGTGACATAGCAGAAGCTGGTGATACCACAGCAAATGTGTGCCGTAACCAAAGGCAATCTAACCAAACATTAAAGTGAGGGACACCAACTGAAGATGTAATCTTTTACTAGGAAAGTGGCATATACATTTAGAAAAAAAAAAAACATGAAGAGGGCCCGATACACGTTTACTTTTTATGAATTCCATCATGAATTGTGAGGTTTCTCCAGCATTTTAAGCCCCAGTCTTCCGAGCATTAGCAGGCTGTGGACAACGGAGAGCGGAGAGAGAAAATTAAAGTCTTGCACCAAAATAAATGTATAATCTGTTCTACACTAAAAAAAACTCACACACACACACACACACCGATCTCATAACAAGTTCAAGTTGTAACTAAATGTTATTCTAAATGTGGTATTTTGCACAGCTACAGGGGCAGCTCAGGTATTTTATTCAGTAGTTTCCTTCATTTACCTGGACGAGCAAACCTTGAATTGGAATTGCTGCCTCGGTAGAAGCTCCAAGTTCATAGAGGAAACCCGGTTTCTCTGAACTCTAACTTGTTGATGTACCCACAATAGCTACTATTCTCTTCCTGGGCCCGTGCCCCTAGGCATGGTGTCTGGGAAGGGCTGCCTAAGCCGGTTCTGGGGACTGGACAGGTCCTATCTCCAATATCAAACCCAATTTCTGTTCTGCACATCTCTATTCCGGCTTGTGGAATTGTTAATTGCAAACCGTTCCCTACTTGTAGTACTCCTTGTAGCCTCCTGTTCTGAGCACAGGCAATTCCCAGTATGTATGTATGGAATGTATATACCTGATGAAATACACATGAATCTAAAGAGTCTTCTTAGGATTCTAAGGGAAAGCAGGAGTGCCGCCTGTTTGCTTTTGTCCTTGAGGGTTTCTTTGAAAATGACAGCAGGGATCAATAGGAGGAAATGGCTGAAACCTGAAAACTGTACAAATAGTCTACCTAGGCTTAATCTAGCTACTTATTTCTTATTAGTGCATGCCTTCCTTGGAAATAACGGATTAAGCGGCTTATTTTCATTAGATATTTTAAGGAAAGTTTATTAAATTAGGACCTAATAACTCTTTACTTGTACTATTCCTATTGCATGGCACGGCCTGCTTCCAGAAGTCCTTACGTATGGGTTATTCCGCCACAAGGTGGCGCAGTGTACTGCAGAAGAGTTGTGGCTCCTCCCAGTACCATATAAAAAACTGAATCACCATAGACTTATCCAGTGTTCTCTCTGCAGTGATTCTGCAGTCGTGTGCTCGGGGGAGAAGGGGGGGGGCGGGTGGTAGTGGCGAGGGTGTTTAGCTATTTTTAACCTTTTTTACCGCTTTTATTTTTTCACCGCTTTGTACTACGCTCCGCGGCGGGCGGCACTATAACTGTGAGGCGTTTTTTCTACTGTGTGATGACACGTAGGGCGTTTTCGCGCCCTATGGGGGGCGGGGCCGGAGGATGACGCGTAGCGCGTCGTCCTCCCGCGGCCCGCCCCTCAAGGTTCCTCTGCCGGCGCCATTTTGCTTCTGCTGCTTATCTGGGCCCTTCTTCATCCCGGAGCTGCGGCGGTGATTCTGTCTATTGTCGCTTCCTCCTGTGGTCTAGCGGCTGGTGCCTTTGCCCTGCTTGGTCCGTGAGTCCCCTTTGGGGGTTTCTTTTTGGTTTCCTTGGGGCATGTGCTGCGGGATGCTTATGTGTCTTTATTTATGTCTTTCAGGCGGGACAACTGTGGGTTGTGGTTTCTCCCAGGCCTACCCCTTACCCTCCCTCATCTTCCCTTACTGGCTTCTGGGGGCATCCCGGGTGGCTTTTATTAGCCCTTACCCTGTGCTGGCCTATTGCGCCTGTGTTAATCACCATATGGAAGCATCTGGGGATAGCGTGCTTGGGGGTCCTTCGGGGCAATCCCAGCTGTGTGCCATGTGTGGGGCATCCCCTCTGAGTAACAGTGCCGCGGTGTGTGTGCCTTGCGCCCAGGGTATTGTTGCGGCCCAGGCTGGGCTACCTGCTTCACTTCCCAGCTCTGCGCCCCCTTCGGCATCGCCTACCCCCCACGCCTGCATTTAGCCCCCAGTGAGGGGGATACTAGCGGGGGGTCACAGTCTGATCTGGCACTGCGTGTGGCCAGTATTGAAAGGCAGCTTGCCAGGCCTGTTCCACGTAAGGCCTCTGGCAAGAAGCGGCACCTAGCTCCCGTGCCGTCCCTCTTTCCTGAGGAGGATGAGGGACCTGATGCTTTTGTTGGCCTTTACCCCCTAGAGGAGGGGGAACTCTTGCATGACTCTGACTCCTCTGGGGACCAGCAGGAGGGTTACGGCAGTGACCCTGGGTCTGCGTCTGGGGAGGACTCATGGTTCCCTGAGGACACTGATAACCTGTTGGCTCACATTTTTGAAATCTTGCACATTGTCCCCCCTGACGTGGCTAAGAGGAAGCAGGGTGAGCTCTTTCGTCCTGATAAACAGCGTCTGAAGTTCCCTGAGCAGAGCCATTTCACTTATATGGTGCTTAAGGAGTGGGAAAGTCCTAGTAGATTGCCCGCAGTGCCCAAAGGGTTGGATAAGAGGTATCCCTTTCCTGCCGACCTGGTCAAGCGATGGTCGTGTCCCCCTGAGGGGGACGCTCCCGTTCTGGGGCTGTCCAACACCTCGGTCATGCTGCCTTCCCTACACTACTACACTGCTGGACAGCGAGGACTGGTGCATGGATTAGCTGGCCTGCCATGCTTTTACATGTGTGGGGGCTGGGCTGCGTCCGGTCTGCGCTGCTGCCATTACAGCTATTGCCCTTAAGAAACAGCTCAAGCGTCTCCTTGATGGCGCTACGGCTGGTAGCAGGGGGGGGGGGATTATATGTCCCTTTTGCTTTGCTCTGATTTTGTTGCCTTTGTCCTTACTGCCATGGGTGATGCGGTACAGCTGTGTGGTAGGGCCTCTACCCTTTTGGTGGCTATGCACCGCTCTGTTTGGCTGCGTCAGTGGACGGCTGATGCTGCCGCTAAGAAGGCTCTCACTGGGGTCCCCTTTATGGGGCTGCGGCTCTTTGGTGAGCGTCTGGATGTTCTAGCCAAGGTTGGAGGCTGCCTCTTCCCTCCCCTCCTTTCGTGCTCCCAGAGGAGGTCGTGGCTCCCTCTTCTCAGGTATACCCGCAGGGTTTCTTGGGGCCGTGGCAGACCACGTGGTTGTCCCAGTCTCTCATGGGGCCCCAAGCCCAAACCTTCTCCCAAGCCCCCTCAAGCATGAGGAGGCGCCCTCACCCATCCGGATGGGGGGACGGCTTTGGCTCTTTTCTCACATCTGGAGGCTACGTGTCTCAGACCGGTGGATTCAGGAGGTGGTGTCCTCCGGTTACAAGATAGAGTTTGCAGCCTGGCCGCCCCCAAGATTCATCAGATCCCGGATGTCTCAAAACCCTCAGTCAGCTCAGGGTTTGCGCCTTGCGGTTCAATGTCCCAAAAAGGACAGGTCCCTAAGGCCCATCCTGGACTTGAAGTGTCTCAACAAGTTTGTCAGGTTCAAGCACTTTCGCATGGAGACTCTACGCTCAGCGGTCAGTACCCTGCGCCCGGGCGACTTCATGGCCTCCGTGGACATCAAGGATGCCTACCTTCACGTGCCAATCTTTCCAGGTCATCAGAGATTTCTCAGGTTCACTCTAGAGGATCAGCATTACCAGTTTGTGGCTTTACCATTCGGTATCACCTTGGCGCCTCGGGTGTTCACCAAGGTGCTGGCGGGCGTGATGGCTCTGCTGCAGAATCAGGGCATTCGCATCCTCCCTTACCTGGACGACATTCTGATTGCGGCTCAGTCTTTTCATCAGGCCGAGAGGGATACTCTGGTGGTGACCTCCACTCTTGAGTCCTTCGGCTGGGTGATCAACTATCCTAAGTCTTCACTGTCTCCGTCTTTGGTCAGGTCCTTTCTGGGCATGACTCTGGATACCTCTCAGGTCAAGGTCTTCCTGCCTCAGCAGAAAGTGGAGGGCCTTCAGAAGCAGGCACGGACTCTGCTCTTGTGTCCCCATCCTTCCATCCGGCAAGGGATGCAGTTAGTGGGTCTGATTGTGTCCTGCTTCGAGGCGGTCCCCTTTGCTCAGTTTCACATGAGACCTCTGCAGTTGCACCTCTTGTCAGTTTGGGATCAGGAATTTGCTCTGTCCCCCCTGGCCAGACAGTCCCTCTCGTGGTGGCTGGACTCAGGGAATCTTCTAGTGGGCAGGACCTTTCTGCCTCCGTGCTGGGAGACTGTCACCACAGATGCCAGTCTGACCGGTTGGGGGGCTTTTGGAAGTCTCTGAAGTTCCAGGGTGGGTGGGGCCCACAGGAGGCCCATGCTCCCATCAATGTCCTGGAATTGAGGGCAATCATGTTGGTTCATTCTCAGCTGACCACGCACCTTCGGGGTTGGGCTGTTCAGATCCGCTCGGACAACCAGACGGCGATTGCCTACATCAATCATCAGGGAGGGACTCGGAGCAAGCGAGCCCTCAAGGAAGTGTCCCTGATACTGTCTTGGGTGGAAGAGAATGTCCCTTGCATCTCGGCGGTTTACATTCCGGGGGTGGAGAACCAGGAGGCAGACTCCCTGAGCAGGGGGACATCTCGGCTGCAGGAATGGTCCCTCAGCAACAAGATTTTTCACTCCCTGTGTCACCGCTGGGGTCAGCCGGATGTGGACCTGTTTGCGTCCCGACACAATCACAAGCTTCCCATGTTTGTCTCCCTGTCACAGGACCCTCTGGCCTTCTCCGCGGATGCGCTAGCAATGCCTTGGACAGAGTTTCGGCTCCTCTATGTGTTCCCTCCCTTTCCTCTGCTGGGCAGGGTGCTGCGCAAGATAGCCCAGGAAGGGGGTACTAGCCATTCTGGTGGCCCCCTGTTGGCCAAGGAGTGTGTGGTTCGCAGACGTCGTGCAGTTGCAGTCAGTATGCCCTGCCCAAGGATCCAGATCTGCTCACTCAGGGACAACTGTGCCATCCCAATTTACAAACGCTGGTTTTAACGGCTTGGCTGCTGAAACCTCCATCTTGATGGATAAGGGTTTGCCGGCCTCTGTTGTTGATACCATGATTAGGGCTAGGAAGAAGTCCTCGTCCTTTATCTACTACAGGATCTGGCATGCTTACATTGCCTGGTGTGAGTCCAAGTCTCTTCCTTGTCGGGTGTTTTCTATCCCCAGGATTCTGGAATTTTTGCAACATGGTTTGGATTCGGGCCTTCAACTTAGTACCCTTAAGGGACAGGTGTCGGCGCTGGCAATTTTTTTCCAAAGATCCTTTGCCAATCACCGGTTGGTTAAGACTTTTTTCCAGGGAGTTACTCATGTGCGTCTGCCACGTAAGCCTATGCTACCGGTTTCGGACCTGAATCTGGTGTTGTCTGCTCTGCAGGGTCCTCCCTTTGAGCCTATCCGTCGGGCTGCTTTGCCCATTCTGACTCTTAAGGTGGCCTTTTTGGTGGCCATTACTTCGGTCAGGCGAGTTTCTGAGCTGGCAGCGCTTTCCGTCAAACCTCCTTCGGCGGCATCAGGATAAGGTGGTGTTTTGGCTGAAGCCGGATTTCTTGCCTAAGGATCTGTCTGCTTTTCATCTCAATCAGGACATTGTTTTGCCTTCCTTGTGTCCTAACCCTGCTAATTCCAAGGAGTGGACCCTTCACTCTTTGGATGTTGTCAGGGCTCTGAAGTTTTATTTGGTTCCTACTGAGTCTTTCAGGAAGTCTGACGCTCTTTTTGTTGCTCCTGCTGGACCTAGGAAAGGTCATTTTAGGGTTACTGCTCATTCCACTCGTGCTATTGGTGCGTCTTGGGCTTTTCAGCACCAAGCTTCTGTTGAACAAGTTTGTAAGGCCGCAACTTGGACTTCTGTTCATACTTTTTCGAAGTTTTCCAAGGTTGATGTTAAGGCCTCAGCTGATGCTGCTTTTGGCCGCAAGGTACTTCAGGCGGTAGTGGTTTGAACAGCCTGTTACTCTTTGGGGATCCCACCCTACCTTACGGACACTGCTGTTGGACGTCCCATATGTAAGGACTTCTGGAAGCAGGCCGTGCCATGCAAAAAGACAATTCTGTGAATACTCTACAGTAGCTGTAGAATTGCTTTTACTATGCATGGCATAGTATCTCCCGGTTTCTTTAATAACTGCTTGTCAACACTGGATAAGTCTGTGGTGATTCAGTTTTTATATGGTACCGGGAGGAGCCACAACTCTTCTGCAGTACACTGCGCCACCTTCTGGAAGCAGGCCGTGCCATGCATAGTAAAAGCAACTTTTTTTTAACTAGCAGCAAATCTCTCAGAATATGAAAGATAATACTCATATACACTATCACTTTATCTAAGTGTCAAATCTGCCTGTACCCACCTGGCACCAGCAATGATTCCAGCTGGCATGAGTTTTCCAGAGTTGTAGAATCTATAACCCATAACTCCAGCTAAGGTCCCTGATGCAACTGGAACAGAAAATAATAATATTTATGTATATGGCACCAACATATTCCGCAGTGCTTTACAATCAGGTTCATGTACAAAAAGAGTAATACATAACATAGCAAACAAAAGGGTGTTCATTGAAACCAAAGGAATGAGGGCCCTGTTTGCAAGCTTACAAACACACACTGTTATAAAATCCTTGCACAGTTCCAACTGATAAAACAGTCTGCTTTATTTAGGGTGCAAGCCCCTTAAATGGAGTCACAATAACTTTTTTTTTTTACACTAATAATTATTCACATGAGACCAAATGCTGATGCCAATGTCTTGCATGCTACATGGGAAACACCTCTAAATCATTGGCTCTTTTCTAGCCAGACAGCACTGTATACAATAGGTCAGTTCTACAATCACAAGTGTGGTTTAAAATGATCCTGTACAAAGGGAAATAGCGTGGCTGCATTTGCCTATTTTTCCTTTCAATATCTATAAAAGTCTATTTCTACACTGGGCCAATTGCCCTGCAATCGACCTGCCAGTGAAACGCTGCCCATAGAGAACCATGGGCGCTTTCACATACTGACGGGGCTATTTCCCTTGCCTCGCAAAAGACCTGCAAGTGGCATTTTTGTCACACTTGCAATCGCTAAAACACTAGTACACAGGCAATTACTTAACGCGATTATTATAACGTGTTCCCTTGTCCCAGTGTGAAACCGGCCTTAGGCTCAAGGATAACACCTTGCTGCTGAATGCTATAAACCAGGCATGCTAAACCTGTGGCCCTCTGAGCCATCTGATGTGGCCCGTGACTTACTGTGCGGAAAGTGGGAGGGGTAAAGAACTGGTGTGTAAAGGTAATCAGTAAGTAAGGATGGGAAATTGCACAAACAGTGATATAGGAGGGGCACATTGGCTTTCAGAGGTGGCAAAAGTGGCTTGGAAGAACACTGTGACACTGATATTACAACACCATGCCACTGTAAAATCTCTGGCACTATCATTTGTTAACAGTTTTTTTTATACTAACTGTATGCCTAACATTGGTGGGGGTTTAGATGGGTTGAGTATTGGGTACACACTTAAACTGGACCAACAGTCTGACACAGTTGGAAAAGGTAGTGGCCATTTTGAAGCTTCCTCTCCCAGCATCTCAGCTATGCTGCTGCCTGTATTCAACTGACATAACTGACAACGCACAGTAACAGAAATCCCAGCAGCACTTCCTGTTTGCAGGCGGCCTGCACATCCATGAACCACCATTTTGTTTTTTAAATTGACGTAGTGACATAGTATGTAAGGCTGAATAAAGACTTTAGTCCATCCAGTTCAGCCTGTATATCTCCTTCCAGTGGTCTAGTAGCCATAGCTGGAAATGTTATTACATGCCAGGAAGGCATCTAGGCCACTTTTGAATGCTTTTGGTGTATCCTTCATTACTATCTCCTCTGGCAGCGAGTTCCATAGTCTCACTGCTCTTACAGAGAAGAATCCCCTCCTACCACTGTGGAGAAAGCACCTTTCCTCTAACCTTAGTGAATGCCCTCGGGTTATAGTTACATAGAATAGATTATGAGACAGATCTTTGTATTGACCTCGAATATATTTATACATAGTTATTAGATCACCCCCTCAGGCGTCTCTTTTCCAAACTAAATAAACCTAACTTTGACACAGCAGATTTGGAAAAAAATGCATGTGCAGCAATCTAAATTGCCTTGGGGAGGGAGGCATATAAGCACTGTTTGTTGTGTTTGTCTGGGTTAAGTCATTTTTGACTGTTGGTCCACTTTAAGATGTGGGACTGATTGGTGAGGACTATAAATATGTGACCCATATTTTCAGAGAGGCATGTGTATTGGTAGCATGTAGGGATAGTTACCTATGAATGTGATAGGAGGACAGAGGCTAAAACTCTAATGGAGTTTATGGGTATCCTGAATAATATAGAAAAGCTTCATTATGCTATTCCAAATTTTAAAAAATCTGAACCTATTCAATGTGGCCTGCAAAACAGAGTAGTATTTTTTTTTCACACTTGCGCATGTTGCTGCACCTCAAGAAACACATTTACTAAAATATTAGCAGCACAGCAACAGGCTGAAAAAAAATACAAATCATATCTTGCACCGATGTGGCACTATCTTGCAGAAGTTCTTGATAAATCAGGCCCTAGATGAAGAAAATACTTACTGAGTGAAAGTAAAATGTTCTTGGAATCCTGTGACATCTGATAGGCCCCGAGCCCAGCTAGACCTCCAAAAACAAGGCCGGCAGCGAGAGATGGAACACTACCTAAAGGAGATAAAAAAAGGGGTTAGAAAAAGCAGCATTTCTGCTCTGTAGCCTATTTTGTAAAATATTTACAGCCTTAAGCACAGTGAGGGATCAAGGTACACAACACCAAGTCTGCTTAAGCAGACCAAGACCCTCCGCAGCGTGGGTGTTGGCCCCCGGCGCAGCTGCTATATGACAGGTTGGGGGGCATCCAGAATGATGGACCCAGCACATAACCCCTTAAGACACCCATAATCCTAACCTTAATCTTGCTGCTCCGCCGGGAATCCAGTGCTGCAATTGGCTGTCCAGCATTCACATGAGCAGTGACGTTCCAGCCGCCAAATGTCCTGCCCACATGAGTGCCGGGCAGCCAATCACATCGCTGGATTCCTGGCGGGGGAGCAAGATTAAGGTAAGGATTATGGGTGTCCTTGGGGGGGAATATGTGCAAGGGGGGAGGCTCCAGCATTCTGGATGCCCCCAACCTGTCATATACCCTCACGGCAGAGGTCTGCTTTTAATCAAGGTACAGGAAAGAGGGTTTAAGGAAGAAAAATCCTAGAGTTGGCTATAAATAACCCATCGGCTATTGTTCTGGTGCCATAATTTACCCATTTCCGACCATCCTGGGAATTGAAATCACTTTGACATTAAGTAATCTATTTTTTGGTTTCAAATGAAACATTAAAATATGATAACTTTCTAAGAGGTAAGTATTTTTTAGATGCTCGCTGTGTGGGTATGTAGCTAACATGTACCGTACATTTTAGAATGATGCAGTATTACATATACAATAATGATAGAGATAGATGATAGAGAACCAGCTTGTCTAGTGTTACTTTACACAACTATATAGGCAAAATGTGCTGAGCATTGCACGCTCTTTCTAGTTTGCTTGAACGAAAAGTTTTGTGTTTATGGTCAAGATACAAATAGTCCATCTCTGGCATAAACAAGTCCTTGGACAGTCACAGCAAGAGATTAAATTAGGAGCTTGGCGCACCTAAATCTGCCTCATACAGCTAGTGACCCCCTCCTCCAAGTGCATCCATACAAATGAAAAAAAATGGCAGCTGGTCAACTATTTCATAAGATTTCATTTGGGTGCTGCATGTGGGCAGAACAAATAGACTGAGACAACATTTAAAGTAGCCCTAGCACTTAAACATGTGAGCCAGCAACCTATAATCTCTCCCTAAAATCTGGCTGAAAACAGAGAACTCAGCAGCACACCCCATTAAGGTGCCACTCCTACTTAATCTATATCTAATCTAAGAGTCCAGCATTTGGTAAATACACAGCAATGCATACATTGAGATCTAGGTTACCTATATCCCTATTGTTGCAGGTCATACTCCAACATGCAGGTTATAGGACACCCTGTGGAGACATTATTCAAATAGAACGTGTCCAAAGGCGGGCAACGAAAATGGTGGAAGGACTTAAACTTAAAACTTATCAGGAGAGACTTAAAGAACTTAATTTGTACAGTCTGGAGGAAAGAAGGGAGAGGGGGGACATGATTGAGACCTTTAAATATGTGAAAGGATTGAATAAGGTTCAGGAGGGAAGTGTTTTTAAGAAGAAGCTTAATGATAGAACAAGGGGGCACAACCTGAAGCTAGTCGGGGGGAAGATCAGGAGCAATGTTAGAAAATATTATTTTACAGAAAGAGCAGTAGATGCTTGGAACAAACTTCCAGCAGAGGTAGTTGAAAAATCAACAGTCACTGAATTTAAACATGCCTGGGATAAGCACACATCTATCCTAAGATAAAGAGGACATACAGTATACACATAAGGGCAACCTCCATCTGCCGTCAACTTTCTATGTTTCTATGAAAGCTGAATGAGGAAGTGATTTTCTCATGAAGTAGACAGACAGCAGATAGGAGAGTGCTGAATGGACTCAAAGTAAGGTAAGCTACTGATCTGTATTTTTTTACTTTTGACCTGCCAATCACTTTAAGCATCCTCAATATTTACATTACAAGAGACATTTATAGTTCAATAAACATACCTGCTTTTACGTAGCCCATAATTCCTCCACTGGCAACCAAAGCCGCATACCCGAATCCAAACCATTCCACACCCATTCTAGAAAACAAAAGCGTAGATGCTGTAAATAATCAACAACATATATTATACATCTATTTACCAAAACAAATGCCTTCACACCCAGTAACATGAACATGATTGCAAGTACATCGACTTCCCGCTAAACTAAACCACCCTACAAGTCACACACATCATAAGGAGGTCTGTAATATATTAGAAGTGGACCAAAAATGCCCCTGGGGCTTTCTCCCAACGCCAGACATGCTCTTGGGATAAGCCCTGAAAAAGGCATTACTTATTTGAGTTTTATCATCTGCGTTTAGTGTCCAAATATGGACCCATTTGCAGCATAGCCATCACGTGTGCACAGGGAGTAGTGCCAGATCCTGGCCATTTCCAGGATATATTAAGCAGACAGGTATTCTTTAAAATGGACCTTCAGCACCATTTAATACAAAACTATTCCCCAGCATTTAAAATGTATATATTTTATGTTTTTAGTTGCTTATTATATTTTCCACCACTGGGATTCAACTCTGTTCAGGATTCTAGGACACAGGCACTGCCATCTTGCGTCACATCACATATTGAGGAGAGGAGAGGGGTCAAAAGCACAGGGGGACGGGTTATAGCTGTGTCTTGCACAGACAGAGCAGAGCTGGGGTCAGGAAAAGGACAGTAATCCCAGAATGCAAAGCAGCATAGTCAGAAGACACTTCCTGTCCGCAGGTAGCCTGAGACTCCATGGGTCACCATCTTGTATGTTAAAAGCAATAGGTGCAAGTAGGATGATTTTTGTTGTGGGTAATCTGTATGTACAGAGTGGGGGAAACATATAAAATAGGCTCTAGTTCAGGGTTAAGGCCCGATTTGATCTCAATGCCCTGGGGAAAGGGGGAATTGCCGGGCCCTAACGTTTACTACAGTACATCTGTCTGGAGGTCCCTTTTAATGTATACGTGACAGGACACAAAAATTACGTGAACTTATAACACTGTGAAGAGCACCCTATGACTCCATTTCTTATCTTTTCAATGAGCCCACAGCACATGTGCAGCTCTCCTCCAATCAGCTTCTCTGGCTGGGCAAATTAATGAGCAGTTGGATAAGCTAAATGAAATAATAGAATCCAAGCGGCACCCCTTCCACCCCTCGGCTGTGAACATGTCAGCCATTCAGATAGAGCAGGGTTGCAGCACACATCCTGAGAAGGATGCGAGTGATGCTGCTGAACATGTGCCATGGGCTTATTGGTCAGGTAAGGAAGGCAGGCGACTGGCTGGGTTTCTCACAGCGATGGTTCTCTAAAAGGAGCTAGCGTTTTATAGAGGTTTGGTTTAGGTCCACTTTAAATTCAGACCACAAATGAATACAAAGATAACATTTGCCCAGCAAGCCCTCACCTTGGTCAGTAGTCTGTGTCCCTGTTTCACTGGCTGCAGCGTGACTCGTGTACCTCAGTGCATTGCTATAGGGCTTATGCAAACTATACATGAAGAACGTGGTACCAGGACATCTCTCAGTGCTGAGTGGCTCTCAGGCTTAGAAACATTGGGGACCCCCGCAGTATGATAATCCCAGGTTTTGGTCCTTGCCCAGTTGTATGAAGCTTCAGCGGTTATACCAACCTTACCCATGATTATACGATGCATTTGTGAGGCTACAAACCACCTCCCAGTGCCGAGTGGCTCTCAGGCTTAGAATTGTTGGGGACCCCTGGGCCAGAATAGTGCCTACTTCTTAAAGTGGACCAAAGACCAGCGCGATCTGCCCGAGAATCTATAAGATTCCCCGGCCGATCGATTTCCTCCCCCGGGGGCATCCAAAATCGAGATGCCCGCTGTGTGAAACAGGTTGCTCCATTCACTTACCTTGCTTCCTGGTCCAGTACAAGCCGTGGCCGCATCCCCGCTATCCCTCTATCAGGGCGCGTGCCCACCCCAGGCATTTGTGAATGGCTGATGTGGGCACGCTCTCTGTTAGAGTGAAGCAGGGGATGCGCTGGATCCTCTGGCTTTAGACGCTGTGACGTTAGCAGCTCCAAGCACGCTGCTTGAACGAGCAGTCGAACATGCGCTGTAGGACCGGGAAGAGGCGAATTGCGCTTGGCGATCTGTGGGGTTTCAGACAGCAAGACACCCCCCCCCCCCCCCCCTGATCGGGGTGCCCCGGGGGAAAGGACCAACACCCGGATAGTCAAAATCCTGGGTTTTGGTCCACTTTAAAACCAGGCCTACTGTTTATCAAACGCTAGTTCCGGTTAGACAACCACCCACCCCCTGGGGCAGCCTGACTTGGGATGCTCAGATTTTCTTACCTTGTCAACTAGCCCATGACGCATGCATGGCATCTCTTGCATCTTTCTTGTGGCCTACATAACTGAAAGGCTATCGTGGACACACACAGCGAGCACTACAGGAGATGCCACGTGTCGCAAGTACAGCTAAGATTCCATTCAGCTTCTTTAACCACATATTAATATGTGTAGCAGCAGATGCTGATTAGAGGAGAGCCGCATCTGCACCATGGGGACACTTCGAAAGTATGTATAAAGTGATCTGGGTGGTTTCACACAAGGGGAATCCCAAATCAGACAAGGACTAAAACCCGGGATAGTAAAATCCCAGGTTTTGGTCCACTTTTAAGATTTTAACTATCTGTTTTGTTCTGTGCCCCATGGGATGACCTGTAAAACTCACCTCTCCCTGGTTCAATGGCATATGCATGGGTGCTGTGTTTATATCTGTCGGCAAAGGGCTCTAATTGACTTCAATGAGGAGCAAGAGCAGCTGCATCCCCAGTGGCGCAGCACAGCCCGAGGATGCTTGTGATCTTCATTAAAAACAATCAGAACAATTTGCTGAATGGCAAGCGGCTCTGTTTGTGAGTCCACGCATGTGCTGGGGGAGCGGAGAAAGGTGAGTGATAACAGGAGCCCCAGGGGTTTCACACGGGGGGGGGGGGGGGGGGGGGCGGGGGGCAGCAGCTGACACAGGAATCTTTTAGAAGAGGAATAACACCCAGGATGTTTCACCACACACAGATCACAGGTAAAAAAAACATGCTGTGATCCCACGGTACATGTGCAAGTCATTGGTCAGTCAACGCTTTACATTACATTCATAGCTTCCTTGGCTGCCCCAGTCAGTCCAGCTAGGATTTGTGAATGGCACCACTAACTGCACCCCTGTGCCAGCCAAACACCCCCCAGGCAGAGGAATAGCGGGGAGTCTGTCCTTGTGCCCTGGAATCACTGGCTATGTAAGTACACCAGGAGATACTGGGAGTTGTACAACGCAGGGCATCCCAAATGAGGGTACCCCAGAGATAAGGACATCAGCCTCTCCTTTAGCAGCCTTTGATGAGAACATTTTAGTCAGGTACCAGC
Source organism: Gastrophryne carolinensis (assembly GCA_027917425.1). NCBI lineage: Eukaryota > Metazoa > Chordata > Amphibia > Anura > Microhylidae > Gastrophryne > Gastrophryne carolinensis. Next base: position 270,875,631 of record CM051239.1, on the reverse strand, counting down.
CACCAGAAACCCGTTTAGGTGCAGCCATGTTTCCCATTAGTTAGTGGTGTGCATACTGCCATGTGGCTTCCTTATTTCTCGCTCTGGAGCGGTCATGTGTATACTAGTGAGACGAGCCACCCTATGCCCTCCAGTAACATGTCCCACCCGTGACACGCTGCCGCACCCCACGCACACGCACGCGTCGCTATGACGTCACCGTTACCTGAGGAGTTCGCCGCGCTAGTGTTCTAACGAATTCCGGAGTCCAACTGTCGCCACTCGCCACAGGTGCTCAAGGGTAACAGAGCCTGGAGGAGAGATTAGTCACGTGATCGTCGCTGATGTCACGTGAACAGTTAAGGTTCCACCCGCAAGGCGGGATAACTGCTACGTTCGACCTGCTGTGAGGTGGAGATAAGCTTTTGCTGGCAAGCTCTCTTAGGTGGTGGAAAGCTTTACTTGGTCAGGGCCCGGGCCGTTATCTAATAAAACGTGGGTGTGCCAGACCTCAAACTCCTCTACCTCTGGCCTATTTGTGGAGAAAGTGCTTTGTATGGTTGACACAGTTCTGTCCTCTGTTATTCGGGCAACATGGAAGATGACAAAGAGAAAGAGGTATTGGTTGGTCACGGCTCCATCGTGACTGCAGTGATGTATTAGTGTTGGGGGCATCTTGATAAGGGATGCCCCGGTGTGCGTACTGCAGCTGGAAACCTGATACAGGAGATACTCTGGTGATCCTGCCAGTGACCATACAGGGTTTTCAGGGTGAGCAGATAGTAAATGAAAAACTGTTAGAACACCGCACTAAACAATTTCTTAGTTAACATGAACACAAAACACAACTGTGGTCACAGAAAGAAAAAAAGTTCTCAAGGGCTGCTGCAACATGCCGAACTTCTTATTCCCACAAGTCCAGACAATAATGTATATGGTAAGGCACAGAGCAATCTTCTGTTTTTAAACAAATAAGTCACCAGTGATGAGACAATTGGGACTCCCGATGTACATGCACACTCTTGGTGGTACCCTTCACCATTTAGAAATACTCTTACCAACTGGCAATGGAACAAGTGCAATCTTAAAGCGGTCCTTCACTCTGAATAAAAGTCTATCTTTTACGTTTCCCACACCCTGTACATAAAGATTGCTGACATTAAAAATCATCCTACCTGCAGCTACTGCATGTTATGAGCCTTTAAACATCCAAGATGGCGGCTCATGGAACAACAGGTAGCCTGAAAACAGGAAGTGCTTTCTGACTGTGCTGCTCTGCATTCTGGGATTGCTGACCTTCTCCTAACCCCAGCTCTGCTCTGTCTGAGCAAAGCACAGCTATAACTCCATCCCCAGTACTTTATCCCACTCTCCTCAGTAAGTGTGATGCTTCTGAGTCACGATGGCGGCGCCCATATCCTAAAGTCCCGAACAGAGTTGCAGCCCACTGGGGGGAAACAATAATAGGTAAGTGACTAAAAACTTATAATATATTAATTTTAGATGCTGGGGAATAGTTTTTTAAGGGTTTGGGCTTTTTAATAAATTATGGTGAAGGTCCGGTTTAAATAAGTTACTCTTCAGATCAGCCAAAGATACACTCTGGGAATTTTCATTCCACTCCGGCAAGGGTAATGAGCTCAAAAGCCAGGTGACGTATAGGAGGCAAGAAAAAAACGGAAAAAATCTAGTGCAACTCCATTAGGCATACACAAATAATTTAATGATAATAGAAGCACTTACAAAGAAACTTGGATAAAGATGCATAAAAACAAGGCAATAGAAAGTGCTACCACGGATCTCCCACGCGGCCGTTCGTAGGGAATGATCTGGGCCCTTCCAATTCAATATAAAGACATGTCCCCGTACCTGTCCGCCTAAAGCGTTTCATTGCTCAACGTCAACTTTCTCAAAGGCAAGGTAAATGAGGAACAGTAAAAATATCATTTTGTGATTACTCACCTGTAAAATGGGTATTATAAGTATGTCACACACCCCGCTTCCACTATTCATGACATATGGGTTATGGTCCAGTAGAGGGCGAACTTCTACAGAGATGAAAGCAAAAAAGAAGCCCCTCCCGGTCCATAAATACCTGGGACCTCCCACACATTCCTCAGTATATGACAGCAGTAAGGGGACCAGGAAGAGCCAATAAAACATTCTTAAAGTGGACCAACACCCAGGATTTTCACTATCCTGGGTGTTGGTCCACTTGTGAAACCTCCCCAAAAGTCCAAAAAAACGTACCTTTTCGGCAACGGACAAGCTGCTGCCGCCGCCTCCCGCGCGTCCCTCTTACAGGGCGCGCGTCCGCACCGGCCATTCACAAACGGCCGGCGCGGGCGCATGCACTGCTAGAGGGGCGCGCGGGAGGCGGCAGCGGCTGCTCCGTCGCCGATAAGGTAAGGTTTTTTGGGGGGGGTTTCTCCCCACGGGACATCCCGATCACCCCTGGGTGTTGGTCCACTTTAACAATAAAAGGTTCACCATATAAAGGATCCAAAATACCAAAGGGCGGGGTGTATGACATACTTATAATACCCATTTTACAGGTGAGTAATCACAAAATGGTATTATTCCAAGTAGGCCACACACCCCACATCCACTATTCATGACATATGGGACATCCAATAGTGTCCGTCATGGGTGGGGATCCAAATACGGCAAAAAATGCACCAATTTAAGCCACTGCAGCTTGCAGAACCTTGCAGCCAAAAACAGCATCCGCTGAGGCCCGCACATCAACCCGCATATCAAAAAGTATGAACGGAAGACCAAGTAGTAGCCTTACAAACTTGTTCAACAAAAGCCTGGTGCTGAAAGGCCCAGGAAGCCCCAACAACGAGTAGAATGAGCAGTGATCTTAAAAGGAGGAACCCTCCCCTTAGCGGAATAGGCCCCAACAATGGCCTGACGTATCCATTTACTAATGGTAGACTTGGCAGGCGCCAAACCTTTCCTGGGCCCGGAGGGCACCACGAACAAGGTGTCCGTCTTACAAAAAGAAGTAGCGACCAAATAGTACTTCACACAACGAACCACATCCAAAGAGTGCAAAACCCTCTCCTTGTCATTGCTAGGCCTAGGACACAAGGAAGGGAGAACAACATCCTGATTGAGATGGAAGGCAGAAACCACCTTAGGAAGGAAATCTGGTTTAAAGCGAAAAACCACCTTATCCTGGTGTCTCTCAAAGTAAGGGGCCTGAATAGACAGAGCCGCCAACTCAGAGACACGCCGAACAGAGGTAATAGCCACAAAAAAAGGCAACCTTTTGAGTGAGCACAGAAAGTGCCACATCCTGCACCGGCTCAAAAGGAGGCCCCTGTAGGGCCGAGAGAACCAAATTTAGGTCCCAAACGGGAACCAAAGGCTTTCTAGGGGGCCGAACATGAGTGACCTCTTGGAAAAAAGTCTTGACCAGATGATGCAAAGCAAAGGACCTTTGAAAAAAAAAAAAAACAGCCAGGGCAGAAACCTGACCCTTCAAAGTACTGAGCTGGAACCCCAGATCCAGACCGTGTTGTAGAAACTCCAAAATCCTAGGAATCGAAAACACCCTGCAAGGTAAAGCCCTAGCCTCACACCAGTCAATATAGGACCGCCAAGTCGTATAGTAAATGGTAGAGGAAGACCTCTTCCTCGCTCTAATCAATGTCTGAATAACCGCCTCAGACAAACCTTCCTCCCTCAGGATGAAGGTTTCAGCAGCCACGCCGTCAAAGCATGCATTTGTAAATTGGGGTAACGTAGCTGACCCTGAGAGATCAGATCCGGAAACAGGGGCAGCCTGTACTGATCTACCGATGTCTGCGAACCAAACCTGTCTTGGCCACCTTGGGGCCACCAGAATTGCTGGTGCCCCCTCTAGAGCCAGCTTGCGCTCTACCTGCTTACCATGGAGAAGGGGGGAAACAGGTACAGAAACCCCAGATCCCTCCAGGCAAGTGACAAGACATCCACTGCCAGGGCCAGAGGATCCTGAGACAGAGATACAAAGGTTGGGAGCTTGTGATTGTGCCAAGAGGCAAAGAGATCCACCTCCGGAGTCCCCCACTTGTGACACAGGAACCGAAACACCCTGTGGTTGAGAGACCATTCCCCTCGGCGAGAGAATCCCCTGCTCAGGGAGTCCGCCTCCGTGTTCTCCACTCCCGAAATGTACACTGCCGAGATGCAAGGAACATTGCTCTCCGCCCATGTCAGAATCAGAGAGACTTCCCTGAGGGCATTCCTGCTGCGAGTCCCTCCTTGGTGATTGATGTAAGCTACCGCAGTTCGGTTGTCTGATCGAACCTGAACCGGTAAGCCCTGTAGGTGGAATGTCAGACGTGACAGAACCAAACGGATAGCTCTGAGCTCCAAGACATTGATGGAGGTGTGAGCCTCCTGAGGACCCCACAACCCCTGGAACTGATGATCCTTCCAGAAACCTCCCCAGCCCGACAGGCTGGCATCCGTGGTAACCGTCTCCCAAGGATTGCTTGGTTCCAGCCACCACTGAAGGGACTGCCGAACCCTGGGAGACATCAGAAAAGACTGATCCAAGGACTGTGGACATCTGTCCCATTTCAGCAATAGATGGAGTTGGAGCGACCTCATGTGGAACTGAGCAAAGGGGACTGCCTCGAAGGAGGCCACCATCAAACCTACCAGAGTCATCCCTAGCAGGATAGAAGGGCGAGGATTGGTCAGGAGAACACGTATCAGATCCTGAACCCTCTGCACCTTTGGCTGAGGTAGGAACACTCTGGCCTGACTGGTATCTAGATGCATGCCCAGAAAATAGATCTCCCTTGACGGGGAGAGAGAAGACTTTGGGTGGTTGATCACCCATCTGAACCTTTCCAGCATCGTCACCACCGTCCTGGTGTCCAGCTCCGCCTAGCAGAAGGAAGAAGATGTAATGAGTAGATCGTCCAGATACGGCACAATGTGAATGCCCTGGGCTCTGAGCAGGGCCATTATGCCCGCCAGAACCTTGGTAAACACCCTCGGTGCCGAGGTCAGCCCGAACGGGAGGGCCACAAACTGAAAATGCTGATCTCCAACCACGAACCTGAGAAATCTCTGGTGTGCTCGGAAAATTGGTACATGAAGGTAAGCATCCTTGATGTCTATGGACGTCATGAAATCCCCCTGACGAAGGGAACCGATGGCTGAGCGCAGAGTCTCCATATGGAACTTCTTGGTTCTGATGAACCTGTTGAGAAGCTTCAAATCCAGAATGGGTCTTATGGAGCCATCCTTTTTGGGAACCGTGAAGAGGTTGGAAAAATAGCCCCGGCCTCTCTCTGAAAGAGGCACCGGGCATATGACCGCCATGTCCAGGAGATTCTTTACAGCCGACAGGAGCCCCTGCGCTGCCCGAGGATCCAATGGCACCCGAGACCTTAGGAATCTGGGAGGAGAGAGACCACTTCCAATATCCACTTGTCTGTGACCTCCTGGGCCCAGACCTGGAAGAAGAGCCACAGCCATCCCCCCACCCGTAAGGGTGAGGGCACCTCCTCATTGCTGAGCTGGCTTGGCAGCAGGCTTGGGCTTGGAACCCCAGGTAGAGGCTGGACAGGCGCGTTCCCTGCCTCTGTTCCAGGAATCACCTCTGAAGCTAGAGTAGGCAAGACCTCTGCCCACTCTGGCACCGCAAAAGGAAGGATTGAAGGAGCTTGCCCCCCGAAAGAAGCGACGCCCAAGCGGCGCCCAACCAACAAGCAGAGAGTGCCAGCGCTGCCCCAAGCAAGTCCAAAATGGCGTCAGGCACCAGCCAGCAGCTCCGTGTGAAGGAAGGAGAGAGAAGAAGGGGCGGGCCAGCGCAGATCACGCGCCGCGCCAGGCCCCGCCCCCTCCCTCCGAGTCCATCAGTACGGTTCCCATCATTAGGATGGGCCCACAATAGCGCCAAAAAAGGAAGGGGGCGGGCTGCGGCAACGCTCGAGCGCCCGGCCCGCCCCCTCACAAACGCAGCCTGAGGAGGAGAAGCACCCCAGGCTGTAGCAGAGCGTGAGGTCAGCAAACGTGAAGCACCATGCGCACAAAACACACACACACATACACACATCTAATGTGAAAGTAGAAAGGCAAGGCCATCCTCATCCCCCCCCCCCCCCTCCCGCTGGAGGGTTCACAGAGGGGACCCAGAAAGGGAAGAATCCCTCACCATGAGGTGTAAGGGAAGTAAATAGAGACAGGGCATCCCAAACCGGGATCACCAACCCGGATACCACCTACCCCCTTGTATGGGGTCTCACATGGCTCCCTAAAACACCTATTAAGGTGTTGCCTACCCTCACCCGGACCTGCAGCCAAGGCTGGGAGGCTAGTATTGGACTTACTGAATAAAGGTCTGGGCAGAAATAGGGCAAAAAATGTCTGTGAAGCTTCAGCTTTTTCTGCTGTCTTAATTCAGAGATAGTGAATGGCTGCCATACAAACGTAGCTATAGTGGGTGCAACTGCATCAGGGCCTGGAAGGCAGGGCCAACTCCAGACGCCAGGATTATGTGGGCCCTTGAACGACAAAGTCTCAGCGGGGCCTCTTTGCGTTATGTCGTGACACAGATAGCAGTAAAGCTGCCGGTGTGGTGGATATTGTCCCCCGTATTCACAGACCCAAAGTCCTCAGATCGACAGAAAGAATGACAAGGGAAGAAACAAAAGAAGGACTGACAAAAAGGAAAGGGGAGTACGAAAAGAATGAAAAATAAAGATTAGAAGCAATGACAAAGAAATAAATAGAAGGAAAGAACAAGAAGAAAGACGGACAAAGAAAGAAAAGAAGCAATGACAAAGAATGAATAGAAGGAATCATAAAGAATGAAAATAAGGGAAGAGAATAAAGAATGACAGAAAGAAAAGAAGGGATAATGAAAGAAAAGAAGCAATGACAAAGAAAGAATAGACGGAATCGTAAAGAAGGGAAGAGAAGAAGAAAGATAAGAAAGGACAGAAAGAAAAGAAGGAACACGTGAAACAAAATAAGCAATTGCAAAGAAAGAATAGAAGGAATCATAAAGAAAGGAAGAGAATAAGGAATGACAAAGAAAAGAAGGAATAAGCGAATGAAAAGAAGCAATGACAAAGAAAGAATAGACGGCATGATAGAAAGAATAGAAGGCATCATAAAGAAGGGAAGAGAATAAGGAATGACAGAAAGAAAAGAAGCAGTGACAAAGAAAGAATAGAGGATATGACAGAAAGAACAAGGAATCATAAAGAAGGGAAGATAAGGAATGACAGAAAGAAAAAAAGGAACATGAGAAAGAAAAGAAGCGATGACGAAGAAAGAATAGACGGCATGACAGAAAGAATAGAAGGAATCAAAGGGAAGACAAGAAGGAAGATAAGGAATGACAGAAAAGAAGGAATAAGCTAAACAAAAAGCAATGACAAAAAAAGAATAGACGGCATGACAGAAAGAATAGAAGGAATCATAAAGAATGAAAAGAAGGGAAGAGAATAAGGAATTTCAGAAAGAAAAGGAATAAGTGAAAGAAAAGAAGCAATGACAAAGAAAGAATAGACGGCATGACAGAAAGCATAGAAGGAATCATAAAAAATGAAAGAGACTAAGGAATGACAGGAAGGAAAGTAATAAGCGATAGAAAAGAAGCAATGATAAAGAAAGAATAGCAGAAATGGTTGAAAGAATAGAAGGGAAGAAGAAAAAGAAGGAATGACCAAGACAAAGTAGAAAAAAGGAATAACAAAAAGAATGAATAAAAGGATCTACCGAAGGCCAGTCTGCTCCTGGCTGATGCACGGTCCCGGTTACTGCATGCCCATGCGTCCTGCATAGGGGTTGCCTTTGGGAAAGGGAATGACCTGCGCATCACTGGAAAGTGGTGTGTCACATGACCACCATATGAAGTGGGCCTTCACAAGGCACAGGGGCCCTGTTACCCGCCCTGCTATGCCCAGTGCTGACACCAGCCCTGCTGGAAGGTTAGGGGGGAGCCATTGTTGCCTCTTCACCTTATTTATCATATTTGTGCTAACTTGTCTTTAGCCGTGTAGCTGCATCCAATTGAGTTAATAGAAAAAGGTTTACTGAATAAGCCTTGACAGGGCCCCATCACATTTAGTTACGCCACTGGTTAGTCTCCAAGCCTATCCCTCATCAGAACGTCCCTGCCCCTCAACTGAGCATTTTAGACTGGAACCAAACCCATTTTCACCAAAATGGATGCTGTTCCAAGTGCAAGTGGGCATCCTGATTGCTGGTGCCACCCTGAGCATTAACCCTGTTAATCCGGAGAAATCTTACCTTTCTCCTCGGTCCAATAATGAAATCAATAGCAGCGATTGGCCGCTGCTGATAACAGGGGCCAAGAAAGGTTCAGGTAAGGATTGCGGGGGGTCTATGCGCAGGGGGGCTCCATCAATCTGGATGCCCCCATCACGATGTGGCCCCACAACCATTATGTAGAAAATGGGAGTGGGACTTTAAACTGTAACAAAACCCAGGGTTTTGACTATCCCAGGTTTGTTTGTGTTTTGTGCCCGGGTGCATCCCAATTTGGGATTCCCCACTGTGTAACATCCCTTGATCACCCAGAGAAACTCAATTCTCCCTGGTCCTACAGCTCAGGCTCTCGTCCAATCAGAGCTATTTGCTGTGTATTTATTGCTCAGCTTTGTTTATGACAATTGGGGGCACGAGCAGCCACATCCCTAGAAAGCGGCGGGAGCATGCAGAGAGCACAAGGATGCTGAGGATGCAGTTGCCGGGGGAAGGCCAGCCCTGGAATCTTTTACATATCAGGGCTGGCCCTGTTGGGTCTTGTTCCCCTTTTAAGAGGGTCAAAAGTCATCTTTCATTTCCCCCACCCGAGTACCTGGGGCAATGCTGATCCCTCGGTGGTGGCCCAGTTTTGTTTTATTTAAAAACAGCAGTTTCCACCTCCAAAGCCACGCCCAGTGGCCCTTTTGAGATCACCGATTGGCTGATCTTAAGAGGGCCAGATGAAGTGCGCCAGTTGGCTGGGGATGTGGCTGCCAGTAAAGGTGAGTTTGCCTGTGACACGGGGGGCGTTCACACAGCAGGGCAACCTGTTATAGCGGGGGGCAGCCTAGTGTCTGGCCCTGAAATCTTTTAGGCCCGTTGGGTTTTGTTCCACTTTGAGTCCAACCCCTAAATTTTATTTATATGACCTTTTTCTTGCATTGAGGTGGAACTATCTCCACCACTCTTGCATCACAATGTGTGGGACACATTGTTGCCTGTGTGCGCAGGGGAGAAAAGGTGGTCCCTGCTTCTTTGTATAGGTCCACCTTTTAGTGCCACAAATGGTGGTCATGAATAATGCAATTCTGTGATTACTCACCTTGTAGAATTGGTATTATAAGTATGCAGCACGTCCTGCTCCAGATAATGATTCATAACAGATGGATTACCTCCGCCAGAGGGCGCTTGACTGCAGAGATGGCAAAAAAGAGGCCCCTCCCGTTCCATATATACCCGGGACCTCCCACAAATTCCCCAGTATAGAAAAGCAGTAAGGAGAACCAGGAGAAGCCAATGATAATAAACAACATTAACAAGGATAACAATCACCATACAGAGGATCCAAGATAATGCAACAGGGTGGGGTGGAGCAGGACGTGCTGCATACTTATAATACCAATTCTACAAGGTGAGTAATCACAGAATTGTACTATTCTAAGTATGTAGTACGTCCTGCTCCAGATAATGATTCATAACAGATGGGACATCCAATAGCAGTGTCCTTAAACAGGGTGGGATCCCAAAAGCAACAACGCGCAGTTCACACCACTGCCGCCTGCAGAACCTTGCGGCCAAAAACAGCATCCGCTGAGGCCCGAACATCAACCTTGTAAAAATTGGAAAATGTATGAACAGAAGACCAAGTAGCAGCCTTACAAACTTGTTCAACAGAAGCCTGGTGCTGGAAGGCCCAGGAGGCCCCAATAGCATGTGTAGAATGAGCAGTAACATGGAAAGGAGGATCCTTTCCCCTAGCAGAATAGGCCCTAAAAATAGCCTGACGAATCAATTTGCTAATAGTAGACTTAGCAGGGGCCAGACCCTTATTGGGACCCGAAGGGACCACAAACAAGGCATCAGTCTTTCTAAAGGGCACAGTAGCCACCAAGTAGAACTTCCTGACCACATCCAGGGAATGCAAGGCCCTCTCCTTGGAATTACCAGGATTATGGCACAACGAAGGAAGCACAATGTCCTGATTGAGATGGAAGGCAGAGACAACCTTAGGCAAGAAATCAGGTTTAAATCTGAAAACCACCTTGTCCTGGTGTCTCTCAAAGTAGGGGGCCTAAATAGAAAGGGCGGCCAACTCCGAAACACGCCTGACCGAGGTGATGGCCACCAGAAAGGCAACTTTAAGAGTAAGAATAGACAGAGCAGCCTCATGCACAGGCTCAAAAGGAGGGCCCTGAAGGGCAGACAAAACCAAATTCAAGTCCCCAAACTGGCAACAGAGGTTTGCGAGGGGGACGCACATGAGCAAACCCCTGGAAAAAAGTCTTGACCAGAGGATGTTGAGCGAAAGATCTCTGGAAGAAAACAGCCAAGGCAGAAACGTGAACCTTGAGCGTGCTGAGCCGAAGTCCCAGATCCAAACCATGTTGGAGGAAATCCAGAATCCTAGGAGTGGAAAACACCCGACAAGGAAGGACCCTAGACTCACACCAGTCAATGTAGGCCCGCCAGATCCTATAGTAGATGGTAGAAGAGGATTTCTTCCTAGCCCTGATTAGAGTGTTAACCACAGACTCAGAAAGCCCCTCATCCCTTAAGATGGAGGTTTCAGCAGCCAGGCCATCAAAGCCAGCGTTTGTAAATTGGGATGGCAAAGCTGCCCTTGAGTGAGAAGGTCCGGGACCAGGGGCAGAGCGTACTGATCTACTGCCAGTTGAATGATATCTGCGAACCACACCTGTCTTGGCCACCGGGCGGGCACCAGGATTGCTGGTACCCTTTCCTGAGCCAGCTTGCACAGAACCCTGCCCAGCAGGGGGAATGGAGGAAAAAGATACAGGAGACGGAACCCCTGCCAGAGTCAGAGTCAGAGCATCCACTGCAAGGGCCAGGGGATCCTGGGACAGGGAGACAAAGACTGGAAGCTTGTGATTGTGGCGAGACGCAAACAAATCCACATCCTGTACCCCCCAACGGTGACATAAGGACAGGAACCTCGCAGCTGAGAGACCATTCCCCCAGGCGAGAGGTCCCCCTGCTCAGGGAGTCTGCCTCCAAATTCTCCACCCCTGGAATGTACACTGCTGAGATGCAAGGAACATTGTCCTCCGCCCAGGACAGAATCATGGACACCTCCTTGAGGGCACTCTTGCTCCGAGTCCCTCCCTGATGATTGATGTAGGCAACCGCCGTCTGGTTGTCTGAGTGAACTTGGACCGGCCGGCCCTGAAGGTGAGGAGTCAACTGGGCCAGTACCAAACGAACCGCCCTCAGTTCCAGGACGTTGATGGGGGCATGGGCCTCCTGAGGGCCCCACAGCCCCTGGAATTGTAGGGTTCTCCAGAAGCCCCCCCCCAACCTGGCATCCATGGTGACCGTCTCCCAACAGGGGGCCAGAAGGATCTGCCCCCCAACAGGTTCCTTGAGTCCAGCCACCACAAGAGGGACCGCCGGGCCAGAGGAGACAGAACAAAGGCCTGATCCAGAGACAGGGGACTCTTTTCCCAGACTGAGAGGAGATGGAGTTAAAGAGGTCTCATGTGAAACTGTGCATATGGAACTGCCTCGAAGCAGGACACCATCTGCCCCACTAGCTGCATCCCCTGCCGGATAGAGGGATGAGGGCATGACAGCAGGGATTGAACCAGAGCTTGCAGAGAGTCCACCTTCTGTTGAGGAAGAAAGATCCTGGCCTGAACAGTATCCAGATTTATGCCCAGGAAAGAAGTCACCCGAGATGGGGATAGGTAAGATTTGGGGTGATTGATCACCCAGCTGAATGACTCCAGAACCGTCACCACCTGCTGGGTATCCAATACCGCCTGCTGGAAGGACTGAGAAGTGATGAGAAGGTCGTCCAGATAGGGAAGAATGCGAATGCCCTGAGGCCTGAGGAGAGCCATGACACCCGCCAGCACCTTGGTGAAGACCCTGGGGGCTGAAGTGAGACCGAAGGGCAGTGCCACAAATTGGTAGTGCTGGTCCGCCAGGGCGAACCTGAGGAATCTCTGATGCCCTGGGAAGACTGGAACATGAAGGTAAGCATCCTTGATGTCTATGGAGGTCATGAAGTCTCCCGGACGCAACAAACTGATCGCGGAGCGCAGGGTCTCCATGCGAAAGTGCCTGGTCCTGATGAACTTGTTGAGCAGCTTTAGGTCCAGAATGGGTCTGACTGAACCATCCCTTTTGGGAACTGTGAACAGATTGGAATAAAAACCCCGACCTCTTTCCACAGGAGGGCCCTGACAGATGACCCCCCAAGCCCAGTAGATTTTGCACCGCCAGAAAAAATCCATGAGCTGCCAAGGGGTCTAGAGGAATCCGAGAATAAAGAAATCTCGGAGGCGGCCATGCAGCGAACTCTAGCTTGTAGCCGGAGGACACAACCTCCAGAATCCACCTGTCTGAGACCTGTTGTCTCCAGACACGAGCGAAGAGCCACAGCCGTCCCCCCACCCGGATGGGTGAGGGCGCCCCTTCATGGCTGAGGAGGCTTGGCAACAGATTTGGGCTTGGACCCCCAGGAAGATCCGGAGCGGGCACGACCTCTGCCCCTGCCCCAGAAGTCTCCCCTAGGGCCAGCAAAGGAGACCCCTCTCCCGGGTCTGGACCCTCGGTAGGAGGGGGCAAAGGCCCCCGAACGGGCCGCAACTGCTTCTTACTTTGAGGCAACTTACCCCCCTTGGCAAACAGGTCCAAGCGATCACCAAATAAGCGCAGCCCCTTAAAGGGGAGTCCCGTGAGGGCCTTCTTAGCAGCGTTATCAGCTGCCCACTGGCGCAGCCGAACAGAGCGGCGTATAGCAAGCACCAATGCAGAGGTTCTACTACACATCCTAATGGTGTCATCTAAAGCAGAGCGGACATATGCAATGAACATTTCACACCGTGACAAGGCCCTGAGCTCGGCACTAGCAGTATCATCAGGAGTGCCTTCCAACAGACCCTTGAGGAGAGACCTGATAGCAACAGCAGTAATAGCAGAAGCACAGACAGGGCACAAGGCAGACCCCACACAGGCAAAGGCATGGGAAGCCAGCTGATCAATGCGCTGGTCCTCACTTAGAGTTGTGGAATCAGGGGAATGGACCACAGAAGTGTTGGACAACCCCAATACTGGTGCATCCACTTCTGGAGGGGTTGACCAACATTTAACCACATCAGCGGGAAAAGGGTACCTTTTATCCCAGCCCTTGGGGATTCCCGGGAGCTGGCCGGGATGCTCCCATTCTTTGAGGACAAGATTATTGAAATAGCAGTACTGAAAAGTTCCCCCTGCAACTTGGGAGCCGCAGCAGGAATGTAGATAGAAAGCACATCAAAAAAGTTAACATTCTATTGGTATCATCAGCATCCCAATGGTCAGTGCCATAGTCAGCACCACTGAAATGCTGATCATCAGACAACTCTGAGTCAGAGAACAATTCCCCCTCCTCAAGTGGGATATAGTCAGACAAATCAAGAAAGTTCTCCATCTCCATAGGAAAGGCAGACGCACCCGGCGCCACATGCCACCTTTTATCCAGGGCCTTACGGGCCACAGAGCTAGCAATCAGCCTCTCAATGGTAGCCAACCTGGAAGACACATCAGGTTGAGACTCCCCACTAGTATTTAGCTCACTGGGAGTCATAATCAGGCGAGGGGGAGTGGGTGAGGGCATAGTGGGCGCAGGCACAGTCACAGATAGCCCAGAATGCAGCGCAAGCGCCTGCTGGGCGCAGGGTACACAGACCCGCACGTAATCACTCACAGGGGATGCCCCACACACTACACACAGCCGGGCTTGTCCCGAGGGGACTCCAAGCACAATATCCTGTGAAGCCTCCATATGGTGATTAAGGTGGCACAACTTGCCATTAGGAATTACGCTGTACAAGCAACCCGGGATGCCCCAAATGTCCGCAGGGAAGAGGGAGGATTTAACAATTTAGGCCTCTAATAAAGTTATAGAAAGCTAATAGAGGGGCCAGGACTAGGAGAAACCTCTTTAATACAGTGTTTTCCCGTCTGAAAGACATAATAAGGGAGCACCCATAAGCACACAACAGTGATGAAGGATTAACAAAAAATAAAGCCCGCAAGGGCACTCACAGACCACGTTAGGGGCCAGCAGACACTCCAGGAGGAAGGCAAGATGGCGCTGGAGGGACCTCGAGGGGCGGGCCGCATGTGGGGATGACGTGGAATGCGTCCCTGATAGGCCACGCCCCCTCCGCAGAGCGCGCAATTGGTCTGCAGCAGCAGCCAATAGGAAAGCAGGGAAAATTGATAATGATGCCGCCGCTGACCGTGGACGCCACAGGGCGCGCGTGTCAGCTGCGCCAAATTCAAAATGAAGACAGGGCGCGGAGCCCTGAAAGGAAGAAGTGAAACACCACAAAAAGTAGATAAACTCACATGCACCCCCCCCCGACAGAACAAGGATAGAGAGTGGATGACCCTTAAGGGGTCCCACTAAAGACCAGGGCATAGGAGGGCAAAGAGCATCCCAACTCAGGTTCACCATAACCTGCACCGCCTACCCTTTGGTGGGGGATTTCGGCCGGAGCAAAGCTCTGTAACAGAGCACCAGTGGTAGGTGCTGCCTACCATCACCCGACCAGCGCAGCCAAAGCTGGGAGGCATAAGCAAAAGGTGGAACGGGTGGAAATAGTCCTACAGGGCCAAGGGCTGCTAAGCCCGGCTCACCTGCAAGAAGAGAAGCCATCTTCTGACCTTCGCAGCCGACTGCAGAGAAGGAACTGGGGAATTTGTGGGAGGTCCCGGGTATATATGGACCGGGAGGGGCCTCTTTTTTGCCATCTCTGCAGTCAAGTGCCCTCTGGCGGAGGTAATCCATCTGTTATGAATCATTATCTGGAGCAGGACGTGCTGCATATTTAGAATATTAGAATAAAACCCAGGGGCACAGCTACAGCAAAATGAAAACAGCTTTGTTCAGCAGCAAATTGGGATGGCAGATACACAATGTATTTTTGTATTTGGAAAATCCTATTGCGGCTCTGATTATTTCATCCTCACAACAGGTCAAAAGAAGCCATTATTGTGCCATGTGGGTGGAATCTTCACCTTTCACTTCTTCCAGGTTCCTGTGTGTTCACCTGTCAGAGGGAGCAGGGATGGTCTCTGCTGCATTTAGCTGCTACTAGAACCCAGATGTGGATATTTTTGCTTGGTATCAGTGTGAGGCATCCCAAATCTGGATGTTCCCTAAGGAAACCACTAAGTGATCCTGAAGTAAATTCAGACTTAAAGCGGAACAAAACCCATGGCTGGCCTTCCCTTGGGGCATTGTAAGAAAGAGAAAGGGGAGTTTTTACTAGCTAATCTCTAGAATGCTGGCTAATGTGCCCTACCCACAACCCTGGTTTCCCTGTAGACTGGGAAGTGCTCCCACCCCCTACTTATATGAATGGCTGGATGTGGAAACGCACACCACAGCTACAGGGAAGCCAGAGATGCCGCCACCTGCAAACACTGTGGTAATTGCCATTAAAGGGGAACAAAACCCAGCAGCGGCCGGTCTGGAATCTAATATTCTAGGGCCGACAGCTACCTTTTACCCCCCAGAGCGCCCATATTCACTTACCTTTCCCCAGTCCAACGGGGAAAGGGGAGCTTTTATTGGCTCATCCGGGGGGGGGGGGCTGATCTCAAGAATGCTGGCTAATGTGACGTACCTGCTCGCCCGCATTCACGGTTTACCTGTAGACTGGGAAGTGCTCCCACCCCCTACTTATATATGAATGGCTGGGTGCAGAAGCACACTACCTCTACAGGGAAGCCAGAGATGCAGGCACCTGTAAACACAACTCCATGGGAATTGCCATTAAAGAGGAACAAAAAAATACCATTTTGTGATTACTCACCTGTAAAATGGGTATTATAAGTATGTCACACACCCCGCTTCCACTATTCATGACATATGGGTTATGGTCCAGTAAAGGGCGAACTTCTGCAGAGATGAAAGCAAAAAAGAAGCCCCTCCCGGTCCATAAATACCTGGGACCTCCCACACATTCCCCAGTATATGACAGCAGTAAGGGGACCAGGAAGAGCCAATAAAACATTCTTAACAATAAAAGGTTCACCATATAAAGGATCCAGAATACCAAAGGGCGGGATGAAGCGGGGTGTGTGACATACTTATAATACCCATTTTACAGGTAAGTAATCACAAAATGGTATTATTCCAAGTATGTCACACACCCCGCTTCCACTATTCATGACATATGGGACATCCAATTGCAGTGTCCATCATGGCTGGTGATCCAAATACAGCAAAAAATGCACCAATTTAAACCACTGCAGCTTGCAGAACCTTGCGGCCAAAAACAGCATCCGCTGAGGCCCGCACATCAACCTTATAAAACTTTGAAAAAGTATGAACGGCGGACCAAGTAGCAGCCTTACAAACTTGTTCAACAGAAGCCCGGTGCTGAAAGGCCCAGGAAGCCCCAACAGCACGACAATAATGAGCAGTGATCTTAAAAGGAGGAACCCTCCCCTTCGCGGGATAGGCCCCAACAATGGCCTGACATATCCATTTACTAATGGTAGACTTGGCAGGCGCCAAATCATTCCTGGGCCCGGAGGGCACCACAAACAATAGTACCAAATAGTACTTCGCACAACAAACCACATCCAAAGAGTGCAAAACCCTCTCCTTGTCATTGCTAGGCTTAGGACACAAGGAAGGGAGAACTACATCCGGATTGGATTGAGATAGAAACCACCTTAGGAAGGAAATCTGGTTTAAAGCGAAAAACCACCTTGTCCTGGTGTCTCTCAAAGTAAGGGGCCTGAATAGACAGAGCCGCCAACTCAGAGACATGCCGAACAGAAGTAATAGCCACCAAAAAGGCCACCTTTTGAGTGAGCACAGAAAGTGCCACATCCTGCATCGGCTCAAAAGGAGGCCCCAGGAGGGCCGAGAGAACCAAATTTAGGTCCCAAACGGGAACCAAAGGCTTTCTAGGGGGCCGAACATGAGTGACCTCTTGGAAAAAAGTCTTGACCAGATGATGCAAAGCAAAGGACCTTTGAAAAAAGACAGCCAGGGCAGAAACCTGACCCTTCAAAGTACTGAGCTGGAACCCCAGATCCAGACCGTGTTGTAGAAACTCCAAAATCCTAGGAATCGAAAACACCCTGCAAGGTAAGGCCCTAGCCTCACACCAGTCAATATAGGACCGTCAAGTCCTATAGTAAATGGTAGAGGAAGACCTCTTCCTCGCTCTAATCAATGTCTGAATAACCGCCTCCGACAAACCTTCCTCCCTCAGGATGAAGGTTTCAGCAGCCACGCCATCAAAGCATGCGTTTGTAAATTGGATCCGGAAACAGGGGGAGCCTGTACTGATCTACCGCCAGTCTTACGACGTCTGCGAACCAAACCTGTCTTGGCCACCTTGGGGCCACCATAATTGCTGGATCCCCCTCTAGAGCCAGTTTGTGCACTAACTTGCCTACCATGGAGAATGGGGGAAACAGGTACAGAAACCCCAGATCCCTCCAGGCAAGGGACAAGGCATCCACTGCCAGGGCCAGAGGATCCTGAGACAGAGATACAAAGGTTGGGAGCTTGTGATTGTGCCGAGAGGCAAAGAGATCCACCTCCGGAGTCCCCCACTTGTGACACAGGGACCAAAACACCCTGTGGTTGAGAGACCATTCCCATCGGCAAGAGAATCCCCTGCTCAGGGAGTCTGCCTCTGTGTTCTCCACTCCTGGAATGTACACTGCCGAGATGCAAGGAACATTGCTCTCCGCCCATGTCAGAATCAGAGAGACTTCCCTGAGGGCACTCCTGCTGCGAGTCCCTCCTTGGTGATTGATGTAAGCTACCGCAGATCGATTGTCTGTTCGAACCTGAACCGGTAAGCCCTGTAGGTGGAATGTCAGACGTGACAGAACCAAACGGATAGCTCTGAGCTCTAAGACATTGATGGGGTTGTGAGCCTCCTGAGGACCCCACAACCCCTGGAACTGATGATCCTTCCAGAAACCTCCCCAGCCCAACAGGCTGGCATCTGTGGTAACCGTCTCCCAACAAGGGGCCATAAAGGATCTGCCCCTCATCAGATTGCTTGGTTCCAGCCACCACTGAAGGGACTGCCGAACCCTGGGAGACATCAGAAAAGACTGCTCTAAGGACTGTGGACATCTGTCCCATTTCAACATTAGATGGAGTGACCTCATGTGGAACTGAGCAAAGGGGACTGCCTCAAAGGAAGCCACCATCAAACCTACCAGAGTCATCCCTAGCCGGATAGAAGGGCGAGGATTGGTCAGGAGAACACGTATCAGATCCTGAACCCGCTGCACCTTTGGCTGAGGTAGGAACACTCTGGCCTGACTGGTATCCAGATTCATGCCCAGAAAGGAGATCTCCCTTGATGGGGAGAGAGAAGACTTTGGGTGGTTGATCACCCATCCAAACCTTTCCAGCGTCGCCACCACCGTCCTGTGTCCAACTCCGCCTGGCAGAGGGAAGAAGCTGTAATGAGTAGGTCGTCCAGATACGGCACAATGCGAATGCCCTGGGCTCTGAGCAGGGCCATTATGCCCGCCAGAACCTTGGTAAACACCCTTGTTGCCGAGGTCAGCCCAAATGGGAGGGCCACAAACTGAAAATGCTGATCTCCCACCACGTACCTGAGAAATCTCTGGTGTGCTGGGAAAATTGGTACATGAAGGTAAGCATCCTTGATTTCTATGGATGTCATGAAATCCCCCTGACGAAGGGAACTGATGGCTGAGCGCAGAGTCTCCATGCGGAACTTCTTGGTTCTGATGAACCTGTTGAGAAGCTTCAAATCCAGAATGGGTCTCATGGAGCCATCCTTTTTGGGAACCGTGAAGAGGTTGGAATAATAGCCCCGGCCTCTCTCTGAAAAAGGCACCGGGCATATGACCGCCATGTCCAGGAGATTCTTTACAGCCGACAGGAGCCCCCGCGCCGCCCGAGGATCCGATGGCACCCGAGACCTTAGGAATCTGGGAGGAGGTCAGGACTCGAATTTCAGTTTGTACCCAGACGAGACCACTTCCAATATCCACTTGTCTGACCTCCTGGGCCCAGACCTGGAAGAAGAGCCGCAGCCGTCCGCCCACCCGCAAGGGTGAGAGCGCCTCTTCATTGCTGAGCCAGCTTGGCAGCGGGCTTGGGCCTGGAACCCGAGGTAGAGGCCGGACGGGCGCGTCCCCTGCCTCTGTTCCAGGAATCACCTCTGAAACTAGAGTAGGCAAGACCTCTGCCCACTCTGGCACCGCGAAAGGAAGGACTGAAGGAGCTTGCCCCCCGAAAGGAGCGACGCTGCTTCTTACACTGAGGCAGCTTCCCACCTTTCGCCACAGAATCCAATTTGTCACCAAACAGCCGCATACCCAGGAAGGGCAGCCCTGTGAGTGAATTCTTGGCCGCTATGTCAGCCACCCACTGGTGTAGCCATACCGATCGATGCATGGCTACCAGCAGAGCCGAGGTTCTACTGCACATGATAATAGTGTCATCCATAGCCGACAACACAAAGTTCATGAACAATTCACACCTCTTAAGGGCTGTGAATTCAGCACTGGCCGGGTTGAGTTGGGACCCTTTTAACATGTCCCTAACCTCAGACCTGGTAGCCACAACCACGAGTGCAGAAGCACAAACAGGCCGCAAGGCTGAACCCACACTAGCA
This sequence comes from Gastrophryne carolinensis, assembly GCA_027917425.1. Taxonomy (NCBI): domain Eukaryota; kingdom Metazoa; phylum Chordata; class Amphibia; order Anura; family Microhylidae; genus Gastrophryne; species Gastrophryne carolinensis. The sequence continues at coordinate 270,855,778 of CM051239.1, read as the reverse complement.
AAGGCATGGCATGCCATCTGATCAATGCGCTTATCCTCGCCATCCTTAAGGGTAGTGGCGTCAGGAGTATGTACAATGGAGGTGTTGGACAATCCTAAGATGGGCGCATAGACCTCAGGAGGGGAAGACCATCGTCTCGCCGCGTCCACCGGAAAGGGATACTTCCTATCCCATCCCTGCGGAACACCGGGAAGCCGACTCGGCTTCTCCCATTCTCTAAGAATCATGCTATCAAAATGATCCTGATTTAGGAACTCCAAGCGGGGCTTAGATGACCCAAAGAATTCCCCCTTCTTCGGAGGGGCCTCCGCTGGAGGGGAAATATCCAGAACCTCTAAGAGATGGGCCAGGACTTTGGGGGTATCCACAGCATACCCCAGCGAATCAAGGAACTGCAGTTCTTCAGTCTCAGATTCCCCAAACAATTCCCCCTCCTCAAGAGGGGAATAATCAGACCAGTCAGGGGAGTCATAATCATCAAAATCAAGTACCGGTGTAGACGGTGACAGATCCTTTTCTTAGCAGGGGCTTTTCTGCCCACTGAGCTAGAAATAATTTTCTCTAGGTTGGCCAGCCTGGCACATACCTCAGAGTGCGACTCCCCACTAATGACAGTGTCAACTGGGGTACAGATAATGCGGGGAGGGGTGGGAGATGAGACGGGGGGCACTGACCCAGGCGCCTGGGATCCCGACTTCCGCGTTATAGCCTGTTGCGCACATGGTATGCAAATTAGTACATTTTCCCCCGCAAGGCGTACCCCACAACCCACACACAGCCGGGATTGTGACCAGAGGGAACTACGCTGATAAGCTACCCAGGATGCCCCTTTAAGTCCCAAGTGGGATTTTTGGGGTGCTCAATTTATTCTAGAGACCCTAGGACCGGGAGAACCCCCTTTTAAGCAGGAAGTCCTCCTGAAAGACACAAGCAGTGATCATAAACACATGCGCACACACACAGAAAATATCCAACAAATAGTTAATCACACAGTGTGACCTGCGCTGCCCCAGCTGAAGGGAACACAATTATGCTTACAATATAAAGATGAAAAAGCGGGGCCCCAGGAGGGCACTCACGTGTCACCCAAGATGGCAGTCAGCAGCACAGCGCTCCCGAGAGAGAGGGAGAAGGAAGGGGGGGGGGGCAGCGTGGATTGCGCGCAGCGCCTGGCCCCGCCCCCTTCCCTCACCACCAGCGCGGTACCCAGCTATAGGCTGGGTTCCGCAAAAAGCGCCAACAGGAGGGGGCGGGCCACGGCAGTGCGCGAGCGCCCGGCCCCGCCCCCTCGACACCGAAGCCTGAGGGGGAAGAAGCTCCCCTCAGCGCGTAAAAAGAAATGTGATCTGTGCACACTAACAAGCACACTGTATCACACACAGTATAAAGAGCAGGAAAAGACCCGGAAGGGGGGGGGAATCCCGCACCATGGGTGTAAGGGATATACACATGAAAATATATATATTATAATATATATATTATAATATAATATAATAATATATATATATTATAATATAATATAATAATATATATATATTATAATATAATATAATAATATATATATATTATAATATAATATAATAATATATATATATTATAATATAATATAATAATATATATATATTATAATATAATATAATAATATATATATATTATAATATAATAATATATATATATTATAATATAATATAATAATATATATATATTATAATATAATATAATAATATATATATTATAATATAATATAATAATATATATATTATAATATAATATAATAATATATATATTATAATATAATATAATAATATATATATTATAATATAATAATATATATATATGAGACAGGGCATCCCAAACCGGGATCACCAACCCGGATTCCACCTACCCCTTAATATGGGGTCTCACGGGGGAGCATGGCTCCCTGAACACCTATTAAGGTGATTCCTACCCTCACCCGGACCTGCAGCCGAGGCTGGGAGGCTAGTATAGGGACTTACAATATAAAGGTCCGGCCAGAAATAGGGCAAAAAATGGCCGGGTGCAAGCCCGGCTTACCTGCAAGAAAGAGCAACATACATCTTCTGACTTGCTCGCCGTCCTGCAGAGAAGGAACTGGGGAATGTGTGGGAGGTCCCAGGTATTTATGGACCAGGAGGGGCTTCTTTTTTGCTTTCATCTCTTCAGAAGTTTGCCCTCTACTGGACCATAACCCATATGTCATGAATAGTGGAAGCGGGGTGTGTGACATACTTGGAATATCTAAAATATTCCAGGGCCGACAGCTGCCGTTCACCCGCTGTGTGAAACCCCCCAAATTCACTTACCTATCCCCGGTTCAACGGCACACATTGGACTCTCATCCAATGAAAGCCGCCCATGGTGCCCAAGTTATTTGCCAGATGGCTCTCATTTTGAATGGGGCGCTGCTGCATCACCAGCATCGTGCACAGGGACGAGGATACAGGGAATGCGGCAGCACGCACTCCCTATTCAAATCAATGAGTGCTGCCTGCCGAAAGACGTAAACACAGCAAAAGGGTCTCATTGGCTGGGCACCTGCATATGAGGGGTTTCACCCAGTAGAGGTGAGTTTTACTGGGAGAACTGGGGGGTTTCGCACAGCAGCAAATTTGGGCTGCCCGCGAGGGACCGAACAAAGGCCAGGAGAGTCAAATTCCAGGGTTTTGTTCACTTTAATGGTGATATTTCCCCGACAAGCCCAGGGGTTTAACAGCAGGGCATACCTCGGGGGGGTTTCACCGAAGTGGACCAGGACCCAGGATAGTCAAAATCCTGGGTGTTGGTCCACTTTAAATTAGTGCTGAAGTGCCTTGTATGAGACATAGGTGCCCCAAATGGGGGGCAGCTGGATTGTCATATGTCTTACTAATCCCGCACCATGGGTGTAAGGGATATACACATGAAAATATATATATTATAATATATATATTATAATATAATATAATAATATATATATTATAATATAATATAATAATATATATATTATAATATAATATAATAATATATATATTATAATATAATATAATAATATATATATATTATAATATAATATAATAATATATATATATTATAATATAATATAATAATATATATATATTATAATATAATATAATAATATATATATTATAATATAATATAATAATATATATATTATAATATAATAATATATATATATGAGACAGGGCATCCCAAACCGGGATCACCAACCCGGATTCCACCTACCCCTTAATATGGGGTCTCACGGGGGAGCATGGCTCCCTGAACACCTATTAAGGTGATTCCTACCCTCACCCGGACCTGCAGCCGAGGCTGGGAGGCTAGTATAGGGACTTACAATATAAAGGTCCGGCCAGAAATAGGGCAAAAAATGGCCGGGTGCAAGCCCGGCTTACCTGCAAGAAAGAGCAACATACATCTTCTGACTTGCTCGCCGTCCTGCAGAGAAGGAACTGGGGAATGTGTGGGAGGTCCCAGGTATTTATGGACCAGGAGGGGCTTCTTTTTTGCTTTCATCTCTTCAGAAGTTTGCCCTCTACTGGACCATAACCCATATGTCATGAATAGTGGAAGCGGGGTGTGTGACATACTTGGAATATCTAAAATATTCCAGGGCCGACAGCTGCCGTTCACCCGCTGTGTGAAACCCCCCAAATTCACTTACCTATCCCCGGTTCAACGGCACACATTGGACTCTCATCCAATGAAAGCCGCCCATGGTGCCCAAGTTATTTGCCAGATGGCTCTCATTTTGAATGGGGCGCTGCTGCATCACCAGCATCGTGCACAGGGACGAGGATACAGGGAATGCGGCAGCACGCACTCCCTATTCAAATCAATGAGTGCTGCCTGCCGAAAGACGTAAACACAGCAAAAGGGTCTCATTGGCTGGGCACCTGCATATGAGGGGTTTCACCCAGTAGAGGTGAGTTTTACTGGGAGAACTGGGGGGTTTCGCACAGCAGCAAATTTGGGCTGCCCGCGAGGGACCGAACAAAGGCCAGGAGAGTCAAATTCCAGGGTTTTGTTCACTTTAATGGTGATATTTCCCCGACAAGCCCAGGGGTTTAACAGCAGGGCATACCTCGGGGGGGTTTCACCGAAGTGGACCAGGACCCAGGATAGTCAAAATCCTGGGTGTTGGTCCACTTTAAATTAGTGCTGAAGTGCCTTGTATGAGACATAGGTGCCCCAAATGGGGGGCAGCTGGATTGTCATATGTCTTACTGTCAGAGCACTAAATTGATGGTCTGATAGGAGTCTTTTGAAGACACTGACCAGGATGAGTACTGCCCCCCAGTGATTTTGACAGACCTAGTTCACCGTCTCCAAAAGGTTAGCCCAAGGAAAAAAGAGGAGACCCAATTATTTTCTCTGGATATTTTCTAATACGGTGCCCACACAGCTTTTCCTTTTTGCTGGTACCACCAAACCAGACCAACATAAAAGCGCATATAACCAACTCTATGACTGAGCTGTAGAACGTGGTCAGCAAGTCTGAGATAGGCCATATTTTCGTAGTTTTCACAGGAAATAAAGTCTTTGTTGGGCCTTCTTCACAACAATGTGTGCTCACATTTGAAATCATGAGTAATGATGGTGCCAAAGAATTTAATGCTCTGTACCCGTTTCATAGCTACTTCTTCTGTGCCTTCAATGCATAACAGATTATGAACCCCCAGTACCAAAAACAAAGACACAGGACTGGAAACAATTAAAATATATAATAGAATACATTTAAATAAGGTGAGCAGCATATGTTACAAATAACTCTATTCATATCAAAGTTGATGTTGAACAGTTCTACAGATGAGCTCAATCCTGATTTTGTTTTTCCTTCTTCTTCTGTTTATCGGGAAGCTTCCTCCTCTTTGGCACCACCTGCTCCTCTGCCTTTTCTTCTGTATTTTCAGCTTTGTTCCCAGGGGTCTTCCTTTTTTTCTCAGGACAAGCATCTTCCCCTGGAAGTTAAATATTTATACCATAATGAAACACTGCAGGACACTATACCGATTAAGCTCTAGTACTGTGAAAATGCTGAAACACGGCATGTCAGGTCTTTTGAGGAAATCCACTACCAGTATTTAAATGAATAAATATACATGCACGATAGATATAATAAAATATATATATATAAGAGATATAATATAAATATATATATACACTTTGCAAGCAAGGCAAGTCACGAGACCTGGGGGTAGGCAACACAAATAAGCCATGCTGTGCCTATGCTGCTTGACAAACACTGTGCAGTTTATCCTTAAAAGCGGAACAAAACCCTGCAGCGCTAGCACTGGAATCTAAAAGATTCCAGGGCCGGTCACTGGCATGCGAACCCCTTCCCAGGGAGCCAGTAAACATTGGATGGCCGCATCCACAGTATCTTTGGGATGTGCAAGCGCTCCAGCCCCCAGCCATTCAGATAGGCTGAGGCTGGGGACAGGAGTGTGCCAAATGCTGAAGATGTGTCTGTTGTCGCATGGGACCAGGGAAAGGTTAGGTTGTATGGGTTTCACAAATTAAAATCCCCCGGGGCAAAGAACAAAACCCAGTAAAGTCAAAATCCCAGGTTTTGTTCTGCTTTAATGTGATACAAAAGTCTTAAAAGTCAGGTACAGAAAAAGTCTGAAAACAGAGTAATAAATATGTACCCAGTCCAGGGTTTCCATGGCAGCTAACTGCAGCAGAGTGCACTGTAAAAACAATGTTCTGCCAGCAGTGGCATCCAGAGCAGTGGGAGCGGGGATGCCCCTTTTGTGCAGCTTGCTCTGCTTAAACCAGACCAAATGCCTGGCACAGTTGGAAAAAAAAAAAAAAAAAGAAGAACTCCCTGCCCCATCTGCATGCACGATACCAAATCATTGTCAGCACTTATATTTACTCCTGCCTTCATACAAAGCTGAAACACCATCTCACCGATTCCCCCCCCCCCCCCCACCACCACCATCTTGAAGCACCCAGGAGGCTACCTTTCCCAGCTGGATTTAACTTCCACTCTGCAGGTTACTGACAGGTTTATAGGACGCCATTTAAAAAAGAAAAAAAAAAAAAAATCATGGCAGGAGTTACAAAAAGGTGAATTAATGTTTATGTGCAGCCCTGGGGAGGGATGCATATGAGCATTGTTTCTTATAAAGGTGTTTGTTCCGATTTAACTGCATGGAGCCACTGCAAGAGCATCTAGGAGTATTCACCCCATACTTGAACTTTCTGCATCATAAACACCTGCGGGCATCTCAGGCCACCCCCCCCCCCCAAAGAAGGCAGAGGATCTTACTTGGTTGGGCTTTATCATCACGGAGTCCAGGAAGCCAAACAGAAAGACAGGTCAGTCTGGCTGAGGTGCTAACTTCACAGAGTAGTGACGGTGTAGAGCTTAACTGAAACAAAAGTGTTCAAAATAAAAAAGTTATTATCCAAACATTTACAATATAAAAAGCATCAGCTATGCATGCTGCCAATTATGATTACAATAGTCCTAGTCATATATAAAAGTCTATAGTCATTGGTACCAGTGGAAACAATTTTCAGAGCTCTAAACCAACATTTTCTCTGTATGCAGAATCTTCAGGAAACATCCTCTGTTTCATTAAAGGGTAATTCCACTTTCCATGGCATGTTTTAACGTTTCCATTTTTGTGTGGAAAAATTATGTCTTCAATATGCCGAGCTTAGCTTTTATTTTTGTGTGCAACTTTGTTATAAAAGAAACTGTTTTCCCTAGCAAACAATGTGTTTACCTTAGCGACCTTATCAGCGACCTTAAAACATATTTAGAAGAGGTTGCCCAGCAATTGAATAAATACGAAACAGATACTCTTAGCTTCAAACTCAATAAATTCCGCCAGGACACACAGGATTACCGGGAAGACCAGGTCTACACCTGGAGAGGCCCGTAGAGCACATAAATACAACACCAGTAGACCACAGACTATTGATAGTGACTCCAGTAGCAACTCGGACCAAACACATCAGCGTTTTTTAGAACCTGCTCAGACTTACACAGAGGAAGAAGAGGACGCGGAGGGGCAAAAGAATCCACCAGTCAAATGTTGACACGCAGCCAGACCAGTCAGAGAGTCTAGTGGTGAATCTGTCCAAAAGGACCCCGACACCTGCTGAACTAAAGGTACTTAATAAAGGTCTAGGCTTTGTACCATCTTTTTCAGGAGACCCAAAAGATACAGAGATTGAGCTCCAGCGATTTTACAGAACTCTAAGACTTAAATCCTTCTTTACTACCACAGCACCTTCACGAGACGTATCTACTGACCCTGGCTCCTCGACCACATCCTCTCGACCAGATATCTCGATGTGCAAACCAAAGAGTAAGTGGTCCCCCCCCCCCTCCCTCTTCCCCTGTAGTCGAAACGTTTATTAAATTAGTGGACAAAGACATTCAAAAACTCAAATGGGGCCAATTAAGATCTGGCCCATATAACCATAACTTCTCCCGTGCCGAACAGATAGCCTTGAAAGCACTGATCCAGGATCAGACCATTACAATCAAACCGGTAGACAAGGGTGGAGCCACGGTCATTCTCGATCGCTCCTATTATGACAAAACGATCAAAACACAACTTAACGACACCCAGATCTATCACAAACTTAGTGGAGATCCACTACCTGGCATTAAAGTGGACCAACACCCAGGATTTTGACTATCCTGGGTATTGGTCCACTTCCCCGGGGCACCCCGATCGGGGGTGCCCCGCTGTGTGAAACCCCCCAGAAAGCCCCCAAAACTCACCTCTCCCCGCTCCCACGTGGCCGCGCCGTCCAATCGGCGCCGACGGACAAGCTGATTGACAGCAACGTACAAGCAGCTTGCCCGTCGGCGCCTCCCGCGCTTCACTCTTGACGTGTGCGCGCCCGCGCCGGCCATTCAGAGACGGCCGGCGCGGGCACGCGCACGCCTAGAGGGGCGCGAGGGAGGCGGCAGCGGCCGGCCGAAGACCAGGTAGGTGGATTTAGGGTGTTCAGAGGGGGTTCACCCCGCGGGACATCCCGATCTCGGATGTCCCGCGGTGTGTGAGGTGATCGGCCCGGGAATCTTATAGATTCCCGGGCCGATCACCTCAGGGTGTTGGTCCACTTTAAGCATGCTATCGACAACCTTATTTCAACACCACTTTCCACATGTGTTATCGATCGTAAATTACACGACTATTTAGTCACAGAGTTCCCTGTCACACCGGTTTTTTACATTCTACCGAAAATTCATAAGCACCCTACACAACCCTCTGGAAGGCCCATAGTAGCCAGCACTGAATCCATATTTCAGAACATAGCCACGTTTTAGACAAGATCTTACAACCTAAAGTTTTGGCCACACGTTCATGTTTACTGGACACTAGCGACTATCTCAACAAAATTGGCAACTTAGGTCCATTACCACCACAGACTTGGATGTGTAGTATGGATGTTTCATCCCTCTACACCTCCATCCCTCATGATGTAGGTATAGCCACTATAGCATCAGTTCTAGAAGATATAAATGACATGGCAGAATTTAAGCAATTCTGCCTGGACCATCTTACCATTATACTCACAAAAAACTACTTCCGCTATAATACATTTTACCTGCAACTTCAGGGCACGGCCATGGGCTCAAATGTGGCACCAGCATATGCCAATTTGTTCATGGACCATTTTGAGCGACTACACGTATATACTGACCACCTATTTGCCAATCATGTACTCTTTTGGGTCAGATACATAGATGACATCTTCTTCCTGTGGTAGGGCCCCAAAGAGCATCTACTCCAATTCGTTGACCGCCTCAATACAGCTGAGCCCACCATTTCTTTTACCCTAGAGCACAGTGAGACCCAAGTTCATTTTCTGGATGTCTTGATCTCGATTAATGAACATACAATTCAAACTGATCTTAACAGAAAAGAAACAGACAGAAATACCTATCTCAGGTTTGATAGTTTTCACCCTAAGAACATGAAAACAGGCTTACCCTACAGCCAGTTTATAAGGCTGAGACGCATCATTTCGGATGACCAAACCTTTATTAACAGAGCCGATAGTCTCCTAGATGACTTCCTCCAGCGAGGATACCCTAGGGATGTCCTCGAGGCTGCTGAGTCCAAGGCACTGGCACAATCCAGGCATTCGTTATTAGCTTATAAACCCAAACAAACCAATAAGAGAATTCCAGCTATCCTTACATATTCACGAATGACACCACTAGTTGAACGCATCATTAAGTCACATTGGCATATCTTGTCCAGAGATGAACGCCTTCAGTCTATTTTCAGCTCCCCACCAATGTTTGTAAGAAAACGACCCAAAAACCTTAGAGATAGTCTCATTAAAGCAGAAATAAGAAGCATTAAGGACCCTAATACACCACGTACTTGGCTCAGCTCCCTACCCCCTGTGAAAGGGATGTTCCCATGTGGCCATTGTGCCCAATGTGGGTTCGTGACTAAAAGTACACAATTTACACATCCACTGATGGGCCGGAAATTTAACATTAGCTCATTTCTTAACTGCAGTTCAGACTATGTAATCTATCTGATCAAATCCCCATGCGGTCTTGGCTATGTGGGCAAAACCACCCGACCACGCATTTGTGTGCACCGAAGCGCGATACGTAGATCAGACCTGGACTCTCCGTTAGCCCGTCATTTCTTAGAATTGGGACACCAAATTTCTCAACTCCGCTTTCAAGCCATAGATTACGTACAGACCCCCCCTAGAGGGGCGACAGCAATAAACTTCTTCTCCGTAGGGAACTGTATTGGATACATACACTACAGACCCGATCCCCTAGAGGGCTAAGCAAGGAAATGGATTTTTCCCCTTTCCTCTAATACATACCCTCCTTTCCCAGCGTATCATTTAGGGCTCTTTTCATGTTCTGCAATACTTGGATCCAATTTTGGACTGACCCATGCACACTTGACACAGTCCCTAGTTTAAAGTAATCTCCACAGAGATTCCACACCATTTTGTATACTTTAACTTTTTGTTAATCCCATTGTGATTTCTTTCAATAGGACCCACTTTGCTGGCCAAGTTCACCACCCGAACCTGGGACATTTCATCCCTGCTTACTCATCCATCCAGATGCATGGATGCCTACTTGCAGTCTCCCTACATCCCTTCGACCAATTAGGATTTTCATATTGGTCACTTTATGCCAAGGTAATCTTTTCTCCCTCATCCAACCTAATTTTTTTCTCTCTTAATCCCCAAGCTTCACCTCTGCCTTTGTAGCACAGGGGACATCCCAGATAGGGGACACCAACTAATTGTTGGTTTGTATACCACGGGACATGCATTCCACCCGGGGGGACATCCTGCATCAGGATACCAAGTTCTGGATGTCTTGTCATCATGAGTAGTAACCTTCACCACTTTTTCGCCAATACTTCCACTCTGAGACAGGGATTTCCACATGGACCCTATGTTCATCCCTTCCACGTCTGTTCCTTGGCTTTTTCTATTTCAGAATGGGCCATACAGTTATAACCTCGGCATCCCAGCAAGTTAGCACCATTATGTATATTCCTGCTTATGGGGCATCCCAGACTGAGGACGATAGACTTGTACTTATCCTTGTAGTATTCTACCCCTTGTTCACTTTCTTGGAGACTCTCTGTTCTAGCACGTGTCTCCATTCTCATATTAATATCTCCCACTAAGGATATTTCCATTCCATAACCTTCCTTATATTATGCACACTTTATACTCAGACCAGAGTTAGGGTCTTCTGGACCAAATAACTAGATTAGACATCCAAAGGATTTATGTATATGAATGTTCGCTGTTTTTACTTTACTGCTTTTAATTACGATCTCTATTATTTTTAGATATTACATGGTGCTGTATGAGAAATGTATCTGCGGGATTTGCTCGCCAATTGACAAGCACTCTCCTCTCCCTTTCTGTGAACAAACTCTCCGCCCCCGGCGTCATCGCACTCAGCCGCGCTCTCCGCATTTGGCAGTCTATTGTTGTCTATATACCTTATCTAGGTTACGCTCCAGCGATGCGCTCTACCCGGAAACGGTGGCCCTGAGCGCTGGCGCCGATTCCGCCGCCGGCTGGCAGTGTTCCTTTTGCTGATTGTGCACATGTCCAGAGAAGTTTATCTGTATATTGTACTATATGATACCTCAATACAATTTTTTACTTGCAAATTTATCTGAATTGTGTGGTGTGCTTTTGATCCAAAATACTTCTAGTATGCGCCGAGGGGTGTCAGTGTGGTGAGACACCCCGGATTCAATTAAGCACCCTTCCTTAATTGTCTCGTACACAATTTTGGTGTGCCAATTACCTAAACATTTATTTGTCCTTTAGCTTAGCGATGTACATCAACTGGTGCATTTGTTTTACAGATCACACACACCCTCACCCTGGCTTGCTAATCATCAGCTTGGCTAAAGCAAAGTTTAACCTATTCGGTTGAATGAAATGAAGCTTCCTCACATAGGACGGAACACAATCTTGCGTTTCAGTAGCCAAATGGTTACTGGCAGCGTCCTCGCCTTGAGAGGAAAGGATTGCTGCTTAGACTTAGCCAATGCTGCTGATGAGATCACCTGTTACATTGGAGAAATTCCGGGATTTGTAGTCAGTAATTTTTACTCAAAGCCATGAAAACCATTCCCACTGTAGCAAAACTAACTAAACCACGTGCAGATAGAAGTAAATCGCAGTCATGGGGGCACAAATCCTCACACACAATTATTTTACATTTCAAAAAGGAGGAAAACAATAACACAGACCTGACAAAAATACAATTCTGTGAATACTCACCTGTAGAATTGGTATTATATGTATACAGCACGTCCTGTTCCAGAAGATATTTCTTACTCTTGGGGTAATGCATCCAGTAGATGGTGCTGGACTGCAGAGCCAGAAAAGTGGCTCCTCCCGGCCCCATATATACCAGGGACCTCCGACAAAATCCCCAGTATTGAAAAGCAGTTAAAATGAAACCGGGAAAACTATAACCATTATAAAAAATTGAACAACCACCATAAAGAGGTAACTAAACATAATGATAAGGGCGGGGTGGAACAGGATGTGCTGTATACATATAATACCAATTCTACAGGTGAGTAATCACAGAATTGTATTATTCTAAGTATACAGCACGTCCTGTTCCAGAAGATATTCCTTACTCTTGGGACATCCAATAGTGTCCGTAAGGTAGGGTGGGATCCCCAAAAGTAAAAGCAGACAGTTTAAACCAATGCCGCCTGCAGAACCTTGCGGCCAAAAGCAGCATCAGCTGAGGCCCTAACATCAACCTTGTAAAACTTTGAAAAGGTATGAACAGAAGACCAAGTGGCGGCCTTGCAAACTTGTTCAACAGAAGCTTGGTGCTGAAAAGCCCAAGATGCACCAATAGCACGAGTAGAATGAGCAGTAAGGCAGAAGGGAGGCTCCTTCCCCTTAGAGTAGGCCTGAATTACAGCCTGACGGATCCACTTGCCGATAGTGGACTTAGCCTGAGCCAGACCCTTCTTAGGTCCAGACGGGAGCACAAAAAGAGCATCAGTCTTCCTAAAAGATTCAGTAGCCACCAAATAGAACTTCAGAGTCCTGACCACATCCAAAGAGTGTAAAACCCTCTCCTTAGAGTTACTAGGATTAGGACACAGAGAAGGCAAAACAATGTCCTGATTGAGATGAAAGCCAGAAACAACCTTAGGCAGAAAATCTGGCTTAAAATGAAATACCACCTTGTCCTGGTGTCTCTCAAAATAAGGAGGTTTGATGGAAAGCGCCGCCAACTCAGAAACACGCCTAACAGAAGTGATAGCCACCAAAAACACCACCTTAAGCATAAGAATGGACAATGGGGCCCCCTGCAAGGGCTTGAAGGGAGACCCCTGCAGGGCAGATAAGACCAAGTTCAAGTCCCAGACTGGTAACATAGGCTTACGTGGGGGACGCACGCGAGTAACCCCCTGGAAGAAGGTCTTGACCAGGGGATGCTGAGCAAAGGATCTTTGGAAAAAAAAATAGCCAGGGCAGAAACATGACCTTTCAGAGTACCGAGTTGAAGACCCAGATCCAAACCATGTTGCAGACACTCCAGAATCCTAGGAATAGAAAACACACGTCAGGGAAGTGACAGACTCACACCAGTCAATGTAAGTACGCCAAACCCTGTAGTAGATGGAAGAAGAGGACCTTTTCCTAGCCCTGATCATGGTACTGACAACCGAGGCAGGCAGCCCCTTTTCCATCAAGATGGAGGTTTCAGCAGCCAGGCCGTCAAAGCCAGCATTTGTAAATTGGGGTGCGTAGGTGCCCCTGAGTGAGCAGATCTGGAACCCGGGGCAGGGCGTACTGATCTACTGCCAGCTGCACGATGTCTGCGAACCACACTCTTCTTGGCCAACAGGGGGCCACCAGTATGGCTGGCACCCTTTCCCGAGCTATCTTGCGCAGCACCCTGCCCAGCAGGGGAAAATGGGGGAAACACACAGGAGCTGAAAACTCGTCCAAGACATTGCCAAGGCATCCATGGCCAAGGCCAGAGGATCCTGGGACAGAGAGACAAAGACTGGAAGCTTGTGATTGTGACGGGACGCAAACAGATCCACATCAGGCAGACCCCAGCGGTGGCACAGGGAGCGAAACACCCTGCTGCTGAGGGACCATTCTCCTAGACGAGAGGTCCCCCTGCTCAGAGAGTCTTCCTCCAGATTCTCCACTCCCGGGATGTACACAGCTGAGATGCAGGGAACATTCTCCTCCGCCCAGGACAGTATCAGGGACACTTCCTTGAGGGCCCTCTTGCTCCGGGTCCCTCCCTGATGATTGATGTAGGCAACCGCCGTCTGGTTGTCCGAGCGGACCTGAACAGCCCGACCCCGCAGGTGTGGGGTTAATTGGCCGAGAACCAACCTGATCGCCCTCAACTCCAGAATGTTGATAGGGGTATGGGCCTCCTGAGGTCCCCACTGACCCTGGAATTTCAGGGACTTCCAAAAGCCCCCCCAACCTGTCAGACTGGCATCCGTGGTGACAGTCTCCCAGCAAGGGGCCAGAAAGGATCTGCCCCACAGCAGGTTCCTTGAGTCCAGCCACCACAATAGAGACCCCCTGAGCAGAGGTGACAGGACAAACACCTGATGCAAGGACACAGGGTCCCGATCCCATACTGACAAGAGGTGAAGCTGAAGAGGCCTCATGTGAAACTGAGGATATGGAACCGCCTCGAAGCAGAACACCATCAGGCTCACCAGCTCCATTCCCTACCTGATGGAACAGATGAGGACAAGACAGAAGGGTCTGTGCTTGCTCTTGAAGTCTCTCCACCTTCTGCTGAGGAAGAAAGATCTTGACCTGAGATGAATCCAGAATCATGCCCAGAAAGGACTTCACCATGGAAGGAGACAGGGAAGATTTGGGGTGGTTGATCACCCAGCCGAATGACTCCAGTGTGGACACCACCCGCTGAGTATCCAGCTCTGCCTGTTGGAAGGACTAAGAAGCGATAAGTATGTCGTCCAAGTAGGGAAGAATGCGAATGCCCTGAGATCTCAGCAGAGCCGTCACTCCTGCCAGCACCTTGGTGAATACCCTGGGAGCCGAGGTGAGACCGAAGGGCAAGGCCACAAATTTGTAGTGCTGATCGTCCAGAGTGAACCTGAGGAATCTCTGATGACCTGGAAAAATAGGTATGTGAAGGTAAGCATCCTTGATGTCTACAGAGGTCATGAAGTCCCCTGGGAGTAGGGAATTCACAGCAGAGTGCAGAGTCTCCATGAGAAAGTGTCTGAACCTGACAAATTTGTTGAGGCGCTTTAAATCCAGGATGGGTCTGATGGACCCATCCTTTTTGGGAACAATGAAAAGATTGGAATAATAGCCTTTGCCCCTTTCCTTCAAGGGCACCCGGCAGATGACTCCCAATTCCAGAAGGCCTTGGACAGCAAGGGACAGACCCCGAGCAGACAGGGGGTTTTGAGCTAACCGGGACTTGATGAATCTTGGGGGCGGCCAGGCTGCAAAATATCTTGTAACCGGAGGACACTACCTCCTGAATCCACCGGTCTGAGACATGACGCCTCCAGACATGAGCCAAGAGCCGAAGCCGTCCCCCCACCCTTCATGCCTGAGGGGACTTGGGGGAGGACTTAGGCTTGGGACCCCAGGAGGGGCCAGGGTGGCCACGTCCTCTGCCCCAAAAATCTCAGCGGGCTCCAGCAAAGGAAGCTCCCCGTCCAATTCTGGAGCCACGGAAGGAAGAAAGGCACCTGAACCCCGAAAGGACAGGGGCTGCCTTATACGCTGAGGTAACTTGCCTCCCTTAGCAAACAAGTCCAGACGTTCACCAAAGAGGCGCCTTGAAGGGAAAACCAGTGAGAGCCTTCTTAGCAGCGTTGTCAGCTGCCCACTGGTGCAGACCAAGCAGCGTATCGCCACCAACAAGGCAGATGCCACACATTCTAATGGTATCATCCAAGGCAGAGAGAACAAATGCAACAAATTCCTCACAACGCAGAAGAACTCTATACTCTTCACTACCTGCATCATCAGGGGCCCCATCTAAGAGACCCCTGAGCAGGCTTTTAATAGCAACAGCTGTAATGGCAGAGGCACAGACCGGACGCAGCGCGGTCCCCACACAGGCAAAGGCACGGCAAGCCATCTGATCTATGCACCTGTCCTCCCCATCCCTCAGTGTAGTCAGGGGAATGCATGACAGATGTGTTGGAAAACCCCAGAACTGGTGCTTCCACCTCAGGAGGACATGACCAACGTTTAACCATCTCAGCGGGAAAGGGATACCTCTTATCCCAACTCTTTGGCACCCCGGAAAGCCGGCTAGGCCGTTCCCACTCTTTGAGCACCAGATTATTAAAGTGAGTTTTTTCAGGAAACCCCAAGCGTGGTTTAACAGAATGAAACAGCTCCCCCTGCTGCCGCGGAGCCACGGCAGGAGGAGAGATACAGAGTACTTCAAAAATGTGAGCTAAAAGCCTGTCAGTATCATCTGAAGCCCAGGGGTCAGACCCAGAATCGGCACCATAAACCTTAGGCTGATCCTCAAATGATTCTGAATCAGAAAATAATAACCGGTAACGTCAAAAAATTCCTCTGCCTCCATAGGAAAGAGGGAAACACCAGGAGAAAAATGCAGCTTCTTAGCAGAAGCCTTACACGGGCCAGAGCCAGCAATATGTCTCAATGCTGGCCACCCGTGCAGCCAAATCAGGTTGAGACTCCCCACTGGTATGCACCTGACTAGGAGTCAGATGTAAGCGTGGGGGGGGTAGGCGAAGCCCGAGGTAGCGCAGGCCCAGCCACTGGTAACCCAGACTGCAGCGCAAGCGTCTGCTGGGCGCAGTGTACACACACCCTGACATCATCACTTATAGGGGATACCCCACACGCAGCCGGGCTTGTCCCGAAGGAACCCCAAGCACATTATCCTGAGAAGCCTCCATATGGTGATTATTGTGGCACAATAGGCCTATCGGGATTGACGCCAATAAGGCTACCCGGGATGCCCCAATAGCCCGCTAGGGAAGTAGGAGATATACAAATACAATAGCCCGCCAATAAAGGGTTAACGCTAAAAGGGGATAATACAATGAAGGTACAAGGAAAAGCCAGCCCGCAGGGGCACTTACGGACCGCGATAGGGAGACGCCAGACACGCAGCACAGGAGCTCCAAAATGGCGCCAGCATATACCTCGAGGGGCGGGCAGCGGAGAAGTGATGCGGAAAACGTCATCCGCAAGGCCCCCCCCCCCGAAGAGCCTGAGGCGATGTCGCCGCCGTCTGTGGAGCAGAATACAAAACCAGTGCAAAAGGTAAAACATGAAACACATAGTAAATACATACACCCCCCCCCCCCCCGAGATCTACCCAGGGGGAGCGAAGGGGAAGCAGCGGACCACCTAAGAGGAGCCTAACTGAGGGGGCAGGGGCGAAGGGCACACATCCGCGGGAGGGGCATCCCATAAGGCTCACCACGGGCCTGTACCACCTACCCTTTGGTGGGGGACTGCGGTAAGAGCAGCGCTCCTTAGCACCTGGCAGTGGTGCTGCCTACCATCACCTGACCAGCGCAGCCTAAGCTGGGAGGCAGTGAAAAGGAAAGGGTGGGAATAGTCCTACAGAGCCGCAGGCTAATAAGCCCCGCTCACCTGCGAGTAGAAAGCCATCTTCTAGTCATCGCAGCCCAGACTGCAGAGAAGAACTGGGGATTTTGTGGGAGGTCCCTGGTATATATGGGGCCGGGAGGAGCAACTTTTCTGTCTCTGCAGTCCAGCGCCATCTACTGGATGTATTACCCCAAGAGTAAGGAATATCTTCTGGAACAGGACGTGTTGTATACTTAGAATAAGGGAATTTTCCTTTAAAGATTATCAAAACCCAGCTTGATCGGCCCGTGAATCTTACAGATCAATTCCCTCCCCCGGGGCATCTAAAATCAGGATGCCCCGCTGTGTGAACTCTCCCCAGCTTGCCCCGTTCACTTAGCTTGCTTGCCGGTCTAATGGCGCATGTGAGGGAAGCGGGTAATGCGGCCACCAGAGCGCTCAGAGCCGCTGGCCGATCGAGGTACCCCGGGGGGAAAGGACCAAAACCAAGGATAGTCAAAATCCTGGGTTTTGGTCCACTTTAAAGAGGACCAAGGTGAAAAGGAAAGGGTGGGAACCAAGGTAACCCCATCCCTAGAGAATAAATGCCTGTATACAGGGAGAGCGTACCAGGGCAACCTGAGCAATTAGACAGTTTTCTATTCTAGGAAGGAATACCTCTGCCCTCATGATTCCAGGCACCGAAGGGCAACCATTTCCTAACAAGAATTGCAGGAAGCTTAACTATGTTTCTTAAACTATAAAACAGGGTATTTACTTATTTACCATCATTTTAGTAAACCAGGAATGAGACCACAATAAAAATCTCCTGTATGTGACACCAGCTGTCCTTCCAAAGCAGTGACCAAAAACATTGTAAGAGAAGCCAGTGGGTATTACATGCACAGTAATTCTATTTTGTGCCAGCCAAGATAGATTTCTGGGTTAAAAAAAAACCTCTCTGTGGCAGCCAAACAAGAGGTAAGGCTACTGTATTCAGCGGGGTTCTAGAGCCACTAAATTGCTAATGTTTCCACAATAATATAGCACAACTGGCTTGACTTTCTTACCTTATCTAGATTCATTTTCCACAGTTTCACGTAGCCATCACTTGATGAAGACGAAAGGACAAGGGAGTCTTTGCGTTTAAAAAAATAGAGATTCTTAACTCTGTGTCAGAAAGATAAAATGCTTAGAATCAAAATCTGACAGGAACAGCCACTTTGGCTGGACATCAATTATGTCACCAGGAAGAGGCATTCATGGATGTGAGCAGACCAACCTCGTCTCATGGGCTTTAAATGCACACAAACATTTCTGGGATTCCACGTCATATATTCTGATGTGTTCATCATCTCCAGCCACAGCCAGGAAAGCATCCTGTTGAATTACAACAAAGAAAGATAGATATTCTCTAGTAGAATGTTGCTAAAAGCCTTGAGAAACCAAAGACAAGGTTTTAATAACCGCATAAACATTTATATACTCCATCATCAGAAAATGTTCAAACCAAAGCCCAAATAATGGTATTTGTCTGGCTCAATTCTGTAATCATTGAAATCAAGGGCAGAAGAGATTACCACCAAGGCAATTGGGATTCTTTCCAACAACAAATGATTCCAACAGTCCTTTCATCTTCTGTTTGGTTGCCGCTTTTATTTCTGCTGCAAATAAAATCAGCCACACACACACACGGCTCTTTCAATTTCATCATATTGCAGGCCACTTTAATTGTCCAGTAAATGTGCCTTCTTTTCTTCTTGCTTCAATTCCAGGATACATTGCGCTGACCCTGTAATCACGTGTGTGCGCAGTGTATTGTCTGTGCTGCTCATCTCCGGCCAGGGGACATGCGCAAAGGCCATGAGATTTCCGAGCGGCAGCACAGTAGAGAGGGGGAGGGGAAATGGGAAGCTATTTTATATGACATGGTGGGGGGCTGATAGGACATACTTGTGCAAAGGTTATTTTTCCACTTTAGTTGATATTTTAAATTACTATTCCAAAATGGGGGGGGGGGGGGGGACCTTTTAGGCTATACATCGGCCTTTGGCTGGATCCTAGTCCCCCGTTGTAGAGACTTGCTTGACCACAACAAATGTGCTGGGATTGGTTGTGCTGGAAGAGGGTAACTGACTGGTGACATGACATAAGGTTACACCACAAAAATCTGCTTTTCTATTAGTGAACATAAACATTTTAACATTTTATTTAACATTAATAACTGCAGACCCTGAACCACTATTGTAGTATCATGTTAGCTTAGCTGGGGCGGATGCAGGCCTTATACCGGTAGTAAAAATTCTTTTCCTTTAGAGTACTAAGAGTAAAACAGCTGTAGTTAGTGGTCAAAGTAAGGAAAACTTACAGTAATAAACTGTATTGCCGATATCCTTACTGGATTGCTGATTGTGCCGATAACCGATGCCGTTTCAAGCTTGTAAACATCTGCTTTGTTTTGGATCACAACTATGTACTTTTCTCCACTAGGGGACCACTGAACTAAATGCGCATCTGTAAGCAAAAACAAACAAATCTTTTTTAGTTATTAACAAAAGTCTAGGACACCCGCAAACCTAACCTCAATCCCGGTCCCACTGCGCATGCGCGGGCCGCATCTCGCGCTCCTCTCTAGCAGGACGTGTGCCTATTAGAGGGAAGCGCGAGATGCGGCCGCCAGCATGCTCGGAGCCGCTGAGCTAAGACGTCACTTTGACGTGCATAGCTCAGCGGCTCAGAGCGTGCTGATTAGACGAGCGTTCGCGCATGTGACGTAGAAGCGGGGTGAGGTGAGTCTGGGCATTCGGGGGGGGGGGGGGGGGTTGGGTTTCATATCAGGGTACCCCGGGGAAGTGGACAAGAGCCCAGGATAGTCAAAATCCTGTGTTTTGGTCCACTTTAAGAGCAATGGAAAAATACAATTCTGGGAGTACTCACCTGTAGAATTGTTTTTTGCTTCAAGAAGTCCTTACGTATGGGATATTCCGCCACAAGGTGGCGGAGTGTACTGCAGAAGAGTTGTGGCTCCTCCCGGCACCATATAAAAACAGGATCACCAATAGACCTCCCCAGTGTTGACAAGCAGTTATACAAGAAGCCGGGAGATAATAAAGGTAAAAAAGGTAACAACCCCAACTAACTTGGAACAATCACCATAAAGAGGCAACCAAGAATAACGATAACAAGGGTGGGGTGAAGCAGGCCGTGCCATGCATAGTAAAAACAATTCTACAGGTGAGTACTCACAGAACTGCATGGCACGGCCTGCTTCAAGAAGTCCTTACGTATGGGACATCCAATAGCAGTGTCCATAAGGTAGGGTGGGATCCCCAAAAAGTAGCAGCAGGCAGTTCAAACCACCACAAGGCAGCATCAGCCGAGGCCTTAACATCAACCTTGTAAAACTTGGAAAAGGTATAAACAGAAGACCAATTCGTGGCCTTACAAACTTGTTTAACAGAAGCTTGGTGCTGAACGGCCCAAGAAGCACCAAAAGCACGAGTGGAATGAGCAGTAACCCGGAAAGGAGGAACCTTCCCTTTAGCAGAATAGGCCTGTAACACTGCCTGGCGAATCCACTTGCCGATAGTAGATTTAGCCAGAGGCAAGCCCTTCCTAGGTCCCACAGGAAGAACAAAAAGAGCATCAGATTTCCTGAAAGACTCCGTAGCAACCAAGTAAAACTTCAGAGCCCTGACGACATCCAGAGAATGCAGGGTCCGTTCCTTGAAATTAGCAGGGTTAGGAAACAAGGAAGGTAAGACAATGTCCTGATTGAGATGAAAAGCAGACACAACCTTGGGCAAGAAATCCAGCTTAAGCCTAAACACCACCTTATCCTGATGCCGCTCAAAATAAGGAGGTTTAATGGAAAGCTCCGCCAGCACAGAGACTCGCCTGACTGAAGTAATAGCCACCAAAAAGGCCACCTTAAAAGTCAGAATGGGTAACGCTGCCCCACGGATAGGCTCAAAGGGAGGACCCTGCAGAGCAGACAACACCAGATTCAGGTCCCAAACGGTAGCATAGGTTTACGTGGCGGACGCACATGGAAAAAAGTCTTAACCAACCGGTGATTGGCAAAGGATCTTTGGAAAAAAATTGCCAGAGCTGACACCTGTCCCTTGAGGGTACTAAGTTGAAGGCCCGAATCCAAACCATGTTGCAAAAATTCCAGAATTCTGGGGATAGAAAACACCCGACATGGTAGAGACTTGGACTCACACCAGGCAATGTAAGCATGCCAGTCCCTGTAGTAGATAAAGGACGAGCACTTATTCCTAGCCCGAATCATAGTAACAGAGGCCGGCAACCCCTTATCCGTCAAGATGGAGGTTTCAGCAGCCAAGCCGTCAAAGCCAGCGTTTGTAAATTGGGATCCTTGGGCAAAATGTACCGATCTACTGCCAACTGCACGACGTCCGCGAACCGCACCCTCCTTGGCCAACAGGGGGACACCAGAATGGCTGGTACCCCTTCCTGGGCCATCTTGTGCAGCACCCTGTCCAGCAGAGGAAAGGGAGGGAACACAGAGGAGCCGAAACTCCGTCCAAGGAATCGCTAGCGCATCCATGGCGAAGGCCAGAGGATCCTGCGACAGGGAGACAAATCTTGGAAGCTTGTGATTGTGGCGGGACACAAACAGGTCCACATCCAGCTGACCCCAGCGGTGACACAGGGAGTGAAATACCATGTTGTTGAGGGACCATTCCCCCAGCCGAGATGTCCCCCTGCTCAGGGAGTCTGCCTCCTGGTTCTCCACCCCTAGAATGTAGACCACCGAGATGCATGGGACATTCTGTTCCGCCCAAGACAGTATCAGGGACACTTTGAGGGCTCGCTTTCTCCGAGTCCCTCCCTGATGATTGATGTAGGCAACCGCCGTCTGGTTGTCCAAGCGGATTTGAACAGCCCGACCCCGAAGGTGCGTGGTCAGCTGAGAAAGAACCAACCTGATCGCCCTCAGTTCCAGGACATTGATAGGAGCATGAGCCTCCTGGGGGCCCCCACCGACCCTGGAACTTCAGAGACTTCCAAAAGCCCCCCCAACCGGTCAGACTGGCATCTGTGGTGACAGTCTCCCAGCATGGAGGCAGAAAGGTCCTGCCGAGAGGGACTGTCTGGCCTGGGGGGGACAGAGCAAAATCCTGATCCAGGGACACAGAGTCCCGATCCCAAACTGACAAGAGGTGCAACTGAAGAGGTCTCATGTGAAACTGAGCAAAGGGGACCGCCTCGAAGCAGGACACCATCAGGCCCACTAACTGCATCCCTTGCCGGATGGAGGGATGGGGACACAAGAGCAGAGCCCGTGCCTGCTTCTGAAGGCCCTCCACTTTCTGCTGAGGCAGGAATACCTTGACCTCAGAGGTATCCAGAGTCATGCCCAGAAAGGACCTCACCAAAGACGGAGACAGTGAAGACTTGGGATAGTTGATCACCCAGCCGAAGGGCTCGAGAGTGGAGGTCTTCACCAGAGTATCCCTCTCAACCTAATGGAGACTGAGCCGCAATCAGAATGTCGTCCAGGTAAGGGAGGATGCGAATGCCCTGGTTCCGCAACAGAGCCATCATGCCCGCCAGCACCTTGGTGAACAGCCGAGGCGATACCGAACGGTAAAGCCACAAACTGGTAATGCTGATCCTCTAGAGCGAACCTCAGGAAGCGCTGACCTGGAAAGATTGGCACGTGAAGATAGGCATCCTTGATGTCCACAGAGGTCATGAAGTCACCCGGGCGAAGGTTACCGACAGCCGAGCGTAGCGTCTCCATGCGAAAGTGCTTGAACCTGATAAACTTGTTGAGACCCTTCAAGTCCAGGATGGGCCTTAGGGACCCCCCCACCCGGATGGGCGAGGGCGCCTCCTCATGCCTAAGGGGCCTTGGGAGGGGGTTTGGGCTTGGGACCCCAGGAGAAACCAGGACGACCGCGGGATCTGTCACGGCTCCAAGAATCTTTGCGGCTACCCGAGAAGAGGGAGCCACGACCTCCTCTGGAAGTACGAAAGGAGGGGAAGGAAGCGGAGGGCCCCCGAAAGGGCCGAGTCTGAGGTAGCCTACCATCCTTGGCTAGAACATCCAGACGCTCACCAAAGAGCCGTAGCCCCGCAAAAGGGAGCCCAGTGAGAGCCTTCTTAGCTGCAGTGTCAGCTGCCCACTGACGCAACCAAACAGAGCGGCACATAGCCACCAAGAGGGCAGAGGCCCTACCACCCAGCCGGACCGCTTCATCCATGGCAGTAAGGACAAAGGCAACCAAATCCGAGCAAAGCAAGAGGGCCCTATAATCCTCCCTCTTCCTACCAGCCATAGCGCCATCAGTGAGACGCTTGAGCTTTTTCTTAAGGGCAATAGCTGTAATGGCAGCGGCGCAGACCGGACGCAGCCCAGCCCCCACAAATGTAAATGCATGGCAGGCCAGCTGATCCATACCGCATTGTAGTAGTGTCAGGGGAAGGCATGACCAATGTGTTGGACAGCCCTAGAATGGGAGCGTCCACCTCAGGGGGACACTACCATCACTTGACCAGGTCAGCAGGAAAGGGATACCTCTTATCCAACCCTTTGGGCAGCGCGGGCAATCTATTAGGACGTTCCCACTCCTTGAGCACCATATTAGAGAAATGGCCCTGCTCAGGGAACTCCAGACGTTGTTTATCAGGACACAAGAGCTTAGCCTGTTTCCTCTTAGCCACCTCAGGGGGGGCAATGTGCAAGGTTTCAAAAATGTCAGACAACAGTCTATCAGTGTCATCGGGGAGCCATGAATCCTCCCCGGACACAGACCCAGGGTCACTGTCATACCCCTCCTGCTGGTCCCCAGAGGAGTCAGAGTCCTGGAAAAGCTCCCCCTCCCCTGGGGAGTAACGGCCACCAAAGGCATCAATTCCCTCATCCTCCTCAGCAAAAAGAGAGGGCATGGGAGCCAGGTGGCACTTCTTGCCAGAGAGAGAAGAGCGAGCAGGCAGCGGCAGGAGCCAGGCCAGGGTAGGGGGGGGGACCCCAGAAACCAAGCAAGGCAAAACAAGGGGATGACGAGAACACAGTCCCTAAAAACACTCACCCCCTCAGAAGCTAGGACAGGAACTCCGCATCCCTCAGTAGGCACACCATAAAGCCTATGGCCGGCTACCCTTTGTGGTACAGGGTCTGCGGCTTGGAGCAGCACCTGACCTCAATGCTCCTCTACCCTCACCCGATGCGTCAGCCGAGGCTGGGAGGCACAGAGGGTCCAGAAGCAGGTGGAAACAGACTTGCAGGGCCGCAGGCTTGGTTGCCCCGCTCACCTACGCAATATAGAGAGCCATCTTCGCAGTATCACTGCAGAGGAAACACGGGGGAGGTCTATTGGTGATCCTGTTTTTATATGGTGCCGGGAGGAGCCACAACTCTTCTGCAGTACACTGCGCCACCATGTGGCAGAATATCCCATACGTAAGGACTTCTTGAAGCAGGCCGTGCCATGCAATAGGAAAATGTCCCCCCCCCCCCAAAAAAAAAGAGGAGTGTAGCATGTTACTATCTGCCTTTACATATGTGCATCTACATAAGTATCCAGGGAGCCCTGGCCATGTTCAGCAGCGCTGCTGATGCAGCAATGTCTAAATATTCATGAAAAATGGAAAAACATCCTTAGTGAAAGACCTGACTGGACGAAACGCGCCAGGTGGTACAGAGATCGAAGGCAACGCCGGTGGAGACTTGTGCTGGGAGTATTGCCTGGAGCTGCTGCCTGAGGGCCTGAGATACACATCCTGGGACCGATGATAGGATGGGACGCGGCCAAATCCCTGGCTTCACAGACCACCACAGACCCCAGGGAGTCCAGATATACAGTCGCCCCCCTTCAGCTATGCCGGAAGCTTTATTCTAATCAGAGCAGTATGCTACAAGTTAACATGCATGGTTATTTTTGGACGAGAGCCTGTGCACGAACCATGAGACTGCCGGAATGGTGAGTTTAGCACATAGCAGGACAATCTAGGGAAATAGACCAAAGATGGTCCTGGGTTTCCTTCCACTTACAAAAAGCAGTAATACAAGTTATACTTACTTTGTTTAATATTTTTAATAAATGCCGATCGACCTTCAATAAGGTTCCATGTCCTGAAAAAAAAAATAAAAATCCTTGTTAGACTTTCCAGTAATGTTTTTTCTACGAGTCTTTCAGGACAGCCACTGAGAGAGAGAGGCTCCTCCCCCTGCATAGGAAACACAAACAGGGACAAGTATAAATGCACCACCCTTCCCTCCCATATCCTCAGTATTTAAACAAACTGGCTAAATAATCAAGGGGAGGGGGTGTAGCTAGAGCCACCCTGAAGAACTGTCTAACAGGGATTTTCTCCCTTCATCCTTTAGGACGGCCACTGAGAGGATAAACAAGAAATATGTTGCCTATGGGAGGGATACCGACCTTTTTTCCATTTTAATAGTTTTTATTGAGCATAAACCTTATATAACATATTCCAACATTCAGAACATTTTGCTGACAAAGTAAAGTTTAAAATTCCAGCAGAACATAATGTATTACTGATACATCTGCGCTGCTGACAATAGAACGTCTCCTCTACCTCCTGCTGCATATAAACATCAGAAAATATAAGAAAGAAAGAAAGGACATGAAAGAGAAAAAAAAAGTGTGGGTCCCACGCCTCCACTTTACTGCCTACAGCCAAATTCAGACTGCAGTACTTCTTTTACCAAAGGATTGTTGCTTCTCAGATGAAAAAGGTCCAACCGGTAATGTTTGAGGAAAGTGCGTGGCGAGGACCAGGCGGCTGCCTTGCAAATCTCATCCAGGGAGGCCCCTGTCCTTTCTGCCCAGGAAATAGAAACTGCTCTAGTAAAATGTGCTGCTATGTAGGTGGTGTATCCATACAGGTATAGGCCATAAAACTTGGCTTGTCGAATTCAACCGGCGATGGTAGCCTTAGAGGCAGCTATATTTCTATTCTTTCCATTAAAAGCGACAAATCTATCCGACTTGCGCCAGTCTGTGTGCTCTAGGTAGTAAATCAGGCATCTACACATATCTAAGATAGGGTCTTCTTGTTCCGAGCTGTTCATTAATGCTGAAAGGACAATGCCCTGAGATCTATTGAAGCTAGAAGCTATTTTGGGGAGAAATAATGGATCTGGTCTTAAAATTACTCTGTCTGAAAGAACAGAGCAAAAGGCTTTCTAATGGATAAGGCCTGAATATCACTAACCCTCCTAGCCAAGGCAATGGCTAGCACAAAGGCCATCTTTAGTGAGATAATCTGGTCCAAAGCCTGACAGAGGTTTAATTCGACACTTGTTAAGACTCTTTAGAACCAAGGTCAAATCACAAGTTGGACAATTGTTATGTATAGCGGGCCTTTTTCTTGTAATAGATGTAAAATCTGTTCACCAGGCTGTTCTTTCTTAATCTTAGGTCTAGAAACACCAAGGAGATCAGACTGTTGACTTCAGAGAATGAGCAGAATCTTTTCCACACCTTGAGATAGATTTATTTTGGCGTCTTTCTGCTTTCAATGAGGGTATCTATTACTCCATGCTGAGAGATTTAGACTCCGGAGTTTTGGATAGGGCACTGGTCCCTGGAATATCAGATCTCGTATTTGAGGGAGCTTCCAAGGTTCCTTAACCCTTTCGCTGCCAGCCTACCTGCAGCATTTGCCACTCCCTGTTGCCAGACTGAGTTTGACTGTTTTGCGCTACACATGTTCAACTGTCATTTTCGAAAGGCTTTCCAGGGATTTCCCAGGAAAATTATATATTGTTTTTTTCAACAGAGTCTGGGCTTTAACATGAAATGTCTTGTTTGTGTTTTTTAGGTGTATTCTCAACATTTTTGGGTGAAATGTGTGAAAAAAAATAAAAAAAATATATTTTTTTACAATTTGTAGAGTTTTTTTGTAATAAAAAATGTAAGTTTGTCAATAAAATCTTATTGCGTGAGAAACCCCAATTTCTCCCGCTTACAGCGATACCACATATGTATAGGTAGACACCCTTTCCTGCCCAGAAGCCTTTTATAGCTGCTGGATGACAAATGGTTAATTAAAAAAAAAAATGACATAGGGTCCCCCTTCCCGGGGAGGGGGACCCCATTTTTTTTTGGATTTTTAAGGGTTAAAAACCCTTAAAAATCCAAAAAAAAAAATGACGTGGGGTCCCCCTTACCCAAAGTAACCAGCCCGGGACCAGCTATGGGGGCTTGTAGGCACAGAGTGGGGGGGCCAGCTTTGGTGGCCCCCCCACCCTGCAGCCTACGAGCCCACATAGCCTATGTGGGCCCGGGCTCTTCTGCCCCCCCCTGGCCTTTGGGGAGGCAGGTAATGGGGGTGCGGGGGTTAATGGCAATGCCACCCCCCCAGCCATGTGAACTGGTATAAGGGGTCTCATGGACCCCTTACCAGCTCACAAAGGGTTAACTGTAAAAAAAAAAACACCACACAATAAAAAAAAGTATTTTATTAAAAAAAAATAATTTTTTTTTACTGTACTTACCTTCGATTGCAAGCTCTTGTCCCTCGCCGCTCAGCTGACAGATGCCGGTGATCGGTACAGGAGAAGGAGGAGGCAGGAGATCAGAGGATCTCCTGCCACCTCCTTACCCTGTGCCGATCACCGGCATCTGAGAAGTTGAGAAGGGTGAAGCCAGATATCGGGGGCCGGGATGACGTCATAAGCCCCGCCCCCAAGGGGGCGGGGCTTAGCGGCAAGATGGCGGCCGCCATCGAGGATCAAAGGGGAGAGAGCCTCTCAGGCTCTCTCCTGAAGATCGGTAAGTCCTGGGGGGGGATCGGAGGCCCCCCAGGTGAAGAGGAGGGACAGCGGGAGCCAGCGCACATGGAGGTAAGTGAATGTCATTTTTATTTTTTTTTTTTTTTTTTACAGTTAGCAGCTGCTGCTGCAGAAGCGGGGGGGGGGGGGCGGCCTATTCCGGGGGCTCTCCTGGAGCCATCCGACCCCCCACGGGGGATCGGATGGCACCAAATTAAAGGGGAGACCCGGCCGGATCCAACAAGGGGTCAGGTGAGTATTTTTTATTTTTATTTTTTAAACTAGAAGCGATCAAAGTCAAGCACGTAACACCTACGGGCTTGGCACTTAAGGCCCAGCCAAGCCAGCACGTAGGTGTTACGTGCTTGGCAACAAAAGGGTTAAGAGACATACTTGCGGCAAGAACCAACTTCTTTTGGGCCATGCTGGAGCGATGAGGATCAATGTTCTCTCTGTGGCTAGGGAATCCTTCCTAATTCAGAGGAAGGCATAAGCTAGGGAAAAAGCCCATATCTGAGCTAGTGCGTCAACCCCCAGGTCTCCGTCCCCCCTAACACAGAGAGAAGAAATCTTTGCATTTGGCGTTTGCAGCGTTGGCAAAGAGGTCGATCTGTGGGGTTCCCCACCTCAGGGAAATTTGAAGGAAGACCTCTCTGTTCAGAACCCACTCTGACTGCGAGAGTTGTGTTCTGCTCAGGAAGCCTGCGATGGTCTTCAGAGTTCCCTTTAGATGGACTGCCTAGAGGGACCTCAGATTGGACTTTAAAGGTGACAGGAGAGAATCGGTCAGATTCGTCAGAGTAACAGACCTTGTACCTCCCTGCCGGTATATGTATGCGACATGCCATAATATTGTCGGATCACAACTGGACGTCCCTGTTCATCAATAGTGGCCTGAAATTAGAGGGCTAGGTCTAGGACCTTTAATTCTCTGAAATTCGAGGATTTGTTTACATCCAAGGGCAATGGCCCAGGGAAATTGTAATCCAGCATCCAGGTGCGCTCCCCAACCCCATACCCTGGCATCTTTTGTCATGAACAAGGGTTCTGATTGTCTCCAGCTCCTGAAGAACTAAGGGGTCTAACCACCACAGCAGACTTTCTCTCACCTCCTTTGAAAGGGTGACCCGGGAATCTAGAGATTCTGGGCTGCTGTTCCAGTTCAGCAAGAGGAAAGTTTGGAGAGGACTGGTGTGAAATTGTGCCCATGTGATGGCTGGGATAGACAAGGTCATGAGGCCTAGAACTCTCATAATTACTCCGATTTCTCTTGTGACTGATGTAGCGCTTCTACTTACTTCAGTAAGTTGAGCTGTTTGTCTAAGGGCAGAGAATGATTCCGTTTGAAGTTATTCAGAAGGAATCCCAGGTATCTGTAAGACTGGGAGGGGATAAGAGAAGATTTCTCCTTGTTTATCAGTCAACCCAGTTCCTTCAACAGGGCGAGAGTTACTGACAGGTTCTGTTCCAGAACCGCTAGAGTTGCCAGTCAGTGTGGTCGTCTAAATATGGGATGATTAAAATACCCCCGTGACCTGAGGGTCCCCATTACCCCGGCGCCAAGGAGATTCCAGATGGTAGTGCCTTGTATTGGAAGTGCACAATCTCTGCTTCTAAACAAATTCAGGGCTTTCAAGTTGAGAATCAATCTGAAAGAACCTGAAAGCTTTTTAACTAAAAATACGTGGTAATAAAACCCCTTTCCCCAGCTCCAGCCAGGACCTGTCTCTGTTCCCCTTTTGAGGTAAAGTTCCTGAATGACAAGGAGGAAGGAGACTCTTCTCTTAATTAGATCTTAAAGTGAAGTATGGATAGGAAATGCTTTCTCATTTGTAGCTTATGGAACATAGGGTCCTGGACAGGCACTGGCTGGTGCTCTTTAGAGATATGCATTGAGCCATATATATCCAGCAATAAGGCCACAGTATCCTCAGATATTTTTCCCTTAGAGATTTTGGGGGCATTATTCACCCCAAAGCCCTCATTTAGAGAGTCTTCCTCAGAGGATGCCAATCCCTCGCTGTCTAACCCCTCAGGTTCCCGAGGGACAGAAGGAGGGGGAGGTGGCAAAGGAGGAGGCGGCCGAAGAGAAGTCATCACCCGGGGGTATCCCAAAATACTCTCTGGTGGGATCTGTCGGCGGCAACGGGGCCAGTGGGGTGCATGCCCTTGAAAGTAATGCAGCTCTGAAAAGGTGGAGGACATGTCAGACAGAAGACACGAGGTTGCTTCACCCCCCCCCCCCCCCCCCCCAAATTAGTATCTATACAAGCCCTACAAAAAGGTCTGCTCCAGGATTCCACCAAAAAGGGCCTGACAATTTAAACAGTCTGGTAAGATTACCTCCTGGGATTTAGATTTGGGGGTGGATTCCTTGTCTTTAAACTTAGGGACAAAAGTACTCGACTAGAGAGACAAGGAATATCTAGGTTAACAATTATAAAAATAGAGAAACATAGATAAGGGCTGGTAATTATGTGGAAAAAATACACCTCACCAGCTTAACCTGATGAGGCATCCTGTCTGTTGTGTCTTTCCGCAACGCCCTCCTCTGAATGACTGGTTACCACCACAGCCTGGATCCGTTAAGAATAAATACGGATGCCCACTCAGGCATGCTGCTCTGCTGTATGCGGGTGCACCAGAAGTGACCTAGATGGAGGTCCTGGTTCTCCTCCCTCTGCCACTGAAAGTTAACAGGGTGCCCCACACCTGCATGCCCCCAGGATGCCCATAGCATGGCCACACAAGACCAGGAGCACAGCCGCCATGGTCTCCCCGGAGAAGCATTGCATCCTCCAGGAACCGGAATCCACACACTTGCGCGACCGCGCAGCCACGCTTGCCAAGGAACAACAGGCGCAGCACTGGAGAAGACAGTACTCCAGGCCAGTAGCAGGCAGACTCACCCATGACCTGGCCTGTAGGATCTCTGCACAGCAGGCAGGTGGGGGGCAGCAGGCTCCTAAGGCCACAGGGCGACTACCCTGTTGAAGCATAGCCTGGAGCCGCCGAGCACCCCCTCCCAGGTGACTCTTGGGGGGGAAAAATAACAAACAATACAATGGACGATGTGGGTCCCAGAGGATTCCTGGAGAGGAAACAAAACTGAGGAATAGGAGGAAGGCTTTAAAAATTGCCCCAGTTTGTTTCCTATGCGGGGGGGGGCTCTCTCTCAGTGGCCATCCTGAAGGCCGAAGGGAGACATTTATTTTAGGAAATGCTGTCCCTTTAAAATGGGCCTAAACACTTTAAATCCCTTTAGGTCTGGCACACATACTCCCTATGGGGGAGAATTGCATTTGTGTTTTCCCTATGCACCCAGTGAACATAGATGTGGCTTCCCCGACACATTTTACAGCCGCCATTGGAAACAGGGTGTTAATATTCCAGCCCAAACTTGGGCTCTTTTTGTATTTTGACATTGCACTTCATCCCTAATGAGGAGGATGTGGGCCAGATATGGTGACTTTTGTTCAGTCAGCACTGAATTAATGACGTGTTCCAAGTGTCCCAATCATAGAACCCCCTCCCCCTAGTGCAGAAATCTTAGGAAAATGCTGGCAAAGCTTTGTGTTACATGGCTGACCTTCCAGGATGAATCCATGCAACTAACATAACATTTTTTTCCAAGTCAGATTTCATATCCATGCAGAGGAGGTTGGAGAAGACTTGAAATTGGGGGCAGGGATTTTAAAGCGGACCAACAGTCAAAATGACTTAGAGAACCAAAACCCACCCTGGAGTCTATGAGATTCCAGGACAAGCAAACTCATTCCCCCCCCCCCCCCGTGGGCACCCCGATCAGCGGTGCCCGACTGTGTGAAACCCCCCAGGTCGGCCGAAAACTCACCTTCGGTCCTGGTCCAACGGCGCATGCGCCAGCAGCGTCCACATCCCTGCTAACCCTTTAGCAGGGCTTGTGCCCGCGCCAGGCATCTGTGAGAGGGCACACTTCCTGTTAAAGGGTAGTGGGGGGATACGGCCACCAGCACACTCACTGATTGGACGAGCGGTCGCACATGCGCCATAGGACTGGGCAGAGACGAGTTCGTTCACGCGACTTCGGGGTTTTACACAGCCGGGAACCCCCGATCAGGGTGCCCCGGGGTCAAGGACCAGAACCTAGGATAGTCAAAATACTGGGTTTTGGTCCACTTTAAACCAGACCAACACAACAAACAGTGCTCATATGCATTCCTCCTTTTTCTAACTCTTGCTGCGGTAAATTATGAAAACAAAATGGCAGCTCATGGATCTGCAGGCCACCTGCAAACAGGAAGTGCTGCTGGGCTTCCTGTTACTGTGCATGTCAGGTGAATCTAGACAGCGGCATGGCTAAGATGCTGGGAGAGGAAGCTCCAAAATGGCCACTACCTTTCTTTTTCAACTGCGCCAGGCTGTTGGTCCGGTTTGAAGTTTGGAAACTAGCACCACATTCAGAGCAGTGTTTCCATGGGAATACTAATATATCCCATTTTCTGGGTATCCACAAGTGCTGCTCTACAGAACAGCCTGTGCAATTGTATACAAAAGATTAAAAGCAGCCAACTCAAATGCAATATTTGCAGATAATTCTATTTACATCAGTAGTAAAACACTTCTTCCTCATGGAATATATACACATACCTTAATGTTTTGTCTGTGCCTACAGACAGGGCTAATTTTCCAGAAGGATGGACTGACAAAGACAATACTTGACCCCTACAAAGAGATTTCACAGGTTACAGCACACACAAAGCAATTCAGATGGACCACCCCTTGGGTCTAATTTCCTGCACATCCCCATTTGGGATTTACGTTGTCAGGAAGCGACATAGTAAGTCCCATATGACAGATAACGGGGTCCACTAAATGGGCGTGTGAGATGTAACTACCTGGTTAAATCTACTGGTTAAAGCAGGAAATGCAGGAGAGGGGGTGCCCAATTTTCAGGCATCCTATTGGGTTTTCCATGGACAGTCATCCTGAATCAGGATGCACAGGGGGACTGAATGGCCCTTTGGCCTCCTTTAATTTTAAATCTAAGTAGAGAGGTTATAATAACATTCTTAACACTTTAACACTTACATCATACTTTCCTGCTCCCTCAAACAAGAAAGCCTTTGGGGAATAGATTTAATACATGTTGTAAGCATATCCAGAGCATTGCTAATTAGTGCAGATAAAGCAGGAGACCTTGCTTTATTTGGGAACACTAATTAGTCATCTAGGGAAGGGTGTAATTCCCTTTAGATCGCTGCCCTGTGATGCCAGGAAGTTTGGAATACAGTACACGTTTAACAAGTGGAGCATTCCGGATTAATGGCTCATTTCAACGAACAAATACAAATAGGAGAGTGGGAGAGTGGACAATTTGTGAATCCCTGCTGTGTGAACCTCCCGGTTGCTTGATTTACTACTCACATCTTCTCAGTGCTGCGGTCGCATACCTCTATCTGGGGCATGTACCTGTGCCAGGTCTTTCTGAATGGCCAGCGCAGGCACACCCACAGCTAGGGGTGAGCGGGGATGCAGCTGGGGGTTCTCTCTCTCTCTCTCTACGCAGATGTACTTGATTTACACGAAATCTGAATCGGATGAGCGCTGAAGATCAGGATGCCCCTCTAGGGTGAAATAATACCCAAGAAAGTCTATACTCACCTTTTGCCAGCAGCAGCTCCTCTGTGCAGCACCAGCATCTTCATATTTACCAATAGCGGAAAGCCAGCAATTCCATCTTCCAGCACCTGCAGCCTCTCATGGTGGCATCCAGGGAGCCTTGTTTATGTCCCCACATGCCTACTCCTTTCATTGCAATGAACTGAGTAGGCTTAACTTGCTTGAAAGTCAAAATCCTGGGTTTTGGTCCTTTCCCCCGGGGCACCCCGCTGTGTGAAACCCCCTAGATTACCAATGCCAACTCACCTCTTCCTGGTCCTATGGCGCATGTGCGGCCGCTCGTCCAATCAGTGCGCTGGAGGCAGCATCCCCCGCTACCCTCTAACAGGGATCTTGCTGGCGCCGGCCATTCACAAATGCCTGGCATGGGCACGCACCCTGCTAGAGGGATAGCGGAGATGCGGCCGCAGCTCGCACATGCACCGTTGGCCTGGGAAACAATGTAGGTGTATGGGGCGACCTGGGGGATTTCACGCAGCGGGGCATCCTGATTTTGCGGCCCGGGAGAAACAGCCTGATATTACCATTTTAGTACAGTACATGTGTTGGAGAAAAATCTGCCATTTACTGCCATTATCTGCCTTGGGACTGATTCAGAGCCATGTGAAACTTTACACCCCATAGAGAAGTAAATGGCAGTTTTCTCTCCTAAAAAGAAGTGAGAATTCTCACCAGGCTCTGAATCGAACCCATATTCGCGAGTAACCAAAACCACAAATGCAGAACTCGCAAGTATAGAAAGGGGGCTGTACATGTAATGTTTGGGGGCTGTAACAGATGTTTCAGTACTGGGTTCTGACATCTCAATGAATGACTACAATGTATTACACAACGCAATGAACTTCTGTGTTTTCCTGCTTTATACAAAGTGTATTGCTGAGATGCTACTACTATTTTTGACCACCAACAGGGAACCATTATAGGAAAAACACCAAGTGCATTTGCTCCCATAGCTCATGCTGGTCACCCACAGTATACAGTAAGTAACTGCACATTTTCACACATCTTTACATTTCACTGCACATACTGGATAAAATACGAAAAAAATGCCAGGGTAGGGAAACATCATCTTACTTGTGTGCTTTGAAGGTCCGTTGGCACTCCCATTTCTTAGTATTCCACACACAAATCAATCCATCTTCAGCACCGCTTAGCAGATGTGTATTTCCATGGAACTCCAGACTTGTGATGGTACCTGAATATGCAAAACACAGTTTTGGGAAACATTTAGGATGAACTCCTACGCAGCACCTGGGAGACCACCATCACACTACAGGAAGAGCTGGTCCCTATAGAGAATGTAGCTTGGGTAAGTTTTGCTTTATCATACAGTCAATACCAAACTACTTGTTTCGTTGTCAAGACCATCTTTAGCCCTTGTCCAGACCTGTCCGGTACCACATGCAATTGTGTCATATGCAGCCCAATAGAAGCCTATTGTCTGCAATGCAAACGCATGTGAAAACGCAGATTTGACATGTATACTTTTATTTAAAAGGAAAATTCAAGCACTGGCCTTTATGGATACAGGTAATGAAGTAGGGGTGCTTCTCTGCTGGCAGAAGCAGTCAAAATGACTACCCAGCCAGGATCTTGATGGAAGGAAGGACAAGGGTGCCCATTCCTCCAAGGCTGGCACCCAGAGTCAGGGTCTGCTCGCTCACCCATGCTGGGTGGTATTTATAACCCCAGGCATAGCTTCACAGAAATACCCCTAGCTGTAAAATTATGCTAAAAAGGAAGCCACACCCAGTGCCCACCACTTAGGGTTTTGTCCTGCTCTAATGGATCATAGCTGGAGCACTGCTGCACAGCCATGGAGCCATATGGCTGCCAATAACACATCATATTGTATACAGAAGAGGTATTTTGGGGAGAAGAAGAGGTATTTTTGGGAACTGGGCTGGGGATAGAAGGCAACGACAAACTCCCTATTTGGGTATAGGATCACTTTAATTGGAACAAAACTCTCTGTGGCCAGGCCTGCTTTCTGGCAACCTCTGCGAAGTAAACATCATGCACCCCCCCATCTTCGTGCATGTAAACAGGACCATTTGGGGAGCATTACATATGCACGGCAAACTGCTCTGACTGGACAAGAGTTGCACCATTGGACCGGGAAGAGGTGAGTATTCTGGGTGTTCTGGGGTTTTCCACACACCAGGGTATCCCAATTCGGGATGCTGCCAGGGCACGGAACAGAACTCGGCATAGTAAAAATCCAGAGTTTTGTTCCACTTTAAAAGCCCCCCCCATCTTAGATGCCTGTATATCCTACCCCCCCACAGTGTGGATCCGAAAGTATCTGTTCTGAGGACTGGCAGTGACTTCTAAAGGTCTGTACTCAAATCAATGCTTGTAAGATTACTCTAATCAGACTGAAAAATCAAGAGGCCAGAATTTATTTAATAAAAGGAGAGATTTTTTTTTTTTTTTTAACCCCCTTAAAGTGGACCAACACCCGATGCTGATCGGCCGGGGAACGGGGCACCCCAATCGCTGTCTGAAACCCCCCAGAAAGCCCCGAAATCCCTACCTGCTCCTCGATCCAGCGGCGCATGCGCGAGCCGCCGCCGCCCGCGCATCCCTTTAAGAGTGACGCGCGGGAGGCGGCGGCGGGCACGCTGGCTTGTCCGGCGGCGGGGATTGGCTGCAGCAGTCACGTGGGAGCGGGGACAGGTGAGTTTTTGGGGCTTTCACACAGCGGGGCACCCCCGATCGGGGTGCCCCACAGAAGTGGACCAAAACCCAGGATAGTCAAAATCCTGGATGTTGGTCCACTTTAAAGTTTCGCCTGAGTAGTTGACATCGCCTGCCATCTCCGGAAAAATACCCTCAGCTTGGGTGCCAGGACACCATAAATGTTTCTAGGAGTTCCCAAGTGCTGTCCCTCATAATGGAAGTTATATATTTTTTTTCTTAACAAGGACTGTCAGGGGGTTAAAAACAAAAGCTGTATCTATTGGTATTGTGGGGTTAATTAGTGCTTTGGGGGTATAAAGCAGAGGGAAGTAAGATAAGTTAAACTGTGCTGTTATTATTGTGTAGCATACCATTGTGATGCAGCAAGACGCCATGTTCCACCTTCTTCTTCATGTCATAAATTTGAATGGTTTCATCTTTGCTTCCAGTGGCAACAAATCTGTTATTTACAGCAACCACAGATAACGAAGCAGTGTGAGCGTGGTGTGTAAAATCGGCCTTAGCAATCCATTGCTGAAACAGAAAAAAGGAGATAAGCAGAGATATAAATTACACTATATAAACTACAGCTTATTAAACAATGGAGCATATATTACTGATCAGCCAAGAGGGCAGTTATTTGACCTGATGCACCCCCCTGCCTAACCACAGTGCCAGTTTCTAACCGATGCCCACCTACAGGCCAGAGGCAGTTAGTTATCTGACCTAATGAACATCCGAGCCCAACCACAGTGCCAGCTTCTAACCGATGCCCACCTACAGGCCAGAGGCAGTTATCTGACCTAATGGCCACCATAGCCCAACCACAGTGCCAGCTTCTAACCGATGCCCACCTACAGGCCAGAGGCAGTTAGTTATCTGACCTAATGAACATCCGAGCCCAACCACAGTGCCAGCTTCTAACCGATGCCCACCTACAGGCCAGAGGCAGTTATCTGACCTAATGGCCACCATAGCCCAACCACAGTGCCAGCTTCTAACCGATGCCCACCTACAGGCCAGAGGCAGTTCGTTATCTGACCTAATGAACATCCGAGCCCAACCACAGTGCCAGCTTCTAACCGATGCCCACCTACAGGCCAGAAGGTAGTTAGTTATCTGACCTAATGAACATCCGAGCCCAACCACAGTGCCAGCTTCTAAACGATGCCCACCTACAGGCCAGAAGGTAGTTAGTTATCTGACCTAATGGCCACCACAGCCCAACCACAGTGCCAGCTTCTAAACGATGCCCACCTACAGGCCAGAAGGTAGTTAGTTATCTGACCTAATGAACATCCGAGCCCAACCACAGTGCCAGCTTCTAACCGATGCCCACCTACAGGCCAGAAGGTAGTTAGTTATCTGACCTAATGAACATCCGAGCCCAACCACAGTGCCAGCTTCTAACCGATGCCCACCTACAGGCCAGAAGGTAGTTAGTTATCTGACCTAATGAACATCCGAGCCCAACCACAGTGCCAGCTTCTAACCGATGCCCACCTACAGGCCAGAGGCAGTTAGTTATCTGACCTAATGGCCACCACAGCCCAACCACAGTGCCAGCTTCTAACCGATGGCAACCTACAGGCTGGACGTAGACAGAGTAATTGACTAATCCACAAAAATTACCACCGTTTCTAAATCTGACCCTGAAATACAGCACATAGCTAAACCCAGACCTTTTCTGAATCATCCAGCCCTGTCATATACAGAGGCCAAGCTGATGACACACATAGAAGCTAAAGTGCTGGCCACACATATTCTTCAGTAGCTGTTCAGTATGTGAAACCCTAGCAACCCGGTTAGAGCATACCAAATTGGATTGCCGATAAACTTACCTTGTGAATCAGTTGCAAGCCAACACTTTTATTTCAATGGTTTAAGCCTGAGCGCTAGTCTCAAAAGTTTCCTCAAATCACATTTCAATTAGAGATATAAATATTGTTCAGCGTAGTCCAATTGGCGTACAGTAACCTGTCTTAAAGTGGACCAACACCCAGGATTTTGACTATCCTGGGTTTTGGTCCACTTCAGTGGGGCACCCCGATCGGGGGTGGTCGCTGTGTGAAACCCCCCAGAAACCCAAAAAAACTCACCTCTCTTCGCTCACACGTAAACGCCGCAGCCAATCCCGGCCAACGTCCAGGCGGGGGACAGGAACGGCCAAGCCGCTTCTGCCGCCACCGCCTCCCGCGCGTCACTATCGGCGCGTGCCCCCGACGGCCATTCACAGAGGGCCGGCGCGGGCACGTCTGGAGGGGCGCGCGGGAGGCGGCGGATCAGGTAAGATCTTTTTGGGGTTTCTGGGGGGTTTCACCCCGCGGGACATCCCGATCTCGGATGTCCCGCGGGGTGGGAGGTGATCGGCCCGGGAATCTTATAGATTTCCGGGCCGATCACCCCTGGGTGTTGGTCCACTTTAATTCTTTGGATCAAACGCAGATTGCCCAGCAGACCGTGGATCAGATCCATGCCACCAGCCAATCAACCCCCCTCCCCCTTTTGACACTAACCTCCACCTGAGGATAGGTTTATGTTTATCTCAGGCATGTTAAAAGTGAACCAAAACTGAGATTTTCCACTTACCTGGGCTTTGGTTCACTTTACTGAAGCATGGTTCAGGGACATGGGAAGCCACCAAGAAAGCAAAGCACTTGGCATGCGCAATCTCTCCTCCAATCAGAATAGATTGTCGGGTGACACCAGCCAATCAAAACATATTGGGTCATCCGGCAGTCTATTCTGAATAATTAATGCACACTACTCATACATATAGATTGCAGAAAAATCAGATAATGAACTTAGGAAGGAGCCAGATTGTGACTGATTTATGCCCTACGCAGTGATAGGACGATTAGATCGCAGCATGTATGGGTCACATCCCCAAAGTAATGAGCCTGAATGGCTGACTGGCCAGCAGTCTGACACGTGGACATTAGCCAAAACGAGCAGGGCTGCAGGGTGTCACCTACCTCCCCCTCCTCACATGGCTGCACCCGGTAACCGAAGAGAACCTGCTCATAACAGCCACACACCACCTCCAGCGAATCCTCCATGCTGCTCAGACCCAACACATGCGTAGTCTTCCTGCCTGGGGGCCTTCCGTGTCCACTTAGGCGTCCTCGCTGATGCCTGTTTACAGCGCACATGCGCACAGAATTTCCTTTAGCCTGTGGCCAGCTAACATACACTGAACAGAACAGGCAGCCTGCGGGCAGCTGTTATTGGTTCTACTCTCTCTAGCCAATCTGTGTGAGGAAAAAACGCTTCAGTACTCTCAGAGTTATTGTGCTAAAACCATTCAACATCATTTCTATTTTTCTTGTCGCTTGAATCTAGAGAACGGAGGCGGCCATTGGGCCGCATTGCTTTGCGTTGCTCACCCTACACAGACCATGTGCATTCTATCGCCGCACAACACAGAAGCATCAGGAGCCCTGGCATATGAGGGTACATCGACATTTGATTTTACATTTAAGTTAAAGCAGACCAAAACCCTTAAATTTAAGTTCCTCTTTCGATGATTTTTTAAAATTCTCCGTTATTGTGTTCCAAATCGGTGTGCTGAGCCTATTTGTTATTTTTTTCTTTTTTTATTGATTTGCGATGTGTTTATATGTATATGTGTGTGTATGTATACCAAAGTGGTCTCTTGGACTACATGGTATCACAGGTTTAGCTGAAGGGTTACTGGCAGTGTTCACAGCCAGGGAGGTAATAACTGTTATGTGATTAGGCCAAAGAGGCTGATTAGCTCACCTGTTACAGGGATGCTGGGACTTGTAGTCCTTAGTTTTTACTCAAGGCCAGCAAAGCTGCTTCTACTTTAGGATCACAGACACACAGAAATATAGGCAACTTGGAAGCTGCACTCTGGTAAGTAAATCACAGGTCTGGAGGCCCAATCCAAACACAAATGATTATTTTACATTCCAGAAGAGGCGAACAATCAGAACACCAAAAACCTGACAATCAAAATAGATAAAGCAAGATTTCACTTTCACGGGTTTTGTTCCGTTTCCCAGGGGCATCCCAGTTTGGGACACCGCGTTGTGTGACGCCCCCCAGTTTGCCCAGTAAAACTCACCTCTCTTCGGTCCAAAGGTGCATGTACTAACCACTTGGCAAATGACTCTCATTGACTTGAATGGGGAGCACGCACTGCTGCATGCCTGGTCATGCATGCGCTGAATGGCTAGGGCGGGAGCGTGCGCACAATTACATAGACACAATGGGCAGTTCTCATTGAACTTTTTTGAAAGTGTATTTTTTTGTGCCAAATAATGTTCTCAGGGTGCTGAGCTGATCTAGTATTTTCTTTAGCAAATGTGTGTATGGAAGCAGTTTTCACTAACTGCAATCAGTTGCTATTGGCAACCTACACAAAGTTTGTACACCAAGAAGAGAGAGGTGAGCCCTCGATACACAGAACACTGCTGCTATGGCCACTGCTGAGGTGAGGGAGCTCACTCAACCTTACACATGCCCAGCAGTAGTGTTCTGTGCAACTATCTGCAGTCTGTTGCTATTGGTAATGTCTGCACTTGGAGTATGTTGCCAATAGCAACAGATGAAAACTGCTTCCATAAAATACACAGTTCATAACAGAGAAAAATTGGATTGTGGGATACATACTCCCGTGTGTAGCAGCGAGGGAGCAAGATGTCAGGGAACCGATGGGCTGTTAAGGTAGGTCATTAATAAGCATGCAGCGGTTTGCATGCTTATTAATGACCTTGTTTGTTTTTTTTAATTTAAAAGTAAAAAAAAAATTGACTGTTGGTCCAACTTTAGATCCCAGACATGTAGTCTAAAAGACTCCAGGGTTGGGCAATTCCCTGTTTGTAGGGCATTTCATGTTGTGGATGAATCTCCCCAGTACTTACTGCATACCTCCAAACTGTCCCTCCTTTGAGTCCATATCCCCCTATTCCTTGTTCTCATTTGTCCCTCTTTGGGGTTTAGCATGCAGATCTGCATCAATAAATGATTCTTTAACCTATTCAAAGTTGGATTGGCTTTGGATTGAAGTATCTCAGGACTTTTGCATTGCGGGCCATCCCAACAGTAAAGTAACTCAACGTAAAGTACAGCAAATCAAAATCACTGTCATTGAGTCAGAGCCCCTTTCTGGACATTTATTTGCCCATCCATCCTTGCTCCAGCCATCCATCTATTCCTCCCACTCTCCTCGCAGGCCATTCCTCTTGTACATCCATCCCTCTCCTCTCAGTTCTGCCCATCCATCTGCTCATCCTAGTTCTAGCCATCCATCCATGCTTCTCTCCATCCGTCTGCTCCCATCCATCCCTCCCCCTATTCTCACAGCTCATCCCTCTTATCCATCCCTTCCCCCCTCAGTTTTGCCCACTCCTTCATTCCTCCTAGTTCTACCCATCCATCCCTCCCCTTTTCCTCCCAGCTCAACCCATCCATATCTCCCTCCCTACCCCCTCAGTTTCGCCCATCCATTCACACCTCTTAGCTGTAGCCATACATCCCCCCCCCAGCTCATCCCATCTATACATCCCTCTCCCCTCTGCTGATCACATTGCCAACAAGCAGGAAATTTGACATGGGGTGTGGTGAGGGGACGGAGCTTAATTTAAATCTCGCCCCTCTTTCCCACCCTGAAAAGTTGTAAGATGTGTTACTGATCTGGTAATCCCACTGCAACAACAACTAAGGTATGTCCGAATGGTGGTGCAAGAATCAAATGGAGGGAAGTACCTGGCGGGAGGCCCTCAGCACTCTATTCATTCAGAATAGATTGCCAGATGATGCAATCTATTCTGATTGGCTGATGTCACCCAGCAATCTATTTTGATTAGAGGAGAGCCTGCGCATGCAATGTGGGATGGGGATGAGATGTAAAAATAATCGCTTTCCCTGGGGTTTCACACACATGGGCATCCC
The DNA here is from genome assembly GCA_027917425.1 of Gastrophryne carolinensis. Classification (NCBI taxonomy): domain Eukaryota; kingdom Metazoa; phylum Chordata; class Amphibia; order Anura; family Microhylidae; genus Gastrophryne; species Gastrophryne carolinensis. Next base: position 270,813,645 of record CM051239.1, on the reverse strand, counting down.
ATGCCCAAGCTACCGGACCCAAGTAAGGCAAAAAGCTATGTTTTGGTCAGCTTTAAAGCAGACGTGCAGTCTCCCCTGCCACTTGCCCGGGGGTGGAGATGAATTAGACTTAGAGAGTGAGCCATCTGTTCCCCTGCCAGGAGTAGCGCTGGGTGCCTAGTTCAGCAATCAATTTCCTTCAGCCTGAGGAAGTGGTATTGCTAACTATGGAACGCGTGGGTGCTGCACGCTCACTTGCTCTCTATTTGATTCCAATATATTGGTGATATAACTTTATTTGCTTAACTTCTATCTTCTCTGACACTTTAGTCATTTCCACCTGGGTTTGGCTTATTACTGAGTATATGCATGTCAGAGAACCAGGACTGTTCCCCTTGTAGTCCAGCAGAGGGCGCCTGTTTGCTAATGTCAGAGAACCAGGACTGTTCCTCCTGTTGACCAGCAGAGGCCGCTCGTGAGTCCTCTGTACTGAGCATGTGCTGGGGCCTATAAAAACAGACGAGGCCTGTCCTCAATTACCAGTTGGTCTTTTTTCCTGCATGCGCCTGAGTGCCTGCGATTCCTTCCTGTGTACCGACCCGGCTTGCTTCTGACTACGATCATGCTTTCCTGACGACTTCGGCTTTGTTTGTGACTATGATCCTGTTCTGCCTGCCCATGACCTCTGCTTGTTTCTCGACTTTGATTCAGATCTGCCAGCCCACGACTTGACTGCCTGCTTCACACTCCCAGATCAGCTCTGGTCTGTCTTCTACCCGGAATTCAGCAAAACCCACTCCTAGGCTGCCTGACCTGGGGCCTTCCTGCAGCCCAGTCTATCCTCACCATCAGAGGCTCTAGTGAATACCAGGTTGGCCCTTAGACTCCAGGCTTCCCGGTCGAGAGGTGAGCAGAGTTGCAGTCTCCGCAATCAGGGTTCACACCCGGTGTCCTGACAATGCATTAACAGCCCACAATGCCCAAAGCTAGGAAACCCAACAGTAGTTCCTCTTTGCAGGCGGCCTGCAGCTCTGTTTTGGTTGGAAAATTGACCACAGCAGGAATTACAAAAAAGATACATACATTTTTACGTGCAGCAATCTGTTTTGCCCCGGGGAGGGGTGCAAGAGGTGCTTTTCTATCAGTGCAGCCTCTATCAGGTTTTCCTTTGTGATTGCTCTGTATTTAGCTCCATCCATATTTCCATCAGCTTTGAACAGCTTCCCATTCCCTGCTGAAGAAAATCTTCGCCACAGCATGGTGTGGCCACAACCGTGTCTCACAGTGGGGATGGTGTGTTCAGAGTGATGTGCAATGTTAACTTACCTCCACACATAGCGTTTGCCATTAGTCAAAATGTAAAATTTTCCTCTTAGCTTAACATAGCACCTTCTTCCACATTCTTGCTGTGTCCCCTACATAAATGGCGTTCTTTTTACCACTCTTCCAAGAAGGCCAGATTTGTAGTTTTCTGCTGTGGACAAATTGTCCTACCTGGGCTGTGGATCTCTGCAGCTCCACCATCGTTACCCTGGATCTCATGGCTGCTTCTCTAATTAGTGCTTGCCTGACCTGGACTGTCAATTTAGGTGGGCGGCCATGTCTTGGTAGATTTACAGTTGTGCCATACTCCTATTTATGAATGATTATCGTATTTTTCGCCCTATAGGACACACTTATTTTCCCCCAAAAGTGGGCGAATGTAAAAAAAAAAACTCACCCGTTCCCAGCGCAGGTCAGGGCAGCGGGTGGGCATGCAGGCCATCAGTGCTCCGTAAGATGTTCAGAACCCGGGCTATTTATTTTAGAACCCAGTCCTGCAAAATACTTCACCAAAAACCTGAGCTATCTGGTGTGTTCCTTGGTTTCTATGATGCTGTCTGTTCGCTAATGTTTCAGCTGTATTTATACTGAGAATACATTACATACAAGTGGATTCTATTTAAATGAATAAAGGGGGGTGGGAGCAGCTCAATCACTATTTATACAAAATTATTATTATTTAGGGCCTGGGAACTAATTTACCGCCCAGTTTAACCCTCTCATCAACTAAATTCTGGATTCTATTTACTAATTAGGTGATTTGGGGAGGTAATTAGTCACACTGGTGTTTATTTAGGGGTATTAGAGTACAGGGGGTGAATGCATCTCAATAATATACATTTTAATGTATGAGTGTAACATTTAAAAATGTGGAAAAGTTAAAGGGGTATAAATACTTTTTCAAGGCACTGTACTTCTTCATCTAAATGTACAATTTCTGCCTGGTGATGTTCCCTGTATATATTTGTTTTCACAAATTGTGGATGACCAAGTATGCAACATTGGGGTACAAAAAAAACTTTATTTTTTTTGAACATGCACATTTCCAGCATTCCAAAGAAATAAAAAAAGATTACATTACACACAGAGATATGGATTCAACGTTAACAAACCAAATATATAAAAAGAACTTTTAGAATATTGCCCGGTCTTTTACTCAGTTAAAGTCAATTTAAAAAAAATAAGTCACAAAATGATGTTCTTGGAAACAATAAATAAAATACATCTTCACATTTTTAACAAAATACATTTAGGACAACACTTATAGTAATAATGAAACTACAACCATGCCCTCAGTGTAGTCTCAGAGCTTTAATACCTAATTTATTATTTGTATTATTAGCCTGAATGGACGTTTAATTCATTGTTTATGGGAATCATTCTTTCAGAGAAGCAGAATTGGCACTCACTTGTTTTGATGCCGTTTAATTTGTCTTGCCGTAAAGAATTGAGCTTTTACATCACGGGGTCTCTTTAGCAAGCAGAAATACGCACAGCATCAGATTAGTGCATGAGTGGCAGGGGACTTCTTTGCTTCTTTTTTTGATTAAGGACACCATCATCTTTGACTTCTGCACACAATTCAAATTTAGAATGATACTGTTGTACAATTCTCCATACCATTGCCGAGCCAATAACATTTTACGGAGCAGAGGATGAGCTTCTTAATAACTCAAGCCACTAAGGGACACTAGCTTTTATTTTTGTTTTCTTAGTTTTCTCTGCAGGAAAGGTTCCATCACAGTCATTACAAGAACTAATATGTTCATCTTACATTTCAGGGAATGTAATAGGCAAAATATACAACCTGACGATGTTTAGATCACCAGCATGAACCCAATCTAAAATTATTATTTTTGGAAACACTAATTCTTTAATTTCCTTCCAGGAGCAATTAAGGCTTTTCATAGCCATCTGGTATTAAAAAAAAAGCATCCAATTACTTGCTTGGGTGTTGATTTATGCTCCACTAGTGCATTTGTCTCAAAGTGGACCAAGCCAAGCATTTTAAATATCCTGGGGGCACCCTGATCGGAGATGCCCCGCGGTGTGGTCTTATGGCGCATTTGTGGCCTATTATCCAATCAGCAGTCTGAAGTCTGTAGCACCTCCGAACTTCCGGAAGGGACCCAAATTTGGTGACCTGCGAAACAAGCTCTTCAGTTTCTGATTATGTGGAGGACTAGTCGACTTCCCACCTGTGGCCTTCCGGACCAGGGCATCCAGAGGCTCACCAAAAAGAAGTGGAGGGCAGTAAGGGTCTTCTTAGAAGCAGTGCTGGATGACCACTATTTCAGCCAAGTAAGGTAACCATGTATCTGAAGACCTCCATAGCGAAGGAGTTCAAGGAATTGCAGAGGAACGTGAACCTCCATTTCGCAAATGCCTCCTCTGCTGCTTCATCCAGACCTTGCCTGCCAAAGCTGCCATGGATGTGGTGCAAGCTGGGCACATTGCTGACTCCACCATGGGGAATGCATGTCTGTCTAGATGGTCCAACCTATTATCTGCCGGGTCTCTCAAGGCTGCACTATCTAAAGTAGGGTTAATGGTGTGCCGAGCCAGACCTGACACCAGTTCTTCTACCTCACGTGGCGAAGACCACTGACCCCTGATGCCTCATCCGGAAAGGAGTACTTGGTTCCAGGAATTTAGGAAGAGATGGAAGCTTATCTGATTTCTCCCACTCCTTTGCCACCAGCCTGTCGAAATGGGCAAGCCTGGGAAAAACCTGATTGACCTTCCCCGCTTGTAGGGTTCACCCTTTTTCATCTGTCGCTTTGACCGAGGAGTAGAAAGGTGCAGAATCTCCAAATTTACCTCAATAAGCTCCTCAATCAGATCTGTTGGGTGATCTGGAGGGTTCCCTGGCGTATGCACGGCTTCTGGTTTCTCTCAGCTGATGGACGACACCTCCCTCTCCAACTGTCCGGAATTAGATTCTGAACCCCTAAATAGGTCCTCAACTTAGGAACTAGAATCCTCAGAGGATTCTTTCTGAATATGCATACGTTTGGCTGTAGGCTTCCTGCCTTGGCGAATACCCTTCTGATGAAGGCCACTGGCTAGCCTCTCCAACCGAGCCACCCTGTCTGCCACGTATGAACAAGGAACCCCATCTGTGGGTGGACCCTGGGACACAAATGGACCAGGCAGCCCCCCACCCCGAGGGGGTATCCCGCTCTGACAGATCCAAGCCTGAAGGCTCGGAACCTGCCAGCTGTGTGAGGCAGTGCCAGACAGAAATGCACCCAGCGCACAGGGGCCCCTTGCCCGATGTCAGGCAACCTTGACATATGAGACATGTGGCACCACCCTCTGTTTTTAAATATGAAAAATCCAGTGCCTCTGATGCCTCTGACATGGTAAAATGGCTGCTCCAACTTCTAAACAATACAGCTGGAGCGCTGGTCCCCACACCCTCCTGCCTGTTGTCTACTGGTCAGACCTGCCTGCACTACCAGAAAAGCAACCTCCTTGTAGCTGAAATCAACCAACCGGCCAAAGATGTAGCAACTTCTGCCCCCCCACCCTAAAACAACAACAACGTCAGATTCCTAAAGGAATCAGTACAAGTCAAAAGGCTTTGCCCCCAGAGGGAGCCCTACCTGACCAGGGAAAACTGTGGGGCGGAAGCCACTCTTCATCTGATACTCAGCTCAGGAGAACAGGGAGGCAGTGCAGGAGCTGCCAAGCTATGATCTGGGGATGCAGCAGAGACCTCCAAGCACTGCACAAGATGGTGCTTCCTCGTGCTATTAGTGAGAAGAAGAAGAGTGGAGCCGTGGACCTCATAAATGCAGACATCCTGCGCCCTCCTCCCATCCTCCACTGTAAGGCCCGAGCGGGCCGAAACCATGCCCGTGCCGACATCGTAGGTGCAGCCAGCACGCCCCCTTCCTGAATTAGCCAATAGATAGACCGCATGACGTTTACCACGCCCCCTCATGATGAGGCCGCTGCCCCTTCCAGCCAGCTGTAGTATTCACAAACACAATGACACCAGGGAGCCTGACCACCTAGCTCAGGCCCCACCCAGCATCCATGTAGAGGACAGATTGCGACTCTCTCAGTGTGTCATGGAGTTATGGCAGTAGATGACCTAGGGGGTAGAGGGACTGGGACTCAGTGGGAGACATACAGCAGGGCCTCCATGCAAAGCCAGAGATCAGGTGCCCTGTGGGCTGCGGGGTCCTGATCTTCAGGGCTCAGACCCAGTCAGATGAGCCCCATCACACTCCCCTGGACCCATGCGCGCTCCTCACACTCTGCATGATACCACGCTATCGGCTTAGGAACCAACTTCAAGCATCTAATGGGGGTCCACAGGAATGCTGCAGCTGATGAGGGGCTGGGAGACAGATGGAGTCGAAGCCCCTGTGTAAGGAACTTACCTCTGCCAGGGGGCCCGCAGCAAGATTCTGCCGGGCGACGCGGCACTTGGCGCGGCGCTCCTGCTGCTGAGCGCGGCCGCCTCTCCCGGATGACGGGGAGTGTGGCGCGTCACTCTGGCAGCCTCCCGCAGTCTGTAAATTTCACCACTAGGAGGCGCTGCGCTGCGAGTGGCAGGCAGCGCAGAGTGCTCCACACCTGATGGGAATTAGGGGCTGATCAGCCTTGCTGCCAAGACTGACCAGCCCCTGGATAGTTTCTCCAATCACTCACAGTGTTGTAAGTTGCACCAATCAGCACACACACTTCTCCCCAGGGTGGCCATTGGTCAATTCCCCAATAAATATGGAGTCTGCCCAGTACTCAGTGCCCGTGATAGTCGCTTGTGATTAGGGTGCGATTCTGTTTAGTTATTATCTGTTTCCGACCTGGCTTGATCGACCATCCCTGTCCGCTGCCTGTACCGACCTCTGCTTTGTCTGACTACGAATCTGCCTGCCCCTCTGGATAACCCGCGATCTCTGAACTCCCGGCTTGACCCTTCAGCTACCCCTGACTATGCACCTGTCTCATCCCTGTACTCTGACGCACCCTCCGGACTGACTACCCATGAACAACCTCAGCTTCGGGATACCCTCGTGGTCCATCCTTTGCGCCTATTAAGTCCGGGGCTTGACTATAGGCAGAAGCGGCGGTGGAGATTGGGGGTTGCCTGCTTACAGAAGGCTGGTGTCCCGCTGGGCATCACATTATCACGGGCCCCACAAATGGACCAAATTTTGGAACAGGTGCAGGCTCTGACCGCGGCGGTGGAGCACCTGGCGCTCCGAGTGGCGGCTCAGGAGAACCGTCCAGCTCCTGCACCCCCTATGCCCCAGGGGGATCCCCAATCCTGGGGTTTTAGCCTCTCCCCTCAGGATTACGCTCTCCAATCTGTTGAGGAATTCTTCAAGGCCATGGAGATCCTGTATGATGACCCGGACCGAGGGGCTACTGCTGATGCCAAGCTACAATCTCTCAGGCAGGGGCGAAGACAGGCAGAAGAATATTGCTCGGAATTCCGACGCTGGGCAGTGGATTCTCGCTGGAATGACCCAGCATTGTGTTGGCAGCTCAGGCTAGGTCTGTCAGATGTCATAAAAGATGTCATGGTAAACCACCCAGTACCTAACACCTTGGATGAAACCATGCAACTGGCTATCCGCATCGACCGACGCATACGAGAAAGACGCCTGGAAAAAGGGGCCCAGTCTGAATTCAGTATGAAGCCTGAGACCCTAGTCCCCTCTTCTTCTGAAGAACCCATGCAGCTTGGGGCCACCAAGCTTTCTGAAGCTGAGAGGCGGAGGCATCTGTCGCAAGGTCTATGCCTTTATTGCGGAGTCAGTCACCTGGTCTGATCCTACCCTCGGAAACAGGCATCGGGAAACTTCAGAGCCTAGGTGGGGTCAAGGAAACCCACCTAGGCTTCAAGGTATTTCCTCTGTGTTGCACACAAATTACGTTGCCTGTCGAGATTACTCATGATTTTGAGTCCAGATCTGTAGAGGCTCTTTTGGATTGTGGGGCTGCCGGGAATTGTATGGATTGGGGCCTGGCTCAAGCGTTAAAGATTCCGCTGCTATCTTTAGCCAATCCAAATAGAGTCAAAGCCATTGATAATACTCCCCTTGTCGGGGGCCTGATTCAGTACCGTACTCCACCAGTGTTTGTTAGAGTGGGGGCGGGACATACTGAGCTAATGAGCTTCCTTCTCCTTAAGATGCCTCTTAGCCCTTTGGTTTTGGGACTCCCCGGGCTGTCTAAACACAATCCCCAAATTAACTGGGTCTCTGGGCAGGTTATGAAGTGGGGGCCACAATGTTTCCAGTCTTGTCTTGAGCTCCCTGTACGTGCCACTCGCTTGACTGCTGAGGGAATCCCTACCCCCTATGCAGATTTCGCAGAAGTGTTTTCTGAAAAAGCTGCTGATGAACTCCCTCCTCATCGGCCTTTTGACTGCCCTATTGATCTTCTCCCTGGAACTATGCCGCCTCGGGGAAAAATTTATAATTTAACCCGATCTGAGAATAAGGCCATGAAAGAATACATTGCTGAGAATCTGCAGAAGGGTTTTATTCGAGCATCTACCTCACCAGCGGGTGCCGGATTTTTCTTCGTGGAAAAGAAAGACGGTGGCTTGCGCCCCTGTATTGATTATAGGGGCCTGAATAAAATTACAGTTAAAAATAAATACCCCTGTCCCTAAATAGAGGGACTCTTTAACCAGGTCATTGGGGCCCATGTACGGATGGTTCTACAGAAATTGAGAGAGAATCATCTCTACGCCAAGCTAAAAAAGTGCGTTTTTGAGGTCTCTGAGGTTCTGTTCCTGGGATACATTGTTGCCGATACTGGGTTAACAATGGATCAGGCCAAAGTATCTGCAGTTCTCCAGTGGGACCAACCCAAAGATTTGAAGGGTTTACAGAGGTTTCTGGGGTTTGCTAATTTTTATAGGCGCTTTATAACAAAACCACCTTGGTAGCCCCACTCACCAACCTCACTAAGAAGGGGGAGTTTACCCCTACTTGGTCGGGCCGATCCATCCAGGCCTTTGAGAACCTTAAGTCTGCCTTTAGTTCAGCACCTGTGTTGGCCCACCCTGATATCCAACGAGCCTTCGTAGTCGAAGTAGATGCATCCGAGCTCAGGGTAGGGGCGGTTCTCTCATAGTACAGTGGGCCCCCTGAACGTTTACATCCCTGTGCCTTTTTCTCTAGAAAATTTAATTCCGCTGAGCGGAACTATGATATTGGCAATCAAGAACTTCTAGCTGTGAAATTAGCTTTTCAAGAATGGAGACATTGGTTGGAGGGGGCCCAGTTCCCAATTACGGTATTCACAGATCACAAGAATTTAGAATACATCGAATCCGCTAAAAGATTAACCCCCCATCAGGCACGATGGTCTCTTTTCTTCTCCAGATTTAATTTCATTATAACGTACAAACCAGGAACAAAGAATATTAAAGCTGACGCTCTCTCCAAAAGTTTCTCAGTTGATAAAGTCCCGGTAGAGGAGGTCCTCTTCATAATCCCATGACACAAGGTCATAGCCGTCATCCAACCTGACCTGTCGAGTGAGCTAAGCCGGTTTCAATCGGGCTCTCCTCCGGGCAAATCCCGATCACCTCCTCTTTGTACCCCTGTCCCACCGTCCAGCAGTTTCATGACTCCAGGATGGTGGGTCATCCAGGGGTTAAAAAAACTTTGGCCCTTCTAGCCCGTCATGTCTGGTGGCCATCTTACAGGAAAGATACCCAGGCCTTTATTCAGGCCTGTAAGATTTGTGCCCGTAGCAAAACTCCCAGGGCAACTCCTGCCGGACATCTAGTGCCCCTGTCCACTCCTTCACAGGCTTGGACGCACTTGGCCATGGACTTTATTACTGATCTGCCACAGTCCCAGGGATATACCATTATCTGGGTTGTGGTAGATCGATTTAGCAAAATGGCGCACTTTGTCCCCCTGAAGAAGCTGCCCACAGCCCAAAAATTGGCTCAATATTTCTTAGATCATATTTTCAGACTTCATGGAATTCCAGAAGATGTGGTCTCAGATAGGGGGGTCCAATTTGTGTCACGCTTCTAGAGGGCATTCTGCACCCAGCTAGGTTTCACCGTTTCTCTGTCTTCAGCCTTTCACCCCCAGTCCAATGGGCAGATGGAAAGGACCAACCAGTCATTAGAACAATATCTCAGTTTTCTCAAAACATCCTTCGGGCAGCATACGCCTGAGACCTCCGGGCTCCTCCTACCCATCGGGAACACATGACCACCAGACAGAATAAAATCTTGACTCCTCCTCCCATTCCCCAGTTGTTTCCGTGTTCCTCCAGGAAGAGGAACGTGACCACTAGCTCCTGGACCGATGGTTCAGGTAAGTATATTACGGTACTATGGGCCTGAGCAGGGGGTCCATTTCTCGGTCCCGAAGGCGATCCTTCTGCCTGGGGCCCGGGATACCCTATGGGGTCATTGGCCAGATCCCATTCTTTGATTATATCAAAGGGGGGGGTAAGTGATATGTTGCCCTCTTGCTGAGGATGAATTATAGGAAGAGACCAGGGTAACCGGAGCCCAAACTTGACATTTTTTACCATTTTCTTCTTGAGACAATGTTTTTGTAGATTTAATGCACTCCTCTGCACTCCCTGCCCAGGAAGGGAGAGTCTGTGTGCCTGTTTTCATTGCTATCAGCATTATGGGGCAGGTGTGCTGAACTAATGGAAAGCACCCCTCCCCCCTCCCAGAGCTCTCCCGATGAGGAGAAACACATGTTGCTAGTTCTCTCATTAAGCTTCAACCTGCCAGATGCACAGGCAGCCATTATAGAGATTGAATTTTTTTGAGCTGTTGCTCCAGGTTTTTAAAAGATTTCAGGTCTCTTCCTCCCAGACTGCTGATGTCACATCCCAGCACCTGTGGAATTTCCTGCCTTTCTTTCAAACACGTGTGTTTCTTCTTTAATAGCACAGTGTTTTGGAGATATATATATTATGGCCTCCCCTTCAATTTTTGTTATGAAGGGTTAATATTTCAATATGGGATTTAGCTCCTACCCTATTGTGACAGGCTCAGGAAGCAAATCCATTGGTGCCTCATAACCAGAAGCCTGGCAGACCATAAGGATGACATTTATATTGATCCTGCTGAAGTTTCCTCCACAAATATGTCTCATGTTAATACAGGATTCATCCTGTATTCCGTCGGCTGCCGATTCTGGTTGGAGGGGGCCCAGTTTTGTCCGGTAAGTCACTTGTATTTATTAATAGTGTCTATGGGCATGTTTAATTAAATTCTGATATAGGTATCGCCCTTGTTTTGCTTATGTATCTTAGTCTTTGACCACAGGCTAAAGCTCAGTTAAAGTATACCTAAATCCGATTCGTCCAGACCTATTTCATATAAGAAGAGTAGAAATGGTCCCAAGGATTTACTGCGCCTTGTTCATTGCTGGTTGTAACCCCTCTGCCAATATTGTCCAGACGGGTGTTAGATAATGTTATTTCTATCTTTGTAGGTCGGATTAGATCTAATGTCCTCCTCACCTTAGGATCTCAAGGTTGCAGGGAGTTCGGATAACCAGGTTGGTCTTACAGACTTTCAAATCCTGTTCTGATCCCATCCATTATCTGGTCTCGGGGGGGGGGGGGGGGGGGGGTTGAAGAGACCGGTTTAATTGCTTTAAACTTAGGAAGGTACTATTCCCTCTGGGACATTTACCTTTCCTTTCTTAGGTTGTTTCAAACCTTGGGATAAAGGATTCAGGTCCAAAGTGTAATTAGGTTGGGCTTTATCCTGATTTAGCATCTGACTCTTCTCGTTCATTCCCTTTTTTATGCCGGAAGTATTTTCTTAACCTATGTGCACGACACCCTAGGTGCGGCTGCTCTCATCTACTCGGATTGTAGCAGTATAGGACTCGGTCAATATTTGGGTCCTGGGCAGGGATATTGCCCTAAGTTGGAAATCCTTGAAGGGTAGGATTAGCTTTTTGCTATCTCCTAAGTAAGCTTATTTGATTCACTGCCTTAACTGGTTAGCAAGTGGAATCTTAATGGTTTAGATCTATGGCTGTTCATTCTATGATGGGAAGTTTTACCTTCTGCTTCAACAATGTAAGGACTATCTGTTGAATAGGACTTGTCCAGGGGTATTATTATTATTATTGCATATTTTTATAGCGCCATCAAATTCCGTAGTGCTTTACAAAGGAAGAATACAGACAAGGTATAACATATAGTACAGAGAACTATACAAATTGGATGCCACAGTTTAAAACCAGGTGTGTGAGCACAGGAGACAATACGAAGGGGTATGGTTATATCCTTTCTTCAGTTTGGCGGTTAGTGACAAATGTCATGAGATTTTGGGCAAGGAAATATGATTATATCATATTCAGTTCACAGCATTCTCTGAGAACCTGGACCAGGGACTCTAGGTCAGAGTGAGCCTTGTGCAATATTCCTTTGGGAATTTTTATTGTTGGGTAGATTTGTGAATACACTGATAAATATAGGTATTTTTCACCTGATCTGGCCCGTCTGTTGAAGAGAGTGATCATTAGAGCTCCTTCTTTAAGCTGCTTCTTTCATTTGGGGACGCGGCTTAAGAATCCGGGGGGGGGGGGGGTACCTTCCTCCTCTACCTTATCTGGGGGAAAGAAGGATTTTTAAAGGGGTCCTCTCGGTCTTTGTGTTGCCCTCTCCATTCCAGGGGCATGAATGAGGGTTTCACATAGAATTTACTTGTACCCTCAGTCGGACTCTTGGTTTCTCCTATACAAGTAGGTTGGAGGAAAGATAAGTTATTCTGAATTTGCTAGCATTAGATGCCAGGCAGTTAATATCCTAGTTTCCTTCACCAGTAGAAATCTTTCTGGCGGAGGCGTTGGAGGGAGTTTTTATTCTCCTTATAGAATATCTGTCTCCATGTTCCATCAGATATTTAGAAGGGTTTTTTAGACATTTTTTAGGAAGAAGCTTGCTTCCACAAGGTTTTTTTCTTCAAGACCTTAACAGATCTAGGAGATGTCTGCCAGTTTCTAATGAGCATGGGACTTTGTCTTGTGTCAGATCCTAACAACCCCTAGGTTGTCTTAGCAGTAAAGACAGAGCTGGATGTGGTGCTCATTGTTCCCTTTTTTGCTGGATTCAGTCTGAGAATACACAGACCTCGTACTTATCAGATACTGAGAGGGGTCGATGGCGGCTGATCTGAGCAATCTGCTATCTTTTTTTTGTGTACACTCCAGGGACAAAAATGCCTTTGAGCTTCAGTTTCATGTGTAGAGCTGTGTTCAGCTCGGTGGGATGTTAACCCTTTTGGGAGGTTAGTCTAATTCCCTCTGGATTATGATTTATGGTCAAGAAATCAACAACTTCTTCAGACTCTTCTCCTTTCCCAGAGGATTTTGGCCATTTAGGAAATAGTGATTCCGGGTGCAGGGTCGGCACCTCCAATGTCAATAGCCAGGAGGGTAATAGAGTGATTGACATTGCTCTCTTCCGGGTGAGGTAATATCACTTGCTTTAAGTACTATGATGTGCAGGTCCGGAGTAAATCCTTTGGCACCCGGTATGAGTGGCGAACGGCAATGAGTTCCATCGCTAAATAATAATAGATAAAATAAATGATGCATAGATCACCATTGTATGCTTGCACACACATAGGAATTCGTCTTCTGCTTTTTACCCATCCGTGCAGTGAGTGTACACGTGCCCAGAACGGTGGGCTGCCCTAATTTTTGGCATCCAGGGAGCAGTTGCAGGGTTAGGTTCCTTGCTCGAGAGCACAACTGACCCTCATGGAGATCGGATGGAATCCTTCTGGGTTAATTGAGGACCAGAGCCTCCTTCAGCTTGTTTTTTAGGAGGGTTACATCAGGTGGCAGATTTTTTTCTGTATAACTCAGTTGAGGGAGTCAGTTTGGTAGGTCTATTCTAGGGTCTTCTAAGAGACCTTAGACCTTGCATGGTATTCTGCTCTAGCCTATACACTTAGAGTTAGAGGGATTATCCTTTTAGGTCCCTAGGCCACCTCTTGTCTGGGATTTTTTTCCTGGGATTACCTATACCCTAGGTTACTTTTAACCCTAGAGGGACCTGTAGCCCTAGGGGGTCCTGTAACCCTAGGGGGTCCTGTAACCCTAGGGGGTCCTGTAACCCTAGGGGACCTGTAACCCTAGGGATCCTTCATCCCTAGGGGACCTGGGACCCTAGGGGACCTTTAACCCTGGGGGGACCTGTAGCCCTAGGGGACCTGTAGCCCTAGGGGACCTTTAACCCTAGGGAACCTTTAACCCTAGGGGACCTTTAACCCTAGGGAACCTTTTTAACCCTAGGGAACCTTTAACCCTGGGGAACCTTTAACCCTAGGGGACCTTTAACCCTTGGGAACCTTTAACCCTTGGGAACCTTTTTATCCCTTGGGAACCTCTTAACCCTAGGGAACCTTTAACTCTAGGGAGCCTTTAATCCCAGCTGGCCTTTGACTCTGGCTGGCAGTTAGCCCTAATTGGCCGTTAACCCTACTTTTGGCCGTTAACCCTAGTTGGCCATTAACTCTAGTTGGCCGTTAACCCTAGTGGGGCACTGGAGCTGTCTTGGGCCCTGGGGGGCTGTCTTGGACCTGCTTTGAGGCTGTCTTGGGCCCTGGGGCTGTGTCTAGTTCTAGGCTGCTTATAGACACAAAAGATATCTCTAGTCTGGAGTTGTCCCTAACTCTGAGCTAGTTCCTTTACCCGTACATGGAACCTTGCTATTTTTTTCTCAGATACTGAGAATTTTTCTCTACCAGTACTGAGCAAGCTTCCTTTTTTATACACGTTTTGGGCTAAACAGGCGAACTATTGTAGCCTTTTTGGTCCTCAGCGAGATGTTTTTTTTGCTGAACTCTCTTGATAGATCTGCTGTCCTAGTAAGATCAGTCTTGTGGCAGTAGTATCCTCCTTTCCATTCTTTCCCACCCAACGAGGTAATGCTCGCCTATCTCTCAGGCGTATGCTGCCCGAAGGATGTTTTGAGAAAATCTAAGTTAGTTACCTGGTAACTTTTTTTCTAAGCATCCGAAAGGGCAGCATACGCCTACTTCCCTCCATTTTTGTCTTAGGTGGAGTTGGATTTTGTTTTGATTATATGTTGGAGTTGTGGGTCTATTTCTTTTCTCTTTCAGATTTCTACAACAACTGGGGAATGGGAGGAGGAGTCAAGATTTTATTCTGTCTGGTGGTCATGTGTTCCCGATTGGTAGGAGGAGCCCGGAGGTCTCAGGCGTATGCTGCCCTTTCGGATGTTTAGAAAAAAAGTTACCAGGTAACTAACTTAGATTTTTTTCTACCTTGCAGGCCCTGCCTGCGGTTGAGATGAATCCACACGTTGCTACTGGCGGTGTCCCGGAATGGAAAAAATGAGAAAACTCAATAACCCAAAATTCCTAATCAATCTATAAAATACTCCCTTAATGCTAAATATTTTCTGCTAAATATTTTCACCTCATCCACAAACTGTCCACTCCAGCACAAATGAATATAACTAAATGTATACACCCCCTCTGTTAGCTAGAAAGAAGCTTCCAACACCCAGCCCACTTCAAAGCAAAGCACATGTTCTTTCATCACTCCCCAGACACTCAAAGCACAGAGGACATGAGGAACACGAGGCAAAACTTTATTTTGTAAATACTCTTGCAATAGAACTTAGTTTTCAAAAATGGAAAAAATACAACATTGTCATGTGTAGCCCAACACAGTGGGAATACTTTGGAGTGTGCCCGGACAATGACTTGATAATTCCTACAGCATAAATCAAGAACAACTCATTTATGTGCACATTTTATGATTTTTGTCCATGAAACAATAGGTGAGCAAGTAAGTATTTTATTCTACGCTTGCGGGTTGACAAAAAAAATAATAAAATGTCTAATTTGTTTTGCCCTTGATAAAAGAACAGCCAAAATAAACCCAGGGCATGATCTCGGAGGTGGGACTCCTCCAACAAAACAAATGAGCACCTACAGAGGGTGCCAATCCTCCCACAAAATTTGCTGCAAAGTCAACTAATATAACTGATAATAATACAATTTATTTGAAAGTAACTACACAAAGAGACATGCAGTCTACTAGGTAATACATATCATGAAGAATAACTCCATATGATGCAAAGTGCTAAGTGCCTGAAATGCCAAGAATTGAAAACAACACCTATTAAAAATGTAGCTGCTCAAACAGAACAGAATAAAAGCATCGTGCATGACCTGGTAACAGTATATAATGGTACTTAGCCAGACCATTTCAGGCACTTAGCACTTTGTATCATATGGAGTAGTTATTTGTGTAGTTAGGATTTTCTTAAAGACAAAGCACATAGCACTTTGTCGCTGCATTATTTTAACAATTTTAGGTGTTTACAGTCATTTAGGAGTGTAGCACGGTATATTTAGTTTTTTTTGTTATCTTGGGGTTATTATTTATACTTGCAGACCAACAAAATGTCCCTCATTTTGTTTTAATGTGTTAGATGTATGTCCCATTTGTTTTGTTTTTTTTTGTTATTTTTTCCTCTTGATAGATAATATATGATATCTATGAAGGTTTGCATATATCATTTTAACAGGCTACGTGCTTGGGGGGGTTAGACGATTTAAGTGGGCTGTTATTTCTCTGGTGGTTCACAAAACCCACAAGAAAGTGGATTTATGTTATGAAAGGCTGTGTAGTTGCCTAAATTCTCCACGATGTAAAGCAATCAAGTTACATTTCTGTAACCAAAGGTTCCTGCAAACACAAACCCTGGCAGGTGAAAGAAATTGGTTTACAAACCAAAAATAATATGCCTCCTTAATTTTTAATGTTGGAGTTTGTACAGAACATTATACATTTAAAGCATTTCAATTACCTGTATTTACCAAGAATCTGCATTTTTTTCATGAGCGGTGAACACAGGGACCTGTTTAATTTTCTATACAAGTCCTTGTTATCTATACATATTTACAGGTCAGTGCAATTACTGTTAGGCAGCGAGCATATAATATCCTGTAAATGCAGCATAAATGTCTTGGTTGGTAGCAGTGGTGGCCAGCCATGACCTGGCCAGTCAACCAGTGTGCTCCAAAGTTGAGGCTATAGCATTGCAGGGTCGGGTCATGCACATGGTTGGATAAGGACATATCAATGTGCTCCCTGGCCAGTCAACCAGTGTGCTACAAGGTTGAGACTATAGCATTGCAGGGTTAGGTCATGGCCAAGAGTGGATATGGCCAAATGAAATGGTACTGAGGCTTAAGCATTGCGAGGCAGATAATGTGGAGGGGTCAGTATACCCCCCACCAAACAGCCATGATGCAGAGGTTATAACACTTGGGGTAGAAAATGGCCTGGGGTTTCTTGGCTAGAGAGGTACAGTGGGACCAGGTGAAGAAGAGTACGGAGGCAGGAATTGGATAGGGGTGTAAAAAGCAGCAGCCTAACTAACCTCAAAGTGGTGCAATCCACTGAAAAGTCTCCCTAAGGCCTATCCACACCTCGTCAGTCATTTTGGAAATAGCAGCAAATCAAAAAGGCACTTAATGGTATTGGTGTGATTAGATACAAGTGTTTAATAGTATATAATATTTATCATATCCTGGGGAATAGCTGCTTTATAAAGATTATCTTTACACATAAAGTTCCAGCAAATTGTAATAAAGTGCACATGATGTGGGGAACTATAATGGGGAGCAACCCTTAAAGGGTAAGTCCACCTTCGATGGAATTTTGAAAGGGAATGTCCTCAGGGTCGTGAGCCAATCTAGTGTTTTAAAAAATTTTCATATGTTAAAATAAAGTATGTTTTATGGAAGGAGTTTCCACTACCCGCAAGTTAATGGTGGGGTTCACAGCTGGATAGGCAATTAGGCTGCTTAGACTTAGCCAAAGCTTCTAAAGGGTTCACCTGTTACATTGGAAGAATTATGGGACTTGTAGTCCATGTTTTTTACTCAAGGCCATGAAAACCACTCCCACTGTACCAAAACCAAGTCCCAGGAATATGAGAATCATGAAAACGGCATGCTGATAAGTAAATCACAGGTCTGGGGGCACATTCCTAACACAAATGTTTATTTTACATTGCAAAAGAGGAAAACAATAAGGAAGAACCTGACAAAAAGGAAGTTTTCCTCGAATGACTAGGCAAATGCTAGAAAATATCTTCTGTTAGTTTTGCTATAAACAAGCTTGGGATGCTTGGCTGACTATAATTTGATTTGGGATTTAAAATGATGATTGTACTGAAGTAGGACTGTTCCATTTCCTGCAGTTCTAGCACCACTACTGCACCCTGTTCTCTATGTGATGAAGGGATTTGCCAGCCAGACATGCAGGGCGCAGCTAACATTTGCCAGGAAACCCTGCTGGTTGTCTGCAGTCACACAGATACAGTATTTATCACTGCAAAGAGGAATCTATTGGGGGTGGAGTGATGAGTAAAAGGGCCTGTTCAATAAAAATGAGACTGTACCCACAAGCCAAGGAACCCAAGCCCCAATGCTATAGCCCTGGCATCATAGGGGGGCCCAGCAAGGATGTCTTAGGCCAGCCAGGGGCTAGTAAAATCCAGGGCCCCAGTCCGCCACTGCTGACAGCTATTGTAAAATAAACTGGTTGTTTGCAGTATTTGTGTACTAATGTTTTAAGAGCTTCTCTCCGTGGGTAAGTCAGAAAGTCATGCAGTGCTGTGTGACCCAGGCTACACACTAATGAAAACATTTAAAACTTATTTTATTTACTACCTATTTGATGATGGTAGAAATCCTCTTTAGATCAGTTTCTTCTGCCAGTCAAAAAAGATTTTTCAAATTTGTCAGTATTGCTAAAAGCCAAGAAACGCCCAGCCACTCAGTGGCAGGCTTGTATATACAGTATAGTACAATAATGCAAATGTACCATGTCCTGGATGAATGAATGAGAACCGTCACAGACAATCTTAGGGCAGCATTTTGATTCCAGTGCATGCTTTATAGTGCATTTAGATACAGTAATGTACTTATAATAGAGTAAAATTATACCAGTGCATTCAAATAATTGTCTAGAACCATTATTGTTCACTTATTCACCCTTCATTCATTTAATATACATAACAGTTCAAATAGCCAGTATACAAATGTACATTGTGTTTGGCAATGTGACCCAATAATACAGGGAACTTTATCATCTCACTCTCCAAAAATCTCTATTTCTAAACAGGCAAAAAGAAATACTGAGTTCAAATCCCTTGCACCCTTTCTCCACTAAATAATTTAATATATCCGGCTGGCTTGACTTTAAGCAGAACAAAACCAGGGATTTTCACTATGCGCAGTTTGGTTTCGTGCCCCGCTGTGTGAGACCCCCAGATCACCCAGTACAACTCACCTTTCCCTGGTCCAGCGGCACATGCACAGGCTGCTGTCTAATCAGAGTAGTTTACCGTGACTATGTCATTTGGCAAATAACTCTGATAGGTTTCAATAGGGAGCAAGACTTTCTGCAGGGTGCACGCACAGCCTGAGGATGCGGGGGATGTGGCTGCCATTGCTCCCAATTGGAAACAGTTAGAATGACATAGGCATGGCAAATTGCTCTGATTGGATGAGAGCACGCAAATGTGCCATTGGGCCAGCGAAAGGTGAGTGAATACTGCCCATTTGGGGGGTTTTACACGGCAGGGCCTCCGAATTTGGGATGTCGCAGGGGAAGGCCAGCAGAATCTTTTATATACCAGGACTGGCTGTACTAGATCATAGGAAACTAAAACTAAAAGACTGGTTTCTGAATTTGTACCATGAGCTGCAGTATACCACTGCACTACTCTTTTCTATATCTATATTAATTGCAGCATGCTGATTATACTGAAGGCCAGATCTATAAGACGGATGCCCAAAGGGCGAGGACCAAAACCCGGGATAGTTTTTTGACTTAATGTCAAACCAATAGGGAAACTTCCACCAACTTTCTGTCTAGAGGCTAAAAGAGACTCAGGGGGCAAGACTAAAATTACACAAAATATTTCCAATGGGGGTGCTTTTTTTACATCTGATGCCAAAGCAACCCCTTAGTAGACTATGGAAGTTAATGGCACTTAACTAAGAAAAATAACAGTCCACTTTTTGCACTTGCCATTCACATGTTTTGTCTACCTAGAGGTCAATTCAGATCTAAGTATTAAAAGAAGCACTATATTTTTCAGTGCAAATTCACAAATAGTGCTGAATCAATCCTGTATTATTCAAGCTATTATGAAAGCTATAAAAGCATGTTCTATTCTATTACAAAAAAGAGAGTTTTTCTTGACTTTTTCAGCAATGTAGAATATTGCATAACTAATCACAAAAGCAGTGGTAAAGGTGTTTTATACATTACAGAAACAAGTGTAGGTATCATACAGACATGTTCAGTACTGGATCGTGTGAATTTAGGCAGCAGGTCTGTTTTAGAAATAGGGAAGATGCAGAGCATGATTTCAGAGTTTATGTCATGTTCAGAAAATAGTTTGTCATCACTAAGGTCAATGATTTAAAGAATTTTGAAATTTTGGTAATGATTTATCTAAAAAGTGGTTGTACCACAAATTGTAGATTCTTCTCCCCATATAAGATAACAGTACACTAAAGTGGTCCTATACTCCCCCTCCCATCCTTCTCACTTAGCTATACCCAATAAACAGTCAAGTAGTAACCCATGGGTAGTATTGGGCAAATCCCTCTAAGTTTGGGTTTGGCAAGTTCAGCTGAACTTTGAATAAAAATTTGGTTTGAGTACACGAACTTCACCCGAACTCAGTCCCATTGAAATCAATGGGGACCCAAACATTGGGACCCAAAAATTACCAGACGGGCCCCCCTCCCCACTTCTCACCTGCCCGCCAGGGTTCCTCACCCACCTGCCGCTGAAATGTATTCACTTAAAATTATGTGGCAGGTGAGTGCCCGAGGAGCCCCGGTGGGCGGGCGAGAACTGGGAGGAGGGACCTCTAATGCAGAAGGAAGCGGCATTGCACTTACCTGTCGGCATTCTTTCATCGCTCAAACTGGCTACGGCTGGGGATTCAAAAAGATGGCTGTCCCCATATGTGAGGACACTGGCAGCTGGCACTAAAAGTACTGCTAGCTGCTGCCCGTGTCCTCACTCATGGGGCAGCCATTTTTTTTAATGGCTGTTTGCGTGAGTAAAGAAGGCCAATGCTGCTTCCTGCTGCTGAAAACTATACATTAGTTTTAGCTGGATGATGAGCATCTCATCAGCTCATCAACCAGCTCTTTTGGGTTCGGGTTGAACACCGAACCCAAACACGGACTTCTGGCTAAAGTAACTCAAACTTGCAAAGTTTGGTACGAGCCCGGACATTGCAGTTCGGGTTCGCGCAACACTACTCATGAGATTCTCTGTACCAGGACTATGGCCTCCAATATGGGTTTCCAGACCAAGAAAGGAGCCCCAGTAGATATATTTTTAATAATATTTTGCTTGTTGGAGTTGTCTGGCTGATACTTTCCTTTTCTTTTTATAATATGGTTATATGTTTCTGCCAGTGGACTCCCAGTGGGGGGAGGGCATAGGCAGGAACATGGCCCATAATTAGGTAAATGCATTATCTTTCAGAAACAGTATCAGTGCATACATTACATTGTCACAGTACTAATTACAGCATCAATATCTATATCTATCATCTATATGGGTAAAATATATTACAGCCAAGATATCAGTGCTGCCAGTTGCTTACAGTATGTATATTTTGTAATGTTTAGAGAATAATAATACCTCAAATGAATATGTTCTATTCTGAAATGAAATGTAAGCTCATGCAGCTTGTAGCTAATACCTTGTTTTCAGTTTTTCAGTAGAATGACACTGTGAAGGATCAGCCCAGCATAAGTTAAGAAACCTCAAATACCCCAGGTTGGAGTGCTCATTTATTCCCCCCTGTTATAAATGCACAAGTCTTTTAGCTCTATTCAGGAAGAGATAATTAGCATGTATATGTTGAACAGCCCGGCTCACAGACCTTTATGCTGATCCTGTCACACCTTAGGCTGAGAAGAAGCCGCTAGGTCTGCAGATGGTCGGCCCCTGGCTGTGAATTTGTCACATGAAACAGGGGAACCACAGACGATCCGGCACCAACAGAAACTGGACCATAACTGTGCACCCATGTGTCGCAGCGCCAAACCAGTTACAGAATAAGAACCGACTCACAAAACCGCATAAGGGGATAGGTAATGGCGTTCTGCGAAATAAAGGAAAAGCCCGTCAACAGAGATCTAAGGTTTTGAACCACTTAGAAACCTAACTTTTGGACTCATTGGGAGCACGACATCCAGCCCGATAGCTTGGTACTGCTTTCAAGGCCATACGACCCCCCTGCTCCAAGTTATAACCTCTAAAGGGTTTTAGGGCAAAAACACACGCCAGAACCATAGGAGGTGACGGCCCATCCCACAGAGGGGAGGGGGTGAGAGAGCCCTTGCAGCATAAATAGGGTGGTCTGGAACCAGGTAATTGTCACTCATCTGGAGGGGATATGCGGTCAGCATACTGGGGGTGGCCATCATCATCGATAAGCTCGACACACCCCTTGTGAAGAGCTCCCCATCATCACTACTACTCTGCAACGGCATACTAAGGTAACTGCTTATTGTTTCTTTGTGTAATGCGCTCAATCCTTTAACCATCTCAGAATAGCATATCATCTGTATAATATTATATTACATCATAGTTAAATGCTTGTTATCAGTGCCTAGTGTGCTTATAGCATTAAAACTTACATTTTAACTTGAGTGATCTGTTTGCCTTAAACCAAGAATCTGTGTATCCGTGGCTTCGGGCCTTGTATCCCTGGTAGGAGGGGTCGGACAAAGGGTTTGAGAACGCGGTCTGTGTGCACGGAGGTCCCTGGTTTGTAGTTGGGACCACGTGACCGCGGTTCCCTGACAGACACTTCTAGCTTTTACTACCATGTTGCCATTTATCTTTCACCAGCAGGTTTTTCAAGTGCAATAGTTGGAAACAGAGCTCACTGAAATAAGTGAGCATGTGCAGCTTGAAGAAAGAAGGGTTTTGGGAACGCGGTCTGTGTGCACGAAGGTCCCTGGTTTGTAGTTGGGACCACGTGACCGCGGTTCCCTGACAGACACTTCTAGCTTTTACTACCATGTTGCCATTTATCTTTCACCAGCAGGTTTTTCAAGTTCAATAGTTGGAAACAGAGCTCACTGAAATAAGTGAGCATGTGCAGCTTGAAGAAAGAATGGTGGCTGCAATTTTAGGTGGTGAATGGCAGCATAGAAGTATCTACTTACAACTTCCAGCCTTTTGATTAACTTTTTTAGACTGTAAAGCCAGTTGCTTAGCATTCATTTTGTGACCATCCTTTGGGCAATTCATGTAATGGTAACTACTAGAAGATCTACTTGTTTGCCCAATTATCTTAGCTCCAGCACATCGAACGTCTTGAGGTCCACTGCAAAATTGTACTTGAATTTAGTATTTTAGCTTAGTTTCGTAAGCTGATTGCCCCCTGGCATTTCCTCTACCTTCATCTCCATGATTTGTGTCACATGCCCCATCTGCCCATGTGAGTGTGTGAGAGGTGAAGTGCCTACGCCAGAGGGGAACCTTCCCAGAAGAGAAGCGGGAAGTCAAGAATTGCAAAATGTGTACAAAGGATGGACAAGCAGTGAAGCAATACCTAGGTGTATTACCTAAAACATTTGCCTGATTTTTATTTTAGCTGCCAGTTTCCACTATTTTTAGACAAAATAATTGCACAAACATAAACCGACATAAACTAGTAAAAACTAGTGGACTTTTGTGTTAAGTTGTTCACCTTGGAAGGCTATGTTCCAAAAAAACACAATGTGGCAGCCACATTACATGTTTCGGGCTGGTGCCATTAATCATACAGCCTGCATGTGTGCCATAATGATTTTTGTGGTTCCCTAGGGCTGGTGGCCTTTGGCCATCAACCAACGCCACAACTAGCAGGGAATCAGTAGCTGGAACGTATACAAACCCCGTCCCGCTTATCGATTGATTGATAAGTGTGCATGCAGAACTGCCGCCACATGGGTTTGTTTTTTATGTTTGATTGCCAGTTGTTCCTCCAGAGATGTGGCACTTTCATGGGGGCACCTTTTTCCCCCACTCTCACCACCCTCCGTATAGGATGGTGGGAAGAGCGCCAAATCTTTGGCAGGACAAATCCTGTGTTGAGTCATCTGTTTTGGATGTGGAGGTACATATGACCTCCTCCTAATTTGGTCAGGTCCAGCTGATTTATTACCATCACTGTTAAATTATATGAATCATAATTTAGATATTTAGATTTTAATAGATCTTCAATAAATCAATGGTTTTACGGGATCCCGAGTGGTAAATTATGCTAGCTCAGCCGCCAAGTACCCGGTAAATCAGCTTTTCTTTGGTAAACTCATTCTGGGCTGGCAAAAACTGGAGAATATCTGTATATGGTTCATAAATTAGGCCCTTAATCTAAGCAAAGTTTTGCAGTGAGCCCTGGACTCCTGGAGGAAAATATAATTTTTACTATTAGGTGCTCTGGACCAGTTGATGAACCTTGACTGACAGGTCGTCACCACAGCTGCGTAGCTCCAGGGATTGGGTTACTGACTTGTGACTCAAGGCCCTAGGTCCAGCCCACACCAGTGGGATCAGAGGAGAATTGCAGATATTTAGCGAGTTGTTTTTTTTTTTTATTTTACTGCCAGATAAAGGAGTAGGGGTCTGTTAGTGGTTGGACTTCCTCTTTAAGTTGATCATCCACCCGAGCAGTCCATCCCTAGTTATTTCACTATGATAAAACCATGATGCACATCTGACAAACCTCATCATATGTCAGACAAAGAGCAAGAGACTGGTTAAAATGTTACTGTAAAAGGTGTCTAGCACTTCATTAGTTACACTTGCCTAGTAGTTACAGTCAGCCATTTACTGGCATATGAGCTCTTTTTATGCATTGATCCACATTTTAAATAAATTAAACAACATAAATGAAATATAAATAAATACATAAATTAATGGATGTTTGCATGACAGAATAAAGAAAAAAACATATACTACTACTACTTACTAAGCCCCCTAGATATAGCTCCCATAATGTCTTAATCACCATAAAGTTCCTGCCCCCCCCCCCCGTTGGCTCAAACAACAATAAAAAACAAAACTAAATGATCTAGCCGTGGCTGATGTGTATGCTCCTTCAATGGGTAACAGACAGACAGCGTGCATTAGCATACCTCATTGCTGTAACAGGGAGAAGCAGCAAGAGGCATGCTGGTTCATCACTATACAGCGCCCTACTTATCACGCTGGAGCCAGCTGATCACAAGCAGAAGCTGTTCCGAGGAAAACAAAACAAAAGCCATGACAACATTGTGGTAAGGCATTGCCAAAAAAACATTTCCAGGGGAGTATGTCTATAAATTTGAGGGGTTTTTTTCCATACGGATTTTAAATTATTTGTTTTCTGGATTTGTTACATTTATTAAATTAAATATATAAAAAAAAACATTTTACGTTAAAGAGAACCCACACGATCAGGCCACTGCATTCTTACCAGCTCTGGGTTATCTCAATTAGGGATGTTTTCCCAGATTAAACAGGCTATGGCAGAAATTATGAGCCTTAATCACAAATTCTGGCAAATTGTGCTTGATGAATCAGGTCCTTTATGTGAGTTTGATTTAACCTCTTCACATGATAAAGACCATGCCCATCTACCTGGTCTACAGTTTTGCTCTTCTTTGTGACTGCGCTACTGATTGTCACCAGTATGACCCACCAGCACTGTGAGAATCAGCCTTGCAATCGTGGGTCTTATGGTCATCGGCACAGTGATGTCATAGCCCAGACTGCCCTAAAAGAAACAGTGGAAACACTGGGCTGGGCAGGTATTCAAGACAGGACATGTATTTTCAGGATGCAAGGGGAGTGTTTAAAGTTAGCTCCAGATCTATTAGTACTACTAGATTATTTGCCAACTCACAACTATTTTGAATTTGGACAACACATTGTTGTAATAAAATAATACAAATAAAACACCTTTTATAGAGATCATATTAAGTACCAAGGCAGTGGTAACAGGATTGTGGGCATCACCAACCCCTCTAATTCGCTTTTTTACTTTCATTAGCTTCATTTGGCTTTTTGTGTTCTAGACCAGCGGTTCACAACCAGGTGTACCTGTAATGCTAGTGGTACGCAAGATCCAATCAGGTGGCATGCAGGGAGACTGCAGAATGATCTGGTACCCACCGTAATCCGCTGCCATCTATACGTTACACAAACCTGGTTTGCTCCCTAAATACAAAACTGCTTCAAAAAGTGCTATTTATTTGCATTTTTGCGCTTTTCATGTACTTTACATGTCCGTTTTTAACTTAGTTTCAGGTGACTAAACAATCAACAGAGGCTGCTGATTCTTAAAAGGTTTTGAAGACCTTATTCACACGGACAGCTGGATGCACTGACTATCTATCACAATTATGTGGAATGCTCTTCGTGGATAAGTATTTGCTTTGTAAGGAAACCACATTCACTTTGGGAGTGTTTTCATGCAGATTACTCATATTTTTATAGTGATTGTTGTAAGTACTATAGTAAACACTTGCCCCCGGCCAGGGAAGGGAGGATTAACCATGATTTTGTAACATATATTTTGTTATTATTTCTTCATGTGTCTTTTATCAGTAAGTCTTCTTCATACTTCAGTCTTGTTCATACATATTAAATGGGACTAAAGTTCCGTTCGTTTTTGAGGTGTGTGTTGTTTTGGATTCACTGTGTTTCTTGATATTGCAGGTTGAATTGTATAGGAAACCCACCTGAACGATGGTGATCAGAGCATTTAGTTGGCCAACGATGCATTAGTATAAACACAATGAGGCTAATTAAAGACTAGCGCCACATATTGCCATGTGTGCGTCTATGTAGCGGCGCTTACAACGCCCACAAGAATACTCTGCAAATGGAGCAAGTGTCTGGTGCCGGACAAGTGACGCTATAGTATCCTGTCCAGCATTGATAAATGTGATGTTTGGAGGCCACTGTAGAAGTGCTCTCCCTGAATCAATGCATATGTAGTGCCCCGAGGTAAAGCCACCCAAAGCGATGCTACATATAACAACAGGACAACCCTGCAACGAACGATAGGTAGCGTCAGTTAAGTGCATCTGGCGGTGCTGAAGCCCATATTTATGAAAAAAAATCCCAAAGCCAGCGTTGGCGCTATAAAACTGAACACATATACACCAACACTAGAGAGAAAACACAAGGAATGACTTTGTTTCAACACTGTATCACTGACACTGCAGTGGCAAGACCAACGCATACAATTCTGACAAAAATAAAAAATAAATAAATATACACAATATAAGACTTTGGTTGCTGGGTGGGGAAGCCAACACAATCATATGATAAAATAGTGAGAAAAAGTGGATCCAAACACAAACAAATTAAAAACCATTGAATTGTATTGGAGAACGTAACTGAGCGACAGGTGATACATGGTGCGGCAGAACATACAGCGCCGGCGCTAGTGATACATGTGACGCTACATGATGCTATTAGAGGCGCTCACCAATTTGACACTCATATATGGTTGTCACATACTGCGCCCAGCGTTCACCTGACACTCAGTATTTTTTATCAATATCTTTTAGAGCTGCCATTTCAGCAACCCATCACTCTTGCCATTGTGAACCATGTCTTAACTTCTCAACTAAAATATAGTTGTAGACTTTCAATGACTCTCACAGACAATATCTGACCATTATACTATTGCACTACTTGACCTTAAACAGGTTATTTGCTGAATGTTACATGCATTGCCCATTTGCAGGTCCTATTTTTGTGCAGCTCAATGATTGGATGTTGACTGTTACTTTGTGACACATTTGTGTCTTCATGCAATCCATTTTATAAGAACTGTGCCCAGCAGAAAATCGTGCCCATAGCTTCTTTCTTCAGTAGAAATAAAATAACGATACAAGCACTTTGGATAATTAAGGCTTTGCTTATAAGGAAAGATCTGTTGATGGTATCTGCTTCTTGGCTTCAAATGCCCATTTAAGGACAGAAAGCTGATAACTCTACGGCTCATCCACGTTAGAGCATTTCCATTAATTTTGTAGAGCTCTTTTCACTTTGATATACTGCTTACAAATACCAGTCAGGCTGTACGGTGATCTCACTCTGATTTAGAGCTCGCTCTCGGATCCTCATTTCCAAGCACTCCATTGTTGGAGAATACTTTTTCAGTTCAAACTTGTTAGCAAAAATACTGTTGGAATTTATTAACCACGGTAAGTCTCCTGTTCCATAGATGCAGATGTCTCTGACGTAATGACCTAAAAAGTGAAAGAAAAATAATTTTATAGTTTATCAATATATACATATTTTGCATTTGTTTGAAAATTATCCTTAAATGTAATTCAAGCTTAAGGTTCCTTTCCAGACACGCAGTAACTTCCTCTCACAATGGGAACCGATTCTATGTAAATACCTTATTTATTGTAAGTAAAGCTGCTGGCTTTGCTTCCATTTCTGTGTGTGATTGAGCTGGGAAGGAAGTGTCACGGTGCAGCTTTATGAGTCGTGACATGCCGTTGGACCTAAAGCCCACCTCCATGTAAGACACATGCCCCCACGGCCTTCATGGCACAGGATAGAGCATACCCAGGCCTGTCCTCCATTGCCATGAATATAGCAAGCGTTGCCGCGTTACTGTGAATTAAGGCCTGGAGCGGAGCATGTATGGCACAAAGGAGTGATCGACACTTGACTGCACTGGACTGGGTTGAGGGATCGGTGAGTTTTCAAGTGATAAAATAGGAGCAATCAGCTATGGGGGATAAAAGGTGAGTATTGGTAATTTTGTTTTTACGCCCGGACAATCACTTTAAACTGTGAGTGGTTGTTTTTTCATAAATCAAACTTCTTGATAAACCCATACAAGCAGAATTTAGCAAAGACAAATTCCTGTGAAAGTATTGAAAACCAAAAATTGCTCCACACAGCAATCCCTCTCCGTTCACTGCAACAGAGGGGGCTTGTCAGGCCTCGGCACACCCCCTCCATTGGAATGAATAGAGAGGGTGTGGTAGCACTCCTGTGACTCACACCATTATTCCTGACCTCATGTTCTGGCCTAGGGGCGGCGCGGGTTGTGCTGTGGGCTTGGATCCAGCGATTGAGTGAGTTGCTGATTGCCGGACTCAGATTGATCAGCTGTGGAGGACAAAAGGAAAGTACCCTTTTGTTTTTTTCATTGGGTGGTCAATGTCTTTAAAAGCTACTCACCACATGCACTATTTCCGTCAGAAGTGCATTTCCAGCAGCCAGCATTTTTAAAGAGGAAGTAAAGGAAAATAGGCGTTATATTCTAAGTATGGCTTCTGGCCGGGAGCGACGGGGGCGGGGCCGGGCGCGGCGCGCGAACTGCGCCGGCCCGCCCTCCCTCTTCCTCTGCATACTACGCGCCTTCCACCCCTTTCTGCCTGCGTGCGGGACTCCGGAGGGGTGAAGGTCCGGTGAGTGGCCTGTGGCCATCAGTTTTACTTATTGCTTAGGCCCCTCCCTGGGGTTGATGGGCAATGCTCTGTTGTTAACTCTTTGGATGCTGGTCTGATGTGTGTTTGTGTGTTCCAGGTGGACCATCGATCCTATTAAAGGGGGGCTCTCCCGGTCCTAGGGTCCCTGGCTAAATTTAGTTGGCTTAAAATTCCTCCCACTCAGGACTTAAAGGGGCATCCCGGGTTGCATTACTGCGTAATTCCCTCGGGGCATTGTACACATATATATATATTGTGGGATATTGGGGGCGAACGGTAGTGACACAGACGACAGTTCTCTCTCGGCAAAGCAGGTTTATTTCAGAAAAATGCAAGTATTCAAATGAAACAATACTTCTCCATTCAAAGGGTTGCAGCGTCAATGCAGAAAATCAAAAACAAATGGTTACATCACCAAATAAAGGTAAATCCAGGGCTGGGGATTCCAGCAAGCTGTGGGTCAAAGGAAATTCCAATCCAGATTGCAGGGCAAAGCAGCCCGCCGCTTCTCACCCCCAACGGTCCAAGAGTGGGGCGCAGAAGCCAAGTCCTCCGGCTTAATAGTCCAGTATTGTTATTCATACAACATGCAGTTCAGCCTGAGCTCCCTCCATCAGGCTGGTCAAAGACAAATGACTGGCTCAGTGGGAGCCTTTTATTCAGGCTCCTTCCTGAAATCAATCTAACCAGGTGTGCAAGGCCTGAGATCAGAAGAAACCTAGGAGTGGGGAATGTGACCAGGGTTCTGAAATCCTGGCATGGATCGTGCTCTATACAGCACTGTAGGGGAAAATATACTCCATCCAGGACTTCTCCACACACTTTACCACGATATATATATTAAAAATCACCATATGGAGGCTTCCCCGGATACTGGGCTTGTGCCCCCCTCGGGGCAATCCAGGCTGTGTTTGGGGTGTGGGGTATCCCTTTTGAGGGATGATGTATTTCTTTGTGTACCCTGTGCGCAACGGTCTATTACGCGGCAGACTGGATCTCAGGCGTCTGGTTCTGCTCTGCCAGTCTCCTCTCCCTCTCCCCCTCGCTTGACACGTACCCCATGTGATGTGGCCATTGGCGGGGAGTCGCAATCTGAGGTGTGTGCCAGATTGGCCAATCTTGAAAGATTGTTTTCCAGTGCCGTTGCTAAAAAGGCCACGGAAAAGCGAAAGCATTTGTATACAGCCACGCAGGCCCCTGATATGGAGGAGTTTGACTCCCTGGATTGGTCTGATTGTTCCCCACGTGAGGAAGGGGAGCTGTATGAGGAGTCCTGCCTCACTCCCTCCAGGGGGGTGGAGTTCCTGGGAATGTCTCTGGATACTTCTCAGGCCAGGGTGTTCCTCCCCCGAGCCAAGGTTCTTCTGATTCAGGAATTGACTCAGCGTCTACTATCCATCCCCCACCCGTCCATCCGGCTAGGGATGCGACTGGTGGGATTGATGGTGGCATCGTTCGAGGCGGTTCCCTTTGCCCAGTTTCACACAAAGACGCTCCAGCTCCATCTCTTGGCGGCCTGGGACGGGTCCCCGCTGTCTTTGGATCAGTCCTTTCTGATGTCCCCCCGGGTGCGGCGTCCCCTTCGGTGGTGGCTGAAACCGAGCAATCTGACGAGGGGAAGGTCTTTTCTGACCCCTCGTTGGGAGACGGTCACCACGGATGCCAGCCTGTCAGGTTGGGGGGGATTTTGGAAGGATCTTCAGTTTCAGGGGCTGTGGGGGCCTCACGCTCCCTTCAATGTTCTGGAGCTGAGAGCCATCAGGTTGGTTCTGGCTCACTTGACTCTTCAGTTACGGGGACTACCGGTTCAAGTTCGGTCGGACAATCGGACGGCGGTAGCCTACATCAATCACCAGGGAGGAACTCGCAGCAGGCGTGCCCTCAGGGAAGTGTCTTTGATTCTGGATTGGGCAGAGGGCAATGTCCCATGCATTTCGGCAGTGTACATTCCGGGAGTGGAGAACACGGAGGCGGACTCCCTGAGCAGGGGGTCATCTCGCCGGAATGGCCCAAGGTTTTTCGGTCGCTTTGCCTCCGGTGGGGGACTCCGTTTCCCATGGTGGGCAAAGTGGTGCGCAAGCTGGCCCTAGAGGGCGCGTCAGCAATCCTGGTGGCTCCAAGGTGGCCAAGACAGGTTTGGTTCGCAGACGTGGTAAGGCTGGCAGAGGATCAGTTGGTTCTGCCCCTTCTGCCGGATCTACTCACTCAGGGTCCACTGCTTTACCCCAATTTACCAACGCTGGCTTTGACGGTGTGGCTGCTGAAACCTCCATCTTGAAGGAGGAAAGTCTTTTTGTTGCTGTCATTCAGACTCTGGTTAGGGCTAGAAAGAAGTCTTCCTCTGCCATCTACTATAGGATTTGGAGGTCTTATATTGATTGGTGTGAGGTCCGGGCTTTGCCTTGCAGGGCGTTTTCTATCCCTAGGGTTTAGGAATTACTACAACATGGTCTGGACCTAGGTTTGCAGCTTAGTACGCTGAAAGGGCATGTTTCTGCCCTGGCGGTTTTCTTTCAAAAGTCTTTTGCTCTTCATCCTCTGATTAAGACTTTTTTCCAAGGGGTTCCTAGGAAGCCTTTGCTCCCAGTTTGGGATTTGAATTTGGTTCTTTCTGCCTTGCAGGGTCCTCCTTTTGAACCTTTGCAGGATATTGCACTTTCTACGCTTACTCAGAAGGTTGTTTTTCTGGTTGCCATCACTTCCGTTCGGCGTGTATCGGAGTTGGCGGCCTTGTCCATTAAGGCCCCTTACTTTGAGAGGCATCAGGACAAGGTTGTTTTCCGCTTCAAGCCAGATTTCCTCCCTAAGGTGGTCTCTGCTTTTCATCTTAATCAGGGCATTGTTCTACCCTCCTTGTGTCCTAAGCCCAGCAATGACAAGGAGAGGGTTTTGCATTCTTTGGATGTGGTTCGCTGTGTGAAGTACTATTTGGTGGCTACTTCCTCTTTTTGTAGGACTGACGCCTTTTTTGTGGTGCCCTCTGGGCCTAGGAAAGGTTTGGCTCCCGCCAAGTCTTCCATTAGTAAATGGATTCGCCATGCCATTGTTGGGGCCTATTCTGCTAAGGGGAAGATTCCCCCTTTTCGTGTTACTGCTCATTCTACTCGTGCTGTTGGGGCGTCCTGGGCCTTCCAGCACCAGGCTTCTGTTGAGCAGGTTTGTAAGGCTGCTACTTGGTCTTCCGTTCATACCTTTTCCAAGTTTTACAAGGTTGATGTGCGGGCCTCAGCGGATGCTGTTTTTGGCCGCAAAGTTCTGCAAGCTGCAGTGGTTTAAGTTTGTGCCTTGTTGCCTTGTTTTTTGGATCCCCGCCCTTTATGGACACTGCATGTCCCACATGTAATGAATGTCTTGAAGCGGGGTGTGTGACATACTTAGAATAATACCATTTTGTGAATACTCACCTTTAAAATGGGTATTATAAGTATGTCACACACCCCGCTTCACCCTGCCCTTTTGTATTCTGGATCCTTTATATGGTGAACCTTTGTTAGTTTTAATTGGCTTTCCTGGTCCCTTTACCTTACTGCTATCTTTATACTGGGGAATGAGTGGGAGGTCCCGGGTATTTATGGGCCGGGAGGGTCTTACCTTTTTTTATTGACATCTCTGCAAGATCGCCATCTACAGGTCAGTATACCCACATGTAATGAATGTCTTGAAGCGGGGTGTGCGACATACTTATAATACCCATTTTACAGGTGAGTATTCACAAAATTGTATTTTTGCTTACTCCAACAGCATTGGGGAATGACACTGCATCCCCGCCGACCACAAACCCTAGACCAAACTGCCTTGTACTTACTACTTCCACAGTCCATGATAGCAGACATTAACAACCAATGAGAGGGGGTCACTGTGCAAGGACGACTGTCCAGTGAATGGCTGGTGAAAGTACCACCAAAGAAGAAAGAAGCCAGAAGTCAATTTCAATTTCAATGAATATTTCAATCAGCATAATCCATGTCAGAATAAACCAGAATAGTGTACAGCCAATGGTTTTGGGTCATTAAAGGCCTCCCTTGTGCCTAGAGGAGGGGTACTCTAACAACTGTTGGCTGTACACTTGTTTGTTTCATTCGGACATGGATTTATGTTAAGGAACAATATAATCAATTCATTTGAAATTGCCTATTTTATTTAGAAAGTGCTTTTTGAAAATACGAAGCTAAAATCAGTTATACAGCATTAGCCATTTTGCAGATGCAGAGTGCTCTGTTGGCATAACAATGTGTGTTTGCTCTGAGCTGAGATATAAATGTTTTCCGGCTCTGCCTGCATTAACTGACTCACACAGGTTTTATTCCCCAGGCGCATGCAAACTGCAAACACTTCAATAGGGTCTCTCACAACAGAGTATTATTTTTATTCCCTTGATGTCTAATAGACTATAAAGATCAAACAGAGGGATCACAGGATACATACCAAGTATTTTCCTTTATCACTCTGCATACTGTATTTCCAATAAAATAAGAAAGATAATAATGCCAATACAAAAAATAAATAAGTAGAGTGAAAGCATGTTCTCCCTGGTTCCAGAAATAGTTAGTTGGACCAAAACCCACAGTGATCAGCCCAGGAATCTATAAGATTCCCGGGGTGATCGATTCCCTCCCCCTGGGCATCCAAAATTGGGATGCTCCGCTGTGTGAAACCCCCCAGGTCGCCCATGGCCAGTGTGGGCATGCTCCCTGTTAGAGGGTAGCTGGGGATGCGGCGATCAGCACGCTTGGAGCCACTGGCCTTAGACGACGTGATGTCAGCGTCTCCGAGCATTCTGATTGGACGAGAAGACGCGCATGCGCCGTAGGACCGGGAAAAGGTGAGTTGGATTCAGCGATCTGGGGGGTTTCATGCAGCAGGGCACCCAGGATGCCTGGGCAGAAAGAACCAAAACCCAGGATAGTAAGAATCCTGCCTCTTTCTGCCCACCTCCTAAAAGAGCCAATGGCAGCACTGGATTCCAGGCATTTTTGGTAACCCCCTCCCCGCAGAAACACTGGACATCCAGTTTACTTGTGCTGAGCCATCTATTTGTAAACAGTAACAAACCATTTAAATTTCATCCCAAAGCATTGCATATTGGGTAAAAGTATCTACACACGTCAGTAGAGCTATACCAATAAACCAGTTCTTCAGCAAC
This sequence comes from Gastrophryne carolinensis, assembly GCA_027917425.1. Taxonomy (NCBI): domain Eukaryota; kingdom Metazoa; phylum Chordata; class Amphibia; order Anura; family Microhylidae; genus Gastrophryne; species Gastrophryne carolinensis. The sequence goes on along the minus strand of CM051239.1, from coordinate 270,779,683 downwards.
AATTAACTCAGGAGACAGTTATAGGCAGTTAGATAGAATGAATCCACCTATATAAAACATGTCACCCCTCATTATATTCCAAGTGTGACATACACTCCGCTTCAACTCTTCATGACATGTGGGTTATGGCCAGTAGAGGGCGAACTTTGCAGAGATGACAGGAAAAAAAGGAGTCCCTCCCAGTCCATAAATACCTGGGACCTCCCACACATTCCCCAGTAATCGTCTCTGCAGACGGCGAGCAAGTCAGAAGATGGCTGTCTCCTCCTTGCAGGTAAGCCGGGTTTACACCCGGCCATTTTATTTCCCTATTTCTGCCCAGACCTTGTTTTTATTAAGCCCCTATGCCTCCCAGCCCTGGCTGTTGGTCCGGGTGAAGGTAGGATACACCTTAGTGGTGTGATAACTTGGAGCCATGCTCCTCCGTGAGACTCCCTCCAAGCGGTAGGCAGATACCAGGTTCGGGATCCTGGTTTGGGATTCCCTGTCCGTCATTTTCCCTGCGCTGCATTAGGTGGCTTGGGACTTCCCCACCCATTGCTCCCTGTCCCTGGATCATGAAGGGGGGGGGGCATGTCCCTCCAATTATTTACCTCAGACTTTGCCCGGCCAATTAGCTGTCAGTGTGGTATGTGTGTGGTGTGTGTGTGTGGCTGTTTGCTTCACTTGTTGCTGGGCCGCGTCTTTTAGACGGCGGCCCGGATCACGGGCCGGCTCTGCAACCTTGTGGGAGCGCTGCCATGTTTTGCTTCTCTGTTAGTCAATGGAGGGGGAGGGGGCGGGGCCGGGCGCTCGGCGAGCTGATGCGGCCCACTCCCCTCTCTTTTGGCACCCACGGAGGTTCCCAGCAATGGCTGGGAACCGTGGTTACTCTTCCCAGCAGGAAGGGGCGGGGCCACGCGTGGCCCGCCTTCCTTCTCTTCCCCTGGCCTGGCTTATGCTGCTGCTGCGGGGTGTCCAGTTGCCATCTTGCATCCTAACTGTGAGTGCCCTGCGGGGCTCGTTCTATTATCTGCTTTTTTTGTTATGCATAATCGTATTTCTATTGTGGTGCCTTGTATGCTGCGTTATCCTTGACATATACTTTAAGGTTATACAGATATAATCACAGTCATACAATATATCTGGATGTATGATTGCTGTAATGACTTCATGCTTATGGTACCTTTTTTATTATGTCTTCCAGGGGGATTACCTTCCTTGATAGATAAAAGGGGGTTCTCCCGGTCCTTAGGTCCCTCACTCAAATAGGGGCTTTACAAATCCTCCCACTAACGGACGTTGAGGGGCATCCAGGGTAGCTTACTGGTGTAATTCCCACTGGTCATTGCGACTACCATAAAAAATCACCATATGGAGGCTTCCCAGGATACCGGGCTCGGGCTCCCTTCGAGGCAACCCCGGCAGTGTGGTTTGCGGGGGATAATGTGTTTATTTGTATTCCATGTGCACAGCAGGCCATTACGCGGCAGTCGGGGTCCCAGGCGTCTGGGTCCGTGCCGCCGGCCTCATCACCTACCCCACCCCGCCTTATCCGTACCCCAAGTGACACTGTCATTAGCGGGGAGTCGCAGGCTGATGTTTGTGCTAGGCTGGCCAACATCGAAAAGTTGATTTCTAGCTCTGCGGCCAGAAAGGCCCCAGCTAAGAGAAGGCATCCATCGCCGGCCACGCCGGTACTGGATTTTGATGACTATGATTCCCTTAACTGGTCTGATTATTCCCAACTCGAGGAGGGGGAATTGTTTGAGGAATCTGATGCTGAGGATCAGCAGTTTTTTGATACTGATACTGGGCAGGCGCTGGGGGATGCCGTGGATACCCCCAAGAGCCTGGCCCATCTATTTGAGGTACTGGATATTTCTCCGCCAGCGGAGACCACCCCGCAGAAGGGGGAATTTTTTTGGGACTTCTAAGCCCCGCTTGAAGTTCCCAAATTAAAATCATTTTGATTGCATGATTCTTTAGGAATGGGAGAGGCCTAGCCGGCTCCCCGATGTTCTTCAGGGATGGGATAGGAAGTATCCCTTCCCGGTGGACGCGGTGAAGCGCTGGTCGTCCCCTCCCGAGGTCGATGCGCCCGTTCTGGGATTGTCCAACACCTCCGTTGTACATTCTCCAGATGCTGCCACTCTTAAAGATGGTGAGGACAAACGCTTAGATCAGATGGCATGCCATGCCTTTGCCAGTGTGGGTTCAGCCTTGCGGCCTGTTTGTGCCTCGGTGCTCGCAACTGTGGCTACCAGGTCTGTGGTTAGGGACCTGTTGAGTGGTTCCCAGCTTAACCCGGCCAGTGATGAATTCACAGCTCTTAAGCGGTGTAAATTATTTGTGACCTTTGTTTTATCTGCTAAGGATGACGCGATTATTATGTGTAGTAGAACCTCGGCATTGCTGGTGGCTATTCGCCGATAGGTCTGGCTACGCCAGTGGGCGGCTGACATTGTGGCTAAGAAATCACTCGCAGCACTACCCTTCCTGGGTATGAGGCTGTTCGGAGATAAATTGGATTCAGTGGCGAAAGGTGGAAAGTTACCTCAGCGTAAGTAGCAGCATCACCCCTTTCGGGGGGCAGGCTCCTTCAATCCTTCCTTTCGCGGTGCCAGAGCAAGCAGAGGCTTTGCCTACTCTAATTTCAGAGGTGATTCCTGGAACAGAGGCCGAGGACGCGCACGTCCAGGCCTTAACTGGGGTTCCAAGCCCAAGCCTGCTGCCAAGACATCTCAGCAATGAGGGGACGTCCTTACGGGTGGGGGGGGGGGACAGCTGCGGCACTTCTTCCTGGTCTGGGCCCAGGAGGTCACAGACAAATGAATCTTGGAAGTGGTCTCTTCCGGGTACAAGCTGGAGTTCGAGTGCCGGCCTCCTCCCAGATTCCTCAGTTCTCAGGTCCCCTCGGACCCCCGGGCTGCGCAGGGGCTCCTGTTGGCAGTGCAAAATCTTCTGGACATGGAGGTCATATGCCCGGTGCCTTTCTCAGAGAGAGGCTGGGGCTATTATTCCAACCTCTTCACGGTTCCCAAAAAGGATGGATCCATAAGACCCATTCTGGATTTGAATCTTCTCAACAGGTTCATCAGAACCAAGAAGTTCCGCATGGAGACTCTGAGCTCAGTCAACAATTCCCTTCATCAGGGGGATTTCATGACATCCATAGACATCAAGGATGCTTACCTTCATGTACCAATCTACCCAGCACACCAGAGATTTCTCAGGTTTGTGGTGGGGGATCAGCATTTTCAGTTTGTGTTCCTCCCTTTCGGGTTGACTTCGGCACCAAGGGTGTTCACCAAGGTGCTGGCGGGCATAATGGCCCTTCTCAGAGCCCAGGCCATTCACATTTTGCCGTATTTGGACAACCTCCTCATTACGGCATCCTCTCTCAGTCAGGCGGAGCAGGACACCAGGTATGGTGGTGGCGACGCTGGAGAGGTTCGGCTGGGTGATCAACCATCCCAAGTCCTTTCTCTCCACCTCAAGGGAGATCTCGTTTCTGGGCATGAATCTGGATACCATTCGGACCAGGGTTTTCCTTCTTCAGTCCAAGGTGCAGATGGTTCAGGATCTGATACGTCTTCTCCTGTCCAATCCTCGTCCTTCTATCCGGCTAGGGATGAGACTGGTGGGATTGATGGTGGCTTCCTTCGAGGCAGTTCCCTTTGCTCAGTTCCACATGAGGTCGCTCCAGCTCCATCTATTGTTGGCCTGGGACAGATGTCCGCAGTCATTGGATCATTCATGATGTCTCCCCGGGTTCGGCAGTCACTTCAGTGGTGGCTGGAACCAAGCAATCTGATGAGGGGCAGATCCTTTCTGACCCCTTGTTGGGAGATGGTTACCACGGATGCCAGCCTGTCGGGCTGGGGAGGTTTTTGGAAGACGCATCAGTTCAAGGGGCTGTGGGGTCCTCAGGAGGCTCACACCCCCATCAATGTCTTGGAGCTGAGAGCTATTCGGTTGGTTCTGTCATGCTTGACGCATCACCTACGTGGCTTACCGGTTCAGGTTCAATCAGACAATCGAACTGCGGTAGCTTACATCAATCACCAAGGAGGGACTCGCAGCAGGAGTGCCCTCAGGGAAGTTTCTCGGATTCTTGCATGGGCGGTGAGCAATGTTCCTTGCATCTCAGCAGTGTGCGTTCCGGGAGTGGAAAACACGGAGGCGGACTCCCTGAGCAGGGGATCCTATCCCCGAGGGGAATGGTGTCTCATCCACATGGTATTCCGGCCCCTCTGTCACACGTGGGGGTTTCCGGAGGTGGATCTCTGCCTCACGTCACAATCACAAGCTTCCAATGTTTGTGTTTCTGTCTCAGGATCTTCTGGCCCTGGCAGCGGACGCCATGTCTCTTGCCTGGAGGGATCTGGGGTTCCTGTACCTGTTTCCCCCCTTCTCCATGGTGGGCAAGGTGGTGCGCAAGCTGGCTCAACAGGGTGCGCCAGCAATTCTGGTGGCCCCAAGGTGACCAAGGCAGGTTTGGTTCGCAGACGTCGTACGGCTGGCGGTAGATCAGTACAGGTTGCCCCTGTTTCCGGATCTGATCACTCAAGGTCAACTTTGTCACCCCAATTTACAGACGCTGGCTTTGACGGCGTGGCTGCTGAAACCTCCATCTTAAAAGAAGAAGGTTTGTCTGATGCTGTGTTTCAGACACTTGTTAGGGCTAGGAAGTGATCTTCCTCTAACATCTACTACAGGACTTGGAGGTCCTATATTGATTGGTGTGAGGCTAGGGCCTTGCCTTGCAGGGTGTTTTCGATCCCTAGGATTTTGGATTTTCTTCAACACGGTCTGGACCTGGGGCTCCAGCTTAGTACCTTGAAAGGGCAGGTCTCTGCCTTGGCGGTCTTCTTTCAAAGGTCCTTTGCTCTTCATCCTTTGGTTAAAACTTTTTTCCAGGGGGTCACTCATGTGCGGCCCCCTCGAAAGCCTTTGTTGCCTGTTTGGGATTTGAATTTGGTTCTGTCGGCCCTCCAGGGGACTCCTTTTGAGCCGGTGCAGGATGTTGCACTTTCTATGCTTACACAAAAGATTGCCTTTTTGGTGGCTATTACCTCTGTTCGACGTGTCTCTGAGTTGGCGTCTCTTTCCATTCAAGCCCCTTACTTTGAGAGACACCAGGACAAGTTGGTTTTTCATTTTAAGCCAGATTTCATCCCTAAGGTGGTTTCTGCCTTCCATCTCAATCAGGATGTGGTTCTCTCTTCCTTGTGTCCTAAGCCTAGCAATGACAAGGAGAGGGTCCTGCATTCTTTGGATGTGGTTCATTGTGTGAAGTACTATTTGGTGACTACTTCTTCTTTCCGCAAGACGGATGCCTTTTTTCGTGGTGCCCTGCGGGCCCAGGAAAGGTTTGGCGCCCGCCAAGTCTACCATTAGCAAATCGATTCGTCAGGCCATTGTTGGGGCCTATTCTGCTAAGGGGAGGACTTCCCCTTTTAGGGTCACTGCGCATTCTACTCGTGCTGTTGGTGCGTCCTGGGCTTTTCAGCAGGCTTCAGCGGATGCTGTTTTTGGCCGCAAGGTTCTGCAAGCTGCAGTGGTTTAAGTTGGTGCATTCTTTACCATTTATGGTTCTCACCCATGACGGACACTGCTATTGGATGTCCCACATGTCATGAAGAGTTGAAGCGGAGTGTATGTCACGCTTGGAATAATACCGTTTTGTGAGTACTCACCTTTAAAACGGATATTATAAGTGTGATATACACTCCGCTTTCCCCACCCTTTTGGTATTTTGGATCCTTTATATGGTGAACCTTTGTTTCTCGGTTGTTAGTATTGTTATATTTTGTTCTTTCTGGTCCCCTTACTGCTGTCCTATACTGGGGAATTGGTGGGAGGTCCCAGATATTTATGGACTGGGAGGGGCTCCTTTTTTTCCTGTCATCTCTGAAAAGTTCGCCCTCTACTGGCCATAACCCACATGTCATGAAGAGTTGAAGCGGAGTGTATGTCACACTTATAATATCCGTTTTAAAAGGTGTGTACTCACAAAACGGTATTTTTTCCTTCAAGTAAAAGGAACAAATAAGATTGGCAGTATTTTTTGTAACCTCAGCTCTTACCATTTAGCATATATAAAGCGCTTTAATATTAGTCCATTTTTTGTGATAGAGCTGCTCTAAGGTTTGTTCCTGTTTTTGAGTGGAAATTTACCAAATAGGGCCAGAACAGGATGCCTGGGTTCAGAAACTGTCAGAACCACATCCTGTGGTAACTGTTAACGGGAACTTATTGTATAAATGTCACAACACCTGCTTTATCAAAGCTATATTCACTTTTGTCCAGCGTAGCTCCACTGCCTGGAAAAGCTGCTATTAAACTTACAGAGAACGAGCACATAGTCAGTCCTCTCTTATCCAAGATAGCAGCTGTGGATGTGTCTGGTTTACTGCCCTGCAACACGCCCTCACCATTGATTGCAATTTATTGCAATGGAGAGGGCGAGGTTGAGGCGGGGTCATGCGGGTCCCTCTCAGCCACTTTTTATTTTTTGCTAGGACAATCCCTTTAAACTGTCTTATCTTTAGCATATGCTGAGCTTAAACCGGACTTTCACCCTAAATAAGAGCCTATCCTGTAAGTTTCCCCCACCCTGTACATACAGATTGCTCACATTAAAAATCATCCATCCTATCGACACCTAGTGCATTTTCAGGGCTTTTAAACATTCAAGATGGTGGCCCATGGAGTCTCAGGCTGCCTGCAGACAGGAAGTGTCTTCTGGCTGTGTCGCTCTGCATTCTAGGATTTCTGTCCTTTTCCTGATCCCAGCTCTGCTCTGTGTGAGCAAAGCAGAGCAATAACCCTGCCCCCCTGCACTTTTCCCCCCCTCTCATCTCCTCAGTATGTGATGCTTCTGAGGCAAGATGGCGGCACCTGTATCCTAGAGTCGTGAACAGAGTTGAAGCCCAGTGGGGGAAAGAATAAAAAGTGACTAAAAGTCAGTCTCTTGGGTTACTGACAGCTTTCCCACCTGGAGAGGTGGGAAAGCTGCTGATGAGCTAACCTTTTACAGTGAAAGTATTCTGGGATTTGTAGGCAAAACCTATACTAAGGGCTTTACTCAAGGCCAGGTAAGCGGCTCCCATTTTAGTAAAACAGAGCCAGCGGAATATAAGAAACATGGAAGCAGCATGCTGATAAGTAAGTAACAGGTCTGGGGTCACAATTCTAACACAAATTATTATTTTACAGACCAATAAGTCAGAACGCCAAAAACCCATTTTAACAATGATATATTTACACAGCTATAACATGCATATATAACATAACAAACAGAATAAGAAATAGAGAGGCCCAGAAACAAGGTTGAGGAGCAGCCCTTTTGCAGTCTTTGGAACCACTGCCCTGGCTGCCCATTCCAGGGGGTTGGAGGGGCGCCCAGTCTCAGGAAGTAAAAAAAAGAATAGCTAGAAGCAGGGGCGGACTGGCCATAGGGAAACCTGGGACAATGCCTGGTGTGCCGCCAGTTGGGTGGCTGCTTTTAACACACACATTCAATTTCTGCCCACTTAGTCTTTTCCCTTAGCCCCCTGTACCCAGCGCCACTGTACCCACACGGCAAGGAAACTCCAGCCCTCAATGCTATATCCCTGGCATCATGGAGGGGGGGGAGGTCATAGCAAAGATGTCTCGGCTGGCCAGGGGCTGGTAAAATCCAGGGCTGATTTTTGGCCTCAGTCCGCCATTGGCTAGAAATACAGAACCAGAGATTAGAGCAGAGGAACCAGGGAATGATAATGAGACACATTTCTTCCTTAGCATCTGTAGTCAGAAGGATCCCATTTTACTTCTTTTGATTATACCAGTAGTTAGTTATTCATTAAATGTTGTTTTAGGAGAGCAGCCAGGCTGATAGCTATTTATCAATCCTGATCAAATGTATTATTTGGGAAAGGCAATTGTGCTGCAGCTCCTAATTGTTACATCTATGGAAATCAAGACCAAGAAGGGGGCCTAGCAGGTCCTGATAATGAGGTTGCAGGGGACCCCAACATTTATTTAACAATAGTTTATTAAGAGATTCACATGGTATTACAATAACAGTGAAATGCTGTCCAGTAGTGAATAACAATTAAGGCAGTTACATTCAGCATATTTCTTAAGAGCCTGATGCAAGGGAAAAAAACAGCATGTAAGCAAGTACCTGAGCTAAGTGCGACTGGTGATCTACTCCCTCCCCGCCCCCCCCCCCACAAAGAGACCAAGGGGTCCCCAATGGCAGGAGAGAGCACCCAGCTCATCAGAACTAAAGACACATACTTAGTGTATTACGCATGAAATACATCCAATGGATCAAGAATAACAAAGAGAAGTGAAAGAAAATATAAAATGGGGGATATGAGAGTAGGAAAGAGGGAGGAAAAAATAGGCAGCAGATAAGCTGGGGATATTAGGGAAGAATGGTGGGAAGGGGGGTGTCTCCAGGGATTGAGGGGGCCATGGAGCCCATAGTCCAAGGCTGGAAAATGGGGGGGGGGGGGTTATGCACTCTACGAATCCCTCAAGTTATGTGGAGGAAATGACTAACGCTTCTATACACAATCCACTGGTCCATCGCAAAAAAATGTACATCAATTTTCATTTCTGGACAAAAAGGTAATTCGATTTGTAGGACATTAGAGCCTCCCAGGTGTCAGGTACAAGCGCTTTACTCAGCAGTCTAGAGATTAGCTGGTAGGTCTTACCCCAGACTTCATGGACCACCAGGCATGCCCACCACATATAGGTCATAATGATGCTTCAGTACAGCCCCTAAAGCACTCACCAGACTGAGCTGGATAGCAGCAGCGAAGTCTTTGAGGGGTAAGGTACCATCTATAAAGAAGCTTATATGCATTTTCTGTAGACAAAGTGTTCAGCGAGGTCCTTTTTGCACCAAATAAGGCCTTATGCCTTATTGTTCTTGGTGTCGCTGAGCTCCACCTGGGAGTGAGGCTTGGGCAAAGTGCCTAATCTGGAGGTAACAGAAGGTTCTGCTTGATGGGAGGCTATAAGACTCCCTTTGGTATGGCAAACTCATCACCTTATCTTCCCTACACAAAGCATGGAGGGTATGAAACCCATTTCGGGACCATCAGAGAAACTGTCAAGGCTTCTGCAACCCTGGAGGGAATTTCCCTAGTAAAGTAGACAGAGGAGCCCCAGGTGACATCAGGACCACACATGATTTATATCTGTCCCATAAAGCCAGTGAGTGCTCCAAAATGGGAGCCAATGACCTAGGACGGAGAGATTTGGGGGGCCACAGCAAAGATGATATTGTTATAGGAGCACAATCATAGGAATTGTTCATGACCCATAATGGGTCCCCACTTACCTGCATCAGTATTTCACTTTCTTGGGTTTTGTTCTTCTCTGCCAGGGTATCCCATGAATTGCCCCACAGAACTCCTCTTTCATGTTCCCATGTGGGTCACTCAGCCAATCAGCAGTGCTCGTTCCATTCAGATTTCCTTTGCCACACTGCTGTCAGTGCAGCAAGGGGAGCTAAATGGAGTGAACGCTGTCGGCCGCATCCCTGCTTACCTCTATCTGTTGACATGCCATTTAGAAAGGCCTGGCGTGTGTGCGCACCCCAGATAGAGGTATGCTGTGGATACAGTCACGAGGACTCCAGGAAGAGGTAAGCAAATTGGGTGATCTAGGGGTTTGACACAGTGGGGCATCCCAATTCTTATAGACTCTAGGCCAGTTGGTTGCTCTTTTTTAAAGTAGACCAAAACCCTGTCCGTCTTGCCCTAAAGTCTGAAAAACTTTGGGGCATTGTAAAAGTCCTCTCCGACGGCATCCCAATTTGGAATGCCCAACTGTCAAACCCCCCAGAATCACTGTAAATCTTATCTCATTCCTCGCTCCCACTCCACATAAACAGGCACCTCCACCCCTTTATCCAAAGTCAAAACCCTGCCAGGCATAACTGAATGGCTGGTGGGTGCGCATACAGCCAGCCAGCAGAATAGATTGCATTAATATGCATGGAAATATATTCTGATTGGAGAAAAGTCTTGTGGCTATCCAAGGGGTGTCACATGACAAATCAAGGTGCTTTTGTGAAGCAGACCAAAACCCAGCAGGGTGAAAATTAAGAGTTTAAACAAAACCCACCAGTGGCTGGCCTACAATCTAAAAGATTTGAGGGCCAGCAGGTGGCTTTCCCCCTCCCGAATCCGGATGCTGCGTGAAACCCCCCAGGGTGCTGGGAATAGCTCATATTGCCCTGGTTCAATGACGCATGTGTGGGCTCTCATCCCATCAGAGGTGTTCGCCATTTAATAAATGGCTCTGATTGTTTATAGTGGGGAGCACCCGCTGCCACATTCCCTGCCTCCCCAGTTGCCTGCGTGCACTCCTGCCCTAGCCATTCAGATAGGAGCACACATGCCGTGGGGAATGCGGCAGCGTGCACTCCCCATAGAAGACAATCAGAGCCCTTTGCCGAAGGATGTAATCATGGCAAAAGACTCTGATTGGATGTGAGCCCACACATGCACCGTTGGATCAGGGAGAGGTGAGTTTTACTGGGTAAACTGGGGGGTTTCACATACCAGGGCATGTCAGTTCCACGGAACAAAAGGTCCTCATCCTTTGTGCTATCTAAGTCCTGGGGCAATTGTGTTCCGTGAGGCATATCTAGTGTCCCGGTAAATAGAGGCTTGTCTATAGGCAGAAGCAGCAATGGATATTGGGGGTTGCAGACTCACCTGAAGTTGGGTGTCCCACGGGGCCTGACTATATAACAGGCAATGCATACTGAGGCCTGGTTCTATGTGGTTATCAGCCAATCAGGCCAGAGTAAGCCTGTGTGGGAAAACGGACCTGCAAAACTAGCAAAACATGGCCGTAAAAGGAGATAGCCTGCCTAAAGGTATTCCGGAGATGTGCAATCATACTGACAGCCAGAGCACACAGAAAGGTGATTAACCAGCATGTGGGGATGCTGAAACCGTGACACTAGCTATGACTTTGCCTAAATAGGTTAATTGCTCTGCCCATGCCCAGGGGAAATTACTGACCAAGAGGGTTTTAGTGTTATCATTCAAAGAGATGGTCAGGGCCAAGGATTTGGATTGATTTACCTCCAAGCCAGAAGATTTCATAAATTCTAAAAGTTCTTTGGCTATGTTTGGGACTCAAATGTGTGTGTGTGTGTGTGTGTGTGTGTGTGTGTGTGTGCGTGTGTGTGTGTGTGTGTGAGATTGTGAGGAGCATGCCATCAGCAAACATTAACAGCTTATGCTAAATCCCTTAATATTTTATACCTCTTATCAAGCTGGGCCTTAATCCTGGCCTACCTCAATATTTCTAAAGGCATTCATACTAGACGGCAATGTGATGTTTGGCTACTAGAAAAAACCTTGGGATAGGTTTGCACAGCTTATTTACTGCAGTAGAAAATCAAGGCAAACATAAATCTTACTATAAACTTTAAATACAGAAGACATTACCATGACATCCTCCATGGTTATTCATGTCCCTCCACTTTACTGCTCTGAGGTCACCTTGCCACTCAGCTTCTGGCATTGATCCCGGTACATCTAAAATTTAAAACATTCCATCAAATAAATTTTACAAAAGGCCATCCCAGATAATAGCAATAAAATGCAATGTGTGTACATGTTATACAGTACTTGCCCTCTACCATCCTGTAAATCAGAAAGGAAGAAAAAAAACAATCTGTTTAAATAAAACAGTATTAAGTCCCTCAGCAGCAGAACTCTAGGCAGGAGCAGCATGCACTAAATGATTGAATTAAATAAATTATTATAAGCAATTTACCAAACCTTGTAAATAATTACATCTGCATATACTATATCAGCTAATTCCAAACTATTTTGCAATACAATTTGAGATATTATCAGATTATTTGCAGGAACGTTGCAATGATTTCGTAGACGATTTTATAGGTATGACCACCTCTACAACAAAACAGATAGGCAGTAATCAGTGTGATTTATCTTTAGGTTTTTGCATAAGAGGCTATTCTGTGGGAGGATGGAGTGAAAGCCTAAATTCTTCCTGGAAACTCTGAGCCAGAAGTGATACCCCCATTTCATCCTGACCGATCCTTTCCAGTGAGTCCCACATAAATGATGGAGCAGCATGAGTAGGTAGGTATGAGGGTCATGTTAACTCTTTTAGAAAGCAAGGTTCACTTTCATGTTTTTCGGCTTGGATTTTAACCTGCTTCTGCAAAGCTCAAAGCTTTTTCCACGTTCTTAAAAATAAATAAATAAATAAATACCTCATTGAAAAAATAATACTCAAAAAAGTGCAATAAAAAGTGCAATAAAAAAGTGTGTTCTATTTTTCCTAAAAATCACATGTACCTGCAATATGGTATTGTTACAGGTTAGGTGCTGTACATAATTTTTCCAATGAGGTAAGGATACGTTTGGAAACCACAGAACCCTATGGGCTATGCAGAAAAAACATTGTACCTCACAAGTAAAAATGCCCCATAGCAGGTTACTGGTGATTTTTGGAAAACTTAGGACAAAAACAAATTTATTGGAATTTTGTGTGTTTAAGTTAAATAAATGTCATAAAATAATTAGTATGACCCCCGGTCTATGCAGATTTTTAGGGTACATAACTCACGATGAGCACTTATACCAGTTTTTGACTGTGATGCCCCCCTCACCCACCTGGTTTAAAAAAAAAAATTGTTTTTCCACCGCCGAGGCAATGCCCATTTTTAGGATTGCTGATTGGTTGATCTCAAGAATACTGACTAGAGATGAGCGAACTTTTGAAAAATTCGATTCGACTGATTCGCCGAATTTTCCGACAAAAATCGTTTCGACCCGAATAAATTCGCGACGAATCGCTATTAAAAACGGCTATTTCTGAGCCTCCTACAGCCTCAATAGGGTTGTAAACCATTCAGCCTTGCTGTAACACGCACAGGATGCGTGCTGGGTTTGTTAAATAATACTTTGAAGAAATATCACATGCAGATCAGAGGCATCGCTAATAGAATCGCAGAGCGGCACAATTGCAGAGAGTTGAAGTGGCATCACTATGAGGGGCAGAAGGAGCCCAAATATACACTGGAGTTGGCCTCAGGAGCCCAAAAATTGGATGAATCACACCCTGGAGTTGGCAGAAGTTGGCAGCAGCAGCAGGAGCCCAAATATACACTGGAGTTGGCTTCAGGAGCCCAAAAATTGGATGAATCACACCCTGGAGTTGGCAGAAGTTGGCAGCAGCAGGAGCAGGAGCCCAAATATACACTGGAGTTGGCCTCAGGAGCCCAAAAATTGGATGAATCACACCCTGGAGTTGGCAGAAGTTGGCAGCAGCAGCAGCAGGAGCCCAAATATACACTGGAGTTGGCCTCAGGAGCCCAAAAATTGGATGAATCACACCCTGGAGTTGGCAGGAGTTGACAGTAGTAGCAGCAGGAGCCCAAATATACACTGGAGTTGGCTTCAGGAGCCCAAAAATTGGATGAATCACACCCTGGAGTTGGCAGAAGTTGGCAGCAGCAGCAGCAGGAGCCCAAATATACACTGGAGTTGGCCTCAGGAGCCCAAAAATTGGATGAATCACACCCTGGAGTTGGCAGAAGTTGGCAGTAGTAGCAGCAGGAGCCCAAATATACACTGGAGTTGGCTTCAGGAGCCCAAAAATTGGATGAATCACACCCTGGAGTTGGCAGAAGTTGGCAGCAGCAGCAGCAGCAGGAGCCCAAATATACACTGGAGTTGGCTTCAGGAGCCCAAAAATTGGATGAATCACACCCTGGAGTTGGCAGAAGTTGGCAGCAGCAGGAGCAGGAGCCCAAATATACACTGGAGTTGGCCTCAGGAGCCCAAAAATTGGATGAATCACACCCTGGAGTTGGCAGAAGTTGGCAGCAGCAGCAGCAGGAGCCCAAATATACACTGGAGTTGGCCTCAGGAGCCCAAAAATTGGATGAATCACACCCTGGAGTTGGCAGGAGTTGACAGTAGTAGCAGCAGGAGCCCAAATATACACTGGAGTTGGCTTCAGGAGCCCAAAAATTGGATGAATCACACCCTGGAGTTGGCAGAAGTTGGCAGCAGCAGCAGCAGGAGCCCAAATATACACTGGAGTTGGCCTCAGGAGCCCAAAAATTGGATGAATCACACCCTGGAGTTGGCAGAAGTTGGCAGTAGTAGCAGCAGGAGCCCAAATATACACTGGAGTTGGCTTCAGGAGCCCAAAAATTGGATGAATCACACCCTGGAGTTGGCAGAAGTTGGCAGTAGCAGCAGCAGGAGCCCAAATATACACTGGAGTTGGCTTCAGGAGCCCAAAAATTGGATGAATCACACCCTGGAGTTGGCAGGAGTTGACAGTAGCAGCAGCAGGAGCCAAAATATACACTGGAGTTGGCCTCAGGAGCCCAAAAATTGGATGAATCACACCCTGGAGTTGGCAGGAGTTGACAGTAGCAGCAGCAGGAGCCCAAATATACACTGGAGTTGGCTTCAGGAGCCCAAAAATTGGATGAATCACACCCTGGAGTTGGCAGAAGTTGGCAGCAGCAGCAGCAGCAGGAGCCCAAATATACACTGGAGTTGGCTTCAGGAGCCCAAAAATTGGATGAATCACACCCTGGAGTTGGCAGGAGTTGACAGTAGCAGCAGCAGGAGCCCAAATATACACTGGAGTTGGCCTCAGGAGCCCAAAAATTGGATGAATCACACCCTGGAGTTGGCAGGAGTTGACAGTAGCAGCAGCAGGAGCCCAAATATACACTGGAGTTGGCTTCAGGAGCCCAAAAATTGGATGAATCACACCCTGGAGTTGGCAGAAGTTGGCAGTAGCAGCAGCAGGAGCCCAAATATACACTGGAGTTGGCTTCAGGAGCCCAAAAATTGGATGAATCACACCCTGGAGTTGGCAGAAGTTGGCAGTAGTAGCAGCAGGAGCCCAAATATACACTGGAGTTGGCTTCAGGAGCCCAAAAATTGGATGAATCACACCCTGGAGTTGGCAGAAGTTGGCAGCAGCAGCAGCAGCAGGAGCCCAAATATACACTGGAGTTGGCTTCAGGAGCCCAAAAATTGGATGAATCACACCCTGGAGTTGGCAGGAGTTGACAGTAGCAGCAGCAGGAGCCCAAATATACACTGGAGTTGGCCTCAGGAGCCCAAAAATTGGATGAATCACACCCTGGAGTTGGCAGGAGTTGACAGTAGCAGCAGCAGGAGCCCAAATATACACTGGAGTTGGCTTCAGGAGCCCAAAAATTGGATGAATCACACCCTGGAGTTGGCAGAAGTTGGCAGTAGCAGCAGCAGGAGCCCAAATATACACTGGAGTTGGCTTCAGGAGCCCAAAAATTGGATGAATCACACCCTGGAGTTGGCAGGAGTTGACAGTAGCAGCAGCAGGAGCCCAAATATACACTGGAGTTGGCTTCAGGAGCCCAAAAATTGGATGAATCACACCCTGGAGTTGGCAGAAGTTGGCAGTAGTAGCAGCAGGAGCCCAAATATACACTGGAGTTGGCTTCAGGAGCCCAAAAATTGGATGAATCACACCCTGGAGTTGGCAGAAGTTGGCAGTAGCAGCAGCAGGAGCCCAAATATACACTGGAGTTGGCTTCAGGAGCCCAAAAATTGGATGAATCACACCCTGGAGTTGGCAGAAGTTGGCAGCAGCAGGAGCAGGAGCCCAAATATACACTGGAGTTGGCCTCAGGAGCCCAAAAATTGGATGAATCACACCCTGGAGTTGGCAGAAGTTGGCAGTAGTAGCAGCAGGAGCCCAAATATACACTGGAGTTGGCTTCAGGAGCCCAAAAATTGGATGAATCACACCCTGGAGTTGGCAGAAGTTGGCAGTAGCAGCAGCAGGAGCCCAAATATACACTGGAGTTGGCTTCAGGAGCCCAAAAATTGGATGAATCACACCCTGGAGTTGGCAGAAGTTGGCAGCAGCAGGAGCAGGAGCCCAAATATACACTGGAGTTGGCCTCAGGAGCCCAAAAATTGGATGAATCACACCCTGGAGTTGGCAGAAGTTGGCAGCAGCAGCAGCAGGAGCCCAAATATACACTGGAGTTGGCCTCAGGAGCCCAAAAATTGGATGAATCACACCCTGGAGTTGGCAGGAGTTGACAGTAGTAGCAGCAGGAGCCCAAATATACACTGGAGTTGGCTTCAGGAGCCCAAAAATTGGATGAATCACACCCTGGAGTTGGCAGAAGTTGGCAGCAGCAGCAGCAGCAGGAGCCCAAATATACACTGGAGTTGGCTTCAGGAGCCCAAAAATTGGATGAATCACACCCTGGAGTTGGCAGAAGTTGGCAGCAGCAGCAGCAGCAGGAGCCCAAATATACACTGGAGTTGGCTTCAGGAGCCCAAAAATTGGATGAATCACACCCTGGAGTTGGCAGAAGTTGGCAGTAGCAGCAGCAGGAGCCCAAAAAATGGCCTAAAGACATAAATATGTTTTGCACCATTTGTAAAGTGTAAAACGTGGCACCATGCTGAATCTAGTCGCATGCATCAGGCATTGGTGGGTGGAAATCCTGGCTGATCCATCCCTGATTCATTTTGACAAAGGTGAGTCTCTCCACATTTTTAGTTGACAGACGAGTTCTCCTCGCCGTAACTATGGCCCCCGCCGCACTAAACACCCGCTCAGATGGCACGCTACTTGCCGGGCAGGACAGCTTTTCCAGGGCAAACTCTGCTAGTTGCGGCCACAAATCAAGTTTGGCTGCCCAGAAGTCCAGCGGATCCTCAAGGTGTGTTGGCATGGTCATGTCAAAGTATGACATGACCTGCTGGTTCAGGTCCTGCTCCAGGTCTTCCTGCTGCTCATGAGTAGCCTCACTATGCGGGTGTAGAAAGCTACTCATTAGCGACTGAAGACTGAGGCTGCTGCTGCTGATGGAGCTTCTGCTGCTGCTGCTGCCAACCCCCCCAGCGGCCATGGCAGTGGAAGGTGAGCGCAGAGGTCCCCTCGAGTCAGACCTGCGAGAGTATGGACCATGGCGCAGATAGGCATCGGCCAACTGCCTACGTAGAATGTCTTTGTAGTAGTTGAGTTTGTCCTCCCTCTCGGTGGGTTTAAAAAATGCCCCCATTTTGTGCCGGAAGCGAGGGTCCAATAAGGTGGACAGCCAGAAGTCATCCCGCCGACAGATGGAAACAATTCTGGGGTCACTACGCAAGCATGTGAGCATGCTTCGTGCCATTTGCGCAAGTGACTCGGATGGACTACCTGTCTCCATCTCCACTGCATACTGCCACGGTGTGCCCGGGTCCTCTGTCTCGCCTTCCTCAAAAACCTCTAGCTCCTCTGGCTGCTCCTGCTCCTCCTCTCCTGTCCGCTGACTAGATAAACCAGCCATTTCGCCAAGCCTAAACTGTGTTTCGCTGGGCAACTCCTCCTCCTCCTCTTCCTCCTCCTCCTCCTCCAGTTCAGCTCCAACGGGGTTCATGTGGCCGTAAGATGTAAACGCCATGTCTCCAGTGCCCTGACCAGCCATGGTTTCCAACATGTGCTGTAGTACATGAAGCAGTGGAATCACGTCGTTCATCCCGTAATCCTGCCGACTGACAAATAAAGTGGCTTCCTCAAAGGGCCTGAGCAAACGGCAGGTGTCACGTATGAGCTGCCACTGGTTGACATTGAAGTTACACAGGGGAGTCCCCCTATCTGCTTGGATCATCAGGAAATCCGTGATGGCTTTTCTCTGTTCATATAATCGGTCCAACATGTGAAGGGTGGAATTCCAACGGGTGGAAACATCGCAAATCAGACTATGTTGGGGGATACCATTCTGACGCTGTAGCTCAAGAAGGGTGTGTTTGGCGGTGTAGGAGTGGCTGAAGTGCATGCAAAGTTTCCGTGAAGTTGTTAGGATGTCCTGCAGATGGGGGGAACACTTCAGAAACCGCTTGACAACCAGATTGAAGACGTGAGCCATGCAGGGGGCATGGGTCAGGCTTCCTTGGCGCAGCGCAGACAAAATGTTCTTCCCATTGTCGGTAACCATGATTCCCATTTTAAGTTTTCTCGGAGTAAGCCATGTTTGGATTTCCTGATGAATACATTTAAGCAGTTCCTCCCCTGTGTGACTCCGTTCGCCAAGACAAACCATGTGAAGCACTGCGTGACACCTCCGTGCCCTGCACACATGGTAGACTGGAGGGGCACTGAGACTTGAGCCTACAGTGGAGGGTGAGGAGATGGCGGAGGATGAGGAGGCCGAGTCGCACGGTGTCACAGGCCCAATGGGCAGAGAGCGCGGAGGCCGAAGCGGCGTGACCTGTCCAAGTTGCTGCTGCAAAGGGACCACATTCACCCAGTGGGCCGTAAACGACATGTACTGCCCCTGACCGTAGTTACAGCTCCAGATGTCGGCGCTGCCATGTATTTTGCTACACACCGACAGGCTCAAGGACTGGCCCACCTTCTGTTCAACAAAAGTGTGCAGCGCTGGTACTGCCTTCTTGGCAAAGAAATGACGGCTTGGGACTCTCCACCTCGGCTCGGCACAAGCCATCAGTTCTCTGAAAGGTGCAGATTCCACCACCTGAAAAGGGAGCGACTGCAGCACCAGCAACTTGGACAGGAGCACATTCAGCTTCTGCGCCGTAGGATGAGTGGGCGCATACTGCTGTCTCTTGGACATGGCTTCGCTGATGGATTGCTGGCGGGATGCATGACTTGGAGGAGGAGGAGGAGGAGCAGGAGCGACAGAGGATGGGTGTGACGCACAGCTGCCTTCGGCTGAGGTGCTGGAGCCTTGGCTGGCAGAAATTGGGAGCTCACTTGGTGAGGAAGCAGACTGGACCACCCCTTGGGAGCCTCGGTTCTCCCAGGTCGTTTTATGGTGACGCATCATATGTTGACGCAGGGCCGTGGTGCCAACATTTGGACCCTGGCCACGCTTCACCTTTTGCCTACATATCTTGCATGTGGCCATGTTACCCTCCTGCGGATGCCTCAGGAAAAACTGCCACACTGCCGAGTAGCTACTTTTCCCACCCCCTGGCCTCACTGATTCACTGCTGCTGTTGCCAACTCCAGGAACCCCTGCTCCACTACCTCCCGATAAGGTAGACTGCCGCACAGCAGGTGCTCTACCCCGGCCCCGGCCCCGGCCGGCTCCAGCCTTTGGAATTGTGCCCCCATGCTGACTGCTACCACCTTGCTGCCTCAGCTGCTGACTCCGGGGCAACCTGCGCCCCTCTTCTCCTGATGATGACGATGAAGCCCCTTCATCACCCGGCTCCCAAGTGCGATCGGCTTCATCGTCATCATCATCATCATCACCGGGTTGTGGCTGTACGTCACTGATGTTCGTGGATTCGTCAACAGTGTCTGGCGCAGGAGCTGGAACGCTCGCAGCACCCACGACACTGTCCACATCACTATTTGTCTGCCTAGCTAAAGAAGCCACCTCCATTTCTTGGCTGGGCAGTAGCTGCTGACTGTCCTCCTGTATCTGATCGTCCTCCTCACTAAAGAGTGGAGCTGAACCCAAAGCATAGGATACGTCGCTGGGGGAGGGAACGGCGTAGGACAGAGGCAATGGGAGGACAGGGACTGCTCTCGGGGCATGCCAACTCAGGGTTGTGTCAGAGGAACCTACCGACCCTAGACTGGGGGTCTCAGATGTAAGTTGTGATGATGTTGTTGATGAGCGCGTCAGCCAATCTACCACGGCAGATGCGTTACTGGTGGAGACCCGACCGCTAGCAGATACTGGCAGATTAGGTCTCTCAGCGTGACTCCTGCTGCTACTGGCCCCCAGTCTGATGCGAGCTCTGCCTGCGGAATCTTGGCCTCTGCCACTCCTCTTTTCACTTCCAGGCACTTGTCTGCCCGACATAGTCTAACTGGCGTGGTAGTAGGTGATATTTTAAGAACCCCCAGGCAGCAGTGGGTCTATATAAAACAGAATATAATGCACACCAAAAGTGAGCAGTAACACTCAGCCTCCAACAGGCCTGCTTAGTGTAAATAAGAGAGCTGCTTAGTGTAAATAAAGAGGGGTATGCTATGTTACAGAATGGGATGCCTCAACAGAAGTGCACCTGGCAGGCAGCAGTAAGCCTATGCCCAGCAAAAGTGTCTTATAATATAAATATAATAAGAGCAAATGCTTATATGGTCTTAAACAGAGGCTGCTTTAGTCACAGAATGGGATGCCCTGGGCAGGAATGGACCTGGCAGGGTCCAGTAGGGCTTTGGCCAGCAAAAGTGTCTTTATCAGGCCTGATTTCTATGAGAATAAGTGCAAATGTTTATTATGCTATTAAATAGAGGCTGCTTTAGTCACAGAATGGGATGCCAGTGCCACAAAAACCAGAGAGCATGCACAGCAAAAGTGTCTTTATCAGGCCTGATTTCTATGAGAATAAGTGCAAATGTTTATTATGCTATTAAATAGAGGCTGCTTTAGTCACAGAATGGGATGCCAGTGCCACAAAAACCAGAGAGCATGCACAGCAAAAGTGTCTTTATCAGGCCTGATTTCTATGAGAATAAGTGCAAATGTTTATTATGCTATTAAATAGAGGCTGCTTTAGTCACAGAATGGGATGCCAGTGCCACAAAAACCAGAGAGCATGCACAGCAAAAGTGTCTTTATCAGGCCTGATTTCTATGAGAATAAGTGCAAATGTTTATTATGCTATTAAATAGAGGCTGCTTTAGTCACAGAATGGGATGCCAGTGCCACAAAAACCAGAGAGCATGCACAGCAAAAGTGTCTTTATCAGGCCTGATTTCTATGAGAATAAGTGCAAATGTTTATTATGCTATTAAATAGAGGCTGCTTTAGTCACAGAATGGGATGCCAGTGCCACAAAAACCAGAGAGCATGCACAGCAAAAGTGTCTTTATCAGGCCTGATTTCTATGAGAATAAGTGCAAATGTTTATTATGCTATTAAATAGAGGCTGCTTTAGTCACAGAATGGGATGCCAGTGCCACAAAAACCAGAGAGCATGCACAGCAAAAGTGTCTTTATCAGGCCTGATTTCTATGAGAATAAGTGCAAATGTTTATTATGCTATTAAATAGAGGCTGCTTTAGTCACAGAATGGGATGCCAGTGCCACAAAAACCAGAGAGCATGCACAGCAAAAGTGTCTTTATCAGGCCTGATTTCTATGAGAATAAGTGCAAATGTTTATTATGCTATTAAATAGAGGCTGCTTTAGTCACAGAATGGGATGCCAGTGCCACAAAAACCAGAGAGCATGCACAGCAAAAGTGTCTTTATCAGGCCTGATTTCTATGAGAATAAGTGCAAATGTTTATTATGCTATTAAATAGAGGCTGCTTTAGTCACAGAATGGGATGCCAGTGCCACAAAAACCAGAGAGCATGCACAGCAAAAGTGTCTTTATCAGGCCTGATTTCTATGAGAATAAGTGCAAATGGTTATTATGCTATTAAATAGAGGCTGCTTTAGTCACAGAATGGGATGCCAGTGCCACAAAAACCAGAGAGCATGCACAGCAAAAGTGTCTTTATCAGGCCTGATTTCTATGAGAATAAGTGCAAATGTTTATTATGCTATTAAATAGAGGCTGCTTTAGTCACAGAATGGGATGCCAGTGCCACAAAAACCAGAGAGCATGCACAGCAAAAGTGTCTTTATCAGGCCTGATTTCTATGAGAATAAGTGCAAATGTTTATTATGCTATTAAATAGAGGCTGCTTTAGTCACAGAATGGGATGCCAGTGCCACAAAAACCAGAGAGCATGCACAGCAAAAGTGTCTTTATCAGGCCTGATTTCTATGAGAATAAGTGCAAATGTTTATTATGCTATTAAATAGAGGCTGCTTTAGTCACAGAATGGGATGCCTCACAGCAGACTTAAGATCAGTTCAGTATATATGCACAGTTAGTTACTATAAGCAGCCTGAAAACGCTAACAAAGGCTGGATGAAAAAAAAAAAATCTCCCTGTCACAGCCTCCGTTTTTCCTACCTTTCCCTGGCTTTCTGTCTGTCTCCTGTCTGTCTCCTGCCTGTCTCCTGCCTGTCCCTGTCTGTCCCTGCCTGTCTAAGTGCCTCAGCTACACAGCGTTCTGTCTGTCACGAATGCAATAGAGAAATGAGGAAAAGCAAGATGGCCGCCGTTAAATACCGCTGTGTGACGTCACCGGGCTTGCTGGCTGCTGATAGGCTGCATGTGACTGCCCCAGCTTGCACTGGCGCGGGATACATGTCCAGACATGTCCCGCCCGCCATCTTAGAATGCCTGTAATGTAAATGAATGGATGTTAAAGGAAAACTTCGAGTGATCGAATCGCGGGGAAATTCGGATTCGATCCGAATCGAATTTTTCCTGAAATTCGGATCGAATCCGGGTTCGTCCGGATCGATTCGCTCATCCCTAATACTGACTGACGTGACACAGTCCACAGGCTGTATCCCCGGCTGCATCTTTGCAGACTAGGATGCGCTTCGTCTGTAGTCCAATTTAAATGGCTAGGTGCTGGAGTGAGTAATGAAAACAAGAATGCAATGATTTGGATTTCTCATTTAACCATATTTTATTCACAATAGAACACATCAAAAAGTTTGATGTTTTTTTTAAATCTGATAAGTGTCAACACCAATTGCTGGAATTTTGCGAATCTAGTTTGATTCGAATTTGATTAGTTTGAATAGGATTCTAGCCGCGCAACAATTCAGAATCTTCTTTAACTAATCCTATAATGTGCTGACTACAGACAGGCCAGTTCTGCAACACCATGCTGCTGTGATGGATGCAGTATACATTTCAGCATTTTCTTGCTAAAATATGCAAGGCCTTTCCTTAAAAGAGATGTTGGGTGGAAGCATATGCTAAATCCTATGCAGTATATGCTGCTCATCATTGATAATAATGTTATTGTGTAAGCTGGCAATGCCACTAATGCAACTCCATACTATCAGAACAGTTTTCCAGTTTGCCTTGGACCATTTTAAATGAACATGGTGAACGGTGTTCACAGACAATGATTTCTAGAAGTACTCCTGAGCCTGTGCAATGATTTACATTACCGTTTCACTCCTGTTTTAAATACAGTATGGTCTGAGAGTCTCAGATTAATATAAACATCCAATATTTACAGCTGGCCTTGTCCATTGTGCACGTCTTTTGATAGATTAGTGAAATTCTTTCATTTTGATCTCTCTCTGCCATGACATGCTCTCTCAATACACAGTCATAGCACGTAGTTGAAAATTGACTCTCCAACTGTTTCTCATTAGTACCACTTACTTTTCCAGCCTTTTCTTGAACCTGTCCCAACTTTTATTCTCGGTGTGCCACACACCCCGCTTCCCTTTTAATACTTACGATCGGGTTACTCCACCAGCAGGTGGCGACGTGCAGGGAGAAGTCTTGAAAACGAGCCCCTTCCGGCCTATATATACCTGGGACCTCCCAATGAATCACCAGTTTTTTCTCTCTGCATGAAGCGACAAGACAGAAGAATGAAGTCTCCTGCTTGCAGGTATCCGGGGTAAAATCCGGCATCCCCTTTTGGTCTATTTCTGACCAGTTCTTGTGTGTTTATTATGCTTAGTTAAATGGAAGCCTCCCAGCCTAGGCTGCGGGCTGGGCAAAGGTAGATGGCACTTTAGGTGCCTAGGAGCTTATCTCCTCCGCTCAACCCCACTTGTGGGGCAATGCGGCTATCCGGCTGGTGATCCGGATTTGGGATGCCCCTGTCCCGATGTCCCTTTAGGTCACCTTCTCCTGCTTGGCCTTCTCCCTTCGCTAAGGGGGGGGGGGTTGGGGTGTGTGTGTAATGTGCATGAGTGCTTTACTTTACTGTGAAAAGGTCTTAGTGTCAGCGCATGGACAGGGCTGCTGGGGCCTGTTTTTCACTGTTTGTTTTTCCCTCCCTTTGCTGGCCGGGACGCGCTGTCTCCGGGCCCGCCCCTCGCTTCCCTGGTCTCATTAGAGACCTGGACGCTGCAGCCGGTGGGGGAAGAGCTTCCTTGCTGCTGAAAACTACACAGGTAAAATGGCCCCACCATTGTGCACGTGGGGCCGTTCTTATGCTATGGCTGCTTGTGCAGCATTTTTCTCCCTGGGGCATTTCTACTTATGGGGAATGTTGTTGTTTCACATAGGGGGATATGTGCTCCAGTGGCTGCGATTTTTCACTTTACCTTTGTGATTCGTATATATATATTTTTAATGTGTAGTGTGTATGTATATGTATTTATATTTATATATGTATGTGTATGTATGTACAGGTATGTATATATATATGTGTATGGGCATGTATTTATACACAGTATGTGCTCTGATTTTTTGCACTCTGCTTTGCCTTGAAAATTACATGTGTCATGTATATTTATTCAAGATGTTTAAGCTAGCCATATATGTTTGCCTTATTGGTTATGTATGATTGTAGCTGGGGGACTGACTGTGGTCTCTTTTCCCCCACAGATTCTGGGATCCCCTCACTGCAGTGGCTCTCCCGGTCTGTTATACCTGGCTAGTCTTAGTCTCTAAATTGGGATTTTCCTAGGTTTAAAAAATAAATAAAATCCTCCCACTTCCGGGACTTTAATTATAAAGGGGCATCCCGGGTTGCTTATTGCGTAAAACCCTGGGTTGTTACGAATACCATAAATTCACCATATGGAGGCTTCCAACGTTATCGGAAATGGCTCCTCGGGGCCATCCAGGTTGTGTGGGGGCTGTGGGGTTCCGCTCCCAGGCGATGATGTCATATTATGTGCCATGTGCTCAGCAGAACATTGTGCGCCAGTCCGTTGCTCCGGCTTCTGGCTCCTCGCAATTTCCGTCATCTCCTATCATCCCAACCTAGTCCGGACCCCGTGTGACACTGTCAAAAATGGGGATTCGCATTCCGAGGTGCATGCGCGGTTGGCCAGCCTCGAGAAAATTATCTCCGCTTCAGTGGCTCAGAAGGCTACGGCAAAGCGGAAGCACCTTGCTCCGGCAGTACCTGCCCCGGAGGATGAGGTATCTGAATTTTTGGATTATTCCGATTGTCCCCCTGATGAGGAGGGGGAACTTCTTGAGGAATCGGATGAGCCTGCAGACCAGCTATTGTTTGATACTGCTGGTGATCAGGCTGTGGGGGTGTTCCTTGACATTCCTTCTATTTTGGCTCAAATGTTTAAAGTTTTGGCCTTGGATCCGCCTGCGGTGGTCCCTCTGCCAAAAGGTGAGTTGTTTGATGTACCCCAGCCGCGTTTGGGGTTTCCCAGGCAACAGCACTTTGAGAAGCTTGTCCTTAAGGAATGGGAACAACCCACGCGCCTGGCTGGAACTCCTCCTAATTGGGATAAGTGTTATCCCTTTCCAGAGGACTTGGTGAAGCTTTGGTCAGTGCCCCCCGAAGTTGACACCCCGGTGTTGGGGTTGACTGGCCCGGCTGCGTTGCACCTTTCTGGCACCACTACCATTAAGGATGGTGAGGATCGTCGGATCGATCAATTGGCTCGCCATGGTTTTATCAGTGCCGGCTCGACACTACGGCCAATTTGTGCTTTGGCGCTTCTGTTACTGGCTGTTAGATCCATGATTAGGGATCTGCTTGCAGATCTTGATCCTGCTTGTGATATGATTAGCTCTCTCAAGCAGTGTGAGTCGTTTGTTTCTTTTGCACTGACTGCTCAGGACGATGCTCTTGCGACGAGTAGCAGGACAGCGGCATTGCTGGTGGCTATACGTCGGTCTATATGGCTGCGCCAGTGGACGGCGGACCTTAATTCTAAAAAGGCGCTTACAGCGCTACCCTTCGTAGGTTTACGCCTTTTTGGCAAGAAATTGGATGCTGTTACCAAGGATGGTAAGTTGCCTCAATTCAAGAAACCTCGTCGCTCCTTCAGGGGTGCGAGTTCCTTTAGTCCCTCCTTTCGAGGAGCCAGAGCGGGCAGAGGGGCTTCCCTTCCTGTTACCGGGGCTGTAGGTTGGTCCCGGGGAAGAGGTCGTGGCCGTCCCGGTCAGTCCTGGGGCGCCAAGCCCAAACCTACTGCTAAGCCCACTCAGCAATGAGGGGCTGCCCTCACCCGTGCGGGTGGGGGGACGATTGCGACACTCCTCCCTGGTTTAAGGCCGGGAGTCTCCGGACACATAGATCTGGGAGGTAGTGTCGCCCGGTTACAGACCGGAGTTCGAGTCTCACCCTCCCTCACGGGTTTTCCTGGAAATGGCGGTCATCCGGCCGGTGCCGCTCTTAGAGGTGGGCCTCGATTTTTACACCATTCTCTTCGCAGTCCCCTAGAAGGACGGGTCAGCTTGCCCCGTCCTGCATCTGACGTTTTTCAAACTTCCCAGGTTCCCCCTTGCTCTAGCCAGGGTGGTGTCCTTTCGGGGAATACGGTCGGATTCCGGTCAACACAGGGTGTTGCTCACTCAGTCCAAGGTCTGTCTGATTCAGGAGTTGGTTTGGATCCTTCTTTCCAATCCTCGGCCGTCTGTTCTGGAGCTGAGAGCCTTCCGTCTGGTTCTTGCTCTTTTGTCCCATCATGGTCTGGGCCTTCTGGTTCAGCTACGCTCGGACAGTCAAGCAGCGGTTGCTTACTTCAATCATCAGGAGTCCCTGATCCTGACCTGGGCGAAGACACATGTTCCTTGTCTCTCGGCAGTCTGCAGTCCGCTCCGGTGGGGGACACCGGAGGTGGTCCTGTTTTCCTTTCGCCACAATTGCAGGCTCCCGATCTTTGTGTCACCCTCCCAGGATCCTCTGGCTCGGGCGGCGAAAGCCATATCCCTGAGCCGGGGGAACCCGGGTTTTCTGTACCTGTTTCCTCCGATACTCATGCTAGGCTGAGTGGTACGGAAGCTGGTTCTGGAAAGGGTGTCCGCCATTCTCGTGGCCCCAAGAGGACCAAGACGAGTGTGGTGCGCAGACATCGTTTGGCTGACAGCGAATCAGCTCGTTCTGCCTCTTCGGCCCGATCTGCTCACTCAGGGTCGGCTGTCTTACCCCAGTTTACCAACGCTGGTTTTGATGGCTTGGCTGCTGAGACCTCCATCTTGAAGGAGGAGGGTCTTTCTGACTCGGTTATTAAGACTCTGATCGGTGCCCGAAAGAGGTCTTCTTCTATCACCTACTATAGGACTTGGAAAGCCTATATCGCTTGGTGTGAGGTTAGGTCTTTGCCTTGTAGGGTCTTTTCGGTCTCCAGGATTCTGGAGTTTTTACAATCAGGGCTGGACTCTGGTCTTCAGCTGAGTACTTTGAAAGGGCAGGTTTCTGCCTCATCTATCTTTTTTCAGAAGCGTTTCGCACTTCTTAATTTAGTTAAAACTTTTTTCCAGGGGGTTACGCATGTGCGGCCTCCCAGGAAACCATTACTCCCTGTTTGGGACTTGAATTTGGTTCTTTCTGCTCTTCAGGCTCCTCCCTTTGAGCCTTTGCAAGATATTGCTTTGTCTACCCTGACTCAGAAGGTTGTCTTCTTGGTAGCTATCACTTCGGTTCGGCGTGTCTCGGAGTTGGCGGCCTTGTCTATTCAGTCGCCCTACTTTGAGAGGCATCAGGACAAAGTGGTCTTTCGGTTCAAACCAGACTTTCTTCCTAAGGTTGTTTCTGCTTTTCATTTGAATCAGGATATTGTTCTTCCCTCCCTGTGTCCTAAGCCTAAGAATGACAAGGAGAGGGTTTTGCATTGTTTGGATGTAGTACGCTGTGTTAAGTACTATTATTATTGATTATTACTTCTCCTTTTCGTAAGACTGATGCCTTTTTTGCTATGCCCTGTGGGCCTAGGAAGGGTTTGGTGCCGGCCAAATCTTCCATTAGCAAATGGATACGTCAAGCCATTATTGCGGCCTATTCTGCTAAGGGGAAAGTTCCTCCTTTTCGTATCACTGCTCATTCTACTCGCGCCATTGGAGCGTCTTGGGCTTTTCAGCACCAAGCTTCTGTTGAACAAGTTTGTAAGGCCGCTACTTGGTCTTCTGTTCATACTTTTTCTAAGTTTTACAAGGTTGATGTGCGGGCCTCAGCGGATGCTGTTTTTGGCCGCAAAGTTCTGCAGACTGCAGTCATTTAAATTATGCTTCACCTTGCCTTTGGATACCCATCCCTTGTGGACACTGCTTTGGATCGTAAGTATTAAAAAGGGAAGCGGGGTGTGTGGCACACCGAGAATAATACCATTTTGTGAGTACTCACCTGAAAAATGGATATTATCGGTGTCAGGTCCCGTGGGACACCCACCTTCCAATAAATCAGCAACCCCCAATCTCCGCTGCTTTCTTCACCTATAGTAAGCCCCCGTTTGCCGGGACGCTAGACACGCCTCACCGGACACGGTTGCCCCCAGGTCTTGTTAGCACAAAGGATGCTGACTTATGCAGGGGAAGACAGATGAACCAGGGACTAGACTGAGTAGCAATAAACGGACAGGGTCATACACGGGTGGTCAATCCGAGGAGGCACGGTACAGAAGGGTTAGACGGAAGAGTAGTCAGGGCAAGCCAAGGGTCACAACGGGAGGTCAGAGGTTCGCGGTACAGAGGAGCAGGCAGAATCGTGGTCAAAGAGCAAGCAAGGTCGGTCCAGGCGGCAATCAGGGATGGTCAAAAACACGGCAGGAATCACAAGGAGAAAAGCTATCAAAATCGCACCCAGTAGCACGCTATAACGGGCAAGGACTGACTGCAGGGTGTATACCTTTAAATGATGGGGGCTAACCGGATTGGCTGAGGGGGGGAGTGTGGTGATTGGTGTCACATAGGATCTCTGGGCTGATTGCCCAGTTTGAACAGGAAGGCGGACAGTACTATTGGGCTCATAGGCCCATCTAACAGAAAGGGCTCATTGACCCACACTGATCACCTCCGGCGGGCGCGCTGTGTGCAGCGCCGCCGGAGGGCATAACTGGAGGCCAAGCGCGCGCACGCGCACGAGGTAACGCGCCGAGAGCGCGCCGCACAGTGAGCGGCGCGACCGCTCCCGACGCTGCTGACCAGGAAGCCGCCTGAGCGGCTGCTCGTGACAGCCGAGCGGCGGGCGGGCAGGAGAGACGCCGACCCGCCGCCGGCTGCAACAGACGCCCATCCCGCGGAGAGGAGTCGGCGGGGGAGCGTAGGACAGGTGAGGAGGTGGCCGATGAGGAGGTGGCCGTGACAATCAGTGTGCCACACACCCCGCTTCACCCGCCCTTTTCGGTATCCCGAATCCTTTATATGGTGAAGCTTTTCTTTATTTTGAGGTTACCGTTGGATTTCCTGGTACCTTGTCTTTCTGCTTTTTAAATAACTGGCGATTCAGTGGGAGGTCCCAGGTATATATAGGCCGGAAGGGGCTCGTTTTCAAGACTTCTCCCTGCACGTCGCCACCTGCTGGTGGAGTAACCCGATCGTAAGTATTAAAAGGGAAGCGGGGTGTGTGGCACACCGATAATATCCATTTTTCAGGTGAGTACTCACAAAATGGTATTTTTGTGATGTGTAGCTGCAATCAGTTTCTAAATGTGTTCATTGTGTCAAATGAAATGTACCATATTTTCATCCTATAAGACGGGGGAATGTTAGTGTATCTTATGGGATAAATGCTAATTTTTTGGGGTGGGGGGGCGATATACACAAAAGGCAATAGATTCACACCTAAAGTTCACACAATAGATCAGAGTTTTTTTTTGTAACCTCAATAAGTAAGGTCTAGAGATGAGCGAACTGGTTTGTCAGAACCCAAGTTTGTTCTGAATTTCAGGAAAAATTCGATTCATCACGAAACCAAATTTTTGGGCCTTCGTGCTCACCGAATTTTTCTTGAAATTCACTGGCGCCTGCGGCGGTGGGTAAAAAAACAAAAACAAAAAACTCACCACCATGCTTGTTCCAGCGCCACCTTTGGATCCAGTGCGACAGTGCAGCCGGCTCCCCACTCCTCCCCTGCACGGAGGAGGGGGGGAGCCGGCTGCATTGTCAGCTGTGCAAGTCAGCTTCCGCCACCCGCTGGCGGTGTGACCGGCCTCCCCCGCTCCCACTGTGCTGCGTGACATGCGGCTTCCCCGTCATTCTGGCCCATTGACTGGCTGTGGCCAGACGCTGGACCAGAACGTCAGGGAAGCCGACATGTAGGTAAGTGTGCGATACACACAGCACGGTGGGAGCGGGGGAGGCCGGTGGTGCTTTCAGCACATGGCGGATGCCGACTTTCACAGATGATAGTGCGTCTGATCTCCCCCGCTCCCACCGTGCTGTATGTATTCCACTAGAGATGAGCGATTCTCAAAGGTTCGATTTGGACGAACCTTAATCACTTGGAGAATTTTAGCGAATCGTCCAAAACAAATTTTTAGGAAGTTCGCATATCTCTAATAAGGACACTGGGTTCAGGCTACTCACCACCTAGCCCAAAGGTGGTCACAATAGAGCCACAAAAAAGAGAAATGAGCAGCTGACAAGCCTATTTTTGTAGTTAAATATACAAATAAAGACAAAGTGTATTGATATTATCAAAGATATATCATATATAAAACAGATTATTTTTACAGTGGTATGACTTAACAGCAAATAGTGAATACAATAAAATAAGGGTAGATGAAATTTGATGAAATGAGCTGTGCCATCCACTCGGGAATGTCTAGCCTCTAGGTATATAGCAATCTACCTTAGTGCAATATAATGCACATTTTGGTACAAACGTACACAAGGTAATAGATACAGATATAGATACTTATAGCAAACAAGGTTGGGGATCTGTACTGTGCTGTAAAAACAGTTCTGCAGCAGATACAGTAACTGTTTGTAATACAAATATTGTCCTCTATCAAAGATATAGCAAGTACAAGTCTTTAGCAAGGACAACTCTGGTTTCAATTAGTTGTGTCATGAGAAATGTTCTATAGCAAAAGCTGCCTTGTAGCAAGGATAATTTGTAGCAAGAACAGTTTTATAGTCAAAACAGTTTTGTTGCAAGCATTTAGTTAGAGAAACAACACAATCAATCAATTGCACTCATTTATAGCAGAGGTAATGTAACATATCCAGTTTTGTTTAGACAGAGATGCATAATACGGATACTGACTGTGTGCAGGTGCACCAAGGATTAATATGGTTTAGCAACAGGAGAGAATAATACACTTACTAACAGCTGCCTTGAACTAGGCTCTGTTTGTAGCAAGGATGGTTTTGTGACCGGAGCGTAAAGATAGATAGACCATGCAGAAGATAGTACCCCAAGAGCCAGTTAACTATAACTGCGTTATAGTCATACTGTAATTTATACTTATATTCATGCATGTCCGGTCATCTGCCAATATTTAACTGTAAGCTGTATTTATACCGTAATTCTTGTCAGTGTCAGAGTCTCTATTTTAGCACATTATTTGGTTCAGATTATTATTTTTCTTATTTTCCTCCTCCAAAACCTAGGTGCGTCTTATGGACAGTTGCGTCTTATAGAGTGGAAATTGCGGTGAATGTTTTTGTGACTTTCAACTTCTATTATGTGTTCTATTGTGAATAAAATGAAACATTATATGAGATTTCAAAATCATTGCATTCTGGTTTTCTTTACATTTTACACCATGTTCTAATCATCTGGCATTTGCCTGCCATAGTACACTAGCAGTGAATATCACAAAATAAGGTGCTATGTTCTCTCTCTCTCTCTCTCTCTCTCTCTCTATCTGGCGATGTGTAACTTAATACCAATGTTTTATCTTGCATTCAAAAATCCTTACAAAAAAAAAATTAAAGGGCTCCTGGAAATTAATCATATCTGATACTTGAAAGATCAGATTGCTATGTTTTCTCCCTTTTGTGCACATTTATAGAACCATTTCCTGTGGTTGGTAAACCTGATATGGGCTACACAGAAGGACCGGTTCATCTGTTCCCACGCAGATGTGATGTAATAAATTACCTATTTTCTTGTGCTCAGTAGCTGAAACATGACAATGCAGAGCAGAGATGGGGAAATTACAAGAACTATTGGTACACTGTACTCATTTTAGTAGCTCTTATGAGCTGTAAACCAAATCTTGATCAGAAGTGATGTATAACATTTATTTGCATACATAACTAACTTACTTTCTCCCACCTTATACCCCTTGGCGAAAGTATTAAATGGGCCATTTCAAAGCACCTTGAAAATCTCTGATGTATTCTAGACTAAACTGATTTCTTTGCCTAAATTTTCATGGCTGAGCTGGGTACGGCCTGTCATGGCATAGCTTTATCAGGCTTGTGTAGGCTCTGCTGTGGCAAGAGACAGCTGTGACTTGCTATGCTTGCTCAAGATGAGAGCTCAAAGGGATAGAGTAGCTATTGAAACATTTTTTGTGTTGTCCTGGAGAAATTAAATTGAAAAAATACCCAATCCATTGCAGCAGTGTGACTGCACAAGTCACAAGTCCAATTGTCACTCAAGCCCACTGCTGCCATGCAAAACTCTGCTCCCACTGGTGTCAGCTGACGATTTCAGTGCGATCAGGTGAGTTCTTTTATGCTTTAACAACCAAAGTATGCCTTAGCACAGGGGGAAGAGTGGTGGTTAAATGGTTACAAAAGGCTTGAATTACTTCATAAAGTTGTGGCATTAAACAAAATTAGGTGGTAAATAGTTCAGAGGCCAGGCCTGGGTACAAATGTGTTAACCAAGCAGAGAAATATAACCAGCACCTGAAAAGGCACATTAAACCCCAGCACCTCCATAAGCAGGCGATATATTTTGCCCAAATATATATATTTATTAAAGGATATGCTCTGTATTCATGATACACAAATAGATATTAGGCCCTCTTGGAAGTGGACCAAAACCAAGGCTTAACTGGGATGTCCCACTGTTTGAAACCCCCCAGTGCATCTAGTAAACTCACCTTTCCTCCGAGCCCGCGGCCCATGCATGGCTGACATCGACATCATTTGCCTCCATGAATGGCTGTGCGTGGCCGCACACAGCTGAAGGGAGAAGGTGATGCCGCACGCCACTTGTAAGTGCGGATAGTTGTGCCATGGGCTTGAAGATAGCTGGGTCAGCTCAGCTTTCTGGGGCGGGGGGGTTCACACAGCAGGGCACCCAAAACAGGGGTGTCCCAGGGGGAAGGACCAAAACCTGGGATACTAAAAATGCTTGGTTTTGGTCTAATTTAAGATCCAAGGGCTCTAACTACTTTTAGAGCTCCAAGTTGCATACCTTATGGATTACCATAACCTGAAACGGGCACCATCGCAAAAAAAATGGTCAATAATAAAAATGCATATAAATATGCTGGATGGCGAGAGGAGAGGGCACTTATACACACAGCATCAAGAAATATCCAGCCAGACCTTTTTTTTTTAATTTTTATTGAGGTATTCTGTCACCCCTGATACACTAAACCTGTCAAACCTGTCACCCTGGAATTTATTTCTACAAGGAGAAGAAAACCACAAGCTTGGCAGGAGTTTGGGTTTATAAGTGACCCCTCCTCTCATTAGCCAACGTGTTTATATGGGTTTCTACCGATATAACAACAATTTTGTGATAGTGCTTCTTTTTTCTGGTTCTTTTAGTTTGAGAACTGTGCGGCCAATGTGCAAATTGTCAGTATTCTGTAGGGCTCCAAATCTTTATAATTAATATTAAACACATTTATTTGGACAGAACTTACATTGTGACTTGTTAATAATGGAAACACGAGGACCTAAATGGGCAAGAAATGTTTTTTTTTTTGCAGTATTTAAAATGTATTTTTTTGCTTTACAATTTTTAATTGGACACCCAACAACTAAAATGCATACGAAATGCACTACAGAGTTTGTCCCCTTTGTCCCCAGCAGTGATATCTGTGGTAACTGTGATGAAGAAACTGACCAGTACCGAAAAAAAACAGCACCAAAGATTTGAAGGAGGAAAAAAAGGCATAAATATGCTTAGGAGCGCCTGAAAAATGGCAGTACACAGTGACACTCACTGGTGCTGGGATAACCGTCCGGCAGGTCCAACAGGTGCTAACATAGGCCGCCCAATATCTAGCGCAACAATCAAAGCTGATTAGTAGCGTTCTACACAGCGACTGATAGCGCCAATGTAGTACACAGCACAGCGCCAGATAAGATCAAAATGCCAGCTCCAAAGCTAGCCCTATAAACACAAAAAAGATGCTAAAAGCACATCATAAATAAGGCCCATCATTTAAAATCTTTTTGACGTTGCAACGTTAATGTTTTAGCAAATGTGTATCTTGCAGTGCAGCAAAATGTGCCATGGTAAAAAAATATATATATAAATTATATTTTGCACCACTCAATTTGTTGCTGTACTGATTAGACTGCAGATTTACCTAAAGTTTCAAGTACAAAAGGAATAGTATTTCCTGAACTTTCTAATAATACATAATTAAATATTTGAAACCGAGGCAACATTGTGTTTCTTTTCATCATCCTCTTTGTGTATGAATTTAATCCTCACAATTCTATTAGTCATGACCAACTTCATAAATACAAACACAGCAAACTGGTCAGATCTCTCCTTTCCACCTTTTGTCATCTCACTCAACACCTCCTCTCTCTGTGAACAAACCCTGATACTTGATAAACAGAAAAAAAAAAGAAACGCAGTTTGTGTGGATCACATTGCAAATGCACAGACTCTCTGTTAGTGTAATGTTAAACATGACATAGACCCACAACAAAACTAAAAAAAAACCACTACACATAGGTCACTGCTGCCCTTTCACTTATAGCAGGGGTTGCTCAACCCATTGAAGAGTGCAGGACACTCCATTTAGAAACTAGTCGTGGGTCACAATGAATAGGCTCAGAATTTTGAATTTTTCATTTTGAATAACATGGCAAAGATTTTCTACACAGCAGTTAGAAACTGGAGGGGCTTTTTTACAAGGTAGTCATCAGGGCAGGAGAGGGGCTCAGCTGTGAAGAGGAGGTGCAGGCCAGTCCACCCTGACCTGAGACCCACAGACTGCCACACTATTGCTATGATAAATGAGGGTTTCTGTCCTCCACCCACTGGATAGTTTGCGCCAAGGCTGAATTAAAACAGGCAGGCAGGCTGATTCATCATTAGTGCCAGGTAACAACAGATGAGCGTCTGTAGCAGGCATTTTCAGAGCGCCTGCTAGTAGTCACTGTGCTCGGCCCTGGGTCGCTAGTTCATAGCGACTCAGTCGCTGTGCAGTAATGATGAATACATCATGAGGAGTCGCTATTTGACCAGTACAGCACTGTATGGGAGCGCATGTTAGCGACTGGTCAGTGTGACCGACTCACCATATATTCATCAAAAAAACAGCCTCACACACCTCTGGCGCTCAAAAATGCTTCTCGGAAGCCCAGAGCGCTGGAGGCTGTGTGTTTTAAGTCTGTTTTGTCAGCATGTATCCACTAGTAACAAAGCGAAAACATATGGAATTACATTGTAATAACATTGTAACATGAACACTTTAATGCCAGACCTGTAATGTCATTTCTGCAGAAATATATAAAACTGGCGCTGTGCAAGGCTGAACGCCGGCACTGTTCAATGAGGCTGAGATAATAATGAATCGGACGCTACATGGCGTTATCCCAGTCGCTCAACAGATTCTGCTTGATAAATGTGTAATTGCGTGCCGTGTCCAGCGTTCCCGTCGCTAACTGTCATTTTCAAGGCACTACCTGACGCTATCCCTTCATGAATAAGGGCCTAGGTGCCAAGCCATCACACATAGTTTAGAGAGGGTTAGAGAGGGGGCCAGACCCTACAGAGCTTATATCGTGTCTGGGCCCCTCATAACCTAGAATGTGATGGTTGAGCCCCTAGTATAAATTTTAGTTTCCTTTATGTCCTGAATAATAAAGGTAGACTAAGGCCCAAACCATCACATGTAGATTAGGGGCCCACTCTCTACACTATATTGTGTCTGGGTCCCCAATATAGGGTCCAGATTTTAGTCTGGTCTGGATTTTGAGGTAAGCCTGGTTACCTTGGGGCCAGAGGCTCAGTTTAATCTAGTGGCCAAGCTATCACACACGGATTATGAGGGAGCCCAGACATTGCTGCCGTATGCAGCTTGCAAATTCCAGATGGAATAAAAAATAAGAAACTTACTGCAATAAAGTTATTTTATGAAATCTAAAATAAATGGCTGCCAAAGGATACAGCGCTGTATCAGCAAATCAGTCAGCAGTGGTTTATTAGGTTTTCTGTTCAGCTGTGCTGTATCCAGGTATTAATCTAGTTCATTTGTGACTTGGTACAGGAGCTAGTGCATAATATAGTCACAGTACAGGAGCTAGTGCATAATATAGTCACAGTACAGGAGCTAGTGCATAATATAGTCACAGTACAGCAGCTAGTGCATAATATAGTCACAGTACAGCAGCTAGTGCATAATGTAGTCATACTACAGCAGCTAGTGCATAATATAGTCACAGTACAGGAGCTAGTGCATAATATAGTCACAGTACAGGAGCTAGTGCATAATATAGTCACAGTACAGCAGCTAGTGCATAATATAGTCACAGTACAGCAGCTAGTGTATAATATAGTCACAGTACAGGAGCTAGTGCATAATATAGTCACAGTACAGGAGCTAGTGCATAATATAGTCACAGTACAGGAGCTAGGGCATAATATAGTCACAGTACAGGAGCTAGGGCATAATGTAGTCATACTACAGCAGCTAGTGCATAATGTAGTCATACTACAGCAGCTAGTGCATAATATAGTCACAGTACAGCAGCTAGTGCATAATATAGTCACAGTACAGCAGCTAGTGCATAATATAGTCACAGTACAGCAGCTAGTGCATAATATAGTCACAGTACAGCAGCTAGAGCATAATATAGTCACAGTACAGGAGCTAGTGCATAATATAGTCACAGTACAGCAGCTAGTGCATAATATAGTCACAGTACAGCAGCTAGTGCACAATATAGTCACAGTACAGGAGCTAGTGCATAATATAGTCACAGTACAGGAGCTAGTGCATAATATAGTCACAGTACAGGAGCTAGTGCATAATATAGTCACAGTACAGGAGCATAATATGTTTAATTAACAAAAAAGAAAAAATATGAAGCTTCTATAGTCAAAATCAAAATAGAAAATCTAGATGCTGTATTGCGAAATCATCCAGATAATCACAACAGAGAGTGAGAAGGAGTTGTTTTATACACCTGAACTAAAACAGAGTTCCTGCCAAGTTTATGGTTTTCTCCCGATAAAGAGGTGACAAGTTTTTAAAGCGTTCCATTCTGTTTTTACAGGGGTCTCCTTAGTCAGCCTGTGGGGAACAGTAGCATTAGCCAGTCTAATATCTTCCCTAAGCCTTGCATGATGGGTAAAAGCATCTACAGAAGAATTGCATTAGCAATAACCTGTTATTTCAGCACAAGATAGCTCAGAGGACAGTCACATGGTACATTTAAAACCTGTCACCCCTGATTATTCATCCTTCCAAGAAAAAAAAAAATAGCTCTAGCTGTTTATTTATTTATTTATTTTTTTTTTTTTTATTTGCACCAGGTATATCGTTGACCCCCCCTCTTACTATTTAGCATATATATTTTTCACAACCATGCTCTTTTAAGTACCCATGTCCAATGGCTGTATATGCTCTATATAGCTCTCTGATGGTCCCCATTACGGTCACTGTCTATCAGAAGGTGCAGAGATTCTCCTTGGCCCAGTATACATTGTGGAGCTTCTTGTCCAGCAGGGATGAATAGCTTGCCAGCAAATGCATGCTGCTGGCAACTGAGGAACAAACAAACTGTCACCCACTCTGCATATTACTTATACAAAATAGCAGGCACAGCTTTTAATTTTGATAACTGAGCGTGCTGCCCGACCCGTCAAGCTACTAGAACATGGGCCAAACCAAATTGACAAGGGTCATAAGAAAGGGGCACAACTCCACAAATACCATAAAATAATAATATTTTATTAAATGTTACACTATAGCAAAAATAAAAACACACATGCAACAAAGACACTGTTAAAATCAATTCATCCACTATTCCTGTGATGCTAAAATACTTAGCAATCCATATTATAGAAGACCACAAGGTATCAAACAGTACAAATAGAAATCAGTATTAAATAGCTCCACAAATTACCCAAGAAAAAAAATATTTTTTATATATTTTTAATTACTCAAGTGAGTGTTCAATTACTCCACTTTGTGCAGCAAAAAAATAAATATAAAAAGGTAATTACTACAAATAATTCATCAAGACCATAAACCTGTGCAGTCAATTAAATCTAAAGTGCAAATGCTAGATAAGGAGGCAATATTCACCAAGTAAAGCAGGGGATGAGACCCCCAATGTAAACCCAATACACAAAAGTGCTATTAGTGCAGGGCTGTTTAAGGGAGCTGAGGTAGTAAGCAATTACTGGAAAGAAAAAGTAAAGATCATACTGTCCTTGTTGTCAAACGTGACTAATCACCAGGCAGTGGATTGAAGGCAGGCGACCCCACGCGTTCCGCCAATCCTCTACAGCTCCTCCAGGAGTGCTGTCTCTTTGAATGATGTCTCATTTTATGTGGCATGGCAGAGCATCAGGCCATCCCCCTCCCTCCCCCCCAGTGTAAGGTGCAACTCCCGCCCCCTGATGCAGCGCGTCCGATTGGACAAGGACGCGCCCATCAACTGTAGTGAGTGGTGGCGGTTAAGCACCATATGTGCAGCCAGGCCCCCTCTCAGCAAGATCAAATCAATCAATCCTGGCTAGCCGTCAGCTGGCAGAGCCCGCCCCCCCATGATGACCCGGCCGGTGTCATCGGCTAAAGGGGAGGGGTTGGGCTCCACCAGCATAACAGCCCGGACTTCAGAGAGGAAGGCTGCACATAAAGAGTGGGGGAGGGGAGGAGGCAGATATCTCTGCTCAGCCATGCATATAAACAAAGTGTAACTCAACTATTTACATGGTATACAGCTATTCAAATCACTCACTACATAATAAAAATTGTACCGGATCTAAATATATATTCAAGAAGCATGTGTTGTCTTATTTCTCTGTACATTAACAGACATAGTTAAATATGCATAGTAGTCATCTATTCAGGTCCACCTGCCCTTTTATACATATATGTAAAATACCAGAGGTGCCTCCATAAGCATCCCTCTATATATATGACCCATACAATAGAGTAAATTGTAATGGATCTTTGGGGTGTTATAATGATCTTAAAATAATTGCAGGATTCAACCTAACTCACGTGGGCCTAAACAA
Source organism: Gastrophryne carolinensis (assembly GCA_027917425.1). Taxonomy (NCBI): domain Eukaryota; kingdom Metazoa; phylum Chordata; class Amphibia; order Anura; family Microhylidae; genus Gastrophryne; species Gastrophryne carolinensis. The sequence continues at coordinate 270,740,561 of CM051239.1, read as the reverse complement.
AAAAAAAAACAAAGCATTTTTTATATATATTGTATCCAAGGTATCTGGGTCCTAGTTTCAGTCATCCAGTGGGCCCATCTTCTGTCACCGACCGCTATCCAAACACAAGAAGAGAGAATGAAGTTGTGAGGGGGCATCCCACGCTCGCACACTGAACTGTGCTGTAAACCCTGCTTGTTCATCACACGTGACAACAAGGACGGTATGATCTTTACTTTTTCTTTCCAGCGATTGCTTACTACCTCAGCTCCCTTAAATAGCCCTCTGCACTAACAGCACTTTTGTGTATTGGGTTTACATTGGGGGTCTCATCCCCTGCTTTACTTGGTGAATATAGCCTCCTTATCTAGCATTTGCACTTTAGATTTGATTGATTGCACAGGTTTATAGTCTTAATGAATTATTTGTAGTAATTACCTTTTTATACTTATATTTTTTTGCACAAAGTGGAGTAATGGAACACTCACTTGAGTAATTAGAAATATATAAAAAATATATACATAATTTTTTTTTCTTGGGCAATTTGTGGAGCTATTTAATACTGACTTCTATTTGTACCTCGTGGTCTTCTATAATATGGAGTATTTTAGCATCACAGGAAGGTTTGGAGGGTGGGGCTCCTCTTGACTTTCTGCCCAGGGGCATCCACCACACTTAATCAAGTCCCATCAGATAAGCGTGGGTCTTTTCGCCTATAACCACTGTTGTCTATTACTGATAATAGGAGAAAACAGCAGCACTACTACTTATATATATATATATATTAGTAAATCCAGTGTTAAGGGCACTTTCAAGGGATAACGGTAAGCTTGGCAGTGGGTATGGTAGTTTGGGAGTTAATAATTAGATCCCAAATGGACAAGTACTGTAGATATGTACTCTGTAGAGCTGCCATCAGGAGTTTTTGGGTTCCATGTCAGGACACCCTGAGCCTCAACCCCATTAATCTATATGAGATGGCTGGGCCGCTAGTTGGAACTGGGCCCCAAGGCAACCAAACTCGCCTTAGTGGCTATCAGACTATATTGTAAATGAAAGTTCAAACTAGGGGCCCAGACATCACAATTTATTATATGGGGGTCCCAGACACAATATAAACTGTATAGAATCTGCCTCCCCCAATAATGTATACAGTATGTTATGGCTGGGCTACTAGTTTGAACCTCAGCATATCATATAGCTGGCTTAGACCCAACCAGACAAACTGAGGCCTCCCTTGCTTCTCGGCTGGGAAGTAAGTCTTGGTTTTCCTGGCCTGGTGGTGGTCCTAGCTATCAGTTCATATCCTTGTCAGGCAGGAACAGGTGCACTCGGGTAACTACAGTAATGTATTTTTTGTTTGTTTGGTGGGATAATCTATTTAATCCCTTTAATCTTAGACTTAGCCAAATATTTTGCTTGCTGACTAATTACCCCCCCCAACCCTGCATGTTTTGCAGCACTGCCTTTACCAATCAGATGCATGCCCATTTCCAAGTACTACTAACAGACCTCCTTCACACAACCCCACCCTTCGGGGAAAATAGCACATTAGCTTCCACCTGGTAATTATAGCCTGTTAGAGTTCTCAGAATAGTTATTAGCATAAAGAGTGAGAAGAGATTTGCTAAGTATGTAAAGGGCGTAGCAGCTTTTAAATGGTTTTTACTGGCACACAAACACCACAACGTGACACATGCATATATAAGCCAGGGATCCTTCAACAGAGTTACAGATTAAAAACAGAAACACTGGGTATCATCCAGCGCTTAATCAGTGTACAAAGTACAAAGGAAAAAGGCAATTAAACTATAAAAGGCACACAGGGTTAAATCTCTGAAATGATGTGACTCTTGCTTGTAAAGTTGTGTGAGTGGAGGAATAGCTACAGTATGTAGTGTATCAATTACATATTCTGCTAATACATGATGTGCTGTAATTGTGAACAAACACGAAACAACGGGCAGGCTGATTCATCATTAGCGGCAGGTAGCTACAGATGAGCGTTTGTAGCAGGCATTTCAGAGCGCCCGCTAGTAGTCGCTGTGTTCGGCCATGGGTCACTAGTTCAGAGCGACTCAGTCGCTGTGCAGCAATGATGAATACATTGTGGGGAGTCGCTATATGACCAGTACAGTTCTGTATGGGAGCGCATGTTAGCAACTGGTCAGTGCGACCGACTCACAACATATTCATCAAAAAAACAGCCTCACACACCTCCGGCGCTCAAAAAGGCTTCGCTGTAGCCCAGAGCGCCGGAGGCTGTGTGCTTAAATGCTGTTTTTTTAACATGTATCCACCAGTAACAAAGCGAAAACATATGGAATGACATTGTAATAACATTGTAACATGAACACATTAATGCCAGACCTGTAATGTCAATTCTGCATAAATATATAAAAAATGAAAAATATTTTCAAAAATGGCTTTTTCTATGCCAGGACAGGTCACACTATTATTTGAGATTATTAAAAAAATTTTTTATAAAAAACCCCTGTTTACAGAGAAATAAAAGAATGGCTATTGAAATGTATGGGAGAGCGCCAGGTAGCGAGAGGTAATACGTGGAGCTCTGCAAGGCTGAACGCCGGCGCTGTACGCTGAGGCTGGGATAATGATGAATCGGACGCTACATGGCGTTGTTCCAGTCGCTCAACAGATTCTGCATGATAATTGTGTAATTCTGTGCCATCTCCGGCCTTCACCTGCCACTACCTGTCGCTACCTGTCATTTACAATGACATGTGAATAGGTATGTACAGTCAAAGAGCTCATTATTATGCACAGATGGATGGCCAACAATGTGAAAATCAGGGGAGTACATACTGGGCCCATGGCACCAGGTCCAGTCTCAAGCATTCCTCCACCTCTTCCATAGAATGTATTCCTGTTGCGGCTTCATACTTACCTACTCTGCCATTCTCAAAGACGGATTCTTTTGTCCTGCCCTGCCCCCTCTGTGCAGATGCACGCTGTCTATGTCTGGTACCAGGCCAGTGATTGTCCACCAGAGGGCAGGGTTCCTGATGGGGGCCCTGCTTTGGGCCCCTTTAAGACTATGTATAACTCTGGTATGAATACTGACAATACTGGATCCCCCCCCCCCCCCCTCCATGTGGCACCTTGAAATGTTAATGGCTGCTTGGATAAGAGACTTGATCGTACAGGACCACTGAAATAGATGATGCCTTGATCTGCACTGCCCATAGACTTGTACTGCACACATTTCCGGTGTACTGCATGCAAGATTAGAAAACAGACGTCATATCCTCCAGTAGCTACGAGTCAATATTTTACGTGTTTTTTGGCTTCAGCAGTTCCTAGGTGTGACCAGGTCTTAAATGTAACATGTAATTTCAGCAGTGTCAGAGTGGAATGTGGTGGAACGCTGGGGGCCCACCCTACAGTTGCATACAAATATTACTGGTTTAGTAGTGAATGAGTGCATACGCTAAGAGCCTAATTAAAAAAAACTTGTGGGAGCAAGATGCGCACCGCAGCGCAGCGCCAGCTGAAGACAGCCCATGCTCTGCGCTCACACACTCTTGGCCAGGCACTGACTGGGAGTGCTGGAATTGCAATAGATTTAAAGAGGAACATTGGGGAGGTTAAAATCCCCCAAGCCTCACTGATCTGCTGCTCCCCCTCCGGTTTTACCTTTGGGCACTATTTACTCAACTCGCCGGGGAATCCATCTTCTGGATCCCTTGGATTCTGGGCGACCTTCCAACAGGTGGTCTCATCTTGCCTCCCGTCAGGGATCCTCCCGAGACTTCGCTGAGTGTTGTGGGACTTTGAGGCTAAAGCTGTTCTGTCACTTACAGACAGCTAAGCCGGTAAGCTGGCGGGGGGGGGGGCAGAGGATCGGGCCCAGAGCAGCCGGATGTCATTGCAGCAGGCAGCAGCGACATCCAAAAGATAAGTAGGGGCAGATGGGGGGGGGGGTAAAATCGGCACCTTTTTATTTTAGGTCTGATGTTCCACTTTAATACTGCACACACATGCAGCTCCCGCATGGGCACCATCGAAAGGGGAAAACAGGCATACAGCGCCTGGGCTGCACATTTTCACTGCGGAAACCCCAGGAATTCCATTGGAGACACTTGAATGGTATGGTCCAAACTGCAAGTTTGCAGTGCAACCCAAAAGTTCAAATCTACTATGGATTTTGACCTTCATACAAACACCTTTTGCACTGGGACCTGACATTCACCTGGCGTTCATCTAGCACTACATGGCACTGGATTTCTCCTGGGGGGGGGCTGAGTAGAAAGGTAAGATTTCTCCCGTTTGTCGCTGGTAATGCTTAGGGGGTCATCCGCAATCTAGATGCCTCCCTGTGTATGTATTTTGTGAAAAATGGGTGTTGTTCTGCTTTAAAGAATGCCAGTTAACATATTTGGCTGCCATTTTCTGCCAAGCATGGGGATAAGTAAGTGATGACTTGACCATAGTGTCCCTTTAAAGCACAAGCTCCATGAGTGGATCAGTTATATGCTGCCACTGTAATTGTACTGTAAGATGTCCATGCCAAGATCTCTCAATCCAAAAGTCAGCCTACCCTCTAATCCTCAATGGTCTGTTCAGCAGTGATTCTCTTCACTGCCTTCCCTCCAGAGACAGACATTATGGGAAAGAATATTGGAGCTGGAGTGGCAGAGCTCAGTGGTGGTGGACTATGGGAGCGGAGACCGGCGGTGGTTTACGGCAAGTGAAGACCTGGCAAGGTTGCAGTAGTGCAACATGAAGTGCCAATCCAGCGCCCACCCAGCCAACAAGCCTGCCACCTACCTATCTATTACCTACCCAGCTTGCCACCTATCTATCCATCTACCCACCCAGCCAGCCTGTCCCCTACCTATCTACCTACCCACCCAGCCAGCCCCTACCTATCTACCTACCCACCCAGCCAGACAGACAGCCCTTACCTATCTACATACCCCCCCCAGCCAGCCAGCTAACAGCCCACCACTTGCATACCTACCAATCTACCTACCTACCTACCTGATCACCCACCCACCTGCCTGTTGCCCACCCACCTACCTGCCACCCATGACAGTTGCCTAATCAAGTGATACATAGAAAATAAATTTAAAAAAAGAAGCAAAAGAAGAGGTGTTTAGGTGCACTTAAAGGAGCACTATCACAAAACAAAGGTACAATAATAAAAACTCTACAATAATGAATCTGCTAGATAGCAGGAGAAGGGGTATCATATATACCCTTATTAAAAAGGCTTTGAACATACCATTCTGCTTTTTCAGAGGGGATCTGCCCAACTGTCCCCTGAGCCAACGTGTGCTGGAATAATGGTTTATTGCAATTATTCTGTAGTATGTAGATGGGTTTCCCATTGTGCAATGCTTTGGGTAGATATTTCGAGTGCTTACTGCTGCTGCTGCTTCCCACAGGCTGGTTCAGGACACAAGTATTGCAATAGAGAAGATCACCCCTAAAAAAGTGAAATTATACACTCATAAACCTGTCCCCACTACTTTTTTTCAGAGGAAGAAACTCATTTAATAGGATGAAGGTCCCCTTTGAGGAGATCCCATAAGGTTGTCCAAGTTTTACATTTTGTCCCACTATGTATTTGAGGGTGTATATAGCTGGATCCCCCACTCTGGGCATGCTCCTGTCTGCCCATTCAAGTGAACATTCAAGGCGGACATCTTGTTGTAGCCCGTGGATATTGGCAGTTTCACCTGGCGCCTCTTGTAAATGCTGCTACTGCAAGAATTTCCTACATTTCCTACATTCCTACTAGTGGTGGAGGCCATCTGGCTTTATCAAGTGGTGGAGACCCCTGGGCATGAGTCCCTCAGGCCTTGCCTTTAATCCGGTCCTGCTTGTCATATTCATCTTCTAGCTTTCTGGTCAGACATCATAGCCAGTAATCCTTCCATACTTCCATCTAATCAGTGTCCCACATTGCAGGCCTTGTGTAGAATTGTTTTTATGGTATATGTGTAAATAATGGTCATTGGAGCTGTTGCTGGGTAGTATGAAGTTTACTGTGTAGTTTTTGGTATTTGTCTTTGCAATATTTATATAGCTGTTTGTTTTCTCTGAGGTGTGCAATCACCTGGGTTTTTTGCCACGGTGTAAAAGAAATCACTTCTCCTATTCGACCTAATTTCGGGCACTTCTACAACTGACTGCACTTGCATTCATGACAAAAGTAACTAAATGCAGAACATTGTACTAAATAAAAAAGTTTGAGGTCTGCTTTAACAATAAGAATACTTTAAAAAGAAATCTAAAGTGGCTAAAATCCCTTTATGGCCAGCCCTGGAATCTAAAAGCACCTGGGGCCCCCTTGCGGATGCCACAATGAGTTAAACCCCTGGGGTCAACTCAGCTTTACCAGTAGCTCCTGCGACAGTGTGATCAGCAGCTGCCCCAGGGGGTGTGGCTTCAGTGCTGGAAAAACAAGTTTTTTAAAGAAAAACAGGCTAACGCTGAGCGGGCAGCATCGCCTGAGGCACTCGGGGCGGGGAGGGCGTGTAGTAAGCCGGGGCGAAGGTGCTGCTCTTTAAGGGTGAAAGAAGTATATTTCACTTCTGAATCTGGAAACCTTGGAGCAGTTTTAACTTTATCCTTAATCTGAACAGCAACACTCTGGGCAGTGTTTCCCTGAGTTTCTTTTAAAGCTGACCTTAACTCTCCTTTGCAACACCTGGCCCACAGGAGCTCTATGGTAACTTAACCTTCCTCATCTTTGGAGAGATTTTAACTTCTCCTAGTAGAGCTCCATCCAATGGGGGATGCATGCAACACTGCAGTGTTCAGCTGTAAGCAAAAAGTTGCAACCATTCTGCTTGAGAGCATAAGGGGACTGTCCTAGCAACGTAAAATAAAAAACCTTACTCACATTTTTATCCCAGCAGATGAACCCAGGTGTAAAACTTAAACCGGACCTTGACTTTGAATAAGAGCCTATCTTGTATGTTTCCCCCTGTACATACATATTGCCCACATCAAAAATCACCCTACCTGCATTTTCTGAGCCTTTTAACATCCAAGATGGCGGCCCATGGAGTCTCAGACTGCCTGCTCTGCATTCTGGGATTGCTGTTCTTTTTCTGACCCCATCTCTGCTTTGTCTGTGCAAAGCACATCTATAACCCCTGGACTTGCTCCCCCCTCCTCCTCTCCTGAGTATGTGATACTTCTGAGGCAAGATGGTGGCGCCCGTATCCTAGAGTCCTGAATAGAGTTGCAGCCCAGCTGGGGAAAAAATAATAAGTAAGTGGCTTAAAACTTAAAATATATCGATTTCAAATGCTAAGAAATATTTTTTTAAGGATTTGGGCTTTTCATTAAATGATGCTAAAGGTCCGGTTTAAGGGCTCGGCTAAGGTCGAGTTAAACATCGCACTGCAAGGCTGGCGCCAGCACAGGGCAAGCCTGGGCAATTGCCAGGGCCTCTGGCATCTTCAGGGGCCCACTCACTCATGGTATTATTTAACAGTGGACCCAACCACCGAATGGCTGGTGCTGTGTGCAGACCTGCTCATCAGCAACAATGGAGATGATCAGCAACAATGGAGATGGTCAGCAACAATGAAGAAGGTGGCATGGAATGGAGGGCAATTGATGGAAGAGCAGAAGGTGGCGAGAACCAGGTGACAGCTGACAAGGACTGAAGGGTGATCAGCAGTAGGAGATGACCTATTTGTGGCAGCAAAGCTGAAATATGACATCATGTGACTACTTTGTCTTGCCGCAGCGCCCCCGCCATTAGTCACAGTGTCTGCAACACACTCACTCCATTTACTGCAACACAAAGAGTTTGTCAGGCCTTGGCATGCCCCCTCTATTGCAAGTGCAGGGAGTGGGCATGCTGCAATCACTGTGCAGGGCTGTCCAGTAAGTCATCATTGAATGGAGGACAAACTTACACAGGGCGGGACTCAATCTCAGGAACCAGTATGCTTTACACTACTGGATTCGGACTGATCAGCTGCTGGGGGAAAAGGGTGAGTAAGGTTTTTGCATGTTTATGTTAATAAAACTAAAAGATTGGGGCAAAAAGAGAAAACATTTAGGCACGATAATGAATAACAACAATTTTTTCAGCACCACTGGCGTTCAGTTTCTGCACTTCCTGTAGGTTAAGCATTTAAGTAGTGACCCAGGTTAAGAAATGGACATGGAATTCATCCAGCCTTCCAGAGACTTGTTACCTCTGTGTTGGTTAATGTGCAACCGTGCACTCGTTTGATACTGTCTTTGGCACAAGTGCCATTCACACTGCTTCAAAGTAAGGCCTGCGCATGCTTCAAGCAGTCACCTCTCACCCCTATAGTGTTGCAGGTTTATCTCTTGAATGGAAGAGCTAACATAGTTCTAGATAAGTGTTATTTTAAGCTACCAATATATATATAGTACAGGGACTACTAGACCAGAACGCTTTCTTTTGATTTAATTTTCCAAGCTAAACATGATGACAAAATATTCTATAAAATTTCTGCCGGTTTTCTGTTAACACTTTATTGGCTTCATACACCATTGTGGCAAACTCTTGTAATCGGAATAGTTGAGACTCTGGTCTCTCATTTGAGTTCACTCCCATTCCAGGGTGTGGAAAGGTGACTGCAATCAGCATAAGCAATGCCAGTTTTAGTGCAGCTGAACCTTATATAGATCACAATGGGTTGGAATGTATTGAAGTGTTTTAGGATGAAAACAATTTGAAGAGAAACGCAAAAGAAAGAAAAAGTTTATGTAACATATCAAAAATTACTATGCACAACTTGGTCTTGGATGTAACCCCCTACTTTTCTTTAAAAAAAAACTTTTTACCTGATTGCCTCACCAATGCATTCATCTAACCTCAATAAAGGAATTCAACGCACTACAAAGTTTGCCACAATTTTATCCCAACAGATATCCCAATAATATTACGGCAACCAGCACCTATAAGATCCACCGCCAACCTTGGTGGCATGTTAAAAATGGGCAAATATGGCATTGGTGGAACAGAGTAGCGCACACTGGTGCTGTTATAGTATATCCAGCATAAGGATCCATAGGTACACAAACAGGCTCTGACATAGGCTGGTCTATAGGGAGAAAGCTAGTGCGCCAGTGCAAACCCTGGATTTTGCCAATTCTGTGTTTCGGTCCTTACCCCTGGGGCACTCCGATTGGGTGATTCCCCGTTGTGTGAAACCCCCCCCAGTCGCATGAACGAACTCACCTCTTCCAGGTCCTGTAGCACATGCACGATCGCTCGTCTAATCAGCCCAAGTGCACTGGCTGCCACATCCCTTGCTACCCTCTAACAGGAAGCGTGCCCGCTCCGGCCATTCACAAATACCTGGTGCGGGCAAATGCCCTGCTAAAGGGATAGCGGGAATGCGGTCACTGCTCGTGCATATGCCGTTGGACTGGGGTCCGGAATCCACTCAGCAGCCAGGAACCAAGGAGGGGACTACGTACCATTTTACCGCTAGTCGGCAATCGGGGGAGTCCAGTGTCATTCAAGGTAGTGAGGAGGGGGTAAAATTGGGGTGCTAGGGCAGCATGTGGGACATTGGCAGGATACACCCCACTTTATAATCAAGGGGTGAGGGGAATGATACGTTTCTGTAAACATCTTAGATTTATTCCACCTATTTCGAATTCCCAGTGTTTTTTTTTATAAACTCTTGTGCCTTTAGTGAACACATGTCTGCATCACAGCAAAGCTCAATTACAAAGGTGCATTTCTGCAGATTGCCAGCAACTTATTTCCTTACAGGGCTGCGTCCAAGGAGTAACTTAGAAATGGCTGCCCATAGTAGTTAATTCTTGTAGAATTCTTGTAGATTAATTTTTGTAGAAGATTAGCTACACCTAAAATGAAACATCATGTGAGCTGACATAAGCCTCTTGCAAAACGCTTTTATAATCAATGATACACTTTGTATCTGTGTGATGTAGTGAAGTGCATTTCCAAAACATATTGCAGGCTTCGTTTTGCGTTTATTACTGGGTTAATTTAGATTATATCCGTTTGAAATGAATGGTAGGGCATATTAAATTTACATAGAACAATAAACATATATACTTTATTCGTGTTTAACGTTATACAGTTATAAAAAAATACTAACAATGGCATATTGTGTATACAAACACATAAGAAAACTCACCAGGAAGGCACAAAAGCAGCAAGCTTAAAGTGCCCACAATCAAAAATGCCTTAAATGCCAGTAGGATTTTCACTATCCTGGTGATTGATCCCGATTTAGGATGCCCCACCCAGATCGCTCACTAAACTCAACTTTTCTTCCTTTCCACCATGGTGGATGCGTCGGCACTCATCCAATCAGCGCTTTATGGCATGCATAATAATGTACAGTATAAAGTGTTGATTAGAACTGACTGTGTGCAGCAGCCCCACTACTGCTGCACTGATTGGCAGATAGGGCATGCAGTCACAACAGAGGAGGGCAGTCTCCCACTGCTATTGGCTTCTAGTGATTGGCTAGTGGGTAGCAGGCCTACATTGATAAGGTAAGATTTGTTTGTTACCTCTCTCTAAGTCAGCCCCCAGTGGAAGGGGGCTCGGGAGGATATCCAGCTGTTTGTACCCATGCTAGCAATTCAGATAGGCCTGGCGTAGGTGACTATATCAGCTGGAGGGATGCTGGGGATGCCACTTTTTCCCTATCATGCATACCAAACCAGGGAATTTCACACATCGGGGCACCTCAAATCGGGATGTCCCAGGGAGTGGAAGTGCGGAAGGGTTTTGTTCTTGTTTATTTTAGCTTTAGTTGACTTGTTCTTTTTATATTGAAAGTGTACCAAAACCCAGGATTTTCACTATCCCAGGTTTTGGGCCTTGCCCTGGGAAAAGGGGTGTGTGCTGGGGTTTCCAGGGGTTTTGCACAATGGGGTATCCCAAATCAGGATACCCCAGAGGCAGTAAATCACCCAAACCTTGAGTATTTTAGATTCCAAGGTCAGCGTTTTAAGGTTGTTGGTTCTTCATAATGGGTGTTGGGCCGCATTGTGACATTCTCAGGGGGACATCCAGATTGCATGGCCCCCCATGCATAGATCCCCTGCAATCCTTACCCGGACAGTTACAGTTCTGGTTTAGGTATGGATTGGGGGGGGCTACAGGAAATTGGATGTCCCCACAAAATTGTCACAATGTGGCCCCACACCCATTGTGTAGTGACCACTTTAAAATGAATCTGTTGAAAATCCTCTCAGGATTCCCCACTATTTGGCATCAATGCTTCTTTATACATGCATTAATAAGCACTGAATGTAATGGACTTTTGCCTTATTTTTATTATTTTCAATGTATTATATATCACCGTTGTTGTCTGACTAGTGTATTGTACTTTTGTATTCTCTTTTTTGACAATTTATTAAAAAATAAGTGAAACTTTAAAGTTATACTAGGCAAGTTGGATTATTGTCCCATTGTGACTGGCTACAGGTTGCACTGTCCCAAAATTCAATCCGTTTTTCAAAAAGACCCTGTAAATCTTAAGTTATCGCTAAAAGTATTGGAGCATTGGAGATTCATAGAAATAATGGGAAACAGTGGGTGTGGCAACGGCGATGTGATGTATGCACAGATTTAAGCAGAGATATTGTCCCCAGCCTGTCAGCTCAGTGTGAGCAGATCATGGGGGTGAGAGACATGCTGCAGGCAGAGATATTGGGGTTGATTGGGAGCTAGGTGAGAATTTACACTTCTTTCTTAGTAAAGAAAACTGCCATTGACTTTCATTGTCTACCTCACTGTGTTAGCCAGGACCTCAGAGGAAAGAGATTTAGGGGTACTGATTACTGATAGCTGCAAGATGAGTGGACAGTGTAGCCAGGCAGTGGGAAAAGCAAGCAGGATCCTCGGCTGCATAGCTTGAGGCATCACCAGTAGGAAGAGGAAGTTGTAATGCCTCTGTATAGAGCCCTGGTAAGGCCACAGCTAGAATACTGTGTGCAGTTCTGGAGACCTTACCTGCAAAAAGACATTATTCAAATAGAACGGGTCCAAAGGCCGGCAACAAAAATGGTAGAAGGACTTAAACTTAAAACTTATTAGGAGAGAATTAAAGAACCTAATTTGTACAGTCTGGAGGAAAGAAGGAAGAGGGGGGACATGATTAAGACCTTTAAATATGTGAAATGATTCAATAAGGTTCAAGAGGGAAGTGTTTTTTAAAAAAAACTTAATGATAGAACAAGGGGGCACAACCTGAAGTTAGTCAGAGGGAAGATCAGGAGCAATGTTAGAAAATATTATTTTACAGAAAGAGTAGTAGATGCTTGGAACAAACTTCCAGCAGAGGTAGTTGGAAAATCAACAGTCACTGAATTTAAACATGCCTGGGATAAGAACACATCTATCCTAAGATAAACAGTACATACAGTATATACATAAGGGCAGACTGGATGGACCGTATGGTCTCCTCCTGCGTCACCATTCTATGTTTCTATGTTTCTATTCAGAGCCAGGTGAAAATGTACACACGGTAGACAATGAAAGTCTCCAGCTTGTCAGCTCATAGTGTGTTCAGATGAAGGGGGGGGGGGGGGGGGGTAGCTGCTGCAGGGTGGGTGTCTGACCTGTGGTTAGGCTGGTAAACAAATGCTGGTGATTGCTGGCAGCCTGATCAAAGACTGGAGCCAGATTTCTGAATGCTGCAAGCTCTGCGTGTTCTCAACAAGAAAGAGGAGAGAGGAGGGTGGGGTTTCAGAGCTGCAGAGAGAGGCAGCCAATCAGGACATGGAGGGATGTATAAATGCATAAATATTACTAATATTATATTATTGAATTAAGTTTTATTACATGCTGTGTTTTAAAGGGTCAGATTTGGTGATGGAGGCACTTTAATTAGAGTGCCACTATGCCACTATGAGGCAATGTTATTTTGTGTTGTCTGTGCCCCACTGGGGACATCCAGCTTCAGTTTTCTGACTGCTCCTTAATGATAAGACCAGCAAACAATAGGTCTGTGGGTGTCCTGAGGACTGTAAGGTGGTGAGCAACAAAAACAAATGGTGTTCCTGTATCAGGAAAGGGAGGTCGCACACGGCAAAAGGCACAATGACCTGTCTGCTCTTTCAATATAAAAATGAAACCTTTACCTTGCAAGGGCTTGGCTTTGTATAGGTGCTGACTGCAGAAGCTAAGTTACAGATCCATTTACAAAGTCATTCAATGATATGACCTCTAGAAGTCTCCTACAGAGTTAATTAATTTTACAGACTGCTGCAGTGACTTTCCTTTTCACAGTTACTTTTATTTAAACATTACTTGCCAATCATTAGTAACTTGTATGTTTCCTAGTACAAATCTACAAAGACTTCCTTTCATTGATTCGAAAGTGGGACACTGTGGGCTAATGATTAACCCCTTGCAGGAAGAGTTGCTCTCTAAATTCAAAATGTTATTTTTGTTCCTTGCACAAAAACACTGGAGGAACGGTGGGGGCCCCATTGTTTCACAGGAAGCATAGTGCTTGCTGTACAAGGAATAATACAATTATGAAAATCGTTCAGCCAGCAATTACTCTTTATGATACAATACCTAGGCTATTGTAAATAGGTTAGTGCTTTTGCCTCAATACAGTACACACACTTTCCTACCTCTGCCTCATGGGCAGCAGTTCTTATGCGCCTGTGTCTAGGGTAGCAGTCAGCACTGTACTCCCCCCTGTAAATCCCCCTGGATATTGTAAGGTTTGGTCCAGGTGAGGTAGGACCATAACCCACTGACTCTCTCCTTGTGAGCCTAGCATGTAGGAGGTATGCCCCTCTTCTCATAAAGCTGTGTATAATGGGGCCAAGAAACAGCTGGGCAGTGCAGTAAAACATGCCTTCTATTGATGGAGGTGCAGCTGGTGAGGTGGGAGGATGTCAACAGAGATAAGGATAGGCGAGCAGAGATGAGGTGGGAAGAATTGGGCAGGGATGAAGTGGAAAAAGGTGAGATGGGAAGAGATAAGGGAAAAAAGAGTAAAGGTGAAGCTGGCAGAAGTTAGACGAGATGGCGCAAGCATAGGTGAGGTGGGAAGAGGTGGATAGAGGTAGGCAAGGGTGAGGTGAGCCAAGGTGATGTGAGTTGTGAAAAGCAAATTTTTGATAGGCACAAATATTTTTTTCTCCATTTCTCCAAGTGAGCTACAGATGTTTTAGTACTATAAGAACTAATAGTAACTATAAGAACATTCCTCTTTTAACTATAGTAACACATCTAAAACTAAAGCTCATCCTTTACAAAATAATGGATTATGGATTATCTTTTTTAAAGCGGACCTTCACTCTGAATAAGAGTCTATCTTATATGTTTCCCACACCCTGTACATACAGATTGCCCACATTAAAAATCATCCTACCTGCATCTACTGCATGTTATGAGCCTTTAAACATCCAAGATGGCGGCTTATGGAAGCCACCATCTTATCAGGCAGCCTGCAAACAGGAAGTGCCTCCTGACTGTGCTGCTCTGCATTCTGGGATTGCTGACCTTTACCTGACCCCAGCTCTGCTCTGTCTGAGCAAAGCACAGCTATAACCCGTCCCCCTGTACCTTATCCCACTCTCCTCTCCTCAGTAAGTGTGATGCTTCTGAGTCAAGATGGCGGCGCCCGTATCCTAAATTCCTGAACAGAGTTGCAGCCCAGTGGGGGAAAGAATAATAAGTTAGTGACTAAAAACGTAAAATATATTAATTTTAGATGCTGGGGAATCGTTTTATAAGGGTTTGGGCTTTTCAATAAATCATGCTGAAGGTCCGGTTTAAAGAGAATTTAATGTGTGTAATCTAATGCCCTACCTGACCCTTTCTTTAGCCCTCAGTCACCTTAGGTGAATAGAACAAATACATTTACTCACCTGACCTGGCGGCGAGCCCTATTTCACAGCGGGAGTGTCTGGCTGCAGTCCTGGATTCTTCTCTTACAGGCTGCTGAATATTATTATCATTGTTAATATTTATAACGCACCATCATCTTTCATGGCGCTGTAAAATGTAGAATTTCAAACAGGGTAAAGCAACTAACTTACAACTCATGAGCTTGGGACAGAAATGTACAAAAGGTCAAACTGAAATACACTAGAAGAAAAGGCCCCGCCTATGGAGGCTTACAATCTAGAGGATAAGGGGTGAAGACAAAAGGTATCCACAAATCCACATAGCCCAATCAAATGGATAATGAGACTCCCACAATGTTCAGCCGTGGCAGATGCCCAGGACAACCTGGCTGCCACCATAGGTTGAAGCTCACCGTAGGACCAGGTGAGTAAATTTGTTTCACACACCTCCTATTGGGTGCGGTGTGACATGTGTGTGTCTGTTTCCTGTTGAATGGAGCTCTGCTAGGAAAAGGAAAGTTTCTCTCTAATGCAGTGTTTAGTAATGGCGTGAGAGAGTAGGCACGTAGGCTTGGTCAGTTTAGTGTTCCAGGCAAGCGGAAACTCTGTGGCAGAGAAAGTTTAGGACTGCTTTAATTTATTTTAGAGAGCTTTTCCATTGCAAAACTGAAATAAAAAATATATGTTTTAGATTTAGTTAAACTTGATCAGTGGAAAGTTCTCGAAGTGAGGTGCAGCCATTTTCCAACGAGACATATCTTATAAATGAATAACTAACCCAGATTGATATGGTAATTACCATAATAAAGGTCTCAGGCTTTTAAGATGAGGCCGAGACATCTGGGCTGGCCTAGGGTGCCCTCTGCTTTTTAAGACACCTGGCAAATACATACATACAAAATGCCGGCTTTCGCCCATGGCTGAAAACTGGTAAGGTTTAGGGGACTGGCACGGAGACAAATTAAATAACTCCAGTGCCCAGTGCAAATAAGGCCCTGCCTAATTCACAGCTGTGATATTTTAGGTTCAAGTAGTACTGAAACCATTATAGGCATTGGGCTTAAAAGTGAGAAGGGAACTCTTTTTTGTAAATAGCCCTCATGCACCTTCTACTAAATTGCAAGTTCAAACTGCCTTTTAGATATCTGCTTGTAAAATCTGGGGTGTGGGCTAACACGAAAGAACAACAGTGCTTACTGTCTCATAGGCAGCTAGCAGGAGGATCCACTGAAATGTCCTCTCATGTTGAGAGCAGTACCAGTAGATTTATAACACACCATGCGTCTGATGCAGTTTTACAAATACATCATTAGATCTGACAAGATTTTACCAGCTAGGGCTTATATTATACATTGTACATGGACATTCTATTTCCTGGATTATTTACAATCACTAAGCCATTTTTAGGAACATCTCACAAATCTAATTTAGACATTTATGTAACAGGATGTATAACAAGGAAGATTATCGGGGTCCATGTCAGGCTAAAACAGGTTTCCAGAGAGCCAAGGGCCCAGATAAGAAATGTCCCAAATAAGGCTGAGCAACAAGGCTGAAGCTAGCCAATGTAAATGCTTCAAAACGTTGTCAGAGCCTAAAGCAACTGTTCTTTTCTTGGGCAATAGTTTGTGCTAGCTTAAAGCCAGTTCCTGGAAATAGTAAGTATTAACCAGCCTTATTAGGTTTGCAGGGACACTATGCACAGAAGGGCTTTGTCAATTGTTTTTTCTAAACTAAAAACTCAGTATTCCTGTTAAATTGCTGTGTGGCCACTTTGCAATAAATAATTGGGTTTTGAGTTGCAGTTAGGCCAATCGGTCTCTAAAAGGTTTGCATAAACCCAGAGACCTATGAGAAGCGTGGAGGCAGCTTCAGCAAACGTAGGGAGGAAGCCTAAAACTCAAATGTACATAAGGGACCCATAAAACCTGTGACAGAAGCTCAAGGCACCTAAGTCACTGTTACGTGGCAGTGGGAGCCCAATGAGAAGTAAACAGTTGCTGAGATGTTTTCAAGAGCTGTGCTATAAGAAGACTGAGTACTGCACTTGAAGTAACCTTACATAACAATTCTGGGAAGTCTTTGAAGGTATTGTGTGCCTACTTATATATTCCTGCCAGAGTGTGACAGCACCCTCATGCCTCAAGAGCCACACAGGAAACCTCAGAACTCAGAAAGAATCCATTGAATGACGTCTGTGCAACATTCAGACATTGAGATTGATTTAGAGCCTGCTGAGGAAACTCACTTATTTTTTAGGAGAGAAAATTGCCATTGTCTACCTTGGGACCGAATCAGAAAAAAATAAAAGTGAATGATCGTTTTCCTACCAGGCTCTAAATCACCCCCATTATTAGAAAAATGTACATCAACTTTTCTGGCACTGCAACAGTCAGAGTCACACTTCTTCCATATTCTGAAGTATAATGTGCATGAAACGCTTGATGTATATTTGCATGACTTCATACATTGTGCTACTGCCATATACTTGCCTTCGTAATCACATGACGAAACACGCCTAGGAGGTGTTCTGAAATGATACCATGATGAAAGACATGTAGAGCTTATCAGCAGAAAGCTCAGACTTGGAGAAGTACATTTGCTTGAGTCCATTCCACCCTCCACCAGCTGGAAGCCGCAATGTTGTTTAGCAAACAGCTGTCCATCCATTTAGACATATGAATGGCATTGACTCCAAAAGGTAGTGTTTCTTTTTACTAAAGTTGCATTGCCAAACAGAGCACCCAGACCTGCAAATAATACGTATGTTTGCAAAACTAGAGATACCCAGCTTCTACCAGTTCTGTACAGGGAAAACGCATTCCAGTCATTTTTTTTTTTACTTGTTACAGACCGGCATCTCATTACAGTGATTACAGTGTAGTAGCTACTAATTCACTAAATTTACAGTAGCAAGCTTGTCACCATAGGTGGTAGGCTTGGCGTCTTATGTGGAGTACTCTCCATAGTTTCGTAAATATCTTTCACTAAAAGGTGTGCCTTATACCTGTTTGTAAATGTAAAAGTCTCTGCCTCAACTGGAAAACGTCTTCACCTCAAAACCCCAATTTGGCTTGTGTGTTTAAAAAGAAAAATGTGCCAAACTATTGTGAGTATTGGCCAGAAAAATATTTAGAAATTGTCTCAAGTTTTCAAATCAGGCATATCAAAAGTCAGTAATACATTTAAACTGCAGCTTGCACCTCCATCCCTGGGATATCCCAATTTGATTAACTGGTTGAAAGTAAAAATCCAAGCTCAAGTGACTACCAGTAGTCAATGGAGTTTGACAGGCAAGCCTGTGTGGCACATGCCCATTCATCCCCTAAACTCTGTTAGTCGGTGGTAAAGTCGGGAATGCAAGAGCCATATGGTAGGGAAGGGTAAGTATGGCTTTGGTTAATATAGTTAACTGGTTCCAAATTGTAATGCGGATCTCCACTAATTATTGACTGGTGCTCAGCCTACAGTAGTAGTACCTGCAGAGGTAAGATGCTCCCGCAGGAATGGTGCTGTATAGCAACAGAAGAGGTTATCTGCTCTGTTTTGCTCTGCTGATTTTGCCTCTCTCGTTTTGCCCCCATGCCTTCTCTCATCGGGTGCATGACAGTAACACACCAAATCATTGCCCCGGGTGTCTAATTGTGAGCCTTAAAAACACCACTGGCCCCAGGTCGTCCATAGGTTTTGGCGTTAGCCTGATTTAGGAACTTGCTTTTTCAGGAACTGTGTGATGAACCAGGTTCAAGGTAATATCCTTAGCCAGGTCTTCAACACCAATTGGTCTGGTATATTGTATTCTATGTTGAAATGATACTATGTTATTATATAGCTCCTGATATTATTTTTATATATTCATTACAGATTTACGCAACAGAAAGCCACTGTCAATAGTGCAGGACATCTTTTACTTAAAATTGATATGTAATATTAGTATAGTATTGCTGTAGGAGGAATAGCAGCACTATTGAGACAGTGAAGTGTTGTTATTCACTCTAACTGTATTTATCTAGGGGAAGGGCTGCTATAACATCTGCTCCGATCAATACAGAGCACACTGCATGTGCTGTAATTGCATTTAAGTTCTTTGTCTTGCCTCTTGGTGGATATGCAGTAGATAGTATGGTATAGTATGATGTCCAGAGTCATCTAGCATTGGTGTGCCCCGCACTATTGCACCATAACATTGATCACACATTATACAATGTTGTCGCTATCAAAAAGGAACCTAACAATTTGTGTAAGCTGTCACTATTTATGCGGACTAAATTTGTCCCTCTGAAAAAAATGGTCAGTCTCCAAATTTCTCTACCTCATCTGGTACATAGAATTAAAAAAAATATTTTGAATACCAAGGCAGGGTCAATTAGTCCCCCTACTATATATATATATTATCTGTGTAAAGTTGTATTACAACTAGGGATGAGCGAATCGGTTCTAACGAACCTGAATTCGCTCTGAATTTCAGGGAAAATTAGATTCAGCATGAACCCGAATTTTTAGTGGTTCGTGCTGACCGAATTTTCCCTGAAATAAAAAAAAAAAAATGCCGGCATGGTGGGAGCGGGGAGAAGCCGGCTTCCGCCGCCCGCTGACAGTGCAGCCGGCCTCCCCGCTCCCACCAAGCCGTGAAATGGAAAAAAGAGCGGGGAGGCCGGCTGCGCTGTCAGCAGGCCCGCTCCCACCATGCCGGCATTTTTTTTTTCCATTTCAGGGCTTGGTGGGAGCATGGAGGCCGGCTGCGGCTGAGAAATTCAGCGAATCGCCCGAATCGAATTTTTGAGAAGTTCGCTCATCTCTAATTACAACATCTAAGAGTCCTCTGTGTAGAGTGGCACAGAGGAAACTTGACCTGTGTTTTGGTTTATGTGGGGTGAGTGTCACAGGTTTCAGCATACCTCCCAACTGTCCCTGATTTGGAGAGACTGTCCCTCTTTTGAGTCCATGTCCCCCTGTCCCGCGTTGGTGTAATTCCCTCTTTGAGGTGTAACATGCAGATCTGCATCAATAGATGATTCATTTTCTATTCAATGTGTTTATATTGGTGTAACTGTTAAAATCCATCTCCTATCCATCCTTCAATTAGTGGGTGTGGCCTAATTTAACAACTGTCCCTCTGGCATCTTCAGTGGCCCACTCAAGCTCACACTTGGCTATGGTAATATTTTACAGTGGCCTTGTAAAATAGACTAATATCAGGGTGTTGTGTGCAGACCCGCTAATGGCTGGCCTTAGCAACAGGGGATGATCAGCAACAATGGAGATGGAATGGAGGGCAATTGATAGAAGCTCAGAAGGTGGCGAGAACCAGGTGACAAGTCACAGAAATGATGGAGTCTTTAGCGGCAGCAGAGCAAACAGTAAGGGCCGAAGGGGGATTGGTGGCAGAAGGGAATGCAACTAGGACTAGATGATGATTGGTGGCTATAGGGGAGGCAATAAGAACTGGAGGGTTATCAGCAGCAGAAAATGACTCATTTGTGGCAGCATAGCTGAAAGGTGACATCATGTGACACACTACCTTGGGGCCCACTAAGACTCTCTTGCCCAAGGGACCCCACAAACCTGGAGCCAGCCTGCCCATGGTAGTCTAGTAGACTAGTGACAGCTATGTATAGATTAGTATGTTTCAAATAAAAAGGCAAACCACAGTACAACAGGGAATGCGAGCCTCTTTGCTCTAATGCTACCGTTCTTTAAGGCCTTAGTGAGCCAGTGATGAGCAACACTGGAATGGAGTAGCATAACCATTGGGTAAGTAGAATTTCTTAGATGGAGGTCAGCCCTAGTATATAACATAATAATAATAAGCATATTCAATATTTATTTTAAATGAGATACCATTGCTAGTTTCCGCATGTATTAAAAGAGGGGTACATTAATTCTTACCATATACACACTGAACACAGTGACGCAATCACTGGGCAAAACAATGTAACTGAAGGACCTCCTAAAAACAAATGGAATAAGTTGGCGTGGGGGGATACTTTATAGTTTGACCAACACTCTGAAAATATTAGTGTAGAAAATAAAGCATGTTTTTTTTTTCTTTGCTGAATCACAAGAATTTGAAAAAGCTAGAACTGTAGTATTTTTTTCTCAAAAACATTGTTGAATCAAGGCCCATGTGTTCGTATTTTAGGCAAGGGTTTCAGAGTTTCTCATTTAAACAAGGACTGTTACAAGTCAACAACATAGTGTGTATAATAGAAACATGTGGTGAAAGAATAATATTTTGTATTGAACCTAAAGGCATGACATGAAAAATCACATACCTGCAATGCGGTTTAGGGTCACCCAGTAATGTTCGTCAGGGCTGTAAGTGTCCTTAGACCATTTAAACAGGTCCACAGCTCTCGGATCTTCCAGGATGAATTTAGTAAACTCTCTCGTCAGTGCAACATAAGCGGTCCCAAAGTAAATGGTGAGATTATGAGGAGGAGGAGGTTTTAAGGTATTGGTCCTTAGCACAAACGAATGTACAATATCCTCCCGATGGACATATTTAGTCCGGGGGATGGCATGATCAGGCGGCAACACCCCAGGAGTGATGTTTTTCCCTTTAAATGTTTTCAGATGTTGTATGATCTCCTTATTAGTCTTTAATGGAAAATCCTGTCCACATGTATTAATCACATACTTCCATTGAATCTCTGATTCCATCAGATCCTTCATACAGTTCAGATCAGCCTGAAGTCTTGATATCCCACCATACACAACAGGCTCCATTTTTGAGGCGAGAAAGGCATTAGGAAAACAGCTCACCAAATCAGCTACAGCCTCCAGATAGTCCGCAGTGGCCTTCTCATCGACATGGATGCAGTATACGTTTTGAGGCATATAGATAGCCCTAAACAATCTCTCAAAGGTGTCAAATTCTTTATGTATAACCATCATGTATGCTAAAGGGAAGTTAGCTTCCTCTTCTGTGAGAGGAGCTGTGATATAGTGATTTTGTCTGATGTAGTCTTGACAGTCAGAACTGTGATGCAAGCTCGTCATGGCAGGTTCATACGTACTTTCCCTCCCATTACAAATGGCATTGCAGGCTTCCAGCAAAAGGATTTTTTCTTCGGTGGCATTATACCTGTGAAATACTTTCCAATTTAAAAGCTTAGTGTTATAGTAAAACAACAAGAGCGCCACACTTAGCACTGGGATTGGGAATATGCAGCGTATCCAAGAAGTCATTCTTCAATAAATAAAACAGTATACAATATATTATACCTTTAACGGCAGTTTTTTTTCATCTTGTGCCTGCTGACAGCTTCCTAGACAGCTCATTGTTGTTGCTTTGCGGCGTTACAGAGCAGTGTTTGTCGCCTGTTTGACACTGTGTTTGTGTCATCTCTCTGTTGTACAGCAGCGCCCGTCGATGTTGCCTCCCTTTCTTCCTATGAATTTCTGCAAGCTGCTAAAGCTCTGATGACCTTCTGTTCACTTGAGCATTTGCATAGTGAAAGCATCAGCTGCGTTCATTGGTTAAGGCTCTGGCAGCCAGCAGCGTGTCACTAACAGCTTTAATCTGTCCTTTTCTTATTTTCCTTTTATACATTTTTCCAGCCAAGCTCTCTCCCATGCTTGTTTTGGAAACACAGTAGCCAGGCTTTCACGGGAAAAGAGATTTTTTTTTTTTACAGAATCATGCTTGCCCACTTGTGAACGTCTAATTGCAAATCAAAGCAGAGATTTTGTTTCGTTAACTAGCTAAACGAGAACTTTTTGCTCACAGCAAATCAGATACAGTATGTTCGGTAATTAACTGATGTGGTCAGCATAGTATGGTTCACTCTGAATAAGAGTCTATCTTATATGTTTCCCACACCCTGCACTTACAGATTGCTCACATTAAAAATTATCCTACCTGCATCTACTGCATGTTATGAGCCTTTAAACATCCAAGATGGCTGCTCATGGAACATCAGGCAGCCTGCAAACAGGAAGTGCCTTCTGACTGTGCTGCTCTGCATTCTGGGACTGCTGACCCTTTCCTGACCCCAGCTCTGCTCTGTCTGAGCAAAGCACAGCTATAACCTGCCCCCCTGTATTATTCTTAGTATACAGTACGTCCTGCTCCAGATTAGATTACTTACACTTGGGTATTACTCCGCCAGATGGCGCTGGACTGCAGAGACATCGAAATTGACTCCTCCCGGCCCCTCAAATACCAGGGACTTCCCACAAATCCTCAAATCTTCTCTGCAGTCTGGACTGCAAAGGACAAGAAGATTGCTCTCTCTTCTTGCAGGTGAGCGGGGCTATTTGCCTTGGTGCTTCACTGTATTATGTGCTTCTGGTTGGTGTCAGTCGCCGCACTGACTTGGTTGCACTGGTTGCTTTTTGAAATTTGCCACCGCAAGACGCCGTCTTTACCTCAGACGCTGGTGCGCCGTTATTGGCTGCTTGTCACGTGTGCGGCTTCGCGCTCTTCGGGGGGGCGGGGCCCGCGGTTGGTGCGTTCCGCGTCACTGTCCCCGCGGCCCGCCCCTCGAGGTATACCCGGCGCCATTTTCTCTGGTTCTGGCTGCTGCGTGACTGGCATCTACCTACCGCGGTCCGTGAGTGCCCTCGCGAGCGGTTTTATTTACCATTTGTCATTTCATATGTCACTTACGGTTCCCCTTTGCTTATGTCTTTCACACGGGCCGAACCCTATTGGCTTCTCCCAGCCCTACTCCCTCTATTTAGTTATTCAACTTGTGAGGCCTAGTGTGTAATTTACTCCCACTTCCCTAGCGGGTTATTGGGGCATCCCGGGTTGCTTTTATAGCGTGAATCCCTATCGGCCAATTGTGCCGCTATAATCACCATATGGAGGCGTCTCAGAATAATGTGCTCAGGGTTTCTTCGGGACAAGCCCGGCTGTGTGTAGCTTGTCGGGTGTCCCCTACTAGTGCTGACAATGTGCGGGTCTGTGTACCTTGTGCCCAGCAGGTGCTTGCGCTGCAGCCTGGTTTACCAGTAGCTGGGCCTGCACTTCGTATGGCTTCACCTACTCCCCCAAGCTTAAATCTGACTCCCATACAGACATACATACATGCATACAAGTGGGGATTCTCAGCCTGATGTGTCTACTAGACTGGCTAGTGTTGAGAAGTTGCTTGCTAATACCTTGGCGTGTAAGGCCTCTGCAAAAAAGCGGCACTTAACGCCTGATGTCACTCTTTTCCCTATGGAAGCTGATGAGTATTTGGATCTGTCTGGCTATACCCCTTTGGAAGAAGGGGAGTTATTTTCTGATGAGAGGCCCAGGGGTCATGATGATTGCGGCTCTGACCCCTGGGCCCCAGATGACACTGATAAGCTGTTGGCTCAGATTTTTGAGGTACTGTCTATCTCTCCCCCGGTTGCGGCCCCCAGGCAACAGGAGGAATTGTTTCATACTGCTAAGCCACGCTTAGAATTTCCTGAGCAAGCCCATTTTAATAATCTTGTAATCAGGGAATGGGAGCATCCCAGCAGGCTTCCCGGTGTACCTAAGAGTTGGGATAAG
This sequence comes from Gastrophryne carolinensis, assembly GCA_027917425.1. NCBI lineage: Eukaryota > Metazoa > Chordata > Amphibia > Anura > Microhylidae > Gastrophryne > Gastrophryne carolinensis. Next base: position 270,716,260 of record CM051239.1, on the reverse strand, counting down.
AGGTATCCCTTTCCTGCTGATGTGGTGAAGTGTTGGTCATCCCCTCCTGAAGGGGATGCCCCAGTCCTAGGGTTATCTAACACCTCTGTCATGCACTCCCCTGACTCTACTACGCTGCGGGATGCTGAGGACCGATGCATTGATCAGCTGGCGTCCCATGCCTTTGCATGTGTGGGGATGGCGCTGCGCCCAGTCTATGCCTCGGCCATTACGGCTGTGGCTATTAGGACCCTGCTTAGAAATATCCTTGATGGTGCCCCTGATGATGTGTCTAGTGAGGAGTTTAACGCACTCTCTCGTTGTGAGGTTTTTGTGACTTATGTCCTCTCTGCCTTGGATGTCTAGTGAGGAGTTTAACGCACTCTCTCGTTGTGAGGTTTTTGTGACTTATGTCCTCTCTGCCTTGGATGATACCATTAGAATGTGTGGCAGACTATGGAGGGCCGTGTAACACATCTGTTTAGGGAAATTGGGGAAACATTTAGGAGGTTTTATGATCGTCTGTATAATCTACCAAAGGGGCAGGGGCAGGGGGATTCCATAAAACACTATCTTGTGGAGTCTGGGATGCCGGGGCTTCCTAGAGATGCCTTAGAGGAGTTGGAGGACCCAATAACAATGGCCGAGCTGCATAAAGCAGTATTGGGAGCGACAGGGGGGAAAGCCCCGGGGCCGGACAGCCTTAGCCTCCCATACTATAAGAAGTTCTTCCCTCTCCTGGCCCCGAAGCTCCTTAAGGCCCTCAACTCGATTAGAGATGGCAACGCCCTCCCCATGGATTCACTGAGAGCATATATCTCGGTTATCCCTAAGGATGGCAAAGACCCGGCCCAATGTTCAAGCTACAGGCCAATTTCACTCCTGAACTCAGATTTGAAATTATTTGCCAAGATTCTGGCCTCCAGACTAGCTCCTCACCTACACCATGTTGTTGGCCTGGATCAGGCGGGGTTCATGCCGCACAGGGAGGCGAGGGATAATACCATAAAGGTTTTGAACCTTATCCACTTAGCCCAGAAAAGTGGGACCCCTGCCCTCCTACTCGCGACAGACGCAGAAAAAGCTTTTGATCAAGTGAATTGGGACTCCATGCACGCCACACTCAGGCATATCAGGCTTGGCCCGAACGCCTTGGGTTGGATCGAAAGTTTATATGGGTCCCCGTCTGCCGCGGTACGAGTGAATGGGGTCACATCAGACTCCTTCCGGATAGCAAACGGGACGAGACAGTGGTGTCCCCTTTTACTCTTAATTTAAATACTAACCTTGGAGCCTTTTCTGTGTCACATCTGCCGTAACCCTGACATTAAAGGCAACATATCCAAGCAATATAAGGACGACTTGATTTTCAGTCTGTCATGTCCGGAGGTATCCCTTCCTAATCTAATGGTCGAACTGGGGCGCTATGGGGAACTGTCTGGGTATAAGATTAATTACCAAAAATCTGAGGCCCTCAATTTAACTATCCCGCCCAAGAGGTTCAACAATCTAAGGCAGTGATTTTCAACCTTTTTTAAGCCGCGGGACACTTTTTATACTTAAAAAATCCCGCGGCACACCACCAACCAAAATGGCACAAAATGACACTAAAACAGTACATACTATACATATAGTTAATAATATAGATTCTAAATGTATTTCTTACCACTCAGTGTGAAACCTGGGCCTGTTACGATGAACACAAAAGGGATATCCTGGCAGGAATGGTGGAAAGACACACACAAAGCTCTTCCTCAACAGTTCTCAGTCTCTCCCTGTTTTTAGTTTTTATCGCAGTCAAGCTTGAGAAGCCCAGCTCACATTTGTGAATTCACATTTGTGAATGGCCGGCGAGGGCGCGCTCCCTGTTAGAGGGAAGCGTGAGATGCAGCAGCCAGCGCGCTCGGAGCCGCTGCGGTAAGACGTCTCATTGACGCGCATACCACGGCGGCTCAGAGCGCGCTGATTGGACGAGTGCCCGCGCATGCGCCGTAGGAGCAGGGTGAGGTGAGTTGTAACTTGCGATCTGGGGGGTTTCACATAGCAGGGCACCCCGATCTGGAAAGGACCAAACCCAGGATAGTAAAAATCCTGGGTGTTGGTCCACTTTAAAGATTTTCACTTGTTTCACTTGGTGTTGTTCCTCTCAGTGAGGGCATCTTGATTTGGGATGCCCCACTGTGTGTACCCTCCCAGGTTGCCCTATTCACTCACCTTCCTGCTTCCTGTTGCTCCCACAGCCCAGACTGGGGTCAGAACGAGCGCACTGATTGATAGCCTGAGTGCCTTTCACTTGGTTCCCTTTGGCACCACTGAAGGCTAAGCAGCCAAAGGGAGCAGAGTGCGCATCCAGCCGCATTCCCCGCTCACCTATCAGCCGTTGCATGTGCGGTGGACGTGTGGGTGGTGCACCCATTCAGAAAGGCCAAGCGCAGGTTCGGGCAGAGGTGAGCCGGGATGCGGCCGCTGTGCAGATATGTGGTGAGGGCTCTGGGACAAGGTGAGTGAAATGGGGCTTCTGGGGGGGGGGGGGTTACCCAGCGGAGCATACCAGTTTAGAATACCTTGCTGTGTATAACCCCCAGAAAGTCCAGTTAACACTTACCTGGCTTCAACGGTGCATGCACGGGCTCTGGTCCAATGAAAGCCGCTCACCGTCACTGCGTAATTCAACAGGCTGGGATCCCTATTGATTCTAATGAAAGCCACCTGCCGAATTACCTAGTGACAGTGGCCGGCTCTCACTGGACCAGAGCTTGCGCATGCACCATTGGACCGGGAAAAGGTGAGTGTCTATGGGTGTTGTGGGGGCTGGCCTCTGACCTTCCACCCAGGGCATTCCAGATCGGGATTCCCCTGGGGAAGGGCGCTGGAGCCGCTGAGGCAGAGGGGTTGCTGACACCAGCTGGCCAGATTTACTTCACGGGGCATGTGCGCTCCTGTAAAAAAAAAAGATTTTTTTGCTTGCTGCAGTCATGTAAGGCTGCCCTCTTTTATATATATAAAATATTATAAAGTTCCTTACCTTATCCTCCGGGGTCCTCAGCAGTCACGCGTCTGGGAGTGATGAATCAGCGGGTGGCCAGAGCCTGGCATCCCGCTCACATGTCCCGTGCTGGTACTGGACTGGGGGGGGGGTTAGTGAGGAGCACGGAGCGACCCCCGTGGGTGGGCACCGGAGCAGCTGATCGGGGGGGGGGCGAGTAGCGAGGAGGCCAGCCCCCACAAGTTGTGTGTGGGCACCGGAGCAGCTGATGGGGGGGATGGGTGGCGAGGAGGCCAGCGAGAAGGAGGCGGGCGGGTGCTGGAGCAGCTGATCGGGGGAGGGGGGCAGCGAGAAGGCCGACGAGATGGAGGCGGGCGCGCACCACGGAGCAGCTGGGAGGGGGGCAGCGATGACGCCGGCGAGATGGAGGCGGGCGGGTGCCGGGGCAGCGAGGAGGCCGGCGAGATGGAGGCGGGCGGGTGCCGGAGCAGCTGATCGGGGGGAGGGGGAAGCGAGATGGAGGCGGGCGCACGCCGCGAAGCAGCTGTTCGGGGGGAAGCGAGGAGGCCGGCGAGATGGATCCACTAGCTGGAAAATGCCTTCCTCGCGGGAAGCGTGCGACCGCTCAGTGCCCCCGCCCCCCGGATCCACTGGCGGGTAAGTGACAGTGCCTTCCTCGCAGGCATTGCCTTAAGGCAAATACGGCCCTGTTCCTTGTGCGGAAGCCGCATCGCTGCGCATTGCCGGGGAACAGGGGGCACCTTAGTTTGGGGAACTTTCCCCGCGGCACACCTGACCATGTGTCACACCGGTTGAAAATCACTGATCTAAGGAACGCCTTCCCTTTTAAATGGTTCTGTAACATACCTCGGAACCAAAATTGGCAATAATCTGGGAGAAATTTTTTACCTAAATTTCCCACCGCTCTTGAGGAAGTTTGAGGAGGAGATGGCCAGATGGGTGAAGGGGAGGATCTCCTGGTTTGGCCGCGTCAATGCGACCAAGATGAATTTGCTCCCCCACCTGCTATACCTTTTACAGGCCCTTCCAGTGATGGTCCCTCAGAACTTCCTGCAAAAGGTTAGAGGGCTTTTTGTTAGGTTTGTTTGGGAAGGAAAGAAGCCAAGGTTAAATAGGAAAATGTTATCTCGGTCCAAAGAAAGTGGGGGTCTTGGCTTCCCTGACCCGACACTTTACCATGCAGCGGTGCACCTCAGCAGAGCAGTGGATTGGTGTCTGCATGGGAACCATAAACAGTGGGTGGGTTTGGAACAGGGGTTCCTGGATTCCCCGATCTCAGGAATCATTTGGCTGGGGGATCATGGGTCCCCACTGGCCCTGAAACACCCCACAGTTGGAGCCACTGTCAGAACCTGCAGGCGCCACCTTGAGCATCCAGAGCTCGCCCCTGCCCCCTCCCCAATGCTCCCAATACTGGGGAATTCTAGTTTTCCCCCCAGGTACTGAAGGCCCCACATCGAGAGAGTGGAGAGAAGCCGGGGTATATAGAGTGGGTCATTTTTGGGGTGGTGAGGGCTGGTTGGATCTGGGTGTACTCGCTCAAGATAAGGGGCTAACGGCATGGACAGACTGGCAAAGCAATCAGATTATGCACTTCCTCCGTTCACTGCGGAGCTTTGCTGGAAGCTTAAGGAAAACCATCCCTTATGAGAATCTGTGTGCCAGTAAAACCGCTGTCCAACATACACTGTCTTACATTTATAAACTTCTGTTTGCCCCCCCGGAGAACGAGAGGCCCTCATTTCTGAGAAATTGGGAGATGGATTTGGGAGTCTCTTTCTCCGAGAACCAATGTAGAAAACTCTTGGCCATGCCGTATAAGACGTCCATTTGCACGCGAATCCAAGAGTGCAACTACAAAATTCTGTCGCGCTGGTATAGAGTGCCTGTAGTTTTACATAAATGGTACTCAGAGACCCCTGAAAAATGTTGGAGGTGTAGTGGTGGAGTTGGTGATATGCTACGCATCTTCTGGTCTTGTCCTGTCTTAAAGCCGTTCTGGGACCTGGTTAGGGGGATAGCGAGTAAAGTTACTGAAACCGTGGTGCCTGATGATCCGGCCACCTGCTTGCTCCACATGACCAAAGAGTTATAAGAAATCTTTGTTGTGTCACCTTCTCAATGCAGCAAAAACCTGCATCCCTATAAGGTGGAAAAACCCGGATCCGCCTTCAGTAGATATGTGGATCATGAAGGTAAATGAGCTCATGCGGTTCGAGAACGTGATTCTCTCCAGAGAAAATAGATTCGAGAGTTTCACAATTACCTGGTTTGACTGGCTGAGGTTCTCTGAGTCTGCAGAGTGCAGAGCTCTGTTGGGGGATCCGCCCGCTCTCCTCCTCCCTCCCCCCCTCCCCCTTCCACTTCCGCATATTAATGACCACACATGACTCATGACCTGTTTTTTTTTTAGTTGAGTTTAGTTTTAGTTTAGGGTTTATTCTGCTGCTGTATTGTACATGATGCTCATTGACATCCCTTTGCAAGGGCTGGGAATGTGTAACTCTCAATGTCTTCTTTGTGATATGCTGTACTATTCTAGGTATGTCACACACCCCGCTTCAGATAGTCATTACACTTGGGTTATACTGTCCTGTAGAGGGCGATCTTGCAGAGATGTAAAGAAAAAAAGTGAGCCCCTCCCAGCCCATAAATACCTGGGACCTCCCACTCATTCCCCAGTCTTTCATCTCTGCAGACGGCAAGCAAGTTAGAAGATGGATGTCTCCTCCTTGCAGGTAGCCGGCCCTCTATTTGATCTATTTCTGCCCGGATTCTCTTATTGATTTACCTTGCCTCCCAGCCTAGGCTGCTGGTCCGGGCAAGGGTAGAGGGCACCCTAGGTGCTTAGGAGCTACGCTCCACCGTGAGACCCCATAACAAGGGGTAGGCGAATAACCAGGTTGGTGACCCCGGTTTGGGATGCCCTGTCCCTTGGCCTTCCACCTTAGCGTGGTTTTTCCCTTCCCAGATACCCTTAGAGGGGGGGGGCTTGTCCCTTGTAGACGTTAGTGTTTGGGTCAATATTCTTCCCCCCCCATCTTGACTCAATTGTAGTATGTGTGGTGTGTGTGTGGGCACTTGTTCACTGGGTGCGTGTGTGTTTCACTGTGCTTTTACTGTGCGAGACTGTCGGCCTCTGGTCAGCTATGGCGGCGGGAGAGCTTCTTCCCCTCAGGTGCGGGGGGCGGGGCCGGGCGTTCGCGCGATCGCCTACGGCCCGCCCTCGGACTGCTGGCGCCGCTGTTAGTTCCTGACTACTGGCTGGGAGCGACAGGGGAGGGGCGGGGCCGGGCGCAACGCGCGAACCGCGCCGGGCCGCCCTCCTTCCTCCTTCTGCTTACGCGCATTTTCTCATACTCCTCCGGGCGCGTGTGGTCGGTGAGTGGCCTTCTGGGCCCCATTTGCCTTGTATTTATCCATGCCCTCTGTGTGATTGTCGGCAATGCTTGTTTTTGACATGTTGAACATTTTGCTAATACTCTGCCTCCCTAGGCAGGAAACACAAACTAATTTTTGGAAACGCCTGCGGGCGTTAGTATAATGAGGGTCTGATTGCTGTGTCTGTCTTTTGTGTTCCAGGTGGACCATTGTTTTCTATTAAAGGGGGGTTCTCCCGGTCCTAGGGTCCCTGGTTAAAATTGGGTCTGTAAATTCCTCCCACGTGGGACTTAAAGGGGCATCCCGGGTAGCATTTACTGCATAATTCCCTCTGGTCATTGTGACTTTTACTGTTTTAAAAATCACCATATGGAGGCTTCCCCGGATACTGGGCTTGTGCTCCCCTCGGGGCAATCCAGGCAGTGTTTGGGGTGTGCGGTATCCCTTTCGGGGGATGATGTATTTCTTTGTGTACCATGTGCGCAGCGGACTATTACGCGGCAGTCCGGATCCCCGGCGTCTGGTTCTGCTCCGCCAGTCCCTTCTCCTACTCCCCCCCGCCTGATACGTACCCTAGGTGATGTGGTCATGGGTGGGGAGTCGCAATCTAAGGTGTGTGCCAGATTGGCCAATCTTGAAAAATTGTTTTCTAGTGCTGTTGCCAAAAAGATCCCGGCTAAGAGAAAACATTTGTATACAGCCACGCAGGCCCTTGATTTGGATGAGTTTGACTCTCTGGATTGGTCCGATTGTTCCCCGCTAGAGAAGGGGAGCTGTTTGAGGAGTCGGATTTTGTTGGTGCTGATACCGAGCTGGGTCAGGGGGATTCCTTGGATACCTCTAAGGTCCTGGCTCATATGTTTGAGGTCTTGGCTATTTCTCCTCCTGAAGCAGCTCCTCCGCAAAAGGGGGAGTTCTTTGAGGTGACCAAGCCGCGCTTGGAATTCCCTTATCAAAAGCATTTTGATTGCATTATTCTCAAGGAATGAGAGAGGCCTACTCGACTTCCAGTCCCTTCCGGCAGACGCGGTGAAGCACTGGTCGTCCCCTCCCGAGGTGGATGCTCCTGTTTTGGGGTTGTCCAGCGCCTCCATCTTGCATTCTCCGGACTGCACTACTCTCAAGGATGGTGAGGATAAACGCATTGACCAGATGGCTTGTCATGGTTTGGCCAGTGTTGGGTCGTCCTTGCGGCCTGTTTGTGCTTTGGCGCTTTTATTAGTAGTTCGGTGGTTAGAGGACTGTTGACCTCTTCCGGGCTTGACCCAGCTAGTGAGGAGTTCACCGCCCTTAAGCGATGTGAGTTGTTTTTGTCATTTGTGCTGTCCGCCTGGGATGACACAATGATGATGTGTAGTAGAACTTCGGCCTTGCTTGTGGCTTTCCGGCGGTCGGTTTGGTTGCGCCAGTGGGCGGCTGATTTTGTGTCCAAAAAGTCGCTTAAGGCCCTTCCCTTTGTGGGGTTGCGGCTCCTTGGAGAAAAATTGGATTCGGTTGCAAGGGTGGTAAGTTACCTCAGCGTAAGAAGCAGCGTCGTCCCTTTCGGGGGGAAGCTTCCTTCACTCCTTCCTTTCATAGGGCCAGAGTTGGCAGGGGAGTGGCCTTCTCCTCCTCCAGAGGTGATTCCTGGAACCGGGGCAGGGGTCGTGCCCGTCCAGGACACAGCTGGGGCTCTAAGCCTAAGGCCGCTGCCAAGCCGGCTCAGCAATGAGGGGGCACCCTCACCCTTGCGGGTGGGGGGACAGCTGCAACTCTCCTCCCGGGTCTGGGACCAAGAGGTCTCGGACAGATGGATTCGGGAAGTGGTGTCTTCCGGTTACAAGCTGGGTTTCGAGTTCCGTCCCCCTCCCAGATTCTTCAGGTCTCGGGTGCCTTCAGATCCTCTGGCTGCGCAGGGGCTCCGGGCGGCAGTAGCAAATCTTCTGGACATGGCTGTCATTTGCCCGGTGGCCCCCTTGGTCCGGGGCCTGGGCTACTATTCCAATATGTTCACGGTGCCCAAGAAGGACGGTTCCGTTCGTCCCATTCTGGATCTGAAGTTGCTCAACAGGTTCGTCCATCCCCGGAAGTTCCGCATGGAAATTCTGCGTTCAGCCATCTACTCACTTCGTCAAGGGGACTTCATGACGTCCATAGACATCAAGGATGCTTACCTGCATATTCCAATCTTTCCGGCACACCAGAGATTTCTCAGGTTCTTTGTAGAAAATCGTCATTTTCAGTTTGTGGCTCTTCCGTTTGGCCTCACCTCGGCTCGGCAAGGATTTTCACCAAGGTGCTGGCGGGGGTGATGGCCCTTCTCAGAGCCCAGGGTATTCGCATCGTGCCTTATCTGGACGATCTTCTTATTGTGGCTCCTTCTCTCAGCCAGGCGGAGCTAGATACCAGGACTGTGGTAGCCACCCCGGAGAGATTCGGCTGGGTGATCAACTATCCCAAGTCCTGCCTCTCTCCCTCAAGGGTGATGGAGTTCCTGGGAATGTCTCTGGATACTTCTCAGGCCAGGGTCTTCCTCCCCCGGCCCAAGGTTCTTCTGATTCAGGAATTGACTCCTATCCATCCCTCGCCGGCTGGGGTTGCGACTGGTGGGATTGATGGTGGCATGGTTCGAGGCGGTTCCCTTTGCCCAGTTTCACACAAGGACGCTCCAGCTCCATATCTTGGTGGCCTGGGACCGGGTCCCGCTGTCATGGGATCAGTCTTTTCTGATGTCCCCCCGGGTGCGGCATTCCCTTCGGTGGTGGCTGACGGCAAGCAATTTGACGAGGGGCAGATCTTTTCTGACCCCTCATTGGGAGATGGTCACCACGGATGCCAGCCTGTCAGGTCGGGGGGGATTTTGGAAGGATTTTCAGTTTCAGGGAATGTGGGGGCCTCAGGAGGCTCACGATCCCATCAATGTTCTGGAGCTGAGAGCCGCCAGGTTGGTTCTGCTCACTTGACGCGGTCGCCTACATCAATCACCAGGGAGGGACTCGCAGCAGGCATGCCCTCAGGGAAGTGTCTTTGATCCTGGCTTGGGCAGAGGGCAATGTCCCATGCATCTCGGCAGTGTACATTCCGGGAGTGGAGAACACGGAGGCGGACTCCCTGAGCAGGGGCTCGTCTCGCCGGGGGGAATGGTCACTCAGCCCCAAGGTGTTTCGTCGCTTTGTCACCGGTGGGGGACTCCGGAGGTGGACCTCTTTGCCTCTCGTCACAATCACAAGCTTCCGGCATTTGTGTCTCTCTCGCGGGATCCGCTGGCTCTGGCAGTGGATGCAATGTCTCTGAACTGGAGGGATCTGGGGTTTCTGTACCTGTTCCCTCCGTTTACCATGGTGGGCAAAGTGGTGCGCAAGCTGGCCTTAGAGGGCGATCCTGGTGGCTCCAAGATGGCCAAGACAGGTTTAATTCACAGACTTGGTAAGGTTGGCAGAGGATCAGTTAGGTCTGCCCCTTCTGCCGGATCTGCTCACTCAGGGTCCACTGCTCTACCCCAATTTACCAATGCTGGCTTTGACGGCGTGGCTGCTGAAACCTCCACCTTGAAGGAGGAAGGTCTTTCTGATGCTGTCATTCTGACTCTGGTTAGGGCTAGAAAGAAGTCTTCCTCTGCCATCTACTATAGGATTTGGAGGTCTTATATTGATTGGTGTGAGGTCCGGGCCTTGCCTTGCAGGGCGTTTTCTATCCCTAGGGTTTTGGATTTTCTGCAACATGGTCTGGACCTGGGTTTGCAGCTTAGTACGCTGCGAGAGCATGTTTCGGCCCTGGTGGTTTTCTTTCAAAAGTCTTTTGCTCTTCATCCTCTGGTTTTTCCAGGGGGTTACGCATGTGCGGCCTCCTAGGAAGCCTTTGCTCCCAGTTTGGGATTTGAATTTGGTTCTTTCTGCTTTGCAGTGTCCTCCTTTTGAACCTTTGCAGGATATTGCACTTTCTACGCTTACTCAGAAGGTTGCGTTTCTGGTTGCCATCACTTCCTTTTGGTGTGTATCGGAGTTGGCGGCTTTGTCTATTAAGGCCCCTTACCTTGAGAGGCATCAGGACAAGGTTGTTTTCCGCTTCAAGCCAGATTTCCTTCCTAAGGTGGTCTCTGCCTTTCATCTTAATCAGGACATTGTTCTACCCTCCTTGTGTCCTAAGCCCAGCAATGACAAGGAGAGGGTTTTGCATTCTTTGGATGTGGTTCGCTGTGTGAAGTACTATTGGGTGGCTACTTCCTCTTTTCGTAGGACTGACACACTTTTTGTGGTGCCCTCTGGGCCTAGGAAAGGTTTTGCTCCCGCCACGTCTTCTATCAGTAAGTGGATTCGCAAGGCCTATTCTGCCAAGGGGAAGGTTCCCCCTTTTCGTGTTACTGCTTATTCCATTCGTGCTGTTGGGGCGTCCTGGGCTTCCAGCATCAGGCCTCTGTTGAGCAAGTTTGTAAGGCTGCTACTTGGTCTTCAGTTCACACGTTTTCCAAGTTTTACAAGGTTGATGTGCGGGCCTCAGAGGATGCTGTTTTTGGCCGCAAAATTCTGCAAGCTGCAGTGGTTTGAGTTTGTGCATTGTTGCCTTGGTTTTGGATCCCCGCCCTTTATGGACAATGCTATTGGTGTGTGACATACTTAGAATAATACCATTTTGTGAATACTTACCTGTAAAATGGGTATTATAAGTATGTCACACACCTCGCTTCACCCCGCCCTTTGGTGTTCTGGATCCTTTCTATGGTGAACCTTTTTTATTGTTACTGGTTATATTTGGCTCTTCCTGGTCCCTTTACTGCTGTCTTAATACTGGGGAATGAGTGGGAGGTCCCAGGTATTTATGGGCTGGGAGGGGCTCACTTTTTTTCTTTACATCTCTGCAAGATCGCCCTCTACAGGACAGTATAACCCGAGTGTAATGACTATCTGAAGCGGGGTGTGTGACATACCTATAATACCCATTTTACAGGTGAGTATTCACAAAATTGTATTTTTTCAGTACCACTATTTCTGAAAAGGCAAAAATAAAGAATGTTAAAAAAAAAAAAGAATGTGTGGCAGAACCTCTGCCCTTGTGGTGGCTATACGCAGCTCGGTTTGGCTGCGCCAGTGGGCTGCTGACAACGCTGCCAAGAAGGCTCTCACTGGTTTTTCCTTCAAAGGACTACGCCTGTTTGGGGAACACCTGGACCTTTTTTCTAAGGGAGGCAGGTTACCCCAGCGCAGGCGGCAGTCTCAGCCCTTTCGGGGACAGGGCTCCTTTTCTTTCCCCTACCGTGGTGCCAGACAGGGGAGGGGGGTCTCCCTTACAGGGGCCCGAGGAAATTTCTGGGGTAGGGGCAGAGGATGTGGTCGCCCTGGCTCCTCCTGGGGCTCTAAGCTTAAGTCTTCTCCCAAGCCCCCTCAGGCATGAAGGGGCACCCTCACCCATCCGGGTGGGGGACGGCTTCAGCACTTTGCTCACGTCTGGAGGCTTCATGTCTTAGACCGGTGTATTCAGGAGGTAGTGTCCTCCGGTTACAAGATAGAGTTTGCTGCCTGCCCCCCCCCCCCCCCCCACAGGAGGCCCACACACCTATCAACATTCTGGAACTGCGGCGATCAGGTTGGTTCTGACTCATTTGACTCATCACCTTCGGGGCCTGCCTGTTCAGGTGCGCTCGGACAACCAGATGGCGGTTGCCTACATTAATCATCAGGGTGGGACCCGGAGCAAGAAGGCCCTCCGGGAAGTGTCTCAGTCCTCCGCCCAGGCCAGGATCAATGTTCCCTTTATATCAGCTGTGTACATCCCGGGGGTGGAGAATCTGCAGGCAGTCTCTCTGAGCAGGGGGACCTCTCGCCTGGGAGAATGGTTCCTCTGCAACAGGGTGTTTTAATCTCTGTGTCACCGGTGGGGCCAACCAGATGTGGATCTGTTTGCGTCCCATCACAATCACAAGCTCCCGGCCTTTCTCTCCCTGTCCCAGGATCCTCTGGCCTTGGCCACGGATGCTCTAGCAATGTCATGGCAGGACTTTCAGCTCCTGTCTTTCCTCCGTTTCCCCTGTTGGGCAGGGTTCTGCGCAAGATAGCTCAGGAGAGGGTGCCAGCAATACTGGTGGCCCCCAGGTGGCCAAGAAGAGTGTGGTTCGCGGATGTGGTGCAGCTGGCAATAGATCCGTACGCTCTGTCCAGGGTGCCAGTCCTGCTCACTCAGGGTCACTTACGCCATCCCAATTTACAAACTCTGGCTTTGACGGCCTGGCTGCTGAAACCTCCATCTTGATGGAGAAGGGGCTGTCTGCCTCTGTGGTTGATACCATGATAAAGGCTAGGAAGAAGTCTTCTTCTTCCATTTACTATAGGGTTTGGCGTACCTACATTGACTGGTGTGAGTCTAAGGCCCTTATTTATCACGGGCTAGCGCCAGGTAGTGTCTGACGAGCGGCAGGTAGCGGCAGCTAACGGCGACTACCGACTCAAGTACGCCCGGCGGCGGTCACAATGACGCATTTATCAAGCAAAATGAGGCTAGCGCCGGCGAGAGCGACGGCTAGCACGGCATTCATCATGAAGCCGCCTGGACCGAACAGCGCCGCTGCAAATTCCCTCACAGCGCCAGGTATGAGCTGTCGCTCCCTGGCGATGTCCAATGCATTTCAATGGAGCAATCTATAATTAATCATAATTAATTGGTATTAATTTTTTTTTTTTTTTTTTTTTAATGTCAAAAATTCGGAGACCACTTCTGCAATGTTAGGATTTATTTTTAAGTAAGAAAAAATTTTTAAAAAAATTTGTGCAGAATTGATCTAACAGGTCTGAGATTAATGTATTCATATTACAAAATGATTCTAAAAACATGTATAATGTTACATTCAAAAAATATGGTTGTTTAGGGGTTAAAAACTAGTTAATACCCATCGCCGCCAGCGCTCTGGGGTTTAAACAAGGAATGGACAGCTACAGCACATTCGGAGCGTGATTTGTTAATGAATATGAAGCTAGCCGTTCGCTCTGGCCATTGTTATAGTTACCAGTTTGGTTCTGTTTAATTCTCCCGGCTTCTCGTTAACTGCTTTTCAATGCTGGGGATTTGTGGGAGGTCCCTGGTATTTGAGGGGCCGGGAGGAGTCAGTTTAGATGTCTCTGCAGTCCAGCGCCATCTGGCGGAGTAATACCCAAGTGTAGGTAATCTAATCTGGAGCAGGACGTACTGTATACTCATAATACCAATTCTACAGGTGAGTAATCACAGAATTGTATTTTATCCCACTCTCCTCTCCTCAGTAAGTGTAATGCTTCTGAGTCAAGATGGCGGCGCCCGTATCCTAAAGTCCTTAACAGAGTTGCAGTCCAGTGGGGGAAAGAATAATAAGTAAGTGCCTAAAAACTTAAAATATATTAATTTTAGATGCTGGGAAATAATTTTTTAAGGGTTTGGGCTTTTCAATAAATCACAGTGAAGGTCCGGTTTAATGCCGAACTCGGGGCAAACAAAATGAATAAAGCGCTGAACCACCTCAATCACAAGTGAGTCCTCTGCAACAAAAGTTTTATGTTAAAGGGACCTAAAACCTGCTTGGAAGCTCTATGCAGAGCAAGGATCCTAACCCACCTACTTCCACTACCCAAGTTTTTTGAATTTCAGAGAGGATCGCTAGTGTCTCTAATGATTTGAAGCGAGTAGGCTAGACCAAGACCCCTATATTGCTGATGAGTTATTATTATTATAATTATTGAAGCACCATCATCTTCTGTGGTGATGTACAATGTGGAATTACAAACAGGGTGATAAAACAAACTTACAATACATGAGCATTATGCGTCTCATATGACAGAAACAAATACACAGTCATACTAAAATACTCTAACAAAAAGGGCCCTGCAATTGCGGGCTAACAATCTAAAGAGCTGTAAACTACCACCACTTAAAATAGGAATATTGAATAAACACTACAATGAATATAATTAAATGAATGAATAATGCAATTAAATAATATCAATTAACCAATTAATCAATTAACTGTAAACTCAGTAACACTGCATTTATAATAGTCTATGTACTGTATGTTTCTACCCTGTCTGTAATTGCTACATTGTACAGCACTTTGGAAGATGATGGTGCTATATAAATAAACAATAACAATTTTAGTAATAATAACCAGTTAAACAGCCACTTGATAGAGCGATATACATATATACAAGGGTTTAAATTTAGCAACATTCTTGTTGAGTTGGCCAACAATCAGGCAAAAATAATCGTCTGGATCATACATACTGGTTATAAATTTCTAAGAAGCTGTCCACCCACAGCCAAACCTATCAGCTTTGCAGCCCTAACCCCTGGCTTACAAAACTTCAACTTTCCTACCAAATCCAATCACAACCCCCACTGGCACAAGTGAGGGTTTAGGTAGACTTTGCTACCTCTGCTGCTGATCTTTGTGCTCCTTCTTGCAGCTCTCAGTGTGTATACACCCAGCTCCCATACTGCTAAATCTTTTAAATCTTGTGTCCCTCCCTGTACATAGTGTAAAAGCACTGCACTGCAGTAGGAGCTGTGCGAGCAGTAAAGCCAGCTTTGGTATCCTCAGAACAGTGTGGGAGCCACATGTCTATGAACTGCGATGAAGCAAGCAAGCCACTTTCTTTGTAGCATTATTTTTAACTTGAGTCCACAGATGTCCTTTTATCACAAGATCCTCTTGAGGAATCAGAATGATTTAATAAATTAGGTAGGAAAGCTGTTATTTAAAGTCTCTAAACATTACAGTCTATGTAAGCAGCCATTTTTGAGTTTGATGCCCTAGTGCTGATGATTTTTAATGTACTATGTGCAATGCTGGCAACTTGGTGCTGAGTGGATCCATGGATGGTGACTGCTGCTAATAAGCAGTTCTGGTACTGACCATGGGGGAGACTGGCAGGCTGAGGTCAGTGGTGGTGGCCAAATGTGTCCAGTGGTCCATTAGCCCTGGCTAAACTTTTGGTGTTCTGTACCCTGCCACCATCAGGTGTCCATGTTGCTGGAGAGCTTTGGCTAATTATCCAAAACCTGGGCCTGAGGAGTGTTAGCTACCCTCAGCTGCAGTGCACGAGAATTGTTGTCGTAATCTGCTGCAGCTTACTGTTTGGGGATGAAGGAAGCTGGGTAACGGACTGGGAACAGATGTACAAAGACAGACAACCCGCCTGCGCCACCAAATAGGCACGCCGACGACCACCCGGGGCGTGGGTGGTCCGGTACTCAGAGAGCCCGTAATCCACCCAGTTCTTCAGCAGAGCTCCTTAAGGTAGAGTTGCACAGGCAGACTTGGGAAGGGAAAACACAGGGCAAACGTATACAAGACACGGGCCCCAGTGCAGGCTGTGGCAGCGCTGGGCCCAAGTGCAGTCTGTGACAGCGCTGGGCCGAAGTGCAGGGTGTGGCGGAGCTGGACCCCAGTGCAGGCTGTGGCCTTTTTTCTTGTTATCAGGCAGTGCAGGCCTTTTCTTGTTATTGGGCTTATAGCCTTCCTGTTCTTGCTGGGCCTCACGATCATTCCTAGTTCATATATTTGCCTGCGCTGGGCCTTGTGGTCCTCCACAGTTTGTGTCTTTGTCTGTATTGGGCCCATTGCCCTTCTGGTGTCCTAGCTGTTGAGTGTCTTAGGCCCACGGTCCATCTTTGTCGGTCCTATAGCCTGAACTGGGGCCCAGCTCCGCCATAGCCTGCGCAAAACAATTCTTGGCAGTCCTGGGCAAAATAATTTTGTGGCTGTGCAGAACAAAATAATTCTGCATCTGTATCTGTCCTGGGCAAAATAATTTTGATGCTATCGCGGACAAAATAATTCAACTCTGCATTTATCATGGGCAAGCTGCCAACATTCAACTGAGATGCCGGAAGTATCATCTCCAATTGCTAGGCAATGAGCCGGGCTGTTTCTATGCAAACTTGTTCTCAATGCAGGAAAGAATCAAATTCTGCCCCTCCTCACCCATCCTATGGTGCGGCTGCTGTCTCATACAGGTATGCACCATGCTGTGCTTCTACCTTAGAAGAAGGCAATACCTCCTCTCCAGGACTGAACATGGGATAAAGTCGCCTAATTTCCCTGCTCACCCTCCCCTAGAAACAGCCCTGGCAATGAGGACGCTAACACTGGAAGGGTAGGAAACCGGAGTGCTTCTTGCTTCAGGCGTTGCCAGCAGTTGCCAGGCAATGTTGTAGCTTGCCAATGCATCACTCACACAAAAGCATGGGAGAATGGAAGAATTGGATATGTGAGTGCCAAACCAGGACTGTATCAACCTCTGAAGTGGGGCCTCTGGGCCCCTAGGTTTGGGTCTGTCTTTTTTGAAGAACTTTGGAAAGCAGATCCCACATTGGCACTTAAGATCTGAACCTTTTTAATTGTGCAAGATACTAGGAGGGAGCCTCTGTGAAAATCTTCTCAACTTTGAACACTTGTTGGCCATCCACCCAGATTTGCTAAATTAAGTGTAAGTCTGTGGTAGACTGAAATGCACCAGTTTTAAGAGAGACACATGAAGTCTGGGCACCTCATTGAAAGTGGATACAAATATATTTGAAGGTACCTTCAGGGCAAGATTCTCAGAGTAAAACTAAACCTAATCATGAAATCAAAAGCACACACTCTTAAAGCATCTGCCTTTTGTTTCTGGATGAACAAAGATCTAATGATTTGCAGATTAACTTCAGACCAAGTTTTTTTCAATTCAATTTAATTTTATTGGTTCGCCAAGTACATCAGAGGGATATACACAATGCAACAATTCCAATACAATAGATAGAAACAAGAGAGAATACAAGAGATACAGACTAGTAGGAGTTCTTCTGGGCCTAGGTCTGTAATGCTTGGCTTTTGTAAAGGTGTGGACAGCAAATGGAAAGAAACCATTTCTAGATCTAGAAGTCCTGCATGCTGGTACAGCAAAATGTGACCCGAATGGTAAATACTGGAATAGGGTGAGATGGGTCAAGTAGAATCTTTTCCACCCGTGACTTTGCTCTAAGTGTGTGCAGTACCTGCGGGGACAGTAAGAGTGCTCCTATTATTCTTATTCTTCTGCAATATTGATTGTTCTTTGAAGTCTATAATTCTACAGTCTCTTTTAGTTGCTCCCTCAGACCAGACAGAAAAGGATAAACATAGTATATAACCTATGACTGCATTAAAAAAGAGCACTAACAACCTTTTTGACAGTCCCGCCTTTTTCAGTTAGCTTAGAAAGAACATTCTCTATTGTGCTTTCCTCAGTATAGCCAAGGTTGTCGAAGATGACCACACCCAGAAACGTTGTTTCCTTTGCTCTTTTAATTGCTACGCAGCTGATGAATATTGGTGACATGGGTGTAGGATTACTCCTAAAGTCCACTGTCATCTCAAAAGTTTTTGATAGATTTATCACCAAATATTTGTTTAATAATATGTCTTTAAAACATCTGTCTTGTCAAGAACGGCAACAAGGAAGATTACCGTGGAGCAGTGGAGGAACTCTGCTGCTCCACGGTAGTCTTCCTTGTTGCTGTTCTTGCTGTTGCTGTTCTTGACAAGACCTGTAATGGTTGTATCATCGGCAAACTTTAAGATTTTAACAGAGTTTGCTAAGAAGGGGCAGTCATTGGTGTAGATGGAGAACAGGGGGTGACAGAATGCAGCCTTGAGGGGCACCAGTATTAGCGTGCCAGACACTGGACCACACCAGTTCAATTCTAACTATTTGGGATCTATCTGTTAGGAAGTTCCCTATCCAGATGCAAATGTTTAGACATCTTTTCCACTAGCAGGTTTGGAGTTATAGTGTTAGGTGCAGAACTAAAATTCCCAAACAGAATTCAACACACGTTACAGTAGTCAACACAAACAGAAGTCAACACATGTTATCCTTGGACCTCCCCTATTGTGGGCTTAAACGACACTACAACTAATGCTTGTTAAAGCAATAATAATAAAGCATAATTAAGATCACTTTTAAGGTATCTGTATAGTTCGGTTTATAGCCAATTCCTGTTTCCACATGGCAACATTAAAGTGATACACGAGAAATTTTATGTCAGTAAAAACAACATGACGCTCGACAAATAAGCCAATTCTCGTTGATTGATTACAGCCCACATTTCCACAGATTAATTATTGATTAATTATTGCTTGAATGCATTAACTTTAGCAATTATTCGTTCGCTAATCATTTCATGGGCCATAAAAGGGAAATGGGCCATAAAAGGTTAATCCCCCTGTTGAGGAAGGGGTTTAGTTACTAAATGCTTTTGCAGCCCAAGGTAACCAATTGCTATGGTCTTGGTTAATAAATTAGCAGATGTTTTACTCCAGGGTCCGATTTTGTTCAGAAAAAGAAAAAGAGTCAGACAGAAGTTCACCAGAAACGTTATACAAATTGTACTCTGTGGTCTGACAAGATATTGAGTAGATATCCATGAGGACACACATGATGTTTGCTGAATATCTTGACCAAATCCTTTGTAAAACATTTCAGTAATGGGATTAACATGAGCACATATTTCATATGTTTTTATAAATGCCTTTATCCTGGATCACTAGATGTGGCAATTGACTTGCTTTTTTGTTTATTTTTGGAGGACCTTTAAGCTTAATTCTAGAAGAACAAATTACTTTCCCCTCTGGTTTGTCCAGCGAAGCTGGAATTGGAACTTGGTTGTTAAGGTGTAAAAACAGTCACTCACAAAGCTTAATTATGGGCTTACAGTGCACCAAAACCATTGAGCCCAATTCTTTCCCTTGGGGCAAGAGGCATGTAGGGCAAAGGGACCAATATGTTAAAGAGGAACTTCGCAGGCCCTGGAGTCTAAATGTCCCACTCCCTGGGGCATCCTAAATTGGGATTGATATGCCCCACCTGTTCACCTTTCACCTGTTCCCGGAGTCCTTGCCATGTCCCAGCGCCGGCATTACCGCTCACCCCTAGCTGTAATGTGTACCTGTGCCCTGCTTTTTTTGGAGTTCCTTTGTGATCTTGTGGCCTAATTTATGCCTTGAATTTAGCAAGATGGTTGACCACTCCTGGGGAGGCGTAGATTCCAAACATTTTTGAGATGGTTTTGTAATTTTTTTCTGTTTGTTGAGCATTAACAACTCTTCTAAAGTCCTCTTAAATCTCCTTTGTCCATTTCATGATACACTCCCACAATCAGTGAAGCTTTTGACCCCTTGCAGTGGCTGTCACCCCTCCTTTTTTTCTTATGCATCGATGTACATGAAATTAATTTATATTATTATGAAACTCAGTAGTTCCCAAGGCCTACATCAAAGTTACCCTCTTTTTCAAGCAGTAGACGCTATTCACAGCCCAAAAACTTTACATTGGTAATCACATTTATTTATAATATACATAAAATGCGTAGCTCTAAGTTCACTAACCAAAAATGTTCCTGAATCCACTGTTTCATTGGGCGGATTGCCGATGAAAAATATCAGGAGCCAGTTATAGCACGTGTTGTGAATGGAGAAGAAATCTTTGACTAACTGAACAAAGCCTCACTGTCATGGTTTCAGCTTCCTCACATGCTGTTAATCACCTTCTTTGTGTGACTCTGGCCTCCTGTCCTGATAAAACCAGGCTTCTCCCAGCATGCATTGCCCATTATAGCTTTTTGCTGGGTGTTCACTGTTAGCTGAATTCTGATTACTTGTTGCCGACTTTCGTTTTGTCTGACCCTCCTCTGATTGCTTCCTGGACCGACACCTGCCTGCCTGACTTCGAGCTTTTCTACTCATCTGTACCATGTACCATCTTACAATCCAGCTTTCCCTCTGACTTGACCCTTGACCATTGTCCTGTGTATCCCCTTGAAACCCCAAATCAAAATGACTGTCATTCCCATTTATGACCTCAGCCAGGCTGACTTCTGCCCAGCCTTGCCCCTGGTTCATCTGCCTTCACCCTGTAAGTCCATATTCTTTGTGCTATCTACGTCCTAGGGGCAACCGTGTCCAGTAAGGCATATTCAGCATCCCAACAAACCGGGGCTTGTCTATAGGCAGAAGCAGCAGCAGAGAAGTTGTGGACTCACCAGAAGGCAGGTGTCCTACAGGGCCTGACACTCACTTTATGAATTATATACATAGTTTACACACAGTAAGAACGTGGACAAATACTTGTTAAACAAATAATCCATTCATGTCTGTTTACATTATCTGTCAAAGCCAACTGGTTACTAAATAATCTTTCATTGTTTGGCATATGATTATTCAATGTCCCCCTGTGAGTTTTTTTCACTCTGATCATTGGTCCCATATGCAAATAATTGTAAATGCAACATCATAATTCATCCCTGTCTTCCGTTGCCTGGTGTTAATTCAAACCTTTTTTGATATCTGTTGAAAAGTTGATTGTATCCCCCTTCTAGGAACCTGGCTTGGAATTTTGTATACTCCTTTAAATTCATGAGCATTATTTTAGATTTTATGTATAACTGTATGATTACATGTGTAGCTTGAAAAATGTAAAACATATTGCATATCTAAATGGTGCGACCATACAGCACTGAAACACTGACTTGCAATGACTTATGTGGTAAATACATATTAGAACTTCTTTTACAGTGTGCTGGTTGCTTGTATGGGCGACTGGCCATCTGTTCAACGGGTCACCATAGGACCAATGGATCAATGATATCCAGAAATATTTATTTCCACACATGTGCAGCTGTAGCTCCCATCTCAGTCTCCATGAGACTTTCTCTCACATCTTGACCCCAGATAGTTTCTCTTACTAGACATGAATGTTTTAAAACCTTTCTTCTCTGTCATGTTGTCCATCCTGGGACACCGGATATTCATAACGGATGGTTAATTTAAGAGCTGGAAGCTTGGGCTAATGCAGGAAGAGCGTTGTGGCTCCACCCCGATTCAGTTATAAGACACGGCCAGGCCATAGCCTTCTCACTTCTGCTCTAGTCTTCGTCTGAGAAGAATCAGATAAGCATGTTTACTTTTTTTGTGGGCTAGCGTTTGCTTCTGGTTATTACTGTTTTCTTCTTTATTTCCTCCTTTTATTTTGAGTTTATGGTATATTAGAAATGCATTTTATGCACTGTATTTTTGCATCCAGGTCCTCGCATCTGTCGCCCCACCAGCCACTCTCAAGTTCCTGAGCCTGCAACATCAGCACTGCTGCTGCCACCTGCCTTACTGGTTGCCATTATTTTCTCCACCCCTGGAGCTGCTACCACTGCCGCCCTTGTGTTAGGGGGGGAGTGCCGCTAGCCGCCACCACGCCGGGGTTGCAGGGATTAGCAGGAGCCTCTGGTACACTGACCACTTCCATCGCCGCAACTCACAACTTCTTTAGACAGCAGCCATTGCCGGAACCCCCCCTCTTAGGTACAGGTAGGGCCTCAGTGGTATCTTTTATTTTGTTTTTATTATGTATTAATTAATGTATTTTGTGCATAACTGGGAGTATTTTTGTGTCTCCTTATGTTTTTCAGGTTGAGTCTTAAAGGGGACACAGACTAGCGCCCAAGGGCATCCATTCCCTTCCTTAGTTGTAGTCTGTGGGAAGAATCACGATTTACACCTAGGCGTACTAATCCAGTTGTTAAAGGTTTAGCAGCGATTATCCAGGTTGTTCTGTTTTTGATCTACTGTATGTGACATTTTTAGTATGTCTCAGGCATCTGTTGTAGATGCAGGGACTAGTGATTTGGGCACTCTTGATGGAGGGTAAGGGCCTATGTAGAGTTTGCTCCATCATTAAGACCACATCACAGCTAGCTGTGCTCCTCAGCCTCAACAGAGCCAACTGGAGAGCAAGGATACCTCCTTCCTATTCCAAGGGATCCTAAGTATTGAGAGTCATGGGATTTTTTGGGGACGCTCACCTGCCTTGATGCTGGAGCTGGCAGAAGCAAGTGGCGCTGGGTATCTGCAGGAAAAGAGTTGACCCAGAAACATAAACACCATTTGACAGTCTCCTTGGCACAGTCTGAGGAGGGGAATTCTAAATGAGAATCCCTGAGGAAGATGAATCTTCTAATAATGTTAACCAGGGAAAACCGATTCACTTAAAGCAGACAAAAACCCACCGAACTTGTGAAATACATTTGGCCGAAGACCCTGCTGATATCATTGCCACACACAATGATGGCAATGAATGGAGGAGGCGGAGCGTTACAACTAAAACAGGCGCCATTATCTGGGATTAGAGAGAAGCAGGAGCAGTAAAAATTGGCAAAGGGAGCAATTCAGGGGATGCTAGTTAAATATGTGGGTTTTGGTCCACTTTAAATGAACACCACACAGTTGGGTTCCAGGCTGTATAATGTAGAAACAATTGGGTCAGGCCAGACTAGCTGGTCAAGAGTTCCCTTCTACACCCCCTGTGCAAATACATCTCATGCCAATATCGTTTAGAGAAAAGCAGCTGAATACTGTTCACAGGATCCTTTTAAAATTCATTCCAGCTTTACAATTACACATATCTTATTCATCTGTTCACCACATGAATGTGGCTTGAAAAGATTTTTGCCTTGATCACCATGTAGGTAAACCTAAAATATAATTTGCCACATCACTTATTTATGTTTGAATTCGCAATCTAAGTAGTCTGTCTATTCATTGGTACATTACATAATCACAGTAGACAGCAGACATCTTAACAAAATGTAGCAAATTGTATCACACCCACTGCCATGTCTCCGTGTGCTAAAAACAGATTGCCTGTGCAGCTCATATTTAAACATCTAGAACAATTGTATTTACCATTCTGGAGAGTGGTCGATTCCTCCCAAGTGCCCCCGAACAGCTGCTTCAAGAGGGGAGATGGAGAAAAGAAGCGGGTCCCCCCACCCGAATGCAGGCTCCCCAGCGCAGCCCCCAAGCTCTGCCTCACCGTCACGCCAGCCATCCAAGTGTATGATACACTACAGGGACAGCTGTAGAATGAAAAGGGCGCGTTCTGCTCAGGGCTCTGCCCCGTTCAATCCACCCAACCAATGGGCAACACCCATGCCATCTCCACCTGTTACTCCCATGCCCATCCCACCAGAGAGAGACCAGAAAGGTGCTGTCGGCTTTATATATATCTATATATAATATATCTAATTGTATAATGGTTTTTCAGACAGCCAAATGCTTAGTATTTGATATAGCTCTGATGCACTTGGAGACATGATCACTGAAAGCTATTCACATTCAACTATTTGGAATAGATAAGAAAAATGATACATACTTTCAATAAACTCATAACTATATTCCATAATATTTGCATTACACCTCCTGCCCCTTCAGGGGATTGTGATCTCATAATGAGACTTTAGATCATACGGGGAAATTAATTAATGCCTCCTTTTACAAGCCTTATTCCATTCCATCTCACTGAGATTTAAAAAGGTACTCAAACCCATTTCACCCTTATTGTTACCTATAATTGATGCCAGATATGTTGACCAATAGCTGTTGGGTAATGATGATTCCTCTTACTTGATTTACAAGAAGGGGGCAAAACTGCACCCCCATTAAGACCTGGGGGATATTGGGCCTCATACATGTAAATCCATTTTGATTCATGTTGTAGTGGAATCCTTTCAATATCTCCCCCTCATTTGTTTTCATGAATTCTATCAATGCCTATAAAGGAAATTCCATTTTGTCTGTCAGCATGATGCAATTGAAAATGGTACTATGGGAGATCTCATGTTCCCATTCTTCATACCGTTCTCTACGATCTGTTTTTTTAACTTAGGATTGGTCCCAATGTAATACACCCCACATCTGCATTGCAATAGATATACTATATTATTATTAGTATATAGTATTGAAATTAATCAAATGGAAAATAATGTAGGGTTGGTAGCCAAGTCTGGCACCCACCGCAGCTGTAGGTTCCATTTGTCCTACAACACATTGTTTTTGCTTGTTCTTCAAATGACTTTTTACTAGTTGGTCTTTAATAGATTTATTTTTCCGACATACTATACGGGGATGGTCTGATACTATACCAGTAAGAGTCGCATCCTGCTTGTCTTTTTTTGTCTCCCTTTTATTCTCTTTAGCCTGATTGTATGCCCTCTTTAGGATTTAGGATTTAGAATCAGTTCTGACGGGCCCTGAGATAGTCGCCGTACGGAATGCTTTGTCTCAGTGGTTTTGGGCGGCAGCTGGTAAAGTGCTAGATGTTATTAGCTGCCACTGGTTTGCAATAGAAATTTGTATGAATTGTTTCATTACTATCCTGAATATTTTGGACACCTCAATGGCACTATGTTCCAGTTTAAATTTTAGACTTTACTTTATTTGCATTTATATGATCTACACATTTTATCAGGTCCTCTGCTGGCTCTGTCCGAAACAATAGCACATCATCGATGTACCTGTGCTACAATGTAGCACAGGTACACGGACAAGAAGTCATCCACCCACAACCTCCAATCTCACCACCCCAGGTACAGGTTTGCAAACGATGGGACACAAGAAGTCCCCATCTCCGTCCCCTGCACCTGGTGGTAAAGTTGTTTGTTAAATAAGAAGAGGTTGTGGGTCAGAATGAACCGGAGTAGGGCCAGCAGAAAGACAGTGTGTTCATGGTGCTCGATAGCCAATTCATTTAGAAAATTACGCACTACCCTAACTCCTTTTACCTGAGGGATGCTTGAATATAAAGCATCCATGTCGAGGGAGACAAACAACGAGTTTGGGGAGAGGACCATGCTATCCAGGAGCCGCGGTATGTGGGTGGTATGCTTTATATAGGACAGAAGGTCCATCACAAAGGGTTGTAAATAAAGATCAATATATTGACTGGCCTTCTCAGTCAGCGAGCCTCAGCCTGACACCATAGGGCAGCCAGTGAGATTTGTATGTACTTTCGGCAAACAATAAAATCTTTGAAGTATTGGGTTAGAAACAGAAAGAAATTCCTATGTTTGTTTGGTAATGATATTTTTTCCAATGCATGATCCAGGATTGCATGGTACTCCACCTTGTCCTTGGCTAGCTTCAACGCGGGGACCCAATTTTATATACATCCCCCCACTATAGTCATCTGCATCAATTCATTTAATATGCGGTATCAATTCATTTAATATGCGGTATTCCTTCTTGGACCAATCTGTCCATTCATTAATACCAGGGGGTTTATATGGTTCTTTATTCTCAAATGTGTCACTGTCTCTCTCAGGAAAAAAATGTAGACCATGTGATAGTACCTGAATCTGAGGATCAGTAAGAACAACTGATGATAGGTTTAAAACATTATTTTTACTTATTATTTCTCCTGTTACTTAAGTAAGTGAAGCATTCCAGAGTTAATTTCTTGGGGGGATGTCTTTCTTCATCTTCCCTCTTGAAGCAGCTTTTCGAGGGGCACCAGGTTATTTAAAAAGACTTTATTACACATGCAATCTGTTTTTAGCACACAGAAATATGGCAGTGGGTGTGATACAATTCGCTACATTTTGTTAAGATGTCTGCTGTCTACTGTGATTATGTAAGTGTAAAGTAACAATGAGTAGACTAATTATATCACAAATTAAAACATACCGTATTTGCCGGCGTATAAGACGACCCACCAACATTTCCACTCAAAATATAGTTTGTTATATACTCGCCGTATAAGACTACTCCCTCTTCCGCACACTGAATTAAACGTAAAAGAACATCAGATTACACTGTAGCCGCATCCCTGCTCGCCTTTAGTTTGGAATGTGCCCATACTGGCTATTCAGAATGCGTCCCAGCTAAAGGCATAGTAGGGATGCAGCTGCAGTATAATGTGGTTTGGGCTCTGGGAAAAGGGCCAGATGGGGGGTTTCACACAGTGGAGGATCACAACTTGGGATACCCCTGGAGCAGGGAACAAAACCCAGTGGGGCCTCCCAAATTAGGAAGCCCCACTGTGTGAAATACCCCCGACTGGCCTTTTTCCCAGAGCGCACATCAGATTACACTGCAGCTGCATCCCTGCTCGCCTTTAGTTGGGGACGTGCCTGTGCTGGCTATTCAGAATGCATCCCATCTAAAGGCATAGTAGGGATGCAGCTGCAGGGTAATGTGGTGTTGGCTCTGGGAATAGGGCCAATAGGGAGGGTTTTACTGTGGGGCATCCCGAATTGGAATGCCCCAGTGGGTTTGTTCCCTACTCCAGGGGCATGCCAAATTGGGTTTTCTCTACTGTGTGAAACCCCCCAACTGGCCCTTTTCCCAGAGCCCAAACCACATTACACTGCAGCCACATCCCTACAATGCCTTTAGATTGGACGCATTCTGAATAGCCAGCACAGGCCCCAACTAAAGGCGAGCAGGAATGTGGCCGCAGTGTAGTGTGGTGTGGAGTCTGGGAAAAAGGCCCATTCAGACGGGGGCGATCCATTTTGCTACCCCTGATGCTAAAGCTAAAGGCATAGTAGGGATGCAGCTGCAGTATAATGTGGTTTGGGCTCTGGGAAAAGGGCCAGATGGGGGGTTTCACACAGTGGAGGATCACAATTTGGGATACCCCTGGAGCAGGGAACAAAACCCAGTAGGGCATCCCAAGTTGGGGTGCCCCGTGTAAACTCCCCCAAGTTGGGATGCCCCCTGTGTAAACTCCCCCAATTTGGGGTGCCCCCTGTGTAAACTTCCCCAATGACCCCGTTTCCCAGAGTCCACACCAAATTACACTGCGGCCACGCGAATTACAAACAAGACATTTCATGACAAAGCTCAAACTTTGCATAAAAACACAATATATAATTTTCCTGGAAATTCCTACAAAAATCACAGTTATACATAGCTCAAAAAAATGGTAAAAAATTAACAAATTAACAAAATCTCAAATAGACTGGCAATTAAAAGGGTTAAAAGTAGCTATGCAAGTTGGTTGGTTATTGTTCTGTTCGGGGAACCTTGTGCTTTCAGATTTAGCTTTTATTTCTTGTTTGCATATTGATATTTTAGGAAGTACGCATACGGTTTAGCTGAGCATTTAATTTTTTGCGGTCAAACTCGTCTCGGAAGCTGAATTTGTACTTGTTTTCTGCCGTATTTTGCCGTGGAGCTCATCCATCTCAGTGTACCGTGCCCGTGGCGTAGATTTTTTTTTTAATTAACTGTTTCTTCTCGCTGTCCCACCTGTGTGCAATCCCATGTAGTGTGCATGTCTTTTAGTATATTTAACTTCCCCCATGGTTCCAATTGTGGCATCCCATGTAGTGTGCAGTTTCCTGCTCCAATTTTTTGCATTCAGTGTCCTCCCATGTCAACTGCTTCTACCCACTGTTACTCACCTTTTTTTTCGCCATCTATAGCCCACCTTCTCTTTTTCCACACCATTACCCACCCTGTTGGAGCAACTACACTTTGATTGAAGTAAGTTGCATTATCAAAGCCAACCACACAGCATATAACTGTTTATTACATTTTGTTACTTCTTAAACAAGTATTGTATAACATTAATAACATATACAAACTGTACAAACGTTAAGATAAAAAATCACTGTGGGACCAAAATGGCACCTGTAAATACAAAGGAAAATCATGTTAACCTGTTTGTAACATGTGCTGTAGATGCACCCCAAATTCTACATACTTACCACAACATTGTTCTTCGTCCTCTTATGGGGCCACCCCTTCGTCGGGGTCTATAATGTAAATGAACTTGATGTTACCTGTCTGCGCATGGGTTGTTTGGGTTCTGTTGTGTACTGGTCTGCTTGACCGGGTTTACACACACCTGAGTCTGCTGCCTGACCCATCTCAGGTGGCCCCATCGCCTTGTGTCTTGCGCCCAAGGCACTTTGCATCTTCTTTGCAGCACTGGTCGAACCCTTAGCCTCTGGGTGGCCTTTATGCGCAGACAAAAATCCCCTGCTACAAGAGAAAAAAAACTGTTGCTTACAAAGTACAGCCCCGTTGTTCACCTTCTCTCTTGTACATCCACTTACCTGGGACGTTCTGGCTGTAGAACCGGCACACCTGGACTACTTTAGTCGTTTGTGGTCCTACCAGCATAGCATAATTTGTATGTGGGTGTAAACCAACGTCCCCTACCCACTCCCCACCCACAGATGTGCTGCCACATCCTCTCCCAATGTCCTCTTTTCATGGGTGTTGTGCTTGAAGTAGTAATGGCCTTGGATGAAAGTCTGAAGATAAAAGCAAACATTGCACTGTTATTTTCTCTAACCAGCTTTCCCCTCCGCTAGTCCTGTCATATAGTGCTCACTCACCCTGCTCAGCAACATGGTGGACCCAGCTCTCCCATCCCACAGTAGTGGCAGATTGAAGTCACAGACACGATTAGGTCAAGTGGCGCACCTAAAGCTGGATTTTGGCACACTAATGTTGTCCTGTTTCTGGACCTCAGTCAGGAGTGTTTTTGCCTTTGTATCTTTAGAGTTAGCAATGCTACAAAAACTCAGTCTGTGAATCCTGTGCACCCCATCATGTGCCTTTGGTCGAATGTTGCCACTCCAGCGGCCAGTCTGTCACCTGTATGCACCTTTACTGGATTGTAAAGCAGCACACATGTGTAGGTGAATGGCATAGCAAGGCAATGCATGGTGACTTACCATAATAATGTACTTTTGCTGCACCCAGGTGAATAAGTTGGTGCCATGTTGGTCCTTGGCATCTGCTTGGCGCTCCCCAGTGCCGACGTGGCCCGGCGGACCCCAAAAGTGTGCTTGCGTTGTGCCCACGCCCATGATGTTGTAGCCCTTGCTGCCCTGTTAAGTAATACAAACTAATGTCCAATTAACCTCCACTTAAGTATAAAAGAACACACCTGACCACCACACTTTGATGGCAGCACTTACTTGGGAGCTCAGTATGCATCCCCCAGAGTCCAGAAGACAGGCATGGTCGAGGGAGCGGCAGCACCTGGTCAAGATATCTCAGCCCCATCCCAAGGCCCCTCTGTTCATCCCGTAGGCACTCCCCTGCTGCCACACACATTACCCACTTAGAGCAGCAGTGGGTAACCCACACCCAGGCCACCATGTTCCATCCACCGGGACACCGGAGCCCTGTGTAGACAGCCCTGCAGAGTCCACAGTGGAGCCCCCTGCAGAACGAACGGTGGAGCCACAACCGGGACTTTTCATTTCCATTGGCCCATTGTCCACCCAATACACCACCCAGAAGTCCCTAGCACAAGGGGCAAGCTGAGTGACATATTGGAGGTTTTGCTTTATGGAATTGGGGAAAATTTTGACCGGCTGGCTGGGGCTTGGGAGCGGGGCCAGAGCACAAGGATGTTGGCCAGGCCAAAAAGAAGTCTGAAAACGGTGGTCCGGCAGAAAATCAGCCGGACTGAGAGGTATGTGCCTCACACATTGGACCATTCTCAACCTCAATTTGTTTTTTTATGAGTTGCAAACTGGTGGGGGACTCCAGTTTACACATGCTGGGAAGCAGGTGGCGGGGATGCTGCACCCGAACACCTACCAGGGGGTATCGGGTACCTTTGACACTGATCAGCAGCATGTGTCCACCAGTGGTAAGACCTGGCTGCAAAATGCAAATTTGTACAGGGAGAAAGAGGGTGAACCACACTAAAACCCACAACATGTGTGCCCACATGTACCTTCAATTGGGAGGTCTGGCCTAGGACACCCATGGTTGGTAATCTAACACACAAATGTTATTTGCAATTATAACAATGAAATAAGTTCCACTGATGTAGCAGCAAGCAAGCAGAAAGTTTTGTCCCCATTGTTGATGTGTGTAACCCTTGTTGAGGATTTGAAGGAGGGTAGATAATGTATTTTAACAACTAACTGATTTTCCTTTGCTTTTGTAGCAACAAACCAGCCAACAGCAACTACTGTTCAAGGGACAGACCTGCGCCAGCAGCCCCATCTGGCATGCCTTCCTCAGACCCGCTCTCAAGGCCTGGCCCATCCACCAGCCACCCACTCAATGAGGGGAGCACCAACATAGTTGAGGTAAGTGTGTGTTCTTAATGAACCAATGGCAAATTAAATGTGTTTTTTTGCGCCTGTGTGGGACCATTGACCAAAGCATACACTAATGTGTACCTTTCTCCACACAGACTGCGCCTCTACTGCAGGCTATACAGGAGATGAAGGAAGCCACCAACGGAAGTGTGGTCTTTTGATAATGCCTCCAGTAATGTGCCCTGTGCAGGGCTGGAGCCACCCACGTTGGTTGGCGTTGGACATATTAAACACAAATAAATATAAACAAACAATAACTGGTTTTAGTTGTTTTTTAATCTCACCCAAACAAGTCATAGTGTGTGGTACAGACAAGGGTGTGGAAAAAAACTGAATAAAACAAAATAACTAAATAAATTAGGAAAAAGATGAGTCCACCAAATGCTGGCGTATTGATTGCCCAGCAGGAATCAGGGTTCCAGAAAAGGGGTGGCCGAGTATCTTGAGTGCTGCAGCAGGGATGGCCTCCTCCACCTATGCTGCCACACTCTCCATCAAGGCAAAAATGGAGGGCGATCTCGGGCTTATAGTGGAGTGGTTCAGGCATCTAAATCTTGACGTCAACAGGCCAAAGGTGCACTCCACAACTGCCCGTGTGCGTCAATGGGCCCAATTATAGGCCTCTTGGCTAGCTGTCTGGGGCCTTAGAAAGGGCGTCAGAGCCAGGGAAGCAGGGGATAACCAGAATTTATTATAAAATAAACAATTGCAACCAAAAGGGGCTAAAACTCCCAAACAGCATAGTCCAACTGATAAGGGGAATCTAAAGGAAATCGGGGCACACAGTTGTAAGGAGTTAAAACTTTACAGGGTCAGTAGAAAAATCATTGCTAAATAAAGCAAAACATAAGGCCCTATGCATGTCCAAAAGATTTTTATTAGCAGCAGGGAGAAGGGGACATTTAAACTGGGACATGAGCACAATAGTAGTGATGTAGGGCAGGGAGCCAGTTAGGCTACCTCAAGTAAATAACAACACAACAAAAAGCAAAATACAGTGAAAATTCAAAGCTAATAATATACATGCAGATCAATTACAAGAATGAACACACTTACCCTGGAGCCATCTGCCAGTCAGCTCACCACTCTCAAAATGGGTATTCAAGAGACTGCCATGAGGAACTGGAAAGCTAATACATTAAAGAAACATGGACAACTGTAACACAGGGAAACTGGTTTAGGAAAGCAGAAGCAAAGCAGCAATAATCCAGGAGAGTGGAGGATCAATGTGGACATAAACATAATGAAACATATGCTCCTGAGCAGCTGGGGGAACCAGGGACACGTGCTTGCAATCAATGGCGCCCATGACACTTGGCATATTCGCAATGTTGAAAACAAAATAACCTCACAGCGTTCCAGGCTGCCATGCTGTCAGGAAAAGAGATGTATTTCTCCTGCTGGACAGCCATGCCATCGAGAAATTTAGTCAGGATGCAGCTCAGTGAAGGGCGGGACATGCCAACTACCAGTGCCCCTAGCCTCTGGAAAGAGCCATTCACTAAAAATTGAAGGCAGCCAAGCAATTTGGTGATACCTGCAATTGAATGCCCCTTTCTTGTGGTGGGGGCCAACCATGGCCGCAGCTCTGAGTAAAGCTTCTCAAGGGAAAGGTGGTTCAGTCAGGTGAATTCGAACACCTGTTGACTGGACATCTGATCAATATCCAGGCGATGGTATGCCTAAGCTCTGGAAGGTACAAGGTTAACAGCCCCCACTGCTGCAGATGCTCATACTCTTAACAGTTGTCAAGGTGCTCCATCGTAATCGCGTATGTCGGTTCCCGCTAGCAAAAAGAGGGCGTAATTTGGGTCTGGAAACCTACGTTTTTTTATATACCCGAAATTGAAAAATCCTTAAAATTAGGGATAAATTACGACAAAACTTGGCTTCACCGGTAATGAAACTGTGAATACTCAGTTCAGGGTACGCTAATGGCCAGGCAGTGTGGAAGTCAAAACAAGCGTAGGGGACTGGACAGCAGAATTACCTGGTTTAGGGATTGGGACAGGGAGGTGGCTCTCACTCAGGCAGTTACTTCCTCACTAGAGGCCATGGACTAGACATCCCAGGAGGCCTGGGGATTCCCTGGTATGGAAGTCAGTATACTCATATTTTCCTGGATTAACATTTTGTACAGCACTGTGGAAGATGATGGCGCTATAGAAATAAACATTTATAATAATAAGCATAGAAAGCTTTTGTTTGGTTGAATTCTTAGAGGTCACATCAGTTATGGTCTCATCAAAGTTACCTTTTTGTTATTGCAGGTTGCCCTTTGGCCCATGGTTTGTACACATTTATTCTGCGTTGTTGATCCTGCCATAGAATTGAAAGTCACTTGCTTATTTTACGGCTTGCAGAGGCCAACGCAGAGTAGACAACAAGAATAGCTAATGCTGATAGTGACACAAAAAGAATTTACAGTTAACAGTTATCTACTGTTACCAAGTAACAGAAGAAGTCTAAAACAGACCCTGGCAGAGGATAAGTTAATCATATACTAATATATTTTTAGAACAAAAAGATATTTGGAACAAACTCAAATGTCCAGCATCTACATCCCCATGAGATTCAAAAAGAACACTGAAATGGAATGGCTTGGGGTGGTGTGTGTGTGTGTGTGTGTGTGTGTGTGTGTGTGTGTGGGGGGGGGGGGGAAACTAAGATAGAGAAAGCTATTCAAATATGCTAGTCATTCATTTGTAGGTAATGGAAGGGACCCATTTTAGCCAACCAATGCATGAATCCCATATTATCTATGGTAAAACAGATAAAGCTAGATCACCTCTACCAAGCAAATAAGTCATAGAGTGAATGAAGAACCCCTGTCAAACTATAGTAAAACATCTGATTGGAATTCTAGAGGTCCTGCCCCCTGCACTAGTTTCCATACTGTCTGATGCTTACCTGAAACATACCTGTTTCAGAATTCGGCCCCAGCCGTCACAGTTCGGGATAGAGCTCTAAGTGCAGAGAGGCCTTGACAAAGTTAGTGTCACGAACAACTCACCTTCTCGTCGGTCCAGCGCCTGTCTGCCTCCCTTGGCTCGGCGGCCGCGTCTCCCGCAGGCGGCGTCGGAGCGAGCGGGGCCGAGCGGACACGCCCCTCTCCTCCTCGCTCCTCACTGACAGCCCCAGGGTTCCTAGTGTCACCAATCACCATTCTCCCTCCCCAGCCAATCCAATTAGCCCCTATCAATTAAAGGTGTTTTCCCACACTCACTCCTTGCCCGTGATAGCGTGTTGCTGGGTGTGATTATCCGTATCTGTACTTCCTGCTTGATCTTGCTGTGTATTTACCATCCCGTGATTGCTGCCTGGACTGACCATTGCCTGTTTCTGACTACGATTTGCCTGCTCCCTTGTACTGCGTACCCGTGACCTTCCGGCTTGACCCTTGGCTCGACTTTGACTACTCTCCCGTCTTATCCTTTGGTGCCGCGCTTGTCTGGACTGATCTCTCGTGTATGACCCCTGCTTGCCCGACCTCGCCCAGTCTCCTTTCTGGTTCATCCGCCTTTCTCCCCTTAAGTCCGCATCCTTTGTGCTACGAAGTCCTGGGGGCAACCGTGCCCGATGAAGCTAGCAGCGGAGATTGGGGGTTGCAGACTTACTCAGAAGGCGGGTGTCCCACAGTTGACAGCAACTAATTCAGGGGCCTAGAGTTTACTGAAAGACCTAGTATTTGCTGGAGCCCCCCACAAGGGAGGAGAATCTGGTCTGTAGATAAGATCAAGGTCATGCCTGGAAGGTCAGAAGCTCCCCAAGACGAAGATGTGGAGCACAAAAGGGATGAGGCAGATATAGTGCTCAGAAAAGCAGAAGGTCAGGGCTGGCAACTGAGGTTCCAAAGTAAGGTACATGCAAGGATCGAGGCTGGCAGCAAGAGTGCAGATTCAGAGTCCAAGTGCACTTGCTTGATTGTCTATGCATGTGCCCTTCTTTGCGCGTTGATTAGCACAGACATTGTGAAGTTATCATCCAACACAATCATTCCATCACAATCGCCCTTACATAGCACAAATGTGTGTTTGGGATCATTGTCTCACTAACTTCAAACCAGGTGGAATGGCATGGTGCTGCAGAATGTTGTAGGAGCCATGATGATTAGGTGTGCCTTGAATTTAAAGGAAAAACAGGTTTTTGGGGTTATGCCTTATTGTTTTACTCTTCTGAGATGTAAAATGAAACATTTGTTTTAGGATTGTGCCCCCCATACCTGTGATTTACGTATCAGCATGCTGTTTCCATGTGTTTTATATTTCTGTGTGTCTGTGATCCTAAAGTGAGATCTGCTTTGCTGGCCTTGAGTAAAAAATACTTACTACATATCCCAGCATCCCTCCACTGTAACAGGTGAAATAATCAGCTTTAGTTTTGGCTAAATAAGACAGCAGCAATGACCCCAAGTGAGAATGTTGCCAGTAACCCTTTAGCTACCGGTACACAAGATTGTGATCCCCTTAACTACAGAGTTTGAATTAGAGCAGATGGGGTTTAACATGTGTGTCTCAGCCAATCAGATTAGCAACTTGGAGTCAGGAAATGTTTGATATCTACTCAAAAACTCACCACTTTTGTGTATTGTTGCTAAAGAAAAAAAAATTCACAGATACTATCAGCACATTAGCCTCGATTCAGAGACACATTCGTCTGGACTTCTGTAGCTGTCTGTGAAAGTTTTGGTGGGTGTTAGTCTTTTTTTTGCTTTTTTTCGTCCATTTTCTACTCGCACGAACTTTCGGCAAATAGGAACATTTCCAAACATTCAGATGTTGGGATGGTTTCTGTCTGATTCAGAGAGCTGATTTCCGACGGATCTCCACCCTATAAATCCGTTTTATTTCCGATCCACTTACGAGACCTTTGAGGGCTCGGATTGCTATTGTTGAACATGTTTTGTGGCTATGTGGAGGAGTCTGCGCGCCTTTAGCACCAAGGCATTGCATGTATCAGCATAGGCCATAAATTGTATAGCAATGCATACCTGAATCAATACATTTCATGTATGCCTTATAGATGCATTTTAATGCTGACCTAAATTAGTCCTTAGCATGTAAACATTTATTTTCCCACACATCCATATAATTGCTATATTTTATTAGACTTATGTCCTTTGTGAATTATATTAGGATTGTTGAACTTGAATCTTAATTTGTTGTAGGAGTTATTGTTTTAGTTGGTTACCTTTGCTTTGTGTAATTATTTTATATTTGGTTGCAGGAACCGCAAGATGTGCCACTCGCCCTTGCTCCTGATGCCCGTTCTTTGCCTGCAGAATGCGGGCCAGGGGTTCTCTAATCGGGCACTATGCAAAACCCGGGCCGTGGTGGCAAGGGCCCTCTGGCTTTTGAAGTCCAGATTTAGGTGTTTGGACCATACAGGGGGGGGGCGGGCACTGCAGTATGACCCCAACAAGGTTATACCAAAATTTCAATTTACGTTTTTTAACAGGGACCACACGTGCCAGAGTGGCACAACTGAGTGTCAGGGTCCTTCAGTTGGTGGGCGAGATGCAGGAGCTGCGCAACCCATTGGGGACCACAGATGAAGAATAATGTTCAGTGGCCTGCCATTGCTATGTATTTTGTTTTTTATAATAGTAAAAATTTTATATTTTCAAATTTTTTTTAAATTTTATATTTTATGATGGTATAAAAAAAAACGTTACATTGTTATTTCATTTACAAAATACATTAACACAAAACTAATGGGCCCAGAAATATTTAAAGATGAATATTCACATGACCGAGAAGTGATTTGGGTAAGTTTTAGGGGGCTAAAATGGAAGAAGAACCTAACCGAGAAGTGGTTTGGGTGAGCTTTAAGGGTCCAAAAGGGAAGATGGAGGATAGTGCTAAGTGGTTTGGGTGAGCTTTAAGGGTCCAAAAGGGAAGATGGAGGAGAGTGCTAAGTGGTTTGGGTGAGCTTTAACGGTCCAAAAGGGAAGATGGAGGAGAGTGCTAAGTGATTTAGCTAAACATTGTAGTAGAAGTGAGGGTGGCAAATATGTAGGCAAGCACTTTAATGAGTTAAGTTTGTAGTGCGCAGGCGCAAGATGGTAAGGATTTCCGTCTGGACGATTATTTATTGAAAAAGGGAAACAGAATCGAACGGGAAACGTAAAGGATTCGTTGGAGGATACGATGGGAAAATGGCAAAAACGAAAGCCTACGTTGTAACATGTGAGAATGAAACGGAAAAATCTGGATGGAAAATGATATCCTCGTAATTCGTAATCTGCCGTACGAACGGACTGAAACTTTACAGAAGGTTTTCAATGCATGCATTGAATCGCTCGAACGCTCATATGAGAACGGAAACATTTCACAAAAAAACAGATCGGCACGAAAACGGAAGTTTTTTTGTGTCTCTCTGAATCGAGGCAATTGAGTGAATCATTTTGACACACAATAATGGAAAATTTGAAAGTGGTATTACCCTTTAAATAAATGACCAACCGTGTCACCGGCAGAGTACCCCATCATCATCACAATCTTCCTCTTCCATGCTTCACTGTGGGAAACACAAATATAGGGACTATCCAATAACCTTTTCTGAATCTCACAAACATGGTAGTTTACCCAAAATTCTCTTATGCACTTGAAGATACCCTCAAGGTTCTCATGGTAGTTGTTCTGATTGGATATTTTTATTACACACACTCTTCTCCCTGTAACCAGCATAATGTCTAATAAGCTTTAATCAGCAGAGTAAACAGCCGAGTGGCCATTACATTGCTTGCTAGTCTAGCAGATAAAAGATCAGTACATTCTATGCTGGATAGAGTGAGGAGTGTGTTTCTAATGAATATATCCCCAGCAGAATGAGGGTAGTTGTGCTTTAACCCTTTAAGTGCCAGCCTACCTGGAGTTTTTGTCACCCTTTGTTGCCAGACTATTTTGCACTATTATGCGCTCCCCATGTTCAAATGTGATTTTTGAAAGGGATTTCCAGGGATTTCCCAGGAAAATTAGATATTGTTTTTTTCAGCACAGTCTGGTTTGTCATTTTTTAGGTGTATTTTCAATATTTTTGGGTGAAATATGTGCAAAAAAATAAAAAAAAAATCATTTTTTTACAATTTGTAGTGTTTTTGTAATAAAAAATGTTTGTTTGTCAATAAAATCTTATTGCGTGTGAAATCCCAATTTCTCCCAGTTACAGCTACCATATTGGTAGACACCCTTTCCTGCCCAGGAGACTCCCCCAAACTGAAACAGCGCTTTAGGGGATTTTCAGAAAAATTACAACTATGCTATGCGCTTTGCGCACCTTGCAGTTTTTCCAGAAAAACAACCCTTTACATTTGAAATACCCCCAACAAACTATATATTCTCTGGAAGTACACACCTCAAGCTTTCTAGGCGTACCAGGCTTGTTGATGTGGCCATAGTTTTCTGAAAGTAATGTATTCTTTGGTTGCAAAGCGTTTCCCTAAAAAAAGGATAAAAAAGCAGAATCAAAGCCACATTTTCCTAAAAAAAAACTATATATATATAGTATATATATACTATATATATACAAACAAAAAAAACAAGTTTAATCTGAAAAAGCAACATCCCCCGAACAGAACGATACCCAACATGCATTGCTACTGTCAAGGGAAGAGTTGCCAAACACCCCAAAGTAAAGCATGTGCGTAACGGTAATTTTACTTGAAAATTTCAGCTCTGCAAACAAAGTGCGCACCTTGCGATTTTTCAACCAAAACAACCCTTTACATTTGGAATATCCCCCATAAACCATATATTCTCTGAAAGTACACATGTTAAGATTTCTAAGCGTACCAAGCTTGTTGTAGTGGGCTCATCTTTCTGGAATTAATCCCTCAAAGAATTCTTTGGTTGCGCAGGGTTTCCCTAAAAAATGTATTAAAAAGCTGAATAAATAACATCCTTTTCCTAAAATAAATATGCAAACCAGAAAAAACAAGCTAAGTCTGAAAGCGCAAGGTGCCCCGAACAGAACAATACCCAACATGCATAGCTACTTTTAACCCTTTTAATTGTCAGCCTACTTGAGATTTTGTCACCCTCTGTTGACAGGTCATTTTTCCCCATTTTGCGCCATGTTTGCGCCCTGGAATTTTCAGGAAAATTATATATATATTTTTTTGCAGCAGAGTTTAGGCTTTAACATGAAATGTCTTGTTTGTAAATTTTATTCTGTTTTTAACAATATTATTAAGTAAAAAAAAAAAAATAAATAAATAAATAATTGTTTAGAAAATTGACTTTATTTTAAATAAAAAATGTATTTTATTAAAGAAAACCATATTGCATGTGAAAGCCCCATTTCTACCGATTAGAACGGTACCACATATTTATCGATAGCCCCCCGTTCCTGCCCAGGAGACCCCCCTAACTGAAACAAGTACTTTATAACATTTACAAATAAAATACAACTACCATCCACACTACAAAGGGTTAAATCGAGAAAAAAAAATGACATAGAGTCCCCCCTCCCAGGGGGGCATTTTTGGGGGGATTTTTAAGGGTTAAAAACCCTTAAAAATAAAGAAAAAAATGTACATGGGGTCCCCCTTACCCGAAGTATCCAGCTCGGGACCAGCTATGCAGGGCTTGTAGAAACCGGGTGCAGGGGCCAGCTTTTGTGGCCCCTGGCCCTGCAGGCTGCAAGCCCGCACAGCCCTTGGCCACGGGCTCTTCTGCCCCCCCCTGGGCTTTGGGGAGGCAGGTAATGGGGGTGCTGGGGGTTAATGGCAAGTCACCCGCTAGCCGCAGGTGCCAGCTCCCAGCCTTGTGAACTGGTATAGGGGTCATGGACCCCTTACCAGTTCACAAGGGGTTAAATGTAAAAAAAAAGACACACACACAGAGAAAAAAAAAAGATCTTTATTATTATTTTTTTTTACTGTACTCACCTCCGATCCTGTGTCCCTCGCCGCTGTCATCTGATGACAGATGCCGATAGTGATCGGCGCCGGGCGGGTGAGAGGCGAGGAGGCCTCACACCCACCCTGCTCCGTTCACCACCGGCATCTGACAGATGGGCCCCCTCCTGAAGACGGAGGACGAAGGAGGAGGGATCGGGGGCCCCCTGGAGGAAGAGGGGACTCCCAGCTTCACATCAATACCAAAGGTAAGTGTTTATTTTTTTATATTTTTTAACTATTAGGGGGAAATGCCAGGCACGTAGTTCCTATGTGCTTGGCACTTAACGGTAGGAGAAGCAACCACGTAGAAACTACGTGCTTGCTGTTTAAAGGGTTAAAACTATTGGTGATATTTTGTTTCTCCTTGCTTTTTTGAGTGGTTCTTACCATACTGTGGATTCGAACAATAGCTGAACACGGCTAAAAACACTGCATGTACCAATCAGACGTCAAACACATTCCACAAATGTACTCTTAACAAGACAAACTTGTTAATTGAAAACTATCACAGGTCAAGCTGATTGAGGGACTGCCAAGAGTGTGAAAAATTGTTACTGTATGAAAACAAAAAGGACTACTTTTAAGTATCCGTTTAACACTTTTTTACTACATTTGAATACTTTTGATGGAATTTTTGAAAGTGTATAATTTTGTGTGCAAAAATGGTGTCCTCAAAAACTGAGCTGATCTAGTATTTTTGTCATGTGTTTTTATGTTAGCAAATGTGTGTTTTATGGAAGGAGATTTCACTACCTTCACTCTGTCTCAGATGGCAACTCTACACCAAGTCTGCACACAAAGAGGAGAGATGTGCATCTTGTACACACAGAACTCTACTTTCTAGTAGTTACTAAATTTGAGTTGAGTTAGAACCATTACCATTCTGTAGTGACTAAACCCACAGTTATACCAAAACAGCCATGACAGGAGGGGTTGTATCAGGATGTTTTATCAGAAAGACGATCAGCCAGCACTCCAAAAGATATTGTATTCAAATCCAACAGGTCGATATCACAGCAAAGACCAAAAAGATCCAACAAAATCCAACGTTTCGGGGCGTCTAGCGCCCCTTCATCAGGGAGCAAAAACAAGCAAGCAGAGATTCCCCTCCACTGAGGATTAAATGTCCTCAGAGGGCCCGGGATTACCACCTGATGTCAGTGGGCGTGTCCCACGTGACATCAGAGCTGATGCAGCCAATCAGAACAACACCAGCCAAACAATTGCAATTACAAACCATATACATAATACAATCATGTGAAACAAGTAAAATAAGTAAAATAAACACGGCAGAGACCTGATGCGGTCGCTCAACAGGGGCTAAGGTGGGTAGGTCGTACCCCGCAGCACCACGTGGAATGCGGCGCTGCCAGGGCTGCTCCTAGTAGGCCAGGAGCTGCCAG
Source organism: Gastrophryne carolinensis (assembly GCA_027917425.1). NCBI lineage: Eukaryota > Metazoa > Chordata > Amphibia > Anura > Microhylidae > Gastrophryne > Gastrophryne carolinensis. Next base: position 270,675,726 of record CM051239.1, on the reverse strand, counting down.
TCCCGCATCTGGTGTATAAACACCAGCGCCGGTTGCTGTCAGCGCGCCGGCGCATGCGGGGAACGGCGGAAAACCAAGCGCTGCCGGGGGAACCTCTCCACCTCAGACCTCCCGGCAACCCATTCGGTTCAGGTTGCACACGAAAAATAAACAATACCAGTAGGAGGGTAGGTCTACCCACAGTGCCCAAGTCATGCTGTCACCACACCGCCACACCTGCGTCATGGCAGGCTCCCCCGCAGGGTAGTGGCGGCGCGCCGGCCGCCCACATCTGGCACGGGGTGGCCGGTGGCAGACCCACATCCGAACTAGCTCATCATGGGATCCGCCTGTGGCAGCACGGGTCGAGCACCACTGGGGAACCTCTCCACCTCAGTGGCAAAAGGTTAACCAGGCAGAAAATACGCCATAAGGAAAAAAACACAAAAAGGTTATATGCGCCTCAAACACTTAGGGGTGAGGTGGAGGGCTTCCCTCCGTAGTGAGCCCCAGACACAGCCGGCAAAGTGGGCCCCCACCCACAGGGATGGTAGTCCGCCAGCAGGCCGCCGTGCAACAGAAAGCCGCACTCAACGGGAGAGCCTCCCCACCTCAACCTCGCCTATATGCTATAAACAAAATATTAACAGATAGATGCCTATCAATAAATGTCTGTCCCAATGCAGACATCAGGGAGAAAGGACCTCCACTGGATCCACTACAGACACCCAATTAGGGTGAGTATAAGCGTTCCCTCCGGGTCCTGACCAGGAACGTGGGAGGGGGGAGGGGGAAGGAGAGAGGGGGAAAAAAGAAGGGGGGGGGGAAAGGGGAGGGGGAGGGGGGGGAAGAGGGGGGGAGGGGAGAGCCATTGGTAGGAAAGGGAGGGATACCCCATAGGGGAAGTGTACCAAAAAACAAATAATCAATGTCATTCCATCAAATCAACGTCTCTCAAGAAATCAAGTGTATCCAAACGCGGTGTTAAGTCCCCTCGGGTATACAGTATTCAGTCTGTGTATCCAGAAAGTCTCTCTTTGCAGTAGTCGGGTATGCCGGTCTCCCCCCCCGGGGTGGTTTCTGGACATGTTCTATTACCATCCCTCTGAGTTCGTGTGTTTGGTGTCCCAATTTGACAAAATGTGCCGCAACTTCTCATAGTCAATTGATTCTCCTTTTAGGTGTCTGTTGATATTGATCCAGATGTCACTGCGATGTTGTTGAAACCTCTTTTTAAAAGGGCCCACAGTCTTGCCTACGTATGCCAATCCACATGGGCACTTTAACAAGTAGACACAATATTCAGTAAGACAATTAAAGGGGCCACCGAGTTTAATCATTTGTCCCGAGTGTGGGTGTGCAAGTTCTGCACCCAGAATCAATGAATTACAGATATTACAGTTGTTACATCGAAATGTACCTCGTTTAGAGGACATGAGAATCGGGGGTCTGGAATATTTCTCCTGTGGATCCGCTTTCACAAGCATATCCCTAAGGTTCTGATTCTTATAGTAAAGTTTCCTAAATGGTCGTTTCAATACCGGACACACGCCCGGATCTGCACAAAGAATGTTGTGGTGTCTCCTTACAATGCGTTCTATTGCGGGGGAAGCATTATTGATTGTCTGCGGAAAGAAGATACCCCCATCCTTCCTCTTTTCACTGTCCTTACGTGGTCCCAGGAATATCTCACGGGCTTTCCCCAATGTCTTGTTCAATACGTGTTTGGGATACCCCCTAATCTGGAATTTCCCATACATGTCTCCAATTTGTTGCTCTCTTTTCACCGGATCTGAGTTAATCCTGAGAACCCTCAGGAACTGTGAAATTGGGAGACTGTCCACTAGTCTCCTGGGATGCGCGCTCTCATAGCGCAGCAGGGTATTGCGTTCAGTGGGTTTAGAGAACAAGCCAGTGGTTAGGTGACCCTCCTTGTCTTTTTCAATTGCCACGTCGAGGAATGTGACATAGTCCTCAGATATCTCGGGATTAAACACAATTGTTGGGAATAGGGAGTTGATGTAATCAACAAACACCATGAACTCCTGTCTGGTTTTCCGCCATATAACCATCACATCATCAATATATCTACCCCAAAAAATCACATTCTCCGTGTATAAGGGGGAATCAAATATGTATCTTTCTTCAAGGTATCCAACGAACAAATTTGCGAACGAGGGTGCTGCCGCGCTACCCATCGCTGTCCCAATGATTTGTTTATAATAGTTGCGCTCAAACTTGAAACAGTTATTATATAGTATCAATTCCAGACCCGCTAGAATGTATTCTGTCGGGATGGAGGGAGGATCTCGACTCAGAAAATGTTTCACGGCTTTTATCCCATGCTTGTTTGGGATATTGGTATATAGAGACGATATGGCCATAGTTGCCATCAGTGTATTACCCTCCGTGGGGATGGTGTATAACTTCTGTAAGAAGTCTTCCGAGTCTCTCAAGTATAATGGTAACTTCCTGACATATGGCTGCAGGTAAAAATCAAGCCATTGTGCTAGGGGCTGAGTAGCTGAATTAGTACCCGCCACTATGGGGCGGTATTTCAGAGGGTCAAAGCCTTTATGGACCTTGGGTAAGCCATAGATTACTGGGGTAACTGGAAAATCAATAATAATGAATTGTGCAGTGTCCTCTGTGATCCAGTTGTTAGTCAATCCCATCTCCACGTACTCACTTACGTTTCTAGAGATGCTATTGATGGGGTTATACCGAATGTCCTCATAACTTTTCGGGTCATTAAGCATATCTAGTATGCCTGACTGATAGTCTTTATAGTCAAGTACCACGATAGCCCCGCCTTTATCGGCGGGTTTAATAATAATATTGTTATCAGATCTAAGGGTCCTGAGGGCCAGATGTTCATCTTTAGTGAGATTGTGGTGTTGTCTCATATTTTTGGCCATCGCTAGACTATCAGGGCGGCGACACCCAACGCTTCAGACTAAAAAGCCAGTTTATACCACCGGGACACTTCGGATCTATTGAGACATATATTAAGACCATCCGGGCGGACACCATAGCGATGGCCAAAAATATGAGACAACACCACAATCTCACTAAAGATGAACATCTGGCCCTCAGGACCCTTAGATCTGATAACAATATTATTATTAAACCCGCCGATAAAGGCGGGGCTATCGTGGTACTTGACTATAAAGACTATCGGTCAGGCATACTAGATATGCTTAATGACCTGAAAAGTTATGAGGACATTCGGTATAACCCCATCAATAGCATCTCTAGAAACGTAAGTGAGTACATGGAGATGGGATTGACTAACAACTGGATCACAGAGGACACTGCACAATTCATTAATATTGATTTTCCAGTTACCCCAGTAATCTATGGCTTACCCAAGGTCCATAAAGGCTTTGACCCTCTGAAATACCGCCCCATAGTGGCGGGTACTAATTCAGCTACTCAGCCCCTAGCACAATGGTTTGATTTTTACCTGCAGCCATATGTCAGGAAGTTACCATCATACTTGAGAGACTCAGAAGACTTCTTACAGAAGTTATACACCATCCCCACGGAGGGTAATACACTGATGGCAACTATGGACATATCGTATCTATATACCAATATCCCAAACAAGCATGGGATAAAAGCCGTGAAACATTTTCTGAGTTGAGATCCTCCCTCCATCCCGACGGAATACATTCTAGCGGGTCTGGAATTGATACTATATAATAACTGTTTCAAGTTTGAGCGCAACTATTATAAACAAATCATTGGGACAGCGATGGGTAGCGCGGCAGCACCCTCGTTCGCAAATTTGTTCGTTGGATACCTTGAAGAAAGATACATATTTGATTCCCCCTTATACACGGAGAATGTGATTTTTTGGGGTAGATATATTGATGATGTGATGGTTATATGGCGGAAAACCAGACAGGAGTTCATGGTGTTTGTTGATTACATCAACTCCCTATTCCCAACAATTGTGTTTAATCCCGAGATATCTGAGGACTATGTCACATTCCTCGACGTGGCAATTGAAAAAGACAAGGAGGGTCACCTAACCACTGGCTTGTTCTCTAAACCCACTGAACGCAATACCCTGCTGCGCTATGAGAGCGCGCATCCCAGGAGACTAGTGGACAGTCTCCCAATTTCACAGTTCCTGAGGGTTCTCAGGATTAACTCAGATCCGGTGAAAAGAGAGCAACAAATTGGAGACATGTATGGGAAATTCCAGATTAGGGGGTATCCCAAACACGTATTGAACAAGACATTGGGGAAAGCCCGTGAGATATTCCTGGGACCACGTAAGGACAGTGAAAAGAGGAAGGATGGGGGTATCTTCTTTCCGCAGACAATCAATAATGCTTCCCCCGCAATAGAACGCATTGTAAGGAGACACCACAACATTCTTTGTGCAGATCCGGGCGTGTGTCCGGTATTGAAACGACCATTTAGGAAACTTTACTATAAGAATCAGAACCTTAGGGATATGCTTGTGAAAGCGGATCCACAGGAGAAATATTCCAGACCCCCGATTCTCATGTCCTCTAAACGAGGTACATTTCGATGTAACAACTGTAATATCTGTAATTCATTGATTCTGGGTGCAGAACTTGCACACCCACACTCGGGACAAATGATTAAACTCGGTGGCCCCTTTAATTGTCTTACTGAATATTGTGTCTACTTGTTAAAGTGCCCATGTGGATTGGCATACGTAGGCAAGACTGTGGGCCCTTTTAAAAAGAGGTTTCAACAACATCGCAGTGACATCTGGATCAATATCAACAGACACCTAAAAGGAGAATCAATTGACTATGAGAAGCCAGTTGCGGCACATTTTGTCAAATTGGGACACCAAACACACAAACTCAGAGGGATGGTAATAGAACATGTCCAGAAACCACCCCGGGGGGGGAGACCGGCATACCCGACTACTGCAAAGAGAGACTTTCTGGATACACATACTGAATACTGTATACCCGAGGGGACTTAACACCGCGTTTGGATACACTTGCTTTCTTGAGAGACGTTGATTTGATGGAATGACATTGATTATTTGTTTTTTGGTACACTTCCCCTATGGGGTATCCCTCCCTTTCCTACCAATGGCTCCCCCCTCCCCCCTTTTCCCCCCGCTTTCCCCCCCTCCCCTTTCCCCCCCCCTTCTTTTTTCCCCCTCTCTCCTTCCCCCTCCCCCCTCCCACGTTCCTGGTCAGGACCCGGAGGGAACGCTTATACTCACCCTAATTGGGTGTCTGTAGTGGATCCAGTGTGACCATGGAGGTCCTTTCTCCCTGATGTCTGCATTGGGACAGACATTTATTGATATGCATCTATCTGTTAATATTTTGTTTATAGCATATAGGCGAGGTTTAGGTGGGGAGGCTCTCCCGTTGAGTGTGGCTTTCTGTTGCACGGCGGCCTGCTGGCGGACTACCATCCCTGTGGGTGGGGGCCCACTTTGCCGGCTGTGGGGCCCCAGGTCTGGGGCTCACTACGGAGGGAAGCCCTCCACCTCACCCCTAAGTGTTTGAGGCGCATATAACCTTTTTGTGTTTTTTTCCTTATGGCGTATTTTCTGCCTGGTTAACCTTTTGCCACTGAGGTGGAGATGTTCCCCAGTGGTGCTCGACCCGTGCTGCCACAGGCGGATCCCATGATAAGCTAGTTCGGATGTGGGTCCGCCACCGGCCGCCCCGTGCCAGATGTGGGCGGCCGGCGCGCCGCCACTACCCTGCGGGGGAGCCTGCCATGACGCAGGTGTGGCAGTGTGGTGACAGCATGACTTGGGCACTGTGGGTAGACCTACCCTCCTACTGGTATTGTTTATTTTTCGTGTGCAACCTGAACCGAATGGGTTGCCGGGAGGTCTGAGGTGGAGAGGTTCCCCCGGCAGCGCTTGGTTTGCCGCCGTTCCCCGCATGCGCCGGCGCGCTGACAGCAACCGGCGCTGGTGTTTATACACCAGATGCGGGACTGGCAGCTCCTGGCCTACTAGGAGCAGCCCTGGCAGCGCCGCATTCCAAATCGCAGCGGCTTGCTTCTCTGCTGGCACGTGGTGCTGCGGGGTACGACTTACCCACCTTAGCCCCTGTTGAGCGACCGCATCAGGTCTCTGCCGTGTTTATTTTACTTATTTTACTTGTTTCACATGATTGTATTATGTATATGGTTTGTAATTGCATTTGTTTGGCTGGTGTTGTTCTGATTGGCTGCATCAGCTCTGATGTCACGTGGGACACGCCCACTGACATCAGGTGGTAATCCCGGGCCCTCTGAGGACATTTAATCCTCAGTGGAGGGGAATCTCTGCTTGCTTGTTATTGCTCCCTGATGAAGGAGCGCTAGACACCCCGAAACATTGGATTTTGTTGGATCTTTTTGATCTTTGCTGTGGTATCGACCTGTTGGATTTGAACACAATATCTTTTGGAGTGCTGGCTGATCGTCTTTCTTGTGTGTTTGCGGCGCCACCGCCGGCCACAGCACCCACTACAACGCTAGGTAAGAGTGCTTCTGTGGAATCTGACATTGAGGATGTTTTCTCAGGCTATTTGGCCTGTTTAACTTAGTAAATCTATTGATGTTGATGTTCAACTCCAAAAATGGTAACCAACACCAAATATATTTCAGAAGATAACACCCTTTAACGAGACTTTAAAGTGTCTACGTGACAGATAGATAAGGCTCAGACTTTTATTTGTTAATATATTTCCTTGTTTGGCTTAATAGTATGTAGCAATGGTTAAGTTAAACACGCTGACTATACACGCTAATGAACAGAAGAGAGTGAACCTAAAAATATGACTTAGCAGTTGCTGTAACAATTGATTTGGTTTACTTAGCTGTTATGTAACAGCTTAAAACAGTTTAACAGCTAACAGGAAGTGATTAAAATGTCTTGTTCCTCAGCATAACGTTGTACATTAACAATGCAAAGAAACAACCAACAGCCAACCAATCACATACAAATGGAAATCCAAAAGCAAGCTAACCAGACTGTAACTAAGAAACAAAAACACCTTCTTTATTGTAGCAACTGATCTGAAACAGTCATAAGCATGCCAAAAATTGGTAGCACCCTTAGTGATGGGCTTGGCATCTGTTTATTCTGGGTCAAGAAAGTTAACAGGCTTTCAGGAGTTTCTGCATAACATTAACTATGTAATAGCATCAGTGTAACTAGAGTTGGTCACGGCACATATGTTATATCACAAGAGTGGGCGGATATTAGCATATATATATTAAAAACCTGCGCTGTTAGTCTTCAAGAAGAATAAAAATTCTAAAAGTGCAACAACTTAAAAATGCTCCACATGAAAAAGCTTATTTTTCCATCTAAGCTACAAACAACAACTTCAAATAAATTCACATAGCATATAAAGATTGTTCTTAATCACATCCAGTGGGGCTCATCTGGAGGGTACTATTTACCAAGACAGGTGTCCCTCTCAGTTAGCCACACAAAATTGGGTAAAAATAGTCCACATGAGTCCTGGTTCAATTAGTAAGTCTCTCAATAGGTTAAAGGTTGATTGGTTAATGTCCCCAGAGGGTTTACATTCATTAGGTGTTCCACTTCAAACAAATGCCTTCACCTTGTGCCCACCACCTGCATTATATACTCTTACCAGATGGTGGCGTAATTAAAGCACCTCTCAAGAGACCTCCTTTCAATCCTCTTGTTTCCTTTAGGTTATGTATAGATATCCTTGCCACTCTGATAGTCTCAGATTAGTTAGACTGATAATTCCTCAGGTATTAAACATGAAAGAGACCAACAAGGGTATCTAGCGTAATGCTGTTTAATTCTAAATCCCATAAAGAATATTAAAATGCACTCACATTTAAGAGCAGTAAAAACAACGTGTGTATTTAGCAGGCAAGGCTCTCACCACTTTTCCATCACACCCCGGCCGTTGGTGTCTATAGATAGAGGGGGAGAGAAATTTGCTGCTCGCTTCTATTAAGATTGGCTGATGCACTGTAATCACTTTAATGTCAAACGAACGGTGGTAGGACATTAAAGTGATTACAGCCAATCTTAATAGAAGCGAGCAGCAAATTTCTGAGTGGCAAGGATATTTATACATAACCTAAAGGAAACAAGAGGATTGAAAGGAGGTCTCTTGAGAGGTGCTTTAACTACGCCACCATCTGGTAAGAGTATATAATGCAGGTATATAATGCAGGTGGTGGGCACAAGGTGAAGGCATTTGTTTGAAGTGGAACACCTAATGAATGTAAACCCTCTGGGGACATTAACCAATCAGCCTTTAACCTATTGAGAGACTTACTAATTGAACCAGGACTCATGTGGACTATTTTTACCCAATTTTGTGTGGCTAACTGAGAGGGATACCTGTCTTGGTAAATAGTACCCTCCAGATGAGCCCCACTGGACGTGATTAAGAACAATATTTATATGCTCTGTGGATATCAGCATATATACATTTATACAAACATACATATACAGTGTACCAAGTAACAATTATTCATCAAAATAGCATCTGAATGAATCAGAACTGTCACAAACCTTAGAAACAAAGTTCAAAAAAGTCGACAAGAAAAACAGAACAATCTCAGGCTCACATGGCTGCCAGAACAAGAGCGCTTGTGCTGAAACTATATGTCTGCACAACTGTGAATCAATAGAGTACAGTCCTTAGGTGTCTAATAGCTGTATACATTTTACTGGCTGCCAGAATTTAGGATGCTTTTTCATGGATGTAGTGTGTCCCTGCTGGGGCTTTAGTACATGTTTCTCGTTTATGGTTTTATCAATACTTTGGCAAACCTTGCTTGATGTTGCTGAGCATCATGACATTAATAAGCCTGATCAGTCTAAATAGAAATATACATTTCTAAAATAGAGATAAGAGGCGTTAAGCCACACTGTAGGCAATTTTCTTTTAGCTAGAACACCCCCCTCTCAGGTCTTGATCCAACTTTTGCCTACAGCGTGGCTTTAAATAACTTTACTGCTCAGGTTTCAGTCAGGGGAACAAAGTTCATATTGTCACACCTTACTGTTCGAACATGTATAAAGCAAATATTACCTAACTAGATGGGAAGGGAAACTGCAGTTAATATCCATTCTGCTGATTTTTGGTTATTCACAATTTGGAACTACTCTTTTATGTATTGTACCTTATCAAATATATGTGACTGGGTATAACCTCAATAAAAAGAGTTTTAACACTTATTGTCACGGGGACCACCTTGCACGGGACTACCTTACACTCACCTGTCCTCCGGTCCCCCGCCGGCTGCTCTCGGTCGGCCGGCGTGCGGGCTGGCCGGCGTCTCCGTCAGGCGGCGGCTCAGCGTCTCCTCTTCCCGTCCGCCGCTCGGCTATTTCCGCTGCGAGCAGCCGCTCGGCTGTTTCCGTCGCGAGCGGCTTCCTCTCCGGCGGCGTCGGGAGCGGCCACGCCACTGCCATCTCGGCGCGCTCCCGGCGTGCAGCTTCATGCACGCGCGCGCGCGAGGGGCTTCTCTGTTTATGCTCTCCGGCGGCGCTGTACACAGTGCGCCCGCCGGAGGTAATTAGTTCTGGGCCAATGAGCCCAAGGTCGTTTAGTTTGAATGGGGCAATCAGCCTCAGGGTTCCTGAATTGCACCAATCATTTCCCTCTCCCTGCTCCATCATTCCTATAAAGGTGTTCCCTCTGCAGTTGATCCTTGCCCGTGATAGCGTGCTGCTGGGTGTGATTGTGATCTCTGTTTTCCCTACGAATCTTGCCGTGTATGACCATCCCTGATTGCCGCCTGGACCGACCTTGCCTGTTTTTGACCACGATTCCTGCCTGCTCCTCTGTACCGCGTATCTCTGATCCCCCGGTGTGACCTTTGGCTAGCCCTGACTATTCTTCTATCTAAACCCTCCTGTACCGTGCTTCCTTGGATTGATCTCCTGTGTATGACCCCTGCCCGATTGTCTCTACCCAGTCTTGTTCCTGGTTCGTCTGCCTTCCCCTGCATAAGTCAGCATCCTTTGTGCTAACAAGTCCTGGGGGCAACCGTGTCCAGTGAGGCGTGTCCTGCGTCCCGGCAAACGGGGGCTTGGCTATAGGCGAAGAAAGCAGCGGAGATTGGAGGTTGCTGACTTATTGGAAGGTGGGCGTCCCACGGGACCTGACACTTATCTTGAATGGTGTGTGACTTGCTTCCTATACTGTATTCTGAAAAGTTATAAAACTTCTCATTAGCATCCATCTCATTAGAAAGTCCATCAAAGTATGAAAAAACATTCCTTGTAAAGTCAATGTGGCTTTATTTTGGTAAGAATAAATATCCATTATGCCCTATGCAAGGAGCACTATTGTGAAAATGTGTAATATTAAAAATCCATATAAACACGCCGGCTAATGAGAGGAGGGGGTCATTTATACTTTCCAACTGAATCAAACTCCCACCAAGCTTGTGGTTTTCTTTTCCTGGTAGGAGTAAAATCCAGGGGTGACAGGTTTAGTGTATCAGGGGTGACAGAACCTGTCACCCCCTGACTTCCTCTTCCTTCCATTAAAATAAAAAAAAACATGGCTGGATATTTCTTGATGCCGGGTGTATAAGTGACCTCGTCTCCCGCCATCCAGCATATTTATATGGATTTTTATCATTGGGCCATTTTTTCACGATAGTGCTCCTTTAAAGTGGACCAACACCCAGGATTTTGACTATCCTGGGTTTTGGTCCACTTCGGTGGGGCACCCCGATCGGCATGCGCCGCTGGAACGTGGAAAAGGTAGGATTGTGGGCTTCCTGGGGGGTTTCACCCCACGGGACATCCCAATTTCGGATGCCCCGCGGGGAGGGATCTGATCGGCCCGGGAATCTTATAGATTCCCGGGCCGATCCCCCCTGGGTGTTGGTCCACTTTAAGTAAATGTTTTTCCACTAAACTTTGATTAGCCTGAATTATTTGTTCAATTACTGTTCAGCTCTGGTCAGATACCTTATTATGTTTGAAGGAAGATTCTCACCACTAGTGTCTACTTATTAGTGGTGTTTTGTTGTTGTTGTATTGTGTAACAATTTTAAACAATAGTTACATTGTCACATCCAGTGTCATAATGCAGAAAAGTACATTGGCCGACATTTCATGGTCTTGCAGAGCCCCTTGTTCAAAGCAACTTGCAAACCCCACATGTGCACATTGTTTGGATTCAAACTGAGTTTTATTCTTACAGCCATTCATTCTTGTAAGGGATTGGCACCAGCCGGTATGTGTGTAAACAATTTAATACTCCTCAATGGCTCGTCCAATTTATGTAAACAATTTAAACTAATATCTCCTTGGAGGGCTCCCCAAATTATGTAATAACTAAAATATTAATAATATTATATATATTTATCCTGCCCGGCTGGACTAAAATAGGCAAACACATATACAAATATTTTCTGGCCAATGATAACACAATGAATATACGCATAAGACTGTAGGTTCTTTCGACTTCCGGTATATGCGAAGGACACAAATGGTAAATAAAGAGATATATTGTTGATAAAATAACACAAAATACAATCAAATCTTACAACAAAATACAATACAGTTCTGAGACCGGCATACATATATCTAATGATTAAGGCAATTACCTGACCAGCAACTCATACAATTACCATCCTGACCCACCAGCCGACTCTCAAGTTGGCAGCCTTCGTTCCTCCTTTCTCTCTTCTCCCTCCTGCCTATAGCCAGGCCCTTCTCCTGTGCTAGCAGTCTCTCCTTCTTGCCTTTTTCCCTTTTTTCCCAGCTGCTTCTCTCCCCCAGATATATATCCAATATCCCCTTTGATCTCTGGTCTTCTTCTTTGATCTTTGACAATCCTAGTCATGCGTTTTATCTTCTCCTAATCTGGCTTCTCTACATTGTCCCCACCTGCCTTGTTTGGATTTTATTGCTTTATTGTCTCAGGATGCTGATACTATCTACTTTGAATACAATTCCTGCCCCAGGCCTGCTCTGCTGGTATTCTAAACAACTTTCCACTGATGTTATGCCATGCACTATTTTGCTGTATATTCCTATATTTATATATGCAACATTATTAACAATATTGATTTTCCATAAAGGCCCATTATTTACATGTGTATAACCCCAGAAAACATCTTAGAATACATGCATGGTGCCTCAGGAGTATAAAAGTCTTAAAGGAGCCACAGCACTCAACCCTGTTAGCTGCCACCCCCCCCCCCCCCCCTTTGTTGCCTCAGGAGTATCTTGGTTGTTTTGTTTTATATAACAAGTGTTTAAAAATATATATCAGTATGCTACCTTTCGTTGAGTCCCTCCTTTCTGCTCTCTCCGATCCTTAGTTAGGAAATCACTTCCTCAGCTTTCAGTCACCAGCCCACTGACCTGGTCCTTCAATCAGCCTTCAGTGGATAGAGTATGGAAACACCACCCATTCCCTTTCCAGACATCCTGATTGGCTGCCTTTGCGCCTCTGCAGCTCTGAAACCCCACCCTCCTCCCTCTTGCTCCTCTTGAATGTGCACAGCTCTCAGCGTCTGCCTCCAGTTTTTCAACAGCCTGCCGCCCTGTATTCCAGCCTTGCCACAGGTCAAACACCAAGCAACCCCACCCCCTATCATCTGGACACACTAGTTGCTACCAGGTTGCAGTAAATATCTCTGCCTGCACCGTGTCTCTCACTGTCATGATCTGGTCACACTGAGCTGACAGGGTGCAATTTCTGCTTGCACCATGTCTCTAGAACCATCATGACCCACACAAGCTTTATGCACACATCCACTCATTATGAATATGCTAAGCACACAGTGTGCTTACATCACATCACTTTTGCCACACCCTTTATTTTTTCCCTATGCTCTAATACTTTTTCAAATAACTTAGGAACTAAGAGGGTCTTTTTGAAGTTTGAAGTTTGAAATAGTACGTGTAGCCAGAGGCAATGGGACAGCAATCAGCTTTAATAGTTTAAATGGTTGTATTTAAAATACAATTTAGCTATCTGGTATAGATGCAAAAATGACCTAAAGAGACAATTTGGGCAAAAAAAACATTTACTTTTTAATGGGGTTTGTTGCTTAAAGTTGCAGTTGTGGCCAAGGGAACACACAGAACCAGGAAGCCACTCTGTGCATTCTCTTCAAGATGGCGGTGATCAGGACCTGAAGTGCCAGGGGATCTGGGCAAGGTAAGGCTTTTTCTGTCCTGCCTCAATGCCGGGGGGGGGGGGGGGGGGGGGGGGTGTAACCCATGAAATTCCCCCCCTTTAGGGACAGGGGGGAATTTCTCAGAAGATCATGCTCAAATACATTTAAAGAAAGCCTGTCAAAGGGCAAATATAGTAATAGAATAGTGCTACTGAACAAAACACAGGCTAAAGAAAAGAAATGCAAATAAGTCAACAATCAAAATGTTAAGTTGTTGATGGGTTGTGGTGTTTTCCAAACTACAGGCTTCGGCTTTTAATCTAAGTATATATTATCTCATGTCAATCAATGTCGAAATATCTCAAAAAACAATACAGATTGATCTCCATAAGGAAGTGATATGTCTGTAATTACAAAAACGGAGAAAAACTAGACAAACTGTTACAAATTAATTATATAAAATATAAAATACCCCCCTCCCTGAATCCAAGCAGCAGGCAGTGTGTACCCTCCTCCCTCCAAGAACTCGATAATAGGCAGTATGCAGAATTCCCTCCCAATCACCTCATAATAAGCAATATGCAGAATCCCACCAATCCTCCTATAACAAGCAGTGTGGCAGAACCCCCCCCCATCACGCTAAAATAGGCAGTGGGGCACAATGCCCCCCAATCACCCTATAACAGGCAGCATGCATAATTCCCCTAATCTAACTGTAACAGGCAGCATACAGAATCTCCCAATATAACATGCAGTGGGACAGAACCCCAAATCCCAGAATAACAGGCAGTGTAGCAGAATCCTTCCCAACCCCCCTTTAACAGACTACAAAAGGCAGTATGGCAGAATCCCCCCCCAATCCCCCTTTTAATAGGCAGTTTGGCTGATCGTGCTCCTGCATGGCAGCTTCTAGCAGGTGGGAGTGGCATATTTATAGTCAGCATTCATGAATAGATGCTGAACATGAATAGGTCACACCTACCTGACGGAACTAGGGCTGTGACAGAATGCATTGTATGGTATGGGCTTTTCCTTTACTGGCCCCCTCACACTTGCTCCATAAGATACACCAATATTTTCCCCCCACTTATAGAGCGAATGCAGATCTATATGTAACAAATAGAAATGTCCCAGTGAGGAAGTTTACTGACTTTGCTATGTAAGCAAGAAGGCTTGATTGACAAAAATGGGCTGGACTAATGGGCCAGGGTTACAGCGGCCTGAGAGGGCAAACTAACAGACTAGACATGCTCAGTAAGGAAGAAGTACGGCAGTACCTGCAATACTGAAAAGTCTCACTCTATGAAACAAAGTCAATAACTAGGGATTCGCAGAGAGAATGCATACAAAAATACAATTAACTGGTGAATTGCTCAGTAATCAGGTGGTGCTACACAAGTGCATAAAGTGAAAAAGAGGGTGACTGCTATTATACAACACTGCTACCTTGAGGAAGGGGCCAGTGGCCTTAAGACGTTGGGTATTGTATAATAGCGGTCACCCTGTTTGTCTCATGTGGGTCTTATGTGATTATTTACCTTTCTTTGATATGATGTATGTGGCACATTATTGACAACTATTTTATGCACTTGTGACTTAGGGTGTCATGATTGTATGCTCAACTTTTTTATTTATTTGCCATGTGCATATGATGATATTTAATCTGAGCAAGTACTGTTAACTACATTGCTGTATGCTACTGTATATGCAGTTGAGAGTTTTCCTTGACTGCTTCTCTACTACTAAGCTCATTTAAAGTGGACCAACACCCAGGATTTTGACTATCCTGGGTTTTGGTCCACTTCGGCGGGGCACCCCGATCGGGGGTGCCCCGCTGTGTGAAACCCCCCAGAAACCCCAAAAAACTCACCTCTCTTCGCTCCCACGTGAACGCCGCAGCCAATCCCCACCAACGTCCAGGCGGGGGACAGGAACGTCCAAGCCGCTTCCGCCGCCGCCGCCTCCCGCGCGTCACTCTCGGCGCGCGCGCGCCCCCGCCGGCCATTCACAGAGGGCCGGCGCGGGGGCGCGCACGTCTGGCGGGGCGCGCGGGAGGCGGCGGCGGCGGAAGCGGTGGCGGTTCAGGTAAGATCTTTTTGGGGTTTCTGGGGGGTTTCACCCCGCGGGACATCCCGATCTCGGATGTCCCGCGGGGTGGGAGGTGATCGGCCCGGGAATCTTATAGATTTCCGGGCCGATCACCCCTGGGTGTTGGTCCACTTTAAGTGTGAATAACTTCCTTCCTTATGTTTAAGCACTGTTCAGGTAATATTTAACTCTAATATACTGATATATATATATATATATATATATATATATATATATATATATAATCTTTAGTATAACATTACTGGCTTAGTTTGCCCTTTTCCTCTAGGTGCTAAAACTCTTCTGAGCTTACTTCAAATCCGAATTTGACTTCTCAGTTGCATCCTTTTGTCTACTAAAATTAGTACAACCATTGTACATAGGATGTCTGCATGTCTGTTACATATTTTTTTTTATTTGATTTTGTAATGTAACTTTTTCAACACACTCTTAAGCATTGCAAGTTATACTCTTTGGTGTGCGTTTCATTAGTTTTTTTTATTAACATTGGTTATTATTAATATTGGTCTAGAAGAGAAAGGATCTTGTGAAACTGCATCCATTTTTTACTTCAATTGAGTGCTCACCCTATGATTTGTATTTAGTTTCCCTTCAAACAGAACATCAGCAATGCAAAATTTAAATAACTGCAAGCTACATAATGTGGGTGGATGGTTATCCATTTACATACAAACCCCATATATTATATATTCTACTCTGTACAGCGCTACAGAAGATGTTGGAGCTTTATAAATAAATAATAATTTTTAGTCATTGTTACGCCATCTACCTTACGAAATAAGTTCTAAAAGTTTTGAAAGAATTAACACAGAGGATATTCTTACATTGCCAGGTGTGACTGACTGATTTTACACAACATGGTGTTATGTTAATTGTGCAACTATGAATCAGGGCGGAGCTGTCCCAGTAAGTTGTGTCGAATAACAGTATGCACTTTAGTTGGTTGCCCATTTCCCACAAGGTCTTACTGCTCTTACTGTAGCATGAAACTGCAGTCAATGGCGGTCTTTGTTTCTTGTATAACAATTGCTCGAATTTCCCCTTTCTTTACAAGTCTGGTCAGTCTAAACAGATATCGGCATTCTGCTAAAATACAGAGAGGAGGTGTAAATCACTATAATATATTAGCTGGTATGAAGAAGAGCTGGTTTCAAGTATGTACGAGAAAAATTTTCTGTGAAAATATAACACACAGATGTCATTACTGCAACATATCCAACCAGATGAACCAGTTCGTACAAAAAATACCTTATTACTGCTACATGTGTATAATGTAAATATTGCTCAACTAGTGGGAAGAAACACTGCAATTAATTATATGATCTTGTGTAACTGACCTTGAAAATGAAAATGTTGGTACAATTATGTACACAGCAAGGGTGTGCCTGATTTTATAATGTCAGTTATAACCTGAAAAAAAAAGCTTGGATATTTGCATAATTCTGATGCTATCTTTTTTTTTTTTATCTTGAGGCTGTGTTTTTATCTTAGGGCCCATACTATTTTCTGAAAACCATAAAAACTTCTCATTAACATCATGCATGTCGGTAAAAGCATTACTTTTAGCAAATTGGCCCAAATTATATAATAAAACATAAAGTGAATACTCTGTTGCCTCAATTGAAATGCAATAACCCAAGTTATGTAAGTGATACAAGTAATACGAGTAACCCAACTACTTTCGGCAGTTTAGCAAAAGCAGATTCAACACAATGCACGTTCTTCTGCTGGTAAACCAACTGGCCCTAAAGGTTACCATCATTTATCAGGTGTGGCTCATGTTAATTTGGTGAAGCAAGTTTAACTCTGGGTGTGCCTTTGGATGTGAATGGAAACCTGCATCATTTTTACTTTAACATAAGAACAAGCTATTGTACCAATTTACCTTCTGGTCTACCACATTTATACATATGAATTTCAAATATCAGTAAAAACTGTACCTAATTTTAAAATTGCACCCTGGTTTCCAGAACACTTTGGATAAGTGTTCTACTAGTGAAAAGGATCTCTATGCCAATTCACATGTTGGAGAGTGGCTAGCCTGTCACATAGGCAGTGGGATTGGCAATACCTGTGCCTAGTTACTCATACCCCCTTCTGGTATATGGTTGGTAATAGATGCCAAGGGGATCCTAGCACCTACATCTGGTACATCAGGCAGGTAGAAGCTAAACATTTTTTTTTAATAGCAATAAAAAAAACTTTTCCTGCATGGATTTTTTTTAAACTTTAAGCCTTGCAAAGCTTTAGTAAATTAGGGCTAAAAGCAACAGCTTGACCTTACAGCATGGTCAGACAAGCTGGGTCATCAACTGGCAGGCAGATTGAATGTAGTCCAGTATGGCTGGCAGATATCCTATCACTGGATACCCTGCTGAGTGAAACCCTCGGGTTTGCCGTTAAACTCACCTTTATGGACGGCTCCCACAATGCTGCGATCCCTAAAGATGCATCCCTGGCTTCCCTGAAGCTGTGTGCTCTTCTGCATTTAGGCTTTCTGAATGGCTGGGCACAGGAGTGTGTGTGCATGCACCCAGAGTGCCAGGGATGCGGCCAGACGCCTGTACCTCGTAACAACGGCACCTTCGAGAGAGCCAATTTCTTCAGCAGTGTAAAACACGGTTTTATTTGGCCACCACCGAGCCAAAAGCAGCTCCCGAGGTACTGAGCCGAGGGTTGGGGGGTGGTAGGGGAACCGGGGGTGGAAAAATTGGTTCGCTATGATTTTAAGAAGCTATTTTTACTTATAAATAAATTATTTTGTACACAATGTTATGAATGACAGACACAAGCCACTTTTTCTAAACCCCCTTAACAATCAAATTCAGGACCTCTTTTGAGGTCCACTGGTGGAGCAATGTCTCAGTTGATTGACAGCCAGGTGTCAACCTAGTGACAAGTACCACACACCAAACAATAAAAACTAAGGCCACAAAAAACAACATACAACAGGACAAAGGGGCTATGAGATGTCACAGCAATAGTCAAGGTAAGCCAGTGGTTGTAATGGATAAGAAGTCCTTCAGGTTTCACAGCAGAAAGAGGCTATAGGCCTGTAGCAAAAGGTCAAACCAGTATCCAAAGGGTTATCCATAGGCATGTGATCAGCAACGAGCTAGTATCAAAAGGCTAACTAAAGATACAGCGTTACAAATGAACAAAGCCTACATGACTGAATGCTATCGCTATCATGGAAATGGTGGACTAGGTTACAGGGTCTTACTAATCAGAGGAAAGCAACAATAAACCACTGGCATTAATCCCTAACCTTCCCTGTGGGTCTGAAGGGGTCTGGATCACAACCTAGGAGTGATCACAAAGGTATTCTAAGGTGTGTGTCAGTACAACTGAGGGGATCCTGGAGAGTCACAGCCAGGAGTACAGTGTGAGAGCATCAGTCATAGGAACATTTAAGCATAGCATAAAGGCTAGATGCATATTCAGCCTTAACATGGTCAAGAACCAAAGAACCAGAACCAAAATAATATTATTTTATTTTTCCTACCACTTACCAAGTCAACACTCACCATTAGACTTTGACTTTGGCCATCGGAAGACAGCTTACAAAGAGTTTGCAGTACTGAGAAATACTGAGAAGGCTTTGTGCTGGATTGTGTGCTCATATTGGTAGTTATTTACTAAGAAATAGCAAAAGCCATTAACCAGAATGGGTGGCCACATATATTAAAGAAGAACTATTGCGAAAAAATGAGCCAATAAAAAAAAATCATTTAAATATACAGTATGGCAGGAGGAGAGGTCCCCCATACACCTGGCTTAAAAAAAAAAATATCCAGCCAGGCTGGTTCTTTATTTTTATTAATGGAAGGAATAGGAAATCTCTCACCCATGATACACTAAACATGTCAACCCTGGATTTTATTCTTACCAGAACTACAAGCTTGGCAGGAGTTTTATTAAGTTCATGATAGTGCTCCTTTAATTTATGCAATGTGAACAATCAAGAATGTGTTATAAGGAGGCATGGTTACAAAACACAAAGCACTTTCACCATACTAAGTTACTAGATTCATCTTGCACCCAAGTGGTTAAAATACATTTTGCCATTGAGGTTAATTATTGTCAGATGGTTAGTGTACACACCTGTTCTTAAAGATAAAATAGTTGATTAACCTTATGTCATTAAATCTGTAGGTCCCAGTAATGTTATTTTAATGAATGCAACATATGGCTGAACACAATATGCATGCCCATAATGATGCACCTTATGTTGGTTGCTTAGCCAATAGGATTTAGTTTATTGGGTATTTTTTTGTTTGTGACCTCCAAAATTTCAATTTAGTCTGGCGGGGTGTGCAATAGTGTGTGTGGGATGTATGTATGTACGGAGGGCCCCCGTGATTTTAATGCACTTTGTGTTGTTTTAAGTGTTATGGGATATTGTCATATGTGTGTGCTGAGATTGGTACAATAAATATTGATTGTTGCTTGGCATTTGGCGTACTTGCATTTGTGCCAGTCCTATGATTAACCTTGTCCTATAGGTGCTTTACTAGTTAGATTGTTTTGGTTAGTAGGACGCCGCACACCGCTTGAGTGGCAGTGCACATGCATTAAATCGGGTTCTCTCAGTCCATTTTATTAATTTGTTTGACTTAGATGATTTGGAGATGTGTTGTTTCCTCCATCGGTACTTGATTGAGGGCCCAAAAAGTTTATAAATATAAACTGGAGCATTACATAATCTTTAAAGCGCACCTTAAATGATATGATCCTAAATTGATAACTTTGCACAGTGATTAGTCTGTATCTTTACAATTATTGGCGTATGTCATTATGGCATTTAAATTAGATAAAACTTGTATTTCCAACATCCAGGCAGCGTTCGACACTTTAGAGGGTGGCCCACCCGCAAGGCCACAATAACTTGACCTTAGCTGAAAGTAAGGCCCTTAAAGAATTAGAAAGTATACCTGATATCATTATACGCCCCAGTGATAAAGGGGGCAATGTAGTTCTGTTGAATCAGGATTATTACATTAAGGAAATTGGGCGTCAGCTAAGTGATGACAGAACATACCGGAAGGTAGGGACGAATCCTTTTCCGCAATTAGTTACCACACTTACAAAAATAGGAAAAAAAACAGGCACGTTTTTTAACCAATACCGCGCTAATTTAACAGTTCATAAGCTCGCCGTGTAAGGCTTCAGTCCAAAAGAAGTCCAAAAATACAGATGATATTTAAAAGACACAGAGCTGAATTTTCTTAAGGTGGAATAAGATAATCCCAAAACTCATGCACATCTAGTGCCCACCACCAGTGTCACCAAACTCTTACCAGAACACTGAATGGTATGCGCATTCAAATAAATAATTCCACCGACTCCAAAAGAGTTAAAGCATTCCTTAATTCCCCGTAGTATAACTTTAAATGGATTCCAAGAACGAGCTCCAAGCTGCATCAAGGTTTAAATGGATTCCAAAAGCAAACTCCAAGCTGCATCCAAGTTGGTCACTCCAGCGTAGAGTGTAAATATATGCATATGGAAAAAGAAAGACAATCTAGTGCAACACTGCTAGTTTGCATAAAAACATTTGTTTTAATATATGCCAGAAAACTCACAATATAAAGATTAAAATAAGCGCATAATAAAAACCGCAGCGAACAGCTCTCACCGCTCCCGCAGGTGTACCCGATAACATAGCTTCTAAGACAGAAGCCCAGAGCGTCCGACGCGTTTCGTCGCTCTCCGGCGACTTTCCTAGTGAATATATTTACACTCTTTGCTGGAGTGACCAACTTGGATGCAGCTTGGAGTTTGCTTTTGGAATCCATTTAAACCTTGATGCAGCTTGGAGTTCGTTCTTGGAATCCATTTAAAGTTATACTACGGGGAATTAAGGAATGCTTTAACTCTTTTGGAGTCGGTGGAATTATTTTGTGTTGTTTTAAGTGTTATGGCATATTGTCATATGTGTGTGCTGAGATTGGTACAATAAATATTGATTGTTGCTTGGCATTTGGCGTACTTGCATTTGTGCCAGTCCTATGATTAACCCTGTCCTATATGTGCTTTACTAGTTAGATTGTTTTGGTTAGTAGGACGCCGCACACCGCTTGAGTGGCAGTGCACATGCATTAAATCGGGTTCTCTCAGTCCATTTTATTAATTTGTTTGACTTAGATGATTTGGAGATGTGTTGTTTCCTCCATCGGTACTTGATTGAGGGCCCAAAAAGTTTATAAATATAAACTGGAGCATTACATAATCTTTAAAGCGCACCTTAAATGATATGATCCTAAATTGATAACTTTGCACAGTGATTAGTCTGTATCTTTACAATTATTGGCGTATGTCATTATGGCATTTAAATTAGATAAAACTTGTATTTCCAACATCCAGGCAGCGTTCGACACTTTAGAGGGTGGCCCACCCGCAAGGCCACAATAACTTGACCTTAGCTGAAAGTAAGGCCCTTAAAGAATTAGAAAGTATACCTGATATCATTATACGCCCCAGTGATAAAGGGGGCAATGTAGTTCTGTTGAATCAGGATTATTACATTAAGGAAATTGGGCGTCAGCTAAGTGATGACAGAACATACCGGAAGGTAGGGACGAATCCTTTTCCGCAATTAGTTACCACACTTACAAAAATAGGAAAAAAAACAGGCACGTTTTTTAACCAATACCGCGCTAATTTAACAGTTCATAAGCTCGCCGTGTAAGGCTTCAGTCCAAAAGAAGTCCAAAAATACAGATGATATTTAAAAGACACAGAGCTGAATTTTCTTAAGGTGGAATAAGATAATCCCAAAACTCATGCACATCTAGTGCCCACCACCAGTGTCACCAAACTCTTACCAGAACACTGAATGGTATGCGCATTCAAATAAATAATTCCACCGACTCCA
The DNA here is from genome assembly GCA_027917425.1 of Gastrophryne carolinensis. Classification (NCBI taxonomy): domain Eukaryota; kingdom Metazoa; phylum Chordata; class Amphibia; order Anura; family Microhylidae; genus Gastrophryne; species Gastrophryne carolinensis. Next base: position 270,653,660 of record CM051239.1, on the reverse strand, counting down.
AAAGAGTTAAAGCATTCCTTAATTCCCCGTAGTATAACTTTAAATGGATTCCAAGAACGAGCTCCAAGCTGCATCAAGGTTTAAATGGATTCCAAAAGCAAACTCCAAGCTGCATCCAAGTTGGTCACTCCAGCGTAGAGTGTAAATATATGCATATGGAAAAAGAAAGACAATCTAGTGCAACACTGCTAGTTTGCATAAAAACATTTGTTTTAATATATGCCAGAAAACTCACATTATAAAGATTAAAATAAGCGCATAATAAAAACCGCAGCGAACAGCTCTCACCGCTCCCGCAGGTGTACCCGATAACATAGCTTCTAAGACAGAAGCCCAGAGCGTCCGACGCGTTTCGTCGCTCTCCGGCGACTTTCCTAGTGAATATATTTACACTCTTTGCTGGAGTGACCAACTTGGATGCAGCTTGGAGTTTGCTTTTGGAATCCATTTAAATCTTGATGCAGCTTGGAGTTCGTTCTTGGAATCCATTTAAAGTTATACTACGGGGAATTAAGGAATGCTTTAACTCTTTTGGAGTCGGTGGAATTATTTATTAGTTACCACACTTAATGACAAACTAGACTAACTCCCAAAGTATTTGAATACCTTACGGTCAAAGATTACTACATTCCGGTACTATACACTATCCCCAAAATTCATAAGTGCCCCTCTGCACCACCAGGTAGGCCCATTGTGTCGGGGAATGGAGGTCCCCTCGAAGGTATTTCAAGGTTTGTTGACGAGAATCTTAAACCCTTAGTGAAGGTTTTGCCTTCCTTTGTGCTTGACAGCAGCGATGTCTTGCGGAAACTGATGACCTTTGAACTCGAGGGTGAGTGGCTTGTAGCCAGCATTGATGTTGAAAGTTTGTATACCTCCATCCCCCACACGGTGAGCCTAGAAGCTGTATCCCAGTTCTTAGAGGAGATCGGCCCTTGCGACGCAGCCCATAATAAGCTGGTAGTTGATCTTTTGGAATTTGTCCTTAAGAACAATTTTTTCTGCTTTGATGGCAGCTTTTATCATCAGATACGTGGAACGGCCATGGGGTGGCCTGTGCCCCGTCGTACGCCTGCCTGCACCTGGGGCGGTGGGAGAGCCTTGAGGTGTATGGGCGGGCTGACTTCGGGGCGCTGGTCTCCCTATGGCTGCGCTACATAGATGATGTCCTGGTGGTGTGGAGGGGCAACCCTGGGGAATCTGAATCAGCTGAACCAGAATGACCGGAATATTCATCTTACCTTTAAAATTGGCCCACACAAAATTGAATTTTTAGATCTACTCATTAGACGGGAAGGAGAAAAGTTACTTACGTCTACATATAGAAAGCCTACAGCGGGAAATACTCTTCTTCATTTCACTAGTCATCACCCCCTCCCACTGTTGCGCGGAATCCCGCTCTGACAGTTTCTGCGTATTCGTAGGAACTGTGGTTCCGAGCGGGATTACGTGCGGAAAGCACGCGAACTGTCGAGTAGATTTAGAGAGAGAGGCTATCCACACAGACTTATACGCACATGTTTTAAAAAACACTGCCCGGCAGTGATCACATTCTTTCGTATGGTGAGTGGAGCAATTGATAGGCTACCACAATCAAAATCAAAAAAGCAATTTAATTTAACCAAAGATGAACGGGAGGCGCTTCGCTCATTACGGACCAATCCCGCCTTTGTCATCCGCGAGGCTGACAAGGGCGGGAATGTGGTCCTATGGGGGATGACTGATTATGTGAAAGAGGCACACAAACAATTGGGAAACAGGTCCAATTATGAAAAACTATCTGTCAATCCTGCCCCACAGTACAAAGAACTATTTGAGACTATTTTGGATCAAGCCCTGTCTAAAGGGGTAATTGATCAAACAACTTTTGAATTTTTGAGGGTAGAGTATCCTGTGATACCAACTTTATATCTATTACCTAAAGTTCATAAGAATATAAGAACTCCCCCGGGACGCCCCATCATTTCTGGAATTGGGAGCCTTACAGAACAGGCGAGTGTATATGTGGACACTCACCTTCAGGGATTCGTCCAATCATTGTCATCCTATGTAAGGGATTCATCCGATCTTATAAGAAAGCTAGAAGATACCATTTGGCAAAAGGACACCCTGTTGGTCACGGCCGATATTGAATCTTTATACACCAACATAACTCACGATTTGGCCCTTAGTACGGTGGGGTACTTCTTAAATATGGAATCTGACCTGCTAAGAACAAGACAGGAATTTATTTTGGAACTACTTGAGTTTATTCTCTCTCATAATCATTTCATCTTTGACAATTCCCACTACCGCCAGGTAAGGGGTGTGGCCATGGGGGCACGTTGTGCACCCTCGGTGGCCAACCTCTTCCTGGGGTGGTGGGAAAGAGAGATTGTGTTTGGGGACTCTATGGGCGAATACCAGCCGTTTATTAGCGGCTGGTTTCGTTTCATAGACGACGTCCTCTTAATTTGGCATGGTCCGGGTGATCTTTGTCATAAATTTCTCACTGACTTAAATAATAACGATTTAAACATCTATCTAACATACAATGTATCTACCACACAGGTTGAGTTCCTTGATTTGAAGCTGAAATTGGAACAGGATGGTACTTTGTCTACTACTTTATTCAGGAAAGAAACGGCTGTGAATGGTCTTCTTCATTTTGATAGTTTTCACCCAAGGCATCAAAGAATGGGTATTCCTAAAGGCCAATTTATCCGGCTAAGGAGGAACTGTTCTAAGGAACAGGACTTCCATGAGCAAGCAAGTGTTTTGACCAGCAGATTCTGTGATCGGGGGTATCCCAGTAAGTTTCTCATGACAACATATCAAAAAGTGGCTGGTATGGCACGAAAGGATCTTTTGGTTCCAAGGGCCCGTAGACAAGATGATGCCATTAGATTTGTTACTAGATTTAATAACAACTGGGGTTCAGTCCGAGGAGCCGTGAATAAACATTGGGGGATTCTAAGATCGGACCCCACTATAAAAGATTTTATGGGTGAAAAGGTTAGGATGACGGCAAAAAGGGCCCCAAATCTTAAAAATATCCTATGTAAGAGCCATTTCATTAAGCCAGAATCATGGTTGGGACGGCGGGTCCCAAAAGGCAGCTTTAGCTGTGGGAAATGTTCTGTTTGCTGCCACATTATAAAAACTGATTGTGTTATTAATCATTACACAAAAGAGAAGTTCTGGATACGCGACTTCTTAAACTGCAGGACTAAGAATGTAATATACTTCCTACAATGTGGGTGTAACTTAGGATATGTGGGTGAAACTGGAAATAATCTTAAAACTCGCATACAAGGCCATATATCCAATATTAGGCTCGCATTAAGGGATAAGGCAGCACACAAAATTATCTCACCGGTGGCGGATCATTTTTTGCGTTTTCATCAGGGGGAAGTTAGTACCCTGAAGGTTACCCCCTTGGAAAAAATTGTATTGGGATCTCGGGGTGGCAACCTGAAGCGCAAACTGCTACAAAATGAATTAAAATGGATGTATAGACTAAGTACAATCACACCATTAGGCATGAATGAAGAGGCCTCATTTGAACCATTCTTGGGAAGATAATGGGGATACTTCCATGCCTTATTTTGAAGATGTATAGTGTTTGATACTGAAAATAGTTAGATCTCATGGGAACTATAATGGATGTATATATATATATGCTTTTGGGAGCAGGACTTAGGTAAAAGGAGGATGAGAAGATCTATGGAGTGTAGATGCACAATTGTGGGTGTGGTTATGTTGTTGCACTGTTTGGTGTGTATTTAGTTTGATTCTCACGTGTGGTTTTTTATCTTATATGATTAGAGGAATCTTGATGCATGGATCTTTATGGAATACAGTGGGACGAGTATCGTTTCGAGAAAGAAAGATTGTAGATACTTGGTTGTTGCCCGGATCCATCAAAGGGACACTGTTGCAAGACGTGGAAGAGAATAACAAATATTGATCCTATTTTTGTATCATATGTGGATATATAATCCTCAACACTATGAGAAATGAGAATTAGAATTGTTTATATGGTATACGTGGGTATATGGCTTGTTATATGTTTAAAGGGACACTTATTCTAGAAAACATATGGCATGTGTTTTTTAGAATAAATTTTTAATTGTTTTTGAGTTTAGCATAATATTATGGGTGGTTGGCACATAGTGCATTGTCTCACGAGATTGGATGGTTAATTGCACTATATTGTGAGTGTGGGCGCTCGCCCATATGTAGGGTGACCGTGGGCACACACTGGTTGTGTGCACAGCGGGGGTGCGGTCACTTTTGGACGAGCGCACACACTTATATTGCATTATATTATATTATATAATTCACAATATGTGCATGAGGGAATAACTAGGACACATTCACATTATGGGTTCATGTTCATTGATGGGCAGGGGAGTCACATCATTTCACTTTAATTCATTTTATTTGATGATGGTTTATATATTAATTCACACAGAAGGTTTATGGTCTATATGGCTTATATGTATTGTTCACATGATGGTTTTTATATATTTTTACACAGGTTTTTTGGAATATTGTTTATTCATCTTTTATTTTGTTTTATCTTATTTCACTATTTATGTTTTATTTTATTTGTGTTTGTTTATTGAGTGTACTTTGCCACCCATATAAAGTACAAGAGAAGGAATGCACACCTCAGAACAGTTGGTTGTTCGTTTGCAAAAATGAGTGTATTAAAAATAGTGCAAAATATATATACATATATACAGACTTCTTCTAGATATACAAAAATAGCCAACATATATGTCTGCAACAGTCACATCCTGCACAAAACCACATGTCAATTAACATAGTAAGCAGAAGATTCCCTTTTAATATAGCACAAAATATCTATGTATTCTTGCATACAAATATCTAGAGCATGATTCTTATTACAAAGTATAGAGCTAGCAGTACCAGATAAGGCCACTAGATGGAGCCAAAGTGCAAAACAGTATTGAATGAAATCACACTGGTTGAGCAGAGACTGTCAGACATGAAAATGATCTCTAGAGAAAATGCAAACGGCACAGCACAACAGTTCAACAACTTTACAAAATATAAATCAAGATAACCAGATACATTACAGCATATGCGGAAATGAAAGTCCCAACGTTTCAGGCCAAATCAGGCCTTTCCTCAGGGGAGCAAAAGACAGTGTACTTTGCCACCCACCTGTGGATTTTGGTGGGTGGGGAGTCACGCGTTGGTGTAGTAAATCCAGCTATGCAAACTCCTATGGTATAGATATATTTGTCCTTGCTCCCTTTAAGATATCTATTCCTTTCCCTTTTATTATTATTATTCTATGCAAAACAGGTCCGTCCTGTTTAAGAGATTAAGGAATATTTATTTTGGGGCCACACAAGATTTCTGTTCATCCTTTAATAATTATTACTTAGGTGATAGTAAAAAAGTAAAAACTAAAGGATGTAATTAGATATATGTAACAAACAAAAACAGAGATTTTGTTATTTGAGCCATGCTTATTACTTTGTAAATATTTTGAATGTAAATATTTTGAATTTCCACTGATCCAATTGTATATATTGTTTAATATAGAGTAGTGATATTTGTATCTATTGTATTTTTTATATGTGGTGTATTTGTTTTTGTGGAGATGTTTTACATGTATTTGTAACAGAAAGTAACTAGTTAACAATCTTTGGTTCTGTGTTCTGAGCTCTGCAGCAGGTGATTTCACCTGCTGCGTGTATTATGAGCGTGTCTCTGTCCCGCCTCGCTCCCTCTACGCGCCTGGACGTTGCCATGACCGCGCATTACTATGTGATGACGCTGGTTGGGGCGTGCTGGGGGCGTGGTTTGGGGGGCGCGGCGGGGCAGGGTGATCACGTTCCTTTGTTTTGGTTGGGGAGGATGAGAGCGCGCACGGGGGCTGTTGCGCTTCCGGCGCGACGGCGGCTGCCGGCCGGGGCCGCCGCGTGTGCGGGAGGGCGGGGGCCTTGGTGTGCGCTTCCGTTTCCCTCACTTTATAACTGGGGCACAGAACGCAGTACCTTATAGCACCTTGAGAAAGTAGCACTATGCTACGGAACGCGTGGGTGAACTAATTGGTCCAGCAGGAGGTTTTGCTGCACATACAGAGGTGAATGAATAACAATTTGTATAATTGATTGTATTTTGCACTGGTCACTTTAGGTATTGGCACTTTATATTAGGCAACGGGTTTTCTCTTAATATAGGGATTTTTTGGGATAGTTGGGATAATATGGGGCTTACCCCTGCTGGTGCTATGGTATAGATATGTTGTGTATACATATGTGTTTTTAAATGTATGTCGTGATGTTGTATGTATTTGTTATATGTTTTTTTATCTTTTGTAGATGAATTTGATTGATTAAATATGCTTATTTGGATCAGTTGGTATCATTGATTGATTTGCTGTAGGGTTGGAGTGGTGCCTGTAAGCGACTGGGTCTATGGTGGGCTGGAACTATAGAAATTGTTTATGTACGCTGTGATAGCAGCTTTGGGTTGCTGATTTGGCACACTGCCCATCCCTTAACTGATCAACAATTAGGTGGTGCTATATAGGAAAAAATTTTGTTATTCTCACATGTTTTAAAAAGGCGTTAGAATTTAGTCGGGAGGATCTCCTTAGAGGAAAGAATCATGAGAGGAAGCGCCAAATAAACTCTGGCGATCAACCAGTGAGACTGATTACGCAATTTGGGACCCATTGAGAGAGATTTCGATCGATTCTGGAATCCCACTGGCATATTCTACACCTGGATCCGATAATAGCTCGATGTGTAGGCCCACGCCCCCTGCTTACTGCTCGCAGAGCGAAAAACATGAGGGACCTGTTGGTCCACAGTGATTTAGTAAACAATGTTAGTATGAAGGCTGGTAACACATTGGAGGGGTCCTTTAACCCTTCTAGCGCCAGCTACGTAAAATTCACGTAGCTGCCTCTCCTGTCGTGAATTTTACGTAGCTAGCGTTCCTTTACCTTCCGGGCCATCGGGGGGGCATCAGCGGGCCCGTTGCTGTGGAGCAGCTTGCAGGGAGTCCAGGGGTCAGGGGGAGGTGACCTGGGTGTGAACCAAGTCACCCGATCGCTCCCCTGACCAATCAGCAGGGGGCGCACGGCAGCTGTCATCAGCCGGCGCCCCCTGCTTACCTCATCAGATGACGCTGGCGCAGAAACCTTTCCGGAGCCCAGGGGGTCAGGGCGACCGTAAGTAATACCGATCCCCGACCCCCCCCCCCCCGCCCGATCGTCCGCCCCCCCACCCCACCCGTGCCTCAACCACCCCCCCCCCCGCCCGCCCGCCCGCACCGCTGATCATCTGGCTTTACGCGAGCCGTCTTCAAGCAGCAGGACCGACGGCTCCCCGATCACCCTTCCACGGCTTCCTGTCTGCCGCCGCCGCCGCCAGGTAAAGGCGATCGTTATGGAATGCTGCCATCCATCCATCCATCCTGTCACCCCCATGCAGCCATCCATCCATCCTGTCACCCCCATGCCGCCATCCATTCATCCTGTCACCCCCATGCCGCCATCCATCCTGTCACCCCCATGCAGCCATCCATCCATCCTGTCACCCCCATGCAGCCATCCATCCTGTCACCCCCATGCAGCCATCCATCCTGTCACCCCCATGCAGCCATCCATCCATCCTGTCACCCCCATGCAGCCATCCATCCATCCTGTCACCCCCATGCCGCCATCCATCCATCCTGTCACCCCCATGCCGCCATCCATCCATCCTGTCACCCCCATGCCGCCATCCATCCATCCTGTCACCCCTATGCAGCCATCCATCCATCCTGTCACCCCTATGCAGCCATCCATCCATCCTGTCACCCCCATGCCGCCATCCATCCATCCTGTCACCCCCATGCCGCCATCCATCCATCCTGTCACCCCCATGCCGCCATCCATCCATCCTGTCACCCCCATGCCGCCATCCATCCATCCTGTCACCCCCATGCCGCCATCCATCCATCCTGTCACCCCCATGCCGCCATCCATCCATCCTGTCACCCCATGCCGCCATCCATCCATCCTGTCACCCCCATGCCGCCATCCATCCATCCTGTCACCCCATGCCGCCATCCATCCATCCTGTCACCCCCATGCCGCCATCCATCCATCCTGTCACCCCCATGCCGCCATCCATCCTGTCACCCCCATGCCGCCATCCATCCATCCTGTCACCCCCATGCCGCCATCCATCCATCCTGTCATCCCCATGCAGCCATCCATCCATCCTGTCACCCCCATGCCGCCATCCATCCATCCTGTCACCCCCATGCCGCCATCCATCCTGTCACCCCCATGCCGCCATCCATCCATCCTGTCACCCCCATGCCGCCATCCATCCATCCTGTCACCCCCATGCCGCCATCCATCCATCCTGTCACCCCCATGCCGCCATCCATCCTGTCACCCCCATGCAGCCATCCATCCATCCTGTCACCCCCATGCCGCCATCCATCCATCCTGTCACCCCCATGCCGCCATCCATCCATCCTGTCACCCCCATGCCGCCATCCATCCATCCTGTCACCCCCATGCCGCCATCCATCCATCCTGTCACCCCCATGCCGCCATCCATCCATCCTGTCACCCCCATGCCGCCATCCATCCATCCTGTCACCCCCATGCCGCCATCCATCCATCCTGTCACCCCCATGCCGCCATCCATCCATCCTGTCACCCCCATGCCGCCATCCATCCATCCTGTCACCCCCATGCAGCCATCCATCCATCCATCCATCCTGTCACCCCCATGCCGCCATCCATCCATCCATCCTGTCACCCCCATGCCGCCATCCATCCATCCTGTCACCCCCATGCCGCCATCCATCCATCCTGTCATCCCCATGCCGCCATCCATCCATCCTGTCACCCCCATGCCGCCATCCATCCATCCTGTCACCCCCAATGCAGCCATCCATCCTATCACCCCCAATGCAGCCATCCATCCATCCTGTCACCCCCAATGCAGCCATCCATCCTGTCACCCCCAATGCAGCCATCCATCCTGTCACCCCCAATGCAGCCATCCATCCTGTCACCCCCAATGCAGCCATCCATCCATCCTATCACCCTCCCATGCAGCCATCCATCCTGTCACCCCCAGGCGATCATGTGCTCCCTGGCGGCCGCGCTCGCACCCACCTGGCCTCCATCTCGGTCGGCTCTGACAGCTGGCATCTTGATTGGCCTCCTCGCCCTGCCTGCCCCGCCTCAGCCATTGGTTAAAGAGCATTGCCAGCGCGGGACATGAGAGCAGGCCGCCGGACTCCGCCCACCTACTGGGTCAGGGACGTGTGACTGACTGAAGTGCTGAGGAAGAGACCTCGGAAGAAAAGGTATTTAAAAAAAACTAAAAAAAAATAGATGTTGATTTTGGAGAGGAAGTGTGTGTGTATATGTGTGGTTTTTTTTTTCAGTTTGGTCACGGGGCTCCCGAGCGCATGCCCATAGGGGCGCCCGTGCCCCATGACCAACATGTAAATCTGGCCAGTTCGGTGGTTCTGGCGCCCTTCCCCAGGGGCATCACGATTTGGAAGACCTCCACAACAACCAGTATAACCAGTGAGTTTCAGGAAGGCTTGCGTCCAGAAAGCTGCAGCTACAACAACAAGCCTGGTACGCCTAGAATGCTTGAGGTGTGTACTTTCAGGGAACATGTGGTTTGTGGGGGGTATTTTAATTGAAAAGTGGTGTTTTGGTTGAAAAAGCGCAAGGTGCGCACTTTGTCTGCAGAGCAGGAAATTTCAATGGAAATGCCCGTTATGCATACGCTTTGCTTTGGGGTAATTGGCAGCCCTACCCTTGGAGGTAGCTACGCATGTTGGGTATTGTTCTGTTCAGGGGACCTTGCCATTTCAGATGTGATTAGTTTTTCTTGGTTAGCGCATGTTTTTTATAGAAAAATTTGGTCTTAATGCTGCATTTTTGCAATTTTTTTAGGGAAATCCGGTACAACCAGTGAGTTTCGGGAAGGCTTGCGCCCAGAAAGCTGCAGCTACAACAACAAGCCTGGTACTCCTAGAACGCTTGAGGTGTGTACTTTCAGGGAACATGTGGTTTGTGGGGGGTATTTTTATTGAAAGTGATGTTTTGGTTTAAAAAGCGCAAGGTGCGCACTTTGTCTGCAGAGCAGGAAATTTCAATGGAAATGCCCGTTATGCATACGCTTTGCTTTGGGGTAATTGGCAGCCCTACCCTTGGAGGTAGCTATGCATGTTGGGTATTGTTCTGTTCAGGGGACCTTGCCATTTCAGATTTGATTCGTTTTTTTTGGTTAGCGCATGATTTTTATAGAAAAATTTGGTCTTAATGCTGCATTTTTGCTATTTTTTTAGGGAAATCCGGTACAACCAGTGAGTTTCGGGAAGGCTTGCGCCCAGAAAGCTGCAGCTACAACAACAAGCCTGGTACTCCTAGAACGCTTGAGGTGTGTACTTTCAGGGAACATGTGGTTTGTGGGGGGTATTTTAATTGAAAAGTGGTGTTTTGGTTGAAAAAGCGCAAGGTGCGCACTTTGTCTGCAGAGCAGGAAATTTCAATGGAAATGCCCGTTATGCATACGCTTTGCTTTGGGGTAATTGGCAGCCCTACCCTTGGAGGTAGCTACGCATGTTGGGTATTGTTCTGTTCAGGGGACCTTGCCATTTCAGATTTGATTAGCTTTTTTTGGTTAGCGCATGTTTTTTATAGAAAAATTTGGTCTTAATGCTGCATTTTTGCTATTTTTTTAGGGAAATCCGGTACAACCAGTGAGTTTCGGGAAGGCTTGCGCCCAGAAAGCTGCAGCTACAACAACAAGCCTGGTACTCCTAGAACGCTTGAGGTGTGTACTTTCAGGGAACATGTGGTTTGTGGGGGGTATTTTAATTGAAAAGTGATGTTTTGGTTGAAAAAGCGCAAGGTGCGCACTTTGTCTGCAGAGCAGGAAATTTCAATTGAAATGCCCGTTATGCATACGCTTTGCTTTGGGGTAATTGGCAGCCCTACCCTTGGAGGTAGCTATGCATGTTGGGTATTGTTCTGTTCAGGGGACCTTGCCATTTCAGATTTGATTAGTTTTTTTTGGTTAGCGCATGTTTTTTATAGAAAAATTTGGTCTTAATGCTGCATTTTTGCTATTTTTTTAGGGAAATCCGGTACAACCAGTGAGTTTCGGGAAGGCTTGCGCCCAGAAAGCTGCAGCTACAACAACAAGCCTGGTACTCCTAGAACGCTTGAGGTGTGTACTTTCAGGGAACATATGGTTTGTGGGGGGTATTTTAATTGAAAAGTGGTGTTTTTGTTGAAAAACTGCAAGGAGAGCAAAATGGTTGAGTTTTCTTTCAAAATTGGCTCAGTCGCTATTTTCAGTTTTACGTGTCTCCTGGGCAAGAAAGGATGTCTACCAATACATATGTGGTACTGTTGCAATCGGGAGCAATAGGGCTTTTACACACAATATGATTTCCTGAAACAACTTGCATGTTTTATTAAGAAAACGCACTACAAATTGTAAAAAAATGTTTTTTTGTTTTTTTTTAACATATTTTCCACAAAAATATTTAAAAAACACTGACAATCTTACAAACAAGACACTTCATGTTAAAGCCCAGACTGTGCTGAAAAAAACAATATATAATTTTCCAGGGAAATACTGGGAAATCCCTTCAAAAATCACAGTTGAACATGTGGAGCGCAAAATAGTGCAAAATGGTCTGGCAACAAAGGGTGACAAAATCTCAAGGTAGGCTGGCGGTTAAAGGGTTAAGTGTGGACATTGCAGGGTCTGCCCCTTCATGGAAAAAACTAGCAGGTGCAAGAGGAGGACCAACATGGCAAATTAGGGGATTCATTAACTGTGCGACCACTCATGTCGTGTACATGCTCACCTGCCCATGCAACAAAAAATACATAGGTAAAACTAAGCGTAAATTGCGCACGCGGGTGGGTGAACATGTGCGTGACATCAGAAATGGGAACGAAAAAAGCCCCGTCTCTGATCATTTTAGAACATTTCATCAGAGTAATCCGCGAGGGTTGAGAGTTTGCGGTATTTTTGGATTGAAAAAGGGAGGGAGAAGAGGCTTTATGGAAAAAAGGTTGTTGCAACAGGAATCTAGGCTTATTTATGAATTAGGCACTATGTCCCCGAATGGATTGAACACTGATTCAGGATTGGCGGCTTTCCTGTAATTATAGATGTGTAGACGGCTATTCTATTAACTCCTGGTCTTGGGAGTAAAATTCCAGAAGCCAATTTGATGAGGATCTTAAGCCTCGTGTTTGGGTTCCAGTCGCCTGATAGGTACTGGTAGTACAGCAAGTAGTAGTGATGCCCTTGTTTGCCACTAGAATGTGTATATATAAGCAATCTTTACAGGTGGCTTCTCCATAGGATGTAGAATAAGGTTAAATGAGTTGTGATAGGGTTTGTGGCAGCTATAGTATTGCTACCATGGTAGTTATAGTACTGTTTTGAAGGTAGAATAGGATAAAATGATAATATATCTGTGGATAGATCTTTTGCCGTGGGACAGTGATTTGAGGAGTTATACATTGCTATATATATATATATATACATACCCCTGCCCTTTGGTAGCTACCTGGCAAATGTTAATATATCAAAATGTAAATATGTAGATATGTAAACATGCTAATACACAACCCTGATTGCCCTGCTAGGGTGAATAGAAAAAACTTGTATACACTGAGCGCGGTGTGCATTTATGGGGTATGTATGTTTATTGCATGTGTGGAGTGGAGTTGCTTACTAATGGGAGGCAACAATGCCTAGAGCTTGATAAAAAAGCCTAGCCCTCAGTATATAAGATGTGTTTGATCATCTGCCTGAAAGGATCAAAAACACATGTGCTGCCATGACGCGCACGTATGAACATGGTACAGTGCGGTGCTGTAACTGTACTTCGGGGGCCCTGTTGTGCACATACATACTACCAAGTCCACTTGTCAAAGTTTAATAAGCCTTTAGTAATCGGGGCAGGGGAGTCCTGTGCATCTATCCACCTGATGGCGGAGCGATGACGCGTATGGCGTTGCAGAAGCAACCGGCGAGCTGATTAGTCGCAGCAATGCCATGGGAGGTGCTTGGCATTTAAAGGAAGGAAGTGGGGGGCCACCCACCACCCTGACGAAGCTCCGGTGGGTGGAGCAAAATGCGCGTCGGCGGACAGCCGGCCCCACCACGTGCACGTCACCTCGCCATTTAGCTCTGTTCCAGCCTCCTGAGTGTTGCGCAACACAAAGTCAGCTACCTGCCCAGCAAGCATTTGAAAACCTGGACTCACAGCTAAGTAGCTTATTGCGAGAGGCGTTACCCTCACAGTGACTGTAGTACAGAAGTGTGCCTGCACGGCGCCGGCTTGGGATTCACTGTGTAGCCGATATGTGTGGCGTCAGCAACAGCTGAATAAGTGCATACGTCGTGTATTGGCCCTAGAGTAACAAACGGTGCCACGTGACCAACTCGGTGTGAGGAGTCCTAGCTACGAATGGATCCCTGCTTTGAGGAGCATAAGTGACCACACTTTTTGAGGGGTGTTATGCCACTGCCATGCCTTAAGGCTCCACAGCTCATGGGCACTGTGTCAATACAAATTTCATAGTGCAATAGTGTGTGTGGGATGTATGTATGTACGGAGGGCCCCCGTGATTTTAATGCATTTTGTGTTGTTTTAAGTGTTATGGGATATTGTCATATGTGTGTGCTGAGATTGGTGCAATAAATATTGATTGTTGCTCGGCATTTGGCGTACTTGCTTTTGTGCCAGTCCTATGATTAACCCTGTCCTATGTGTGCTTTACTAGTTAGATTGTTTTGGTTAGTAGGACGCCACACACCGCTTGAGTGGCAGTGCACATGCATTAAATCGGGTTCTCTCAGTCCATTTTATTAATTTGTTTGACTTAGTCTAGAAACTGTCTATGTGTGGTAATTGGGAAGATGTTATTTAATATAAAAGGGAAGCTATAAGCATTGGGTGTGAAGTCCTGAATTTGAAAATGGTAGGAGGTGATCAAGGTTTAGGATAGGAGGAGGTTCTGGGCAGAGTGAAGGCTGTATCTGGGCTGATACCTTTGAAAAAGCAATAAAATATTAGAAGAGTCTTGGGCAGAAAATGCTTTAAAGGTTAGAGCTAGATTTCAAAAATGAATTTTTTCAGGTATTGGCAGCCAGTGGAGCAACTGACAGAGCAGAGTAGGACTGGACTGGAGAGGCAAGAGGACAGATGGATGAGGTAAGCAGCAGTTTCAAAATCGATTGTCAGGCTGACAGTTTGTTTGCTGGTAGATCGCAATGGAGGGCATTGCAGTAGTCTAGTTGGGATATGATCAGAGCATGCACTAGAATTCTAGTGGTGTTGGGTTTAAGGAAGAAGCTGAGGTGGGAATGTTCTTGAGTTGGAGATGCCAGGAAGAAGCTAGTGACCAAATATGAGGTGTGACTGAGAAGAATCTAGTATAGAACCGATAAATCATATTTGGGGAGCTTCAGTAATTGTGAGATTGCTGACCTTGCTGAAATGGATGGTGGGAAAATAACAAATCTTGGTTGTCCATGTTCAGTTTGAGGGAGCAAGATGATATAAACACAGAGAAAGCTGTGTGAACGTTTTGACAGGAGATGGAATGGGTTTGAGATCTGGACCTCAGAGATGTATTTAAGTGTCATCTGCATAGAAGTTGTGTTAGAAGGCAAATCAGTCTATGAGTAGAGGTCCAAAGACAGAACCTTGTGGTACACCGGTCGACAACAGGGGCGGAGGAAACTTGAGAGTGGGATACACTAAATGTGCAATCTGTGAGGTAGGAGGAGAGCCATAAAAAAGCAAAATCTTGAATCCCTAGGAAGGCGAGTTTTTGGAGTTGAAGTGAATGATCAACATTGTCAGAGGCATTGTATAGATCAAAAAGAATAGGGATGGAGCCAATGGCCCTTAGATTTGGCAGTTAGTAGTTGCAGTTATTCTAACTTATGTAGATGCTTTACCCATGATACAATGATTTGAGCAGATGTTTGAGTGTTAATAGTTCTCTATTCTATTCTCATAGCATGGGTAGCATAGGAGACAGGCAGTTTAACAAAACAAAAAACTCCCCACAAAAGTTGAATGGTAGATATATAAAAACTCAATTTCTTCTTTCTTCCTGTAAAGGAAAAAAAAACAAGCAAGGCAGAGTTGTAAAAGTAAGCCTTCCTTTTCTATCTAGCATTTTGTTAATATTAATCTTTATCAGATGGTTTATGTGCAAACAGAGTAATAAATTACGTAGCAACAAACTAGTCAGCAATTGAAACAAAAGGAATCACTAAGAGGAGATGGGGGTGGACACACAATGTAATAAGTGTTAAATACCTCGGTCCAGTCATCTTAGTGAAAAAGATTCAGTCTGTATGAGTTAGCCACCAACTGATTTTGTAGTCCTTTTGTGTGCAAGAGTGTGTATAGTATATAGTGTTTGATAGATTAAGAAATTTCTGAAAAATTATGTTGAAGGGTGGTAAAAGAAGAAAAGTTGGATAAGCGAAAGTGGTGGACTACCCTTAAATAATTTCTTTGGAGTGCCTAAAATTGTTGAGGTTGTGAGTTAATCTAATTATTGGGTAAAGGCATTCCAGACAAATGGTGCTGCTCGGGAGAAGTCTTGTAGGCGGTTGGATTATGTCAGCTGTATAACATTTGCAGAGCATAGAGTATGATAGGGTACTAAACAGAAATGAGGGAAGAGATGCAGAGGTACAGCACCGTGGAAAGCTTTGTGTGTGAGCATGAGCAGTTTAAACTGTATACTATACATAACAGACAACCAGCATAATGACTGGCAGAGGGTGGAGGCATGAGAGTAGTAGATAGATGAGCCAGGCTGCTGCATTAAGGATAGATTGCAGAAGGGAGAGCCATTAGTATACAGTAATCCAGACAAGAACAGATAAGGGCAACAATGAAAGTTTTTGTTGTTTCCACACTAAGGTAGAGGCAGATTATAGAGATATATTTGAGATGCAGACATGAGCGGGGAAGCGACTGAATATAGGGGATGACAGATAAGAGTCAAGCATGACATCTAGACAGCGGGCAATCTGACATGTTGATAGTTCCACACACTAAGACATGTGAGGAGATATGGAGATATCAGATTTAGGGAGGTTTGTAGTAGACAAAAAGAGGACAACAGATGGACTGTTACTGGTGTTCTGAAGTACAGCAATGGTGAGGTCATAGTATAGAGTTGGGTGTCATCAGCATAGAGATAATACTGATCAAATCTGATAATAGTAGGGGTTGTATAGAGAGATAAGAAGAAAGGACCTAGGACTGAGGTCTGAGGAACTCCAACAGCAGAGTGATGATACACTGAAAGAATGGGAATGGGAGAACCAGGAGAGAGCAGTTTCATTAGGGCAGATAGTTTGTAGCATGAGATGTTGGTCTACAGTGCCAAATGCAGCCAGGAGAATGAGTAGCATGTAGTCAATGTTGCATTTGGCTCTCAAAGTCATTTGTCGCTTTGTTGAGAGTAGTTATGGAGTGTATAGAAACCAGATTGCAATGGGTCGAGAGTTTTCTAAGAGGGAGTTCCGGGAGCTTAGAGATGATGGGCAGTTATTTCGAAAGGGATTTTCACAGAATGTTTTCAAATGAAAGGGAAGATACCAGAAAAGAGAGAAAGAGGATGAACAGTTGGAGAAGTGAGGGAATGGGCAGCTAGGTTGGTGAGCCGGGGGGGGGGCAGTATACAGATGCCACTCTAAGGGACATGGGGTGGAAGAGTATGAGGATTTGAACCTCAAAAGATGAGGATGAAAGTGATGGTACTGGGGGAGTGACCTGAAAAGTGCATTGAGGTAACATAAGTATGCAGCCTCCCCCCGACATATCTGTTGTCTGCTCAGAGTGTTTAAGAAAAATGTAAGCCATTCATTTAAATGGATGTAGCACACCTCTTATAGAAGTATATGAATGGACTCACTTTTTAAATGTATAGGTGTATATGGGTGCAAACAATGATAACCCAGTCAAACCAAATCAATAAGTTGATAGCTAGTAATGCACACCATTCACAACAAAGGTTTAGATGCAAAAAAAATTAAACCGGACCTTCAGCATCATTTCATGAAAAGCCCAAACCCCTAAAAAACTATTCTCCAACATCTAAAATTAATTACATTACGTTACATTTTTAGTCACTTACTTTTTATTCTTTCCCCCACTGGGCTGCAAATCTGCTCAGGACTCTACGATACGGGTGCCACCATCTTGCCTCAGCAGCATCACATACTGAGTAGAGGAGAGTGGGCAAAAGTGCAGGGGGGGGGGGGGCGGCTTGTCCAGTTTTCTATCCGGAATAGTACTTAAACCGGACCAACAGCCTGGCACAGTTGGAAAAGAAAGGCAGCGGCCATTTTTGGAGCTTCCTCTCCCAGCATCTCAGCCATACTGCTGCCTGGATTCAACTGATATAACTGACAATGCACAGTAACAGGAAGCCCAGCAGCACTTCCCATTTGCGGGTGGCCTGCGAAACACATGAGCAGCTATCTTGTTTCTAAAATTCACTACAGCAGGAGTTAGAAAAATGTAAATGAATTTTTATGTTCAGCAATCTAAATTGGGGAGGGATGCAAATAAGAACTGTTTGTTGTGTTGGTCTGGTTTAAGTCATTTTTGACTGTTTGTCCGCTTTACCTGGATTGTAAAAACGACACATTGATGAATCACAGTGCCATCTAATGGCCAAAATAACATATAGCGCTATAAGTGCAGACAATGGTCAGGTCAATTTAGATGAAAGAAAAACGTAATGAGGGATATCAAAAGCTTAACAATGTACATGGCCTGTTATCTGCAGCTTATATTGCCATCAACCTATACAGGATATCTATAATGCAGTACCACAGTAACAAGCATAAATCATTCAAAAATGCCATCTAGTGGCCAGGAAGTGGCAATGGAAATGCAGGCAATATCAAGCCAGTGCAAAAGGTGAATTATATTGATTGCAGTTTTAAGAAGCAAAAAGAAAATACGAATTCTGTTCTGTTACCTGCATTACACAGTGCCATAGAACCATCAGTAAAGCATACAGCATAGCATAATAAACATATCAATCAAGTGGAACACAACCTGTAGCAAGCCTTGATCGCTCTATAAGGAACGTTTCGGGGTAGTGACACCCCTTCATCTGCTAATTTCCCCCTGGCCGGCCAATCAGTGACAAACAGGGCGCAGACAATCGGAGGTGAGCTGACCTGACTTCCGTGTGTCGCTGTCCCAGCCGTCAGTCCACCAGTCAGCCAAAAAGACGTTTGGTGCCTCAACTAACTTTATTCAAAAGCAACAATGCACAAAGCATAAGTATGGAGGCACGATGGGGGATTTTTGCAAGGGGAGTCAACTTCATATTCTTAGCAGCTTCTTGAACATAGACGCTTGTTCTAGAAACAGTAGTACTATAAAAAAAAGTGCACCAAGAGCAACCACATATCTAATATTGCACTCTTGAAGGGCCAGAGCCCATTATAGCAGTCATGGCCAGAATTGCTAATTTCTCATGTAAGACCAATTAAGGGTGAAATCTAACGGCTTTTAGTAATTAGTAAGTACACATGAAATTAAAAACACAAATAAGAAGATGAATATAAAAGTGAATAAGCTTGTACACAAAGCGGAACTGAAATGCGAAGTAGATAATTTATCTTTATCATAGGTAGGTAGTAAAGTCAAGTTCCTCATTCAGACCATGGGGTGAACTTGTATCCAGTCTATAAATCCACTTTTTTTATCTGAAGGAGTAGTTTATCCCTGTCACCCCCTCTTCTTGGGACATCGACTGTTTGATACAAATATATTTAATTATTTTTGCATCAAAACCTTTGTTGTGAATGGTGTGCATTACTAGATATCGACTTAAAGAAAAATGTACGCCACCATAAGTTAGGGTAGCAGGGAAAGTAGCGTCAGATTGTTGGATCCAAGTCTCAGTAAGATCTATTAGGGTAAGAGAATTGCTAAAGAAAAGTTGTGATTATAGGGGAGTTTGTTGCCTGCAGAGCAGGGGTTCCAATGTGTGTACAAGTAAATGATGTAAAAATAGTGAAGGCATGCAACAACGTTTTAAAATTGGTTTCACAAAACATAGCCCAGCTGGGATTTTTTTTATTGTAATAAAAGGCTTCAGTCTTGCCACCCTACTCCTCAGACCAGATATTTTAAGAATATCAGAGAGGTTGACAAATGTAGAACACAACCAGAAATTCCTTCTGTTTCCAACTCACCCCCCATCCAGGACTATCGCCTAGGTGCACCAATCTCATGGTTGAGAAGAAGAGGGATTGGGAAAGCAGTTACTGAATCATTGATTTTTTTACTTTTTGTTGAGTAACAAGGAGGGGAAAATAGCCTTTACTTGTTTTTATTTTATTTGTAAACTGATAAATGGGTACTGGAAATGTGGATTTGACCAGGGCTCGTTGGCCCATCTTGTGGGCAAATCTGGCAGACCACTGCACCAATTTCATAGGAAAGGGGTACTCAACCACTTCTTGTAAAGGTCCATATACAGGCATCTGGTGAGAGGTGAGGGTCCAGTCGTGGGGGGCTTTCGTGAGGGTGGTTAATTAGAAATCAGCGCAATGGGGGGGGGGGGGGGGGGCAATAGATTACACAGGCAAAACTAAAAAAGGCAGTGATTGATGGGGCAGAGCTGGAGGGACAGGAATGGATGGGGCAAAGCTGGGGAGAACAGGAATGGATAGGGCAGAGATGGCGGGACAGGGATGGATGGGGCATAGATGGCGGAACAGGGATGGATGGGGCAGAGATGGCGGGACAGGGACAGGGATGGGGCAGAGATGGCGGAACAGGGATGGATGGGGCAGAGATGACGGGACAGGGACAGGGATGCGGCAGAGATGGCGGGACAGGGATGGATGGGGCAGAGATGGCGGGACAGGGATGGATGGGGCTGAGCTGGGGAAGCTGGACAGGATTGGATCGGGCAAAGAGAGTGAGAAACTAAATTTGTGTGTGCCTTGCAATGCCACCCGTCCATGCAGTATGTCATGTTGCAATGCTAGGTGCCAGGCCATAGAGTCAAGACACTGGCAGGGAGACTAAGCACCACATTGCTGATCAAGTAAAGGAGCCAGCGCTGAGCACAGCAACACAGAAGCAACTGAGTGCAGGGCTGCCAGGGCAGGGATCCAGAAAAATGGCGCCAAGGTCGGCATGCGTACCCCAGTCTGCCAGTTGAATACCGCTGCCATAGGACATAGAGGCGTTTATTCAGCATGACTGGAAATCCAAATCTATTTTTATCTTTGTTATAAATAATAGAAACAATTAAAGAGACACTTGCAATATAGCATAAATATAGGAAAAATGTGGTACAATGGGCTGTGTGAATATGGCTAGTGAAAGCAATGGGCAACCTTCTGTAATCACCGCTCTTTCCAACTGTGCCAGGCTGTTGGTCCGGTTTAAGTGTGAAAGCAGCCTGAGCTCACCCACTACCTGGAAATTCTAATATTAGCCCCCCCGACAAGGCAAGTCGACAATCTGATATTTATTCACATTATGAATGTTTTATACTGAAACACGTTGGACTTTTGTTTAGTGTATCAGCGAATCAGTAAGTCAGTGAGGATTGTAAGGATAGAATTAAGAAAGGTTAAAATCCTTGTAGTGGAACTTGCTAGGAGTGTGAGGTTCAGATAAGATTAGATAAAATAGGATAAAATTAGATTAGATTAGATAAGAAGTTAGTTAATACAGTTAGCAGCAAATAAACAAGATGGTAGAAGTGCATTGTATAGATAGAATAAGATGTCGGGTAGGTTGAAAGGTGAATATATGAGAATTGAAGGGAAACTAAAAGCAGTTAGATCTATATAGAACTAGTCCAGACAGGTTTAGGAGGGACCCCAACTCATGCCAATTGTGGTTCTGACATGCGTGGCATGTGACACAAGTGATACAGTGTTGCAGCAGGGCTGGACCAGGGGTTACTTATGTGAGAACCCTACAGTAAATGAGGAATACCCCAAGAGGAAGACTTTCATGGACTTCACAGACCTCCAATCAGGAGTGCCCTTGGACACCCCACTTTACTTCCACCTGCTCTTACACTGCACATCTCTCACCTGCCCCGCGGTACTGCCAGTATTCCTTCCTCTATATTCTTTCTCTCCCTTCCCTTGTCTGGCGGAAACAATCAGGCCAGATAAAAGTTCCACCCGGATACGAATTACACACGGCTTCAAACAAGAAGCTCAGTACCAAAGAAAAATGATGGCTGGAAGACTTCAAATTTTAGATTATTATCACCCATAATGTCCAGAGGCTTAACTCCAACGTAAAGCGTGATAAAGCCTTTAGACATTATTGGTCAGTGGGGGCGGATATCCTATTCCTCCAGGACACAATCACATCAGCACCACAATGTTTCATAGAGGAAACAAAAAGGTATTTTGTCAACTATTGTGCTCCTAATATGGGTCAATCCCTGTTCGTGCTTTCTGCCTAAATTTCTACACTCACTGGGCCTAGTTGAAGTATAGCGAAAATTAAACACCACAAGTACATTCTGGTCACAAGTACAATCTTCATACACAAAGATAGACGACCCTGTGATACCAACACATATATAGGCAATGTCATGAGTAGAACTATTGATGAAGTGGCATGTGCTCATGGGTATTCATGATTACGAAGGACATGGGTCCTAAAGAGACTGGTTTTAGGTGGAGAATAAATAAATCTCTGAAAAGGACATATGTGAAGAAATAATTATGGAACTCTCCAGTTATTTTAGTTTCAATAAAAAAGTCAATACTTCTGCGGTGAATTGGAAAGCACACAAGGTGGTGGTCAGGGGTAAGTTGATATCAAATATCAAGTAGAATTAAAAAAAGAACAAATCAAGTTATAACACAAAAATCATCTTTATTAGCAAAGTTATGCAAAAAACATAAAATGAACCCAAAAGATCACATTTTAAAACAAACTATTAGCTTATAACATGAGATCAACTTGCTGCTGACCACAACTGCTAAAAACGGAATTAAATGCTACAAGCATACATATTACTTTGTTGCAAAGAATATTTGTGATCTACCAGAGCAGAGACACTCATGGTATAGGTAGTAATGGGCTTATGCACAAATGCGCACTTTACAGTGTGGAGGAGATTCCTGCAAGATCTGGTGGAGGCCCCAGACAGCATTTCCTTTCATTTAAAGCAAAACAATAGCCAATTCTGTCCCTTGCACCCCAATCCGCCCTACCTGCCCAAGTGACTGCAGTCATGTTGCAGCTAACTTAAAAAAGAAAAAACATTTTCCACTGAAGACCCTCCTATCCAGCATTATTAGATCACCAATTGCCTGATCTCAGGAATGCTGGATGCAGTGGCCAGCCAGAGTAATGGCGGAGTGATAGACATTTGGCCATTTCCTCTCTGGCTGCTGACCCTGCTGATGATTCCAGCCTCCTTTGTGGTTTGAGGTGAGTACTAACAGCAAGAGGTAAACCCTGAAAGCATTTCTTCCGGGTAGGGGGACCTTATGACTTCCTAGTCACAGATAAAGCAACCCTTTACTTCTCATTTTGGACGTACAATGCTGTACTTTGTCTTTTTTTGTGTAATTTTGGCCCATCAAAGGCCTTTGTTGCTATATCTGCATTCATGACAACAGGCCACCCCCCACTGAAATTCACCAAATTTCCCCAAGAAATTCGGGTTTGTTCGAATCAAACTTTTAACAAACACGTTCAATAAACAATAAAAAATAAGCTTACCTCTGTCTCTGTTCCAGCGCTGGGCAATGTCCTCATCCTCTGGTTTGCTCTCTTACGCAGCTCTCCCTGCCACAAGGAAAAGCTATTTATACCGGTGAGTGTGCCGATGTCAGACTTTGCTCCAAGTCCGAATATCGAATACCAAGTACCAAATGTCAAAACAAGCAGCCTATTTTGTGCTAGTTACTTACCTCGCTTCTGGGTCCATGGGTTGCAGTTTCCGTATGCAAAAGGTTGGTGAATGGCATTCTCAGCACCCTCCAGTGTGCAAACAACCTGTTAGAATGGGGCGTGGAAGAAGTCACGCACACTGCTCAGTATGGGCCAGGGTGGTCTGTTGTTTACCTAGCGGAGCATCCCAGATACATCCATACACTCTTGCACACCTATACCCCATATAAAGGGGACCAGAAGTCTAAATGAACAAACAGTTTTAAACTTGGGTGAGAAGGGAAATAGACAGTGGCTGCATTTTCTAAACTGGACCAAAATCTTAAAATTGGTTTGGGCAGTACTTTTCCTACACACATCCCAATTTGTAACGCCGCACGGTCCAAACCACTACCTCAACCCCAGTGCCAAAGTAGCATTCTCACTTCTCTGGGATTCAGTAATGATTCAATGTAGCACTGGAAGTGCATGCAGAAGCATCCATGCAGAGGGAAGGGGGGTGCTGTTGCACGCTTATCTGCCGCCACATTTTACAGTCACTGGAGAGGTGAATATACTGCCCTGGCAGTGGTTTCGGCTTTGGTCCTGTTTAGACCTATTAACAAAGTGGATGTTTTATTGGGGCAAGGGGGCCCATTGATTGTTGGTGACACCCTGTGCATACTCCCCAGCAAGCCCATTTTTTTATCTTTCTTCATGGGATCCTGTGGTTGGCAGCCATGAAAAAATGGGTATTGTTCAGATTTAAGGCAAATGTATAGTAAAAAAAAGTGTTAGTAAGTCATGAGCCAGGGGCGGGCTTATATTTCCTGGGGCCCTATTAAATATTAATGAGGAACAAATGACTGACAGCATCACCAGTATTACACCAGTATTACAGTAAGAAGCCAGCATCTTCCAGTGTTTACTTAGTGGAGTTCTGGGGGCCCCTGAGAGGTGCGGCCCTATGCAGTTGCATGGGTTGTGTGGTGGAAAAAATACAATTATGTGATTCTCACCTGTAGAACTGATTTTCTCTTTCATTATTACTTCAGGATGTCAGATGATTCAGATACACATGGGTTAACTTCTTGGCTGAAGGGTGTGGACTGCAAGAACATAGGCGTGGCTCCTCCCGGCCTATATACTTCTGGCTGCATTTCCACAATCCAGTAATTGAAAAGCAGTAGACCCAGTCGCCTGGGAGGAATAAGGCATCCCTATATTTTTGTTGAAGACAAAAGGGGAGAAAATAAACAAACCACTCTATCCAAGGCATGGATATAGTAACCTAGAAAACAGGGAGGGTCTGACGTCCCGAGGTAATAATGAAAGGGAAATCAATTCTACAGGTGAGAATCACAGAATTGTATTTTCTCTTTCATTTTACTACAGGCCATCCGATGATTCATATATGCATGGGACCTTCAAAAGCAGTACCCTTACTTCAGGGCAGGATCCCAGGTATTAACCTATAACTTTAAATGAAGAATAAACTATACCAAACAAAAAAAAACCTTTTAGCTTGCTACTCTGCAAAGAAAAAAGTCTACAAGCAAAAACGAATTTACAGCAAATGATAATACTCGCCAAAAACTCTATAGTAAATCATTGATGAAGCCATCCACCCCCAAAGGGGTGTCCCTTCATGCCTGAGAGGGCTTTGAAAGGGATTTTCCTCACTTATCCTGGGACTCTGGTCTATTCCAAAATTATTTTTGGTATCCCGAAGAGGCTGAAGAGATGGTGATCTGACAAGAGGATTAGATGACCTATGAGAAAATTGAGAAAATCTAGTAGACTTACCTCCAGTGGCTTCCATTTTCATTTCATCCAAGTGCTCCCCAAACAGACGTCCCCCTTAAGCTAATCAAATAATCTATAGCAGAGATGACATACCTGTTATTATTCAAACCAGTTTTAATAATCTGGGAGCATGCCTTCCATGAGCGACTCAAACAAGTCTTAGGATCCAGTTACTTTAACAACTTCCTGCTCACCAAGAATGCTATGGAGATGGCACAGGTCGGCCTCAAGGTCAATCCTACAATAGAAAAAGCATGACGTGCCAGTCTACCATAGGAGGGCGAGACCATAAATCAATTTGATCTAAGGAAAAAGGGTACTTAGTATCTAATACCTTAGGAATGCCTGGAAGACTAGCCGGCTCCTGCCATTCCTTTTGGATAAGATTGGAAAAATGAGTTTGCTCCGAAAAAACCTTTCTCTGTTTTTGCAGCTAAAACAAGTCCCCCTTCTTCCTCTTGGGGTCTCTGGAGCCAATGTATTCAAAATTTCTAAAATGGAACTAATCAGACCTTCCATCTGTACTCTAACCTGAGAGCCCTCTTGTGCAGAGAACTCTGAATCCGAATCACTTCCTTCCCTATTGGAAGAAATTTCACCCTCTTATAACTCATGGGAGACTACTGCAGCAAAAAATATCCTCTACAACATCAGAGGAAATTAAATGCTTCCTTTTCTTTGGATCCGGTGGTACTCAACCACTTCTCGTAAAGGTCCATTAAAAGGCATCCGATGAGAGGTGAAGGTCCGGGCAGAGGGCTGTTGTGGTGGGTGGTTAGTTAGAAATCAGCAAACTGGGGGATAGACTATAGATTCCCCAGGCAAAACTAAAACAAAAGGCTGCTTTATGTGTACCTTGCAATGCTACTTCCCACCTCTGCAATACTTCATATTGCAGTGCTAGGTGCCAGGGGGTTCTGAGCATGGCAACACAGAAGCAACTGAGTGCAGGGCTGTAGGGGTCTGGAAATCTGGCACTGAGGTCCGCATTAGGACCTTGGTCCGCCAGTTGAGTATCCCTGCTCTAGACGATCCAACCTTTCCACAATATTCCAGAGGTCACTGCTGCCCTGATTATCCTCGCTACCTAAGGAGCCCAGTGACAAGGGTCGGAACACTTGCTGGAGGAGACATCTGTCTCCCATATTTAGCAACTACTACTGTAGCACAATCCCTACAAATAGGGCTGTCCTCTCCAGTGGCACTTGCATGCATACTGAACATGGGGTTAACCTGTCTGCTAAGGGACCAGATCCGATTAACCCTGGTGCCTCCGTCAAAGGACACAGCCCCTTAATAGCCGCGAAACCCAACATTTTAAAGGGCAATACACAATGTACAAAAATTGTGGGAAAAGCAATAAAATATATTATTCCCCTGGTTCCCCCTACAGACTCACCAGACAAAAACCTGCAGTTGACTCTTACTTAAAGCATTATTGCAGCCTAGGAGTGTCAACTTTTTAAAAAAAAGTGACACACCAAAGTGCCCAAGAGGAGGCATTGTGGCTCCATCCAGATCAGTGGCATATAAGGGCCAGGAAGACAGGGGTTAAATTCCCCTGCCCCTTGGCCAAGAAGTTTTGTGTATCTGAATCATATGATGGCCTGAAGTAAAATGAAAGAGAAATACGCCACTGGCCGTGGAGGGGAAGAGGCACCATACGACGGAGTGGTGGTGGATGGGGCTGGGTTCACATGGGGCGGAGCTGAGAATTTGCTGTATGGAACGTCTCCATTGGCCGGGGGTGTCACCACGTTGGAGGGAAATAGAAAAGCCAGAAGAGAGACGCACGAGGTGCCAATACAGCGAGGGACCTTGATGAAGCCTTTCAGGTAAACGCTGCTGCCCTGGACTAGGAGCAATGGTCTGTGTGGCAGAAAAGGGGAGAATAGTTTTTTTTCATTTGCCTGAAAATGTACTTGAAACCACTGGATTAGGCTTTATAAATATATATTGTTTTTTGTTGCCCACAGATATCCTTAGAGCATAAGTATCAAACTCAAGGCCAGGGGGCTAGATGTTGCCCTCTGACAGGTGCCAGATTCTGAGCAGCACCACCTCTACTCAGCTTGGTCACTCTAAGGTTTTGGACACAGGGACATTTGGCGTCCACGGTGCTCTAGTCACTTTAAGTGCTTGCATCCCCTTTTTTTAAGTTAGGTCGCGGTCCAAATAAAAAAAAAGTGTGGAGGGGAAGAGGGTTCAAAGGGTTAAATGCAGAGTATGTGTGTTGAGGAGGGAGAGGATACAAGGGGGGAAATGCAGAGGAGCAGGCAAGCATGTTCCACCTTTCCAGCATTCTAATATACAGGAGTAACATGACCACAGTGGAGGGGAGATGCTCTAGCCTTTGTTTAACCCCTTGCACATTTTGGGGGTTGCTTGTTAGGAAGCATTACTGTACTACCTATAGGAGTTTCAACTTCTTTTTTTACTACAGTGGTAAGGGCCGCACCCCCCCCCCCCAGGTTGCCACCCTAGACACGTGTCTAGGGTTGCCTAATAGGAAATACAGCCCTGACTGGCTACACTGTGAAGCAACGTACCATCTCTGAACCTGCCCCCCCCCCGACGCATGCCTATAAAAGAGGCTGGTACATGTCTTTGTAAAATTGTAAAGGAGGAGAAGAGAGTATTGACTGCAACTGTTCTGTGCCTCTGTGCAACCATCTCCCACTACACAGGGAAGCCCACCTAACATATTGCCACAGTAGAGGGTGCTAAATCTACTGCAGGGATTATGGCTGGCTATTGCCAGATGGGGTGAGAAAAATGATTGTGGGGATGATTATTCAGTGTCTGCATCTGTCCAGGACAGATAAATTATATGGCTGTCCTGGCCAAAATAATTTTGCAGTTGTCCTGGGCAAAATCATTCTGCATCTGTCCTGCATCTATGGCGCTGCTGCTGTCAGGTATGTGCCATGACGTGACCCTACCATCGCAGCAAGCAGTGCCCCCTCCCCATTACTGAGCCTAAAATGGGGGGGGGGGTGAGGGGACTGTCTTATTCAGATTTAAGAGCAGTAGTGCAAATCTGAATTTAACGAATGCTGATGATTGGCTGAGCGTTCCGCAGATGCAGAGTGGGAATAGGGATAAGGTGAGTTTACAGGCAATCATGGGGGGTACACACAATGGGGCATCCCATATCGGGATGCCTCTACCAGAAAGTAAAAATCTTTAATACACATTCAGTCAGCCTAATTGTACATATATGTTTTACTTGACTGAAAATTTGTGGTGTTGATATATAATTTTTGGAGTCTTAGCCAGAATGGAGGCAATGAAGAGTTTCATTGTACACTTTACTGTGCAAGAAGTGCATATGACAATACAACTCTTGAATCTTGATGTAGGTGTAAGAGGCAACAGTAGTGGCAGCTGACAGAAAAATCACATGAAAAAAGCAACTATATGGAGTGTGTTTTGTGTATTCCCCCCGCTGTACACTGAGGCCTACATCAGCAAACCTACTGCCTTTTTTTTACAGGTAAAGCAGGATTGCAGTATTATGGCATATTGATCCATGTGCCATCTAATGGTGAAAATAATAACCTACCACGTTGGGAGAGCCTCTACTCCCCACAGCAACACAAATAGGATGACCGCACCACTGCTTAATGTTACTTGATATGTTCTTTATTCATGTTTCGTATAGAGCTTACAAACACAGTTAAAACCATTTCATTTAAAAAACATACAATCTAAGCAAAACACCATGACTTATTGTTGGGCACTGTGCAACAATCTATTAATGCCTGGATACTAAAAAATCAGAGATAAACTATTGTTATGTCCCTTTCAGTAATCCCCCTTCTTAATCCCCTCACAAAGTGATCCCTCTTCTTAATCCCTTCTATAAAGTGCAATGTGCTAACTCCCACAAGTTATTGACTATGCAAACAAATTTGTGCAAACAAGATTGATATGTTTGTAAGCTTTATGTGAAACATGAATAAAGAACATGTAGCGATAACCCTTATCGCCGGAGGGCTTCACCGCCCGAGACGTCCTTTTCCCAATCGTAAGAGGTGCTGCTGGAATTCCAGAGTCGTCCGTGAGGAAACAGGAACAGCCCTTACAAGGGCTAGTGAATTGTAATATAGCGTTTCCCCCAATAAGAGACAGAACTTCAGTATTGAGGGTGAAGGTGAAGTGTCTTTATTAGTGCCACTCTAGGCCTTATATACACAAGTCTCCATGCAATGACAACCACACTGACCAATAGCAGCAGGGCACACAATCCCTCAACTCTACCGGTGACGCAATCAGTAGAACAATAGCAGGCTGTAATACAATCAATCAGGACAATGCCATTGTCTGTGACGTAATCAATCAACACAATGCCAGTCTTGTAATACAATCCAAACTACAATGACATTGCCTGTAACAGTATCAAAATACAAT
This sequence comes from Gastrophryne carolinensis, assembly GCA_027917425.1. Taxonomy (NCBI): domain Eukaryota; kingdom Metazoa; phylum Chordata; class Amphibia; order Anura; family Microhylidae; genus Gastrophryne; species Gastrophryne carolinensis. The sequence goes on along the minus strand of CM051239.1, from coordinate 270,624,485 downwards.
TACATTGTCTGGAACCTAATTAAGAAAAGGCCAGTGAATGACCCGGTGGGCAATGGAATAGTGATGACACCCAAAAGACAGAGCCTCTGTCACAATGCCCCCTTTTTGTGGAACACCCGGCAGACCCGGATTGACCCTGTTCGGGTTAACGTGGGGCTGTCCGGACTCTTGTTATGGGCAGAGTTCTGTGTAAGGACAAGTCTGCAAATAGTGAGTAACCGGACTAAACATTGACGTGGGCTGTACATATGAATCGGTCATGGGTGGGGTCCAAACACTGGGATATTGTGGCGTTGGTGAGTTCAGCACCAAAGTCCTTGGTTGGATGTGTGCACAGGTGCTCTGCTTTCTTATAGCTGGCCCAAGTTTCAATCTCTTTCCATGGAAGCTGATCGGAGAATCCACAATTTTCTGCACATCTACATCATCGTAAAAGTAGACAAAACCATAACCCTTAGAAACGCCAGAGGCATCCCTAATAATTTTGACATTCTTTACAGCGCCATACTTTGAAAAAACATCCTTAATTTCAGGCTGATTAATCCGACGGCCAATGCCACCAACAAAAATAGTGTTTGCCATAAGTTTCCCTTCTGGAAGGACGTAACCTGATGGCTGATCCTCTTCTTGACTTTGTGTAACAGACATGACGTGATGCAGACGAAACCCCTGGGTCTCCCCGACCAGTGGGCTGGAGTCGGCAGCTCGGGCTGGAGACCGGGTTGTAACAGGGTTGACGCTGGCTGGCCCAGAGGTAGCGTAGGCAGAAGTCATTGGTCCTAGATCATTTCCCAATAGTACTTCTGCTGGTAAGTTGTCCATAAGTCCCACCTGTACCCTGCCGGATCCAGCGCCCCAGTCAAGATGTACTCGGGCGGTGGGGAGTCGAAACACAGCTCCTCCCGTCACCCTTACTGCAACGGTGTGTCCAGTGCGGTCTTTGTTCTTGACCAAATGAGGTTGGAGCAAGGTAAGTGTGGCTCCGGTGTCGCGTAATCCTTGCGCGGTGCGCCCATTGACTCGTACCTCCTGGCAATGGTGCTGTCGGTTGTCTTGGATGGCCGCTTGTACGGGATCAGCTTCATACAGTACCCCCAGATACTCTTCCGAACTGCTCTCAGCTTCCAAACAGTGTGCCACAGGAGTACGGGAGGTGGAAGGTTGCTTTTGCCCCCACGTGTTTCGGGGAGGCTCTAGGGCGCAATCACTGCGATAATGTCCCCATTGTTTGCAACAATGGCACTGAACTGTGGAGAGGTTCGGTTGCTGCGCTGGCCTATGTGGCCCAGAGTAACGAGTTGGCGCTGAAGCCACAGGTGCTTGAAATTTGATGGGAGGTTGTGGTTTTGGAGCGGACTGTTCTGTCCGGCGCGCATCGGTGTACTCGTCGGCTAGACGAGCAGCCTCAGGTAGCGTTAGAGGCCTCCGGTCACGTACCCACTCTCTTAGCTCTGGTTGCAGGGTATTGAGAAAATGCTCTAGTAAAAACAACTGTAGTACATCCTCAGCGGTCGTGGCTTTGCATCCCGTGACCCAGTGTGATGCTGTACGATGGAGGTGACATGCCCACTCCGTGTAAGAATCCCCTCCCTTCTTTTGGGATTCCCGAAATCGTCGCCTGTAGGCTTCCGGGGTGGCAGCGTACCGGGCTAACAAAGCCTCCTTTACCAGATGGTAGTGTGGTAAGTCCACATCAGGGATGGCCCGGAAAGCATCGGAAGCTTTCCCAGATAGTTTCCCTGATAATATGGTGACCCATTCCTCCGTGGGTACCCGGTGTAAAGCGCACTGCCGTTCAAAATCGGCCAAAAATCCGCCAATCTCGTCGTCACTTTCCTGGAAGGACTTAAATGCTGCAAATGGAATCTTTCTCCCCCCAGTGTAACTGAGGCTGAGAGGCTGCTGGGTTGAAAGTCGCCGATCTTCCCTTCGCTTACTGGCCTCTGCCTCCGCTGCGGCGAAGACTCGGTCGATCAGTTCCTGTGATGGATTCGGGCCATAGACCGACAATCTGTTCCGAACCGCTTGAACGAGAGCAGCGTCTTCATCGATCTCTATATTGGTTTCGGTCCTCACTGCTGCACGATCCATTTCGATCAGCTCGGCTATCAGTTCCCGACGTGGGCGGTTGCTAGCCGACCTTCCCCGGCTCTCGAGTAGATCCTTCAGGGTCAGCCTTTTTAACTTGTCCTACTGACTCTCCATCAGGGTAGCACTCTCTCTGGGTAGAAAAGGACCATCCGACCGCTTGCCACCAATTGTAGCGATAACCCTTATCGGCGGAGGGCTTCACAGCCCGAGACGTCCTTTTCCCAATCGTAAGAGGTGCTGCTGGAATTCCAGAGTCGTCCGTGAGGAAACAGGAACAGCCCTTACAAGGGCTAGTGAATTGTAATATAGCGTTTCCCCCAATAAGAGACAGAACTTCAGTATTGAGGGTGAAGGTGAAGTGTCTTTATTAGTGCCACTCTAGGCCTTATATACACAAGTCTCCATGCAATGACAACCACACTGACCAATAGCAGCAGGGCACACAATCCCTCAACTCTACCGGTGACGCAATCAGTAGAACAATAGCAGGCTGTAATACAATCAATCAGGACAATGCCATTGTCTGTGACGTAATCAATCAACACAATGCCAGTCTTGTAATACAATCCAAACTACAATGACATTGCCTGTAACAGTATCAAAATACAATGACATTGTCTGGAACCTAATTAAGAAAAGGCCAGTGAATGACCCGATGGGCAATGGAATAGTGATGACACCCAAAAGACAGAGCCTCTGTCACAGAACATATCAAGTAAGATTAAGCAGTGGTGCGGTGGGCCCATTTGTGTTGCTGTGGTCGGTTATTGTGTATAGTTGCTTCACGGATCGCTGCACACTTTTGGTTCATATTGGTTTTTAATCCTGGTTGGTGCAGCGGGACCCTTGTGTTTTCTGTGGCGCGGCCATTCGGCAAGATGAGCTTCACCTGTTCGTCGATCTTTTCACGTGTCGCGGTTCGTTTACTTCAAGTGCCTCTTTGAGGGGGTCACATTATGCCAGAAGTGAGGAATAGGATCTGGCGGCGGGATTACGCGGATACCTTCACGTTGCTCCTCTTCGAGCACTTTGAAAGTGAAAGATGGGTGAAAAGGGAAAGAGTATCACAAGGGGGAGGATGAGGATAGAAGGCGTTTTAGGCTGAACCCGAGGACGTTTGGGAATTGGCTGCAGACCTTTGCTAGATTGGCAAGCATGGTTGGGGGAGGAGGAAAAAAAATGAAGAATTGCTCTTTAAGTATTTGAATGCCATTTGGGAAGGGGCGGCCTGGTTGAGGTATGACAAGTGATTCTGGCAGTGGATGTCTGTCTGTGTGGAGCTAGGCTGAGATAACAGAACGTTGGTCTTTGGCTGCAGGGGATAAACTCATGGCTGCAGGGGATAAACTCATGGGGGGTTAAAGGTATTGGGCCTCGACTAGCACCTCCCACTTTCAGGCCAGCGCCACCTTGCCCGGGCCTGGGGTGGCGGAGTCAGCAAGAAGGGGTGTGTGGGGGCATTTAAGGATTCCCAATTTAGGCAGGTGGCAAAGTTCTTCACAAATGCTCGGCCTGTGGAGGAGGCCATTAATTTGGGCACGGCTTCAGGAAGGGACAGGGGTGTGTACAGAGGGAACCTAGAGGGGTCTGCAAAAAAGGGGCAACACGGGTAAGAGGAGAGGTGTCTGTAGCTAAATAGGTATCCTGTGCAACAGATGGCAAAGTCACTGACTGAGGGCCTTGTGGAGGAGTTCAGGATCCCATGTATTGCACCCCCCTAGGGTGAGTGTGATAAAAAAAAAAAAAAATGGAAAAGCAGGTATTGAGTCGGAGGTCAAGGCCGTTTGACAATCCCCCTTTGTAGGGGGTGGTGGTTTCCTGGTTAGAAGTAGTTCCAAAGAAGGAGCAGGGCAAGTTTCTCCTAATGCACGACCTGTGCTTTCTGAAAGGGGTGTTCGGTTAATGACGGCTTCGACAGGGAGCTGTCTTCGTTGATGTACACGTCATTTGACTTTGCATCGGCACTGGTTTGCGAAGCGGGCCCGGGGCGGGGCACTCATGGCAACTTACATAAAAATCGACGTTCAGGTTGCTGCCAGTGCACCCGGAGAGTTTGCACTTGTTAGGGCGTCTCTTTGGGGGGGGTATTATGTGGATCGCTGTCTCCGGATGGGGTGTTCGATCTCATGCTCGTACTTTCGAGGCTTTCAGCTCGTTTCTGGAGTGGGGGGGGGGGGCAAAGGAGAGAACGGGTGTGGAGTCCATCATACATCATCTGGATGACTTCCTGTGTGTGGGAGCCGGCGGGAACTGGAGGGGGCGAATTATTCGACCATGCTCAAGCTGTTCCGGAATTAACCACACAGGTGGCGCATAAAATGGAGGGCACGGCAGCAACCATTAAGCTTCTCGGGAGCGAGATCAACAAGGGACTTCAGGTTTCTAGCCTACAAGTCAGTGGATCTGGTGGCGGGTCTGGAGGAGCTCCTCAGACTCAGGAAGCGAAGGTTGCGACAGCTGCAGGAGGTGCTGGGCAAGCGTTGCCTATGGGGCAGGTTTTCTACACGACGGTTGTCGTTGGTGACGGCGGGATGGTGGCGCCTCATCATTTCATCATATCAACAGCAGATGGTAGTATCGGTAGTATCGTACTCTGAGACATCATCATCTCCACCGGTCATTGTGCAGTTACGTCAGCTGGTTATGGCATGTTTGAGGTGTAACGTGTCGTGCAGGGCGGCACATGGGCCAGGAGTGAAGAGCGGGGTGGCTGATGCTCTCTTTCTCGGTCACAGTGGGGATTGTTTTGGAGATTGGCAAGGGAAGTCGGAGGTCGGTCGCATGGTCGTACGACGCATTTGTTCGAGTTGATATGGTGGGCGGTCGCACGGACTTACGAGGCAATTGCTCGAGTGAATACGGAGGTCGGTCGTACAAGGCACTAGTTTGAGTTTATATGGAGGTTGGTCGTACGATGCACTGGGTAGAGTGGATACGGAGGTCGGTCGCATGGTCGTACGAGGCACTGGTTCGAGTTTATACGGAGGTCGGTCGTACAATGCACTGGGTTGAGTGGATATGGGGGTCAGTCGTGCCATCCAAGTGGGCTGGAAATCGAATTCAGGGTTCTCCTTACGGAAGGTAAGAGGCATGATTTGTTTGTATGGTACGTGGATGAGCGGCTGGCAGGGGGAGTCCTCGGCCTCAATAGATAAAAATGCTGGCGGTTCTGGCCTTCTTGTGCCAGTTGTTGGGATGGAAGGATTTTTACAGAAACATTCTGGGTAGACGCGGAAGGGATGGCGCAAGGAACACAAGACGGTGGTTAGAAGGCAGACAGTTTTCTTGGGAGATTCTGCGTGGGATCATGAGTAGACTAACTCAGGTCTGATTGTCGGAGCTTGAGGTGAAATTAATTCAGCCGTTTTTTACAGGAGAGAGGGTTTGGAACTGACCAGGGAGAAAAGGGGGTAAGGTTTTTCTGGGTTAGCTGGGGTCTTGCATAGCGTGTCCGGTGATCGTGTGGAGGGAATTGTCCAGCAGGAAGTATAGAACTCATTCCATTCGCATGGAGAGATGGGAGATGGTAATCGAAGAGGTTTCTGTCATACATTCGCCTGGAAGGAATCGAGCAGGCGTAATAATGCAGGGATGGCTGTGGGGGGATAAGGGGCCAAGGGGGGGTGTGTTGATGTTGTTACTGATAGACTCCTTTTTACATTCTGGCGTGTTCGGTACTTGTGGTTGGATATTCATTTATATTTTGGATGCCGCAGAGAGCATCATTGCAGAAGAGCAGCAGATAGCTCTGCCTTTCCCGAGGAGTGAGCGAAGCTGGTTTGGGCCAGCTTTAGGGGCCTCAGGTGAGTTGTGAAAGTGTGCCATGGTGATGTCAGGAAAATTGGGGCCTCCTGGGGTGTTAGTGTGTCATGCAGGGAATAACTTGAGACAGTTTCCGATGGGGCACCTGATCAAGGCGATCACAAGGAATTTGCTATAGTTTTAGGGGAATTTCCAAGGGTGGTGATGGTTTGGTCGGGGATAGTACCCTGTTTCAAGGGGAGGCACGCTAGAAATCCAGTGGCGATTGAGAAGGAGCGTATCAGGGTCAACAAGGCGATAGCCCGGGTAGTGTGGCTGAATGGGGGGGATCAGTGCACGTCACGTGGAGGTAAAAGGCATTTGTGGGTCTACAGGGCCGACAGGGTGCACTTGAATGAGTTGGGGATCGGCGTATTTAATGTTCTGCTGAAGGAGCGGATTGAGCTGGCGGTGTAGAGGTGGGGGGCTGGATGGTGATAAGGTTTTAGTGTCGTCCAGCTTTGGCGGTCCCCTCTTTCAAGTTCGGGTCTGAGATAGCACGGAAATGGGTAACAGGAGGAGTCAAGTAAGCGGGTGTTTCTGCTGAAACCGACCAGGAGGGTAGATGTCTGGGCTTTGGGGGAAGGGCAGAAGGGGGCGAGTTGGATCCTGTCGGTTAGCCCAAGTTGAGCTCCCAGGCCTAGGAGGGATGCAGCTGAGCTCAAAAAAACGGCTTCTGCTTTCTCCGGATCAGGAGGTATTTTAGCTTTCTGGCCTGTCTCCCCTCCCTCTCTTTTGCTGGCTCAGTTGTGGTGGAAAATCTCAGACCAGGATTAGGAATGGGGGGGCTAAGTTCTCACTTTTACATTATTACTATTTTGGTGAGGCTGTGGCTGATTAAATTCCATCATTCCAAAGAAATGGTTGTCTGAATGAATATTTAAGGAAGGGTGCGGGTGGTGGCAGCTGAAGGTTTATGGTGCACTAGCCCAGTCATGTCCCCGCTCCCTCATAGGTTTTACCTTTATCTCACCCTCACAGACCTACATGCAGGGTCAATGGTGACCCACCTAGTAATAAAACCTCCAGAGTAGTTGGAAAGCAAAATAAACAAAAATAGCATGAACAGATCCCAAATCCAGAGAGAAAGATTCCTCCCAGGCTTGTGTCTCCCTCCCCCAAGTGGGGGCACATCTATAGACCAATACCCAAAGTGTGTGCCTCGGGGAGGGGTGTAAGCTGACCCCTTTTAAGATGGAATGAGGTCGGCCATAGAGTGACGAGGGGACACTCAAATCTTACCAACAAGAGTGACACCACCTTTCATTTTTAAGATCTAAGCAGGAGGAGACCAAAAACTGTTGGTCATTGGGAAAAGTATGAGGACTGATAGACGATTGATTCAATTGAACCGCAGCCCAGACAGGCTCCTAACTTTCTATTGCTATCTACTTATTTGTACCATGTTTTATAGTTAAACCTGTTCGCCTAGCATCATTTTTTTCGTTGTTTTGGGCTTCCAGTTTTAATTCTGAAAATACAGCAGAGGGTCACTGATGCTCTGAATTAAGGATCTAAAAAAACCTACGTCCACCCTACAATCCTGCTCCCCCTCCATGGACCTGATATGTACTAATTTTTATGCATTTGTCTATCTTCCTCCTGAATTGGGGTGCTCTGCTGTGTGAAACCCCGGGATCACTGACTAAACTCCAATGATCCCACGGTTCCTGCTATACTTTTATCTGAGGCACATACCTGCACTGGCATGTGAAGGAGCAGGGGTGCAACCAGCGGCATGCATTCCGCGGCCATTCATGCTTACTACACTGCTCACACATCAGAGCGGCTAGTAAGGAAATAATGGAGTGTGAGCTGTTGATTTTCCAGTGGCCTGTGCATGTGCCATCCAGGGCCAGATTATCAGGGGGCATAAGGGGCGCGTGCCCCGGGGCCTCCGCCACTTGCCTTGCACCCAAAGGTTTATGGTCTAATTCAGGGGAGTTTTCAGTCTTTGGTCTGATGGGCCAGCAACAAAGCTATCAGCAGCAGTGGGGGCCTGTGTTCCTGTGATACAGCAGGTGTCCCACATGCCTGCCAGTGACCCTATGGGACACTGGGTGCAGTTGGCACACGCTTATGAATGCAAAAGGTAAAGCTTAACGTCCAGTTTTCTCAGGTAGGTTATTGTTCTGGCGTGTCAAATTGGAATGCCCTGAAGTGGATAAAAAGGGCTGTTTAGGTTATAGGTCTGCTTTAAACCTAGAAGACATTCATTTGAATAAGAAAAAAAGCCTAGAATAAAGTTAATTGAAGCAATCATGGGAAAAAAAGTTGAATGACAAAAGAAATTGCACAACGGATTGTTAGTTAAACATGTACAAGTTTACTTTAAAGAGCACTTTGATTCTGAAAATACTTTTCACCATTTAGGATGTAATGTACTTGGCAATTGAGTTTATTTTTTTACAATAATTACAATTCCCAGTAATACTTTCTTTAATAAAATATTGACAAATGTAATTTACAAAACTTTCTTCAATAGATTTTTTTACAAAGATAGTTTTAATGTCAAGAAATTTCAGGTTTTATTATGAACTATGGATACCAGTGAGGTTGTGGTGACGTTTCCATTTCAGCCAAAGTTCTTTGTCGCAATCGCAGCTCCAAGCATTCCAATGTAGGTGGATAACTTGACAGCTCAAACTTGTTCGCAAACAAACTTGTTGAGTTAAGGAGCCATTCTAAATCCCCAGTCCCATATACACAAACACCTCTGACATAGTGACCTAGAAAAGAAAATCATATTTACTTATATGTGTCATGACTTCAGCAAAGCTTGAAAGCATGCAAGGAATTTGACAGCTGGAAAGTGCAAAGGCAGATGGACAGAATGTGGCCTTGTAGCTGTACAAAAGGGGCGTGAACTCAGTAACAAGAGAGAGAACAGACCAGGAGGGATCAGCGTTGGGTAAGACAATTATACACACTGGTGCCCTTCAACGCATCTTAAACTTGGTAGGTAAGAGAAGTATGCTTTGATTCTACACTTTACCTACAGATGCCCTTTAATTCATCCTAATCCCGACATCATTATTTCAATGTACCAAACACTGCTGGGGAAACAAATGATGCTGTACTACCAGTAAATAAGTATAATAATAGAATAATTCCACAATAAAGAATGCACTTTTGTACATTTTCTAGGCTTAGTCTAGACAGTTCGCTCAAGTAATACAGACATTCCAAAAAGACACAGAAGCGAGGTTTAAAATGGCCTATATGGCTACATTTTAGCATTTTGGGCTTGATTCAGCCCATTTTGTGAAATGAGGGGACCAGGGTCGGTCTTAGGTCGAGTGGCACCCTGAGCAAGAATTTGGGATGGTGCCCCCCAGCACAGACATACATTCACGTTTTAATGAAACAAAGGGAAAACTTCACTGTAAATCTGTTTTTTTTTATATATATTACATCCAAATAACTCAGAGGAAATCCACAAACTTTGTAACATTTCAGTCACCCCTTCCTGTGCTAAGACCAATTTGGGCAATAACATAAAAAAACTCACTGGGGGTGGGGCAATCTGCACTGAAGCTGAAGCTAGGACCTTGAGTGACAGGCAAGTAAGCTAATCACATGCAGCAGTGTGACTGTATTGATCTGTCACTAATGTCTGCGGTTGCCATGCAAAGCACCATTCCCTGCCAGCATCAGTCGAGTCCAGCAGTCAGTCCTGTTTTATAGCCATCGTCCTTGGTGCACCTACAAGTACTGACAGCTGCTGCAACGGACAGGTAGAGAAAAATGTATATATTTTTTTTCTGACACCGCCTTTACTGACCCTTAAATGCTTCTACTCCAGAAATGCATCAGCCACATACACTTATCACTAACTAGTCACATACAAGGGTCAATTCAGAGTGGGGAGAGGATTCTCAATCCTTTTTTAGGAGAGAGAACTGCCATTCACTTATACTGGGTGTACGTTCCATTCTGCTTTTACAGGGGGAAACTGATCTGGCATGACAGCTTATTGTTATGGCAAGTCCTCTAAAGTGTGTAGCATGTACTCCTCATGCAAAGCTGTGTGTGGATATTTAGAGTGGTTAATGCTGCTCCTCCCTACAGGCTGGCTCTAGGGGACAGGCGGTTAGAGGTGGGGTGGGGTAAATAAGCGACTGCTTCTCTCACTATCCAGTTTATATGGATTTTTATTACACAATTTCCCTACACAGCTCTTTTGAAGGGACAACCCATGTTAACGAACAAAAAAAATCTACCCTAAGCACACTGCTTGCGGACTTCATCCCTCATAGTCCTGCAGGCTACAGTGGTCTTGTTTTGAGGCTCTAAAGCTGACCTTGTACTCCCCAGACTAGGAGGAATTGGTCATGTAGGCTATCAGATAAGTGGGGTTTTTTGTTGTTGGTTAGTATAAATAGAGACCGACACTGTGTGGTCGATTCAGAGCCTGGTGAGAATTCTCACTCCTTTTTCATGAATTTCCATTCACTTGCATTGTCTACCTTGGGGCTGATTCAGAGCCAGATGAAATCTTCCTGTAAGTGTAAAATCAGAGCTTATTCGTCTAACCTTTCAGACAGCTGATATCTGCTACACTCTTCTTTTGTTTATAAAAATGCCTTACACATTTTGGTGGCAGCCAATCACAGGGCTGCATTTCCTGGCCGAAGATGATCGATAATGTAAGAATTGCAGGTGTTTCTGGGGGTGAAAGGTGAGTGGGGCCCTAGAATTCTGTATGTCCCTTTAACCTGTCTCAATGTACAAGGGCCAGACCCACACCTGTTAGCTAGGAAATGGGTGTGGGTCTGCTTTAAGGATTCCATTGTTGCCCTGACAACCCACAAAGCTGTGGACCAAACCCCACTTCCACCAGCTGTGAAGTCCAAAAGACTCCATGGCTCATTAAAACCCCTTTCTTTGGCTCAGTGGTGGACTTAAGTCAAAATTCAGCCCAGGATTTTCCTTGCCTGACCAGTCTGTCCCTGCTGAGTTCTCAGCAAAGATGCCACAGGCTATAGGAGTGCAGGTCATGGTCATGAACACAGGTAATGAACACGTATGGATATGGCCAACTCATTGGTACTGAAGCTTTAATATTGTTGACCTGGGAGCTTCCTTATAATAAGCCCAACCAGCCAGAGAGATTTTAGCTATTTCCACACATAATGGATAGAAGGATATAACATTCTTAGCTGGCTGCATTGATGCAGTATGGCTGCGGTTTTCATCAGCATGTCTGTAAGGTTAAATGGTTACACTGAATCTAAGATTAAACATTATTACAAAGAGAGAGGTAATTTTAACTGTATTACTGGGTTTTAAACTAGCAGGCCTGTCACAATTGTTGCAAGATGGCTGCCCCCATGCAGTTCAGTAGCATGGAATCTCCTGGCTATCTCACAACATCTGAATGGAGTAAAGCCCTCTCAAATATATTAGCTCACCGATTGCTACAGACGGTTTTTAGAATCGAGATCTGCTTTAACCCTACTATACTGCAGCTGTACATGACTACACACAGCCAACAATTTTTTTATCTGGCTTGTATTATCTGCCTTATGTGGCTTGGGCAATGTCTTTCTGTTGATGATTGGTTTCTCATTCTTTTGGCTATATAGTCACATCCACAGGCCAAAAACCATGTCAAGTCCCATCATGCTCATGCAGGGGATACAGATTTGTTTCTGCTGCAAAGCTTTATTTGAAATGCACAGGGAGAGCAGCAGGGAATTATGGGAGGAGAACTTTAAAGTGGGCCAATAGTCAAAAATGGAAAAAAAAAAAAAGCCCAGAGGACTTACTTACCTGTCTGGCACAGATCTGGATGTCCCTGCAGCCCCGGGATCATGGAGTGGCGGAATGCACTGCTCCATGAATAAACAGCAAGCTTCAGACTAGTGGGCGGTGACGTGAGCTTCATACCTCATCAAGCGGCGACTTGCACTGCTCCATGCTGTCATCCGCTCCAGCACCTACCGGTGTAGGAAAAATCAGACGCTCTCTGTGAGGAGGCCGGCTCACCAGAAGGGTCAAAGACTGCACTCAGGAGGATTGTGGGATACATACTCCCAGATGTAGCAAGACAACGAAGTGGGAGCGAGATGTCTGGGAGCCGACAGGAAGGTAAGGTAAGTCATTAATAAGCATGCAGCAGTTTGCATTAATAATAAAATAGACTGTTGGTCCACTTGAAGGCATTTTTTGTTGTGAGGAGGAGATGAGGAATATTAGCACCACTAGTGAAGTAATAGAAGTGTACACACAGTAATCTGTCATCATTGCATTGTAAGGGATAGTCTAAGAGACACCAGCAGTTTTAAATGACTTTTTTTTTTTTAAATTAACATTCCCCCCTTGTTCTTGGATTGTTTATATGCTATTGTGCCATGTATGTATCATGTGTCTTGTCATCTATAAAACAATGAGCATGTATTACCGTGGCAACCACCGTGCGTCGTGTCATCATCCCACTTTATCGCTCTGACATTACCTTCCCATTTAGCATCTGGCATTGACCCTGGAACATCTGTTGGAACAGGAGAAAACATTTATCTCAGGAAAAACCTGCATCAGCAACACATACTTCTGTTTTCTGGTTAGTACTCAAAATGGAGCTATAGTTGGCATTGCTCATTTAAACAACTACAATATTTCAAATTTGTACCATTGTAAATAAGGGGCCTTTATTGTTAAAATATTGTGTAATGTTTTAATCTATTTCTGTATGTATAATCAACTGCAGTTGACCATTCAGGCCTTGGACCCTCTCAAGTCTAGAGGCTGGTCAGCCCACATTCCTCTGTCCCACACTAATAACAAAATAGGTTTCAATTCAGGTTTGAGAGAGCAGACCATGAGAATGTTCAAATCCAGTTTCACAGGCTGGGAGATTGCAATACTTGCCCACTGGAGTGTCCAGCAAGACACGTCTGGAGATCAAAGGTTTTTCTGTGTATAACTGGGGGAGCCTTAGGAGAGGCAAGGAGTATGAGGAGAGAAAAAAAGAGGGAAAAAGCCTGCCAGCTTGACGGTCGGCTGGTGGGTTCCCAGGTCAGGATGGTAATGGTATGAGTTGCTGGTCAGGTAATTACCTTAATCATTGGATATATGTATGTCAATCTCAGAACTTTGATCATAGCGTGTTGTATTTTGTTGTAAGATTTTATTGCATTTTGTGATATTTCATCAACAATATATCTCTTTATTTATTATTTGTCTCAACGTCCTATATATACCGTCAAAAAGAATCTACAGTGTTTTGCGTGTATCCACTGTGTTATCATTGGCCAGATATTAATAATATTTATATATTTGTTTGCCTATTTTAGGTGAGCCAGGTAGGATAAATATCTATATAATATTATTGATAATTTAGTTATTCAGGAGTAAAATGGTTTACATAACTTGGGGGCCATTCAAGAAGATATTAGATTAAATTGTTTACACCATTAGCATTTTTAAGCAATTTAATTCCTATATTCTTATACACTTTACCAGAATGTTTCTGTTGGAGAAACTATACAACAGACTTACAGCTTAGTCTATGCTAGAATGACTTTTGCTATGTTTTATTGTAGTTTGCAGCTATTGCAGGTTATGACACTAGATGGCGCCGTTACCAATGTGCAACTGTATTTTTCTACTGTATTGTAATCTGTAATCTATCACTGCAAGTGCTTCACTTCCTGTTTTGTTGTTTTTCCTAAACCACCATGTAAGGTGACATTCTCTTGTCTCTCTGCATTCATGCTTGAGAAAAGCCAGTTCCTGTTATACCACTATTGTCTATCTGGACTACAACTCCGCTGCACCCAGCACAATCTGCAACAGTTTCACAGTATGGAATGAATATAGACAGCACCTATCATATATTGTACGTTTGTAAAACAACTTAAATATGTGGGACTATAGTAACCCCAACGCTGGCAACATTGGGCATCCCAAATGGCTTCCCCTCCTCTAAGCCCAATACCATGCACACTGATACTCACCACTTCTGCAGTCCAGCAAAGGCAGCTGAACAAGGGACTGCCAGCAACCAGATTCTTTGAATGGGTGTGTCATCAGCATGCATTATGCAGAGACCATGCTGTCTATTCTTAGCCTAAATTACTAATGGTAATCTTTGAACAGCAATTGTTTTAGTATATTTATATAGTCGGTTATGCAACATTTTTTAAAATCTTTTTTTCTTCAAAAACCAACTCTAGTATCAAAATTAAAGCGGACCAAAACCCGGGCCGATCGATTACCTCCCTACCGGCATCCAAAATTGGGATGCCCCACTGTGTGAAACCCCCCCAGGTCACCCCATACACTTACCTTGCTTCCCGGTCCAACGGCACATGCACGAGCCGCATTCCCACTATCCCTCTAGCAGGGCGCGTGCCCGCACCAGGCATTTGTGAATGGCCGATACGGGCATGCTCCCTGTTAGAGGGAAGCAGGGGATGCACCCTCCAGCACACACCGAGTCGCTGGCCTTTGACGAAGGCCAAATAATGTTATTTTATTTGGATGCAGCTAAACATCTAATGACTGAAACAGCAGACAATGATCTTCAAAGATCTACGAAGAGACTTTGTGTGTTGTGTGATTTTTTATATTCAATAGCAGCAAAGAATGAAGCAGTACATTTTTAGACTGGACTGGTGTCAGAGGGGACTGGCTATCAGGAGCACCAGGATTTTTCCTGGTGGGCTTCCTCCTCATACACTGTTATGTACGGTAAATGTGGCACTGGTAAGTCAAATGTGCAGGGACGAGGTGCCGTGCTGCTGTGCTTTTATAAAGTGGAATAAATAGACTGACCACCCCCATCCTGGCATTGTGCGAGGGCCGAGCCAGCAACATGAATACCAGTCTAGACGTTCCATCTTTGTGCAGTCCCTGCATTCTGTACAGTGTTATTTGATCTCTGAGCGGCTCACAGACCCAGAACTTCTACACCACCTTGCGTGTTGCTGCTTGGGTCCACATACATTAAACACACAGTTTTAGGATTAAGCTTCAAAATGGTCATCAATCTTGCCTGGCTGCAGACCATGTCTGAGCAAAAACATGGTGGATTGGTTCGTCAGCAAGTTACAGTCCAGGACAAGGCAAGTTAATCAAACTTGCCTCTGGGCTGAATTGCCAAATGGGTGTAAGCCCTCCTTCCCCCACCCAGGAAACAGCAGCATCGACTATCCTCTGGCTGCCATCCACTTGTGCACTGTCTATTGTTGGGTATTACTCCCTGCCTACTAATTGAAGGTTTACCTGGGATCTCCTTGCATGCTACCTATTCCTTCTGGAGTCGGTTGGATACACTTGCAATCGTGTGGTCTGGAGGAATATATTAACACTTACATGCACTTTGGGATCACAGAGGGCATCCCAAATCAAGATGCCCCAGGGATGAGGACAGAAAAAGAATGAGTCGGCTGTGGGTCTGCCATGAATCAGTTTTCATTTGAATTAATCAAAACTGGCACTGTTGTGACTTTAACACACTATACCAAAAAGAGGGCTATGTTCACCTTTATCTCCAGGCAATGTATTAAAAGAGAGTGGTTTTCTGACAATCCTGTTTTCACATTAATGCCCGTTTCTCCTGGGACCCACTACGGACATGCTGGCATTAGTGATCTGCTAATAATAATATTGTATGTCACTCATTTCTGTTTTTTAAGCAGAATAGGGGTGTTTACTTAGTAAATGGATGTCCACTCTATGCACTTAGGCCCCTAAATGCTGGGGGAACCCCGCTGGCTCCCGAGCGAGGTGAGGGTTTTTTATTCACCACCCTGCCCTTCCTCAGCTCCAGGGTGGGAGAAGGGGATTATATATAGACTAAACTTTTACTTTTTAATAATCTGTTGGCAACATGATATTAATTATTATTATTGCTTAGAGACCTATCATACCCGAAAGGGAGGATTTTTTATGCTTAAGCATACCATTTTTTTACACATATTTAAAATGTTTCTTTGTGTGTAAATATGATACTTATACCATTTAGTAGTCTTTG
Organism: Gastrophryne carolinensis; assembly: GCA_027917425.1. Taxonomy (NCBI): domain Eukaryota; kingdom Metazoa; phylum Chordata; class Amphibia; order Anura; family Microhylidae; genus Gastrophryne; species Gastrophryne carolinensis. Next base: position 270,608,611 of record CM051239.1, on the reverse strand, counting down.
GTTTACTTAGTAGAGTTGTTCAGGGTGCCCCCCCCCCCCCCCCCCGGGAAGGGGGATCTCACACCAATCCAATTTATTTGTAAATGTTAATAAAGTAATCGTTTCAGTTTGGGGGGTCTCCTGGGCAGGAACGGGGGGGATACCGATACATATGTGGTACCGTTGTAATCGGGAGAAATGGGGCTTTCACATGCATGGAGACAATTTTCTAAAAATATATATTTTTTTTTGTTTTTTTTTTTTTTTACACAAAAATATTTTAAAAAACTGTAGAAAAGTTACAAACAAGACATTTCACGTTAAAGCCTAAACTCTGATGCAAAATATAATAATATATATATATTTCCTGGAAATTCCTGCAAAAATGGCGCAAAATGGTGAAAAATTACCTGTCAGCAGAGGGTGACAAAATCTCAAGTAGGCGGGCAGTTAAAAGGGTTAAAAGTAGCTATACATGTTGGGTATTGTTCTGTTCAGGGGACCTTGTTCTTTCAGATTTAGCTTGTTTTTTTCTTATTTGCATATTGATGTTTTAGGAAAAGGTGTTCTTTATTCTGCTTTTTTATACATTTTTTAGGGAAACCCTGTGCAACGAAAGAATTCTTTAAGGGATCACTTCCAGAAAGTTGAGCCCACTACAACAAGCTGGGTACGCCTAGAAAGCTTAATATGTGTACTAAAATATATGTGTCATAAAATATATGGTTTGTGAGGCATATTCCAAATGTAAAGGGTTGTTCTGGTTGAAAAAGTGCAAGGTGCACACTTGGTCTGCAGAGCTGAAATTTTCAAGGAAAATTACTGTTACACACATGCTTTACTTTGGGGTGTTTGCCAACCCCTCTACTGACAGTACCTATGCATGTTGGGTATTGTTCTGTTCGGAAGATGTTGCTTTTTCAGATTTAACTTGTTTTTTCTTGTTTGCATATAGTTTTTTTTTAAGAAAATGTGTCTTAGATACTGCTTTGTCATCCTTTTTTAGGGTAACTCTTTGCAACCAAAGAATACATTGAAGGATTTCTTCCAGAAAACTGTGGCTGCATCAACAAGCCTGGTACACCTAGAAAGCTTGAGGTGTGTACTTCCAGAGAATATATAGTTTGTTGGGGGTATCTGTAAATTTGAAAATGTAAAGGACATTTCATGTTAAAGCCCAGATGACCCTGGAAATCCCTTCAAAAATCACATTTGAACATGTGTAGTGCAAAATAGTGCTAAATGGTCTGGCAACACAGGGTGACAAAAACTCCAGGTAGGCTGGCACTTGAAGGGTTAAACCCCATACTAGTTTTAGATGGTGTCCACAGACTACACCTATGGGGGGGTAGGGTGGAGAAATGTGCATGTGTCTTATGGGAATGTAAAAAAAAACACAACATGTACCGGCGTTCCCACACTGCTGGCTGGGCCTGAAAGGTAACAGAAGCCCGCCCGCTATCCCTTCTGCCTCCCCAAAGCCGCTGCTTCTCCTGGGGGTGCAGGCACATGCAAACACCTGGCTTCTAGCAGTGGGTGGGCATGGCCTGGATGCAAGCCACAACCACATGGAGCCGGATGTTAGTGTGTGCACACGCAGAAGCAGCCGTGGTCGCAGAGGGGGCAGAGGGCAGGCTTCAGTTACCCTGCTCGCCCACCGCTCCTCGATCTTCTGGCCTCCCGGCAGCTGTGGCGGCCAGGCCAAAAGCTCGGGGGTGAAAGGACATGCGAGTACACTTTTTTTTTTTTTTTTTTTTTACCGGGGAAATGGAAGGGGTGAGAATGCCACAGTGCCTATAGAGAAGCCTCACTGCCTATGGAACTATGCTAAAGACCCTGACAGCTGAAGAGAGTGGTTATGGCACAGTGGTTAGGGCAGCTCACTGCTCCAGGCATGTGTGCACTCATTGCTTACTGCACGGAAGGGTTAGCTACAAAAAACGTAAAAAGGTACATACCTGAGGGTGTGGGCCCCCTGAAAAGCAAGGAGGGGACCCCTATAGAGGGAAATGAGGAGAAAGCAAATTTGCTTAACAACTTCTTTGCTTCTATATTCACAAAAGAATTTGACATGCTGAGTGAAATGCAGGGGAATAACCGAAACCCTCCATTAAATGTCACTGGTCTAACCAAGGAAGAAGTCCAGCACCATCTCAAGCAGATAAAAATCGATAAATCACCGGGACCAGATGACATACATCCTCGTGTTTTAAGGGAGTTATGTACAGTAATAGACAAGCCGTTATTTCTAATATTTGTGGATTCCATAACTACAGGGTATGTTCCGAGGGATTGGCGTCAATATTCAAAAAGGGATCTAGGGGGGAACCCGGGAACTACAGACCGGTAAGCTTAACATCTGTGGTGGGCAAGCTGTTTGAAGGTTTCTTAAGGGATACTAAATGACCTTATTATTCCATATCAGCATGGATTTATGAGGAATCGCTCCTGCCAGACAAACCTAATCAGCTTTTATGAGGAGGTAAGTTCAAGATTGGATCAGGGGGGAGTCATTGGATATCATATATCTTGACTTTTCTAAAGCATTTGATACTGTGCCACATAAAAGGCTGGTACAAAAGATGAGAATACTTGGACTGGGGGAAAACGTGTGCAGATGGGGGGGAAATTGGCTTAATGATCAGAAGCAGAGGGTGGTTATCAATGGTACAAACTCAGATTGGGTCACTGTTACTAGTGGAGTACCACAAGGGTCAGTTCTGGAACCAATTCTCTTCAATATATATATAAATGACATTAGGTATGGATTAAACAGTAAAGTCTCAATCTTTGCAGATGATACTAAGCTGAGTAAAGTAATTAAAACAAAAGAGGACAGCAGGCAGCTACAAACAGATTTAGATAAATTGGAAGCATGGGCAGTTAAATGGCAAATGAAGTTTAACACAGATAAATGTAAGGTTATGCACATGGGAAGGAGAAATCTGCGTCATGATTACACACTAAATAAAGAAACACTTAAAAACAATGGAAAAGGACCTAGGGGTTTTAGTTGACAATAAGCTCAACTGTAGTAATCATTGCCAGGCAGCTGCTGCCAAGGCAAATAGGATCATGGGGTGCATCAGGAGGGGCATAGGTGCTCATGACCAGAGCATCATTTTACCCCTGTACAAGTCACTGGTCAGACCCCATATGTAATACTGTGTACAGTTCTGGGCACCTGTGCTTAAAAAGGACATATCAGAACTGGAGCGCGTTCAAAGAAGGGCAACAAAGTTAATAAAAGGAGTGCGGGGGATAGAGTACCCGGAAAGATTGTCCAAGTTAGGTTTATTTAGTCTAGAAAAAAAGACGATTGAGGGGTGATCTAATAACTATGTATAAATATATTCGGGGTCAATACAAAGATCTGTCCCACAATCTATTTATACCCCGGAGTGTAACCATAACCCGGGGGCATCCACTAAGGTTAGAGGAAAGGTGCTTTCTCTAACGACATAGGAGGGGATTCTTCTCTGTAAGAGCAGTGAGACTATGGAACTCGCTGCCAGAGGAGGTAGTAATGATGGATACAATAAAAACGTTCAAAAGTGGCCTTGATGCCTTCCTGGCATGTAATAACATTTCCAGCTATGGCTACTAGACCACTGGAAGGAGTTAAACAGGCTGAACTGGATGGACTAAAGTCTTTATTCAGCCTTACATACTATGTTACTATGTTAAATGCAGAGAAAAAAACTCCTGTATGTGCATGGCCATCTACCCCCCCCCCCCAAAAAAAAAAAAATCCAAATAAGCTACCCCTCTTTCTCTGCTACCTCCCATGCAGAAACATCAAATGTTAATTAACAGATAAAAAGTTGGTCAGGTTTTGCGTGGAAGCAATTGTGCCCTGGTTGTGTGCTCATTAAAATGTATGGGACAATAATGGAACTGCTTGCTTTTCTTAATCGTAAAATACCTACAAGCAAGTAAAGCCACCCTGTGAATAAATAAATTAAGAAAAGATTTGTTAACAAAAGTATTCAGCTAACTATTTACCACTCCACTAAGACTAGGCGTCCAAGACATGGACATAGTAACCTAGCAGATAGGGAGGGTCTGATGTCCTGAAGGAATAATGGAAGAGAAATTAATTCTACAGGCGAGTACTCACAGAATTCTCTTTTTTACTTCAGGCCATCAGAGTAATTCAGAGAAGATTGGGGCTTCCAAAAGCAGTACCCTTAATTCGAGTGGGATCCCCAAAAACCCTTATTCCTTTCAGGAATAAGACATTCCAAAACCATCTAATTACTATTGTATGTAATTCCTTCCTACCAAAGGCTCTACCTTATAGAATTTGGTAAATGTATGAACTGAAGACCAAGTAGCGGCTTTGCATACTTGCTCTACCGAAGCTTGATGCTAAAAAGCCCAAGATGCTCCAATAGCTTTTGTCGAATGAGCAGTAGTCCTAAAGGGAGGATCCTTCCCTTTGGAGACATAGGCTCTTTCCACTGCCTGTCTAATCCATCGGCTGATGGTAGACTTAGATGGTGGAAGACCTTCCGTGGACCCTCAGGTATAACAAATAAGGAGTCTGACCTACGGAAAGATTGTGTAGCAGTGAGATAGTATCTTAGTACTTTCACTACATCTAGCAAATGAAGAATACTTTTTTTTTTAATTGGACAATGGAGTAGGACATAAGGAAGGCAAATTTACCTCTTCATTAAGATCATATTGTTTAAATCAGAAGACGGCCTTTTCCTTATGTAACACTAAATAGGGAGACTTAACTGATAAAGCTGCTAATTAAAAAAACCTCTTTACTGAGGTTATTGCCACTTTAAAAGATAATCTTAAGAGTCAATAAACCTAGTGACGCATCTGCCAATGGTTCAAAAGGAGGACCCTGAAAGACTAATAAAACTAAGTTCAGGTCCCAAACCGGCAGAAGTGGCTTACGAGGAGACCGCACATGAGTGACTCCCTATACAAAAATTGATACATTTATTCTCAGCAATCGGTTTTTGAAAAAATATAGATAAAGAGGATTTCTGTCCCTTAAAACCTTCATCAAGCCCCTTCAGCAAAAAAAAAATCCAATATTCTGGGAATAGAAAAAGTTCTACCATCGAACCCTTTGGATTTGAACCAAGCGATAAATGCTTGCCAGACTCTATAGTAGATCATTGATGAAGACTTCTTCCTGGTCTGAATCATAGTCTGGATGACCCCCTTTCTGCCAAGATAAACGATTCAATAGCCACGCCGTCCAAGCCAGAACTTGTGAATTGGGATGCCTTAAAGGCCCCTGTGTGAGAAAATCTGGATAATCTCCACGAGTTGCCCTCTGACATCCTTACTATGTCTGAGAACCAGCTTCTTCTTGGCCACCGAGGAGCCACCAGAATGGTTGGGACTCCCTTGTGAGCTAACCCTTTTTTAATACTCTATCCATGAGTGGAATCGTAGGGAATGCATAAAGAAGCTTGAATGCTGACCACTGAAGAGTCAGGGCATCGGTTGCTATTAGAGGATCCCTGGATCCAAACTTTGGAAACTTCGATTGTGCCGTGATGCAAATAGATCTACGTCCGGAATCCCCCAGCACATGCACAGGGATTGAAAAAACGCTCTGACTGAGAGACCATTTCCTCTGATGCAGGACCGTTCCGCTGAGATGAGATCGGCCTGCAGGTTGTCTCTCCAGGTATGTGTACTGCCAAGATACATGGAACCTGTTTCTTGGCCCAAAGTAAAATTCAGCTCACTTCCATGAGGGGTTTACTGCTTCTGTTGCCCCCATGGTGGTTGATATATGCCACTGACGTCTGCTTGAATCTGGGCGGGATGCCCCTTCAGATGGTATGTCCAATGTCTGAGACACAATAGAATCGCTCACAGTTCCAGGACATTTATGGAGAGTCTGCTCTCCTTCGGACTCCACTGTCCCTGGATCGTTTGGGACTCCATGACACTCCCCCAACCAGATAGACTGCCATCCGTGGTGATCTTCCACAGTACTGGAAGAAAAGATTTGCCAATCTGAAGAGGCTGAGGACTCAACCACCAGGCTAGAGACTGCCTTGTTGACTGTGTCATGCAAAAAAGAGTGATCCAGAGTCTGTGGGTCTCGATCCCAGATTGTGAGCAATTCCATCTGCTGCTTGTGTGAATAGAGCAAAAGGCTCTGCCTCAAAGCAAGTTACCATCAGGCCCAACAGTCACATTCCTTGACGAATCGTCGGGCTGAAGTAAAAGTCTCTTCTGTTCTGGAAGAACACTTTTGCCTGAGACATGTCTAATGACATTCCCAGAAATGAATAACTCTTGAAGGTATGATATTTGACTTAATTTGACTGGATAGTCAGTTATCCAATGTCGGTCAGACAGTCTGTGTGTCCTTCTGGGCCCCCTGACATGATGGGGCCCATATCAACAGATTGTCTATGTAAGAGATTACCGTATTTTTCGCCCTATAAGACGCACCTGCCCATAAGACGCACCTAGGATTTGGGGGAAGAAAATAAGAAAAAAAAATTTTCAATCAAAAACGCACCATTACAGACAGTGTCATTCCCCTATCCAATTCCCATAGGCCGTGTGGGATGCCCCCATTCCATAGACAGTGTAGCATGCCCCCATCCCATTCCCCATATATCCAGTGTGGCATCCCCCCCTTCCATTCCCCATATACCCATTGGCTGTGTGGCATCCCCCTCTCCCCCCATTAGTATAGGCTGTGTGGCATCCCTCTCCCCACATTCCCATAGGCTGTGTGGCATCCACCTCTCCCCCCATTCCCATTGGCTGTGTGGGTTTCCCCCTCCCCCCATTAGAATAGGCTGTGTGGCATCCCTCTCTCCCCATTCCCATAGGCAGTGTGGCATCCCCCTCTCCCCATTAGCATGGGCTGTGTGGCATCCCCCTCCCCCCATTAGCATGGGCTGTGTGGCATCCCCCTCTCCCCATTAGCATGGGCTGTGTGGCATCCCCCTCTCCCCATTCCCATAGGCTGTGTGGCATCCCCATCCCCCCATTCCCAAATGCTGTGTGGCATCCCCCTCCCCCCATTCCCATAGCCTGTGTGGCATCCCCATCCCCCCATTCCCAAATGCTGTGTGGCATCCCCCTCCCCCCATTCCCATAGGCTGTGTGGCATCCCCATCCCCCCATTCCCAAATGCTGTGTGGCATCCCCATCCCCCCATTCCCAAATGCTGTGTGGCATCCCCCTCCCCCCATTCCCATAGGCTGTGTGGCATCCCCCTCCCCCCATTCCCAAAGGCTGTGTGGCATCCCCCTCCCCCCATTCCCATAGGCTGTGTGGCATCCCCCTCCCCCCATTCCCATAGGCTGTGTGGCATACCCCTCCCCCCATTCCCATAGGCTGTGTGGCATCCCCATCCCCCCAATCCCCTTAGGCTGTGTGGCATCCCCATCCCCCCATTCCCAAATGCTGTGTGGCATCCCCATCCCCCCAATCCCCTTAGGCTGTGTGGCATCCCCATCCCCCCATTCCCAAATGCTGTGTGGCATCCCCCTCCCCCCATTCCCATAGGCTGTGTGGCATCCCCATCCCCCCATTCCCAAATGCTGTGTGGCATCCCCATCCCCCCATTCCCAAATGCTGTGTGGCATCCCCCTCCCCCCATTCCCATAGGCTGTGTGGCATCCCCCTCCCCCCATTCCCATAGGCTGTGTGGCATCCCCCTCCCCCCATTCCCATAGGCTGTGTGGCATCCCCCTCCCCCCATTCCCATAGGCTGTGTGGCATCCCCCTCCCCCCATTCCCATAGGCTGTGTGGCATCCCCATTCCCCCAATCCCCTTAGGCTGTGTGGCATCCCCATCCCCCCATTCCCAAATGCTGTGTGGAATCCCCATCCCCCCAATCCCCTTAGGCTGTGTGGCATCCCCATCCCCCCATTCCCACCCCCCTCCCCCCGTTAGTATAGGCAGGCGCCTGTGTGAGAAAATCTGGATAATCTATAGGCTGTGTGGCATCCCTCTCCCCACATTCCCATAGGCTGTGTGGCATCCACCTCTCCCCCCATTCCCATTGGCTGTGTGGGTTTCCCCCTCCCCCCATTAGAATAGGCTGTGTGGCATCCCTCTCTCCCCATTCCCATAGGCAGTGTGGCATCCCCCTCTCCCCATTAGCATGGGCTGTGTGGCATCCCCCTCCCCCCATTAGCATGGGCTGTGTGGCATCCCCCTCTCCCCATTAGCATGGGCTGTGTGGCATCCCCCTCTCCCCATTCCCATAGGCTGTGTGGCATCCCCATCCCCCCATTCCCATAGCCTGTGTGGCATCCCCATCCCCCCATTCCCATAGCCTGTGTGGCATCCCCCTCCCCCCATTCCCATAGGCTGTGTGGCATACCCCTCCCCCCATTCCCAAAGGCTGTGTGGCATCCCCATCCCCCCATTCCCATAGGCTGTGTGGCATACCCCTCCCCCCATTCCCAAAGGCTGTGTGGCATCCCCCTCCCCCCATTCCCATAGGCTGTGTGGCATCCCCCTCCCCCCATTCCCAAAGGCTGTGTGGCATCCCCCTCCCCCCATTCCCATAGGCTGTGTGGCATCCCCCTCCCCCCATTCCCATAGGCTGTGTGGCATACCCCTCCCCCCATTCCCATAGGCTGTGTGGCATCCCCATCCCCCCAATCCCCTTAGGCTGTGTGGCATCCCCATCCCCCCATTCCCAAATGCTGTGTGGCATCCCCATCCCCCCAATCCCCTTAGGCTGTGTGGCATCCCCATCCCTCCATTCCCAAATGCTGTGTGGCATCCCCATCCCCCCAATCCCCCCATTCCCAAATGCTGTGTGGCATCCCCCTCCCCCCATGCCGCAGCGTCGACGCAGGCCACGCCCACCCCATTCACGAGCTGGCTCTGTCCCGGCCCCGCCGCTGCGATCGCCGTCTTTTCAGGCAGCGATGACAGCGGCGGGGCCAGAGACAGAGCCCCCGCCGCTCCTCCATCTGCTTCTCCACATGCGATCACGAAGGTCCGGGCAGCGGGTGGGCGTGGCAGACAGAGCCCCCGCCGCTCCTCTGGCCTCTGTGCCAGACAACGCGGGAGCGCCGGGGACGGGTGAGTTTTTTTTTTTTTTTAAATTTTTTTTTAATTTTTTTTTTTACATTCGCCCGATAAGGCGCACTGACATTTTTCCCTCACTTTTGGGGAAAAATAAGTGCGTCTTATAGGGCGAAAAATACGGTATATATTATACCCTGACTTCTTAGAGAAAACATGAGACCTGCCAACACCTTGGTAAACACCCTTGGTGCTGATGATAGACTGAAGGGTAGCGTCACAAACTGAAGATGTAGGCCACCTACTGCAATGTAGGTATGCATCCTTATATATACACTGTGGTTATAAAAACTCCCGGCTGGAGTAACATCACTGTGGATCAACAACTCCAATCTCTGAAAAGGTGAGATATGGCAGATCTCAAAGCTTCTGCTTTCTGCGGAATTAGAGATCCCCCTGACCAAGATAATCTCTGAGGAGGTCTGGCTCCTAATTTGATCTTGTTACCTGAGGATACAACTTCCTGTATCCAAATATCTGTTACATGAAGCCTCTAAATATGAGCAAAATGCAGAAGCTTTCCCCCTACTTGCAAGAGCGGGGCGTCCCTTCATGCCTGAGCAGGCTTTGAAGGGGCTCTGGCTTTATTCTGCCAGACAGCTGTAGCCTTAATTTGGGACTTTGTCTTACTCCAAAAAATCTCTTTGGTATCCCAAAGAGGCCGAACCTCTAGTCGGAACCCCGGAGGATTAGAGGCCCTGTGGAAAGCAATATTAGACTTCTGATTCTGTGAAAGATTAGATGATTCACCACTAGTAGCATGCTTTACCATGTCAACCAAGCACTCTCCAAACAGACAACCCACCTTAAAGGGGAGTCCCATCAGATTCTTTTTAGAGGCTATGTCAGCTGGCCATTGCTTAAGCCATAAAACACGCCTTAAAGCGGTCCTTAATTCTGAATAAAAGTCTATCTTATATGTTTCCCACACCCTGTACATGCAGATTGCTCACATTGCAAATCATCCTACCTGCATATACTGCATGTTATGAGCCTTTAAACATCCAAGATGGCGGCTCATGGATCATCAGGCAGCCTGCAAACAGGAAGTGCCTTCTGACTGTGCTGCTCTGCATTCTGGAATTGCTGACCTTTTCCTGACCCCAGCTCTGCTCTGTCTGAGTAAAGCACATCTATAACCCCACCCCCTGTACTTTATCCCACGCCTCTCTCCTCAGTAAGTGTGATGCTTCTAAGTCAAGATGGCGGCGCCCGTATCCTAAAGTCCTGAACAGAGTTGAAGCCCGGTGGGGGAAAGAATAAGTAGTAAGTGACTAAAAACTTAAAATATATAAACTTTAGATGCTGGGGAATAATTTAAGGGTTTGGGCTTTTCAATAAACCATGCTGAAGGTCCAGTTTAAGGCTACCACCAGAGATAGGCCTCTGGCTTAACCTGCTCAGTCCTCCACAGCCAGGATCACATACCTGTTGTAGCCAAACTGGTTTTGATCAACAGGGAGCATGTCTTCCGTGAACAACCCCTACGAGTCTGTTTTAACAACCTCCTGCTCCCCAAAAATGCTATGAATGTAGCACCCATAATTGAATACGCATGACATGCCACCTGATCTATCCGCTGGATTCTTTGGAGAAGCACTATTAACCCTTCTATTGCCAGCCACATAAAATTTACGTGGTTGCCTCTCCAACCATCAAACGCCAGCCACGTAAAATTTATGTGCCTGGCATTGCCCCCTGCTAGTGCCTGCAAAATGTAAAAAAAAAACACTTACCTGACCCCTCATTTGAACCGGCCGGGTCTCCTCTTCACCCTGGGGGGCTCCGATCCCCCGTCGGGGCTCCTCCGGAGGAAGGGGAGGGCCTGGAGTATGCCCCCCCCCCCGTTTTTGCAGCCACTGGCTTTTCCTGTTAAAATTAAAAAAAAATGAAAATGACATTTACTCACCTCCATGTGCGCTCGATCTCGCCGGCCCTCCTCTTCACCCGGGGGGCCTCCGATCCCCCCCCCCCAGGGCTTTCTATCTTCAGGAGAGAGCTTTCAGGCTCTCTCCCCTCTTCCTCCGACGGGCGCCACCATTTTACTGCGAAGCCCCGCCCCTTTTATGACGTCACTCGGCCGGCATCTTGACAGCTCCAGGCCTCTCAGCTGTCAGATGCCGGTGATCAGTGGCCTGAGAAGGCTGCCGATCACCGGCATCTGACAGCAGATCAGCGAGGGACACAGGAGCTGATGATCGGAGGTGAGTAAAGAGTAAATTTTTTTTTTTAAATAAAATAATTTTTACTGTGTGTGTGTTTTATTTAACTGTTAACCCTTTGTGAACTGGTAAGGGGTCCATTAGACCCCTGTACCAGTTCACAAGGCTGGGGTCTGGCAAGTCATCTGCCCTAGCGGGTGACTTACCATTAACCCCTGCACCCCCAATTACCTGCCTCCCCAAAGTCCAGGGGGGGCAGAAGAGCCCGGGCCCACATAGGCTATGTGGGCTCGTAGGCTGCAGGGTGGGGGGCCACAAAAGCTTGCCCCCACTCTGTTCCTACAAGCCCCCATAGCTGGTTCTGGGCTGGTTATGACGGCTAGGGGGGACCCTATGTCATTTTTTTTTTTATTTTAAGGGTTAGGGTTAGCCTAACCCTTAAAATTCCCCGGGAGGGGGGACGCTACTTGTTAGAGGGAAGCGCGAGATGCGGCCGCCAGCATGCTCAGAGCCGCTGTGGTTGTCCGTCTCTTGTCCGTGCATACCACAGCGGCTCTGAGCACTCTGATTGGACGAGTGCTCGCGCATGCGCCGTAGGAGCGGGCTGAGGTGAGTTTTTTTTATACCTTTCTCGGGGGTTTTACGCAGCGGGGCACCCCCGCGGAAGTGGATCAAAACTCAGGATAGTGAAAATCCTGGGTGTTGGTCCACTTTACGGGTTAGGGTTAGGCGAACCCTTAAAATTCCCCCCCAAAAATGGGGTCCCACCACTCCCTGGGATTAAAAAGAAAAAATGTAAAAAAATTAAAATTTTAACCCTTTAACTGCCAGCCTACCTTGAGATTTTGTCACCCTTTGTTGCCAGACCATTTTGCACCATTTTGCGCTCCCCTTGTTCAACTGTGATTTTTGAAGGGATTTCCAGGGATTTCCCAGGAAAGTGATATATTGTTGTTTTCAGCAGAGTCTGGGCTTTAACATGAAATGTCTTGTTTGTCATTTTTTAGGTGTATTCTCAATATTTTTGGATGAAATATGTGCAAAAAAACCCCAAAAAACAATTTTTTACAAATTGTAGTGTTTTTTTGTAATAAAAAAAAATGTAAGTTTGTCAATAAAATCTTATTGCGCGTGAAACCCCAATTTCTCCCGGTTACAGCGATACCACATATGTATAGGTAGACACCCTTTCCTGCCCAGGAGACTCCCCCAAACTGAAACAACGCTTTAGGAGATTTTCAGATAAAATACAACTATGCTACGCGCTAAGGGCAACTTGCAGTTTTTCAAGAACAACCCTTTACATTTGAAATACCCCCAACAAACTATAGATTCTCTGGAAGTATACACCTCAGGCTTCCTAGGCGTACCGGGCTTGTTGACATGGGTGCAGTTTTCTGGAAGTAATCCCTCAATATATTCTTTGGTTGCACAGGGTTTCCCTAAAAAAAAAAAAAAAGTATAAAAAAGCAGAATCAAAACCACATTTTCCTAAAAAAAACTATATGCAAACAAGAAAAAAACTGAAAATCTGAAAAAGCAACATGCCCCGAACAGAACAATACCCAGCATGCATAGCTACTGTCAAGGGAAGAGTTGCCAAACACACCAAAGTAAAGCATGTGCGTAACGGTAATTTTACTTAAAAATTTCAGCTCTGCAGACAAAAGTGCGCACCTTGTGCTTTTCCTACCAAAACAAGCCTTTACATTTGGAATATCCCCCATAAACCATATATTCCCTGAAAGTACACATTTTAAGCTTTCTAAGCGTACCCAGCTTGTCGTGGGCTCATCTTTCTGGAAGTAATCCCTTGAAGAATTCTTGTTGCACAGGGTTTCACAAAAAAATTTATAAAAAAGCAGAATAAAAAACACCTTTTCCTAAAATATCAATATGCAAATAAGAAAAAACAAGCTAAATCTGAAAGCGCAAGGTCCCCCGAACAGAACAATACCAAACATGCATAGGTACTATTAACCCTTTTAATTGCCAGCCTACTTGATTGTCACCCTCAGTTGGTCATTTTTCCCCATTTTGCGGCATGTTTAAACGTGATTTTTGTCGGAATTTCTTGGAAAATATATATATTTTTTTTGCAGCAGAATTTAGGCTTTAACATTAAATGTCTTGTTTGTAATTTTTCTACTGTTTTTTAAATATTTTTGCGTAAAAAAAAAACAAAAACATTTTTTAAACAATTGTCTCCTTTATTTTAAATAAAACATTTTTTTAGTAATAAAAACCATATTGCATGCGATAGCCCCATTTCTCCCGATTACAACGGTACCACATATGTATCGATAGCCCCCCCATTCTTGCCCAGGAGACCCCCCAAACTGAAAAGAGCATTTTATAATTTACAAATAAAATACTACTATCCACACTATAAACATAAGGGGTTCATTTAAAATGACATAGGGACCCCCCTCCCAGGGGGGGGGGGAGACCCCCATTTTTTTTGGGAATTTTTGGCCAAGCCTAAACCTTAAAATTAAAAAAAAAAAATAGTGGAGGGGGGTCCCTATGTCGTTTTCTTTTTAATTTTAATTCTTTAAAATCTTAATTTTTTACATTTTTTCTTTTTATTCCCAGGGGGTGGTGGGACCCCATTTTTTGGGGGGAATTTTAAGGTTTAGGGTTAGCCTAACCCTAACCCATAAAGTGGACCAACACCCAGGATTTTCACTATCCTGGTTTTTGATCCACTTCCGCGGGGGTGCCCCGCTGCGTAAAACCCCCCGAGAAAGGTATAAAAAAACTCACCTTAGCCCGCTCCTACGGCGCATGCGCGAGCGCTCATCCAATCAGAGAGCTCAGAGCCGCTGTGGTATGCACGGACAAGGGACGGACAACCACAGCGCCTCTGAGCACGCTGGCAGCCACATCTCGCGCTTCCCTCTAACAGGGAGCGCGCCCGCGTCGGCCATTCACAAACGACCGGCGCATGTGCGCGCCCTGATAGAGAGAAGCGCGAGATGCGGCCCGCGCATGCACCGTTGGAACGGGGATAAGGTAAGGCGAATGGGGCGTCCTGGGGGGTTTCACACAGCGGGCCGATTTCGGATGCCCCGCGGGGAGCGATCTGATCAGCCCGAGTGTTGGTCCACTTAAAAAAAAAATTTGAATTTTAAGGGCTAGGCTAGGGTTAGGATTAATCCCTTGAATTCCTCAAGGGATTACTTCCATAAAGATGAGCCCACAACAACAAGCTGGGTACGCTTAGAAAGCTTAAAATGTGTACTTTCAGGGAATATAGGGTTTATGGGGGATATTCCAAATGTAAAGGCTTGTTTTGGTAGAAAAAGCACAAGGTGAGCACTTTGTCTGCAGAGCTGAAATTTTGAAGTAAAATTACCGTTACGCACATGATTTACTTTGGTGTGTTTGGCAACTCTTCCCTTGACAGTAGCTATGCATGCTGGGTATTGTTCTGTTCGGGGGAAGGTTGCTTTTTCAGATTTTCAGTTTTTTTCTTGTTTGCATATAGTTTTTTTTTAGGAAAATGTGGTTTTGATTCTGCTTTTTTATACTTTTTTTTAGGGAAACCCTGTGCAACCAAAGAATATATTGAGGGATTACTTCAAGAAAACTGCACCCATGTCAACAAGCCTGGTACGCCTAGGAAGCCTGAGGTGTATACTTCCAGAGAATCTATAGTTTGTTGGGGGTATTTCAAATGTAAAGGGCTGTTGTTCTTGAAAAACTGCAAGGTGCGCTTAGCGCGTAGCATAGTTGTATTTTATCTGAAAATCTCCTAAAGCGTTGTTTCAGTTTGGGGGAGTCTCCTGGGCAGGAAAGGGTGTCTACCTATACATATGTGGTACCGCTGTAACCGGGAGAAATTGGGGTTTCACGCGCAATAAGACTTTATTGACAAACTTACATTTTTTATTACAAAAAAAACACTACAATTTGTAAAAAAAATTTTGGGGTTTTTTTTTTGCACATATTTCATCCAAAAATATTTAGAATACACCTAAAAAATGACAAACAAGACATTTCATGTTAAAGCCCAGCTGAAAAAAACAATATATCACTTTCCTGGGAAATCCCTGGAAATCCCTTCAAAAATCACAGTTGAACAAGGGGAGCGCAAAATAGTGCAAAATGGTCTGGCAACAAAGGGTAACAAAATCTCAAGGTAGGCTGGCAGTTAAAGGGTTAAAGGATGGCATAACCAAAATCTTAAAAAACAGAGCGTCCACCACAGGAGGGTGAGACCGTAATTCAATCTGATCTGGAGGAAAGGGATACATAGTATCTAGTACTTTAGGAGTGGTTGGAAGACTACCTGACTTCTACCGTTCCCTACTAATCAGATTAGAATAATGCGTATGCTCCGCAACATCCTCCAGAATGTAGGAAATCAAACTATCCATCTATCTTCTCCTTAACTGAGCACACCCTTGTGTAGAGGACTCCGAATCCGAGTCTCTACTGGATGAATCCTCCAGGATAACTTCCTGGGAGACTATGGCAGCCAAATATCCTCTTCAACTCAGAGGAAAAAATATTTTCTTTAAAACCTTTTTAGTAGCCTATACTTCTTAATGACTCTCTAAAGGTTTAGGACCACTTGAGGGCTGCCGACAGGGTTTAAAGACTCAGAGGGAGACTATGGCAGCCACAATATCCTCTTCAATTTTTTTTTTCAAAAACCTTCTTAGTAGCCAATACGACTCACTAAAGATTTAGGTCCACTTGAAGGTTGCCAAGGGGGTTTTTAAGACTCAGAGGGCACCAGCGACAAGGGTCAGAACCCTTGCAGGGAGGAGACAACTGTCTTCCATATCCAAAACTAACGTAGCATAACCCTGCACACCATGCTATCCTCATCCAGTGCCTGTTTGCATATTGGACATGGGGTGAATCTATCTGCTAAAAGACCAGATCCGATTATCCCCAGATGCCTCCATCACGGTGAAAATAATACTAGTCTACGTCCCTGGGGATCTGATAATATAATATATATAAAATTATATAATATATATATATATATATATATATATATATATATATATATATATATTACCTGCCCTTTCACACAAAATATAAAAATATAGAATAAAACAATATTAATTATTAAACTAAATATAGATTTTATATATTAAAACTATATTAATAACATAATATTAATAAACACAATAATCATATAAACGTACAATCAAATTAACCTAGCTAATGGTTTAGGTCTGCATGAGGGTGGCCGTGCGGCAGTTAGGAGCAGCCCCCTGCCGGCCAACAACCCCAGCCTCTGGCCGGGAAAGCGCAGAGTGTCCGCCCGGGCAGCAGAGAAGAACCGACTGCCTTGGCGGTACTCGTCACTTTGCTAAGCCGAAAGTCTTACCACGGCCTCGGCTGAGAAAAAGAGCGCTGAGCCCCTAAGAAGAACCGGAGGTGTCGGCGTTACTCGGCACATCGCTAAGCTGAAAATCTTTCCAGGGCGGCGGACTGAGAAACCACGCTGTGCCCCTGAAAAGAACCGGCTGTTTCAGCGGTGCTAACTACTTCGCCAAGCCGAAAATCTTTCAACTCCTGCGGCCGAGAAAACGATCCTTCCTTGCTGCTGCCTTAGCTCCGTCTCTTAAGGGTTTTGTAAAATTTTGAATTTTACAACCAGTAAAACACATAATTACCACATGGGAAAGAGCAATAAAAGAGGGAAAATAATTCCCTTGGTCACCCCCAATCAGGCTCACCATACAAAAACCCGTGGCTGCTTTTTCCTGTGGGGGAATTCTCAGCACAGTAGTGTCAGCTCTTTTTTAAAAAACAAAAAGGTGACATCCCAATGCCCCCCGAACCCTGGCGCTTAGCCTTACCATCCTGATCTAAATGCAGCTCAGCTGCGGAGGCAAAGAGGGTCCATTCAGATCAGAGGAGTATAAGGGCCCAGGAACACTCAGGTTTCCAATACCCCAGCTTCCAAGGCATAATTCCTTTAAAAACAAAAAGTAAATGGGAGAGGAGTTCAGATACACCCTTGCAGCTCAGTGCCAACTGCAAGAAAGAAACTGGAGTGGAGGAAGTCAGCCAGGAGGATATAGGCCCGGGAGGTGGAGCCGCACCTTCCATTATTGTAGTCCACGCCCTTTGGGAGAGGTTAACCCGATCGTCTCTGAATTACTATGGCGTGAAGTAAAATGGAAGAGAAATAACAGATAAGATCAGCACCTTGGCCACATCATATTGCCACACGATAAAGGAAACTATAAATAATACCATGGAAAGTGGAATTACCCTTTAAATGATTTTCCTGTCTCCAAAAATTCACAAAACAACTGAAGAGAAATATAAGCCTCTCAGTAAATTTCTTTGTCCTCTCGATTTGGGATGCCCCACGGTCTAAAATCTACAGGAGCGCCTTGTGTACTCACCCTGCAGGTGATCCTAAGGTGAAGAGGGAGGTGACAGGCACACTGACCAAATAATAACTAACATGAGAGGCGCACTTGAGTAGAAACCAAGACTTCTGTTTTAAATAGATTTTAGAGGCAAATAATAGGATTGGTTTTCAGCTAATAGGGCTGGTGCTCCCTTAAGATTTTTCTATTGTAATTGTCCTGCCCATGTGCACGTCCCAGGTTAGTTCTAAACTGGTCTGAGCGTCTTTTTGTATCTTTTGGATTTGTGAAAACACATTGGGAGTGTATAGAGGAGGCTTTCGACTCCCCACCCATGTGTTGCACTCAAGGTATTGAGCAAACTCAGGTACCTGTATGTCCCTGATCATAGATAAGAGATCTCCTAGATAAGAGCTAGGAATGCACACATCTACACAAAGGCACTTTGGCGTTTGGTTGTGCAGCACCAACATACCTCTGCAGATGTGTGCCAATTTGTTGGTAGGGTTTTACGGGACAATTCAGCTATTCCACCCTACTTCGGTTAAACAAAACTTACCAAAATCTGAGACAAAGCCCCCAATGTACAGGCAATTCCATTCTCCAATGACCACTGTGTCAAGCGGCCACTCCCCTGCTTTAGTTTACAGATTAATCTAAAGTCTTAATTTCCACTACACTTAATCCAAAGCTGGCTATGCCTGTTCTAGGCCTCAGCATGCCCCCTCCAATGCAGTAAATGGAGCAAGTGTGGCCAGTCACAGAGATTTATAAACGGGGCGGCCATTAGATAAGAGGCTCTGGGGTGAGGGGGTTGGTCGTGGGTACATTTTTTTTTAACTTGCCAAGAACAGATGACATGCAAGGGATAAATGTGAGCATTTATGTTTTTGTTTTTTTTTTACCTGGACAGGGGCATAGAATATAAACACCTTGAACTGTATTTATTAGGTAATAACTACAAGCTGGGAAATAACTACAACTCCTAACATCTCTCTCCATTAGCTGGCAAGCATGGCACATGAGACAATAAGCATGACAGGAGGAGTTCTCCCACAAGTAATGAATTATCCTTCTATTGTCAAGAACCATTTAGGAAAACATGACCCTTTTGGGGAGTTTGTGGAAGGATTCAATGTTTAGTCTGTTCACATTAGTAATAGCCAGTGTCAGGAGATGTATGAAACAACATATATACAATACATTGTAGGCACACATGTGGCACAGGCATCCTATTGGTTCTGTGTGGCTGCCATCTTGCAAAGGCTGCATGCCAAATTGATACAACGTCTTCTCAACTCAAAACAAACACCACAAGGTTTTGTAGCCTAGATTGCTATGGAGACCACAGACACATGCCCATTCATGTAATCTCTTCTACATGAACAATGTACTTCATTCACATGAAGCTATTTTTTTATCCTGAGAGCCACATTCAGCACCAGGAGCCTGTCACGAGCCACATTTAGTGCAAAGAGACTGTAGAAACTATATAAACAATACAGCAATACAGAACAGGAACCAACCAGGGACAGTGTTGCAGTGCTGTGGCACTCCCCTCCAATGTATATGCACACATTTTCAGCCAATTCCACACAGGGAGATTCCTAAAAAGCACCTCTCTTCATTCCCATTTGCATTGTAACTAGAGATGAGCGAATCGATCCGGACGAACCCGGATTCGTTCCGAATTTCATGAAAAATTCGATTCTGAACGAATCCGAATTTCCCCGCGATTCGATCGATCGAAGTTTTTCTTTAAACTCCATTTACTTCAATTACAGGCATTGTAAAATGGTGGATGGACATGTCTGGACATATCCCCTGGGGCAAGTTATCATGGGAAGGTCACATGCAGCCTATCAGCAGCCAGGAGCCCCGGTGACGTCACAGCGCTATATAAAACGGCGGCCATCTTGCTTGTGCGCATTTGAGACTTGCATTCGTGAGCGAAAGGTGGCTGCTGCAGCTAGGGAGAGAGAGGGAGACAGGCAGAAAGACTCAGCAAGTCAGGGAGAGGCAGGGAGAGCCAGGGAAAGGTAGGAAAAAAATCGGAGGCAGTGACAGGGAAAGTTTTTTTTTTTTCTTTTCATCCAGCCTGAGTTTCACTAATTGCTTTGGGTGTGCATTGAATTCTGTCTGCTGAAATTACACCCACCGCTGCCTGGGGTATCCCAAAATCTCAGCTACCCACCCCGCCAGTTATACTAAGCAGGCCTGTTTCAGCCTGTTTTTTGCTAATTGCTTTAGGTGTGCATTGAATTCTGTCTGTTCAAATTACACTGGGGACTGGGGTATCCCAAAATCTCAACTACCCACCCCGCCAGTTATACTAAGCAGGCCTGTGTCAGGCTGAGTTTTACTAATTGCTTTAGGTGTGCATTGAATTCTGTCTGTTCAAATTACACCCACCGCTGCCTGGGGTATCCCAAAATCTCAGCTACCCACCCCGTCAGATATACTAAACAGGCCTGTGTCAGCCTGAGTTTTACTAATTGCTTTAGGTGTGCATTGAATTCTGTCTGTTCAAATTACACCCACCGCTGCCTGGGGTATCCCAAAATCTCAGCTACCCACCCCGCCAGTTATACTAAGCAGGCCTGTGTCAGCCTGAGTTTTACCAATTGCTTTAGGTGTGCATTGAATTCTGTCTGTTCAAATTACACTGGGGACTGGGGTATCCCAAAATCTCAACTACCCACCCCGCCAGTTATACTAAGCAGGCCTGTGTCAGCCTGAGTTTTACTAATTGCTTTAGGTGTGCATTTAATTCTGTCCCAAAATCTCACCTACCACCCCGCCAGTTAGACTAAATAAGCAAATACATAAAAATGTCAGGCAGACAAGTCCCTGGAAGTTCAAAGAGGAGTGGCAGAGGCAAAGATTCTGCAGGCAGAGGTCGCAGCAGACTAGGGGCGAGTAGCAGCAGGAGTCACGGTGAGAGACCTGATCTGCCAGTATCTGCTAGCGGTCGTGTCTCCACCAGTAACGCATCTGCCGTGGTAGATTGGTTAACACGCTCATCAACATCATCACAAGTTACGTCTGAGACCCCCAGTCTAGGGTCGGTAGGTTCCTCTGACACAACCCTGAGTTGGCATGCCCCAAGAGCAGTCCCTGTCCTCCCATTGCCTCTTTCCTACGCCGTTCCCTCCCCCAGCGACGTATCCTATGCTTTGGGTTCAGCTCCACTGTTTAGTGAGGAGGACGATCAGATAGAGGACAGTCAGCAGCTACTGCCCAGCCATGAAATGGAGGTGGCTTCTTTAGCTCGGCAGACAAATAGTGATGTGGACAGAGTCGTGGGTGTTGCGAGCTTTCCAGCTCCTGCGCCAGACACTGTTGATGAAACCGAGAAGATCAGTGAGGTACAGCCACAACTCGGTGATGATGATGATGATGATGAAGCCGATCGCACTTGGGAGCCGGGTGATGAAGGGGCTTCATCGTCATCATCAGGAGAAGAGGGGCGCAGGTTGCCCCGGAGTCAGCAGCTGAGGCAGCAAGGTGTTAGCAGCGTGGTGGGCAGTCAGCATGGGGGCACAATTGTAAAGGCTGGAGCCAAACGGGGCCGGGGTAGAGCACCTGCTGTGCGGCAGCCTACCTTATCGGGAGGTAGTGGAGCAGGGGTTCCTGGAGTTGGCAACAGTAGCAGTGAATCAGTGAGGCCTGTTGGTGGGAAAAGTAGCTACTCGGCAGTGTGGCAGTTTTTCCTGAAGCATCCGCAGGAGGATAACATGGCCACATGCAAGATATGTAGGCAGAAGGTGATGCGTGGCCAGGGTCCAAATGTTGGCACCACGGCCCTGCGTCAACATATGATGCTTCACCATAAAGCGGCCTGGGAGAACCGAGGCTCCCAAGGGGTGGTCCAGCCTGCTTCCTCACCAAGTGGCACGCCGCTCCCAATTTCTGCCAGCCAAGGCTCCAGCACCTCAGCCGAAGGCAGCGGTGCGTCATACCCATCCTCTGTTGCTCCTGCTCTTCCTCCTCCTCCAAGCCATGCATCCCGCCAGCAATCCCTCAGCAAAGCCATGTCTAAGAGACAGCAGTATGCGCCCACTCATCCCACGGCGCAGAAGCTGAATATGCTGCTGTCCCAAGTTGCTGGTGCTGCAGTCGCTCCCTTTTAAGGTGCAGTCGCTGCACCTTTCAGAGAACTGATGGCTTGTGCCGAGCCGAGGTGGAGAGTCCCAAGCCGCCATTTCTTTGTCAAGAAGGCAGTACCAGCGCTGCACACTTTTGTTGAACAGAAGGTGGGCCAGTCCTTGAGCCTGTCGGTGTGTAGCAAAGTGCATGGCAGCGCCGACGTCTGGAGCTGTAACTACGGTCAGGGACAGTACATGTCGTTTATGGCCCACTGGGTGACTGTGGTCCCTTTGCAGCAGCAGCATCAACTTGGACAGGTCACGCCGCTTCGGCCTCCGTGCTCCCTGCCCGTTGGGCACGTGACAACGTGCGACTCGGCCTCCTCATCCTCCGCCATCTCCTCACACTCCACTGTAGGCTCTAGTCTCGGTTCCCCTCCAGTCTACCATGTGTGCAGGGCACGGAGGTGTCACGCAGTGCTTCACATGGTTTGTCTTGGCGAACTGAGTCACACAGGGGAGGAACTGCTTAAATTTATTCTTCAGGAAATCCAAACATGGCTTACTCCAAGAAAACTTAAAATGGGAATCATGGTTACCGACAATGGGAAGAACATTTTGTCTGCGCTGCGCTAAGGCAGGCTGACCCATGTCCCCTGCATGGCTCACGTCTTCAATCTGATTGTCAAGCGGTTTCTGAAGTGTTCCCCCCATATGCAAGACATCCTAACAACTTCAAGGAAACTTTGCATGCACTTCAGCCACTCATACACCGCCAAACACACCCTTCTTGAGCTACAGCGTCAGAATGGTATCCCCCAACATAGTCTGATTTGCGATGTTTCCACCCGTTGGAATTCCACCCTTCACATGTTGGACCGATTATATGAACAGAGAAAAGCCATCACGGATTTCCTGATGTTCCAAGCGGATAGGGGGACTCCCCTGTGCAACTTCAATGTCAACCAGTGGCAGCTCATACGTGACACCTGCCGTTTGCTCAGGCCCTTTGAGGAAGCCACTTTATTTGTCAGTCGGCAGGATTACGGGATGAATGACGTGATTCCACTGCTTCATGTACTACAGCACATGTTGGAAACCATGGCTGGTCAGGGCACTGGAGACATGGCCAGGGCCGGATTAAGAGCATCCCGGGTCTGGTGCTGTAGATTTTGACGGGCCCTAGTCACTAGAGAGAAAGATGGAGGGAATGTGGAAAAGAGAAAAAGATGGAGAGAATGTGGGGAAGAGAGAAAAAGATGGAGAGAATATGGAAAAGCGAAAAAGATGGAGGGAATGTGGGAAAGAGAAAAGGATGGAGGGAATGTGGGAAAGAGAAAAGGATGGAGGGAATGTGGGAAAGAGAGAATGATGGAGGGAATGTGGGAAAGAGAGAATGATGGAGGGAATGTGGGAAAGAGAAAAAGATGGAGGGAATGTAGAAAAGAGAAAGATGGAGGGAATGTGGGAAAGAGAAAAAGATGGAGGGAATGTAGAAAAGAGAAAAAGGTCGAGGGAATGTAGAAAAGAGAAAGATGGAGGGAATGTGGGAAAGAGAGAAAAGATGGAGGGAATGTGGGAAAGAGAGAAAGATGGAGGGAATGTGGGAAAAAGAGAGAAAGATGGAGGGAATGTGGGGAAGAGAGAAAGATGGAGGGAATGTGGGGAAGAGAGAAAGACGGAGGAAATGTGGGAAAGAGAGAAAGATGGAGGGAATGTGGGAAGGAGGAAATGATGGAGGGGGAGGGAATGTGGGAAAGAGACAGAGAAAGAGGGAAAAAAGAAAGAGAATGTGGAAAAGAGAGAAAGAACAAGGGAATGTGAAAAAGTAGGAAAATAGGAAAATGTGGGGGGGGGGGGGGAGGGGGGGTTGATAAGTGTGGGCTGAGAGGCAAAGAACAGAGATGAAAATGGAAGGGGCATAGGATAAAAAATGACCTGTGTCCTCCAGCATTACATACATACTATGGTGTAACCTGCCCACTGATGAGGCTGCACTTGCTGGTGTTGGGATTGGAGCTGGAAGTTGTGCATTTGAATTAGATGCCCCCCTGCCCCAGCCTGCCACACACAGCCCGACATGCTGCATGATGAGCAAGATGATACAGGGAAGCTGCCGTCCAGCCAGACACCTTGCAATGGCCGCCACAAGGACGCCTGTCAGCCCCGCTATCTCCCGCTGATCATGGGGCAAGGAGAATGCTGGCTTTCAGTTTGCAGTCTCCCTTCTCCTACTGGCTTGTGTGAGCCCCTGTGATTGCCTGCACACACTTACCCAAGAAAGAGGGACAAATGTGGCATTTTTATTAACATTAAGCCATGCCCCTAACCACGCCATAAAGGGAAACACCTCCTAAGAATGACATAATGATAATAAAACTGGCAAGCCCCCGTGCACACATGCATACAATAGTGTGATAGTGTGAGAAGAGGGAGAAAGACAAGAGAAAGGCGAAAATGGAGGAAGAAAGAGAGAGGGAAAAAGAAAGTAAGAGAAAAAAAAAGGAGAAAGTTAGAAGGTTGGGAAGAAGAGTAAAGAAAGAAAAGGAGAGAAAAATAGGTGAGAAATAGAGAGAAGGGAAAGTAAAAAGAAGGAAGTGAGTGAAGCAAGGAAGAGAGGGAAAACAGTGGGAGAGGTGAGTGAAAGAAAAGAGAAAGGGAAGAAGAAGGAAAAGAAAGAGGGGAGGGAGAGGGGGAGTGAGAAAGAAATAAAAAAAGAGAGAGAGTAAACAGACAGGAAGAAGACAGGATGAAAAGAGGAGAGGAGGAATGGAGTAAGAAAAGAAACAGGGAGGGAAGGCAAGGAAGTGAGAACTGAAGAAAGGGAGAGAGAGAAGAGCCAGAACAGGGAATAAGAAAGAGGAAGGGGAGTGAAAGAACAAAAGGAAGGAAGAAGGCAGTATGGGAGTGAGGGAGAAAGAAAGAGTGAGGTGGAAAGGGAAGAATGTAATGAGGAAAGAAAAGGTAAGGAAACGAGAGGGGGAAGGGAGGAGTGGGGGAAGAAATAAGAGAGAGGATATGCAGGAAGGAGGGGAGAGAGGGAAGGGAAGGGTGAAAGGAAGGAGTGAGGGAAAGGATGAAGGAAAGAGCACAAAAGATATAGAGAGAATGAAAGTTGAGAAAGAGGTAGAATAAAGCGTGGTGGAGAGAGAGAAAGAGAGAGAGACAGGGAAGAAGGGATAAAAAAAGAAAGAGAACACAGTGAGAAAGGTGCGGAGGGAGAAAGATAGAGGAAGAGAAAAAGAAGGAAGGAATGGACAAATAAAAGCAGCAAGAGAGGACAAAAAAAGGAAAGCAGGGAGAAAGAGAGAGATAGAGATGGGGATGTAAGGGAGAAAGAAAAAGGACAGTAATAAAGAAGTGAGAGAGGGAGAAAAAGACAGAGAATGGAAAGGAAACACAGCATAGAAGTGAATGAGGCAGACTGGCCACAGCTAATTCATCATGGGTGGGACTTGCCTTTTCTCTCCTTTATTGTTGTGTCCTGCCAGTCCATTACACTGATGATCGCAGCGTGGGGGAGGAGAGGGGGACGCGAGAACAGCCTCACTCTGCAAGCCCCTCCTCTGTGCAGTCATGTGGAACTGACAGTCAGGGGAGGGGAGGGGGAGGCAGAGGTCAATCAGCTCCCGGACAGCCTGACGTGATTAAATAAAAGTCCCGCCGGGCTAGTGACAGCGCTGCGGGCAGCGAGAGCCTTTACCTTATTGTCCTCCTTCCTTTCCAGCCATGAGCCATCCTATCTTCAGCAAAAGCCCGCTGCCCGCCCACAGCGTAATTATGCCCCGCCCACTCCTCCATCATTGGCCCATCCGTTATTGGGCCTCCCTCTGCCTCCACAATGCACCTCTGCTCTGCTGGCCGGAAGTTCTGATGCGGCCGCCGCACAGCAAATTACCCGGGCACACCGCTCCACCGTGGAGCCAGCAGCAGCCGGGACATTTCTTAAAGGGGCGGGACAGGGGGGGCTTCCTGTGCGCGGACGGCAGATGGGGCTGCGCAGCTGCGCACCTTAGGGGGAACACTGCAGTGGCAGACCAGGCGGCCGCAGGCGCGGCCTATGCAGGCCGTGTTTGCAGGCTTCTGGGCCTGTCTTAATGTAGGGGCCTGGAGCGGCAGCTCAATTCGCCCCTACGTTAATCCGGCCCTGGACATGGCGTCTACATCTTACGGCCACATGAAACCCGTTGGAGAGGAAAGAGGAGGGAGGAGGAGGAGCCCAGTGAAGCACAGTTTAGACTTGGCGAAATGGCTGGTTTATCTAGTCAGCGGACAGGAGAGGAGGAGCAGGAGCAGCCAGAGGAGCTAGAGGGTTTTGAGGAAGGCGAGACAGGGGACCCGGACACACCGTGGCAGTATGCAGTGGAGATGGAGACAGGTAGTCCATCCGAGTCACTTGCGCAAATGGCAGGAAGCATGCTCACGTGCTTGCGTAGTGACGCCAGAATTGTTTCCATTTGTCAGCGGGATGACTTCTGGCTGTCCACCTTATTGGACCCTCGCTTCCGGCACAAAATTGAGGCTACTCATGAGCAGCAGGAAGACCTGGAGCAGGAACTCAACCAGCAGGTCATGTCATACCTTGACATGACCATGCCAACACACCTTGAGGATCCGCTGGACTTCTGGGCAGCCAAACTTGGCTTGTGGCCGCAACTAGCAGAGTTTGCCCTGGAAAAGCTGTCCTTCCCGGCAAGTAGCGTGCCATCTGAGCGGGTGTTTAGTGTGGCGGGGGCCATAGTTACGGCGAGGAGAACTCGTCTGTTAACTAAAAATGTGGAGAGATTCACCTTTGTCAAAATGAATCAGGGATGGATCAGCCAGGATTTCCACCCACCAATGGCTGATGCATGCGACTAGATTCAGCATGGTGCCACGTTTTACACTTTCTAAATGGTGCAAAACATATTTATGCCTTTAGACCAATTTCTGGGTTCCTGCTGCTGAGCCAACTTCAGGGTGTGCCTTCCAGCCAATTTTTGGACTACTGCTGATGCCAACTTCTGGGTGTGCCTTCCAGCTAATGTTTGTGCTCCTGCCGCTGCCAACTTCAGGGTGTGCCTTCCAGTCAATTTTTGGCCTCCTGCTGATGCCAACTTCAGGGTGTGCCTTCCAGCCAATTTCTGGGTTACTCCTGCTGCTGCTGCCAACTCCGGGATGTGCCTTCCAGCCAATTTTTGGCCTACTGCTGATGCCAACTTCAGGGTCTGCCTTCCAGCTAATGTTTGTGCTCCTGCCAACTTCAGGGTGTGCCTTCCAGCCAATTTCTGGGTTCCTGCTGCTGCTGATGCCAACTTCAGGGTGTGCCTTCCAGACAATTTTTGGCCTACTGCTGCTGCCAACTCCAGGGTGTCCCTTCCAGACAATTTTAGGGCTCCTCCTGCTGCCGCTGCCAACTCCGGGGTGTGCCTTCCAGCCAATTTTTGGCCTCCTGCTGATGCCAACTTCAGGGTGTGCCTTCCAGCCAATTTCTGGGTTCCTCCTGCTGCTGCTGCCAACTCCGGGGTGTGCCTTCCAGCCAATTTTTGGACTACTGCTGATGCCAACTTCTGGGTGTGCCTTCCAGCCAATTTTTGGGCTCCTACTGATGCCAACTTCAGGGTGTGCCTTCCAGCCAAATTCTGGGTTCCTCCTGCTGCTGCTGCCAACTCCGGGGTGTGCCTTCCAGCCAATTTTTGGACTACTGCTGATGCCAACTTCTGGGTGTGCCTTCCAGCTAATGTTTGTGCTCCTGCTGCTGCCAACTTCTGGGTTTGCCTTCCAGACAATTTCTGGGTTCCTCCTGCTGCTGCTACCAACTCCAGGGTGTGCCTTCCAGTCAATTTTTGGGCTCCTGCTGATGCCAACTTCAGGGTGTGCTTTCCAGCCAATTTTTGGGCTTCTGCTGATGCCAACTTCAGGGTGTGCCTTCCAGACGATTTTTGGCCTACTACTGCTGCCAACTCCAGGGTGTCCGTTCCAGTCAATTTTTGGGCTCCTGCTGATGCCAACTTCAGGGTGTGCCTTCCAGCCAATTTTTGGGCTCCTGCTGATGCCAACTTCAGGGTGTGCCTTCCAGCCAATTTTTGGGCTACTGCAGCCAACTCCAGTGTCTCTTTAAAGCAATGTTTGGGCTCCTGCTGCTGCTTGCAACTACAGGGTGTGATTCATCCAATTTTTAGGCTCCTGCAGCCAACTCCAGTGTCTCTTTAAAGCAATGTTTGGGCTCCTGCTGCTTGCAACTCCAGGGTGTGATTCATCCAATTTTGGGGCTCCTGCCGCCAACTCCAGTGTCTCTTTCAAGCAATGTTTGGGCTGCTGCTGCCAGCTCCAGAGTGTGTTTTTCAGGCACTATAGGGGCCCCTCATAGTGATGCCACTTCAACTCTCTGCAATTGTGCCGCTCTGCGATTCTATTAGCGATGCCTCTGATCCGCATGTCCTAATTATTTAAAGTATTATTTGACTAACCCAGCACGCATTCTATGCGTGTTACAGCAAGGCAGAATGGTTTACAACTCTATTGAGGCTCAGATATAGCCGTTTTTAAAAGCGATTCGTTGCGAATAAATTCGGGTCGGAAAATTCGGCGAATCGGTGGAATCGAACTTTTCAAAAGTTCGCTCATCTCTAATTGTAACCACATCAGAAAACATGTAGACATGCAAGTTCCATTGCCTTTTTAGAAAGGACTTAGAAAGAAATTACCTCCCTGTCTTCTAAACGAAACAAAGGAGGTGGATTGCCTCGTCTTTGATTTGGGATGCCCTACTGTGTCAACCCCTGTGATCACTGGTTACACTGATGTACACAGCGTTGTTACTGTGCATGTTCGGGTCGCATCTCTCCATTCAGCTTTCTAGCCAATGTGATGTCAGAAATTATATTAGGTGCACTAAGAAGTCCAAAAGGTGCACACTTACTATGTCCAAGTGAGAGTTCCAGGTCCGCGGTGGCACCACTTCTAATATAGTAAATCAGTAAAACCTACACTCGGAGTTAAAGAAAAGGTCATATAGCACATAAAGAACAATATCATGCAGTCCATGTTATCCAACGTTTGGGTGCAAATTGCCCCATTCATCAGGGAAGAACTGCCAAACAGATATCCATAGATTGGTCCAATAAGTAGTAAGTCCCAGCTTGAATTTCCCGCCTAGCATCATAATGATGTCAGTGGGACATGTAAACTAAGCAGATAAAGAGAATTACAGTGTAACACAATGACAAGGCTAACGACGAGTAAATAGTGAAACAGATACTCACCTAAGTCCTCCAGAGTTTCTCTGGTGGAAAAATCTGGCAGTAAATGAGCCCCTCCACCTCAAGCAGCCTCGTGACGAGTCAGTGGGCAGCAGGGGTGAGACGCCAACCACGCATTGAAATCTGCCTTGTAACTAGTGATGCATAGAGAGAACACATCCGGATTGGTCAACGGGTCTCTCACACATCACAACGTGATGCCTGTCCAGTCTCTCACACATCACAACGTGATGCCTGTCCAGTAAGGCTCTCACAATATAGTGAAGCAAAGGATGATGTAGTTTTTATAGCAGTAACCCCTAATAATTGGTACAGTCAATCAATGTGTGCCATCCCCAGAAGCTGTCTCCGTTAGATAATGTTGGCTGACATCTGAATATACATAATAATAATAATATACATAATAATACATAATAATATCTGAATATTATTATATATTTAAATTAATACCATTATACGGTGTCATTTTTGAATTACTGTTTATGCTTAGGATTTTGACTGCCGATTGGGGTGCCCCGCTGTGTGAAACCACGCAGGTCGCCAAAACAAATGAAACTCTTCATGGTCCTAGGGCTCTTGTGCGGCCTCTTGTCCAATCAGTGTACTCCGATCCACTCACGTCAGTGCGTCTAAGCCTTTGTCTAAGGCAAACGGCTCAGAGCGAGCTGGAGGCCACATCCCCTGCTACCCTCTAACAGGCACGTGCCCTGCTAGAGAGATAGCGAGGATACAGCTGAGGTTCACGCATGCGCCGTTGGACCGGGGCAGAAGTTAAGTGTATGGGCGACCTGAGGAGTTTCACATAGCGGGGCATCCCGATTTTGGATGCCCCGGGGGGTAAGGGAATAGATATGCCCAGAAATCTTATAGATTCCTGGGCTGATTGCCGTGGGTTTTGGTCCACTTTAGGATTTTTGTATTAAAAAAAAAAAATACTGTAGTGATCAATGCCAAGCAGCAGCTGCCAAAGCTAACAGCTGATGACCAGTTAACCAGAGCACTGGTCATACCCCATATGGAATATTGGGAACAGCTTTGGGCACCAGTGAATAAGAAGGACATATCAGAATGTCAAAGCCAAGCAACTAAATTAATAAATTCAATGGGGCGACCAGAGTACACTGAAAGATTGTTGAAATTAGGTTTATTTAGTTAGGAAAAGAGAGGCCTGAGTAGTAATGTAATAACTATGTATAAATATATCGGGGTCAATAAAAATATCTGTCCCATGATTTGTTTATACTCAGGACTGTAACTATAATAAGGGAGCATCCACTTCTTAAACTGTCAAGGGAGGGGATTCTTTACTGTTAGAGCAGTGAGAATATTGAACCCTCTGCCAGAGAAGCTAGGCATGGGAAATACACATTAGAAAAAAACAGATTTAACCAGCTCACCCAGTACCTTGAGAAGCACGGAATGGGGAATCCTCTGTCAAAGTTCCCTCAGATACAAGTGACAGTGAAGTATCCAACTTCCTCTTGGCTTAAAACACTTAAAACACTTTTAATCCACAAAATACAAAAAATCCATGTAAGGAATCACACATCAAAAACATCCAACATCAGACCAGGTCTAAGTGATATATGATTATGGGTAAGCTAATGCCGAAAATGCATCACAGGGTCCCCGCCGTGGGGCGCACTTAGACATGGTCCAAGAATACGATGCTGGGTGTTTTTGATATGCGATTCCTTACAAGGATTTTTTACATTCCTCACATGGGTATTTGCATTTTTAAAGCGTGTGGATTAAACGTTATGTTTTAAGCCAAGAGGAAACTGGATACTTCACTGTCACATGGAAAATACACATGCCAAGAACGTAGCACTAGCAGATAAGAAAAAAAAATGGTTGACAATTCATAATATATGTGCCCCATCATTTTTGAAACAGATCTACCAAATTTACCTGTGCCATGTAATAACTACCATCAGCTTTTCTGTTTTTTCCCTTAGAAAACAATATATGGATGCCAGTATTGTAAAGTATGTATTAATATGACCTGTGGGTTGGGTGAGTACTATATAGCTTAGGACACCGCAGTTCCTGCAGCTTCCTATACATTTGCAAATGTATGCAACAAAAACCTCTCAGTTTTTAACAAACTTAGACAAATTGTAGGATTTGTTGCAGACTGGAGGGGGATTTGCATGGCAGGGTATTCCTTTTTGTTTTGTCTATGACCAATTGTCCTGCTCAGTGTGCACCACCCAGTCCAGCTATAAATTGATGGCGCAGCGTGCCATTTCCTTCTGCCATCGGTGGTGGGTTGTAGACACGATCTGATTCCACCCCATATTTGGAGAATATGGAGAGGGGGTACTTCTGTGCGAGTTATTTACTAATGAGTGGTGGATGTCAGCAGTCAGTGGTTGTGCTTTTGCTGTTGCTGGTTATGGGTGATGTTGGAGGCGCGACATGTGCTCCAGAGTGGGCACCCGCTTCTCGGCGTTGGGCCCACTGTCTCGGGGTCAGCCGAGGCAGTGTAGTGACACCATCATATGGGCGTTGCTGCGTGGTTATTGGGCCACCAGTTCAAACAGAGGCGTGGCAGGTGACAAGCGGATGACGCGCCACATCTCCCAACTGGAGGCTGGGCGCTGCACGACCAAGGAGTTGAGTGGGGTGGTGTTGGCGTTGCGACATGCACTCCAGCGTGGGAGGCTCCCTGCTCATTTGCAGCATCTATCTGTGGTGGGCCAAGCCGATGTGGTGACGTCGGTGTCTGTCGCCCCACCAATTGGGACAGGGGCATGTCAGGCACTGGACGGAGGACGCGCCCCCAAGGGGCACGCCAGTGACACTAGCCGGCTGGGCTCTGTTCCAGGGGTGGGAGCGCCTCAGCAGCCTAAGGCCAAAAGCCTGAGTGGCTCCGGGGCAGGAGGCGTGGGTGGCAATTGTGGCAGGTGGCAAGCTGGGGACTTTTAGGCGGAACCCATGCCTCCACCACCAGTTCAGTGTTGTTCCATCTAGAGCTGTGCAGGAAAGTGAAGGATTCAACTGATGTCTGCGGGGGCCTCTGTACCTCACCCACCGCCACGCCGCCATTGTCCGACTTCCTACAGGGTAGAGAAACCAGCCTCATAATTAAGGTATCTGCCTGGCAACATTATAAATTTTCCTTTTCTAGCACAGGATTATCTGGGTGATCCCTAGTATAGTGTACTAACAGGAATAATTTGTATATGGCAATGAGTAAGGCGACAACAAGAGCCCTTAACCATTACTAGAATCTTCTTTGGATTGCATTACATGCCATTTTCAGGAGTACAGATTTTCTAAGTTGGCTACATCTGTGTAAGTGTTAAACCAGTGTTCATTAAGATGTATATATGCTGCAAATTCAGAAAGGACATTTTAAATTGGTTTTTCATTTGGCTACAAGGGCACACTTTTCTGGCCCTCTTCTCTCTTAATTCATAATATATACAAAATTGATCCACAGAAATCTTTCAGGAAGGTTTAGCATCAAATAATTTTGCTTAGCTTGGATGCAGATTATTAACTTACAGTTTCTAAAGGTTTCTCTCCAGCACACATTTACCTTGGAAAGCCAAGATAGGATATCAGCAATTTGAAAGGCATAGTTTGACTTTCTATCATGCAAGGAGTTATGCAACCAAAGTTTACGTGATAGGTGTGTCCAAATGAGTCAGAAAAATCCATGCTTTTCGGAGGTTTAAAGCATAAAATAATAGTCATCTGGAAACAGGTCTACAAACAGTTATAAAATAATATAATATATATATATATAATATAATATAAAATAAAATAGTGAGAACTGGTAACTTGTAACTTGTGTTTTATGTAAATTAGCCAGGGAATATTCTAGATTCTCATCTATCGCTGTCCCCTCAGCTCTGCCCCATCCATTACCCCTTAGCTCAACCTCAGGCATCCCTGTCACCTCTCTCTGCCCCATACATCCCTGTTCCCTCAGCCGTATCCCCATCCCATTGCTGTTCTCCCAGCTTTGCCCAGCTGTGGCCTGTGGTGTGCAAGGGCTATCAGAGATTTCTGGAGTCGGTGGCCACTCAATCCAGGAACCTAAGAAGCTGTCTAAAGAACATTGTTGGCTATATTGTGTCAAATTCTGGCAGCAGAAATGATCAGGCAACAAATAAGGAATAACCTAACAGGGGCAGGGAATTCTTTGGAACTCCCATCCAAATGACCCCAACCTGTAACCACCTGTTTGTTAATACGTTTCAAGAATCAGGCACATAAAAAACAGAACCCCCTCTCAATTCAGACTCCCTATTGTGATCCAGCTCATTGATCCCGAACAGCATCTCCTCGGGGACAGGCACGGCCACCTCAGGCAAACCAGGGGCAGGCACGGCCACCTCAGGCAAACCAGGGGCAGGCACGGCCACCTCAGGCAAACCAGGCGCAGGCACGGCCACCTCAGGCAAACCAGGCGCAGGCACGGCCACCTCAGGCAAACCAGGCGCAGGCACGGCCACCTCAGGCAAACCAGGCGCAGGCACGGCCACCTCAGGCAAACCAGGCGCAGGCACGGCCACCTCAGGCAAACCAGGCGCAGGCACGGCCACCTCAGGCAAACCAGGCGCAGGCACGGCCACCTCAGGCAAACCAGGCGCAGGCACGGCCACCTCAGGCAAACCAGGCGCAGGCACGGCCACCTCAGGCAAACCAGGCGCAGGCACGGCCACCTCAGGCAAACCAGGCGCAGGCACGGCCACCTCAGGCAAACCAGGCGCAGGCACGGCCACCTCAGGCAAACCAGGCGCAGGCACGGCCACCTCAGGCAAACCAGGCGCAGGCACGGCCACCTCAGGCAAACCAGGCGCAGGCACGGCCACCTCAGGCAAACCAGGCGCAGGCACGGCCACCTCAGGCAAACCAGGCGCAGGCACGGCCACCTCAGGCAAACCAGGCGCAGGCACGGCCACCTCAGGCAAACCAGGCGCAGGCACGGCCACCTCAGGCAAACCAGGCGCAGGCACGGCCACCTCAGGCAAACCAGGCGCAGGCACGGCCACCTCAGGCAAACCAGGCGCAGGCACGGCCACCTCAGGCAAACCAGGCGCAGGCACGGCCACCTCAGGCAAACCAGGCGCAGGCACGGCCACCTCAGGCAAACCAGGCGCAGGCACGGCCACCTCAGGCAAACCAGGCGCAGGCACGGCCACCTCAGGCAAACCAGGCGCAGGCACGGCCACCTCAGGCAAACCAGGCGCAGGCACGGCCACCTCAGGCAAACCAGGCGCAGGCACGGCCACCTCAGGCAAACCAGGCGCAGGCACGGCCACCTCAGGCAAACCAGGCGCAGGCACGGCCACCTCAGGCAAACCAGGCGCAGGCACGGCCACCTCAGGCAAACCAGGCGCAGGCACGGCCACCTCAGGCAAACCAGGCGCAGGCACGGCCACCTCAGGCAAACCAGGCGCAGGCACGGCCACCTCAGGCAAACCAGGCGCAGGCACGGCCACCTCAGGCAAACCAGGCGCAGGCACGGCCACCTCAGGCAAACCAGGCGCAGGCACGGCCACCTCAGGCAAACCAGGCGCAGGCACGGCCACCTCAGGCAAACCAGGCGCAGGCACGGCCACCTCAGGCAAACCAGGCGCAGGCACGGCCACCTCAGGCAAACCAGGCGCAGGCACGGCAACCTCAGGCAAACCAGGGGCAGGCACGGCAACCTCAGGCAAACCAGGGGCAGGCACGGCAACCTCAGGCAAACCAGGGGCAGGCACGGCAACCTCAGGCAAACCAGGGGCAGGCACGGCAACCTCAGGCAAACCAGGGGCAGGCACGGCCACCTCAGGCAAACCAGGGGCAGGCACGGCCACCTCAGGCAAACCAGGGGCAGGCACGGCCACCTCAGGCAAACCAGGGGCAGGCACGGCCACCTCAGGCAAACCAGGGGCAGGCACGGCCAACTCAGGCAAACCAGGGGCAGGCACGGCCAACTCAGGCAAACCAGGGGCAGGCACGGCCACCTCAGGCAAACCAGGGGCAGGCACGGCCACCTCAGGCAAACCAGGGGCAGGCACGGCCACCTCAGGCAAACCAGGGGCAGGCACGGCCACCTCAGGCAAACCAGGGGCAGGCACGGCCACCTCAGGCAAACCAGGGGCAGGCACGGCCACCTCAGGCAAACCAGGGGCAGGCACGGCCACCTCAGGCAAACCAGGCGCAGGCACGGCCACCTCAGGCAAACCAGGCGCAGGCACGGCCACCTCAGGCAAACCAGGCGCAGGCACGGCCACCTCAGGCAAACCAGGCGCAGGCACGGCCACCTCAGGCAAACCAGGGGCAGGCACAGCAACCTCAGGCAAACCAGGGGCAGGCACAGCAACCTCAGGCAAACCAGGGGCAGGCACGGCAACCTCAGGCAAACCAGGGGCAGGCACGGCAACCTCAGGCAAACCAGGGGCAGGCACGGCCACCTCAGGCAAACCAGGGGCAGGCACGGCAACCTCAGGCAAACCAGGGGCAGGCACAGCAACCTCAGGCAAACCAGGGGCAGGCACGGCAACCTCAGGCAAACCAGGGGCAGGCACGGCCACCTCAGGCAAACCAGGGGCAGGCACGGCCACCTCAGGCAAACCAGGGGCAGGCACGGCCACCTCAGGCAAACCAGGGGCAGGCACGGCCAACTCAGGCAAACCAGGGGCAGGCACGGCCAACTCAGGCAAACCAGGGGCAGGCACGGCCAACTCAGGCAAACCAGGGGCAGGCACGGCCAACTCAGGCAAACCAGGGGCAGGCACATCTACCTCAGGCAAACCAGACTCGACAGAAGATTTGGGCTGACAGACAGACATTGGAGCAGGCTCACAAATAGGCACAGGGTCAAGGTCACAGACAGACAATTAGTCAGGCTGAAATACTGGAATTGGGTCAGGGTCACAGGCAGACATTGAGTCAGACTTAAATAGGGACTTTGGGTTAAGGTTCACGTCAGGAATTAAGTCAGGCTCAAAGACAGGCATTAGGTCAGGGTCACAAACAAATATTGGGTTACAGACAGACTTGGAAACAGGCTCACAGACAGGTTCAGGTATGAGCTCACAGTGAGGTTCAGGGTTACAGGCATGGGTTGAGTTATTGGGGTCACTGGCATGGACTGATTATAAACATGCGGCTCTAGGATCCTGGGAAGAACCATACCACACCAGCAGACACACAGCAAGCACACCACACCAGACAACACAATGACCAGAGCAGCAGACTTAGAGCGATGAAGGCTGGCAGATTGCTGGTTCAAGACCCCGTCTCGGCCAGTCCTAACACAATGAATGAAGAGGGTGTGCCAGTGTTGCTGTAAATAATGGTGGGGGTTAAACCCCGTTATGATTGCAACTGGTCCAAGATAGAATGGGACTTGGATCATACGACCAGTTAAGGCATTCTGTGCCAGACTAGGAACGTTTATCTGTGGGGGAACAAAAGGTAGGTATACTTGTTTTTTTGACTAGACAATGACTTTAGGTCAAAGGGCCACTAAAATGACTTCACCTAGCCCATAGCACCATAAGTGAGCTCTACATTACCTTATTCTAGCAGAGCTCGACTAAAGCAGCCTAAGAAAAGGTTTCTGGTAACAAAATTGTGGATCCTAACAGACCATCTCTAGACATAAAACCTTGGCTCGACCATACACCCCAAGTGCCTTAGTTACCACCAAAATTAATTAATCCATCTTGTCATTTGTGCACTACAGCTGCAAAATTGTAATTCTGTAATGATAGCATCCCTTACTATATCAGTCTGTTAAAATATAACGTAGAATGGCCACTACACAAAAATCCAACCAAATTCTAATCATATATGTGGCACTTTACAATACACAAGGTTTTAATGGGAGCAAATGCTTAGTCTGTCATGCTATACTGAACAAACAAGATGTAATCTAATCTGCCAATCCCAGCAGGTGAAATGAATTAGCTAATAAGCATACCATTTTAGACATACATTATTGCAGACATACATCATCGCAGTGGAGGGTGTTGGTCCACTTGAAGAAATGTCATTGTCCAAACAATGCCAAACCCATCATCGAATAACTTTAATGCAAGGTTTGCAGGGGAAAGACAATGTCCAGCCATGGAAGCTTTTAGATACAGAGTACATGATAACATGCAGATGCTGGCTCATGTGTCTCAGCTACCATATCCCTTGAATCTGTCCAAAGAATTGTCTGGGGAGAATTCACTGTGCGCACACAGGTGAACATCAAAGCAAGTTGTCCCTGGATCAGGATTCCACCTCAACCCTTAACCAACCGGCACTGCTACACACTTCCCTGGACCAGGACTCCTCTGCATGGTGCCTTGAAGGTTGCGCTAATGCTGGGTGATTTTCAAATGGCTTTTCGCTGAAACGTTCCGCATGTAGGAGATCGTTGGTACATGTAAATGACTGCAGTGATTAATAGACTACTGATAAATCGTGGATCATATCGTTTTGGCTGGACAAAAAGGTTTCACTAGTCGCTCTGTTATTGTCTATAGCCATGTGTGAACAGAAATTGTACGCAATGTGACGTAAAAAAAAAAAAAACAAATGAGCATACGTTTGACTAGAAAATGATCGCTAGTGTACGAGTAGTATCACGCAAGTGCTCAATGAACCCACCATAAGTTCACTGGACTTCTTCTGATCTGCAATCTTCTGTAGTGTACCCAAACTGGTCTGACTACTTTAGCCTACCTGTCACAAAGAATTTCCTGTATGTATGCAATGTATGTGTTGGCAAACCGCAAAAGATTAAGATAAAAATATACTATATTCACAATCCAATACTAAGCCTTATTTCCCATACCACATACTTATTATATTAAATAACATAAGATATCATCTAGATATAGCATTGTATGAAGGGCTGCAATATTGACCTGCTCAGATCAAACTGACTTTTAAGGAGCTTTATCGCAGGATTGTCCAATATTTTGTTATTAAATTTCCATAAATATAAGCTACATGGTGAGAGGTGGGGTTACATACGTACACACCCAAAATAGACAAAAAATAAAATATTTTAATATTTTCTTTTACTGGAAGGAATAAAATCCAGAAGGGACTTTCAGCGTACCATTTCCCC
The DNA here is from genome assembly GCA_027917425.1 of Gastrophryne carolinensis. Lineage (NCBI taxonomy): Eukaryota > Metazoa > Chordata > Amphibia > Anura > Microhylidae > Gastrophryne > Gastrophryne carolinensis. The sequence continues at coordinate 270,570,666 of CM051239.1, read as the reverse complement.
TTTTAGAACTGCTCAACTATAACTCCTTTTCCTCTGAGCTAGACTGGTTGGAACAGGTGGAAAAGTTTTTTTGATGCAGGGTGTATAAATAATAAGAATCCATTTTTTGTCTATTTTTTTCGTGATAGTGCTCCCTTGAGACCTGTCATTCATTTTAGTCTATTCTACATTTAAAAAACAGGTTTTCTAGAAAACTCTAAACATTAATTTTAAGCTAACAATAAAAATACTAAAAGGTGAAAGTAATTTTACTTTGAAATAAAATGATCCCTATAGACTACGTCCTTTTCTGTATAAAAATAAATTTTGTCTCACATTTACCTGAACTGTAATATATAAAATGACCAACTGAAGCGTAGAGAGATTCCTCTCATCCTTTAAGTTTAAATGCATATACCAACACCCTAAATGCAGCAGTACACTGCAATACGCCCTGGTTGTCCAATAGTAGAATTCTTATATTCGCCTTTTACACCCCAATGTGGGAGCAGTTTGTATATGATTGGCTACAGATCCTGCAACCTTGCTTACCTACCAGCAGTCATGTGCACGGCAGCCATGGCCCAGATCACTAAAGAGAAAGGCTTTGAGCTTCCCAGGGTGGCAATATGCAGTGGGGTATCTAAATTGGGATACCCAATGCTGCTGTGTTTAGGGTACCTCTAGTCTCACATTTGTGGGGCACTCAATGGCCTTGTGTCTAGGGAACCGATTGTGCCGTTTGGTTCTCAGCTGGGGCATGACTGAAGTTTCTTGAAGAAGGCACCTAACCCTCTACCATTCCCCAGGTGCCGTGGAAAGGACAGCCCACTGCTCCGGGCATGTGTTTGCACTCACTGCCCCTTAGTGTGCCCACTGGTATGTGTGGTTTACTTTACTGCACAGATGGGAAATAATCAGAGCATGAATTCCTATGTACAGTATTCGTAAGCACACACTCAGGGCCAGATTATTAGGGGGCACAAGGGGCATGAGCCCCTGGGTCTCCACCACTTGCCTTGCAAAGGGGGGCTCCACCAACCTTTGGGTTATGGTCTGTTCCAGGAGGCTTTTCAGTCCTTGGTCTAACAGGCCAGCACTAAAAAATGCAGCCAAGCCACCACAGGGCAGGACGGAGAGTCTAAAGCAGCAAAGCCGCCGTCAAGAACGCTACAGGGATAGGTGGGTGCAGAGCTGTCATTCAGCGGCTGCTCACTGCACATGAGCCACTGGCAGCTGGCCAGCTGGACCAGCTGGGTGACTACACTACCCCCCATCCCCCCGAATGGCAAAGCAGGAGTTCCCGAGCAGCATGCACCCGCACAAGAGGGGCAAGAGGGACTCGTTCGGACGTTCCAGTAAATCGGTAAATCGTTCCCATATACTCAATTTTGGTCAAATGTTCGAAAGGCCAAAAATCAGCCTGGGAATTTATGGGCCCCAGCCAGCTCAGCCCACAAGCTGATGAGCCCTGCCCCCCAGGGGGCTTCCCAGCCAGTTAAACCGGACCTTCACCATGATTTAATGAAAAGCCCAAACTCTTAAAAAACAATTCCTCAGCATCTAAAATTAATATATTTTACATGTTTAGTCACTAATTTATTATACTTTCCCCCACTGGGCTGCAACTCTGTTCGGGAATTTAGGATACGGGCGCCGCCATCTTGACTCAGAAGCATCACACTTACTGAGGAGAGGAGAGTGGGATAAGGTACAGGGGGGCGGGTTATAGCTGTGCTTTGCTCAGACAGAGCAGAGCTGGGGTCAGGGAAAGGTCAGCAGTCCCAGAATGCAGAGCAGCACAGTCACTTCCTGTTTGCAGGCTGCCTGCAAAAATGGCAGCTTCCATAAGCCGCCATCTTGGATGTTTAAAGGCTTATAAAATGCAGTAGATGCAGGTAGGATGATTTTTAATGTGAGCAATCTGTATGTACAGGGTGTGGGAAACATATAAGATAGACTCTTATTTAGAGTGAAGGTCCGCTTTAATGGGTACATTGACCAGCTTAGGCAATAGCACTGCAGGGACAGATCATTGGCAGGGGTAGAAATGTATTTTGATGGACATGATTGTATTGGATGTGTGAAAAACCTGTACTTCTGTGCAGTGAACAGAGAAATAACGGATTTGACTTCCAATAATAGACTAATAGAGTCTTGATTATATATATCTAATGTGGTATTTAGGTAATGGGTTAACCCACTATGAGGGCTTCCATACATATGGTCTGAATGGCAGCCATAGATATTCCATCTAATCCCTTTTGGGAGGAGGTTGGTGATAGAGAAGTGGCCTTTTTATAGTAAATACATTTGCACTTTAAATTTTAAATCCTTTCCTTGGATTCGTCCGCTTCCCTGATTACGTGAACACCCCAAATTGCGCAAATCTGCTTACCTCTGTGAATGTGCCGCCTCCCGTCCAATCAGAGTCGCTTGCTGTGATGATGTAATTCAGCAAGCGCTCCCGCCTTCAGCCTGACGACTTGCACAATGCTGGGGATGCATGGGATGTGGCAGCACACAATGCTGGGGATGCATGGGATGTGGCAGCGTACCCATTGTCAAATCTTGTCATTTGAGCACCTGGCTCCGATTGGACGAGAGCCCGCACATGCACAGTTGGACCGGGGAAAGGTGAGTGTTTATCAGAGCCCTGAGGGGTTTCACACAGCGGGCATCCTGATTCGGGATATTAGCTCTAAATCATTGGGTGTATTTATTATAATTGTTCCCTCTGACTCTCATTAAGGCTGACTGAGCACACATGGGAATATAGGGGGCGAGGCCATTTCTGATCAGGAGGGCCTCCACTTTCCTTGACTTGCTGGGACCAGGAACACAGCGGCCACACCAGCTCCAGAATGTCATGTGGTGCGCCGCTGACCAATAGTGACGCAGAAGGCAGTCTCAAATGTGAGTTTAAAAATTGTTCTGGCACTATAAAACCAAATTGGCTATCGGGGTTGGGTGCAAAAAGTCCACTTTGGAGTAAAAAGTGCACTTGAAAGTAGAACTAAACCCAACACAGCCAGCCCTGGAAACCCAAAAGATTCCATGGCTGGCCGTTGGCTTTCGCCCAGAGCATCCCAAATCTGGATGCCCCACTGTGTGAACCCCCTGGAGCGCCGCAAAACTCACCTTTCTTGTGGCTCTCTCAGTGATGTAGACACCGGCGGCTGCCTCCCCAGAATCTCCATTCAGATAGGCTGTGAGGATGCTCACAGCCCCGATTGCCACAAACAGTCGTTTGTCAAGCAGTACATATGCACGGCAAATGGCTCTGATTGGATAAGAACCTGCACATGAACTACAGGATCAGGAAAGGTGATTGGGGGGTTTCGCACAGTGGGGCATCCCAAATTGTAATGCTCCTGCGGCAGGGAACAAAACCGAGGATAGTAAAAATACCAGGTTTTGTTCTGCTTTAAGTCAAAATGTAAACATTTTTTTAGAAGAAAATAAAAATACATATAACTTGTATTTGATTAAAGTTGATCAAAACCTGGGATTTTGAGTAGGAGTAGGTTCCCCAGGGGAACCCCGATTTGCAAGGCCCTGCTGTATGCTGTCGCCCAGTAAAACTAGCCATTCATTGGTCTTACAGCGCTTGTGGGGGCTCACATCCAATCAGCACAGCTCGGCTGCCCTCATCAATATCGGCTAAGACTCTGACACCCCTATCAGGGTATGTGCCCGCAATGGCCATTCACAAATGCCTGGCGCGTGCCCAGCTACAACTGACGGTGGTTGCGGCATGGGCATGCACCGCTGGATCACGGAGAAGGTACATTTTACAGGGGACTCGGGAGAGTTTCAGACAGCAGGACATCCTAAATCTGGATGCACCAGGGGAGGCAATCAGGCGCCCTGGAGTGGCCACCTTTGGTCCACTTTAAGTACAGGCAAAATAACTGCTTTATCTGTATTTAAGTCACACTACGTGATGACTAACAAATTTATGCCACAAGCGGAAATAACCAACAGCACAGGAAGCACCAGTTGCCGCAGCAGTTTCCATCTTTAGTAGTTAATTTGTATCTAATTCAGTTTAAATTACAGGAAAACAGCTTAAAGCATGAGCCATAAAGGGTCACATTTAATGTCTGCATCAATTGGTTACCCCGTCGCTCCATGACACCCATTGATTTTTTGTTCGATGAATCTGTTTTCTACAGCAACAATCTCAAGCCCCAGTTTTCATCTCACTTTACCCCAGCGCATGTACAAATGGCAGTGTTCTTTCTATTTCTACCCCCTTATCTGTGCCCTGTTACCATGAAGTCATCTAGTTTTGTTGGGGGTTCCGTTTTTGGATATCATAAATTACAACAGTAACGGCATTATTAGGACCGTCACATTACATAAGAAAACATGATAGTAACCCTTTATATGCCCAAGGGACACTTGTATTTACACCGACCTGCAATGCGGTTTAGGGTCACCCAGTAATGTTCGTCAGGGCTGTAAGTATCCTTAGACCATTTGAGCAGGTCCACAGCTCTCGGATCTTCCAGGATGAATTTAGTAAACTCTCTCGTCAGTGCAACATAAGCGGTCCCAAAGTAAATGGTGATGTTGTGAGGAGGAGGAGGTTTTAAGGTATTGGTCCTTAGCACAAACGAATGTACAATATCCTCCCGATAGACATATTTAGTCCGGGGGATGGCATGATCAGGCGGCAGCACTCCAGGAGTGATATTTTTCCCTTTAAATGTTTTCAGATGCTGTATGATCTCCTTATTAGTCTTTAGTGGAAAATCCTGTCCACATGTATTAATCACATACTTCCATTGAATCTCTGATTCCAGCAGATCCTTCATACAGTTCAGATCAGCCTGAAGTCTTGATATCCCACCATACACAACAGGCTCCATTTTTGAGGCGAGAAAGGCATTAGGAAAACAGCTCACCAAATCAGCTACAGCCTCCAGATAGTCCGCACTGGCCTTCTCATCGATGTGGATGCAGTATATATTTTGAGGCATATAGATAGCCCTAAACAATCTCTCGAATGTGTCGAATTCCTTGTGCAGTAAAATGCTATAAGCCAAGGGGAAATCTGCTTCTTCTTGTGAGAGGGGAGCAGTGATGTAATTATTCTTTATTTTGTATCCATCCTCACATTTTATTTTCTTTATGGGAATAGCTGTAGCTGCCCAAATGAAAGCTTTGCCCTTTTTAATGAGGGTTTCACAGACAACATCCAAGGCAGACACGTTGTGGGAAAACTGGAATCTTGGTGATCCTCCATTCAATTGACTGAAATTGCTTAGGAACAAAAGCACAATCCCTACAGCTAATACAAAGAGAAAAAAATGCACATGGCTAATCATCTTCCCCAGGCTTACCCAGAAATGGCTGCTGTCGCTGAGCCTCATCCTGGATTAGCTGTGTGCACCAAGTGTCAGGGTCCCTTTCATTTTCATTGCATGGGAAGGATGTTTATCAGCCTGTTCTACTTGCCTGTCTGTCTGCTCTGAACCCTTTGCTTTACCATTGTGCTGCCTCCTGGAGCTGGCTAATCACATATGCATGCAGCCCTCCTGTGATTGGGCCACTAAGTATCAATGACAGACGGATTCTTTCCTCTTCCAGAGGCCAATGGCATCAGATCCAGCTCCAACGGAATAACTGTGATTCATAGCTGACTTCATCCATCCTATTTGGCAAATGATTAATTTTTAACTGACAAGTATTAAAGCAAATATTAATCATTTCCTTCTACAAATAAATGTAATGCAGTACAACTTTTTATGTTATGTCTTATCTGGCTTGTAGATATTGATAGGGTTCCATCGTGTGAAAATAGCATCAACTACCCATGATGTGTTTTTTTTTTAGGGGGGGGGGGTACACTCCCCCCCTTAGTCATATAATCTCACCTTAAAGGGGAATTTCACTATCATTTAATTTCCATTATTATGTGCCAAAATTATGTCTCCAGTGCTGAGCTAATCTACTATTTTTTCTTTTCTATATGTGCAACTATGCAACTATGTGTTATAAAATAACCCCAGTTTTCCCTGGCAATATTGTGTTTACCTTAGCAATGTACATCAACTGGTGTGTTTGATGTACAGGTCAGAGGCTTCCTTTGCTTGCTAATCATCGATTCTCTGGCTAAGGCAGAGTTAACAGGGTTAACCCCTTCTGCTGTAATGCAACTTCTTCACATAGGGCAGTGGTTCTCAACCTTTCTAATGCCGTGACCCCGCAATAAAGTTCCTCATGTTGTGGTGACTAGAGATGAGCGAACTTTTGAAAAATTCGATTCGACTGATTCGCCGAATTTTCCGACAAAAATCGTTTCGACCCGAATAAATTCGCGACGAATCGCTATTAAAAACGGCTATTTCTGAGCCTCCTACAGCCTCAATAGGGTTGTAAACCATTCAGCCTTGCTGTAACACGCACAGGATGCGTGCTGGGTTTGTTAAATAATACTTTGAAGAAATATCACATGCAGATCAGAGGCATCGCTAATAGAATCGCAGAGCGGCACAATTGCAGAGAGTTGAAGTGGCATCACTATGAGGGGCAGAAGGAGCCCAAATATACACTGGAGTTGGCCTCAGGAGCCCAAAAATTGGATGAATCACACCCTGGAGTTGGCAGAAGTTGGCAGCAGCAGCAGGAGCCCAAATATACACTGGAGTTGGCTTCAGGAGCCCAAAAATTGGATGAATCACACCCTGGAGTTGGCAGGAGTTGACAGTAGCAGCAGCAGGAGCCCAAATATACACTGGAGTTGGCCTCAGGAGCCCAAAAATTGGATGAATCACACCCTGGAGTTGGCAGAAGTTGGCAGCAGCAGGAGCAGGAGCCCAAATATACACTGGAGTTGGCCTCAGGAGCCCAAAAATTGGATGAATCACACCCTGGAGTTGGCAGAAGTTGGCAGCAGCAGCAGCAGGAGCCCAAATATACACTGGAGTTGGCCTCAGGAGCCCAAAAATTGGATGAATCACACCCTGGAGTTGGCAGGAGTTGGCAGTAGTAGCAGCAGGAGCCCAAATATACACTGGAGTTGGCCTCAGGAGCCCAAAAATTGGATGAATCACACCCTGGAGTTGGCAGAAGTTGGCAGCAGCAGGAGCAGGAGCCCAAATATACACTGGAGTTGGCCTCAGGAGCCCAAAAATTGGATGAATCACACCCTGGAGTTGGCAGAAGTTGGCAGCAGCAGCAGCAGGAGCCCAAATATACACTGGAGTTGGCCTCAGGAGCCCAAAAATTGGATGAATCACACCCTGGAGTTGGCAGGAGTTGACAGTAGTAGCAGCAGGAGCCCAAATATACACTGGAGTTGGCCTCAGGAGCCCAAAAATTGGATGAATCACACCCTGGAGTTGGCAGAAGTTGGCAGCAGCAGCAGCAGGAGCCCAAATATACACTGGAGTTGGCCTCAGGAGCCCAAAAATTGGATGAATCACACCCTGGAGTTGGCAGAAGTTGGCAGCAGCAGCAGCAGGAGCCCAAATATACACTGGAGTTGGCTTCAGGAGCCCAAAAATTGGATGAATCACACCCTGGAGTTGGCAGGAGTTGACAGTAGTAGCAGCAGGAGCCCAAATATACACTGGAGTTGGCTTCAGGAGCCCAAAAATTGGATGAATCACACCCTGGAGTTGGCAGAAGTTGGCAGCAGCAGCAGCAGGAGCCCAAATATACACTGGAGTTGGCCTCAGGAGCCCAAAAATTGGATGAATCACACCCTGGAGTTGGCAGAAGTTGGCAGTAGTAGCAGCAGGAGCCCAAATATACACTGGAGTTGGCCTCAGGAGCCCAAAAATTGGATGAATCACACCCTGGAGTTGGCAGAAGTTGGCAGTAGTAGCAGCAGGAGCCCAAATATACACTGGAGTTGGCTTCAGGAGCCCAAAAATTGGATGAATCACACCCTGGAGTTGGCAGAAGTTGGCAGTAGCAGCAGCAGGAGCCCAAATATACACTGGAGTTGGCTTCAGGAGCCCAAAAATTGGATGAATCACACCCTGGAGTTGGCAGGAGTTGACAGTAGCAGCAGCAGGAGCCCAAATATACACTGGAGTTGGCCTCAGGAGCCCAAAAATTGGATGAATCACACCCTGGAGTTGGCAGGAGTTGACAGTAGCAGCAGCAGGAGCCCAAATATACACTGGAGTTGGCTTCAGGAGCCCAAAAATTGGATGAATCACACCCTGGAGTTGGCAGAAGTTGGCAGCAGCAGCAGCAGCAGGAGCCCAAATATACACTGGAGTTGGCTTCAGGAGCCCAAAAATTGGATGAATCACACCCTGGAGTTGGCAGGAGTTGACAGTAGCAGCAGCAGGAGCCCAAATATACACTGGAGTTGGCCTCAGGAGCCCAAAAATTGGATGAATCACACCCTGGAGTTGGCAGAAGTTGGCAGCAGCAGCAGCAGGAGCCCAAATATACACTGGAGTTGGCCTCAGGAGCCCAAAAATTGGATGAATCACACCCTGGAGTTGGCAGAAGTTGGCAGCAGCAGCAGCAGGAGCCCAAATATACACTGGAGTTGGCTTCAGGAGCCCAAAAATTGGATGAATCACACCCTGGAGTTGGCAGGAGTTGACAGTAGTAGCAGCAGGAGCCCAAATATACACTGGAGTTGGCTTCAGGAGCCCAAAAATTGGATGAATCACACCCTGGAGTTGGCAGAAGTTGGCAGCAGCAGCAGCAGGAGCCCAAATATACACTGGAGTTGGCCTCAGGAGCCCAAAAATTGGATGAATCACACCCTGGAGTTGGCAGAAGTTGGCAGTAGTAGCAGCAGGAGCCCAAATATACACTGGAGTTGGCCTCAGGAGCCCAAAAATTGGATGAATCACACCCTGGAGTTGGCAGAAGTTGGCAGTAGTAGCAGCAGGAGCCCAAATATACACTGGAGTTGGCTTCAGGAGCCCAAAAATTGGATGAATCACACCCTGGAGTTGGCAGAAGTTGGCAGCAGCAGCAGCAGGAGCCCAAATATACACTGGAGTTGGCCTCAGGAGCCCAAAAATTGGATGAATCACACCCTGGAGTTGGCAGAAGTTGGCAGCAGCAGCAGCAGGAGCCCAAATATACACTGGAGTTGGCTTCAGGAGCCCAAAAATTGGATGAATCACACCCTGGAGTTGGCAGGAGTTGACAGTAGTAGCAGCAGGAGCCCAAATATACACTGGAGTTGGCTTCAGGAGCCCAAAAATTGGATGAATCACACCCTGGAGTTGGCAGAAGTTGGCAGCAGCAGCAGCAGGAGCCCAAATATACACTGGAGTTGGCCTCAGGAGCCCAAAAATTGGATGAATCACACCCTGGAGTTGGCAGAAGTTGGCAGTAGTAGCAGCAGGAGCCCAAATATACACTGGAGTTGGCCTCAGGAGCCCAAAAATTGGATGAATCACACCCTGGAGTTGGCAGAAGTTGGCAGTAGTAGCAGCAGGAGCCCAAATATACACTGGAGTTGGCTTCAGGAGCCCAAAAATTGGATGAATCACACCCTGGAGTTGGCAGAAGTTGGCAGTAGCAGCAGCAGGAGCCCAAATATACACTGGAGTTGGCTTCAGGAGCCCAAAAATTGGATGAATCACACCCTGGAGTTGGCAGGAGTTGACAGTAGCAGCAGCAGGAGCCCAAATATACACTGGAGTTGGCCTCAGGAGCCCAAAAATTGGATGAATCACACCCTGGAGTTGGCAGGAGTTGACAGTAGCAGCAGCAGGAGCCCAAATATACACTGGAGTTGGCTTCAGGAGCCCAAAAATTGGATGAATCACACCCTGGAGTTGGCAGAAGTTGGCAGCAGCAGCAGCAGCAGGAGCCCAAATATACACTGGAGTTGGCTTCAGGAGCCCAAAAATTGGATGAATCACACCCTGGAGTTGGCAGGAGTTGACAGTAGCAGCAGCAGGAGCCCAAATATACACTGGAGTTGGCCTCAGGAGCCCAAAAATTGGATGAATCACACCCTGGAGTTGGCAGAAGTTGGCAGCAGCAGCAGCAGGAGCCCAAATATACACTGGAGTTGGCCTCAGGAGCCCAAAAATTGGATGAATCACACCCTGGAGTTGGCAGAAGTTGGCAGCAGCAGCAGCAGGAGCCCAAATATACACTGGAGTTGGCTTCAGGAGCCCAAAAATTGGATGAATCACACCCTGGAGTTGGCAGGAGTTGACAGTAGTAGCAGCAGGAGCCCAAATATACACTGGAGTTGGCTTCAGGAGCCCAAAAATTGGATGAATCACACCCTGGAGTTGGCAGAAGTTGGCAGCAGCAGCAGCAGGAGCCCAAATATACACTGGAGTTGGCCTCAGGAGCCCAAAAATTGGATGAATCACACCCTGGAGTTGGCAGAAGTTGGCAGTAGTAGCAGCAGGAGCCCAAATATACACTGGAGTTGGCCTCAGGAGCCCAAAAATTGGATGAATCACACCCTGGAGTTGGCAGAAGTTGGCAGTAGTAGCAGCAGGAGCCCAAATATACACTGGAGTTGGCTTCAGGAGCCCAAAAATTGGATGAATCACACCCTGGAGTTGGCAGAAGTTGGCAGTAGCAGCAGCAGGAGCCCAAATATACACTGGAGTTGGCTTCAGGAGCCCAAAAATTGGATGAATCACACCCTGGAGTTGGCAGGAGTTGACAGTAGCAGCAGCAGGAGCCCAAATATACACTGGAGTTGGCCTCAGGAGCCCAAAAATTGGATGAATCACACCCTGGAGTTGGCAGGAGTTGACAGTAGCAGCAGCAGGAGCCCAAATATACACTGGAGTTGGCTTCAGGAGCCCAAAAATTGGATGAATCACACCCTGGAGTTTGAAGAAGTTGGCAGCAGCAGCAGCAGGAGCCCAAATATACACTGGAGTTGGCTTCAGGAGCCCAAAAATTGGATGAATCACACCCTGGAGTTGGCAGAAGTTGGCAGCAGCAGCAGCAGGAGCCCAAATATACACTGGAGTTGGCTTCAGGAGCCCAAAAATTGGATGAATCACACCCTGGAGTTGGCAGAAGTTGGCAGCAGCAGCAGCAGGAGCCCAAATATTACTATAAAGAGACACTGGGGTTGGCTTCAGGAGCCCAAAAATTTGATGAATCACACCCTGGAGTTGGCAGCAGCAGGAGCCCAAATATTACTTTAAAGAGACACTGGGGTTGGCTTCAGGAGCCCAAAAATTGGATGAATCACACCCTGTGGAGAGTCATGTGGAGAAAAAGTAGCTTAGTTAGTAATATCTACATAAAATTATGAATAAACAAATGCAAAAGTATTGCCAAAGTGAAGTTTTGTTTGAGGGTGTGTTTCCACCTTTTAATTAAATCAGAAACAAGAAGGTATCATTGCCTCTGACTAATTAGCCCTCAAAAATTCTTGGAATTTTTAATCTGGAATCATGTCTGATCCGTCTTATCCGAAGAATATTAATAAAAAGTAAGAGTAACGGAAAGGATTTTTTATCAATACTTACTTGTGGTCCGATGCGGAGGAATGTCTGTAACTGGAGAGCAGCGCCTTAAATCTGTTTTGCACGATCCATCTTTCTTTAGTGTAGGTCTGGCCCCGTCATCAATCTACTGGAATACATCAGGCATTGTTGGGAGGAAAGCTTGGATGATCCAAGCGCCATTCATTTCCACGCAGGGCAGTCTCTGGAAAAAAAAAGTCTGTATAAACCAGGGTCTTTTTCATATAAAAACAAATGGTTATTCTTGCTTGTAAACCATATGTTCCACAGATTTACCAGTCATTGTGTCAGCCAATGAAGCAACTTTGTCTCGAAGTGCTGCAAAAGCAGTCCACTGCATCACAAGTGGCATCTGACACCCCCAGTCAACTGTCTGTCTGTTATGCTTTGGGTTCAGCTCCACTATCCATTGATGAAGATCTGATAATCATAAAATTCAGCAGCTACTGCCCAGCCAAGAAGTGGAGGAGACACTCGCCTCTTCTTCCAGTAGCCGGCAATTAGTGATGAGGAGAGTGTCGTGGGAGGAGGTGTTGCAAGCCGAGGTAGTGGAAGAGGGTCCCTGGAGTCTGCGGCGGTGGCGGCGGCAGCAGCAGCAGATTATTGCGGACTGTTGTTCGGAAAAATCAGCTACTCAGCGATGTGGCAGTGTTTCATGCAGCATCCTGGGGAGAAAAAGTAGGTTAGTTAGTGTATATACATAAAATTATGAATAGACAAATGCAATAGTATTGCCAAAGTGAAGTTTTGTTTGAGGGTGTGTTTCCACCTTGTAATTAAATCAGAAACAACTAGCTATCATTTGCCTCTGAATAATTAGCCCTCAAAAATTCTTGGAATTTTTAATCTTGATGTCTGAGGGATTTCTCCTCTCAGACAGCGTCACCATAAGTCCAGCCTGCTGCATTACACTTGGAAGAACATCTTGTTTGCGCTGCGACAAGGAAGCCAAAGTCATGCGTCCTCACATGGCACACGTGTTCAGTCTAGTTTTTAAGTCTTGCCCCCATCTGAAAGAACAACAGGAAAGAAAGTTAGCATGCACTTCTGGCACTCCTACACCACGAAGCACAACCCTATTGAGCCTCAGCGTCACAACGGTGTACCCCACCATAGTCTGATTTGCGATGTTTCCACCCGTTGGAATTCCACCCTCCATATGCAGGATCCACTATAGCAGTGGTCCCCAACCCTGTCCTCAAGGCCCACCAACAGGCCAGGTTTTGCAGATCTCCACAAAGATGCACAGGTGGAGTAATTAGTGCAGCTGCAGAGCAATAGAGCTGGCTATTTGGAGATCCAAAAAACATGACTTGTTGGTGGGCCTTGAGGACAGGGTTGAGGACCACTGCACTATAGGAACAGAGAAAAGCCATCACGGAATTCTGGATGATCCAAACGGATAGGGGGACACCTGTGTAAATTCAATGTAAACCATTGGCAGCTCATACGTGACACCGACCGTTTGCTCAGGCCCTTTGAGGAAGCTACGTTATTAGTCAGTTGCCAGGACTATGAGATGAACGATGAGATTCCACTGCTTCATGTACTACAACACATGTTGGAAACCATGGCTGGTCAGGGCACTGGAGACATGGCACATACATTTCACAGCCACATGAAGCCTGTGGGGGCTGAAGTGGAGGAGGAGGAGGGGGTGGGGCAAAGCAAACCACAGTTTAGGTTTCACAAAATGACCATTTTATCTAGTCATCTGACAGAAGAGGAGGAGCAGGAGCAGCCACAGGAGCTAGAGGGTTGTGAGTAAGGTGAGACAGAGGACCCAGACACACCGTGGCAGTTTACAGTGGAGATGGAGACAGGTAGTCCCTCCGAGTCATTTGCACAAATGGCACGATGCATGCTCACATGCTTGCGTACTAGTGAGCGCAGAATTGTCTCCATTTGTCAGCGGGAAGACTTCTGGCTCTCCAACTTATTGGACCCTCGCTTCCGGCACAAAATGGGGGCATTTTTTACGCCCACTGAGAGGGAGGACAAACTGACCTACTACAGAGACATCCCACGTAGTCAGTTGGGCGATGTCTATCTGCGCCATGGCCCATACTCCCGCAGGTCTGACTCGGGGGGACCTCTGCGATCACCTTCCACTGCCATGGCTGCTGGGGGGGTGGAAGGAGCAGCAGCAGCAGCTCCATCAGCAGCAGCCTCAGTCTTCAGTCGCTAGTGAGTAGCTTTCTACACCCGCATAGTGAGTCTACTCATGAGCAGCAGGAAGACCTGGAGCTGGACCTCAAACAGCAGGTCATGTCATACCTTGACATGACCATGCCAACACACCTTCAAGATCCACTGGATTTGCTGGGAAGCCAAACTTGACTTGTGCCCGCAACTAGCAGAGTTTGCCCTGGAAAAGCTGTACTGGCCGGACAGTAGTTGATTTAGATGGCAACTGGGCTGCTCTATATAACGAAGCAAAATGGCAAATTTACCTCACTATATGAGCTATTGCCCCTCAGATTTACACAGGGGCTGCTCTATATTATGCTGCAAAGTGGCAAATTTACCTCACAATATAAGCTATTGCCCCTCAGATTTACACAGGGGCTGCTCTATATTATGCTGCAAAATGGCAAATTTACCTCACAATATAAGCTATTGCCCCTCAGATTTACACAGGGCCTGCTCTATATAACGAAGCAAAATGGCAAATTTACCTCACTATATAAGCTATTGCCCCTCAGATTTACACAGGGGCTGCTCTATATTATGCTGCAAAATGGCAAATTAACCTCACAATATAAGCTATTGCAGCTCTATATAAATAAAAATAAATAAATAAAAAAAGGGCCTGTAGAAGCTTATTTAGTATAACAGATAGGGTGACATGTGCTGGTTTGGGATGCCCATATGGGCTAGTGTTTTGGCAGCAGTACAAAAACCAATGCAAAATGCAATAGCTTAATAAAGCTGATGCTGATCAACGCTTATTTAGTATAACAGATGGGGTGCAACATGCAGGTTTGGGATGCCCTGCGGCCTGGTGTATTTAAAGCAGACCAAAACCAATTCAAAATGCAATAACTTAATAAAGCTGAGGCTGTAGATGCTTATTTAGTATAAACAGGTAGGGTGCAAGGTGCAGCTTTGGGGTGCCCTGCGGCCTGGTTAAATGAAAGCAGTCAAAAAGGAAGTGCAAACTGAAGTAGCTTAATGAAGCTGATGCTGATCAACGCTTATGTTGTATACCAGATAGGGTGCAAGGTGCAGCTTTGGGGTGCCCTGCGGCCTGGTTTATTAAAATCAGTCAAAAACAAGTGCAAACTGAAGTAGCCTGATCAACGCTTATGTTGTATAACAGATAGGTTTAAAATAGCATGTGCCTTGGGATGCCCGTGTGGCCTGTTATATTTCAAGCTGAACAAAAAGTAACAATAATCCAAGTATGAGACATCATTTTGACCTTCTTCACAGCGCCATACTTTGAAAAAAAAAAATTAATTTCATGCCGATCAATCCAAAGGTCAATGCCCCTAACAAAAATAGTGTTCGGCATAAGTTTTCCTTCTGGAAGGACGTAACCTTTAGTTTACATGGTTGGGGTAGGTTATCTTACAAATTGGGATACCACAGGCAGCAGTGTCATTGAAAGAGACAGATTGTAATGCAGGCCATACGCAAGCAGAGAAACTCAGGCTGCAACAGGCCTATTTAGTTTACATGGTTGGGGTAGGTTATCTTACAAATTGGGATACCCCACTGTATATGAAACCGAATATAAATGCACACCCAAAAGTGGACACTCAGCCTCCAAGAGGCCTGCTTAGTTTAAATAAGAGAGCTGCTTAGTATGGTAGGTAGGTTATGTTATGTTACAGAATGGGATGCCCCAAGCAGACTTGAGATCAGTATATATGCACACAGCAGCAGTGTGTTAGCAGGCTCATACAGGCCAAATTTCTTTAAATAACTGTGCAGCTTACAGTTAATGCAGAGGCTAATGGTATGTTACAGAATGGGATGCCCCAAGCTGACTTGAGATCAGTATATATGCACACAGCAGCAGTGTGTTAGCAGGCTCATACAGGCCAAATTTCTTTAAATAAATGTGCAGCTTACAGTAAATGCAGAGGCTAATGGTATGTTACAGAATGGGATGCCCCAAAGCAGACTTGAGATCAGTATATATGCACACAGCAGCAGTGTGTTAGCAGGCTCATACAGGCCAAATTTCTTTAAATAAATGTGCAGCTTACAGTAAATGCAGAGGCTAATGGTATGTTACAGAATGGGATGCCCCAAAGCAGACTTGAGATCAGTATATATGCACACAGCAGCAGTGTGTTAGCAGGCTCATACAGGCCAAATTTCTTTAAATAAATGTGCAGCTTACAGTAAATGCAGAGGCTAATGGTATGTTACAGAATGGGATGCCCCAAAGCAGACTTGAGATCAGTATATATGCACACAGCAGCAGTGTGTTAGCAGGCTCATACAGGCCAAATTTCTTTAAATAAATGTGCAGCTTACAGTAAATGCAGAGGCTAATGGTATGTTACAGAATGGGATGCCCCAAAGCAGACTTGAGATCAGTATATATGCACACAGCAGCAGTGTGTTAGCAGGCTCATACAGGCCAAATTTCTTTAAATAAATGTGCAGCTTACAGTAAATGCAGAGGCTAATGGTATGTTACAGAATGGGATGCCCCAAAGCAGACTTGAGATCAGTATATATGCACACAGCAGCAGTGTGTTAGCAGGCTCATACAGGCCAAATTTCTTTAAATAAATGTGCAGCTTACAGTAAATGCAGAGGCTAATGGTATGTTACAGAATGGGATGCCCCAAAGCAGACTTGAGATCAGTATATATGCACACAGCAGCAGTGTGTTAGCAGGCTCATACAGGCCAAATTTCTTTAAATAACTGTGCAGCTTACAGTTAATGCAGAGGCTAATGGTATGTTACAGAATGGGATGCCCCAAGCAGACTTGAGATCAGTATATATGCACACAGCAGCAGTGTGTTAGCAGGCTCATACAGGCCAAATTTCTTTAAATAACTGTGCAGCTTACAGTTAATGCAGAGGCTAATGGTATGTTACAGAATGGGATGCCCCAAGCAGACTTGAGATCAGTATATATGCACACAGCAGCAGTGTGTTAGCAGGCTCATACAGGCCAAATTTCTTTAAATAACTGTGCAGCTTACAGTTAATGCAGAGGCTAATGGTATGTTACAGAATGGGATGCCCCAAAGCAGACTTGAGATCAGTATATATGCACACAGCAGCAGTGTGTTAGCAGGCTCATACAGGCCAAATTTCTTTAAATAACTGTGCAGCTTACAGTTAATGCAGAGGCTAATGGTATGTTACAGAATGGGATGCCCCAAAGCAGACTTGAGATCAGTATATATGCACACAGCAGCAGTGTGTTAGCAGGCTCATACAGGCCAAATTTCTTTAAATAAATGTGCAGCTTACAGTTAATGCAGAGGCTAATGGTATGTTACAGAATGGGATGCCCCAAAGCAGACTTGAGATCAGTATATATGCACACAGCAGCAGTGTGTTAGCAGGCTCATACAGGCCAAATTTCTTTAAATAACTGTGCAGCTTACAGTTAATGCAGAGGCTAATGGTATGTTACAGAATGGGATGTCCCAAAAACCAGAGAGCACCTGGCAGGCAGCAGTAAGACTATGCACAGCAAAAGTGTCTTTATCATGCCTAATTTCAATTAGAATAGGTGCAAATGGTTAGGTTCTTAAATAGAGGCTGGTGTAGTCACAGAATGGGATGCCCTAAAAACCAGCAGTAAGTACACCTGGCAGGGACAAGTTGTGCTATGCCCAGCAAAAGTGTCTTTATCAGGCCTAATTTCAAATATGATAAGAGCAAATGCTTATATGGTCTTAAACAGAGGCTGCTTTAGTCACAGAATGGGATGCCCCGGGCAGGAATCGAGCTGGCAGGGTCCAGTAGGCCTTTGGCCAGCAAAAGTGTCTTTATCAGGCCTGATTTCTATGAGAATAAGTGCAAATGTTTATTATGCTATTAAATAGAGGCTGCTTTAGTCACAGAATGGGATGCCAGTGCCACAAAAACCAGAGAGCATGCACAGCAAAAGTGTCTTTATCAGGCCTGATTTCTATGAGAATAAGTGCAAATGTTTATTATGCTATTAAATAGAGGCTGCTTTAGTCACAGAATGGGATGCCATTGCCACAAAAACCAGAGAGCATGCACAGCAAAAGTGTCTTTATCAGGCCTGATTTCTATGAGAATAAGTGCAAATGTTTATTGTGCTATTAAATAGAGGCTGCTTTAGTCACAGAATGGGATGCCAGTGCCACAAAAACCAGAGAGCATGCACAGCAAAAGTGTCTTTATCAGGCCTGATTTCTATGAGAATAAGTGCAAATGTTTATTGTGCTATTAAATAGAGGCTGCTTTAGTCACAGAATGGGATGCCAGTGCCACAAAAACCAGAGAGCATGCACAGCAAAAGTGTCTTTATCAGGCCTGATTTCTATGAGAATAAGTGCAAATGTTTATTGTGCTATTAAATAGAGGCTGCTTTAGTCACAGAATGGGATGCCAGTGCCACAAAAACCAGAGAGCATGCACAGCAAAAGTGTCTTTATCAGGCCTGATTTCTATGAGAATAAGTGCAAATGTTTATTGTGCTATTAAATAGAGGCTGCTTTAGTCACAGAATGGGATGCCAGTGCCACAAAAACCAGAGAGCATGCACAGCAAAAGTGTCTTTATCAGGCCTGATTTCTATGAGAATAAGTGCAAATGTTTATTGTGCTATTAAATAGAGGCTGCTTTAGTCACAGAATGGGATGCCAGTGCCACAAAAACCAGAGAGCATGCACAGCAAAAGTGTCTTTATCAGGCCTGATTTCTATGAGAATAAGTGCAAATGTTTATTATGCTATTAAATAGAGGCTGCTTTAGTCACAGAATGGGATGCCAGTGCCACAAAAACCAGAGAGCATGCACAGCAAAAGTGTCTTTATCAGGCCTGATTTCTATGAGAATAAGTGCAAATGTTTATTATGCTATTAAATAGAGGCTGCTTTAGTCACAGAATGGGATGCCAGTGCCACAAAAACCAGAGAGCATGCACAGCAAAAGTGTCTTTATCAGGCCTGATTTCTATGAGAATAAGTGCAAATGTTTATTATGCTATTAAATAGAGGCTGCTTTAGTCACAGAATGGGATGCCAGTGCCACAAAAACCAGAGAGCATGCACAGCAAAAGTGTCTTTATCAGGCCTGATTTCTATGAGAATAAGTGCAAATGTTTATTATGCTATTAAATAGAGGCTGCTTTAGTCACAGAATGGGATGCCAGTGCCACAAAAACCAGAGAGCATGCACAGCAAAAGTGTCTTTATCAGGCCTGATTTCTATGAGAATAAGTGCAAATGTTTATTATGCTATTAAATAGAGGCTGCTTTAGTCACAGAATGGGATGCCAGTGCCACAAAAACCAGAGAGCATGCACAGCAAAAGTGTCTTTATCAGGCCTGATTTCTATGAGAATAAGTGCAAATGTTTATTATGCTATTAAATAGAGGCTGCTTTAGTCACAGAATGGGATGCCAGTGCCACAAAAACCAGAGAGCATGCACAGCAAAAGTGTCTTTATCAGGCCTGATTTCTATGAGAATAAGTGCAAATGTTTATTGTGCTATTAAATAGAGGCTGCTTTAGTCACAGAATGGGATGCCAGTGCCACAAAAACCAGAGAGCATGCACAGCAAAAGTGTCTTTATCAGGCCTGATTTCTATGAGAATAAGTGCAAATGTTTATTATGCTATTAAATAGAGGCTGCTTTAGTCACAGAATGGGATGCCAGTGCCACAAAAACCAGAGAGCATGCACAGCAAAAGTGTCTTTATCAGGCCTGATTTCTATGAGAATAAGTGCAAATGTTTATTGTGCTATTAAATAGAGGCTGCTTTAGTCACAGAATGGGATGCCAGTGCCACAAAAACCAGAGAGCATGCACAGCAAAAGTGTCTTTATCAGGCCTGATTTCTATGAGAATAAGTGCAAATGTTTATTGTGCTATTAAATAGAGGCTGCTTTAGTCACAGAATGGGATGCCAGTGCCACAAAAACCAGAGAGCATGCACAGCAAAAGTGTCTTTATCAGGCCTGATTTCTATGAGAATAAGTGCAAATGTTTATTGTGCTATTAAATAGAGGCTGCTTTAGTCACAGAATGGGATGCCAGTGCCACAAAAACCAGAGAGCATGCACAGCAAAAGTGTCTTTATCAGGCCTGATTTCTATGAGAATAAGTGCAAATGTTTATTATGCTATTAAATAGAGGCTGCTTTAGTCACAGAATGGGATGCCAGTGCCACAAAAACCAGAGAGCATGCACAGCAAAAGTGTCTTTATCAGGCCTGATTTCTATGAGAATAAGTGCAAATGTTTATTATGCTATTAAATAGAGGCTGCTTTAGTCACAGAATGGGATGCCAGTGCCACAAAAACCAGAGAGCATGCACAGCAAAAGTGTCTTTATCAGGCCTGATTTCTATGAGAATAAGTGCAAATGTTTATTATGCTATTAAATAGAGGCTGCTTTAGTCACAGAATGGGATGCCAGTGCCACAAAAACCAGAGAGCATGCACAGCAAAAGTGTCTTTATCAGGCCTGATTTCTATGAGAATAAGTGCAAATGTTTATTATGCTATTAAATAGAGGCTGCTTTAGTCACAGAATGGGATGCCAGTGCCACAAAAACCAGAGAGCATGCACAGCAAAAGTGTCTTTATCAGGCCTGATTTCTATGAGAATAAGTGCAAATGTTTATTATGCTATTAAATAGAGGCTGCTTTAGTCACAGAATGGGATGCCAGTGCCACAAAAACCAGAGAGCATGCACAGCAAAAGTGTCTTTATCAGGCCTGATTTCTATGAGAATAAGTGCAAATGTTTATTATGCTATTAAATAGAGGCTGCTTTAGTCACAGAATGGGATGCCAGTGCCACAAAAACCAGAGAGCATGCACAGCAAAAGTGTCTTTATCAGGCCTGATTTCTATGAGAATAAGTGCAAATGTTTATTATGCTATTAAATAGAGGCTGCTTTAGTCACAGAATGGGATGCCAGTGCCACAAAAACCAGAGAGCATGCACAGCAAAAGTGTCTTTATCAGGCCTAATTTCAAATATGATTAGAGCAAATGCTTATATGGTCTTAAACAGAGGCTGCTTTAGTCACAGAATGGGATGCCTCACAGCAGACTTAAGATCAGTTCAGTATATATGCACAGTTAGTATAAGCAGCCTGAAAACGCTAACAAAGCCTGTCAGGCTGGATGAAAAAAAAAAAAAAACTGACAGCCTCCGATTTTCCCTTCCTTTCCCTGTTTTTTGCTGACTTTCTGTCTGTCTCCTGTCTGTCTCCTGCCTGTCTCCAGCCTGTCCCTGTCTGTCCCTGCCTGTCTCCAGCCTGTCCCTGTCTGTCCCTCAGCTACACAGCGTTCTGTCTCTCACGAATGCAATAGAGAAATGAGGAAAAGCAAGATGGCCGCCGTTAAATACCGCTGTGTGACGTCACCGGGCTTGCTGGCTGCTGATAGGCTGCATGTGACTGCCCCAGCTTGCACTGGCGCGGGATACATGTCCAGACATGTCCCGCCCGCCATCTTAGAATGCCTGTAATGTAAATGAATGGATGTTAAAGGAAAACTTCGAGTGATCGAATCGCGGGGAAATTCGGATTCGATCCGAATCGAATTTTTCCTGAAATTCGGATCGAATCCGGGTTCGTCCGGATCGATTCGCTCATCCCTAGTGGTGACCCCAAACCAAAAAATAATTTTGGTGGCTACTTCAAAACTGAATTTTGCTACAGTTATGATTCGGAATGTAAATACCTGATATGCATTATGTATTCTCATTGCTACAAATCAAACATAATTTAAACATAGTGATTAATCACAAAAAACAATATTTAATAATATGTTGAAAAATATTTATTACTAATTCCAATAAATAACATTTCACCATGGCATAGCATATGTCGGAAACTGTCATTTCTCCGCCTCTTATTGAAATTAATAGGAGGCTGCGGCGGATTGTGTGGTAACTGGAGATTCTCGGGAACAATCCGCCACACTCACAATGAAATCAATAGGAGGCGGATTCAATGCCGGAAACCGCTGATTTCAGCAGTTTCCTCATTCAGAATATGGGAAAATAGTGGGAGATATGGGAGATAATTATACATTGGGGAACAGTGTGAACTACATCTTATAGTGGTCTCTTATAGTATAAGACCGATGTTTTTCACACTGTGTAAATGTATGGTGCTTTGTGTAAGCTGCTTTGTGTACTGTGTAATGATTACACACAAAGCACCTTACACTTACACAGTATTGTGTGTATGGTGTGTGTACTGTTTTTACATTATGAACCTTTTTTACACCAGCAGGCTGTCTCGCAGGCTCTCTTGCCTCCTAGGCTTCTGGCGCTTGCTGCGTCCGCCCACTGATGATGTCAGCAAGCGCCGGACACACGTAATGCGCTGCTTGACTTATTGCTGATTAGCTCACCTGTTACAGTGGAAGGATTCTGGGACTTGTAGTCAGTAGTTTTTTATTCCACGCAAAGAACCCTCCCCCCCCCCCACTATAGCAACACAGAGTCACAGGAATATAGGAAACTTGGAAACAGCTTGCTGATAAGTAAATCACAGGTATGGGTGCACACTATTAATACATATGTTTATTTTACATTCCAAAAGAGAAGTGATGTAATTAAATGTGTTGGGTCCCTGTTGCGAACATTAAAGGGGCTTTTACAGCTCATACAGTAAATATTTTTCTGTTTTCTAAATCAACTGGATGCAGCTTGACAACTAAAGGCTGAAACAGCAGAGACACTTGGTTCTTCCTTTTACTAAATGATGCCAAGTTAGCCTCAATATGATAAATAAGGTGGAGGAGCAACAATAATGAGGCACCCCTTACTCTCTGGACCCCGTTTCAGTCGCACCTCCTCAAGTTAAACTTCTGCAAAAGAGGAAAACAATAAGGCAGAACACCAAAAACCTGACAAAAGAGAGTTTTCCTTTAAATATACCCCTGATTATAAACAGACCAATAGGAGTGGATAAGAGAAACCAATCCAAGGTGTTACCATGCTGGCTGTAATATTGAAAACCCGCCAATCATGAGAAGGCACGGTGTGAACCAATCCCAGAGCGGTGGGTCCCAGAGCATGAATGCCAATCCAACAGACTCCACTTCATGGTAGGAAGGGTGCGCACTCTATAACTGTGTAACCATGGAATGCAAGTGTTATGGGACACAGTGCAGCACCAGGTCCCACAACCAATACTGTCCCGAGACGAATGCATCACGTCTGTCTCCCCAGACACAGTCAATGGTAAGGCGAGCACCCGAGATGAATGCATCACGCCTGTCTCCCCAGACACAGCCAATGGTAAGGGCGAGCACCCGAGATGAATGCATCACACCTGTCTCCCCAGACACAGCCAATGGTAAGGCGAGCACCCGAGATGAATGCATCACGCCTGTCTCCCCAGACACAGCCAATGGTAAGGGCAAGCACCTGAGATGAATGCATCACACCTGTCTCCCCAGACATAACCAATGGTAAGGCGAGCACCCGAGATGAATGCATCAAGCCTTTCTCCCCAGACACAGCCAATGGTAAGGCGAGCACCCAAGATGAATGCATCACGCCTGTCTCCTCAGACACAGCCAATGGTAAGGCGAGCACCCGAGATGAATGCATCAATGCATCACGCCTGTCTCCCCAGACACAGCCAATAGTAAGGCGAGCACCCGAGATGAATACATCACGCCTGTCTCCCCAGACACAGCCAATGGTAAGGCGAGCACCGGAGATGAATGCCTCACACCTGTCTCCCCAGACACAGCCAATGGCACAGACACAGTTTGGGTCCACATTTGGGTATGTCCTCTGGGAACACGGACACATCTACTACCTGTTAACCCTGTCACTGCCAGCCAGTTTGGGTCCACATTTGGGTATGTCCTCTGGGAACCCTTACCCTTGAAGCAGCATGGGGGCTGCGTGCGCGGGTAGTTCCTATTGAGGTTGGCCTGACCGTTGCCCTGGGTGACACCATATTATGTGAGAGATAATTGGACATATTGTCTACCGGCACTTGCACTTAATTATATACTTTTTTTGTTCTCATTTGAAGCCTGATTGGGATGGTTTTCTTGTGCAATATTAGGCATTTTTGAGGGTTTTATGTGATGTTTGTATGCACTTGCACTTTAAATATATTTATATTGTTTTTTGGTTGATGTATGTTCATATTGTAGATAGGGAATATTGATTGGTGTACATCACTAGTAAATTGTGTTATTGCACTGCAGCACTTTTGTATATACATTTATATATATATTTTTATACATAATAATTTTTGTGGATTTATGGATATATACACACACATATATATATTTAGTTTTTTTGTGCCGGCACAAAATGTTAGTAGGTATTAATTTACACAGTCTATTCTAAGTATGTCACATACTCCGCTTCAAGAAATTCATAACGTGTGGGTAATACTGACCTGTAGAGGGCGATATGCAGAGATGCCAGGAAAAAAGAGAGCCCCTCCCGGTCCATAAATACCTGGGACCTCCCACTCATTACCCAGTCTTCATCTCTGCAGACGGCGAGCAAGTCAGAAGATGTGGTCTCCTCCTTGCACAGGGGGATTTCAGGTAGTCGGGATGACTCCCGGCCCTTTAGTTATCTATTTCCGCCTGGACCTTTTTTTTTCTGTTACCTCATGCCTCCCAGCCTAGGCTGACGGTCCGGGTGAGGGTAGAAAAACACCCTTGGTGCTTAAGAGCAAATGCTCTCCCGTGAGACCCTATATAAGAGGGTAGGCGGTCATCCGGGACAGTGACCCCGGTTTGGGATGCCCCGTCCCTTGGCCTTACACTTTGGGTGGTCCCCCCCTTTGGGTAATGCCCCTCTCTCTAGCGGGATAGCGGAGGGTAGGAGCAGGGCCCCTTATTCGGTGTTAGGTCCAAATTTTGTAATCATTAATTCTTAATAATGTTTTAATGTATTAATTTATTAAATTATCCTCCCAATAGTTATTAACTTCATAACAGCGTGTATTTCTCTGTCAAAACAGCGCTGTGGTCGCCATTTTTATGCAGGCTTTCTCCCTGAGGTAAAAGGGGCGGGGCCGGGCGTCAGGGTCAAAGCCACGGCCCGCTCCCCTCCTTCTGTCTCTTCTGAGACCGGCGCCGCAGCCGCACATGGCTGCGGTGCCGGCCTTTTTGCATTGTCATGGCGGAGGGGAGCGTCCCCTCACACTTTCACTCTTGGGGGCGGGGCCGGGCTTTCCAGCACTGCAGCCCGCCCCTGTGTCACAGGCACCGCTGAGGTGCTTTTCTCTGTGCCTGTTTCCTCAGAAGGAGCTAGCCACGCCCCCCTTCTCTCCTCAGAGCTGCTCTTTACCTCACGGAGAGAGGAAGCTGTCTTCTGGATCACAGTGAGTGGCCCGGTGGGCCCCCCTTCTGTCCCATCACCTATAATTATATATTTTTATGTCATATATATATATATTTTATACTCCGCTTTTCTTATTAGCCTTTTTTATTATGTCTTTCAGATATAACCTACAGTGGTGTTAGGGGGTTTCTCCCGGTCCTAGGGTCCCTGGGTTCTTAATTGGCTTATTGCAAATCCTCCCACTTGGGACATTAAAGGGGCATCCCGGGTTGCTTATATGCGTAATTCCCTCGGTCATTGCGACCAACTATAAGTTCACCTTATGGAGGCATCCCCGGATACTGGGCTCGGGCTCCCCTCGGGGCAATCCCGGAAGTGTATGGGGTGTGGGGCATCCCTTACTGGCGATGATGTATATCTGTGTATACCATGCGCACAGCAGACTATTACGTGGCAGTCCGGACCCCAGGCGTCTGGTTCAGCGCCGCCGGTCTCTCCTCCCCCCCCTCCCAGTTTGATCCGTGCCCAGTCTGACGTTGTCATGGGCGGGCAGTTGCAATCGGAGATGTGTGCCCGATTGGCCAATCTTGAAAAATTATTCTCCAGCACGGTCACCAGAAAGGCTCCGGCTAAGAGAAAGCACTTGTCGCCGTCTTCACCGGCGGCCGACTTGGATGATCTTGATAATCTGGACTGGTCTGATTACTCCCAACTTGAGGAAGGGGAGGTATATGAAGAATCAGATAATTCAGACGATCAGCAGTTTGTGGGTGGGGCTTGGGGAGGTCTTCGGATACTCCTAATGTTCTGGCTCAGATGTTTGACTGTTTGGCTATTTCTCCTCCTGAGGTGGTTCCACAGCAAAAGGGGGAAGAATCCAGGCCGCGCTTGGAATTTCCTAACCAAAAGCATTTTGATGGGATTATTGCTAAGGGATGGGAGAGGCCTGCCCGGCTCCCAGGTGTCCCTCAGGGTTGGGACAAAAAATCCCTTTCCCTTGGATACGGTTAAGCGTTGGGCGTCCCCTCCCGAGGTGGATGCACAGATTCTGGGTTTATCCAACACTACTGTTTTAAATTCTCCTGATTGCTCCACGCTTAAAGATGGTGAGGATAAACGCATTGACCAAATGGCTTGTCATGGTTTTGCCAGTGTTGGGTCAGCCATGAGGCCGGTTTGTGCTTCAGCGCTGCTGGTGGTGGCTACCAGGTCGGTGGTCAGGGGCCTGTTGACTTCTTCTGGGTTAGATCCGGATAGTGACAAGTTCCTTGGCCTTAAAAGGTGTGAATTGTTTTTGTCATTTGTACTAGCCGCCTTGGATGACACACTGATGATGTGTGGCAGAACGTCGGCTCTATTGGTGACTATTCGGCGTTCGGTTTGGTTGCGCCAGTGGGCGGCTGATTTTGTGTCTAAAAAGTCGCTGACCGCTCTTCCCTTTGTGGGATTACAGCTCTTTGGTGAGAAGTTGGATTCAGTTGCCAAGGGTAGTAAGTTACCTCAACGCAAAAAACAGCGTCGTCCCTTTCGGGGGGCGGGTTCCTTTGCTCCTTCCTTTCGTGGGGCTAGAGCTGGCAGAGGAATTCTTTTCCCCGCAGCCAGAGGAGATTCCTGGAACAGGGGCAGAGGACGTGCCCGCCCAGGATACAGCTGGGGCTCTAAGCCCAAACCCGCTGCCAAGCCAGCTCAGCAATGAGGGGGCGCCCTCACCCATGTGGGTGGGGAGACGGTTGCAACACTTCTCCCAGGTCTGGGACCGGGAGGTCTCGGACAGATGGATCCGGGAAGTGGTGACTTCCGGCTACAAGCTGGAGTTCGAGCTCCGGCCCCCTCCCAGATTCCTCAGGTCTCGGGTGCCTTCGGACCTTCTGGCCGCGCAGGAGCTCCAGGCGGCAGTAAAGAGTCTGTTGGATATGGCAGTTATTTGCCCAGTGCCCCCCTCAGACAGGGGTCGGGGCATTTATTCCAATCTGTTCACGGTGTCCAAGAAGGACGGCTCGGTTCGACCCATTCTGGATCTAAAGATCGTCCGTCCGCGGAAATTTCGCATGGAAACGCTGCGTTCAGCTATCCATTCTCTTCGGCAGGGGGACTTTCTGACGTCCGTAGACATCAAGGACGCCTATCTGCATGTGCCGATTTTTCCAGCGCACCAGAGATTTCTCAGGTTCGTGGTGGAGGATCGGCATTTTCAGTTTGTGGCACTTCCTTTTGGTCTTACGTCGGCTCCAAGGGTTTTCACCAAGGTGCTGGCCGGGGTTATGGCTCTCCTCAGAGCCCAGGGTATTCGCATTGTCCCTTATCTGGACGACCTTCTCATTATGGCATCTTCCTTCAGCCAAGCGGTATTGGACACCAGAACTGTGGTGTCCACTCTGGAGAGATTCGGGTGGGTGATCAACTACCCCAAGTCCTCCCTTTCTCCGTCCAGGTTAGTGTCTTTTCTGGGAATGTCCCTGGATACTTCCCAGGCCAGGGTGTTTCTTCCTCAGTCCAAGGTTCTCTTGATTCAGGAGTTGGTTCGACTCCTCCTGTCTATCCCTCGTCCGGCCATCAGACTGGGGATGAGGCTGGTGGGATTGATGGTAGCCTCCTTCGAAGCGGTTCCCTTTGCTCAGTTCCACACAAGGACACTCCAGCTCCATCTGTTGGCGGCCTGGGACAGGTCGCCACTGTCGTTGGATCAGTCCTTCCTGATGACCCCCCGAGTTCGGTGCTCCCTTCAGTGGTGGCTGGATCCAATCAATCTGTCGAGGGGCAGATCCTTTCTGGCCCCTTGTTGGGAGACGGATGCCAGTCTATCAGGATGGGGGGGTTCTGGAAGGATCGTCAGTTTCAGGGACTGTGGGGGCCTCAGGAGGCACACGAGTCCGTCAATGTTCTGGAATTGAGGGCCAACAGGATGGTTCTGTTTCGCTTGACTCATCAGTTGCAAGGATTGCCGGTTCAAGTCCGGTCGGACAATCGGACGGCGGTCGCCTACATCAATCACCAGGGAGGGACTCGCAGCAGGAGTGCCCTCAAGGAAGTGTCTTTGATTCTGGCCTGGGCGGAGACCCACGTCCCGTGCATTTCAGCAGTTTACATTCCGGGAGCGGAGAACACGGAGGCGGACTCTCTGAGCAGGTTCTCAGCTCGCCGGGGGGAATGGTCTCTCAGCCCCAAAGTGTTTCGCTTGATTTGTCTCAGGTGGGAGTCCCCGGTGGTGGACCTCTTTGCCTCTCGTCACAATCACTAACTTCCGACATTTGTGTCTCTCTCACGGGATCCACTGGCTCTGGCAGTGGATGCCATGTCTCTGAACTGGAGGGATCTGGGGTTTCTGTATCTGTTCCCTCCGTTTCCCTTGGTGGCCAGAATGGTGCGCAAGCTGGCCCTGGAGGGTGCGTCCAAGGTGGCCAAGACAGGTTTGGTTCGCAGATGTGGTAAGGTTAGCAGAGGATCAGTTCGTTCTGCCCCTCCTGTCGGATCTGCTCACCCAGGGTCAACTACGTTATCCCAATTTACCAACGCTGGCTTTGACGGCGTGGCTGCTGAAACCTCCATCTTGAAGGAGGAAGGTCTTTCCGATGCTGTGATTCGAACTCTCATTAGTGCTAGGAAGCGGTCTTCCTCTAATATCTACTATAGGACTTGGAGGTCTTATATTGATTGGTGTGAGATCAGGGCGTTGCCTTGTAGGGAATTTTCCATCTCCAGAATCCTGGAGTTTCTTCAACATGTGCAGAAGGGGGTTGGTTCTCTCACTAGGGAGAGAACCGGGATGTGCCTGTTTTTTACCCTATATTATAGTAAGCTTACCATTGTGTACATATATACAGTAGTGCTGTTTATTTATGCAAGTACATCATATGCATTTTTTACATTTTTTCACATACTATTACCAATACACATATATTTTCACATATTTGCTTTCACCACATTTTCTACATATTTTACCAATTCACATATATTTACACATTTTTTCTCCACTCTTGGTGGTTTCAGCCTATATTCAGTCTAATTGACTGCTATTCAGCTGATAGTCCATTGGTCTATTGAATCTTATTGGGAGGGAAGATGGGGGCCACTGTCGGCCTTTCCCCTCTCCAATGATCCTTTTTCCTTTGCAATGTTGGGGGACCCCGTTTGCAGCCAGGTGTCCAGTTTTGGGTTTAATACCTCCAGTTTGCAGCAAATGCATATGCGTTTCGCTTAAACGTAGCTTCCTCAGTGCATTATGCTTGCATGGTGGGTTTGGCTTATGCCCGCTGTTCCCTCATAAGATGGTAGCTGTATTATCCAATCTGGGGTAACCTCCTTATTGATTATGCTTGTGGGGGTCCAGATTTGCCTGCCATGTCTCCAGGTGTCTTCTGTGTCTGGCACCGGGATGCTGGCTGGCTGTGCTCTCAGCGCGCTTGTTGCTGTGCTGTGGTCCTCAGCTGGGCTGCCTTTCCTAGACGCACCCCTACTACCCAAATCCCTTCCCCCTCCCTGTCTTTCCTTCCCCTCCCCCCCCCCCCCCAACTTTGAAAACATTTCTTCAACATGGTCTGGACCTGGGGCTCCAGCTTAGTACTCTGAAGGGGCAGCTTTCTGCCCTGGCGGTGTTCTTTCAAAGGTCATTTGCCCTACATCCTTTGGTTAAGACTTTTTTCCAGGGAGTCACGCACGTGCGGCCTCCTAGAAAACCTTTGCTCCCTGTTTGGGATTTGAATTTGGTTCTTTCTGCTCTTCAGGATTCTCCTTTTGAGCCCTTGAATGATATTGCCTTGTCTTCACTTATGCAGAAGGTAGCCTTTTTGGTAGCCATCACTTCGGTTAGGCGTGTCTCTGAGTTGGCGGCTTTGTCCATTCAAGGGTCTTGAATGGACAAAGCCGGACTCCCTGGAAAAAAGTACTTTGAGGGGCATCAGGACAAGGTGGTTTTTCGTTTCAAGTCCGATTTCCTTCCTAAGGTTGTTTCTGCCTTTCACCTAAACCAAGACATTGTTCTGCCCTCTCTGTGTCCTAATCCCAGCAATGACAAGGAGAGGGCCCTGCATTCTTTGGATGTGGTTCGTGTTGTGAAGTATTATTTGGAGGTAGCGTCTTCCTTTCGTAAGACGGATGCCTTTTTTGTGGTGCCCTCCGGGCCCCGAAAAGGCTTGGCGCCTGCCAAGTCTTCCATTAGTAAATGGATCCGTCAGACCATAGTTGGGGTCTATTCTGCCAAAGGGAAGGTACCCCCTTTTCATGTTACTGCTCATTCTACTCGTGCGGTTGGGGCGTCCTGGGCTTTTCAGCACCAGGCCTCTGTTGAGCAAGTTTGTAAGGCTGCTACTTGGTCTTCTGTTCACACTTTTTCCAAGTTTTACAAGGTTGATGTTCGGGCCTCAGCGGATGCTGTGTTTGGCCGCAAAGTTCTGCAAGCTGCAGTGGTTTAAGTTGTGCCTTGTTGCCTTGTTTTGGATCCCCGCCCTTTATGGACACTGCTGTTGGATGTCCCACACGTTATGAATTTCTTGAAGCGGGGTGTGTGACATACTTAGAATAATACCATTTTGTGAATACTCACCTGTAAAATGGGTATTGTAAGTATGTCACACACCCCGCTTCACCCTGCCCTTTTGTATTCTGGATCCTTTATATGGTGAACTTTGCGTTGTTATGCTTTGTGTTGGGCTCTTCCTGGTCCCTTACCTTACTGCTGTTCTTATACTGGGTAATGAGTGGGAGGTCCCAGGTATTTATGGACCGGGAGGGGCTCTCTTTTTTCCTGGCATCTCTGCATATCGCCCTCTACAGGTCAGTATTACCCACACGTTATGAATTTCTTGAAGCGGGGTGTGTGACATACTTACAATACCCATTTTACAGGTGAGTATTCACAAAATGGTATTTTTCACCCATAGGGTATGAATTTGATAGCCCTTTAGGGGCATCATGTATTGATTAAGGTCTTCCGGCCATACCGGTTGGTTTTAATTTGTCTTGTGATGTATGTATGTTTTTTAACTTTCTGTACTAATAAAGCATTACATTTTGATTGATAGTTGTAGTGGTGCTTCCTTTAGGAGGAAGGTGTGCATATTGCACGTCCACTCCAGGTCTTGTGGAGTTGAATTGTTGTAGGTGAGCACACAGACATATAGTATAGTTAAATCTGGGCGGTGCACCCTTTTTGCTAGTCCTCTGGGAACACAGACACATCTACTACCTGTTAACCCTTTCACTGCCAGCCAGTTTGGGTCCACATTTGGGTATGTCCTCTGGGAACACAGATTTATCTGCTGCTAATGACTTGTTACTTTTCCTTTTTCATGTATTATGACACTGTATCTATGTATGCTCATCTCTCTATTTCCCATATATATTGCAACAAGGCTGTCACCCATCACTGCTTTTGTCTATACAATGACTCTGTTCACATAAATACTGTTTGTTTTGTGACCCCCTAGCTTCCCCTCCTGATAACCCCAGCTAAGCAACTTTATTGCCCTAGTACCACCCACCCCCCAGGTGTTTGACTGAGCTAATCAAGACATCTCACAAGTGGTATATCTTTGTGAGGAATGGCTGCATGTCAGCCTGGGCTTCAGTCCTGGATTGCTGCAGTCCAGGATTTTTTAAGTCCATCAAAGAATTAGGCCCGAATTGAGCCCGAAGTGACCAGAAGGGAACAGGCACCAGACTCTGCTCGTCTGAAGAACTCATCCCCAACAATGCTCCTCTGGTATTTTACAGTCCTGCTTCCTCTGACTCTAAAATTCCTTAAAGTGGACCAACACCCAGGATTTTGACTATCCTGGGTTTTGGTCCACTTCGGCGGGGCACCCCGATCGGGGGTGCCCCGCTGTGTGAAACCCCCCAGAAAGCCCCAAAATCTTACCTGTCCCCGCTCCCACGTGACTGGACGGTCCAATCCCCGCCAACGTCCAGGCGGGGATCAGGAACGTCCAAGCGGCTGCCGCCGCCGCCTCCCTCGCGTCACTTTCGGCGCGCGCGCGCCCCCGCCGGCCATTCGCAGGCGGCCGGCGCGGGCGCGCGCACGCCTACAGGTATCAGGTAAGCGATTTGGGGTGTCTGGGGGGGTTTCACCCCGCGGGACATCCCGATCTCGGATGTCCCGCGGGGTGGGAGGTGATCGGCCCGGGAATCTTATAGATTTCCGGGCCGATCACCTCTCGGTGTTGGTCCACTTTAACTCCCAGCATCCCCCTGCACCTGGTAAGTGTCTCTATATCTCTCCATCACTGCTCTCATGCCCCTACCTTTTCTCGTATGAATTTATCTCACTGGCTAAATCTCTCTCCTTTTCTCCATGCTCCCGCAAACCACGCTCTGCCACTTTCAAATCCCATAGTCACCTCCTCTCCCTTTCTCTGCTCCTACTTGCTGCTGGTGACATCACTCAAAACCCAGGTCCATTTCTTTCACCTCCCCGCTCCTCTACACCCCACAACTCATCACAGACTAGCCTTCACCATGGTAGCAAACCAACAAACACACGGAACCTAGCCAACCTCTTAACAATCACCCCCTCCCCACGCACTCCCCCCATTGTCACCTGTGCACTGTGGAATGCACGTTCAGTGTGCAACAAACTGGCATACATCCACGACCTCTTCACTACCAACCTCTTCACTTTCATGGCCTTTACTGAAACCTGGCTCACTCCCTCTGATACAGCCTCACCCGCTGCCCTCTCATATGGGGGCTTACAGTTCAGCCACACCCCAAGATCAACCAACAAACAGGGTGGAGGTGTTGGCATCCTTCTGTCTGAATACTGCTCATTTAACCCAATCCCTGCTCTACCCTCCCTTTCCTTCCCTTCTTTTGAAGTTCACTGTGTCACTGTCTCCCTGTCACCTAAATATTGCCATCATCTATCGCCCTCCTGGACCTGCCACTCTTCCCCACTTCCTGTCCTCTGACATCCCAGCTATAATCACGGGGGACTTCAACATACCCGTTGACACCAACAACCCTGCAACCACCAAACTATTATCCCCAAACTATTATCCTTTGGCTTCAAACAATGGTCTACCAGCCCCACCCATAAAGATGGACATACGCTTGACCTGCTATTTATTCACTTCTGCTCTGTATCCAGTCTTTCCTCATCACCACTTCCCCTCTCTGATCACAAATTACTAACACTAACACTCTCTTCCCTTACCACTACCCCCCTGCACACAAACCTGCAATTCTTCGCAGGAACCTCAGAAACCTAGACCTTCAATCTCTCTCCGAAGCTTTACATCCCCTTCACACCCTGCCCTCATTTACCAATGTAGAGCCTGCCGCTTCATACTACCATAATACACTAACTGCTGCCCTTGACTCTGTTGCTCCCCTTAACTACAGTCGCCCTCAGGCCAAAAAAAGACAACCATGGCTTAACACTAACACTGCAACATTGAAATGGCATTCTCGAGTTACTGAACGCCATTGGAGGAAATCCAAAACCAAGGAGGACTTCCTGTTATACAAGAAAGCCCTTCAGGAACTCAGGACTGCCCTTTCATCTGCCAAACAGGAATATTTCACATCACTCATATCGGCACAGGCCCGGAATCCAAAACAGCTATTTTACACTTTCAACTCCCTTCTCCGCCCACCGCCACCTCCTCCATCCTCACAGCTAACGGCTGAGAAATTTAGTAACATAGTAACATAGTATGTAAGGCTGAATAAAGACTTTAGTCCATCCAGTTCAGCCTTTTTAACTCCTTCCAGTGGTCTAGTAGCCATAGCTGGAAATGTTATTACATGCCAGGAAGGCATCAAGGCCACTTTTGAACGTTTTTACTGTATCCATCATTACTACCTCCTCTGGCAGCGAGTTCCATAGTCTCACTGCTCTTACAGAGAAGAATCCCCTCCTATGTCGGTGGAGAAAGCACCTTTCCTCTAACCTTAGTGGATGCCCCCGGGTTATGGTTACACTCCAGGGTATAAATAGATTGTGGGACAGAACCTTGTATTGACCCGAATATATTTATACATAGTTATTAGATCACCCCTCAATCGTCTTTTTTCTAGACTAAATAAACCTAACTTGGACAATCTTTCAGGGTACTCTAGCCCCCGCACTCCTTTTATTAACTTTGTTGCCCTTCTTTGAACGCGCTCCAGTTCTGATATGTCCTTCTTAAGCACAGGTGCCCAGAACTGTACACAGTATTCCATATGGGGTCTGACCAGTGACTTGTACAGGGGTAAAATGATGCTCTGGTCATGAGCACCTATGCCCCTCCTGATGCCCCCCATGATCCTATTTGCCTTGGCAGCAGCTGCCTGGCATTGATTACTACAGTTGAGCTTATTGTCAACTAAACCCCCTAGGTCCTTTTCCATTGTTGTTTTACCAAGTGTTTATTTAATGTGTAATCATGACACAGATTTCTCCTTCCCATGTGCATAACCTTACATTTATCTGTGTTAAACTTCATTTGCCATTTAACTGCCCATGCTTCCAATTTATCTAAATCTGTTTGTAGCTGCCTGTTGTCTTCTTTTGTTTTAATTACTTTACTCAGCTTAGTATCATCTGCAAAGATTGAGACTTTACTGTTTAATCCATACCCAATGTCAATTTGCCACATACTTCATAGACAAAATCTGCCCTCCCCAGTTACCGCCCAATCTCTCTGCTCCCTTTCTCATCAAAGCTTCTTGAACAGCATGTCCATACAGAACTTACCAATTATCTGTCTACAAACTCCCTCCTTGATCCCCTCCAATCTGGTTTCCGCTCATGTCACTCTACCGAAACAGCCCTCACCAAAGTCACCAATGATCTACTGACAGCCAAATCCAAAGGCCACTACTCTGCTCTCATTCTTCTCGACTTATCATCTGCTTTTGACACTGTCAACCATGCTCTGCTCCTCAATATTCTTTCTTCTCTTGGAATCCAAGGTCTCGCACTCTCTTGGCTCTCCTCCTATCTCTCTCACCGCACATTTAGTGTATCTTACTCAAACACCATTTCCTCTCCCCGGGCTCTGCCTGTAGGGGTACCACAAGGCTCAGTCCTAGGACCCCTACTTTAATATACACTTCTGGTCTAGGACAACTAATAACCTCGCTAGGCTTCCAATATCACTTTTATGCAGATGACACTCAGATCTACCACTCTGGCCCGAATCTCTCTTCTATCCTCTCGCACCTTCCTGACTGTCTAACAGCCATCTCTTCCTTCATGACATCTCGCTCTCTTACACTGAACATGGACAAAACAGAACTGGTCATTTTCCCACCATCTCACTCCCCTCCCCTCTCTAACACCACAATCTCTGTAAATAATCTTACAATAACTGCAACTCATCAAGCTCGATGCCTGGGTGTCATTCTGGACTCCTCTCTCTCCTTCAGACCTCACATTCACTGCCTAGCCACCTCCTGTCGCCTCCAACTCAAACATATCTCTTGCATCCGTCCCTTCCTCTCTCCTGTCACCACTAAAATGTTAGTGCATACCCTGGTCATATCCCGACTGGACCACTGCAACACCCTCCTCTGTGGTTTGCCAACAAACAGACTGCCTCCCCTCCAACCTATCCTAAACTCTGCTGCTAGCCTCATCCATCTCTCCTCTCGCTTCTCCAGTGCTACTCCCCTCTGTCAATCCCTCCACTGGTTACCTGTCTCCCATAGAGTTCAGTTCAAACTTCTAGTGCTAACCTACAAAGCTCTCTCTAACCAGGCCCCTCCCTACATTTCATCTCTAATCCAGCGTTACCAACCAAAGCGCAACCTCCACTCTGCCTCTGACATTCTCCTGTCCTCTTCCTTGGTTACTTCCTCGCACTCCCGCCTTCAAGACTTCTCCCTTGCCTCCCCACTTCTCTGGAATGCACTCGATCCATCACTCCAAGCCTTTAAAAGCGCCCTCAAAACTCACTTCTTCAGACAAGCATATGACCTGGCGCAAGCAACTCCTATAACCTTCAATGGCACATGCAGCCATACTCAAGCTCTACCACTTGTGACCCCGCCCCCTTTGTCTCCACCCCCATCCTTTAGACTGTAACCTCGCAAGGGCAGGGCACTCCTCCCTATTGTCTCCTGTGCTCACAACACTTGGTTTTAACCTTTGTATTGTTCTCTGTGCTATATGTTTAACCTTGTCTGTATTCTTACCTTGTAAAGCGTTATGGAAGTTGATAGCACTATATAAATAAACAATAATAATAATAATAATAATAAATGGCAAGGCGAGCACCCGAGATGAATGCATCACGCCTGTCTCCCCAGACACAGCCAATGGAAAGGCGAGCACCCGAGATGAATGCATCACACCTGTCTCCCCAGACACAGCCAATAGCAAGGCGAGCACCCGAGATGAATGCATCACGCCTGTCTCCCCAGATACAGCCAATAATAAGGTGAGCACCCAAGATGAATGCATCACACCTGTCTCCCCAGACACAGCCAATAGCAAGGCGAGCACCCGAGATGAATGCATCACGCCTGTCTCCCCAGATACAGCCAATAGTAAGGCGAGCACCCGAGATGAATGCATCACGCCTGTCTCTCCAGACGCAGCCAATGGTAAGGCGAGCACCCGAGATGAATGTGTCATGCCTGTCTCCCCACACACAGCCAATGGTAAGGCGAGCACCCGAGTTAAATGCATCACGCCTGTCTCCCCAGACACAGCCAATGGTAAGGCGAGCACCCGAGTTGAATGCATCACGCCTGTCTCCCCAGACACAGCCAATGGTAAGGCGAGCACCTGAAGTGAATGAATCACACCTGTCTCCTCAGACACAGCCAATGGTAAGGCGAGCACCCGAGATGAATGCATCACACCTGCCTCCCCAGACGCAGCCACTGGTATTGTGAGCACCAGAGATGAATGCATCACACCTGTCTCCCCAGACACAGCCAATGGTAAGGCGAGCACCCGAAGTGTAGGCATCACGCCTGTCTCCCCTGACACAGCCAATGGTAAGGCGAGCACCTGAAGTCAATGAATCACACCTGTCTCCTCAGACACAGCCAATGGTAAGGCGAGCACCCGAGATGAATGCATCACACCTGTCTCCCCAGACACAGCCACTGGTATTGTGAGCACCAGAGATGAATGCATCACCCCTTTCTCCCCAGACACAGCCAATGGTAAGGCGAGCACCCGAAGTGAATGCATCACGCCTGTCTCTCCAGACGCAGCCAATGGTAAGGCGAGCACCCGAGATGAATGCATCACGCCGGTCTCTCCAGACGCAGCCAATGGTAAGGCGAGCACCCGAGATGAATGCATCACGCCTGTCTCTCCAGACGCAGCCAATGGTAAGGCGAGCACCCGAGATGAATGCATCACACCTTTCTCTCCAGACGCAGCCAATGGTAAGGCGAGCACCCGAGATGAATACATCACACCTGTCTCCCCAGACACAGCCAATGATAAGGCGAGCACCCGAGATGAATGCATCACGCCTGTCTCTCCAGACGCAGCCAATGGTAAGGCGAGCACCCGAGATGAATGCATCACGCCTGTCTCTCCAGACGCAGCCAATGGTAAGGCGAGCACCCGAGATGAATGCATCACGCCTGTCTCCCCAGACACAGCCAATGGTAAGGCGAGCACCTGAGGTGAATGCATCACGCCTGACTTCCCAGACACAGCCAATGGTAAGGCGAGCAGTCCAAAGTCAATCTCTTCAAAAATATGGTATATTTAAAAACTTAGATACTTATTAGAAACATTAATATCAATATCACATTCAATTGGAGTATGAGAAGTGTACTAAGTACTTCTCTCTCTGCCTAACTCATTAACCCCAGTCAGCCCACGAGCAGCATATTATTATAAAACTTGCCATAATAAATTTCTACCCCAATGAGTAAAGTATCATTGGGATGGCTGATAGTATAGTCACCGTGGCAATTAATTTTTAATGATATTAATTAATAGGAGCTAAGAAAGAAACCTTCCCAAAAATCTGGCGTATTGATGTTAGATTTGAACACAGGGCAGCATTCTACCTACATACCATACTAGTCATGCCACTGACTACATAAAGCCATTTTCAGTAGTATCAGCACCAGTAAGCAGGTGTAATAAAGTAACCTTTCTTTAAACAATATTAAGAATGAGGTTGGAATTAAACCTGCATTGGTAACCCTTACTAATGTATTTTAGACTACTTGAGGACATATAAAGGATATCTGACCCTCTCGGTTATTATGTGCTTGGAGTGGGGTCCTTCCTAAGCTGAAGCCTGGAGCAGCAGTTGCTCTGTGCCAGCAGGTAGACAATCCCCCACTATACCCACCTATTAGTTATATTTTTAGCTTTCTAGTGTATACCTAATATTGCTATATTTTTCCAAAACGAAAGGACCAAAAGGTATTTTTAACCATCAAGAAATATTTTATTGATTATACATTTACATAGAACATTTTAAAGGTGGAGAATTAGAAGGGGGAGGACTGCTATGATGGATACGAAGAGGATATAAAGGATAAGGAGGTCCATGTGTTGCAAACCAGCAGTGAAATATTAGGCAGATGCATTACTGCAGAAGCTAATACTAATACTCAACATGTCAAACTAGATAGGGTTCCCAGATGCCCGAAGTCTGGCAAGTAAAATGGGGGAGCTTGAGGCTCTGGTGCTGGAAGAAAATCTTGATGTTATTGGTGTGGCTGAGACATGGCTGGATTCCACACAAGACTGGACTGTCAATCTTTAAGGTTTTTCTCTCCTGCAGAAAGACAGAGCAAACAGAAAAGGGGGTGGGGTGTCTCTATGTAAAGCAACAATTCAAAGCATATATTAATGAGGGGATGCTAGCAAAAAATTCTGAGAATATGGAATCCTTGTGGGGTGATGTAAACAATGTTAAAATACAATTTGTAGCATCTATAGACCCCCAAACATAGCTGTGGAATTAGAGGGTCAGCTGCATAAATAGATAGAGCAGGTGTTGCAGGCTGGTACAGTGGTAGTGATGGGGGACTTCAACTCAACTACTCAGGTATCAACTGGAGACATGGTCCTGCTTCTACTACAAGGGGGAGAGCATTCCTCAGCTTGCTGCAAGATAACTATATGAATGAGCTCATGGAGACACCTACTAGGAGTGATGCTCTTTTGGATCTGGTAATATCAAATGATGATGACCTGATAATATATGACCCACAGTATAGTTGTATTCAACATAAACTGTAAGAAAGATTTTCTGCCTGGGAGGGCAAAACACTAACATTTAGGAAGGCCAACTTCCCTAGGCTCAGAGTTGCACAGGACATAAGGCTCGATTCAGAGAGACACAAAAAAACTTTCAAAACGGTGCCGATGTCGTATTTTTTTCAAATGTTCCCGCTCTCGTATGAGCGTTCGAGCGATTCTATGCATGCATTGAAAACCTTGTGTAAAGTTTCCGTCCGTTCGTACGGCAGATTACGAATTACGCGGATGTCATTTTCCATCCAGACTTTTCCGTTTCATTTCCACATGTTACAACGTAGGCTTTCGTTTTTGCCCTTTTCCCATCGTATCCTCCAACGAATCCTTTACGTTTCCCGATAGATTCTGTTTCCATTTTACCCAAAATAATCGTCCAGACGGAATCCTTACGATCTTGCGCCTGCGCACTACAAACTTAACTCATTAAAGTGCTCGCCTACATATTTGCCACCCTCACTTCTACTACAATGTTTAGCTAAACCACTTAGCACTCCATCCTCCATCTTCCCTTTTGGACCCTTAAAGCTCACCCAAATCACTTCTCGGTCATGTGAATATTCATCTTTAAATATTTCTGTGCCCATTAGTTTTGTGTTAATGTAGTTTGTTAATGAAATGACAATTTTTTTGTAATAATTACCAGCATCAAATATGCATTTTTTAAAAATGTGTTTAATTTCAACTTTTTACAACTATAAAAAATTAAATACATAGCAATGGCAGGCCACTGAACATTATTCTTCATCTGTGGTCCACAACAAGTTGCGCAGTTCCTGCATCTCGCCCCCCAACTGAAGGACCCTGACACTCAGTTGTGCCACTCTGGCACGTGTGGTCCCTGTAAATTAAAATTTTGGTATAACCTTGTTGGGGTCATACTGCAGTGCCCCCCCCCCCCCC
The DNA here is from genome assembly GCA_027917425.1 of Gastrophryne carolinensis. Taxonomy (NCBI): domain Eukaryota; kingdom Metazoa; phylum Chordata; class Amphibia; order Anura; family Microhylidae; genus Gastrophryne; species Gastrophryne carolinensis. The sequence goes on along the minus strand of CM051239.1, from coordinate 270,530,698 downwards.
CATATGGTCCAAACACCTAAATCTGGACTTCATAAGCCAGAGGGCCCTCGCCACCACGGGCCGGGTTTTGCATAGTGCCCGATTAGAGAACCCCTGGCCCGCATTCTGCAGGCAAAGAACGGGCATCAGGAGCAAGGGCGAGTGGCACATCTTGCAGTTCCTGCAACCAAATATAAAATAATTACACAAAGCAAAGGTAACCAACTAAAACACTAACTCCTACAACACAAGATTCAAGTTCAACAATCCAAATATAATTCACAAAGGACATAAGTCTAAAAAAATATAGCAATTATATGGATGTGTGGAAAAATAAATGTTTACATGCTAAGGACTAATTTAGGTCAGCATTAAAATGCATCTATAAGACATACATGAAATGTATTGATTCAGGTGCATTGCTATACAATTTATGGCCTCGGCCATGCTGATACATGCAATGCGTTGGTGCTAAAGGCGCGCAGACTCCTCCACATAGCCGCAAAACATGTTCAACAATAGCAATCCGAGTCCTCAGAGGTGTCGGAAGTGGTTTTACAATTAAACGAATTTATAGGGTGGTGAGCCGTCGGCAAACAGCTCTCTGAATCAGACGGAAACCATCCCAGCAGCGGAAGTTTTCTGAAGGAACGGAAATTTTTCAATTTTGTTTGGAAATGTTCCGAATTGCTTCCGTTTATCGAAAGCGCATATACACATTCTCCCGAACGTTCGTGCGAGTGAAAAATGTACGAAAAAAAGCCAAAAAATGACAAACACCCACCAAAACTTTCACAGACAGCTACGGAAGTCCGGACGAATGTGTCTCTGAATCGAGCCTATAGAGTGGGAGCATCTCTTGAGAAATAAGGATACAGATGCCAAATGGGAGTGCTTTAAATTAATTGGGAGTACCAACATTGCAAAATTTATTCTTACGGGTAACAAATATAAGAGGCTACAATTAAATCCCGCATGGCTGACACCCACAGTTAAAAGGGCGATAAAGAACAAGAAAAGGGCATTTAAACATTACAAGGCTAAGCTCTCAGCTGTAACCCTTGAAAAGTCTAAATTAGTAAATAAAGCATGTAAGAAAGAAATAAGGTTGGCAAAAGCACAAAGTGAAAGATATGTGGCCAAAGAAAGCAAAACAAACCCTAAACTTTTTTTATAATATATGCGTTCAAAGAAAACTAAATCAGAACAGAAAGGTGCTCTAATTAATAATAATGGGGACATGGTCAATGGGGATGAAGATAAGGCAGAGCAGTTAAATGGATTCTTTAGCTCTGGATTCTTTAGCTCTGTGTATACAAAAGAGGAGTGAGGAACACAGTAGATACCACTGATTGCAATAGCCCAAGTATAATACTCAACAAGCTAAACATGGATATCATCCAAGAAAAATGTAAATAAGACTGCAGGACCAAATGGACTCCACCCAAGAGTTCTTAAAGAACAAAACAATGGCCTTAAAAGTCATTTATAACACTTTGAAGTCACCCAAGGCTGTATAAAAACATGTTTTAATGGACCGATTAGCATGAATTGGCTGTGGCTAATATCCACACATTAAAAACTGGGGAGAAGTAACCGGTTACCAGTATTGAAAAAAATTACTCATTTTGAGCATAACAAGGGGTAGATCTGCAGTTGTTTAGGCCTGGCAGTAGCTAGCAAGCCCTCAGAAAATTTTCTCAATGGGGGAGGTAGCAGCGGGATTGGCACCCTTAAATTTTACCAGAAAAATAAGCAATGGCTCCTTAAGCGCTGAAAATGTGCCCATTTTGGGCATCACAGGGTTAAACTGCTGTTGTATTGGCCTGACTTCAGCAGAGGGTAGCAGGCTGGCAGCGGAGACGCTGTTGGTGGTAGTAGTAGCAGCATTAGCAGAGGCTGCAGCTGTTGAAGAAAGACTAGGCCATGGCACAAGAAACCTGTGGTGGTTGTGTAGGCCCGGTAGTAGCAGTCAAGCCCTGAAAAAATGATCTCACTTTTATGGTGGTAGCAGCCGAATTGGCATCTTGACAATTTAGTTGAAGAAGACCAAACAATAGGGTTGATTCAGAGCCTCCTCAAAACCGTGTTGTATTTGTCTCGTAATGTGTATTTTTCACTTTTTTCCGTATGTATAGGTGCGTACGCATGATTCAGAGCCTCCATCGGGAGCCTTCCGTTTACTGTTTGTATCTGCGTACGCCAACTAGAATGTCATTTTCCGGCTCTCGTTGCATCCTCGAGAGGACGAGGTTTCCGTTTACGTTGCTTAGTAAACCTCGTATACTACCGTTTTTCAGCGTTTTCCAATGTAGCATCCAACGAAGATTTTCAGTGTCCCGCGATATTCAGCATGCATCATTCTCAAAATATACATCCAAACAGAAATTTGTTGGACAAGCTGCTATGTTTGCATGCTTGTACGCATGCGCGCATCTATTTAACTCATTCATGTCCCCCGTCTCAGCTATTCTCTCACTCACTTCTGCTCCCATGCTTACCTGAACTTATTAGCGTTTTTTGTTTTTTCTTTTTCCCCCGCGATTCATGCTTGCCTCAACTCCCATGGCACTCTTTGGTGTTTTCTATCCACATAGTTTCATGCTTACCTTAATGTTCTGGATTCTGTAGATATTTTTCCTTTCCTTCTAGATGTCTTCTGATTTATGTTCTTTAGTGAATGTGTTCAAGCATTACATTTTTAGTTGTTTAGAGAAATTAAAGACGAAACCTGGGTACGTTTTAAAAGATTTATTAAAAACTTTTGGTTTGGGGATTATTTTTGGTCCCAACAAGGTTGTAAAAAAAAAAATATATATATATATATATTTTATTTATTTATTTTTTTTAAACAAATACATATAAAAATTTACATATTTACAAAATGTGGCAGGCCCCAGGATTCTATTCTTCGCTGGTCCCCAATGAAGCTGCCAGCTCCTGGATGTCGCCCACCAGCCTATGGACAGTAGCCGTCAAGACTTATGCCCTTATTCATCAAGCGATAGCGCCAGGTAGTGTCTGACGAGCGCCAGGTCCCGCCAGCTAACGGCGGCTACCGACTCAAGTACGCCCGGCGTCGGCCACAATGACGCATTTATCAAGCTAAATGAGGCTAGCGCCGGCGAGAGCGACAGCTACCGCGGGATTCATCATGTAGCCGACTGCAACGAACAGCGCCGCTGCTAATTTCATCACAGCGCCAGGTCTGACCTGTCGCTCCCTGGCGATGTCCAATGCATTTCAATGGAGCAATCTTTAATTAATCATAATTAATTGCTATTAATTTTTTTTTTTTTTTTTTTTTTAATGTCAAAAATTCTGTGACCACTTCTGCAATGTTAGGATTTTTTTTTAAGGTAAAAATAAAAAAAAAAAAAAGATTTTGTGCAGAATTGATATTACAGGTCTGATATTAATGTATTCATATTACAAAATGTTTATAAAAACTTGTATAATTTTTCAATCAAAAAATATGGTTGTTTGGGGGTTAAAAACTATTTTAAATCCATTGCCGCCAGCGCTCTGGGGTTTAAACAAGGAATTCACAGCGCGAAAAAATTCGGAGCGTGATTTGTTAATGAATCTGCAGCAAGCCGTTCGCTCTGGCCATTCGTTGTCAGGCGCACCCATACAACGCTGAACCTGTGAAACAGCGACCCCCCAGCCCGTATTCAACATTACCGCACACCGACTGAGTCGCTGTCAACAAGCAAACCCCGGCCAAGCACAGCGAATACTAGCTGGCGCTGAGAAAATCACGCTACTGGCGCTCATCTGTCGCTACCTGGCGCTATTAATGAATCGGCCTCTTATTTTTTCTTATATGCATTTTGAATACCTGTTGAAGGAAATATTATTAATTTTCTAGCCTAGGGATTGGGCCATAAATTTAGCTATGTTTTGAGGCTAGGGATTGGGCCATAAATTAAGCTAAGTTGGGAGGCTAGGGAATACCTGTTTGAAATACCTGTTGATGAAGGCATGTTAATGTAAATCAACTAAGTAGACTACAAACTTACTAGCCTGGTGGACAACATGATCCTGGGGGACCAGCCTCCTCTCTTGGGCCTGCCACTCCTCCTGGTCTGAGTCTGTTGAGAAAGCAAAAATATGGTTACTTATAATGTCATATTTGCTAATGAACAGATTTTAATTAGAATGTGTGTGTGACATCACCCACCTTCTCCATGCACCTCAGGGGATTGTGTGTGTGTTTACAGTGCATGTACCTGTGTGTGCTTCTGTGTGATAATCATACCGGAGTGGTGCTGCTCCGCCATATGTTTCGACTCGCTGGCGAGCAGCTGATGCCCCTCCTCTGTTGACAGGTCCAGTGGCTGGTCGTCAGAGGGGGAAGACCTTGGCACTGGACTGCCACCACCTTCACTTGGCCCAGATCTCTCCAGCACTGGCCAGACTGTTCGCCTCTGGGTCGGTCGGATTCGGTATTCCCAGTCCCTCACTAGAAGAGAATAGCATTCATAAACACAGGCCTGCCTAAGGGCATTGTATTCCTTACATGTAATAGTAATGTACTTACTTGGGAAATGTTTACAGAAGAATCTCCTCACCCGGGGTCTCTTCCTGCGTTTCAGGTCCGACCAGTGTTGAATGATCTGGGTATAAGTGAAGGTGGTGTCACTATCCTCGGCTATTTTGGCCACTATGTCCAGTGCCAAGGTCTTCATTTCGAAGCCGCTCGCCAGATAGTCGTATCTGTTGGTCATCATCATCTAAAAGGTGAAATAAAAACAGATTTCATTAATTCAAACATCATACAAATCACAATGTTAATGATAGCAGTTTCCGAATTATCATTCCCCCTAACATTTCAAGGCTTTAGCTATCCTTCTACATGGTATTTTAGCTTGGCGCAGCGTTTAGAAGCACATTTGTTCCCCACTTTTTTTTGCCTAATCGCATATGCATGTATTTTGCGTGCAAATAAATGCCTGCACAAACACTTACTAGCATGATTGTCTCCTGTTGCTCGCGGGTAAAGAGCATGGGGGCCATCTTGGATTACTGTACTAGCAGATGTGTTGCGCCCCATCGGTTTCTGGGATGCGCACGGCTGTACGCACGATGTCAACGTCATACATCTATTTAAAGGGTACCTGTACACACAGCTGAGTGTCATTACAGATATCGAAATGCCTGCCAAGAGAGGTAGCCGCCAGACCTCCAAGCCCCATGAACGACATGATCAGCGTGGCGTACGCCATGAAAAACTTCAGCCAGGCCTGCAACTAGGTCCCACCAAGCCAGTGGCCACTCGCAGCCGACGAGGACATTCACTCGCCAAAGAAAGGATCCATTGGGCCAGACTCCAGCCCCCTCAAAATCTGGGACATCCCAGAAGGCGAAGGAGACTTACTCCAGGCAAAATGCTCCCCGGCCCATAACATCCAGAACCCAAGGGAGCACTACTAGTGCAAGGGGAAGACTAGGCCTAGAATTCATAGCCCCCCAACCACACCCTCTCCTGCTCGTGCCCAATTTCAGCATTCCAACGTGGAGAGCCCTGAGTCACCGGGCAGCTCAACGGCTGCAACTTCTTTTGCCAGCCAGCCTATGACACCCAGGCCACCATGCAAGTCCAGCACAATCCTTTGTGAGCGAAAGGTCTGCCTATTCGTCGGCTGAAAATCAGCCAAGAATGTCACCAACTATACCACCGACCTAGGAAGAGACAGCCAAGACAACATTAGGCAGAAACCTGCGGCGTGGGACCTTGAGCGGCCGCTTTACTGAGGCCCAAACTATGGCATTGGCAAGTGGGGTATCTGATCACCATGATGAGCTATATGGGAGAAATTCAAAAGCCACCAGCAAAGTGAGAAAGACACAAATCTGGGAGGACATCACCAGACAGGTGAATTGTGCTGGGACAGAGGGGAAAGATGTGGAGCAAATCCAGCGCAAACTCTCAGACCTGAAATATGCCGTTCGCCAGAAGAAAATAAGCGCAGGCAGCATGGGTACAAATGGGTGTTTGAGTTGGGCAGGTTGTTGTTGTGCATGACCTTATAAGTAATGATTTTTCTTTGTGTTAAAGGTTGCAAACAGGAGGTGGATTTCCATCAAAACTCCAGTTCAGTGCAGCTGAGGAGCTGGTTCTGGGCCTATTACACCCGTCTTCACTAGAGGGCTTGGCCGGGGCCATAGACACTGACAGTAATGTCATGCCAGCAGGTTAGTATTTAAAGGAATGGTTATTTTGCTCTGGCTTAAAAAAATGTAGATTAAAAGCTTAGGTACATACAGGGGCGTAGCTACCCTGTTTCCCCGAAAATAAGACACTGTCTTATATTAATTTTTCCCCGGAAATATGGCACAGCGTGCGTCTCCTCCACCTCCCTGGAGCTCCCCCCTTACGTGCCCCATCATTACGCCCCCTAGTGGTTACAATACAATTTTCGGGGGATGACTTATAGGGATGAGCGAATCGATCAGGACGAACCCGGATTCGATCCGAATTTCATGAAAAATTCGATTCGGATCGAATCCGAATTTCCCCGCGATTCGATCGCTCGAAGTTTTCCTTTAACATCCATTCATTTACATTTACAGGCATTCTAAGATGGCGGACAGGACACATCTCTATTGCATTCGTGAGAGACAGAACGCTGCAGTGAGGGAGAGAGGCAGTTAGACAGGCAGGGACAGACAGGGACAGGCTGGAGACAGGCAGGAGACAGGCAGGAGACAGGCAGGAGACAGACAGAAAGTCAGCGAAAAACAGGGAAAGTTAGGAAAAATCGGAGGCAGTCACAGGGAGATTTTTTTTTTTTTCATCCAGCCTGAGTGTTTGTTACTGGCTGGCTGACAGGCTTTGTTAGCATTTTCAGGCTGCTTATACTAACTAACTGTGCATATATACTGAACTGATCTTAAGTCTGCTGTGAGGCATCCCATTCTGTGACTACAGCAGCCTCTATTTAAGACCATATAACCATTTGCACTTATTCAAATTGAAATTAGGCCTGATAAATACACTTTTGCTGTGCATAGCACTACTTGTCCCTGCCAGGTGCACTGCTGGTTTTTGGGGCATCCCATTCTGTGACTACAGCAGCCTCTATTTAAGACCATATAACCATTTGCACTTATTCTAATTGAAATTAGGCCGGATAAAGACACTTTTGCTGTGCATAGCACTACTTGTCCCTGCCAGGTGCACTGCTGGTTTTTGGGGCATCCCATTCTGTGACTACAGCAGCCTCTATTTAAGACCATATAACCATTTTTACTTATTCTAATTGAAATTAGGCCTGATAAAGACACTTTTGCTGTGCATAGCACTACAGGTCCCTGCCAGGTGCACTCCTTTTTGGGGCATCCCATTCTGTGACTACACCAGCCTCTATTTAGGAACCTAACCATTTGCACCTATTCTAATTGAAATTAGGCCTGATAAAGACACTTTTGCTGTGCATAGCACTACTGGTCCCTGCCAGGTGCACTCCTTTTTGGGGCATCCCATTCTGTGACTACACCAGCCTCTGTTTAAGAACCTAACCAATTGCACTTATTCTAATTGAAATTAGGCCTGATAAAGACACTTTTGCTGTGCATAGCACTACTGGTCCCTGCCAGGTGCACTCCTGTTTTTGGGGCTTCCCATTCTGTGACTACAGCAGCCTCTATTTAAGACCATATAACCATTTGCACTTATTCTAATTGAAATTAGGCCTGATAAAGACACTTTTGCTGTGCATAGCACTACTTGTCCCTGCCAGGTGCACTGCTGTTTTTTGGGGCATCCCATTCTGTGACTACAGCAGCCTCTATTTAAGACCATATAACCATTTGCACTTATTCTAATTGAAATTAGGCCTGATAAAGACACTTTTGCTGTGCATAGCACTACTTGTCCCTGCCAGGTGCACTGCTGTTTTTTGGGGCATCCCATTCTGTGACTACAGCAGCCTCTATTTAAGACCATATAACCATTTGCATTTATTCTAATTGAAATTAGGCCTGATAAAGACATTTTTGCTGTGCATAGCACTACTGGTCCCTGCCAGGTGCACTCCTTTTTGGGGCATCCCATTCTGTGACTACACCAGCCTCTATTTAAGACCATATAACCATTTGCACCTATTCTAATTGAAATTAGGCCTGATAAAGACACTTTTGCTGTGCATAGCACTACTGGTCCCTGCCAGGTGCACTCCTTTTTGGGGCATCCCATTCTGTGACTACACCAGCCTCTATTTAAGAACCTAACCATTTGCACTTATTCTAATTGAAATTAGGCCTGATAAAGACACTTTTGCTGTGCATAGCACTACTGGTCCCTGTCAGGTGCACTCCTGTTTTTGGGGCATCCCATTCTGTGACTACACCAGCCTCTATTTAAGACCATATAACCATTTGCACTTATTCTAATTGAAATTAGGCCTGATAAAGACACTTTTGCTGTGCATAGCACTACTTGTCCCTGCCAGGTGCACTGCTGGTTTTTGGGGCATCCCATTCTGTGACTTCAGCAGCCTCTATTTAAGACCATATAACCATTTGCACTTATTCTAATTGAAATTAGGCCTGATAAAGACACTTTTGCTGTGCATAGCACTACTGGTCCCTGCCAGGTGCACTCCTGTTTTTGGGGCATCCCATTCTGTGACTACAGCAGCCTCTATTTAAGACCATATAACCATTTGCACTTATTCTAATTGAAATTAGGCCTGATAAAGACACTTTTGCTGTGCATAGCACTAGTTGTCCTTGCCAGGTGCACTGCTGGTTTTTGGGGCATCCCATTCTGTGACTACAGCAGCCTTTATTTAAGACCATATAACCATTTGCACTTATTCTAATTGAAATTAGGTCTGATAAAGACACTTTTGCTGTGCATAGCACTACTGGTCCCTGCCAGGTGCACTCCTGTTTTTGGGGCATCCCATTCTGTGAATACAGCAGCCTCTATTTAAGACCATATAACCATTTGCACTTATTCTAATTGAAATTAGGCCTGATAAAGACACTTTTGCTGTGCATAGCACTACTTGTCCCTGCCAGGTGCACTGCTGGTTTTTGGGGCATCCCATTCTGTGACTACAGCAGCCTCTATTTAAGACCATATAACCATTTGCACTTATTCTAATTGAAATTAGGCCTGATAAAGACACTTTTGCTGTGCATAGCACTACTGGTTCCTGCCAGGTGCACTCCTGTTTTTGGGGCATCCCATTCTGTGACTACAGCAGCCTCTATTTAAGACCATATAACCATTTGCACTTATTCTAATTGAAATTAGGCCTGATAAAGACACTTTTGCTGTGCATAGCACTACTTGTCCCTGCCAGGTGCACTGCTGGTTTTTGGGGCATCCCATTCTGTGACTACAGCAGCCTCTATTTAAGACCATATAACCATTTGCACTTATTCTAATTGAAATTAGGCCTGATAAAGACACTTTTGCTGTGCATAGCACTACTTGTCCCTGCCAGGTGCACTGCTGGTTTTTGGGGCATCCCATTCTGTGACTACAGCAGCCTCTATTTAAGACCATATAACCATTTGCACTTATTCTAATTGAAATTAGGCCTGATAAAGACACTTTTGCTGTGCATAGCACTACTTGTCCCTGCCAGGTGCACTGCTGGTTTTTGGGGCATCCCATTCTGTGACTACAGCAGCCTCTATTTAAGACCATATAACCATTTGCACTTATTCTAATTGAAATTAGGCCTGATAAAGACACTTTTGCTGTGCATAGCACTACTTGTCCCTGCCAGGTGCACTGCTGGTTTTTGGGGCATCCCATTCTGTGACTACAGCAGCCTCTATTTAAGACCATATAACCATTTGCACTTATTCTAATTGAAATTAGGCCTGATAAAGACACTTTTGCTGTGCATAGCACTACTTGTCCCTGCCAGGTGCACTCCTTTTTGGGGCATCCCATTCTGTGACTACACCAGCCTCTATTTAAGAACCTAACCATTTGCACTTATTCTAATTGAAATTAGGCCTGATAAAGACACTTTTGCTGTGCATAGCACTACTGGTCCCTGCCAGGTGCACTCCTTTTTGGGGCATCCCATTCTGTGACTACAGCAGCCTCTATTTAAGACCATATAACCATTTGCACTTATTCTAATTGAAATTAGGCCTGATAAAGACACTTTTGCTGTGCATAGCACTACTGCTCCCTGCCAGGTGCACTCCTTTTTGGGGCATCCCATTCTGTGACTACACCAGCCTCTATTTAAGAACCTAACCATTTGCACTTATTCTAATTGAAATTAGGCCTGATAAAGAGACTTTTGCTGTGCATAGCACTACTGGTCCCTGTCAGGCGCACTCCTGTTTTTGGGGCATCCCATTCTGTGACTATAGCAGACTCTATTTAAGACCATATAACCATTTGCACTTATTCTAATTGAAATTAGGCCTGATAAAGACACTTTTGCTGTGCATAGCACTACTTGTCCCTGCCAGGTGCACTGCTGGTTTTTGGGGCATCCCATTCTGTGACTACAGCAGCCTCTATTTAAGACCATATAACCATTTGCACTTATTCTAATTGAAATTAGGCCTGATAAAGACACTTTTGCTGTGCATAGCACTACTTGTCCCTGCCAGGTGCACTGCTGTTTTTTGGGGCATCCCATTCTGTGACTACAGCAGCCTCTATTTAAGACCATATAACCATTTGCACTTATTCTAATTGAAATTAGGCCTGATAAAGAGACTTTTGCTGTGCATAGCACTACTTGTCCCTGTCAGGTGCACTGCTGGTTTTTGGGGCATCCCAATCTGTGACTACAGCAGCCTCTATTTAAGACCATATAACCATTTGCACTTATTCTAATTGAAATTAGGCCTGATAAAGACACTTTTGCTGTGCATAGCACTACTTGTCCCTGCCAGGTGCACTGCTGGTTTTTGGGGCATCCCATTCTGTGACTACAGCAGCCTCTATTTAAGACCATATAACCATTTGCACTTATTCTAATTGAAATTAGGCCTGATAAAGACACTTTTGCTGTGCATAGCACTACTTGTCCCTGCCAGGTGCACTGCTGGTTTTTGGGGCATCCCATTCTGTGACTACAGCAGCCTCTATTTAAGACCATATAACCATTTGCACTTATTCTAATTGAAATTAGGCCTGATAAAGACACTTTTGCTGTGCATAGCACTACTGGTCCCTGCCAGGTGCACTCCTTTTTGGGGCATCCCATTCTGTGACTACAGCAGCCTCTATTTAAGACCATATAACCATTTGCACCTATTCTAATTGAAATTAGGCCTGATAAAGACACTTTTGCTGTGCATAGCACTACTGGTCCCTGCCAGGTGCACTCCTTTTTGGGGCATCCCATTCTGTGACTACACCAGCCTCTATTTAAGAACCTAACCATTTGCACCTATTCTAATTGAAATTAGGCCTTATAAAGTCACTTTTGCTGTGCATAGCACTACTGGTCCCTGCCAGGTGCACTCCTTTTTGGGGCATCCCATTCTGTGACTACACCAGCCTCTATTTAAGACCATATAACCATTTGCACTTATTCTAATTGAAATTAGGCCTGATAAAGACACTTTTGCTGTGCATAGCACTACTTGTCCCTGCCAGGTGCACTGCTGGTTTTTGGGGCATCCCATTCTGTGACTACAGCAGCCTCTATTTAAGACCATATAACCATTTGCACTTATTCTAATTGAAATTAGGCCTGATAAAGATACTTTTGCTGTGCATAGCACTACTTGTCCCTGCCAGGTGCACTGCTGGTTTTTGGGGCATCCCATTCTGTGACTACACCAGCCTCTGTTTAAGACCATATAACCATTTGCACTTATTCTAATTGAAATTAGGCCTGATAAAGACACTTTTGCTGTGCATATTCTTACTGCTGCCTGCCAGGTGCACTCCTGTTGGGGCATCCCATTCTGTGACTACAGCAGCCTCTATTTAAGAACCTTATAACCATTTGCACCTATTATAATTGAAATTAGGCCATATAAAGACACTTTTGCTGTGCATAGCACTACTGGTCCCTGCCAGGTGCACTCCTTTTTGGGGCATCCCATTCTGTGACTACAGCAGCCTCTATTTAAGACCATATAACCATTTGCACTTATTCTAGTTGAAATTAGGCCTGATAAAGACACTTTTGCTGTGCATATTCTTACTGCTGCCTGCCAGGTGCACTTCTTTTTTGGGGCATCCCATTCTGTGACTACAGCAGCCTCTATTTAAGACCATGTAACCATTTGCACTTATTCTAATTGAAATTAGGCCTGATAAAGACACTTTTGCTGTGCATAGCACTACTGGACCCTGCAAGGTGCACTTCTTTTTTGGGGCATCCCATTCTGTGACTACAGCAGCCTCTATTTAAGACCATATAACCATTTGCACTTTTTCTAATTGAAATTAGGCCTGATAAAGACACTTTTGCTGTGCATAGCACTACTTGTCCCTGCCAGGTGCACTGCTGGTTTTTGGGGCATCCCATTCTGTGACTACAGCAGCCTCTATTTAAGACCATATAACCATTTGCACTTATTCTAATTGAAATTAGGCCTGATAAAGACACTTTTGCTGTGCATAGCACTACTTGTCCCTGCCAGGTGCACTGCTGGTTTTTGGGGCATCCCATTCTGTGACTACAGCAGCCTCTATTTAAGACCATATAACCATTTGCACTTTTTCTAATTGAAATTAGGCCTGATAAAGACACTTTTGCTGTGCATAGCACTACTTGTCCCTGCCAGGTGCACTGCTGGTTTTTGGGGCATCCCATTCTGTGACTACAGCAGCCTCTATTTAAGACCATATAACCATTTGCACTTATTCTAATTGAAATTAGGCCTGATAAAGACACTTTTGCTGTGCATAGCACTACTTGTCCCTGCCAGGTGCACTGCTGGTTTTTGGGGCATCCCATTCTGTGACTACAGCAGCCTCTATTTAAGACCATATAACCATTTGCACTTATTCTAATTGAAATTAGGCCTGATAAAGACACTTTAGCTGTGCATAGCACTACTGGTCCCTGCCAGGTGCACTCCTTTTTGGGGCATCCCATTCTGTGACTACACCAGCCTCTATTTAAGACCATATAACCATTTGCACCTATTCTAATTGAAATTAGGCCTGATAAAGGCACTTTTGCTGTGCATAGCACTACTGGTCCCTGCCAGGTGCACTCCTTTTTGGGGCATCCCATTCTGTGACTACACTTTAGCTGTGCATAGCACTACTGGTCCCTGCCAGGTGCACTCCTTTTTGGGGCATCCCATTCTGTGACTACACCAGCCTCTATTTAAGACCATATAACCATTTGCACCTATTCTAATTGAAATTAGGCCTGATAAAGACACTTTTGCTGTGCATAGCACTACTGGTCCCTGCCAGGTGCACTCCTTTTTGGGGCATCCCATTCTGTGACTACACCAGCCTCTATTTAAGAACCTAACCATTTGCACCTATTCTAATTGAAATTAGGCCTGATAAAGACACTTTTGCTGTGCATAGCACTACTGGTCCCTGCCAGGTGGACTCCTTTTTGGGGCATCCCATTCTGTGACTACACCAGCCTCTATTTAAGAACCTAACCATTTGCACTTATTCTAATTGAAATTAGGCCTGATAAAGACACTTTTGCTGTGCATATTCTTACTGCTGCCTGCCAGGTGCACTTCTTTTTTGGGGCATCCCATTCTGTGACTACAGCAGCCTCTATTTAAGACCATATAACCATTTGCACTTATTCTAATTGAAATTATGCCTGATAAAGACACTTTTGCTGTGCATATTCTTACTGCTGCCTGCCAGGTGCACTTCTTTTTTGGGGCATCCCATTCTGTGACTACACCAGCCTCTATTTAAGACCATATAACCATTTGCACTTTTTGTAATTGAAATTAGGCCTGATAATGACACCTTTGCTGTGCATAGCACTACTGGACCCTGCCAGGTGCACTTCTTTTTTGGGGCATCCCATTCTGTGACTACACCAGCCTCTGTTTAAGACCATATAACCATTTGCACTTATTCTAATTGAAATTAGGCCTGATAAAGACACTTTTGCTGTGCATATTCTTACTGCTGCCTGCCAGGTGCACTTCTTTTATGGGGCATCCCATTCTGTGACTACACCAGCCTCTGTTTAAGACCATATAACCATTTGCACTTATTCTAATTGAAATTATGCCTGATAAAGACACTTTTGCTGTGCATATTCTTACTGCTGCCTGCCACGTGCACTTCTTTTTTGGGGCATCCCATTCTGTGACTACACCAGCCTCTATTTAAGACCATATAACCATTTGCACTTTTTGTAATTGAAATTAGGCCTGATAAAGACACTTTTGCTGTGCATAGCACTACTGGGCCCTGCCAGGTGCACTCCTTTTTGGGGCATCCCATTCTGTGACTACACCAGCCTCTATTTAAGACCATATAACCATTTGCACTTATTCTAATTGAAATTAGGCCTGATAAAGACACTTTTGCTGTGCATATTCTTACTGCTGCCTGCCAGGTGCACTTCTTTTTTGGGGCATCCCATTCTGTGACTACACCAGCCTCTGTTTAAGACCATATAACCATTTGCACTTATTCTAATTGAAATTAGGCCTGATAAAGACACTTTTGCTGTGCATAGACTTACTGCTGCCTGCCAGGTGCACTTCTGTTGGGGCATCCCATTCTGTAACATACCATACCCCTCTTTATTTACACTAAGCAGCTCTCTTATTTACACTAAGCAGGCCTGTTGGAGGCTGAGTGTTACTGCTCACTTTTGGTGTGCATTATATTCTGTTTCATATAGACCCACCGCTGCCTGGGGGTTCTTAAAATATCACCTACTACCACGCCAGTTAGACTATGTCGGGCAGACAAGTGCCTGGAAGTGAAAAGAGGAGTGGCAGAGGCCAAGATTCCGCAGGCAGAGCTCGCATCAGACTGGGGGCCAGTAGCAGCAGGAGTCACGCTGAGAGACCTAATCTGCCAGTATCTGCTAGCGGTCGGGTCTCCACCAGTAACGCATCTGCCATGGTAGATTGGTTGATGCGCTCATCAACAACATCATCACAACTTACGTCTGAGACCCCCAGTCTAGGGTCGGTAGGTTCCTCTGACACAACCCTGAGTTGGCATGCCCCGAGAGCAGTCCCTGTCCTCCCATTGCCTCTGGCCTACGCCGTTCCCTCCCCCAGCGACGTATCCTATGCTTTGGGTTCAGCTCCACTCTTTAGTGAGGAGGACCATCAGATAGAGGACAGTCAGCAGCTACTGCCCAGCCAAGAAATGGAGGTGGCTTCTCTAGCTAGGCAGACAAATAGTGATGTGGACAGTGTCGTGGGTGCTGCAAGCGTTCCAGCTCCTGCGCCAGACACTGTTGACGTATCCACGAACATCAGTGACGTACAGCCACAACTCAGTGATGATGATGATGACGATGAAGCCGATCGCACTTGGGAGCCGGGTGATGAAGGGGCTTCATCGTCATCATCAGGAGAAGAGGGGCGCAGGTTGCCCCGGAGTCAGCAGCTGAGGCAGCAAGGTGGTAGCAGTCAGCATGGGGGCACAATTCCAAAGGCTGGAGCCGGCCGGGGCCGGGGTAGAGCACCTGCTGTGCGGCAGTCTACCTTATCGGGAGGTAGTGGAGCAGGGGTTCCTGGAGTTGGCAACAGCAGCAGTGAATCAGTGAGGCCAGGGGGTGGGAAAAGTAGCTACTCGGCAGTGTGGCAGCTTTTCCTGAAGCATCCGCAGGAGGGTAACATGGCCACATGCAAGATATGTAGGCAGAAGATGAAGCGTGCCAGGGTCCAAATGTTGGCACCACGGCCCTGCGTCAACATATGATGCGTCACCATAAAGCGACCTGGGAGAACCGAGGCTCCCAAGGGGTGGTCCAGTCTGCTTCCTCACCAAGTGAGCTCCCAATTTCTGCCAGCCAAGGCTCCAGCACCTCAGCCGAAGGCAGCTGTGCATCATACCCATCCTCTGTCGCTCCTGCTCCTCCTCCTCCAAGTCATGCATCCCGCCAGCAATCCATCAGCGAAGCCATGTCCAAGAGACAGCAGTATGCGCCCACTCATCCTACGGCGCAGAAGCTGAATGTGCTCCTGTCCAAGTTGCTGGTGCTGCAGTCGCTCCCTTTTCAGGTGGTGGAATCTGCACCTTTCAGAGAACTGATGGCTTGTGCCGAGCCGAGGTGGAGAGTCCCAAGCCGTCATTTCTTTGCCAAGAAGGCAGTACCAGCGCTGCACACTTTTGTTGAACAGAAGGTGGGGCAGTCCTTGAGCCTGTCGGTGTGTAGCAAAGTGCATGGCAGCGCCGACATCTGGAGCTGTAACTACGGTCAGGGACAGTACATGTCGTTTACGGCCCACTGGGTGAATGTGGTCCCTTTGCAGCAGCAGCAGCAACTTGGACAGGTCACGCCGCTTCGGCCTCCGCGCTCCCTGCCCGTTGGGCCTGTGACACCGTGCGACTCGGCCTCCTCATCCTCCGCCATCTCCTCACCCTCCACTGTAGGCTCAAGTCTCAGTGCCCCTCCAGTCTACCATGTGTGCAGGGCACGGAGGTGTCACGCAGTGCTTAACATGGTTTGTCTTGGCGAACGGAGTCACACAGGGGAGGAACTGCTTAAATGTATTCATCAGGAAATCCAAACATGGCTTACTCCAAGAAAACTTAAAATGGGAATCATGGTTACCGACAATGGGAATTTTTGTCTGCGCTGCGCCAAGGAAGCCTGACCCATGCCCCCTGCATTGCTCACGTCTGGTTGTCAAGCGGTTTCTGAAGTGTTCCCCCCATCTGCAAGACATCCTAACAACTTCAAGGAAACTTTGCATGCACTTCAGCCACTCCTACACCGCCAAACACACCCTTCTTGAGCTACAGCGTCAGAATGGTATCCCCCAACATAGTCTGATTTGCGATGTTTCCACCCTTCACATGTTGGACCGATTATATGAACAGAGAAAAGCCATCACGGATTTCCTGATGATCCAAGCAAATAGGGGGACTCCCCTGTGTAACTTCAATGTCAACCAGTGGCAGCTCATACGTGACACCTGCCGTTTGCTCAGGCCCTTTGAGGAAGCCACTTTATTTGTCAGTCGGCAGGATTACGGGATGAACGACGTGATTCCACTGCTTCATGTACTACAGCACATGTTGGAAACCATGGCTGGTCAGGGCACTGGAGACATGGCGTTTTCATCTTACGGCCACATGAACCCCGTTGGAGCTGAACTGGAGGAGGAGGAGGAAGAGGAGGAGGAGGAGTTGCCCAGCGAAACACAGTTTAGGCTTGGCGAAATGGCTGGTTTATCTAGTCAGCGGACAGGAGAGGAGGAGCAGGAGCAGCCAGAAGAGCTAGAGGTTTTTGAGGAAGGCGAGACAGAGGACCCGGGCACACCGTGGCAGTATGCAGTGGAGATGGAGACAGGTAGTCCATCCGAGTCACTTGCGCAAATGGCACGAAGCATGCTCACGTGCTTGCGTAGTGACCCCAGAATTGTTTCCATCTGTCGGCGGGATGACTTCTGGCTGTCCACCTTATTGGACCCTCGCTTCCGGCACAAAATGGGGGCATTTTTTAAACCCACCGAGAGGGAGGACAAACTCAACTACTACAAAGACATTCTACGTAGGCAGTTGGCCGATGCCTATCTGCGCCATGGTCCATACTCTCGCAGGTCTGACTCGAGGGGACCTCTGCGCTCACCTTCCACTGCCATGGCCGCTGGGGGGGGTTGGCAGGAGCAGCAGCAGCAGCTCCATCAGCAGCAGCAGCCTCAGTCTTCAGTCGCTAATGAGTAGCTTTCTACACCCGCATAGTGAGGCTACTCATGAGCAGCAGGAAGACCTGGAGCAGGACCTGAACCAGCAGGTCATGTCATACTTTGACATGACCATGCCAACACACCTTGAGGATCCGCTGGACTTCTGGGCAGCCAAACTTGATTTGTGGCCGCAACTAGCAGAGTTTGCCCTGGAAAAGCTGTCCTGCCCGGCAAGTAGCGTGCCATCTGAGCGGGTGTTTAGTGCGGCGGGGGCCATAGTTACGGCGAGGAGAACTCGTCTGTCAACTAAAAATGTGGAGAGACTCACCTTTGTCAAAATGAATCAGGGATGGATCAGCCAGGATTTCCACCCACCAATGCCTGATGCATGCGACTAGATTCAGCATGGTGCCACGTTTTACACTTTCCAAATGGTGCAAAACATATTTATGTCTTTAGGCCAATTTTTGGGCTCCTGCTGCTGCTGCTGCCAACTCCAGGGTGTGATTCATCCAATTTTTGGGCTCCTGAAGCCAACTCCAGTGTATATTTGGGCTCCTGCTGCTGCCAACTCCAGGGTGTGATTCATTCAATTTTTGGGCTCCTGAAGCCAACCCCAGTGTCTCTTTAAAGTAATATTTGGGCTCCTGCTGCTGCTGCCAACTCCAGGGTGTGATTCATCCAATTTTTGGGCTCCTGAAGCCAACCCCAGGGTCTCTTTAAAGTAACATTTGGGCTCCTGCTGCTGCTGCTGTCAACTCCTGCCAACTCCAGGGTGTGATTCATCCAATTTTTGGGCTCCTGAAGCCAACCCCAGGGTCTCTTTGAAGTAATGTTTGGGCTCCTGCTGCTGCCAACTTCTGCCAACTCCAGGGTGTGATTCATCCAATTTTTGGGCTCCTGAAGCCAACCCCAGTGTCTCTTTAAAGTAATGTTTGGGCTCCTGCTGCTGCTGCTGCCAACTTCTGCCAACTCCAGGGTGTGATTCATCCAATTTTTGGGCTCCTGAAGCCAACCCCAGGGTCTCTTTGAAGTAATGTTTGGGTTCCTGCTGCTGCTGCTGCCAACTTCTGCCAACTCCAGGGTGTGATTCATCCAATTTTTGGGCTCCTGAAGCCAACCCCAGGGTCTCTTTAAAGTAATGTTTGGGCTCCTGCTGCTGCTGCCAACTTCTGTCAACTCCAGGGTGTGATTCATCCAATTTTTGGGCTCCTGAAGCCAACCCCAGGGTCTCTTTGAAGTAATGTTTGGGCTCCTGCTGCTGCCAACTTCTGCCAACTCCAGGGTGTGATTCATCCAATTTTTGGGCTCCTGAAGCCAACTCCAGTGTATATTTGGGCTCCTGCTGCTGCCAACTCCAGGGTGTGATTCATCCAATTTTTGGGCTCCTGAAGCCAACCCCAATGTCTCTTTAAAGTAATGTTTGGGCTCCTGCTGCTGCTGCTGCCAACTTCTGCCAACTCCAGGGTGTGATTCATTCAATTTTTGGGCTCCTGAAGCCAACTCCAGTGTATATTTGGGCTCCTGCTGCTGGTGCTGCCAACTCCAGGGTGTGATTCATCCAATTTTTGGGCTCCTGAAGCCAACCCCAGGGTCTCTTTAAAGTAATGTTTGGGCTCCTGCTGCTGCCAACTTCTGCCAACTCCAGGGTGTGATTCATCCAATTTTTGGGCTCCTGAAGCCAACCCCAGTGTCTCTTTAAAGTAATGTTTGGGCTCCTGCTGCTGCCAACTTCTGCCAACTCCAGGGTGTGATTCATCCAATTTTTGGGCTCCTGAAGCCAACCCCAGGGTCTCTTTAAAGTAATGTTTGGGCTCCTGCTGTTGCTGCTGCCAACTTCTGCCAAATCCAGGGTGTGATTCATCCAATTTTTGGGCTCCTGAAGCCAACCCCAGGGTCTCTTTGAAGTAATGTTTGGGCTCCTGCTGCTGCTGCTGCCAACTCCAGGGTGTGATTCATCCAATTTTTGGGCTCCTGAAGCCAACCCCAGTGTCTCTTTAAAGTAATGTTTGGGCTCCTGCTGCTGCTGCCAACTTCTGCCAACTCCAGGGTGTGATTCATCCAATTTTTGGGCTCCTGAAGCCAACCCCAGGGTCTCTTTGAAGTAATGTTTGGGCTCCTGCTGCTGCTGCTGCCAACTTCTGCCAACTCCAGGGTGTGATTCATCCAATTTTTGGGCTCCTGAAGCCAACCCCAGGGTCTCTTTAAAGTAATGTTTGGGCTCCTGCTGCTGCTGCTGCCGCCAACTCCAAGGTGTGATTCATCCAATTTTTGGGCTCCTGAAGCCAACCCCAGGGTCTCTTTAAAGTAATGTTTGGGCTCCTGCTGCTGCTGCTGCCAACTTCTGCCAACTCCAGGGTGTGATTCATCCAATTTTTGGGCTCCTGAAGCCACCCCCAGGGTCTCTTTGAAGTAATGTTTGGGCTCCTGCTGCTGCCAACTTCTGCCAACTCCAGGGTGTGATTCATCCAATTTTTGGGCTCCTGAAGCCAACCCCAGTGTCTCTTTAAAGTAATGTTTGGGCTCCTGCTGCTGCCAACTTCTGCCAACTCCAGGGTGTGATTCATCCAATTTTTGGGCTCCTGAAGCCAACCCCAGTGTCTCTTTAAAGTAATGTTTGGGCTCCTGCTGCTGCCAACTTCTGCCAACTCCAGGGTGTGATTCATCCAATTTTTGGGCTCCTGAAGCCAACCCCAGGGTCTCTTTAAAGTAATGTTTGGGCTCCTGCTGTTGCTGCTGCCAACTTCTGCCAACTCCAGGGTGTGATTCATCCAATTTTTGGGCTCCTGAAGCCAACCCCAGGGTCTCTTTGAAGTAATGTTTGGGCTCCTGCTGCTGCTGCTGCCAACTCCAGGGTGTGATTCATCCAATTTTTGGGCTCCTGAAGCCAACCCCAGTGTCTCTTTAAAGTAATGTTTGGGCTCCTGCTGCTGCTGCCAACTTCTGCCAACTCCAGGGTGTGATTCATCCAATTTTTGGGCTCCTGAAGCCAACCCCAGGGTCTCTTTGAAGTAATGTTTGGGCTCCTGCTGCTGCTGCTGCCAACTTCTGCCAACTCCAGGGTGTGATTCATCCAATTTTTGGGCTCCTGAAGCCAACCCCAGGGTCTCTTTAAAGTAATGTTTGGGCTCCTGCTGCTGCTGCTGCCGCCAACTCCAGGGTGTGATTCATCCAATTTTTGGGCTCCTGAAGCCAACCCCAGGGTCTCTTTAAAGTAATGTTTGGGCTCCTGCTGCTGCTGCTGCCAACTTCTGCCAACTCCAGGGTGTGATTCATCCAATTTTTGGGCTCCTGAAGCCACCCCCAGGGTCTCTTTGAAGTAATGTTTGGGCTCCTGCTGCTGCCAACTTCTGCCAACTCCAGGGTGTGATTCATCCAATTTTTGGCCTCCTGAAGCCAACCCCAGTGTCTCTTTAAAGTAATGTTTGGGCTCCTGCTGCTGCTGCCAACTCCAGGGTGTGATTCATCCAATTTTTGGGCTCCTGCTGCTGCCAACTCCAGTGTCTCTTTAAAGCAATGTTTGGGCTCCTGCCCCTCATAGTGATGCCACTTCAACTCTCTGCAATTGTGCCGCTCTGCGATTCTATTAGCGATGCCTCTGATCTGCATGTGATATTTATTCAAAGTATTATTTAACTAACCCAGCACGCATCCTGTGCGTGATACAGCAAGGCAGAGTGGTTTACAACCCTATTGAGGCTCTAGGAGGCTCAGAAATAGCCGTTTTTAATAGCGATTCGTCGCGAATTTATTCGGGTCGAAACGATTTTTGTCAGAAAATTCGGCGAATCAGTCGAATCGAATTTTTCAAAAGTTTGCTCATCTCTAATGACTTATATAACGATATCCTCCGAAAGCAGGCACTAGGCCTTATTTTCGGAGAATGTCTTATTTTCGGGGAAACAGGGTAGGGGGAGCAGGGGGGGCAACGTTCCCCGGGTGCAGCAGGTCAGGGGGGCGCCAAAGGGGGTCCTGAGAACAGGTGGGGGACACCATTTTTAAGCTTTGCCCCGGGTGCCAGAAAGCCTAGCTACTCCTCTGGGCAAGATATGTTTATGTGTTAACTTGCCTTTACTTTTACATTCCAGCACATCAAACTTCTGCAGCTACTGTGCAACCCTCCACCTCTTTGGCCACTGCCAGTACATCCTGCCAGCTGTTAGCAACATCTCCTATACAGGAACAGCTCGATCTGGTAAGTGCACTCTGCACTAACTGGTGATGCATGTGAAGCAAGATGACTACTTGCCACATATACAAACATATATTTGAGCAACTATCTCACACATTTTTTTTCCTGTCCCTACAGACACCACCCATAATGGAAGCTAACACCATATGGAGGAGGAGGAGAACATTTCCATGCCCCTCCAAATGCTAACCCAGCATCATTATCTGCCACTGCACCAGCAGCAGCCGCCCTCAAATCCTCTGCAGCAGAGTCAATCACGTCCCCTGCTGGCAGACCAGCATGGCCAGCAGCACAAGACAGAACCAACTGTCCCATGTGCTAGCTCTGCTGCAGATGATTTGCCTACACCATCTGCTCCTGTTGCTAGGCCTAGACCTCCATCAGCTGCACGCGACCAAACCCAGGGAAGAGGAGGATGCCCTCATCCACGTCGCCATGTAACCCAGGTGAGGCGTGTGCAGCTGATGGAGACAGCGTGGAGAAATGACAGCTGCTACTTCAGGGAAACTAACCAAAGATTAAATGAAGAGCTGGCTGTACAATTACATAACATAAATAACAACTTAAACTCCATGCTGGATGAAATTAGGACTAGCAACAGGCAGAGGAAGGCTATGCTGGAGCAGTGGCAGATGATGAATGCCACCCATGCACAGTTGTTGGGCATCCTACAAGTCCAACAACAGCCTTATTATGGAAATCCACCATATTAAGAATTTGTGTTGTATTTGCTCCACATCTTTTCTCTACATCCCACCACTATTCACCTGTCTGGTGATCTCCACCCATATTTGTGTCTTTTTGCCTTTGCTGGTGGCTTTCATTTTCCCACAATATAGCTCGTGTTAGTGGTCAGAAACCCCACTTGCCAAAGCCATAGTTTGGGCCTCAGTAAAGCGCCCGCTCAACTCCCACACAGCAGGTTTAGGCCTAATGACGCCCTGGCTGGCTCATCCTGGGTGGTTGGCATAGTAGGTGACATTCTTGGCTGACTAACACCCGACGAATAGCAACAACTTTTGCTCTGAAAAGATTGTGTTGAAATTGCTTGGGGGCTGGGTGACATAGGCTGGCTGCCCCAAAGAGTTGCAGCCGTTGAGCTGTCTGCTGACTCAGGGCACTCTACATTGTAATGCTCAAATAGGCCTCGAGCAGGAGAGGATGTTGTTTGGGGGCTATGGATTCTTGCCCTACTGTTCCCCTTGCCCTTAATACTAGTGCTCCCTATGGTTCTGGATGTTGTTGGACGGGGAGCATTCTGGCTGGAGGAAGTCTCCTTGGCCATCCTGGATGTGCCAAATTTTGAGGGGGCTGGAGTCTGCCCCAATGGATCTTTCCTTTGCCTAGTAGATGTCCTCATAGGCTGCAAGTGCCCTTACCCACCTAATTTCCCTACCAAATTGAAAATTATTAAAATGAAGTTTTTCTGTTCTATGTTATTTTTAGGCATTTTTGATCTGTTTGGTTACAAAAAGATGAGTGTTGCTAAAGGAAATATTTGTAAATAAAAAAAAAAAAAAATCATTTCCAAATGTTTTTTGTATTAGTTTTTGACCATAAGCAAAGCAAGGTATAAATAATAGAAAATTGTTGAATCACAATGATAGTAAGATAATAAGATAAATCATGACACCCAAAATAACCAACAATGAAGAAAGGTTAACTCAAATAATTTGAAATAAGGTGGGCCCGGACTGACTGCACAGAAGCACTCTGGGTGCCCTCATAGAAATCTTCTGGAATGTCCATTTCTGCTGGAGAGGGGGACACGCCGAGATATTGGGGGACCTTCTGCATTATTGCAAAATTATGCAAAACGCAGCAGGCAATGATGATCTTAATGACCTTGCTAGGGTCATATTGCAGCCCCCCCCCCATATGGTCCAGGCATCTTCAGCAGGGCAAATGCCCTCTCCACTACAGCCCGGGTCTTCTGCGTCTGAGGCCGCAGGATTGGTGTCATGAGCCTCGTCAGCAAAGGATAACCCGAATCCCCTGAAAATAATAAAGCACCAAATTAGTCTCTACCTCATAGTTACATTGTATATCATGTCATCAGAGGGAAAGAACATCATATGTTGAGACAGGGTTATCCAAAAACATTCCTAGTCATACAGCGAAACCCTAACCCTGTTTGGTAAAACTTACCCAGTAGCCAACCACCAGACAAGTTTCCTGATTCAAACCGACCATAGAGGCTGGAATTCCTCAGGATATACGCATCGTGGGTGGATCTGGGAAACCCTGCCATGACACTGAGGAACCAAAGGTCAGTCCCAACGACAGCTTGAACGTTAATTGAGTGGCCCATCTTCCGGTTCCTGTAATAGCAGAAATAAAGGTTTTTAGTACCCCAAAACAATCCCCCAATAAAGCAAGTAAAAAACAAAAAAATAAGGGACCATTATTGTTTAAGATTGGTTGTTCAGAAAATATATTTATTACTCCAACAAATAATTAATAGTTTGTCACTCTGGATTGATTAAGGTCTACATGAAAATGATTGATTAAGGTCTACATGGAAATGAAAAATTAAGGTCTACATGGAAATGAATAATTAAGGTCTACATGAAAATGATTGATTTGGATCTACATTAAAAGATACAGTGCTACAGTGAGTTAATATAAGTCACATAAACCACATACCGATATATTCCTCAGCTGCTGGAGGCACCAACGCTACATGCATACAATTGATCGCACCCATGGCGTTGGGCATATCGGCTATATCAAAAAAGCCCAACTTAAGAGCATTCCAGGCTACCATGTTGTCAGGGAAATATATGTATTTTTGACACAGGGTAGCCATGCCATCCAAAAACTTGTTGAGCACGCGGCTCAGCGTAGGCTGGGACATCCCCACGGAGAGGGCACCCAGCCTCTGGAACGAGCCGTTCGCTAAAAATGTACTCAGCAAACATCATCTCTGATCTCAACAGCTAACTTTCTCCTACAAAACGACCCCGTAAGTTGAACGAAAACAAACCCGTTTTATTGGCCGGGTTGTAATCAACATTCAAGGCTCTGAATTATGCACAAGCCCATACCAATAACGTAAGTTGCCCGTCATAACGGAAATTTGACGATAAACATACGACCATCTAAAGTGCGTATTTGCGTTAAAGTAAACGCATATACGCATGAAAACAGTAATGAAAATTCCGAAAAAGCATGGAAAAACTCACAAAACGTACACAAACACATGCGAAAGTGCATGTGAAAGAGGCCCTGAATCAAGGCTATTGTTTTTTTTTTTTTTACAAGCCTTGATAAATGTACACATTTTGTGCATCACGGCGTAGACCTGCAGTTGTGTAGGCCTAGTAGTAGCAGAGGGTGGCAGCAGAGGTGCTGCTGGTGGTGTAGTAGTGACATTAGCAGTAAAGAAAGACTAGGCAGAGGGACAGGAGACCTGTGGTGCAGGGCTGGCAGTAGAAGGGAAGCCTTTAAAAAGCTATCCAATTTTACACGGCTTGATAAATGTATCCAATTTGTGCATCACGGTATAGACCTGCGGTTGCGTAGGCCTAGTATTATAGGGTGGCAGTGGAGTTGCAGTTGGTGGTATAGTAGTGGCAGTAACAGTACTGAAAGACTAGGCAGTGTGAGATCCCGGGGTTTGGCTGATGGCTTGTGCCTGCCTGCTGTTTGGACAGCCACCACCGGGTGTCAGCAGAGCCCCTGGCTGTTCTATCTCCCCCTCTACTGCTGCACATGGTGTTAGGCCTATTTAAGTGGGAACCGACCCTCACCTGCGACATGATTGTGTTCTCTTTGTGTGTGGATGAATCTCATTGACTCTCTGTACTTCTGGTGCGTCTGGATCCCAGTCCCCCTCTGAATCTTGTGGCAAGAACGCATCTTCTTGGTTTCCTGGAGGCTGCTTGGCCACTTCATGCTCCTAATCCTCGACACTGCTAGCTTCCGTCTCCTGGAAGCTGCAGGCCCCTGTCCTGGGCTCTAGGCAAGTGCAACAGCACCCAGGGGTCCCTCTGCTTTGTTTATGTTCCCTTAAGCATATGGTTGTGTTTAGTTTGTTTTTGGTTTAGTGTTTTGTACCCTGAGTCCAAGGTTTTTTTCTGTTCCTTTGTTTCATGATTTGTTTACCTTTGTTAAATACATTTTCCTTTAGTGCATAAATCCCTGTGTTGTTTCTTGTTCTGGCCAAATAATCTGTTTCCCTGGAGGAGAGTTCCACTAGGAAAACTCTCTGGCCTGACAGGCAGGGGGACAGGAAACCAGTTGTGGTTGTGCAGGGCTGGTGTTAGTAAACAGCAGCAGGAGTGCTGGTGGTGGTAGCATTAGCAGAGGTGCAGATTTTAAAGACTAGGTCAAAGGACAGGAGACCTTCTGGTTGATATGTAGACCTTGTGTAGGCCTGGCACTGGCAGTAGCTGACAAGCACTCAAATAAATGATCCAATTTTAAGAGGGTTAGCAA
Source organism: Gastrophryne carolinensis (assembly GCA_027917425.1). NCBI lineage: Eukaryota > Metazoa > Chordata > Amphibia > Anura > Microhylidae > Gastrophryne > Gastrophryne carolinensis. The sequence goes on along the minus strand of CM051239.1, from coordinate 270,504,315 downwards.
CAGGATTGGCTTCCTGGAAATTATCGAATGGCATTAGTTTGTGCCATGCAGCTTTGCAATACTGCTCAAGGTGCCTATGTAGAGTCGTAGTTCCTAGCCCTAGATGTGCACTGGCTAAGACTAACTTTCTGCTTGAAGATCTGGCACTGTGCTAGATTTTTTATCTCCAGGGAAGTTACAAAAGAATTTCCAAAAGGCAGCACGCCGTAAATAAGAAGATCTAGAATGTCCACCACCTGATTTTGCCCCTCCTCTGGCAGGATTTTTTCTGGAGTCTGCAAAAGCAGCATCAGTGTCACCATCACCTACTTCTGAGCAGACCTAGCCCTGTGCCGTTTTGCAGATCATCTGGCTCTTTGTCGCTGCCAGTGCAAGAAGCACCCTCGTGCTCTAAAACGACACCATCATACTCCTCCGCCCGACCCCTGCTACTTCCCTGTTCTGATGTTTCATCACGGTCTACTTGTCCCCCCCACCAAAACCACCTTCATAATTGCCAGTATGTCCATGTCTATCAACACTCCCACTGCCACACCCATGCATCTCGCGCACCGCTTTCACCTCCACCACCTCCCCAACAAACTCCAAGGGCTGTCTGTCATCAAACAAATTCTCCTCATCACTATCCATAGCAACCGAGTTGCTGAGAAAAGCTGGGAACCCAGCTAAAGCGACAGATGAAAGAAGAGAAAGGGTTCTTTTACTGTGACGTGTAGCTTAGTGGAGGAAGAATCCACTGAAACCTAGCCCAAAGCAGGGGCGTAGCTAGGGGGGAGCAGGGGGCACTTTCCCCGGGTGCAGCAGGTCAGGGGGGCACCAAAGGGGGGCATGAGAACATGTGGGGGCACCATTTTGAATCTTTGCCCCGGGTGCCAGAAAGCCTAGCTCATCCTCTGCTCAAAGTAACTGCTTCAGAGTCTTCCTCCCACTGAGATGAGCAAGAGTGAGTCAACTAGTCCCAAATAGATGCATTGTCTGAAATAACATGCCCACTGAAGTAAATGGGCTTGCTGATGCTGCTACTACTCCCACCATGTACATTACTGCTGCTGCTACTATTACCGAATACATCGCTGCTGCTGCTCTTACTAGCAGTGATGGGCCTGGGCAAATGGATGCTGCCACTACTATGGCTGGGCCTAGGGAAATGGATGCTGCTCTTACTAGAAGTGATGGGCCTGGGCAAAAGGATGCTGCCACTACTATGTTGTCACCCTCTGGGGTGCCCATTTTTCACCATTTTGAGCTATATAACTTTTACTGTAATTTATGAGGAATTCACAGTGATTACCAGGAAAAGTATATATTGTTTTTTTTAGGAGAGTTTGGGCTTTAATGCTTTAAATGCCAGTTACGGGAATTTCACCTCTGCGGCAGTTACGTGCCTGCTACATGAAATTCACATAGCTGACATTTTCCGCTATGACAGCTTCTGACAGCTTAGTTGGCCCCTGCAGTTAGGGGCATTTATGACATCATGGGGTTCCGGTATAAAATCCTGCTTTTAGCAATTGCAGAGCAGGCAGCTGCCACTAGTGATCGAGTGGATAACGTGTGGAGACAGAGGACTCACCTGTCCTTGCACCCAGCTTCCACCAATCACCAAAGGCTGTCAGTGTCAGCGGTGATCACTTTTTTTATTTTTAATAAATTATATTATGGCTGTGTAGTTTCTTTTTTTACACTTAACCCTTTGTGAACTGGTAGGTGGTCTATGGGAGCCCTATACCAGTTCACAAGGCTTGAGGGGGTGGCCAGTCACATGTGGCAAGCTGCGGCAATGTTCTATTTTAAATGGCGTGGGCCCCCCCTACACAACAAAACCAGCCTGTGCACCCGGGAAGGGGGCTAGTAGACCAGGGCGTGGAGGCCGAGAGGCTGTCCCCCTGCCGGCCCTGAAGTCTACCAGCTTGCATTTCCCATATGGGCCGCAAGCTCCTCTGCATTCCCCTGGGCTTTGGGGATGCAAACCCCTTACCACATAACAAAGAGATAAGTGTAAAAGTCTTTGTAAAAATGTTTTTTTTCTGCTCACCTCAATTACATCGTCGACCCTGCTGCTCTGCACTGATCCCTGACAGCCAGTGATTGGCGGAAGCTGGTAGCAGGACAGGGGTTCGGAGTGCCCAGCACACTACTGGCTTCCGTTGATCACTCCGGGCCTCTGACAGCTTGCGCCTGCAGCTGGAAGGAGTCTTTTTTACTGTCAGAGTGAGAGAACATCATCTGCAGTGGAGAGCAAGCTGTCAGCAGCCAACCCACAGGGCAGGGAAGACCCCCGGCACTGGATCCTGGAAAGAGGCACTTAATGGTCGGAGAGGAAGTTACATGATTTCTATGTAGCTGGCACTTAATGGGTTATAGGAAGTGAATACCTTATTTTTTGCCCTATAAGACGCACTTATTTTCCCCCAAAAGTGTGTGTGGGGGGGGGGGGGGGGGTGGGGGGGGGGGATATCAGTGCATCTTATCCGGCAAATGTGAAAAAAAAGTACATTCCATGGATCCCCCAATTCTGTAGTCTCCGCTGGGTAGGGCGTGACCTGTGACTCCTGCCAGCGTCCAATGACACTAGCAAGGGTCACAAGCCATGCCTACAAAGAAGCTGGAACCGGCTCTCTCTGAACTTGCGGCTAACTGCTGCTTCCGTAGCCGCACACTGCCTGTTTTGGGGATGCCCGCACACTGCCTGTATTTGGAATGCCTGCACACTGCCTGTATTTGGGATGCCAGCACACTGCCTGTAATTTGGGATGCCCATCACTGCCTTCAATGAGGGATACTGCACACTGCCTGTAATTTGGGATGCCCCTCACTGCCTTTAATGTGGAATACTGCTTACTGCCCGTAATGTGGGGTCTGTAATGGTGTGATCGGGGGGGGGGGGGGATTCTGAAAACTGTCTATTATGGGGTGATTGGGAAGGGGTATTCTAGCACACCATTTGATTCAGAATATTTATTTTCTAATTTTCCTCCTCCAAATCCAGGGTGCATCTTAAAGAACGAAAAATATAGTACATACATTGCAAACTTGAGTGTCTCTGCATGCCCAGCAAAGTTAAAACTCAGAATTCCAGGTGAGATAATTACCAATACCAATTCCACAAGATCTTTGATTTATGTTTTTTTTGTGTATAAAGCTGCAAACATAATTTTAGGTGCCATTACATGTGAGCTCCTTTTCAAGAGGAATAACTGTTACTATTATAATATGCAAGTTTATACCAACTAATAGGTGCACAGGAAATAACATCAATATTTTCTGTGTTTAAAGTGGACCAACACCCAGGATTTTGACTATCCTGGGTGTTGGTCCACTTAGGTGGGGCACCCCGATCGGGGGTGCCCCGCTGTGTGAAACCCCCCCGCTCGCCGCAAAAACTCACCTCTCCCCGCTCCCACGTGACCTCGTCCGGCCAATGACAGCTCTCAGAGCCGCTCTGGTATGCGCGTCCAAAGCCGCTTGGACGCGCATACCAGAGCGCTGTCATTGGCTGCGTCTCTCGCTTCCCTCTAACAGGGAGCGCGCCTGCGCTGGCCATTCACAAAACGGCCGGCGTGGGAGCACGCCCTGCTAGAGGGAAGCGAGAGACGCGGCCGCGTCTCGCGCATGCGCCGTTGGATCGCCGGCAAGGTAAGGATTGTGGGCCTCCTGAGGGGTTCCTCCCCGCGGGACATCCCGATTTCGGATGCCCCGCGGGGAGGGATCTGATCGGTCCGGGAATCTTATAGATTCCCGGGCCGATCCCCCCTGGGTGTTGGTCCACTTTAAGATTATATTGCAAAAGCTAACTCATAATCTGACACCTAACAGATATTGTTATCACGTTCAAGCAGAGTTCTGAATGAGGGGAGCCAGGATTTCCATGCAAACAAGGTGGGCAAATTTCAAGAAATAATAGTTTGGAGCTCACATCCAATCAGCACAGCTCGGCTGCCTTCGTCGAGATTCGGACACCTCTAAGAGGGTGCATGCCCGCTATGGCCATTGACAAATTTCTGGTGCATGCCTGGCTAAAAGTACATCTGACGGTGGTCGCAGCTTGCACATGCGCCGTCGAATTGGGGAAAAGGTACGTTTCACAAGAAACTCGGGGGGTGGGTTCACACATCTAAATCTGCATGCCCCAGGGGAGGGAATCAGGCAGCCCCGGCGTCTTATAGACTTCAAGGCCACTTTTGGTCTACTTTAAGAACAGGCATATTAACTACCATAGCTATATTTAAGTGACAACACACAATATGACTAACAAAGTTATTCCACAAGCGTACCCCAGCGCATGTACAAACACCACTGTTTTTTTCTATTTCTACCCCCTCATCTGTGCCCTGTTACCATATAGCCATTTAGTTCCGTTGGGGTTCAGTTTTAGGATATCATAAATTACAAAAGTAACTGCATCATTAGGACCGTCACATTACATAAGAAAACATTATGGTAACCCTTTATATGCCCAAGAGACACTTGTATTTACACCAACCTGCAATGCGGTTTAGGGTCACCCAGTAATGTTCGACAGGGCTGTAAGTATCCTTAGACCATTTGAGCAGATCCACAGCTCTCGGATCTTCCAGGATGAATTTAGTGAACTCCCTTGTGAGAGCAACATAAGCGGTCCCAAAGTAAATGGTGATGTTGTGAGGAGGAGGAGGTTTTAAGGTATTGGTCCTGTGCACAAACAAATATACAAAATCCTCCCGATGGACGTATTTAGTCCGGGGGATCTTATGATCAGGAGGCAGTACTCCGGGAGTGATGTTTTTCCCTTTAAATGTTTTCAGATGTTGTATGATCTCCTTATTAGTCTTCAATGGAAAATCCTGTCCACATGTATTAATCACATACTTCCATTGAACCTTTGATTCCAGCAGATCCTTCATACAGTTCAGATCAGCCTGAAGTCTTGATAGCCCAGCATACACCACAAACTCCATTTTTGAGGCGAGAAAAGCATTAGGAAAACAGCTCACCAAATCAGCTACAGCCTCCAGATAGTCCACACTGGCCTTCTTATCGACATGGATGCAGTATACGTTTTGAGGCATATAGATAGCCCTAAACAATCTCTCGAATGTGTCGAATTCCTTGTACAGTAAAATGCTATAAGCCAAGGGGAAATCTGCTTCTTCTTGTGAGAGGGGAGCAGTGATGTAATTATTCTTTATTTTGTACCCATCCTCACATTTTATTTTCTTTATGGAAATATCTGAGTTTTCCAGAGTTCTAGAGTTTTCCAAAACGTTGCCCTTTTTGACAAGGGTTTCACAGACAACATCCAAGGCAGACACGTTGTGGGAAAACTGGAATCTTGGTGATACACCATTCAAACTGCTTAGGAACAAAAAAAACATCTCAACAGCTAATAGCAAGAGTAAAAAAGTCACATGGCTAGTCATCTTCTGCATGGTTACCCTGAAACGCCTGCTGTATCTGAGGCTCATCCTGGATTAGCTGTGTGCACCAGGTGTCAGTGTTCTTTTTATTGCATGGGAAGGATGTTTATCAGCCTGTTTTACTTGCCTCTGTTTGCTCTGAACCCTTCGCTTTAACATTGTGCTGCCTCCTGGAGCTGGCTAATCACATATGCATGCAGCCCTTCTGTGATTGGGCCACCAAGTTTTGACAACAGCTGGATTCTTGCCTCCTGCAGTGATGCAATGGCATCAGATCCAGCTCCAACTGCATAATATAACAGTGATTCATACCTGACTGCATCCGTACTTGGCAAATTATCAATTTTTAACTGACAAGTATTAAAGCAAATATTAATTTTCATTTCCCTCTAAAAGTAAATGTTATGCAGTGCAACATTTTGTGTTATTGTCAGGCTTGTAGGAATTAATGGGGTTCCACCTTGTTAAAATAGCATCAACTACCCATGATGTGTTTTGGGGGGGTAAACTCCACCCTTAGTCATATACCCATAATCATGCAATCTAACCTTGAAAGGGGAATTCCACTATCGTTGGAATTATTGTGTACCAAAATAATGTCTTCAGTGCTGAGCTAATCTGTTTTGTTTCTATTCTATTAGTTTGCAACTATGTGTTATGAAAGAAAATCTTTTCCCTAGCAATATTGTATTTACCTTAGCAATGTGCATCAACTGGTGTGTTTGATGTACAAATCATAGATTTCATTTGCCTGCTAATCACCTGGCTAAGGCAGAGACAACAGCTTTAACCTCTTCTGCTGTAATGTAACTTCTTCACATACGGGGATCACAATCTTGTGCTCCAGTAGCTAAAGGATTACTGGCAGCACTCTCACCTGGGGAGGTAATTACTGCTGCTCATTAGCTCACTTGTTACAGTGGAAGGATTCTAGGACTTGTAGTCAGTAGTTTTTATTCCAGGCCAAGAATGCCCCTCCCACTACAGCGACACAGAGCCACGGGAATATAAAAAACTTGGAAACGGCTTGCTGATAAGTAAATGCAAGAACACGGATGTCTCACACAGCTTGAATGTTGTTAAAACAAAAAGGTGCAGGCCAAGGGAGGACCACCGCACAATTGTGCTAATACCACTATATTATAGTAAGGTGGACTACCAGGCCAGTCCACACAAGTCCTCCTCTCAAAATGTAAGCCGCACTACAAATATATATATATATATATATATATATATATATATTAAAATGAAGCTTTAATTAGATCTAATATTACAAAAGCATGCAAGACAAACACATAATATGAGACATAGACAGTTAAAAGAAATGAAATGGCTAATGCTAAGAAGACAGACCTCCAATGTCTCATTATGATATTACAACTACAATGCACTGTTCCCTTAAATTATGCACAAAAATCCTAACATAATGTGCTCTATGTGGATATCAAAAAGTTAATGCTATGTGCAAAATACAAAACTCCAATATCATGCCCCACACCCATAGGGGAGGTTAAAATACAACCATCACGTGTCCAAGATGGCAGACTGATCGGTCGTGCAGGATAGGGGCTCCTGGAAAAAATCCTGAAAATACCATCTAGGAATTTGTTCGGGCAGCGGAGGAACCGGTCTGCAATTAGTAGAGGATCAGGCGCTGTTCGTGGATGCCGGTGGGACCCAGTGGCTGACTTCGCGGGGCGAGGAGAGGAGAAGAGACACTCACTCACCTCCAAGTTCCTGAGCATGTGCGCTGGCAGGCCGAGTGAAGAGAGGCCGAAAAAGGAGATCACGGCGAGGAGAAGAGGTGGCTGGACGTCATCTGGCCCCAGCAATCAGGAGAGGAGCGGTCAAGGAGTGAGCGAGGAGGTTGGTCTCTGACAGGAGCGGGAGGGTAGGCCGGTGCCATCTTGTGAGAGGAGGGGGGCGGCCGAAGACAGTAGCTGAGACAGAAGAGCCGAACAGTCTCAGCTGAGCAGTGATGCCGGGATCGGGCTGAGACTGCGTGGGAAACATAGAAGGAGAGGGCTGTGTGAGCAGCCTGCTGAGAGGTGTGTGGCTGCATTGTGAGCTTGCCTGCAGAAACCCACTGAAAATTAAAGCAGAACAACATTGGCAGATCCCCCCCACATGTATAATAACCTCACATACAATTGAATTGGCCAGATAAGACCGCCTAAAACCACTGGAACTATACGGCACTGGTGTGAGATAGGGCTGGATCCGCTGGTGTCTGAGGGCTCCCACACACATATGAGAGGAAAGAAGTGCCACTCTACCTTGGTCAATAGCGGCACGCAGAGGATGGAAACCCCAGGTGGGTCGGGCCTGGAATCTACTAACCCTGATACTGCTGCCATTATGCCAGCTATCGCATCCTGCCAAAACGTTCTGACCACCAAGTTTGACACTCTGCAGGAGCAGTTAAATTATTTTCGTCACAACCTGGATAAGATTCGGGATCGCACTGGGGAGACAGAGAGAAGAATTGGGGAAATTGATGGTACACGCTGGGGAACTGGCAACACTTAGGCGGCAGGTAGCTACACTGATAGAGAGGGCTGAAGTTACTGAAAATAGGAATCTGCGGAATATCAGAATTTTGGGTCTCCCGGAAAAATCTGAAGGTCCCTCTCCAGAACAGTTTGCCGAGAAGCTCATTATGGAGGTCCTGGCACCATCAAATCTGAAGCTATTTTGGGTGGAAAGAGCGCACAGAATTCCTCTGAGGCCGCTACCTCCCGGTGCGCCTCCACGCCCATTCATCTTCAAGGTGCTCCACTACAGGGATAGAGATGCTATATTGTCTGCCGCCAGGCTTGTCTGCCGCCAGGCTGAAGGGGGTCGAGACCTACAATAATGCCCGTCTGTCTTTCTTCCCTGACTTTACATCAGAGGTTCAAAAGCTACGGAGATCTTTCAACAGGGTTAGCGAGAGACTCAGACAGAAGAAGATTAAGTACTCAATGTTGTTTCCAGCGTGACTGTGAGTTCAAGATGGGTAGGCCACAAGGTTTTTTACTTCAGCGGAGGAAGCGAATGCATGTGTGAAGGAACGATCCAGCTTAAGTTCGGAAAACTCACATATACAAGTCTGGAGTTCCCCTTCCCCCCCCCGTTAAGACTTCCTAGTCATAAATGCACAGGTTATTTTCTCAGGAAGAGGAATTATCATTTCTGGGTTATGCAGGGCAGATCACAGACTCCTTGCTGCTGATTCTTACACCTCCAGTCTGGGGAGGCTCCAGTGGGTCTGCAGCTAGTTGGACCCCTGGCTGTGAATTTGTCACATCAAAAGATGAGGGCCGCAGACAAGCGGCACCAACACAAATCGGACCATAGCTGCACCCCCATGTGTCCCAGCACCAAGCCACATACAGAATCAGAACCGGCTTACAAAACCGCACACGGAGGTAGGTTTCACTGGGCTCGGCAATAAAGGAAAACCAGGAGAATGGAGATCTAAGGATCTGACCCAATTAAGGACCCCATTTCTGGACTCATCGGATGCCCGGCATCCGAGGGGAGGCTCCAGTGGGTCTGCAGCTAGTTGGACCCCTGGCTGTGAATTTGTCACATCAAAAGATGAGGTCCGCAGACAAGCGGCACCAACACAAATCGGACCATAGCAGCACCCCCATGTGTCCCAGCACCAAGCCAGGTACATAATCAGAACCGGCTCACAAAACCACACACGGAGGTGTGGGCTCAGCAATAAAGGAAAACCAGGAAAATGGAGATCTAAGGTTCTGACCCAATTAGGGACCCCATTTCGGGACTCATCGAATGCCTGGCATCCAGCCCAAACATTTGGTGCTGTATCCAAAGCTATGCGACCCCCCCTGCCCAAAGTTATAACCCCTAAAGGGTTTTAGGGGCTAAAGCACGCTCCAGAACAGTGGGAGGTGACCAAATCATCTGTAAGCTCTTCACTTACCTCTTGTGGGAGCTCTCCATCACCACTACTCTGCAACTGCATATAAAGGTAACTGACCATTGTCTCTCTGTGTAACTCACTGTATCCTGTAACCTCTCAGAACAGCATTTGTGTCATTTCATATTCCATCCTAGCCAAATGTTTGTTATCACTGCCTAGTGTGCTATAGCATTAAAACGTATATTTATCTTGAGCGATCTGTTTGCCTTAAGCCAAGAATCTGTGTCTCCGCAGGTTTTGGGCCTGGTATTCCTGATAGGAGGACTTGGACAAGGGTTTTCTTGGGAACGTGGTCTGTGTGTCCGGAGGTCCCTGGTTGATAGGTGGATCACGTGACCCGCGGTTCCCTGACAGCATGGTTGGACTCTCTCTCTAGCGCCTGACATCCTGGAAGTCCTGGCTGGGACGTCCTGGCTGAATTGGCTCTGGTGGACGATGCGCTGCTTATGATACTAGGAAGGGTGGCGATGGATGCTGCCTTCCGGCCTGGCAAACAGCTGGGGTGGGATCCTCTGTGACTCTGACTCCTTTTAGTTAAAATGGTTCCTTTGGTTAAAGTTGGTTCCTTGTTGCTACCCGGGTTGCTAAATTGTTGATAGCTGGCGGTGGCAATGCTGCCGTGGCTTTGGGAGTCAGAGACCTTGCCCATTTCCCCTTTGGTCTGTTCGTATTCCCTACCCCCCCTTTTTTCTCCTTTCCATCCTACCCTCCCCCCCACCTTGATCATACCTCCTTTACCCTGTGTGGTCCTATAGACACCCTGGAGACCCATAACAAGCGGATTGCTGGTTAATGTTTGGCATGTGTTTATTCTGTATAGCACCCTGGAAAGTGGACTTTGGCGCCTCATAAGCAACTGGTTACACCTAGGTTGTTAAATGTTAGATGCTGGGGGGGAGGGGTATAATGCTCGCCAAAGTTTGGTCTGGCAGAGCCGGGTGGGGGGGGTGCAAAGAGCAATGTTGGTTTTACTTGTTTAGTTTGTGTGTGTATTGGAATGAGTGTGGTGCGGATGATACTGGGCCTGGAGAGGTGGGGAGGCAGAAGAGGAGGAGGTTGGAGAAAACATGGACACATGGTGGATATAGATTACAGTCTGGGTGAAGTGCAGTGGCTGAGTGCAAAGTGTTAGCGTGGAATGTCCGGGGACTTAATGATAAGATTAAGCAGTCAACGGTTTTTCAGTTCCTTCTGCAAGAAACCCACTTAGTGGGTCAAAGGGCGTAGGCACTGAGGCAGCCCGTCGTATCATGAAGTTAATCTCCAAAGATGCATCATTCACCTTAAATTCAGTGTTTGTTGACCCGTTTGGATGTTTTGTGATCATTCATGGCAAAGTTTTTGATGTGCCCATGGTCATTGTGGGTGTATATACCCCCCCCTTTCAACATGCAATTCCTTCAGCATATCATGGGGAGGGTGGTCACCTTTCCTTCGGACCCACTGCTGGTGGTAGTTGATTTCAATATGGTGTTGGATGGGGATATGGATAAGCTTAGAGGGAGCCTGGGGACAAAAACCCACCTGGTGGCCTCGGCAGAGGCAATGGGTCTGGTGGAGTTGTGGAGGTGGAGTGGTGGGAATTGGAAGAATACCTAAATGGTCTGGATTTCCTGACCCTCACGGATTAGGATCGGGAGGTGCTGGAAGGTCCTATCAAGCTAGAGAAGGTGACTGGAGCTATTAGAGCTGTCCCTAATAGGAGGGTGCCGGGGCCGGACGGGCTACCAGCTGAATGGTATAAGAGTTATATGGACCAGATGGCCCCCAGACTGCTTAAGGTGCTGTCCTGGGTGACAGAAACGGGATGTCTCCTCGACTCCTTTTCAGAGGTACATATGTCCTCATCCAAGGAGGGTAAGCCACCGGACTACTGCACATCGTACAGGACGATATCACTACTAAATCAAGATGCAAAAGTGCTGGCAAAAATCTTGGCCAGTGGGCTAAATAAAGTCTTAAGGTAGTTGGGCCGGATCAGTCCGGGTTTATGCCGGGGCGCACTACAAGCATAAATTTGCGTAGGCTGATGACCAATTTGCAGGTTGTGCATGACAATGTGGGAAATCGGGCGGTTATCCCTTTGCACAACGAAAAAGCCTTTGATTCGGTTGAGTGGGGTTATCTGTGGTCTGTGTTGGCTAGATTTGGTCTCCCCCTATGGGGGCCGAAGGCCAGGGTTAGGGCCAATGGTGTTTACTCTAATGCACCCTCTCTGTCCAGAGGGACCAAGCAAGGGTGCCCACTAGTCGCCGTTGCTCTTTGCCCTTGCCATTGAGCCACTAGCAATTGCAATCCGGGACAGTATTGATATCCCTGGCTGGAGGGTGGGGGGGGAGAGGAAAATATATCTCTGTATGCTGACGATACGTTGGTGTATCTGGAGAATTGTATGGGGCCTTGCACACCCTTCTGAATGCTATAGGAGAGTTTGGGAAATTTTCAGGGCTCAAAATAAATTAGGATAAGTCCAGCTTGCTGCCTGTGGATGCAGTGGATAACCCGATCATATCCCCCAGGTCAAGGCTGAAGGTGGTCAACCAGTTTAAATATCTGAGAGTTATGATAGGTAGGCATCCGGGTCAAATTTTGGAATTAAACATCTCCCTGGTTGTGCTACAGTTAAAGAGGCGGATAATGCAATGGAAGAGTCTACCCCTTTCAATTATGGGATGAATTAATATTATAAGATGATTTTCTTGCCCAAATTCCTGTATATGTATCAGGCCTCACCAGTGCTGCTACCCAACTCTCATTTTAAAGCGATTGACTCAATCATGTTTAGTTTCTTCTGGGGTCAGTCATCGGCAAGACTTAGCCGGGGGGGGGGGGGTGATGAAGGCCCCAGCCTCGGAAGGAGGGCTGGCAGTACCTTATATGACCGGATATTTCTACGCCGCTCAACTTCTGTATACCCACTGGTGGATGTGCCCGCCGCCAGATAACCTGGTGATGTCACTGGAGGCAGTGCTGGTGGGGTCTGGGGGGGGGGGGAGTTGTCCACTCTGGTTTACAAGGGTACGAGGCGGGGGGGTGTCAGGGTGCATGAGAACAGTGTGTAATATCTGGAACAGGGTGGCTAAGATGAGCAAGATGCCATGGGCGGGACAAACCTGGTCCTCGCACACCCCCTTTGGAATAATCCTAGACTAACAGAGCTTAATGTCATGCAGGACATGCAGATTTGGAGTAGGAGAGGTGTACATTCCCTGGGACAACTGTATAGCTCGGGCAATCTTATGGCCTTTGGGCAGTTAAGTGACAGATATCATCTATCCCCCAGAGATTTTTTTCGCTATCTGCAAATTAGGCATGCATTGCAGACGCAATTTCCTAGAGGAGAACCACATCTCTACGAGTCGCTGGTAGAGAAAACCATTAGAATGGAGGGCTTGGATATACCCGTTTCATCACTATATAAGGTCCTGGCGGGGTGCTTGGACTCCCCCCTGGAGAAGATTGAGGCTAAGTGGCAGGCATTAGATCCTAGTTTGGATTGTGACGATTGCGAAGAAGTAATGGAGAACATCCACACGGCAGTAATAGAAACAAGGGATACATATATCCAGACCAAATGGGTACATCAGGAGTATGTCACGCCGGCCTGATTGTACAGGATGGGATTATTAGATAGTGACCAGTGCCCAAGGTGTGGGAGGGACAGTGCTGTATGGATACACATGGTGTGGCTGTGCCCAGTGATGGAGCGCTTTTGGGGTGGGGTAATGGGGGTGGTGAGCAAAGTGGTGGGGGTATGGGTGCAAGGATCAATAGCAACATGCCTTTGGGAGTGATGGAACCGATCTCGGAGGAGAGGGCATTAAGGTCACTGTTAAGATTATTAATGTGCTACGTTTATATAAGCTGACCTATACAGCTCGGGGAATGGTCGGGGTTTAAATAGGTCTTGGCCCTCTTCGTCTCAACCCTGGGGTGGTCTCCTTTTTTTTTTTTTTTTGGTCTCCCAGCTGCTCTTCTGGGTCGCGTTGCTTTTCCTGAGGCATGGACTATGCACCCTTAGTGAAGTAAGTCTGAGAAATCTCCAGGACGATTGTTTCTTGCATAAACGCGATCCAGGTCTAGTGTGTAGCTTGAGTGGATGCAGTGTGAGTGAGTAGTTGTAATGTATGTGGGTGCCTGTGGCGCCAATTGTTATGTTATGTTTTCTTTTGTTGTTGTGCTGTTATTAAATGCAAAAATAAAAACTTAAAAAAAAATAAAATACAACCATCAAAAGTATAAAGTGCCAAGTGCCATAAATATATAAAAAGCAAACAATTTGTAAGGTAATCGATGATAATCTCTCTAAATTATATATATCAACAACTACATATAATGTGCTCCTTAATGCACAATATACCAACAATCGCACAAAGTGCAAAGAGAATGCAATGATATAAGTATAAATATATGAAAAATGAAATGAGGAGCTAATAAGTCATATCACCAAATCACTAGGCCCGGGTCCAGAATCAAAGAAGGCTGAACGGCCATTGACGCATTCAGCTGAGAGCAGTAACCTCCTTTTTAAACCCACGTTTTGATGCTTGTATTTAAAGTCTCAAAACCCAACGCAATCTATGAGATTCCCGGCCAATCCATCCCCCCCCCCCGGGGCATCCAGAAGTGGGATGCCCCCGTTGTGTGAACCCCCCCCCCAGGTCGCCCCGTTCACTTAGCTTTCTTTCCAGTTCAACGGCGAATGCATCCCCGCTATCCCTCTAGCAGTGAGCGTGCTGACGAGCGGATGCTCGTCAGCTTTACAACCCTCGTCTATGAGGTGTGTGGTATGATTTTGCCATTTTGTATTTTGCACATAGGATTAACTTTTTGATATCCACATAGGGCACTTTATGATTTTTTGTGCATAATTTAAGGAAACAGTGCAATGTAGTTTTAATATCATAATGAGCCATTGAATGTCCGTCTTCTTAGCATTTGCTTTTTAATTATTTTTACCTGTCTTTGTCTCATATTAAGTGTTTGTCTTGCATGCTTTTGTACATCCTGGTTTTAATTAAAGCATAAATTTAATGTGTATATATATTTGTAGTGCGGCTTATATTTTGAGAGGCGGACGTGTGTAGACTGGCCTGACAGTCCACCTTACTATAATACAGTAAATCACAAGTATGGGTGCACAATATTAACACATATGTCTATTTTACATTCCAAAAGAGAAGTGGTGTAACTGTCCCTGGTGAGAATATTAAAGGAGCTTTTTCAGCTCATACAGTAAATGTTTTTCTGTCTTTTAGCTCAATCGGATGCAGTTAGATAACTAAAGACTGAACCAACTGGGACAAATCGTGTTTCCTTTAACTAAATGATGCCAATATAATAAATAAGGTGGAGGAGCAACAATAATGGGGCACATCTTACTCTCTGGGCCCCGATGCAGTCGCACCCCCTCAAGTTACACCCCTGCAAAAGAGAAAAACAATAAGCAGGAAAACCAAAAACCTGACAAAAAAGGAGTTTTCCTTTAAATATACCCCTTGCGGTGATTATAAAACAGACCAATAGGAGTGGATAAAAGAAACCAATCCACCAGTCATGAGAAGGCACGAAGTGAACCAATCCCAGAGCATAAACCCCACATGAACATGCTGAAATCCAAAAGACACCACTTCCTGGTAGGAAGGGTGCACACACTATAACTGTGTAACCATGGAATGCAAGTGTTATGGGACACAGTGCAGAACCAGGTCCCACATCCAATACTGTCCCGAGACGAATGCATCACGTCTGTCTCCCCAGACACACAGACACAGCCAATGGCGAGTAAGGTGACCAGTCAATCCCCTCAAAAAACAGCCCAGGTCACACACCAGAGGCGGCAGAATAAACTACAATAAAACTTATTAGAGACATTAATATCAACATAACATTCACTTGGAATATAGGAAGTGTATTGTCTCTGCCCAACTCATTGATCCCAGGCAGCCCACGAACAGTGTGTTAATATAAAACTTAATAAATCTCTACCCCAGTGAGTATCATTGGGATGGCTGATAGTATAGTCATCGTGGCAATTATTAATATTAATTAATAGGAGCTAAGAAATAACCTGCCGCACTCTTACCTAGTCCACTTGGGTGGGTGCACGGTTCGCGGAGACGCCGCAAAGTCCAAAATTTCGGTGAAGAACCGGCACTCCAATTATAGGTTTCATCAAAGGCGTGTATTATAAATCCACTCAAATAAGTCATGTGAAGCAAAGTTCAAGTTGATAGGTCGACGTTTCGGGGCGTGCGAGGGCCCCCTTCTTCAGGACCAAACTTTGGCATGACAGTGTAATCACACAGCAAAAGAGCAAACATAAGAACCAGGGTACATGTGGCTTTAAATATACTATGGGGCAAGCATGCCCCAGGAAGTTGAAAAATCGCGTCTGACGTCATAGTGACGTCACTGGCGCTATGGTAACCGTGTAAACATTATCTGTTGTTTACCACATAAGTGTAATAGCATTACTATTGAAAATAATAAAAATGCAGGCGTCATACTTACCCTGCACTGGGCGCTCCCGTCCGTGCGGGGAAGAGCCCCGCCAGCACGGCGAGACCCTCGCCACTATCACAGCGAGACAACCCCCACTGCTGCCCCTTATCTCCCACCTTTGGTTGTCCCTCTATTTGGACGTCTGTCCCTCTTTTTTTTTCTCTACTGGATTTGTCTCGTTCTTCTCTACTGCCCCATAGAATATTTAAAGCCACATGTACCCTGGTTCTTATGTTTGCTCTTTTGCTGTGTGATTACACTGTCATGCCAAAGTTTGGTCCTGAAGAAGGGGGCCCTCGCGCACCCCGAAACATCGACCTATCAACTTGAACTTTGCTTCACATGACTTGTATTTCATTGGATTTATAATACACGCCTTTACTAATGTATTAAGACTACTTGGGGACATATGAAGTATATATGAAACTCTCTGTTATTATGTGCTTGGAGTGGGGCCCTTCCTAAGCTGCAGCCTGGCGCAGCAGTTCCTCTGTGCCAGCAGGTAGACAATTCCCATTTTATTTGTTATATTTAGCTTTCTAGTGTATACCTAATAGTGGTATGTTTTTCAATCTCAAAAATAATTTATTCATTATACATTCACATAGAACATTTTAAAGGAAGCACATCCGCAAAATATTAGTCAAATAAATTCAGTTGAAAATCTTGATTCATTTGGCACCTATTACTATCTCACTAAAGAGATCCTGGGTTATTCAGAGGTTACTACTCCAAAGGTAGTGTCCTGGTGGGAGTGCCCCAAAATTAGAAGATTCTGGTCCCTGATTTTTGGCCTATTACACATTCTCTTTCAGACTATTATACATAGGGATCCCAGGGTAGCATCACTGCACATGAAGCCTGATTGGATAAGTTTGTGTTGGGTTGTGTTTATACTAAGTATTACAGGCTAAACTAAACTGACTATAACCAGTTCCTGGAAAAAAGCAATGTCCAATTTAATGGGACTCTAAATCCAGTGGCAATAATTGGCCAGCAAGCAGCTAACCTGAAGGCTGTTCTATGAGTCTCTCCCTCATTACCTGCAGCACATGGTAGAAGCTGTAGCAGGGTTCCAAAGATTGCCTTTTTTTCAAATGTATTCCTCCAGGACCACATAGTTACTAGTCCTACAGCTACTCTGTCCCTTTGTGCTCTCAGCATGAGCAAACACAGCAAGCCACAGTTGCTCTCCAGCATTCTCTGACCACAGCAGCAGAGCATGTTCAACACTCATAAAGCTGCACCATGACGCGCTCTTCCCAGCTAAGCCATGACCCAAAAACTTAAGCAAAGTTCTACCTTAAATACATACAATCAGAGATTTTCAGGTGCTTTGAGATTACTTATTTTACATTGTTTCCAAAGAGGAGTGTGGGGCCCATGGGAGAAAATACAATTCTGTGATTACTCACCTGTAGAATTGGTATTATGAGTATACAGTACGTCCTGCTCCAAATCTAATACTTACACTTGGGATATACTCCGCCAGATGGCGCTGGACTGCAGAGACATTGAAAATAGGCTCCTTCCGGCCCCTCAAATACCCGGGGACCTCCCACAAATCCCCAGCATTGAAAAGCAGTTAATGAGAAGCCGGGAGAATTAAACTATCCAAACTATCAACTATAACAATGATAACAATCACCATACAGGGGATCCAAGGTAATGCAAACCAAGGGTGGGTTGGAGCAGGACGTACTGTATACTCATAATACCAATTCTACAGGTGAGCAATCACAGAATTGTATTATTCTTAGTATACAGTACGTCCTGCTCCAAATCTAATACTTACAGTTGGGACATCCAATAGCAGTGTCCACAAAGTAGGGTGGTATCCCCAAGAAAAATCAGCAGCAGGCAGTTTAAACCACTGCCGCCTGCAGAACCCTTCGGCTAAAAGCAGCATCAGCTGAGGCCCTAACATCAACCTTGTAAAACTTTGAAAAGGTATGAACAGAAGACCAAGTAGCGGCCTTGCAAACTTGTTCAACAGAAGCCTGGTGCTGAAAAGCCCAAGGAGGCACCAATAGCACGAGTGGAATGAGCAGTAAGATGGAAGGGAGGCTCCTTCCCCTTAGCAGAATAGGCCTGAATCACAGCCTGATTAATCCACTTGCTGATAGTAGACTTGGCAGGAGCCAAACCCTTCCTAGGACCAGAAGGGACAACAAAAAGAGCATCAGTTTTCCTGAAAGGTGCAGTAGCCACCAGATAGTACTTCAGACACCTAACCACATCCAAAGAGTGCAAAACCCTCTCCTTAGCATTGCTAGGATTAGGGCACAAAGAAGGAAGAACAATGTCCTGATTCAAATGAAAGGCAGACACTACCTTAGGCAGAAAGTCAGGTTTGAAACGAAACACCACCTTGTCCTGGTGTCTCTCATAGTAGGGGGGCTGAATGGAAAGCGCCGCCAACTCAGACACATGCCTGACAGAATTGATAACCACCAGAAATACAACCTTGAGCGTAAGAATGGCCAAGGCAGCATCCTGCACAGGTTCAAAGGGAGCACCCTGCAAGGCTGACAGAACCAAGATCCCAAACAGGCTTACGTGGGGGGCACACATGAGTGACCCCCTGGAAAAAAGTCCTGATCAGAGGGTGCTGAGCCAAGGACTTTTGGAAGAAAATAGCCAAGGCAGAAACCTGACCCCTCAGAGTACTGAGTTGGAGCCCCATCTCCAACCCATGCTGCAGGAACTCCAGAATCCTGGGAATAGAGAAGACACGACAGGGAAGAGACTTAGACTCACACCAGTCAATGTAGGCACGCCAAACCCTGTAATAAATGGAAGAGGAAGACTTCTTCCTAGCTTTAATCAAAGTATCCACAACTGAGGAAGACAGCCCCTTTTCCATCAAGATGGATGTTTCAGCAGCCAAGCCGTCAAAGCCAGAGTTTGTAAATTGGGATGGTGTAGTGAGCCCTGAGTGAGCAGATCTGGCACCAAGGGCAGAGCGTACTGATCTACTGCCAGCTGTACCACGTCTGCGAACCACACTCTTCTTGGCCACCTGGGGGCCACCAGAATTGCTGGCACCCCTTCCAGAGCAATCTTGCGCAGAACCCTGCCCAGCAGGGGGATTGGAGGGAAGACACACACATACTGAAAGTCCTGCCATGACATTGCTAGCACATCCGAGGTCAAGGCCAGAGGATCCTGGGACAGAGAGACAAAGGCTGGGAGCTTGTGATTGTGGCGGGACGCAAATAGATCCAACATCTGGTTGGCCCCAACGGTGACACAGAGATTGAAACACCCTGCTGCATAGGGACCATTCTCCCTGGCAAGAGGTCCCCCTGCTCAGAGAGTCCGCCAGGCGATTTTCCACCCCCGGGATGTACACAGCTGAAATGCAGGGGACATTGGCCTCCGCCCAAGTCAGGATCAGAGACGCTTCCTGGAGGGCCCCCTTGCTCCGGGTCCCTCCATGATGATTGATGTAGGCAACTGCCGTCTGGTTGTCCGAACGCACCTGAACAGGCAGGCCCCGAAGGTGAGTAGTCAAGTGAGCCAGAACTAGCCTGATCGCCCGCAGTTCCAAGACATTGATAGGTGTGTGGG